>BSBM01000372.1:29010000-30302500 GCA_027924585.1 Larix kaempferi
AATCAAATTTGCTCCCGGGATAGACTTAATAGATAGAATTAACATTTAAATTATTTTACAGTTTCGTTTCATACTGGAAAGCTACAAGTTAGCAGTTGTTAAAATCGTTTTTCAATTTTAGCAGCTGTTAAAATTGTTTGTTTTCAGCTATTGAAATCTACATTATAGATTAGTTATGCATTTCATATTAGTTACATTACATCTTTGAGATTTTAATTGCATTTTCAGAATTCATATCGCTAAATTGTGAGACCCTCTTGTTGGGAGCAAACCCATATATGCAGCGGGGCCTTTTCTCCCGCGAGAGATAGCTACTTCAAACATACCGACGGTTGTTTTAAGCGCTCTGTGTGGGCTATTTCTCCTTGTTGGTCTCAGGACAGAAAATCCGTCCAACAGTCCCCTGTGGCTCTCAACTTTTCCAATGCATGCCCTATACCTTGAATCTGTAGGATTGATTTCAAAAATGGTGGAAAATTATAGACATAATCATATTGCATGTGATCATTTGATTTAAAACTATGTTTAATAAATTCTCCTTCCGGTTTAGGCTGATTAGGAGAAACCTTATCCTCATGTTGAGACTTTTCCAAAGCAACAACATCCAAGGGGCGTCTGCACTATGACCCTGTGACTGATTATCGACCTTGCTTCCCATCTTCCTTGCCATCCATGACAACATTCATGTCACATGCTTGCCTACGATCCATTATTGAGATGCTCTAGTTCTTGTTTGCATGATTTAGCTCTTTTTGATTTGAAAGAACAAGCAAGTGAGTCACCAACTCTTTGCTTTTTACTTGGAGTGGCCTTTCCAGCATTGACAAATGATACTTGAGAGAAGTTGTATTTCTCTTGGGTGAAAACACGAAGTTGGGTAACACTTTTGGCTCGTTTTTGACAAACAAAATTGCTAAATTTTATGTTTTTCAACTTCGACCTCTTCAAACCCATATCTCCCTTAGGAATTTCAATTGGAAGTAAACACAAATGTTTTAGAGAATTGAATTAGCTTTCTACTTGTATTTTTTTAAATTTTTTTTATGGACATATCGTGGGACAAATTTAGTGCTCACCAACGGCATATACTTGAAAATTTTAGGTATAGATAATGAGTGACTAGCGTGAGCACTAGTTTTTTGAAAGATGGTTATTCTTTTTGTTAGGATATTCCTATACTCCATCCTAGTCCCACCAGTATTTTGATCATTTACATTTTCAGTCATGCATGCACCTTTTAGGGTTTGCATGCATTCTAGGGTTTGCATGCATTTTGCATGCATCCCAGTCATCAGTCCAGCACCTAGCCCTCAGTTAGCCAGCCCCCAGGAGCTTCTCACTATTCAGTTTTAGCCCTCCAGTTGCTTAGTGCGCCCTTCTTCCTTGATTTTAGGGAGCAACTCGCCCTTCTTCACCTACCAGTTCAGTTACAGTCAGTTACAGTCAGTTACAGTCAGTTACACTCAGTTACATTGAGTTACACTCAGTTACACTCAGTTACATTCAGTTACAGTCAGTTACACTCAGTTACACTCAGTTACATTGAGTTACACTCAGTTACATTCAGTTACTCTTAGTTACATTGAGTTACACTGAGTTACATTGAGTTACACTCAGTTACACTCAGTTACACTTAGTTACACTGAGTTACACTTAGTTACACTGAGTTACACCTACCAGAGTTAGTTTGACTGATGGTTGACAGTTACTTGAACATTGATGACTCCACTGATGATGATGAAGACTTCCAGTTGCGCTCCGATGATCATGAGGACACCTAGTTATGCTCCGATGACACTCCAGTGATCCTTTGATCACTCCATGAAGGCTAATTCGAATTGCCACCTTAGGAATTCGAATTCCTCATGCATTGTATTATTTATATGTCCATTTGTGATTAATAATCTAGTATGACCGAAGTATTATTGCTTCTATCTGAGTTCTACTGTACCATATTATTCTGTTGCTCATTATACTGCATGTATCACTCTTCTTCTATTTTCTTGCTTAATCATAATTATTCTCTTGTGAGATACATCATCTCTTAGATCTGCTGTGAGGATTTTCACATGGTATCAGAGCATGTTGAGAGTATTGTTTATCTCCATTCTTGAGAGTTTTTTGCAGGTTATTACCAAGATTTCGAGTGCAGCAGTTGTAGCAGAATCTGCATTTTTGCAGCAGTAGCAGTTGCAGTTATTCTATATTGTTTTTGCAGGTCTTCTACAACTTCAATGAATTTAGAAGAAATTACTCCTCTTTCTCCATTCAACTATGATGAATGGAAACCAAGAATGATAGCATATTTGAAGAGCCATGATCTCTTTGATTGCTATTTTGAAAGAGAGTTCGAATCCTCTACAAAGAAGATTAAATGGTTGAATAAAGGTGACATGCACATTGGAAGAATGATGCTTGCTATGACCGATTACATATTGTACCCGACCATCATTGATATTGAAACTCCAAAAGAGTTATGGGCTCATCTAGATGAAAGATTCGGCAAAAAGAATGATGGTTTTGGTCCAAATCCCTTCAAAAGCAAGCAAGTTGATGCATTCGCTCCACTTGATGGTCTCTCAGATCATGATGCATTCGCTCCTCCTGATGGTCTCTCAGATCATGTTGCATTCGCTCCCCTTGATGATCTCTCAGATCATGAACCAGTATCATCTCATATTGAAGTTGTTGACAAAGAACTTGCAGATTCTCCGCTCATGCTCAAACTTTCTTCTCTTTCTGTGCCATCTCACACTCTAGATATTGCAGAAGGTCCTAAATCCTGTCTTGCACCAGAGTTTGTTGGTTTGCATCATGATCACATGATTATTTCGGAGGTAACATCAGCTATTGGAGGTAATGCATTCGCTCCTCTTCAACAAACATCTCTTATTTACTACTATATGATCATTAGCACATGCTTTCAGAAGGTTATTGATGAATATGGCCATTGCCACCCGCTTGAGATAATTTCTCATGCATCATATGATAGTTTTGATCTCACCCCTGCTGGTTCAAAGGAGATCTCAAGAAACTGTTTTGAAAGTCTTAAATCTGATTTTGATTTCAAGCAAACATGTAATAGTTCTTTTTGGCATAATCTCACCCATGGTGGTTCGAAGGAGAAGACAAAGGACTATATGCACATTCAAAAATTTGATCCTACCTCAGCTGATTCGAATCACAGGTTCAAGGATCATTCTAATACTGTTGGATTTGTTCTCATCACATTCGATCTGAAGAGCAAGTACAAGCACATGCTTTTTGAGCATGATCCACTTCTTCCCAAGAAGAAGATACCTCCAGACATATGACCAAGCATCACACATGCTTGAGTTTGGAGCTTTTATTTTTTATGTGTGCCTTACAGTCTATTTTTTGAGGAGGGGGTATGTTTCCCATGAAATTTTCCCACTTCCTTGGTTTATTGATTGTTATTATTCATTGTATTGGGTGACCTTTGGTCTTAGTTACCAGGGCCCAGGATGGATTAAGGGGGGGTGTTAGGATATTCCTATACTCCATCCTAGTCCCACCAGTATTTTGATCATTTACATTTTCAGTCATGCATGCACCTTTTAGGGTTTGCATGCATTTTAGGGTTTGCATGCATTTTGCATGCATCCCAGTCATCAGTCCAACACCTAGCCCTCAGTTAGCCAGCCCCCAGGAGCTTCTCACTATTCAGTTTTAGCCCTCCAGTTTCTTAGTGCGCCCTTCTTCCTTGATTTTAGGGAGCAACTCGCCCTTCTTCACCTACCAGTTCAGTTACAGTCAGTTACAGTCAGTTACACTCAGTTACATTGAGTTACACTCAGTTACACTCAGTTACATTCAGTTACAGTCAGTTACACTTAGTTACACTCAGTTACATTGAGTTACACTCAGTTACACTCAGTTACATTCAGTTACTCTTAGTTACATTGAGTTACACTTAGTTACATTGAGTTACACTTAGTTACACTCAGTTACACTTAGTTACACTGAGTTACACTTAGTTACACTGAGTTACACCTACCAGAGTTAGTTTGACTGATGGTTGACAGTTACTTGAGCATTGATGACTCCACTGATGATGATGAAGACTTCCAGTTGCGCTCCGATGATCATGAGGACACCTAGTTGTGCTCCGATGACACTCCAGTGATCCTTTGATCACTCCATGAAGGCTAATTCGAATTGCCACCTTAGGCATTCGAATTACTCATGCATTGTATTATTTATATGTCCATTTGTGATTAATAATCTAGTATGACCGAAGTATTATTGCTTCTATCTGAGTTCTACTGTACCATATTATTCTGTTGCTCATTATACTGCATGTATCACTCTTCTTCTATTTTCTTGCTTAATCATAATTATTCTCTTGTGAGATACATCATCTCTTAGATCTGCTGTGAGGATTTTCACACTTTTTAGGTAAAACAATGTATGATCATAATCCACACACACTGCACTTGTGCATGGACTATATTTTGAGGTTTTTCGGACTTGAGAACTATTTTTTATTATTTATCAAAATAGCACATGTTCAGAAAATGGTTCCTTATCGACACATGTTGGTAAGATTCAATTTTCTTTTTAGTGTGACTCTTATTGAAAAAACTAAAAGTACATTTTTGAAGAGGACGGGGTAAGGAAGATCTCTGTGAAGATTTCAATTTTTTTGGTGTTGTCTTTGTTATGATATTGAATTTTCATTTAGGGTGATTTTCAGAGTAATAAAATTCTTAAGGGATAAGGTTTGGAATTTTTTTATTAATAAATAGAAATTCAAATTGAAATGAAACAATTATTATATCATTGGAAACTAGATTCAAAGATGAATCCATTTCTACCAAGTTTAACAAATAATATTTAAAATTTGTAGGGCTTTGGGCTTGCTGAAGTTGCAGGTTCCAGAAAGATGCCAAATATTTTTGCAGGTTTTGTTGACCATGAACTCTCGGCCGAAAAATATCTTCCAAACTCTCGGCCGAGAGTTTAGTTCAAACTCTCATCCGAGATTTTTTTTAAAAAATATAGCGCTGTGATTGGTTCAAACTCTCGGCCTAGAGTTTTATTAAACTCTCGGCCGAGAGTTTGAACTCTCACAAACTCTCGGCCTAGATTTTTGTAAACTCTCTGCCTAGAGTTTGAGGTTGAATTTTTTTCACGTGATCATCCGCAAGCACTATTTTTTTTACTCTGTTGTCATAAAAGTGTTTCCCAACTTCGAGTTTTCACCCGCTTGTGAAGAGTGGTTATTCACATATCGAGTAATAAAAACCTGATCTTTACTCACCTTGTCAATTGGTTTTTGTGCGATTGAGGCAGGGTCATAATTTTTCTCAACACTCTAATCATGGTTAAGGTTAATATCAGGAAAACTTGGGTTAAAATCAACATCATTTACCATTTTATCTACGTCGGCAGGAATGACCTAACATTTATCCTGTACAGTACCCTCACCATCCTTAAAACTTGGTTTGATTTTCATATTAGCTTTAGTGTCACTCAACAAATGGGCCACTTTTTGTAGTGTTTCAGTTACCTTCACTCTTCTCAATATCTGCTCACTGATTTCTTGAATAATTTTTTCTTTATGGTAGGAAGGGTTTGACCCAGAATCTCCTTGTAAAACACAAGTGAGGTATACGTTATGGTTTTCCAAACCTCAAATGGAATCCATAGGATTAGTATCTGATGAGGGTTGAACATTTTAAAAACAATATTCATGTTGTTGATAAGTAAGACGGGATCTTGACTTACCCAACCGACACAGTCATCTTTATATGAGCAAGGCGTTAAAGGAGTCTACGTCTCAGGTTCTTGGTTGGGTAAAACCGACTCATCATGGGGAGGAGATATAGAAAACTGTTGATGGAGGGTTTCATTGTTAGCGGGTGGCATTTCAATCACGTAGATAGAGGTCTAGCCAATGCTATAAGGAATATCCTGACTTAATTCCAGAACAACATCCCTCTTTTCAGTAGTAACCCCCTCATACCCATTTCTTATGACAAAGTTTTTCCATGTATCCCCCAATTGGGAGAGACAAAATTCAACTAAGATTCTAATGATACCAGAATGGCACAAAACTTGCTCAAAGTCTTTGAAATTTTTGTGGTATTGAGATGACATATCTTTTAGGCCCAATAAAAGAAAATATGGTAAATTTAACTAAGTACCTAACATTTCCATGAATAATTTGAAGTGATACCTCAAAACCAAGTTGTATCTACCTTCGCAGGTTATAAAATGGGAGATAGGTATTAAATTTTTTTGCCATTTCATTTTGAAAAAATTCATTGGTATACCTTTTAGACAGTCTTTGGATTTTATGAGCATGACCAAGAGGATTTTCCATGGCATATCCTTCAGTGGGGAGTGCCTAAACCGTTTTTCACCCTCATTTAATAACTCGGTTGCTTTAGCAATAAAATCCTCATCCAACAACATTTCTATATCACCAACTACGGATTTATACCCATCAAATGACTTAGTGAATGACATGGAAACCACTTTGTTAAAGCCATGAAACTTTCTAATGAAATACAACCATCCCTCTTTAGCGAAACCCTAAAACATCATAGTATCAAATTCAACTGAACTTGAATTTTTTGTTTCAACTCTCTTAATTTGACCCATAACAAAACAACCAGTAATATATACCAATAGAATAGGTACTTGTGACCCAGAGTAATGGCGAGAGCCAATTGTAAAATTAGTCACAATAGATCTATTGAACAAGAATATCAATCACAAAGATGTAAAACAATTTGGAGTAAAAATTGTGCAAGAGAGATGCATCAGTGCTCTATAATCCAGAATGGTAGAATTACAATACAATAATGTTACAATGAGTGAGAAATTCGAATTAACCAAGGAGGTCATTCGAATATTTGCATGGTGTAACGTGGCTCCTACTAGGAGTCCTCATCATCAATCAGTGGTGGTCATTAATGCACAAGTAACTGTCAGACAGGTGTCAAACTGAGTCTAATTGAGTGTAATAAGTGTAACTAATGGTAAGTGGCACTAATCTAGGGATGGAGGCTCAATGGAGGGCGCATGAGGAGTTAACTGCACTTAGAATAGGTAGTCATGTCTCATCAGAGGTCAATTGGAGTGATAACAGCAATGAGGAGTTAGTCTAGCCTTAAATCAAGAAAAGATTGGTGGCTAACTGAAGTAAACTGGACTGGTAGGTGAGAAAGACGCCCTTCTGCAGTGGAAGGTGAGAAGTGGGCGCATGACTGGCTAGGAGGGATAAATATGAGTGGAAAGTAGCTCCCAAGTGCTGGGAGACTAGGGACTAGGTGCTGGAGGCATCATTCTGGTGACTGGGCAACATGCGGGTGCATGCAATGCATGCATGCATGCAAAGTACATAAGTGAATGATGAGATATCCTAACACCCCCCATCAAGCTATACTATGATGTAAAAAATAAAATGTAGGGCCCTGGTTATTGAGACCAAAGGTCACCCCAATACAATAATCCAAAAAGTGCTGAAAAAAATGCAAAGTGAGGAAAGAGGGAAAACCCATTGGGAAGAAAGCCCCCCCTCAAGCTAAACATAAAAATGGATCTAATCTGTCTCTACCATGAAGGAAATCACCCCCAACAGTGAACGGAGGTAAGAGAACTTCTTCTCAATCAAGCTCTTGGTGAAGATGTCTGCAATTTTCTCATCGGTAGGGCAATATTGCAGAATGATGGTGCGATCATGCACCAACTCTCGGATGTAGTGCATATGAATCTCAATGTGTTTGGTCCTCTGCCGTTGAATTGGATTGGTGGAGATCTTAATAGCACTTTGATTGTCACAAAATAGGACAGTCGAAGTAGTGCTACCAAAATCAAACTCGGAAAGAATACCTTGCAACCAAACTGCCTGAATGCAGGCATTGACTGCCCCTCGATACTCTACCTCTGCTGAAGAAAGTGCAATGGATTCCTGCTTTTTGCTTGACCAACAAATAGGCCCATGTCCAATCATGAAAACATATCCGTAAGTGGACTTCCGATCTTTGCTTTCACCTGCCCAATCTAAATCAGTAAAACCAATGAAATCTAGCTCAGAATCTGCAGCATAATGTATTCCAAAATGTTTCGTACCTTGCACATATTGCAAGATCCGCTTGGCTGCCCGCCAATGAATCTCATGGGGCTACTGCATATACCTTGATATAGCACTCACGGCATAAGATATATCAGGCCTTGAGTGTGTCAAGTAGAGTAGTGAACCAATCAACTGTCGATACATAGTGCAATCTGCAAGCGGTGTAGTATTTCCCTCTTCAAGACTGATTCCTGAGAGGAATGGAAACGAAGCAGCCTTACATTCTGCCATATTAAAATTTAATAGTAGGTCTTTAGCATACTTTTTTCTGAGATAATGTGATCCCATCAAAGTTTTGAGCTATCTCCAAGCCCAAAAATTGCTTAAGCAAGCCCAAATCACTCATATCAAAATCTAGATTTAAAGCGGTTTTTAGCTTGTTAATTGTAAGGAGAGTGCTACCGGTAATGAGAAGATCATCAACATATAAAACAACAATAAAAAAATTACCTTTAACTTGCTGTAGGTACACATTAGGATCATATTTGCATCTTTTGAAATTCTGAGAAAGAAGGAAGGAGTCCATCTTTGCGTACCAAGCTCTTGGGGCCTGTTTCAATCCATACAAAGATTTCTTCAATCTGCAAACTAATGATGGATCTGATATGTATCCTTCTGGTTGTTTCATATATACCTCTTCATCAAGGTCTCCATGTAGAAAAGCACTCTTCACATCCATATGGTGTACTTCCCAGTGCTTGGATGCGGAAATGGCCAAAACTAGGTGGATGGAATCCATCTTTGCAACCGGTGCAAAAGTCTCAGTGTAGTCCACACCTTGGACTTGGGAGAAACCTTTTTCCACCAAAATAGCTTTGTATTTGCTGATAGAACCATCAACATTAACTTTCGTGTGGTAGATCCACTTGCATTGAACTAATTTTCTTCCAGGTGGAAGAGAAACTAGCTCCCATGTATTGTTCTTTTGAAGAGAACTGTACTCTTCATCCATGGCGGTTTGCCATCGTGGATCTCGGTGGGCATGATAGTATGATTTGGGATCTGAACCAATCATCAAATAAAATTTCTCAGATAATAATGGATCAGAAAAAGAAAGAGCCATACCTGCTCTTTGATAGTCTGCTCTTGTTCTCCTTGGATCAACAGGATTTCCAATGTTTGGAGCAGTAGAATGTAGAGTGTTTTGGGACCATTTTGGTAACTGAGGAGGATCATTATGGTTTGATTCCGAACCTGATATGTCATGGCCATCAAATTCTGATAAAATATCAGAAATATCAGATCCAATGCTTTCTTCATATTCTCTCGAATCTTCATCTTGTGGAGGCTGCGAATCGACAGTGTTTTCCTCGACTAGTTTCAGATTTGGCAGCGGTTCTTCAAACTTCACACTTCGCTCTATGAATACCTTTTTGGATTTGATATTCATGAGTTTATATGCTTTTGATTCTTCCCCATATCTTATCAGGATACATTCAATACTTTGTGGATCCAAAGCCTTTCTCTTATCAGAATGAATTCTAGCCCATGCTGTGGAGCCAAAAACCCTCAAATTGGACACATTCGGTTTGCGACCAAAGAATGATTCAAAAGGAGTTTTACCTTTCACGGATGAATGTGGAACTCGGTTCTGAATATATGCAGCAACATTAATGGCTTCAGCCCAAATATTTGCAGCCAAACCTTTTGACTCAAGCATGCAGGTAGCTATCTCTTTCAGTGACCGATTCTTCCTTTCCGCTACACCGTTCTGTTGGGGTGTGTAGGGAACTGTATGTTGGATCTGAATTCCGCTTTCGGAACAAAGTTGCAGCAACTCAATATTGATATATTCTCCGCCATTATCAGATCTAAGAGCTTTGATCTTGCTCTCAGTGGCGGTCTCAACAGAAGCCTTAAAATCCTTGAATTTTCCAAGCACTTCTGACTTGTTTTTGAGAAAAAATACCCAAGTAAAGTGGGAGAAGTCATCGATGAACGTCAAAACATACCTTGAACCATTCATGGACATATTTGGCAGCAGACTAGTGATATCAGAATGTATGAGGCCCAAAATAGTAGAAGCTCTGCTAGCTTTGCCGTGGTCGAACTTGTGCTCAAGGTGCTTCCCAACAATGCAACCGGGGCAAATTCCCTTCGAGGAATGGAGTTGCGGAAGACTATCAACCATGGATTTCTGTTGTAACAGTAGCAAATACTTATAATTAAGGTGTCCAAACCTTTCATGCCAAATCTTACTAACCTCGTTGCCATGAGTGAGGAGAGCAGTGGGCTTTTCAAGCGGCACAAAGTGTGAAAACTCATAATATTTTGCAGCATGATTTGCCTTTCCGATTGCAATAAGTCTTCCACTTTCAATATCAAAAATTTCAACTTTGTTAGGGATAAATGTCACTTGCTTCGGTTCATCGGTGTGTGTCATTTGATACACAGAAAGTAGATTTGAAGCCAAGGAAGGCACATAGAGAACATTCTAAAAACTTCCATGCTCTAAATGGATGGTACCTTTATCCTTTGAAGAAATTTTTGAGTCATCTCCCAAATGGATGGGGATGGAGCTGTTTGGATCGAATGAAGAGAAAGAGTCAATATTTGCAGCCATATGATTCGAGGCACCAGAATCTATCAGTAGAGTAGTGGGCTTCGAAACAGTTGCCATGAGTGCTTGACCTCTTTCATGATCATCATTTCTATCCTTCTTCCGTGCACCGTCGGGAAGACATATGTTGTTCTTTTCCAAAAGGAGGGCCATTTGATCTATTGTTTTCTTCATGCATGAACTTTCAGGATGAAAGCCATGGTTGCAATATGAACACTTAGATTTTTCTTTACCCTCTTTACCCTTTTCCTTGTTCCTTGAACCAGATGGTGCATCTGATTGCTTGCCTTTCTCTCTTTGCTTGTTTGGTTCGAATTTGGGCTTATCTTTCTTTGGCTTCCCTTTTCCATTCGAATTCTTGGATCCTTGAACAAATAGAGTTGAATCTTTGGAATTTATGGAAATCATTTGAATCAAATTGTCATGCTCTTTGGTAACGGATTCAATGAAAGCATTCAAGTTAGGCATCTTCCAATTCGGAGTAGTTAGCCGACCGGAATTGAAAGTAGAGACAAATATTGAGTAAATTTTCCCAAGCTTTGTAAGAATGGAGAGGATCAATTGCTTATCCTCTTTCACAACACCACTATTCTTCAACTGCAATGCCAAGTGCTTGAATCTTGTGAAAAACTCATTGATGGTCTCGAAATTCTCAGGACTAAGAGCAATCAATTCATTTTCTAATTGAAAGGCTCTAAGCTCGTCCTGCTTGCCAAAAAGTTTGTCAAGTTACTCCCATATTGATTTTGATCAAGCTTATTGAAGTATTTTGATTTTTCAATGAGAGTGTTTGGCTCCAATTCGAGGCCCATGGTGACTCTAAAGAACCCTTTTGAGCGCAATATTATATCCATGTCATCTTTCCAATCAAAATAATTGAAAGTAGTTAGCATAGGCTTTCAAGAAGTGGAATCCATCACTGAAAACGAGTGCAATTGATGAAGGAGAACCTACAAATCACTAGGTAGCGAATGCACTTGATGGAGAAGATTATCCTGCAAATCACAATCAAAACAAGAACAGTAAGGTCGAACAATCCACCCTTTTAGAGTTGCATCACACCTGGGATTGGAGATCAAGAAAGCTTGAATGGATCCAATGTATCAAATCCAGGAATTATGTGGAAAACTCAAGCTTCTGGAGTGGATTGGAGTGTATTTTCTGCTTTGCATGCACATGAGCGAATGCACATGAGATATTTCATGCCAAAACTTCTGCAATTTTGAGCAAATTCCCTCAATTCTTCATGTAGAACACCTGTAGGAGAGAGATCTTATCCCTGCAATGGCTCTGATACCATGTAAAATTAGTCATAGCAGATCTATTGAACAAGAATATCAATCACAAAGATGTAAAACAATTTGGAGTAAAAACCGTGCAAGAGAGATGCATCAGTGCTCTATAATCCTGAATGGTAGAATTACAATACAATAATGTCACAATGAGTGAGCAATTCGAATTAACCAAGGAGGTCATTCAAATATCTGCATGGTGTAGCTTGGCTCCAACTAGGAGTCCTCATGATCAATCAGTGGTGGTCATCAATGCACAAGTAACTGTCAGACATGTGTCAAACTGAGTCTAACTGAGTGTAATAAGTGTAACTGATGGTAAGTGGCACTAATCTAGGGATGGAGGCTCAATGGCCGAGGGTGCATGAGGAGTTAACTGCACTCAGAATAGGTATTCATGTTTCATCGGAGGTCAATCGGAGTGATAAAAATAGTGAGGAGTCAATCTATCCTTAAATCAAGGAAAGACTGGTGGCTAACTGAAGTCAACTGGACTGGTAGGTGAGAAAGACGCCCTTTTGCAGTGGAAGGTGAGAAGTGGGTGCATGACTGGCTAGGAGGGATAAATCTGAGTGGAAAGTAGCTCTCGAGTGCTCGGAGACTAGGGACTAGGTGCTAGAGGCATCATTCTGGTGACTGGGCAGCATGCGGGTGCATGCATGCATGCAAAGTACATAAGTGAATGATGAGATATCCTAACACCAACCTGGGAGGATATCAAGGTCTTACCACTCACGACATGACTGAAACCCAGATAGTTTTTAGGAGCATAGAATTAAAACTTGGCTAAACCAAATCAATGAACACAAATTTCCATAATCATCGAATAACCACTTCAACTGAGTAATCAATGTGACTCATGATAGTACTAGGGGTGGAGTAATGAACATTGTATGGAACTGCTCGATCTGTTACAAATGAGTGGAAAGAAAGTACCACTACGAATTGGAATTATAAAGGTTTAGAACATGATCGATGATATGTCACATCACCCAGTGGTGTCACTAGTCATGCTAGATGGCGATCAAAACCAATCTCATGGTAACACATGGAGACAAACACGTAGATAGAGAGGCCAAGACAAGATCTATAGGGATAATCCTCATACACGTGGTCGTCCAGGCTAGAAACATTAAGTGTAATGAATTATAACCCAGTATAGATAGTCACATCTAGAGATCATTATAAATCGTTGATGCGGGATAATGATAGGTCGTAATTCAAACACCTACAGTATGATACTTAAATTGATCACCATGCCTTCGAAAAAATGTTCTGATGGAATAATTGTTCGTGGGGTAACTAGGGTTAAAAATTATAATTACCCTATACATCCTAATGTAGATCAAAAAACTCAATTAACCTGATTATAACGTCTTATTGCAAATGTTGAATATCAAATTGGAAAATGTAACAAATTAATTCAACATTAATATAGGAATAAACAAATAAAAATAAAATCAGGCTAAAATGAGATCCTTGATTAATCATCACAACAATTTAGATAACCATAAAGAATGAAATGGATCGAAGACGTAATGATCATGTCATGTTCCAGACATCACTTTGTATAAGAGAAACACTCCTTAGTTTATTATCATGCAATAAATAGAGGAAACAATCACTTTAGACCAGGCTATAGAATCATGGTGTATAGAGATGTAGAATGTAAAAATTCCCCATTCAACCAAAATGACACTCATCGTGATGGATTCCATGCTTTCAGTCATGGAATCCAAAAATGATGATAATCTTATCTTCACTTTGGATATCCAATGATGGATTAGCACGAAAACCATTCCAGTGCTATGCAATAAACAAACAATCAAGATGAACTCAAGAAAATAATAAAATATTACTCAAGATAGTCAAAAGATACAAAAATAAACCGCAGTCCATATCTAATACAATATTCGTCAAATCAAATTTATACTCATGATATGTTGAACAAGAATCGAGGCGGGGACCCATTCATTCTTTTAAATAACGAAAGGGTGGTCGTTGGTAGGGGACAACAAAGTCCTCCTTCAAAAATTACATAAATTGTTCATAATAAGTCATACCTAATGATTCTAGACATATTTAATGTTCAAAAAAGATTCAAGAAAATATTGGAGCTTTACTCTAGAATATGATCGATTTTGCTTGTGATATGAAGGAATAGGTAATGAAAACTATTCATCCCAGGTGTTGGCTCGGATCTAGTTCCAAGATCGAATCTCCATCTTGTTCCCATCGGTGCCATAATCCATCACCAATCTTGAGTCCTTCATTGGATAGTATGTCCATCTCAACGTTCATTTCTCTATAGACATGTTTGAAGGAGATTATCCTGAACAGGGCTACTATATTGACTACCTCCTCATAAATAGGTTGAAGTATATAATTCCTTGGATGTTAATCCCTAAATATGGGCACAGTTTTCTGTATATTGTGGTTCATTACATTAGTTTTGATGTCGTCTTTGGTCCATTAGTGGTAATTGTCATTAGTATGGTTATATTAGTTATGTCGGCCTGGGTTAGTTAGTTGGGATTGCACCCCTTAGTCTTCTATATATAGGAAGGAGACCTTTCATTTGGAGTATCTTGTCTTGTCTTGTCTTATGTACTTAGTACATTGTATAAGGAGGTTGGCCCCTCGAATAGGCTTGTTATTCATATATTTTATTCAATCAAGTCGTAGAGTACTCTTTCTGATCTATTTCTGCACTTTTCATACTCTTTTTGGAAATTTGTTGCATAACATTTGGTATCAGAGCTCATTCCTCGGGACTAGGTTCTTCAAAATGAGTCATCTTGGAATTTTCGCTATAATTATTTTTCTACAAAGATGAGAGAGAAATATTAAAACCCCACTTCTGTAACAGGATGACCTATCTGTGGTCCATAATTCAGGTCCTAAGACATCACAAGTTTGTAGATATTGGCCTTGTAATCTAGGGTTTTTGACTAGTCCAAAAACTAGTCTAAAACATGTGTTCTAGGGAAAAAGGTAATATATAGGGTATGCGAGGTCCAAATCGAGTGAGACCAATTGCATCAAAATTTATACGGACCAAAGAATCAATGGTATAATTTTTATACTCAGATCCAAAATATTGGATACGTGTTAGTCCGTACAAGTTTTATCTTTTGAAAGGACCAAAAATAAGAAGTGTTGGGATATTCGCAATAAATTTGTATTGGAAAATCAAAATTAGGTCAGACCTACAGAATCAGAAATAGGAAACCTTATATTAAAAAAAGATGAAATTTCAGACCTAGAGGAGTTGAAATTTGAATTTTACCTCAGTTTCAAGTCGGCCCTAAAATAGTCTTCCAATCAGGGTTTGAAAAAAGGTACGTCATTTTAAATTTGAATAAATTTGAGTATAAGGATATAATTGTGGTGAAATATAGGGTGTGATATATATTTGTATTGTTCATAATGCCACCAAAAGGAAGTTTAAAACTCACACTCCACTCAAACCACCTGAGGAGTCATCCCCAACATACGATGAAAGGAAATACTTATCTTTTCGATTGTCCTAGTTGGAAGAGATGATTAAAGGATTTGTGAAAGCAAATGATTTAGTTAATTTAGAGTGAATTTGATGAAACATATGGATAATAATATGGAAGAAAATATGAAAGGGTTGATGGAACAAATGGAAAATATTTCTAATCTCATAAAAAATTCAAAGGATACTCCTTCTCTAGGTGATGATGTGTTCCATGATACTCAGGAGGATAAAGATAAGGTCCATGTTGAAATATATTCCATGAATAGGAATATTCCAAGAGGAAATTATTCTGATAATGGAAATAATAAGGGATGGCCACCAAGTGGAACCCAACTTCCCAAGATTGACCGGATAAAGTTTGATGGAAATGATCCAATAACATGGATATTCCAGATGGAGCAATTCTTTGATCTACATCAGGTTCCAACTTTGCAGAAGGTAACTATTCCATCCTTATATTTAGAGCATGATCAATTTGTATGGTACCAATGGCTTTGTGATCGTAAAAAGGACTCTATTATCTCTTGGTCTATATTCACAAAAGAATTGATTGCACATTATGGGGATATAAATAGAAACACCTTCTTTAACCAGTTGGTAAATCTCAAGCAAAAAGGCTTAGTTAGTGAGCACATCAAGCAATTTCAGAACCTAAGTTTCAGAGTGAAGAATATTTTAGAAGATAATTTGTTGGATCTCTTTATTGAAACTTTGAAGGATCACATCCAACATGAGGTTCCCATTTGGGAAGCTAATTCCTTGGAGCATGCATTTAGGGTGGCAAGAAAATTTGAAAACAAAATTATGGAAGTAAGGAAGTATACCACTTACAACTATAAAGAAGGAAGTGTGGTCTCTAGTCATCCACAACCTACAAGATTAACACCACAACAACTAGAGGAAAACAGAGAAAAAGTGATTTGTTACAATTGTGATAGCAAATACAGTAAGGGCCATAAGTGCACTAGGAAGAAAATATTTTACATAGATTGTGAAGAAGAGGAAGAAAATGAACAAGAATCACTAAAAGAACATGAACCATCTCAAGATGAATATATAGAAGATACTACTTCCAAAGAGATTACTCCCACCATATATTTCCATGCATTGGCTAGAATCAACACTCCTCAAACTCTCAAGATCGAAGGATTTATCAAAAAGAAAAAGGTAACAATGTTGATTGATTATGGTAGTACTCATAATTTCATTCACTATAAATTGGCAAAATCTCTCAATTGCTTTGTATATCCAGCACCAGAGTTTCAAGTAATGATTGGAGATGGAGGAACTATAAACTTCTCAGGGAAATTCCATAATATAAATCTTATTGTTGGGGAATATGTATTGAGTAGTCCAATGATTTCTATTCCAATGGGTGGTGCTGATGTTGTCTTAGGAGTTCAATGGTTGCAATCCTTGGGAACTGTGGCTTTTAATTTTTAGAAGCTTTTCATGAAATTTTTATGGGAAGGAAAGGAATATGAATTACAGGGTATGACAAGGAAACCAAGCAAGGTGATAAGCTCTAATGGTATGACAAAATTGATGAAAAAAGGACATCAAGGTGTAATTGCACAATTATGCTTATTAGATGTTCAAACATCTAAGCCTCCTATTTCCCCAGATCTCCAAAGGATCATTAATAAGCATTCCAAGTTATTTGAAGATATTCCGAAAGGTCTTCCACCTGTCCAATATTTTGATCATGCTATTCACTTAATTCTAGGAAGTGTTCCTCCTAACATCATACCTTACAGATACCCCTATGGACAGAAGAGTGAAAATGAGCAGGCTGTCATAATTAGGCCTAGACAAAGTCCTTACTCTACACCAATGGTAATGGTACACAAGTCGGATGGATCATGGCGTATGTGTCCAGATTATAAAGATCTTAACAAGATCACCATTAAAGATAAGTTTCCCATTCATGTCATTGATTAATTGCTAGATGAATTACATGGAGCAATTTTCTTCACAAAGTTGGATCTTCGTTCTGGGTATCATCAAATTAGAATGAAAGATGAAGACATCTCAAAAAAAACATTCATAACTCATGAAGGTCATTATGAATTTCTAGTCATGCCATTTGGTCTCACGAATGCGCCTTCCACCTTTCAAGGTTTGATGAATTCCATTTTCAAGCCTTTTCTTAGAAAATTTGTGCTAGTATTCTTTGATGATATACTAATCTATAGAAAGTCTTGGGAAGAACATGTTCAACATGTGGACAAGGTACTACAACTACTACAGAAGCAACAACTATATGCAAAACCTTCCAAATGTTTTTTTGGGTTGAGGAGGTAGATTATTTGGGTCATATTGTATCTCATGAAGGTGTCAAGGTAGACTCTAACAAAATTAAAGCCATGATAGATTGGCCAATTCCCCAAAACTTGAATAATCTTCGAGGATTATTAGGTTTGATAGGGCACTACCGCAAGTTTGTTCAAAGTAATGGATGAATAACAACGCCTCTAACAACATTATTGAAGAAATATGCATTTTATTGGACTCCAGAGGAAACTCAAGCTTTTGAACAACTTAAATAGGCAATGTGCACAACTCCTCTATTGGCCACAGTAGAATTCACAAAAATATTTATTGTGGAATGTGATTCTTCAGGAAATGGCATTGGCGTTGTTCTAATGCAAGAAGGACACCCACTTGCTTTCACAAGTCATCCAATAAAGGGAAATAACTTACAAAATCCCATTTATGAGAAGGAAATGTTGGAAATACTACACGCTCTTAAGAAATGGCATCCTTACCTAATAGGTAGGCACTTTAAGGTCAAAACAAATCATGATAGTCTTAAATACTACTTGGAACAGAGACTATTTTCAGAAGAGAAACAAAAGTGGGTAACCAAGATGTTGGGATATGACTTTAAAATCATCTATAGAAAGGGGAAACATAATGTGGTGGTAGATGCACTCTCCAGAAAATATGAAGATGTTGGGGCATTACTTTGTTCCATTTCCATTCTACAACCATATTGGGTAGGAGCAGCAAGGGAAGAATGGAAAAAAGACCTATCCATATGGACACTCATTCAAAAGCTACAGAATGATGCCAGTGTATCAGATACTTTTGTGTGTAAAAATGATTCACTATCATATAATGATTGCTTATATTTATGCAAAAACTCCCAATTCAAGCAGAAGATCCTTTCAGAATTACATGCCTCTCCTATAGGTGGGAACTCAGGATTACTAAAAACTTACCACAGGGTCAAGAAGGAATTTTTTGGGAAGGTATTAAATCTGATGTTCAAAGGTTTGTGGTTGAATGCTTGGTTTGCCAACAGAATAAGGGTGAAATAGTTAAGACCCCAATAATTCTACAACCATTAGACATACCTTGCCGGCGCTGGGAGGAAGTCTCCATGGATTTTATCACAGGTCTACCCAAGTCCGAAGGAAAGAATTTTATTATGGTGGTTGTTGATAGACTCACAAAGTATGCACACTTTTGTGCACTCTCTCACCCTTTTAATGCAAGTACAGTAGCCGCAACCTTTATGGAAACTGTTCAGAAGTTACATGGAAATCCGAAGATTATTATAAGTGATAGAGATCCAATTTTCACTGGAAAATTTTGGACTGAATTATTTTCTTGTTTGGGTACTCAATTGGCTCACAACTCATATTATCACCCTCAATCTGATGGGAAAGTTGAGATAGTGAATAAGGTTTTGGAAGGCTATCTTTGTTGTTTTCCATCTGATAAACAAACACAGTGGGTGAAATGGTTGTCTTTGGAAGAATGGTGGTACAATACTTCCTTCCATACATCATAAAAATGTCTCCATTTATGGCACTTTATGGGTACCGGCCTCCATCTATCACATCTCCCTTAAAAGGAAAATCTAAATTTCAAGTCGTGGAAGATCACATAGAGCACCAACAAGAAGTTCTCCATATACTTAAGGACAACTTGACTATGTCAAAAAACAGGATGAAACAATAAGCTGATCAACATCGTAGTGAAAGGAGTTTTGAAAAAGGGTATTGGGTATTTCTTAGGCGACAACCTTACAAGCAGATGTATCTCAAGAAAGTAAATAAGAACAATATATTAGCACCCAAGTATTATGGTCCTTATAAAGTGTTGTAGAAGATTGGTAGTATGATGGCTTACAAATTGGAGCTCCCTTCATCTTCAAGAGTACATCCAATTTTCCATGTTTCTTGCTTAAAGAAGGTAATAGGAGACAAGTTCCCAATTCAAACAATCTTGTGAGAGCTTGATGAAGAAGTAAAAGTCATATTGGAACCTAAACAAATCACTGAAACAAGGAATAAACAACTACGAAATTGGGCTATTACTGAGTACCTCATCAAGTGGAAGAATTTACCAGTGGAAGATTCCACATGGGAAGATGATTCCTTCATACAGAGGCATCTGCAACTAATCAAGCGTTGAGGACAACACTTGTCTGGAGGGGAGCGGCATGTTAAGCCCTAAATATGGGCACATTACCCCCTATATTGTGGTTCATTAGATTAGTTTTGATGTCAGATTTGGTCCATTAGTGGTAATTGTCATTAGTATGGTTATATTAGTTATGTCAGCTTGGTTCAGTTAGTTGG
Organism: Larix kaempferi; assembly: GCA_027924585.1. Classification (NCBI taxonomy): domain Eukaryota; kingdom Viridiplantae; phylum Streptophyta; class Pinopsida; order Pinales; family Pinaceae; genus Larix; species Larix kaempferi. Next base: position 29,030,057 of record BSBM01000372.1, read on the forward strand.
GATTGTACCCCTTAGTCTCCTATATATAGGAAGGAGACCTTTCATTTGGAGTATCTTGTCTTGTCTTGTCTTGTGTACTTATTACATTGTATAAGGAGGTTCCCCCCTCGAAGAGGCTTGTTATTCAATTATTTTCTTCAATCAAGTTGTGCAGTACTCTTTTTTATCTATGTATGCTCTTTTCATAATCTTTTGGAAATTTGTTGCATAGCATTGGAGGCCTTCTCTTCTATAGCCAGTCCACCACTAATTTTGAGTCACCAAAAATCTGAATATTGTCTATTCCTTTGGATATGGAAAGAAACATAATGAGTTTGATCGCCATCAATTATTCTCTATTATTCGTGTTGCAACCCAATCCTGCTAAAAAGCTATACCAGTGGCGATCAGATAGTAAAATAATCCCCCTAATCAAAATGGGAGCATTCAATCATGGAGGCCAAATCCCACATTTCTATCAGAAATGGGCAATAGATGAAAAGATGTGTGATGGTTTCATTGTCTAAATTGCATAATGGACACCTACTAGCTCCTATTATATATCTGTTGGTGAGATTTTCCCACACTGGAACTTTGTCCATAAGAAAATTTTGTTTTTTAGTGGGCATTTCAGGTTCAGCTAGATCTTCTTCACCCGCTAAGGGACCAATGGCATGTCTTCTTCATCTCTGAGCATCTTGTAACCAAATTTGGGCAAATAGTCACCACCATCCAGATTTATGGCCCATATTAATTTATCTGGGAAATCTTTAAGTCGCACTTGAATGTTGTGTAGATCGATCGTATATTTGTGCCATGTCGTTGCATTGTCCCCCTCGATACCTAGTTCATTTGTTGATAACCATGCATGTCTCAACAAAGTGTTATTTGCTTTATCTTCAATATGGTATAGGAATATAATGCCATGATCCATTAAACCATCGACCAATGGCTCAGGAAGTCTGAAATCTCTAGGACATCCCACCCATGGGTCGTGTCCAACGCACATACTCCAATTGTCACTAATGATCCATATTAAGTGATCTCCGATGATGTGATAAGCTTGTATAAAATATTTCCACATTACAGTAGGATTCCTATAAGGTTTATGTGGAATTTTTTTATCTATTCCACAACTAATAATGGACACACACACACACACACACACACACACAGTCTGTACCCAAATCCCATTGCCTTGAATAATCCTCCATATACCTTTGGCTTACGGGGCCTTAGAGAATAAATATGGAGACTTCAAACCCCAGCTTCTCATGTCCCTTGGGATGGCTATATTATCCCATGACGCCTAATGAAAAGAATGATAGGGGGAGGTCCCTTCCAAAGAAAATTATAGCAAATCTACCTAATCTAATCTAGAATTATGACTAGAATATGTGCCATTTAGATCCAGTATATTGGTGTGGCCTCAAGAAATTCCTTCATCATAATTAGCCTACCACCTCTAGATAACCTATGATTGCACCAAAGGTTTATTCTACTTTCAATATTTCCTAGTAGCCAGGACCAGTCCTTTTTAAATAGTCGTTTGATTTTAAGATGAAACCCAAGTATTTTAGGACCATGTGGATATCAACTTCAATAAAATCAAATTGATTGCAGATCCAATCCATAGAATTTTGGTCATGATTTATAAAAGACACAGAGGGTTTTCCAAAGTTGATGAGCTTACCTATAGCCTCTGTGAATAGTGTAAGCATGAATTTCGGTCTAAGTATATCACTTATGTTTCCTTCGGTGAAGATAAATATGTCATCGACAAATAATAGATGAGTGATATTAAGGGTACCTCCAATTTGTATTCCTTTAAATTCTCTACTCTTCTTTGAATGTAGAATAATTTTGCTCAATCCTTCCATAATTAGGAGAAAAAGTAGAGGGGCTAGGGGGAATCCCTGCCTAAGTCCCCTTCCATGTATGAAAAACTCATAGGTATATCCATTAATGAGCACTACAAAATTCGGACACAAGAGAGAATCTAGTTGATGAAAGGAAACGGAAAACCTATTTGAAGCATAAACAGCCTGATGTAGGTCTGATTGGAGCGGTCATATGCCTTAGATAAATCAATTTTGAAAATAAATGTTGTCTATTTCTGGTCTTGGTTGTGTGTATGAATTCCTGCGTAGTTCCAATGGAATCATGTATCTTATGTCCAACCAAAAAAGCGAACTATTCATTTGAAACAATGTCTGATAGGATTCTTTTAATTCTCCTTGCTATAAATTTTGCGGTCATTTTATATATGCAATTACATAGAGAAATGGGATGGAAATCATCAAAGGATGATGGCTTGTTTGATTTGGGGATCAAAGTAATGAAGGTTGAGTTGAATACTGTCAGAATCCTATCGAATTTCCTTGATTCTTTGACAACTGCAAGAAGATCTATTTCAAGGAACTTCAGAAAAGATTCAAAAAATTCCATAGGGAAGACGTCTATACTAGGGATTTAATCTTTTTGTAAAGAGTGTATGGCCGCTCTTAATTATTCGATGGTTACAATCTCCATAATGGAGAATTTTTGTACTTCATTTACATATTCTGGGAATAGGGCCACCATAGCCATCATCTGTGCAATGGAGGCTTGTGAGTCTTCTTTAAATAACCGCTTAAAGTGGGAGACGCCAACATCTGCTAGATCCTTGAATCTTGTGATCTGAGTACCATCCTCCTTGTCGATATGCCATATGGAATTTATATGATTCATATGATTATGAAAAACTTTGTGATATCGTCTCCCTTTTGGATCCATATAGCCCGAATTTTAAGCCTTGAAAGGTATTCCTTCTCCACAAGAATACTTCTGCGACACGATTCAATTTCCATAATTTCCAATTTGTCTTCCACAGAGGGAGGTACCACTGGATTAGTGGAGTGATAATTTTCCAGATATGGTTCTATCTTGCAAAGGTCAGCATCCATTAACTTCCTTCTTTCAGCTACCCATATTGTAGAGTTTGCTTTTATCCTCTAAAGGTTTTTGTGGAACCATATTCAAGCAAAAGGATGAATGTTCCTATCATTTGAGATCCAAGAGGACTGAACCATATCTTTGTAATATTCTTCCTCCAACCAAGTGGAGAATAACTTAAAGGGGTTGGAGGGTCTATCTCTGACCGCAACAAGTTCCAAAAGAATAGGGAAGTGATAAAAAAAACTAGCTTCCCCGACCCACTATTTGATACCTACCGGGGCCTGTAGGATTCCGTCATTGATGAGAAACTGATCCAACCTTTTAGTTACTATGTCCATACCCGACCTCATATTTCGCCAGGTGGGTAGGAACTTGATAGGAGGGATATCACATAGGGATAATTCATCAACTCTTTTGACAAAATATTCTAAGAGGGTATCTTTATGAGATGAGGGGCCCCATGATTTTCTTTTCCTATAGAGAAATTAAGGTCCCTCCTACTATCATATTTTCTGCGTTATGTATGCTCGATCTGAATTTTTTTTCCCAATAGTTGATCCTGTGTGTATCCTAACCATATATGTTGACAATGGTGATAGTTTGACCAAAATCTATGAAGAATAGGACAATCCCCATCCTGAAAGGGAAATCCCAATATTTTTTACACAAAACAGAAGAGGTATGACATCCCATGACTAGGCCACCCGAATGGCCTAGGGCACCACAACATTAAAAATCCCATATTAGAAGAAGGGTTTTCAAATCAATAGTAATGGTGTCTCCAGTTTCCATAGTCTCTTGTATCAAAATCACCGAAGGATTCTGGACTTCAATTAGTCTTTTGAGGCCAATCTTTTTTTAGGGTATCCCCGACCCTTTACAGTTAATGGACAAAACAATCAAGGGGGAACACCGTTACAAATGGGATTTCAAGCTCTAAGTATCCCTTTCATTTTTTTTTTCCGACCTACTTGGATATAATAAATAAAAAACTATTCTTTGGCTGAAGCCATGACGGAAACCATACCTCTAAGTCTTGGAGGTGAGTGTGGAGAGATAGGGAATAGTCCCCCTTTCTGCATGGAGCCTTGTGTGTTCTTATCGAACTTTCAGGATCAAAGGATGAAGGAATGTTTTGATTTGGAAGGAGGGTCCAAAGCTTCGTCAATGGAAAGAAGGGTCTCTGAAGGCGAAGGGTAATTCTGGTTATAAATGGAGGTAAGGTGGGTGTCCTTGAGCTCAACATCCTCCGTGAGGGTATGGGGGAAAAATGAGGGTCTAATAGCATGTCAGATGGGGGGATGTAGGAATATATGTGGAAGGGTTTAAATGTTTGTTAAATAAAATTACACATGGATTAAAATATCACATTAAATTTCTTTTTATTTTTGTATTGAGAAGGTTACAAAATTAAATTTAAAAATCCAGTTTTACACGTTTTCCTTGCAAAAGTCTACTTGAATTTAAATTCTAAAATCTTATATCATAAAATTATTTTATAGGTGATTGTTGAAAGAACTGACAGAGGGGTGGACCATGGCATCAAATGCACAGGGAATGTTAAGGCAATGATTCAAGCCTTCGATTCCTTCCATGATGTATTTCCTCTGGAGCCCCTTTTGTTTGGAAGATATTAGTTCAATTCATAAATATAAGATAATTTTTTCAACATCATTTGATATCATAATATTTGTGTTTGTAGGGTGAGGTTGTTTCTATTTTGGTGGGCGTACCTCATTCAAAGGATGTATTTTCCTATGAATTTTCTAAGCGAGAAGACATTAAAAGGAACATTCTTTGGAAATTACAAACCCCGATAAGATTTGGTTATTCATTTATGCATTTTTCTAAAATATTGTAGCATCAGGAAGCACAACATTAATATTTGAATTGAATACTATGGTTATCAAGCCAAAAATAATATATTTTATTTTCCCTTAGAGGAATGAATCTTGATAGAAGCTATTTTGATAACCGAAAATTTTCTATTAATATATCAATGGTTACACTACACCTAAATTTTGTGCAGGTAAAGCAACATATGCATGCATTTTTGCGAACAAAAATATGGTGATTATATCGTAAATGGTTTTTCGACCACTAAGAAGGCATACCTCAATATATTGTTGGTAAACCCATATTATTATCTCCTTTTTGAAAATTATGTATTTTTTGGTTTGATTACTAAAATTCACTTCACATAACTTGAATTTCTTCGGTGTATAGACTAAAGAGGGCACCCTATAATAAAAACCTTTCTAGGAAAAATCATAAAAACAAATAGAATCCAATCTGGATTATGAATGCTTTTTCTTTGCCTTTGTCTGCATAGGATTATAAAATAAATCAGTTTAGTTTTATCACCATAAAACACAGGGTATAAGAATCTATTGCCATTCCTTTCCTTAAGTTCATTGAATGACCATCATGGTTTCCCCAACCACTTGAAGATTGTTTAGACCAAGCTCAATACCCAAAGCCATAATAATGTATATATAATATCCTTAATTCTACCATGCATATGATTTATTACTCATTCTATCAGAAATATGGGTGTAGTCTAAGAAAGGCACTTTCCCTACAACAAGAGATTTGCGCTCAAACCCCATCACACTTCGTAATATTTTATTTGTTTAATAGTTCATATCTATTAAGTGGTTATGTCCCTGAGTATTTGAACTTGAGAATTTGATACCAATTGTAATGACTCCTTTCTAAGCCTTTTTTATACTTAATTAAACAGTAGATTCCTTGATAAATTTACAGAAAAGAATTAATCTAACGGATGACTATTGACAGACAAATTCATTATCTTTAAATAAATAAGTTTACAATACTAATACATGTGATATAACTAGCATATTAAAATTGTAAACCAAAGAGAAGAATATATTCTTACTTAATTGAGGACCAACATAGCCGGTTGTGTGTGCAGTCCTTATCCTATGCCAATCACCAACTCCTCTATCAACAATAACAGTTGGGGGGACAACTCTCCATCCAACCAACCCCCAATAGAATTTGAGGCCCTCAAGCCCTCAACAATTAAATGTATGCCAAACTAGGTGAGACCTTACTCTCTTCTATATTAACCTATGTACAACAATCTTCTCCTCCTTAACCTCTGTCTCAAATAGGTTCAATCACAAACAATATAAAACTAGCATAAACAAGCAATAAACCTAAAAAACAACTAGCAAGACTAGAACCCTTTGTCTTGGCCTTGCCCCCTTTTTATTTCTTAATTTTCAAATTTTACTCAATTTCTTAAATTTTCATGGATGACACACTTTCATCCATGCACCTAAATTAAATTACAATACACAAATTATTTTTATTTTTATATAGTAATTGACATTTTTAATACTACCATGTGTTATTTATACTTATATTAATGTCCAAGGTTGGAGTGTTACAAATGATCCTCAATTAAGTTGCTCCTCATGCAATACCTTTAGGGTTTAATAAATCAACTCAAGATCCAAGTGGAAAATTATTAAGGCTAGGGTGCACCTCCCAAAGCCTCTAAACATACCTAGAAACTCATGTTTCCTTCATATGAGCCTCCATCATTAATGATTTTATTCTTTCATTGAGTTTCAACTTATACATATTTTTCTTCATTGGGTTAAGGCCAACCTGTTCATAAATCAAGATTATATTTAATTGCTGACCTTCTACTGGGGCTGAAACTCTCCATAACTTAAAATTATGTTTTAGTACCCTACTTGTTTCCTAGTTGAGACTTAGATAAAGATCTCATAGATTATGGAGAGGATGACATGATGAGTCTATAGTCCATATTTTTCTCATGCAAGGGCATTGTTTGGGTTTGGAAAGGAATTAAGGCTCTTAATGACAAGGAATGTTTCCTTGAGTATACAATAATACTTTAAAATTTGGTGCCAAGTGGAGGTAAATGGGTGGATACTCGATATTGTGCAGTCTAGATTGTGTCTTTGATCTCAATGCTTTCACTCTTCTTGGATCCAAAGCATTTATTTCCACCTAAGGAACTTAACCAAGGATAAACTAAGAGTTTCAAGGATGCATATTGAATATTTGGTTCCAAGTGTCTTTTCTTCATCCCTAAAGTTTAATACATACTTAGTTACAACTAAGATCATTCTCACAGAGGTCGAAAGTGTATTTGAGCAAAGAATGAGAAGATGAAGATGATTTTGGGAAGGTATACTATGATGGATTGAGTGGATGGTTTAATGAAGCTTGGTCCTTTTTTCTTGATTCATGGACAAAATAGTCAAGTTGATTTCACTGAAAATGTTATTAAGTGTTGGTTGGAATCCCTTGATTGGATATATCCATAAATTTCGTATTTTAGTCAAAGGTTCAATGTGCTTTGAGTTTAGAAATGAATTGGACTTGGAATTTTTGTTGTCGTATAAGTGGTTGTGGGGTCCTTCACACCTCATTTTTAATTGCTAGAGGTCAAGATTTGACCCTTGTTGCAAACCTTTATAATTCCAACATGCATTGATATTTCTTCTTGGTTTTCCTTTGGAACTTTGGCCTGAAGTCTCTTTGAAATCCATTACTAATTCTCTTGGGAATTTTGTAGCTTTGGAATAATATTTTGGGGTAAATTAGGATAAATGAATAGCAAAGGTTCTTATTGAGTTTGATATGAGAGGTGGTATTCCATTGAATTTATAAATAGAATAGGGAGCTTGGTCCTTTTCACATAATTTGAACTATTAATATCTTCTCTTTTGTTTCTTATCCTATCGTGCATCAAGTCACTTGTAGAGGAATCATTCTTCTTGCAAAAATTGGCTTCCTGTAAAGAAGCCTTGGGTGAAAAAATCTCATTCGCATGACCGCTCCATGTCAAATGATTCAGAGTTTAATATGACCAAATATATAAAGGTGGAAGAGATGAAGTGTGATGTTAGTGTAGCTTCTCAAGACCCTCTTGAATAGAAGGAGATCTAGGAACCTCAAATCCAATTCAATGCTTATTTTTAAGGTATGACCCTTTTCTTATGATCCTTAGCAACTTTCAACAACATATACTCATTCTCCTCTCTTGATCCTTCCCTTGATTTTTGTAAACAAATCCTACTTTATTCCCCATATGTCCCTTTAAACCCTTCTAATCCTAGGGAGGTTGAAAATACATCCTTCTAGCATTAGGATCGAGGAAACTCTTCCCTTAATTATTAGGCAAGGGGTTTTGTCCTAGAAGATACCTGTAAACCTCTTAGAGAGAAAAAGTGCATGCTTCCTGTAAACTATAGTTACCAACCACATTCTTTATCTGTAATTGAAGTGGAGGAAAATCGAGAAATTGAAGGTGATCTATCCCTTTCAATGAGAAAATAAAACCTAGTTGGAAGAAGGTAAATTATCTTCAGAAAAGTAAAAAAGTATCCAAAGAAGTTAAGTTCTGAAAGCAAATGAGCATTGATAGGGTTATTAGGGTGTGGAAAACCCCGTTGAAGGTTACCCAATAACCATTCATTCCCTACATGTAACAAGGGTGGGGGTGTCCAAAAACAACAAGCCCTTAAAAGATTGTTTTCGTTTATTCCCCTAATATTTTTCTTTTGCAAGAAACTATGTGTCCACACTCTAGAGCCATTAATATCCTTTCTTATTTGTTGAAAAAGTAGAATTTATACTCTATTGATGTTAAGGTTTGTTAGGGGGTTTGGCCATATGTTGGAACTCCAACATTAATGCAATATCTACTCATTTTATCGCTACATATTTGTTTTCGAAGGGGTAAAAATTCAATTTGTAAATATTTATGGAACATATGGGAATATAAATTTTCTAGGATCATATTAAGGACCAAGGATCCTTGATAAGATACAATATAAATGTGGGTGGGGATCTAAACTTGACTGTCTCCACAAGAGAAGTATAGGGGGAGGCATCTAGGCCTAATCCCTTGGTTGAATTTTTCATCCATTTCTTTGAAGAAGCCAAGTTAATAGACCTTGAGCCAATCCTACTTGTTCGACCTGGAGGAATTTGAGAAGGGGAAATGTTGGTATATCTAAGAGACTTGATATGTTTTTTATGGCACAAAATCTTGTGGGATAAGTTGAGAGATTCAAGACTTAGGTAGGTTATGTGCGTTAATCCTTGGACCATATTCCTATTTTGATACAAACTAGGATCCTAAAAACCCAACCCGTTTTAAGTTCAATAATTCCTAGCTAGACGAAGAGGACTTCAAACTTATTGTCAAGGACAACTAGAAATTATTTGACCCAAACTTTGAGGATTTTACGTGTTTCAATTTGCATCCAACATAAAGAATATTAAGAAGCTAGTTGTAGCCTCGGCCAAAAAGAAAAAAGAGGAACATCAAAAGGATATCTATCAGGTGGAAGAAAACATAGGTAATATATTTGATAATAATTTTTCTTGTGTGTTTAATGATGATGAGCTTAGTACCCTAGAATAGATTGATGATAGAAAGAAGAAATCATTAGATAAAGAAGAGCTTGAATGGAGACTCAAAAGTAGAGCCATTTGGGTCGAGGAGGGAGATAATAACACTAAACCTTTCCACAAAATTTCTATTTATAGGAAAAATACGAATATTATTTCGAAATAGGTCCTCTCATGTGTCCAAGGTTAGTTCCTTTAAAGATATTGTAGGAGAAACCAAGGATCATTTTCAAATTTTTGTTAAGGATCCTAAAATTTGTAACATTGAATATATAATGAAGGTTTTAAGGCACTTACCAAGGCTCTTTGATCAAGAAATGAGTGTCTTTGGAAGCAGTAGTCATCATGTTGAATTGAAAGGAACTTTGAAGTATTTTTAAAAGGATAAGACTCTTGGGCTTGAAGGATAGTTTGTGCAGTTTTACCTTGGATTTTATGAGTTCCTAGAAGATGAGATATTAAGGATAGTGGAGGAATAAAGAACATTTGGGAAAGTTATTGGGGCTCTAAACTCTACCTTACGTCAAGCAATATCTCTTTGCAACCTTATTTACAAAATCATTGAGAAGGTGATGGCTAACAAGTTAAAAGGGGTAGTATAAAACTTGATCTCAGAATAACAATTTGGATTTTTGTTTAATAGGAATATTCATGATGATGTAGGTTATGCTCAAGAGTGCTTTCATTCAATAAAATTACATATGGTTCCAGTTGTAGTGATGACTATTGATCTAGATAAGTCTTTTTGACAAGGTAAATTGGATGTATCTAAGAGTGTTCCTTATGCAAATGGGAATTAATATTCAATCTATGAATTGGGTTATGGGTTGTGTCTCCTTAGCTTCCTTTTTGGTTCTCACCAATGGCTCATACTCCTTATTTTTTCAAGATTCAAGTGGCCTTATGCTTGGTTGTACCTTGTCCCCCTTTTTATTTCTCTTGGTGGTTGAAGGACTAAGTGGAATGATTTCTAAGTCTAAAAGAGAAAGTGCTCTCAAAGGCATAAACGTGGTAGCTGCTACGTCTCTTACTCATCTTCTATTTTTAAATGATATTATTATTTTCAGTTAAGGATCTCTTAGGAAAGTAAAGTGGTTTAAGGAACTATTGGAAATGTATTGTAGAGCTATAGGAATGGATATTAAATTTTAACATATTAGGGGTAGACTTAGAGAGGCAAATATTGAGATTTTCCCTCTTTCTTCAAGTCCTATCAATCAAAGTGCGAAATATTTAGGATTCGAGCTAAAACTCAATGATTATAGATATGTTTATTTGGTGTGGCTCTATAAAAAATTGAAGCTAAGGTTTCATGCTAATGCAATTTATGGTTGTCACAAGGAGGAAGATTGACTCTGGTGAAATCAATCTTAGCAAATATCCTAGCTTATTTTATTTGGATATCTTGCTCCTAATGGAATGTTGGAAAAAATGAGTTTAAGTTGTCTTTGGTCAAGGAAGAATAAATTTGAAGGTATCCCTCTTGTTAAATGGTAAAATCTAGGAATAGAAAAAGGGGATAGAGGTTGGGGCCTTAAGAAAATTACATTTTTAGCTAGACTTTGGAAACCAAAAGCTTGTGGATATCCTTATTCAACAAGGACCTATGGGGGAAATAATGAGGGTAGACTATTTCAAATACAACTCTATAGAATACTAGATAAGGGAAATGAGGAAATTTGTCAAAGGATCCTCACATGTCTAGAAAGAAAGCTTTTCCAATTGTTGGAAGATGGATTGTTTGGAAATTATGAAGAGCTAATAAACTTAATCTAGGAAAAAACGCTTGGGCCAGTTTCTTTGGTAATTATAGACTATCTAATAATTTTGTTGCGGAACTAAATGATCAAGGTTTTAAGGCTAATAGATGCATCTAGAATGGATACTCTTGATGGATGGTTTCAAGTCTAGAAATAACTAGAAAACTTGAACCCACAAGACCTTTTTGAAGTAGAATGGACATACTATCTCACTCTCTTGAATAATAGTTCCATAGAACTCTAGGACCAAGGGGATGAACTTGTTTGGACCAAAAACAAATCCTTAGGAATGCTCACTGCAAAACTGGAGTTTGGGCCTTCAATTGAGGAATCTTTGGATGGTACTAGATTTTGGTAGTGGAAGAGGATTTAAAAGTTGGCATGACCTCTTAAAGTCATAATTTTCACTTGGATAACTCTATCGAATAATATTCTTACTTGGGATAATGGCAAAAAAAAAATTGGAATGGGCCAAACTAGTATATTTGTGCAAGAAAGATGTTGAATCTATTGATCATATTTTTGTCTTCTTCCCTTTCCTAGAATATTTTGTGCATCACTTGCATTAGATTGTTAATAATTCCTTTAGATGGGACAATGAGTCTTTGATTGAATTTCTCTTGTCCTAGTTGATAGATCCCTTTTTCAAGGACCACTCAATGCTACCTTGTTATGTCTTGTGGTGTTTATGTCTCTCTTGTAACAAAATGATCTTTCAAGCTAAAGGTATATCCATTGGTATGTTTGCTAAGGATTTTAAAGGAGGCAGTGATAGTTGTCTCTAAACCTTGGGGTTTCTTTGATGATGTTTGCCAAGGAATCCCAAGTGTTTGTGGTGTTGGGTTTTTTTTCTCATAATCACTTCTTATATTTTAAATAAGGAGTAGGCCTTGACACTAATAATAAATTTATATTCTTTGCACTCCGTATTATGTGAATTTTTATAGACAAAGGGGTTCATCACCATTAGGTGTTTAGGGACTCCAAGTTTCTAATGGACTAGGAAAACAACAAGTCCAAATCTAAAACTTCGCTCTAGAAACTATCATACATAGAGTTCTAGAGGTAAAACTTAAGCCTTATTACATCTTCTTCTCACATATTTTTTGAGAATTTAATTCAAAAGCATATTCTCTTTCTAAAGTTTATATTTCTATATAGGAAGGTACCTAGGTCATCTAAGAACTCAAGGGAGAGTTGATTTCCTTTGAATCTATTATGTACCTTCTTTGATATTTGGATATTTGATTTAGGAAGAGTTCTCTAAGAAAGTATTCTGAGTGGGACCATCTGCTAAGGCTATTCAATGACATAGATAGATTGGTTGTAATGTTCAACACTGAATTATGGATGACTATAATGATATTACAAACAATATATACTTGATCTGAGGACATTGTCGAATTTTGATGAAGTTGACAAGATGGATAATGTATATTTTGATTTCACTCTTGAAATATCTAATATATAGCTTTGTTTATAAATTGGATTAATTTTCATTTGGCAATTAGGTCTATCCCAAGTGGTTGTGGGATGCAGTGTTATCCTCCCTACCAAGGTTCTATTCCCATAAGTGATGTGTTGAGCTCATAATGAGTATAATGTTGTAAATTTGCAATGACTTTGATCCTTTTTTTTAACTTGGCCTTGTGTGGTGAAGATTCTAGGGTTTACCTTGGTTACCATCCTCAAAATGAGGGGAACTACCCAAGGATTTTCCCCAAGAAATTACTTAGAAAAAAAATACTTTTCTTTTCTTTCGATCCATTCCTACTAGGGCCAACCTCGTCATCATCAAATACTGACATCAAAATTTTACTCTTTTAATTGAGTTTTGCCTGATTTTTGTTTAAGTCCCTTAAGGTCCTGCATTGCCTTCTTTTGTGGACAAAATTCCATTAATGTGTGTGTAATTCCCCCAATTGACCTTATTTGATCATATAGATACTTTCAAGTGCCATATGGCACAATTTCAAGCAATACATTCCTTTATTAGCTATTTTCTTTGCCACATACCTTGCTTTGGGTTTTTTTCAATGTAGAGCATTTTACTCTTTTGGGTTTTGTATTTCCATGTCATGCTTTATCTACCTCTAAAAGTATGTATTCATCTTCTAGAGATTGATTCTTGCATCGATGGATCTTGGGCCTTGGATTGAACCTTGTTTTTACCTTCATATGTTGAATTGTACATAGGCAAGATAGAACATGGTGTATGGCATCCAAAAATACTGCAACTTGTAACCACCATTGAACTCCAAAGATATCTTATTGTGCTTGGTGAGACTGGAAATCTCATGAAAATGATCCTACATTTTTGTGGGTTAATAAGTGGGAAGACAAAGAAGATGAGCAAGTGATAAGCAACGTAGATGAAACCTATGATAAGTTGTGACTCTTTGATGGACAAATTGAAATAATTGTTGAGTGTAGAAGAACAATAGTGATTTCTTACTCTAAAGATGAAAGTGAATATATCAATGGTCAATGCAATATATAACCTTTTTTTAAAGTAGCATCATCTTATCACGTTGTTGTTAATTTGTCTTACCCCTATCTAGGATAAAGTGCCAACTAACAACATTCAATTCAAATTCCTTTGGTTAAGAGGATTATAGTGGGAGGTATCTATTTTTCTAAAGATTCCTAGAACTTTCACATGGCCCCAATTGTTGTTGTGTGATCTAGCGCATACTGTTAAATTTTGAGCATTAATTTACAATACTCTAGGATCTTTATTGAGAGAATAACATATACAGTATATCAATGCATGACAATCACAATAAGTATGACAAGCATCACAAGAATCAAAAGCATAAGAGACAAGAGACACAGAGTTTCCGTGGGGAAAACTCTAAGGTGAAAAACCCCACAACTTCCTTATAGATAGAGAGAGAAATGGATCAACCAAAGTACAACCAAAATACACTGAGATAGTCTCCTAGTAGGAGATGATCCTCCTCCTCACTAGTGCGCCACTTTCTGAGTGAGAGAGATGTACTTTTTCGAATGATCTAAATAGAGATCACCTGATCTCTATTTATACTAACCTGTTTTCCCAGTGACCTTATGGGGCCGACTTGTCTAGCTAGGTACATCCACATTATAATATATATTTCAGGGACGACCCCACACATGGTGGTCTAATAACCCATCGGCAAGTACACACACTTGTGACACTTGTCAATCCACATGACGACACTTCCTTATAGAGGAATAACACATCTCTTATAAGGGTACAATATATATATATAAAATACACAAATGAAATACATTCCGAAGTTACATATACATCAACACTCCCTCTTAACTAGGAAGGTATTTCTCGACACAGATCTGCTAGACAAGTCTTCTTCTCGGGATCATCGTCACTACTGCTGCTATCTCAACCAATCTTTGAATCTACTCGTCATAGGAAGTTCTACAGAGCCATTCCTTTTTCATACTAGATGTAGGCCCACCACCTGCAGGTCTTCATCATCACTGGCCATACTGTGGAATTCTCAGGACTTATTATGTGCATCACAAAAGCTGGCTGCAGCATCCCAGGCTATTACGAGCACACAACTCTACCTATAGGATCTCCCAGGAGCACATTACATGTGACCCATCACAAAACCTGGTTGAAGCATCCCAGGCTGTTACGAGCACACGGCTCTACCTGTCGGATCTCCTAGGAGCACATTACATGTGATCTCACCACAAAACCTGGCTGAAGCATCCCAGGCTGTTACGAGCACACAGCTCTACCTGTCGGATCTTCCAGGATCACATTACATGTGGTCCACCACAAAACCTGGCTGAAGCATCTGAGGCCTTTTTCATCCTGTCCAGATCTCCCAGGAGCAAATTACATGTGGTCATGGAAAAACCTGGCTGAAGCATCTGAGGCCTTTTTCATCCTGTCCAGATCTCCCAGGAGCAAATTACATGCCATAGGACAAAACCTTGCAAGAGCATCTCAGGATGTTACGGGTACATAACTCCGACCTGAAGATCTCCCAGGGCACAAATTACATGTCCTCCTAGAGCAATGTCTCGAAAGAGAATCCCAGGCTGTTATGGGTACGCAACTCCGACCTATAGGATCTCCCAGACATGCTCATCTGCACAACCTGATCCATGGCCACAAAGTATCATCTGATACTCATCATACATCATCTTGATGTACACATGATCATCCTGATCATCATCACTGCAACATCCTGCTGCATGTCATCTGGAGAAGCTCGTCATCCACGATCACCCTGATCATGCAATGCATCCATCTGATGCACACCAAGTATCTACCTGATACACATCATCATACACAGTGTATCCATCTGATACATAGATACATGATCCACACAATGTATCCATCAACATACATGATCTACCTGATCATACCTGATACATATCAATATACATGATCCAAGCAGCCAACATGATGCATATACAAAATACATACAAATGATCCAACCAATCATATCCAACATCCAACATGATGCGTACATACATATAAATGATCCAACTGATCATATCCAGCATCCACCATGATGCGTACATACATATACATATAAATGATCCAACTGATCATACAAAGCAGAAACTAGAACATCATCCTGATGCTCATCATCCAGCGCTTACATCCACAACCATGTGAAGGATCCTCCTTCCAACATGCTTGGAATGGCTTCAACAAATGTGTCCATCACTTCTTCCTCGAAGTGTCCTCGATCTGAAGAACACCAAGCCTTTCCCTGAAGTACTCGAACTTCACCCTGGCTAGTGGCTTCGTCAGCACATCTGCAATTTGCTCGTCCGTCGCAACATACAGGAGCTTCACAGCTCCTCTCTGCACCATATCCCTGATATAGTGATATTTGATCTCTATGTGTTTCGACCTATCATGAAACACTGGATTCTCGGACAGCTTCACACAACTCTGGTTATCACAGAAGATACTAGTAGCATCCAATGGGAGATCAAATAACTTAGACAGTATTTTCCGTAGCCATACTGCCTCACAACTAGCTGAACATGCTGCAGCATACTCTGCCTCAGCTGTACTCAGTGCTACGCAGGACTGCTTCCTGCTAAACGAAGAGATCACACCTGATCCCATACTGAAGCAACACCCAGATGTGCTCTTCCTATCTGCAGCACTGCCAGCCCAATCTGAATCAACATAACCCTGCAGGTTAAACTTTTGATTCGCTTCATACTTGATCCCATAATCCACTGTACCCTTCAGGTACCTCAGAACATGCTTTACTGCAACTAGGTGAACACTCCTCGGATCCGTCAGGAACTGGCTCAATGTGTTCACAGCAAAGCAAATATCCGGTCTCGTGTTTGTTAGGTACATCAAGGACCCAAATCTGATGATACATAGAGACATCAACCAGCTCAGATGAAGCATCACATAGAAGCTTTAGATTCGATGCCATAGGTGTGGCCATGGCCCTGCAATCCATCATCCCGAATCTCTTTAGGATATCTACTTTGTACTTTTCTTGACCAAGGAAGATCCCACCTGCACTCTGCCACACCTCCATACCAAGGAAATAATGCATCATTCCCAAATCTTTCATATCGAACTCAGCAGCAAGCTTCCTCTTTGTATCACACCAAGTTTTGGGAGCTTGCTACAAGCCATACAAGGCTTTCTTCAATCTGCACACATGTGACTCCCTGTCAGGTCTTGGGACTGCATCCCAAACATCATCTTGATGATCGACGGATCATGGCATTCCATTTTTTCATCCCAGATCTTGGGAACTTCAATATCTTCAATATATATCTTTTTTGTTGGAACAAATGTTGTAGTCCTTCTTTTGTAGGTGAAGATATACGGTCTTTCCTACAAAACAAGTTAAATTGCATGATTAAAAACATCTCATAATTTTCAGAACAAATTCTTTACACATACAGAAATATGTCATGCAGTCATGCAGTTATCTTAGCCAATGCTTCAATACAACATTTATCCATGTTCCACAACTTTCTAGATGCCTTCCAGTCTCTACCAGAACATTGTTAAGAGTTTGCACTACTCTCAACATGTCAGCAAAGAGGTTTCATTCTAGATAAGTAGCACTGGAATGTTGTATAGTGCCATAGGCCACTTACCCATCACATGCATATTAGTAGTATCCTGTTCATTAATGCAATCATTCTAATATGCAAAATACATCTCCTAAGCATAATATTATTTAAACAAAAATAGGCAAGAAATGATAATTGAAATACTTATCTTTGTTTGTTTGTTGGGTGGACTCCCTCTGAGTCTTTGCTTCCTGGCAAGAGCTGCTGAAGCAGCTTCTTCTACACCTTTCTGTTGTGGAATGTAGGAAGATGGTCAACTCCCTCTGAAAATCTGCATCCTTGCAGGAGCTGTTGGAGTGTGCTCCCTCTTGATCTTTGCTTCCTGGATTATCTGTCCTTGAACTTATATTCATCCTTGCTGACATCAATCTTCTTGAACCCTGGAAAGTATAATCTGTAAGCCTTCGAGCTTTCACTGTAACCCACAAAGATACCTTCTTTCCTGAAGGATCTAGTTCAGTCCTCTTTTCCTTTGGGACATGAGTGTATACTGGACAACCAAATATTATGAGATGGTTGACTTCAGGTTTCTTACCAGAAAGGACCTCTTCTGGTATCTTGATGTCCAATATCTTGTGGGGTGTTCTGTTCTGCACATATACAACTGTTCTAGCTGCTTCTGCCCATAAATGCATAGGTAGATCTTGGTCATGCAGCATTGCCCTTGCTGCTTCCATGATTGTTCTGTTCTTCCTTTCTGCAACTCCATTCTGTTGAGGATTATAAGGAGCAGTCAACTCCCTCTTAATCCCTGAATCACTGCAAAGCTTCTTGAAGTCACTTGAGGTAAATTCTCCACCATTGTCGGATCTAAATATTTTGATCTTCTTGTCAGTTTGATTCTCCATCAAGGTTTTGAATTCCTTGAACTTATCAAGTACCTCATCTTTGTTCTTCAAGAAGTATACCCAAGTCTTCCTGGAGAAGTCATCAATAAATGAGACATAGTAAACATACCCACTTAGAGAACTGGATGACATAGGACCACATACATCTGAGTGTATGATTTCTAGGATGTCTTTTGCCTTGCTTTCACTGCTTGGGAAAGCCTTCTTAATGTTCTTACCTTTTGCACATCCTTTGCAAACACCTTCATGTTTGGTCTTGATTTCAGGAAGACCCTCTACAACCTTGCTTGCAATTGGAAGTGCTCTATAGTGCATATGAGCAAGTCTTTTATGCCAAAGTTCACTTGGCTCCATGGATTCATGTACCATGGCATGTTCAGGTTGTCCCTTCAATTTATACAAACCTCCCTCTTGCTCTCCAATCACTACAGCATCATCTATGGTCTTTCCCTTTGGCCACATTAGGACTTGGCCATCCACAAATGCAACCCTCATACCTTTTGCATCCAATGCAGAGATGGGGAGTAAGTTCTTCTTGAGCCTAGGTACGTAAAGGACTTCTTTCATCTTCAAAGATTTTTCAGAATCTAGGTTGTAGGAGGCTTCACCACTTCCTTTGATTTGGTATTGATAATCATCCCCAAGTTTCACCTTATGGGGTGATTCATGTTCAGATAGGTTCACAAAAGATTCCTTAAACCTAGTCATGTGTTTGGAAGCCCCACTGTCAATTAACCAATCATTACAACCATGGGAGATAGTACCTGTGAGAGTAGAGATCAGAACATACTCTTCTTCACTTGATGAGTTATCATCACTTTCTGCCCTAGCCTTCTTCTTGGGTGGTTCATCATCCTCGGCAGCATGAGCATGAAACCTTCTTTTGCTGCCCTTCTTCTTCTTGTTGGAGTTGTTGTTGTCCTTCTTGTTCTTGGGACAATTTATGGCAATATGTCCTTTCTCATTACAGGTGAAGCATATTCTTCTTTCTTTGAAGTGATGTGAAGATTTCTTGGAGTGAGATGGCTCTCTCTTGGACTTCCCTTTCTTGGTGTGAGCTGTGACAACTTGATCTTCATTCCCCATCTTTTCTTCTCATGCCACAAGCCTTGCTTCTTCTTGTGAGCATTCTTCCCGTAGTCTACTAAAGGAAATCAACTTTTTCCTTGCACAGATTCCTTGAATGAAGGAGTCCCATGACCTAGGTAAACCATTTAGAGTGGTCATGACAACTTCACCATTTTCTACCATTTCATCCACTGCTTCTAGTTGTTCCTTGATCTAGGAGACCCTTGAAAAATAAGATTGAATGGTTTCTCCATTCTGAAACTTTACTCCTTTCAATTGGTTCTGTAGGGTCATCTTCTGATTTATGTTCTTCCCTTCAAATAGCTTGGTCAAAGAGCTAAACATCTCTTTGGGTGTCTTTAGAGAAGACACATGGGGTATGAGATGGTCTTTGATAGAATCAACAATGATTCTCTTTTCCTTGACCAAGTTCTTCTTATGCAATACTTTAGCCTCTTCATCCTCTGGGATAGGGATGTCTTCTTTTATATATGAGTCCAACTCATTCTCTTCCAGGATTAACCCAATCCTATACTTCCAAGCTCGGAAGTTATCAGCCCCTTCAAGCTTATCCTCAAGCTTGGTGTGGTGAGACATCTTAAAGAGTACTTCAAATAGAAAAGATTTAGGTCTTACCACTTGAAATGTTGAAAACTGGATCTGGTCCTGGATTAGGGTTTTTCGAAAAAACCCTAAAAATTCAAAATGTGAATTTCAAATTTCTGAAAGGATAGAAAGATGCGCCTTGATGAGCTGATCAGCCTGGTGCATTCAGAATTTGAGATCAACAAAGCTTTACCCTTCAGATTTGTCCTTTTGTCCTCCCAGGTTCACTAGGGAGAGCCCTGAATTAGGGTTTGAGTTTCCCGGAGATCTACCCAGCCAAAAATATCGATCCAAAGCTCTAAACTTTGATTTTTGCAAGGAGCTTCTAGCTATGTCTTCAGATTTCAGAAATTCCTATTGTTGTGGAAACCCTAATTTTTAGGGCCAAATCTCAAAATGCTCGGAATTGAATTCTGATTGGACAAATAGATGCGCCTTGATGAGTAGAGTCAATCTACTATACTGCTTTTCCAAAATCTGTGGAGAGAAACCCAATAAACAAGAAACTCAAGTTTCCGTCACTACAAAATGTCTTCTTCTCAGGTTAGCTCTGATACCATGTTAAATTTTGAGCATTAATTTACAATACTCTAGGATCTTTACTGAGAGAATAACATATACAGTATATTAATGCATGACAATCACAATAAGTATGACAAGCATCACAAGAATCAAAAGCATAAGAGACAAGAGACACAGAGTTTCTGTGGGGAAAACCCTAAGGTGAAAAACCCCACAACTTCCTCAGATATAGAGAGAGCAATGGCTCAACCAAAGTACAACCAAAATACACTGAGATAGTCTCCTAGTAGCAGATGATCCTCCTCCTCACTAGTGCGCCACTTTCTGAGTGAGAGAGATGTACTTTTCTGAATGATCTAAATAGAGATCACTTGATCTCTATTTATACTAACCTGTTTGCCCAGTCACCTTATGGGGCCGACTTGTCTAGCTAGGTACATCCACATTATAATATATATTTCAGGGCCGACCCCACACATGGTGGTCTAATAACCCATCGGCAAGTACACACACTTGCGACACTTGTTAATCCACATGACGACACTTCCTTATAGAGGAATAACACATCTCGTATAAGGGTACAATAAATATATATAAAATACACAGATGAAATACATTCCGAAGTTACATATACATCAACACATACATGAACACAAGCACAAACATAAGCTTGTCATTGGAGAGACTTAACCCCTAGTGCGGGGAATATCATAGTCTCACTTTCACCAGCCTGACAAGCCATCGTTGACATAATATTTAAATTTGGAAGTCAAAATAACACAAATTAAAAGAAATTAGTAAAATAGTTGAAGTTATCCATGATGGATCCCCTAAATCAATACTTGTTGGGATGGCTAGACGAGGATGCTACACTAACAATTAGAAAATCATATAAGTTTAAGTTCACAATATTGGTTGAGTTTATTAATTAAATTGAGTATGATACGATATCGTTAGATGCATGCGAGGTGATTGTGGATAGTCCCCATCCATGACATAGAGGTGCCATATTTCAAAGGTATGCAAATTGTTATTGATTGGTGAAGGACAATATAACTTGCTATTATTATAACAAGAAGGCATCAATTCGTTTCTTATGTAAAAATCCCAAGCTAAGAGGATGTTAAACACCAATAATAATTTTGTGTTATTGATGGTGTGGTTGTAGACCTTCAAAGATCATGGATGTAGAATGGAGGAATCTCACAAACCTTGGATGCGAGATTTTGAATGTTTCACAAGCTAAATTTATGAATGCAAGATTGTTGGAACTTGCAAACCATGCTCATGAAATTTTGTGGACTCTACATGGTTTATGGACTCCAAGAAAAATCATTGCCAATGTGGGGCTTGTGGGATTCGTAATATTTGGCTATGATATACCATGGAATTGCAAATGAATGATGCAAACCGACATGCCAACATATGAGATTGAATGCTTGTCAAAACAAAAGAAAAAAATAGGAGAGTGTATCTGGAAGTATGTTAACATGTTTGGAGATTTGAAAGGACTACCATTGATACATCTATTTCAAACATGAGATTAAATTGATTTTTAATGCACCATTGACCAACATGGGTTTCTATTGGACAATGATTTTTTCAAAAGAGGAGATTAAGAAACAAGTGCAAAGCTTGTTTTAGACCAAGGAGTGATCTAACGTAGTATATCTCCTTGTAGATATACAATGGTTCTTGCTTTGTAGGGGAAAATGTGGTGGATGTGAGTGGACTCCTTCACTTTGAACAATATAATCGTGAAAATTTTGTATCCATTGCTCAAGATCAAAGATTTGATTGATTCACTACATGGAGCACATTACTTCACCAACATAGACATGAAATTCGTAGATCATCGAGGTTGAATTGGAGACAAAGATATATGGAAGATTGAATTTGAGACATAAGGGTTGTTCAAGCAGTTGGTGATGCATTGTGAAATTATCCTAAGATTTATTAATTAGGTATCACATCCATACTCGGATTCCTTTGTTGTTGTGTACCTTGACAATATCCTAGTATCTCAAATTTGAGACTTCAATGAGATTTTTCAAAGTTTAGCCTGAATCTTTTGGAAATACCACATCCATTATTTATTTTCACGTTTTGGACCAAAACGTATGGTCCATCATTAAGAAATATCCATGCATAGAAAAATCGATTTTCAGATTTTATTAATATGAAACCAACTCAAAAACCAATTTTAATTAAAAATGTTAACTTGAATTGTAAACTTAAGTTAAAATTTTTAAGATGATGAAATTAACTATACAAAATCAAGAAATAAATCCTCATGTCCCTTTTACTCTTGTCTTTGGAATATTCCTATTTATGTTAAATAATTTGGGGAATGTAGTCTCTTCCCCTCCCCTTGAATTTTGTCTAAATTTGAGTTGATTTCTGCTACTTTTACTCTTACGTCACTATGAGTTTAACTATCACTAAAACCACCAATTCTATGTCCATATCCTCGTAACCATTTTCTCAAGATTTTGTTTCCAAGTCATTATTGAAAATTATTCAATGTTATTTTCATCTTATTAATGATCATGGAGTTATTAAACCCTCCAAAAAGACAAGGCCTTCTCATTATCAGAGTCGTGATATTCTTCTCTAATGTCGAGCATCATTCAATAAATCAATTGTCTATATGTTTTTCCTAGTATGATTTCACTAAGGGAAATATCCAACAATATAAAAGGTATGATGATTTTCCCTTTGTACCTAATGGCCCAACAATGCCTAGGCTCCAAAGTGCAGTTGATTATGACATCCATAGTAGAGTTTGACTTGTACAAAGTCCAATGAAAGCACAAATAGATGATTCATGAGCAAAGTAAAAAAGCAATTGCCAAGGGATGGATCAATGCTACATCTAAAGTGGGGAAGTTAGAGAATATAATTGAGAAATTAAATAAATATTTTAAAAATGACAGAATTCCCAACAAAGAAAATGCATTGAAGATTCAAGCACTACAATCCAAGCTCTTTCATTTGGAAATTGAAGATTAAAAGGTCATTCATTCAACACTTACTTGAAAAGTTCAAGACAAATGAGACTTACTGAAGTCAAAGGATGTTGGAATTAAGCACTTAAAGATTCAAACAAGTGGTAAAGTTGTTGATCCTATGAAACTACCTTAGGTCAAATCCATTATCACTACTACATATTTTCTTGGTTCAAAGAGTGATATATTGAAGGAAGACAAAAAATAAATTGTAGCCCTAAATTTATGCCTTCATTAAATAAAACCAGGGATTGAGGTTTAAGTTGACAAGCAAAATTCATGAGACTAATCAAAGATTAAACAAAAAAGGTTGAATCCCAAACAATCTACTACTTCATTAGAGAGTGAATATGCATAGAGTCCAAATTCAAATTCAACAAAAGGTGATTAAAAAACTCAAGGGCATAGATTAAGGGAAGAGCATAAAGAAATTGTGAGCTAAATGAGGTTCAAGAGGATTTGAATGAAAAATAAGAAAAAATGTAACAATTAAGTTTGAAAATAGAAAACATAAATATTGAAAACTCCAACCTCAATGTTGAACTAGCAAAAAATGATAGAGTTGTAAACTTCAAAAACTTTAAATGTTAAATTCCAGAGTGCACTAAAACAATCATGGTAGATTGCCATTGGCAAAGAAATTGTTAATGGAGCTAGACAATTGATTTCGGTTAAAATAATTAACAAGATCACATTGTTTAGGGAACACTTTAACTATGCAATTGATAACATGACATGAAATTGAATGTTTAAGGCAATGTAAGTAGTTTCTAAAATGATATTGTGAAGAAGGCCAAAGTGGCAACTATTGCCATAGATTTTCTTAATAGAAATTTTGCATATCAACTAGTATCAATTAGGATAATGGATAGAACTATTGTTTTTATAAGTGAAAAAGTGTCCTCAATAAGAGATACATTGCAAATTTCCATAAAATATGTGATGTAGTCGAAAATGAAGCAAAGGGTTTTGTCGACAATTTGTTAGCTTTATCTAGGATTGAATTACAATCCCCTAGAATTGAGAAAGGGTATAACTCTTTGAATATGTATGCTTGGAAAATCTTATCAAGTGTAGGAACAACGTAAAGGGGTTGGAATCATGGAAGGTGCCTCCAAAGGACAAATAATTTTTGGAGAAAATTTAGCTTAATATCGAGTCATTAATTATTACTAAGAGGCTATACAAAGAATTGCCACTATGTCCTTTCAACCTATTACTACTCTAGATGAGTCCAATGGGATCCTACATAAGATCATCATTCTTACAGGGGATCACTAGAACAAAATTGTTGGTTTAGTTAAAAAGACACGCATCATGAACTTTAAGGGTTGAACACCATTGAAGGGAAAGAAATAAAATAGAAATTCAATAATATTCCAAAATCTATATCAAGATTTCACATCAAACCATTATGTGGCCTTGCTCCTTTGTAAATCTATACCTCCTCCATTTTGTGAAATTCTAGAACACAACATATCATAGAGCTGAGAATACCTCACAGTGAAAAGAATGAACAGAAAAGATAAATTACAGTGAAAATTGCAGTGAAATGAACAGTAAAATTAATCAAGCATTGGAACTTAGATGGAAACATAAATGTGTATTATGATCTATTAATGAGTATATTCAACAGATATACAATGGAGAGAATTTGATTGACCTAGGAGAATTCGAATCCATGTCAGTCTAGCATAGGAATTGTCACTACTGGAGTGCTTTGGAAGTCCCAAACTCAACTCAACTCAACCAAAACTCAGTTAACTGAAGCTATTGTCAGTTAACTAACCAAGGAGGGAGAAATAGTGAGTTCTGCATGCAAAGTAGGTGAAAAAGGGCACATTAGATCACAATCAGTCGTGATCAGAGCTCAAACCCCTAGTTATAGTCAGGAACTCAAGTGTAACTCAGTTGGACTGAACTAAATCACTGAGTGAGCTCCTAAAATGTAGGGAACTGAATCTGGTGGTCCTAAAATCATGCATGTAGGGTGCATTAGGTGGCTAATGGGTCCTAGATGACATCTGCACACCACTAGGGGAAAATAACATCATCAACTACTAGGAAAAGGTAAATAATGCTAAGTAGGACAAGGATGGAGTATTAATTATCTTAACACATTTGAGAAATATTATAGAAGCATTAATTATGTAGAATTTTAATATATATCTCCCTATCATCAATAAAAGAGATATGTTTTTCCATATTTAAATGCCATGTGTGATCTAGTCTTTTAAAAGATATATTTTAAATCATTAAATTCTAGATTAATGGATTTGCATGGCTTTTTGAATAAAATCTATTAATAAATGAGATTTAATCTCTACACTCTCAAAATTATTAAGATGTTTTCTTTATACATCTTCTATATCTCTACCTATAAAATTTTATATTTTATTGTGTAAGATGAATATGTCCAAATGATTCACCATATTACTTCTAGTCTTTTAAAAAATATAATTCAACATATTACTTCTAATCTTTTAAAAAATATATTTTAAATTGTTGAATTCTTGATTAATGGATTTGCATGGTTTTTTGAATAAAATTATTAATAGATGAGATTTAATCTCTACACTCAATCAAAATTGTTAAGATATTTTCTTTATACATCTTCTATATATCTACCTATAAAATTTTATATCTTATCATGTAAGATGAATATGCCCAAATGACAAAGAAACATGTTTGCTTATGTTCAAGGATTTATAAAGATATTATTCTTCAAAAACATCAATATGATTCAACATATTACTTTTATGTTTAGTGTCTATATATCTATTTCTTAAAAGGCATCAATTATAATTCAACATATTACTCCTATGTTTTTATGTTTCGTGTCTATGTATCTATCTTTATAAAAACTTCAATATGATTCAACATCTTTTTAAAATAAACATATCAACTAACCCATCCTCTATATACATTTTTTTTTTTTCTATCAATTATAAATTTTGTCCTGAACAAATTATGATTTGATATGACTATATAATTATCAATTAGAAATTACATAATTATT
Source organism: Larix kaempferi (assembly GCA_027924585.1). NCBI lineage: Eukaryota > Viridiplantae > Streptophyta > Pinopsida > Pinales > Pinaceae > Larix > Larix kaempferi. The sequence continues at coordinate 29,056,314 of BSBM01000372.1, forward strand.
CATGTTATTTGTTATATATAGATTATGTAATTCTGATCATACCTTAATTTTTTAAAATAAAAAATATTAAATATATTTCTCAATATAAATTACCATTTAAAAAAAAAAAATTACATAAGAAAAATCATAGCAACATTTTACCGACATTTCTGAGTACAAACATTGCCATTTACAATGATCATATTTTTATTTATCCTATCAAATTTAAAATTAATTCCAATTATACTTCCCCCAAAATAATATACACGCATTGAAACCATAGGGTTATGCTTGAAATCCCCATTTTTATTTTATCAAATTTAAAAGTAATATTCGAAGGACTATTCACTGCTCATATCTCCGCCACGAGCGAAAATTGGGTCCATCGCTAACAGCGAGACCAATACCTTGCTGACTCATCTCCTCTCCCTCTCGTTTTCCAACACCTAAATAATACATCCCAAAGCTGCCATCTGGCATCTGCAACACATAAGGAGTGCCCACAATCAAATTATCCCACACATTCTCACCCTTCCTAGCTGTCAAAATAGGTCCACCTGGCTCACTCCCTACGTACTCATCCTTCGTCCACGTCAGCCCGTCCTCCGAGATGGCTAATCCAATCGCAAACTCGAACTTGAAATTGGACCCCTCGTAGAACATGACAAATCTCTGCCCCACCTTGATGACGTGGCGCACCGACACTCCGCCCTCGTCCCATGATCCCGCTTCCCCGCACGATAGAATCTTGCCGACCTTCTGCCAGTTCTTCCCGTCGTCGGAAACTGCCATACCCGCCGAGAAAAATCCTATCCCGGCCGGTCCACCTGATTCTCTGGTGTGATACGTCATGAACAGCCTCCTGCCGTCGCCGCCGGGGAAAAATCCTCGGCCAGGAGACGCCGTTTTCGTCCCAGGAACCGGGCTCCCCGACGTCGAGCAGCGGCCCTTCTCTGCCGTCGATGTGGATTCCGTCAGCGGAAGAGGCCAATCCCGGCAACAGCCGCCTCCCCTCCGCCGCCATCCCACCACCAAAATAGTAGAAAAGCAATTGTCCGCCGGAATAGACAGCGTCGCTGATGCCGACGTGGACACAGTCGAAGGCGGCGGGGTCGTCGGATGGATCCATGACGGCGCCGCCGGGAAGCGGACCACGATGGCGCTGGAAGGCACGGCCATCTGAGCTGAACGCCACTCCGATTCTGCCGGTAGGCAGCGCGTTATTGAAGGGCTGAACGCCCATGTTCCACAAATCCTCCGAACGCCCGTAGTAATACATCCGGTAACCGGTGGCGCCCTTGGGGTCTTTGACGACGACGGCGCCGGAAAAAAGCTTTTTGTCCCACCAGTCGGAATCCGGAGACGCAGGCCCCAGAACACGTCCCGAGTTCCATTCCATTGCATAGACTGTTAAGGGGTTTCTTCTTGTTCTTCTTGAATTTGAATGAAAGGGGACACACTCACAGTCAGACCCAAAGATGATTTCACAGTGCCATGAGAGTGGCCTTGAGTTGATGTACAGCGCCCTCATCGGTCGGCTCGGCTTGGAATTGAACGGTAAATGCCCACCTCCTTACTCCCTCTCGGACTATCTAGGTATTGCTCAATTCAATTGGCTGCTACAGGGGATTGGATATAGCGTCTACGTGTCGATTGCTGTAACTCGCCACCTGTCATAAAAAAGTAGGATAAGATTACTTCAAAAAATACATAAAATACCTATTTATTAGATTATCTATTATCCTTATTCCTATTGCTATTCCTATCCTTTTCCTTTTTTCTCTTCCTTTTCCTTCTCTCTATTATTTTTCTTTTCCTTATCCCTTTCCCTTTCCTTTTCCCTCTCCTCTCCCGAGGCCCCTCTCCGTACCTTCACCCCCATACCCCTCTCCCTTATCCTTATCTTTACCCTGAACCTTAACTTTAGCAAGATCCTTATCCTTAACCTTCTCGATCTAACCCTTATCCTGACCTTGACCTTGACGTATGTTGAAGTTTTTTTTATTGGAAAAAATTGTACTTTTGCTATTCGAGTGAATCAAAAACATATATTGGAGTTTGATGATAGGTTTATGATTTTTTTACTTGGTATTACTTGTATATGTTTCATCTAGTTTGTGAAAGTACATTAAATATAAGTGAATGCATATTGAATATCTTATATTTATAACTATGAAGGAAATTTTTTATTTAAATGTATTTTTTAATGAATTATATTAATATGTGTTTAATTATTATAGAATTAAGAGTTTAAATAAATTAATTGTATCTTTTTTTTCCATTCATAAATATGTCAACACCTAGTATTCCGGAGAATTAAGGTATGGCCAAATTACATAATCCACTCAATCACTACATGGAGCTCAACAAGAGCATCATGTCACTTACAAGAATTGAACTTAATCCTCCCAACCACCCAAGCTACATCCAATGGACTAATTTTTATCATTGACATAATTAAAAATCGAGTTGTCTAAAACTGCTACGATTTTGCCTTGAGAAAATCATTTTTTCAGACACGAATTTGCCAGAATCCGGGATAGAATTTTTAGAATCTCAAATAGTAGTATTAATCTTGCATAATTTGGATGCCCTGGGGGTTTTCCAAGGTGCTGAATTCATCTAGATGTTCAGAAAAATGATTTAATCAACACAAATCCCTGGATTCCGACCAAGTTTTGGTCGGACGGGAGAAATCATTGCACTTTTAGACGGCTTCATTAAAAATTATAATACATTTTTATATATCCAAATGTTTTCATGGACACTCTAAGAAGGGTGAGGGGCTTTAAGTTAACCTTTCTATTACACCTACATTGGTCACCCTAGAGGTTCATTGAGAGCCTACTAATACTATCTTGTTGAGACATTGTACCCCACCTTGGATTCCATTCACTTTTAAGCCCTAGTTGCTCCTTGCAAGCCTATCAAGGAGCGACCATCACCTTCTGGTCGCACCTTGCAAGCCTACTATGAAGCGACCAACCTTCCCTGGTCACACCTTGCAACACTACTAGGGAACGACCAAGCCAATTTCCTTTTAGAGTTGACAAGTTTTGAGGAGATGAACAGGAAATGAGATGGATCCTTCGCATTACGATCTTGGGAACTTGTACATGACTCGAGTTCACTAAATTCTAGGAGTCTAGATCCATCCTACCATCGCCTCCACCAATCTATATAAGGAGGATTTCAAAGGACTAGGGGGGTTTTTTATTTCGAATAAATAACCAAATGATGTCCATTTCCACATTGGACCTCTTTTTCCATAGCCTCCATGAGATCTAAGTTAGCCTTGATTAGGTGAGGGTTAAGGAGAAGGAGTTGGAGCAAGAGACCAAGAGGGGATTTCACCATGACTCAAGGTATTATTTCATGGTTGTAATTTCCTTTATTATCACTACAAATCTACATGACTTTCCCCTCCATTGCATTGTTTATTTGATTATGTATGCATTGCAATGGTAAATCTAATCTTGCCTTGAGAAGATTAGACTGTATATGAATTATTTTATGATTTCTCTTACTTGAAAAGGTTTAAGTTTGGTATCTTCTCGTCTTCTTATGTGTAGGTAGTAGGTGTAAGGAGTTGGAGTTTGATCTTTGGAGCTACATCAACGAGGAATATGCAAGGACAACCATCAGGCAAAAGGTAAGGACCATTCTTATCATACTTCGCATGCATCAATGGGATCAAGAAACTTAGATCTATAGGTAATAGTGTAGTGATCTATCCCATTGTCTGTATCAAATCAAGGATGGACCCAAGGGAAGTCTCACTTGTCTATAGGAGAAATTTTTAATATAACAGAAATGGTGACTCCGTTGGAGAATGATCCATTGATTATTCCTTAGATCTAATAGGTCCCCTATTTCTTTTGGTTTTTGGAAACGTATTTGCATCCATTGCCTTTATTTCCTAGTTTTTTGGGTTGTCAGACCTCTCATACCCCTCAAATATGCTTGATTGAAGACATTTTTCCTTTAGAAATTCTATAGTTGCTCCATGTCCTGGGATACATAGTGACCTCGTCGCTCCTTGGGAGACTATTCAAGAGTGACCAAGCTCTCTAGTCGCACCCTACCAGTCCTAGTAGGAGCGAGCAATCCCTATAAGGACCTGTTTGAACACATTTTCAGTCTTTTCACCTCAATATGAGTTGGTAGACTAGGTTGGGAGATTGTTTGTAAGTGTTTTTCATTGATTTGATTACTGGAAAGCCTTGATATGATCCTTTTAAAGGATCTAAGCCTCTTTTATCACTTGATTCTTGTGACTTTACAAAACCATTGTTGGGCAAATTGAGACATGATTTGTGTAGGATGTATATTGGTGTCTTTGTATGAATGCTTGATTGTCCTTTTGGTTTCCTATTTTATTGTTTCTAAAGGGTATAAGAGCTTACAACACACCATTACAACAATTTTTTCTTAGGGTCTTGTATTGAGTGATAAATTGGAATACGAGTGAAGATCATTGTCAATATCTTACATCCTATGTTGCTTTTATTGAGTGTGTCTTGCAAGTTCATTTCCAATCTTCATCATTCAATTTGAAGTGAAAAAATTTGAATTTCATGTTCATTATTGCATTGAGTGATTAGAAAAATTGCATTGGAGGGTTGGAAGGATTTGCATATGAGTTACTTGTTTGATAGTCTCCCGTTGGAGAGATCATTTGCCGCATTTGTGTATATTTGGTGAAGAATGAAGACTCTATTTCCCTCCTCTAAATAGTTTTCATTGAATTGAAAATGAAAAAGAGCATTGTATTGCATGGTTTTCAATTGGTTGAGTCATAACACACCATTCAAGTTACACTGTACCCCTTGAGTAAACAATAACCAATTAAAATAAAGTATAACTTAAAATCAACTAGACTCGATTTTCATTAATAGAGAAACCAACAATAGTCTAGGTGATAGGGCCTTGGTAGTAGGAGTGGTGAGTCAACTCTCCAAGGCCATAAAATGAAACTAGGAATTGATTAATGAGTGCAAAATCCATTAGTACTAGGAAGTACTTGTTGGGAAAGTGCATCTAACATATGCATCAAGCACAAGGTTAAGCAAGGTGTAGCTGAGAGATTATCCCCTTTCCTTGCATTTAGTGGGATTTTTTGTGTTAGGAGGTTTTCATTGGGTTGGAAAGTCCTCGGGGTGACACCGATTTAGTAGAGGCCTCTGGTCTAGCATTGATGTCCTACGTTCCCTTCCCATATGTAAAATATTGATCCATGATTGTTCTACCTATATACAGAATGTGAAGTGGTATCCTTAGTGGCCTTTCCTAGGTTCCTCCCAAGGTGGTTGCATGTGGGAAGTGCTTATAGTACCTGAGGAAGACGCATAATCATCTTCCTCCACTCCCTTGGAAGGGTGCCCATCTCCATAAAAGTACTTGCACCTTGGGTGTTTCACGGTGTGAGAGGTTCCCATAACTGTTTTGTTCGCACCTTCGTTGATTGGTATCGAGTTCCCTTAATCCCAAGGTTAATATTCAGAAGGCCCTTATTCGGTTCTTCACTATAGTGGGATTCTTGGAAGTAATTTCCTTGTGATTCCACACTTTGGGAGAGTAAGTTTGTTTATTGGTAGCTTTAGTTTTTATAGGGGTGTGCTCTTTGTTGTTTGTGACTAGTTTTTCTATAGGTTGAGTCATTTAATCTATTGTCAATCACCATGGATGATCAACCTAGTTTTCATTCAAGGCGATTGTGTGGGGCCTCTTCTAAGTTTGAAGGCCCACCAGCTAGATGTAGGAGACCAAATCCTTCAACTAAGAATGAAACAACCATAGAGTTAGGTGCTTGCATTCTTTCTTCACCACAAAAACACTCTCCACAGTTGGAACATTTCGATCCACTTGAGATCGAGGTTATCAATGAGAATGGACCCTCACACTTAAATCCTCCATTGACGGATCTCAATGATCCTCTATTGGTACATGTAAGGTGTTCTCATTCTATATATCCGAGGGTTGAGGAAAACCATTGGTTAATGATATCTGTAACGAGTGATATATCTATCCCTAGGGGCTCATTCCCTTCTATCTTTGGTTCATTGGGGGCATCCACATCTAGTCCCCCCATGATTCCCAGTAACGCCACTAATGTACTGATATTTTCACCACCTGTGGAAATATTTTTATGAGGAGGAATGGCTATCAAGCCATCTAACCCTTTTACTTCAGTTTACTCAATTTTTCCCTCCCCGTCAATCACACTTCACTGCCTTCACCTAGTGATCCTAATCCTACCCTACCTTTTCATGTTGTCCAATCAAACCATCATGGTGTTGGGGTTAGTAGTGGGTTTATAGCCTTCACTAGTATGCCTCTAGTTAACTTCCTCCATCCCTACCATGGGCTTCCCTTTTGGGTGTAATTTTTCAACTGGTGTTGGTCTCACTATTAGTGTTGGTTTCTCTGGAGGTCATGCTATGCCTCAAGTTTCCTTTGGTACTTCGGTATCCCTAAATGTTGGATTCCCTTTTGAGTGGGCCTTCACTAATACAGTTGGACCTTCCACCAACACCAAACGAATTCTAGGGGGAAACCTCACCCCGAGATCTCGGTATAATCCTAGAAAAACAAACATTGGGAGCCATAGTTGGTAGGGGGGTCATCAAGACCTTTGCTTTACTCCCATGAAGTTTTTTCCAACCCTTGATTGCCATTTTTGGATACATTGAATATACTAAACTTCTCACGGTTGACTAATGACCCAATGTGTCACCAACCATCATGGCCAGCCATACCTACCAAACTTTCGTCGGATATTCGTAAGTTCGATGGAAAACTGGGTGAGGATCCATCAAACCATGTCATGATTTTTCACTTGTGGTGTTCATCCAACTCTTTTGTCGAGAACAACTTTCGCTTGAGGTTGTTCTAGTACACCTTGATAGGTACCACAACAAAATGGTATATAGAGTTTCATAGTGCCTCTTACCATGATTTTTTGTCCTTAGCCATGACATTTTTGACCCACTTCTAGTTTCCTATTCACGATGAAACCAGGACATAAATTTTGATGTCATTATGTCAAAGTACCTCCACTCACATCTTTGATCATATTCATGAATGGAGAAGGAGACAGTGTCTTATTCACGTTGAAATTCCATATCAATTTCTAGTCGATTGGTTTGTCAAGTCTTTATTGCCACCAATTTCCAAGGATGTCACTATGTCAAGTGCAATGACGAAGGATCAAGTCATCCTAAAGGTGAAACAACTAGATTTTATTTACTCTCAATCTGGCACCCTCTATGACATAATTCCTCATGCCCCTTTTCCTTCAATGGAATTGCCTAAACTTGCTCTCGATCCCCATGCTAACGAGATTGTAGGTATTTCCATGAGCACTCCTTTGGATTAGTTGGTTGATCAAATGGGTCAAATGAATGTCAATTTAGCCCCAATGGCTAGCCAACCAATAGCCCCATCACCTTCAACCCTACTCGAACCTATCAAGTCAATACGTTGCAATCCACATTGGCTGACAACAACACTCAGCAAGGGGTAAGAAGAAAAGCAATCATAAGAATAAAATGAATGATGGGAAAAACACCAATCCAACTATTGATACTTCTTCTACTAAAGAATGAGGGGAAACCGAACGCTTCATTTTCCTTGCAAGACTTGTCAAGGAGACTATCTTAAGCTTAAGTGTCCACACATGGAGTATATTCACAAGTACATGGCTCAGTGGGGGTCTACCTCACAACAAGTTGTCATGAATAATACCTTTCCACAATAGAAATTGATAGCCTCTAATTCATGCCCTTCATAGGGTGACCAAGGAGACAAGTCTCAATCTAGAGCTCCTGCTACTATTTTCATGTGTGAGCATGACGTCTCATTGCAAACTCACACTCGAAACTATGATGTTTTTGGTAAGAATCAAGTCACATCTGATTCATTCTCATCATAGTCAGGTGGCTCCCTTCACATTGAAAATCCACTAGTTGTCATTCATCCTCTCTTTCTAAAGGGAATTTTGAAAAAGTATGCTCACAAGCCCCATGCACAGGTGCCTCAGAATTATAGCATTGTTGAGGGCCTCTCTCAAGCGCCTTATGCCATGTATACATTAGAAGTCCTCCAAAGCTTCCCCTTACAACAAAAAGGTGTTACTAAACACGATCAAAGGTGTGGATCTATTTGGCTCAAATGTCATTTCTTTTCCTCTTGATCAATCTTCCCCTAGGATCCCTTCTCAAGTGTCTTTTTAGATTCATGTTAAGTCACGGGGTATTAACATCTATTGATGCATATTCAATGAGGGTGCTTATACTTGCGTGATGTCCATATCTTGTTGGAAGGCCTTGGATTCTCCTACTTTTTCCCCCTCACATATTATGTTACAAGCCTTTAAAGGGCATGTGGTTCATCCTAAGGGGACCATTCACTATTTTCCTATTGAGTTGGGAGAGAATATATCTAATTTTGATGTTGAAGTGGTTGACTCACCACTGGATTATAATCTCCCTTGGAAATAAGTTGGACATATGCTATGATCGTATTTGTCTCATCAATCTTATGTGTAATTCTATTCCTCGTTTTCCTCATGAAGGGAAAGTGGTCACCATCGATCAACTAGACTTGTGCATGACTGAGTCAAGGGATCCAAATGGAAATATCATTCCTTTCATCAGTGCTACAACCTTGACCTACTTGACTATTAGGGATGGAATGTTTAAATATTCTTCCTTGATGGGTACCTTCCCTATCCACCCCCACTATGTTATGGGGCCTCCACTTCGATTCACATGGTGTCTTTGATACATGTTGGATCATCGTCAGTTGAAGATGGCACCACTCAGTTCACAACACTTGGTGAGTTGGATCTATGTGTAGTTCCTTCACCTATGGAGGCCAAGTCTTTTGGTTCTCATATGGCTTTAAAATTTGTCCATCTTTCTTATCATGTTATTCAAATAGCTTCAACGGATGCTAATACCGCTCCATCCCTTTGTTGGGAATGTTATATTCCTTGCATGTAAATCGACTGGAAAAGTCGATAGTCGACTTGTATAAGTGACTAGAGTTAGAGGAAAAAAATGGTGGAATTCTAGTCGACCAAACAACCGGAATAAGTTGTTTGGTCGAAGGCAAATGACTGGTCGACAGGAAGTCAATGGGATGACCAAATATCAATGGGAAATTGATCAAAGTTGACCCAGTCAATTTGACTGTAATAGAATAACTAAACGTGTTTAGGAAGTTATGGATTGTCATTAATGACTAGTTGGTTGTACTGCATCTATAAATAAGATGTAATGGCTATGCATTGAGATAATGAGGGAGTAGTGTGTAGCACGATCATGTAATGAAGTGTGATTTGTGTTCTAACAAGTCACGATCGTAATTTACAATTATGGAGATAGCTTTCTTACTAATATTGATTAGAGAAGAGATAAGAGAAATATCATACCACTTGTCTCTTAGTAGTTGGATCTCCCAATTTTTGGAATGCTCCAAATTCTACTCAATCATCCAAATTTGGATCGATACCAGCAAAAACATCTCTAAATAAGGTTCTAGCGCCATGCCAAATGTGTCCAAAAAAGAAAAGGAGAGAAAATGTAGCATGTCCAAAAGTAAACCAACCCCTTGAATTAGATTGTGCTACTCTAAAATTCGATGGTGTTTTTCTATTGTGAACATATGTTTTTGAGTGTTTGATTAATAGATGAGTGAAATCTCACTGGTTTGTTGGTTTTCCTCCAAGAGAGAGTTTTCCAAGGTGATTTCTATGTAATGTGTTGATGATGTTGTGTGTCATTGTCTTATGTGAATGTGTTTAACTATATAAATCAATTTGCAAGCCTATTGTAATAAGTACTAGAACCAATAGTTGGTATCATAGGTGTATTTGGCTACAGGGGAATGTCTTTGTAGTCAATGGTTTGGTTTGGTCCTGGATCTGTGGAATACCTATTACAGTGGGAGATTTCTGGAAACATTGATTCATCATCAGAATGGAAGCTTAAGATGGAGGATATCCTATAGATCGCGAATAATGGATTACAGTCAACTCAAGAATGAATCTGGACGGTATTTCAAAGGAATACTGGAAAATGATTGACATAAAGGAAAGGAGTACAATCCAACTTTGTCTAGCAGATTTTGTATTGTTGAATGTCTCAAAAGAAGGAACTGCAAAGAATCTATGCGAAAATTTGGGGAACTTGTACCAGTTGAAATATTTGGTTAACAAGTTGTTTCTTCATAAGAATTTGTATCTTCTGAGTATGGGTGAAGGTGACTTGGTTATAGAGCACTTGAATTCCTTCAAACCTGTTATCAACTAGTTGTTGTTTGTGGATATTAAAATCACTAAGGAGGAAAAATGCATCAGTTTGTTGTGTTGTTTGCTAGATTCTTGGGATAGCCTAGTCGTGGTTATTAGAAGCAACAATACCACATTGAATATTGACAATTTTGTCGCATCTATGTTTTCATAATAAATGAGACAAAAGAACATGGAAGGAGCAACCCATGGAGCCTTGACAGTAAGAGGTCAACCAATAGAAAGAGGAAAAGGAAGAACCTATGGTAGAAATTCAAAGTTGAGAGGTAGATCTAAGACAAGATCATTTGGTCCAACACCAAAAACATGCTAGCGAAGTGGAAAAATTGGGTAGTATAGATGTAATTGTAAGTCAATGAAATTCGAGAAAGGAAAAGGGCCTGTGAAGGTCAATTGACTAATGGTAAGTCTTCACAAGAAGAGAAAGGAATTGTGTATTTGGCCTCCACAAGTACACAATCGAATCATGACTCTTGGTTGATTGACTCTGGTGCGTCATATCATATGTTACACCAAAATATCGTCATCTTGCGTTATGTGTCCTCTATGTGCCCTAATTCCTAAAGCACTTGGGATGAATAATTAAAAGGATTGTTGTTGTTCACCCTTTTATCCTTTTGTTGTCACCCTGACGTGCCTTGCTCGTTGGAAAGGTGTGTCAGACCTTAGGTGATGTGCCATGCACATTGACAAAGCGCATCGGTGACGCTAGTTGCCTTTGCACAAGAGGCATCACCCTTCAATGATGTGTTTTGTCTATGTGAAAGGTATGTCGTTTTTGGTTAAAATGGAAAAAGAGAAGCTTCGAGCAACTTCTCGAACCTTTGATTGCATGAAGGCGTATCCCTATATGTTAGGAAAGGTGGCACTCAATCCCCTTACCTAGTGGGATGATCCCTTAAGCTTCTCCCACAAATACTCAACCTCTCCTATCCTTTTAGGCCTATAAATATAAACCCCCTCTCCATGGTTAAGAGGAGGAAGGATAAAGTACTTACATGTTGGTGAAATTCTGCTAGGATATCCCTTTCATCCATTAGGAGGCAAAATCATTGATCTTTGAGGCTAAGATCATTCGGAAGGTGTTATGACGTCAAAGCTCGGTTGTAACCTCTCTCTTTATACTTTATGTAATTACATTAATGCAAATTCTTTCCATAAACGTCTTGTCATTATAAGGTTTAGGATTGGCTTCTTTGACCACTAATCTAGATTGATTTATGATTATATGCTATCATTACTTGTTTGTTTACACTTGTTTCATGTTGTTTTGCAGCTGAAGATATTGAGATCAAGGAGTTGAACCAAACAAGTAGAAAGGAATTGCATCCATAAGGTGAGTTATCTCCTGATTTACTTCACAATTTGATCAATCTAGGAAAGTTATTTGTATTGTGTATTTCTTTTGTTTTGGATCCGAACCATTTGGACTAGGGAGATCCGTTTGTGTCCGCACTTATAGATTGTCCGCAAACAAAATTGGTGACTCCGCTAGGGAGGTGTAACCCATAGGTTTTTATTTGTTTCTAATTATTGGTTTTTTTATTTCCTTCCAATGAGCCTCTTAATTTCCTATTTCTTAATTGGATCTAATTATCAGAGAGCTTCTAGGTGATCCAGACTCTGATTGGGACTTTTTCTTAAGCCATTTATCTTTTTGATTGTTGATATTTTTTATTTTTCATGCTTGGATCCCACCCGACGCACTTGGGAAGTTTTGTGCATGTGTCACTGTGACTATGACACACTTTTCCATCAAGCAGCCTGCGTCGCAGATGCCTTTTTCCTGTTTACAACCTGTGTCATTGATGCACTTCCCGCGTGCGCAAACAATGTCATTGGGATTCCAACACTCTAGTGTACATCCGCAAGGCGCGCCAACCTTCAAAACTTGGTACATAGGTTTAAAAAATATTCCAAATTGATTTTGGCATGGTTTGTTGAGCTCTGTATGTTGTCCTGGACAGTCGCAGAATCTCCTAGACATAGTGTGCTTTGCCTTTGGTTTGTCGTTGAAGTTTAGAGTTTGATTTGAGTCCTAGATAGTCAAGCGAGTGTCACTCTGGTCGTGGGAAATTTCAATCCCTCACGAGTACATTCACTCTTGTGACTCCCTCTCAGTTTACCTGATTTGTTCACTCTTACTTCTCAACCCTCTAAGAGTTAGTTGTTGTGATTTTTTCAAATTTGGTGTGCTTTTGTGTGTTGTATCGAGATCTTGGGTGATTAATATTTTTTGAGAATTTCCAATTGATTGAAAATTGCAGTAGCAAATTATTCTCTAGTTATCTGAATTAAGGTTAAAAGAGTGGTATAATTCTCATAATCATTGAGTACATTAGTGTGACAATCATAAATTTATTTAACATCTTCATATCGAGTAGATTACTTAAAATTGTCATAAAGAGTTTTTCATGCTTTGAAATAATTGATTAACAACCTTTGAAAGAGCTAAAAATTATCAATGCTTGTGGCTTCTTGGTTTTAAAAATTTCCTTTATATTTCCTTGAAAATTGTAAGCGCATTTTGGCCTTCTCAAAGTATTCCAAAAATTAGTGAAATCTCTTATAATTTTTATTTTCTCTCCACTTCTTTTTATTCTCATTTTAGAATTAGAGTTATTGCAATCGAAATAGAAGTTTGACTTTTCATTCCTTCTCATAGGTTTGCTTAGCTTGAAAAGAAAAAGAGAAAATTATTTTGATTTAGTGGTTATTTTCATTTTTTTTTGGATTACTGAAAGAGTACTTTGTAGTCTTTTGGTTAAATTGGAGAAAGAAAGTAGAGGTAATTTGTTCATTTTTGTTATCGGAAAAGAAAAAATTTCTCCTTACCTTAATTAGTTTTCATTGAAAAGAAAAAACGAAGACTTGCATTTCATATAGATTAGTGTTGCATCTTGTTTAAATTCCAAGTCTACACTTCATGCATTCACCTAACCGTACAAGATAAAATCAAGCGGTAGCCTAGGTTAAAATTGTATAGAAACTCGTTTGCTAGGTTAGAGACGTGTTCCAGCATCTTAAAATGTAGAAACTGTCGTTATTTGTCTGCACTGCATCCTGGGGGCTTGTAGTTCTTCCACATACCAGTCGGTATATCGAATGACCTTTCATGTACCTTCGGGTATATAGAAAGGTACTTCACGTACTCGACAGTATATCGGAAGGCTCCTATCGTACCGTTGTGCATTAGACAACACTACTACGGATTGGAGATCCCACGTACCTTGAGTATATCGGGAGACCCCACTAGGATTCCTGAAACCATCTGAGTTAACCATTGGCTGTCTTGGCATGGAAATACACCAAGAATGACACTTGGGGAGCTACTACACATGTACTTCCAGGTAGTTGGGTTATAGGGTCAGGGTTACTATCCTAATCCTCCCTGGTTAGTGCTATGAAATATTGGGTCGAGTATAACTGTTGGAACCTTTAGTATATCGTGAGTTGCGATGCCTTGACAATCCTGTGAGGTTCCAGAATTTTGAATCCCACTTATCACGTAAGTTTGCTTGTGGCTTTAGCTTGAGTAGGTCTTGAAGTGTGTTTTTCTTTCTTAGAAGAATTTTTAGGAGAATATTTATTTCAACCTCCCTGGCTGAGAAACCCTTAAGGAGATCCCATAGAATATTAAATTTTCCACATGAATATCCCCTTAATAAGGAGGAGAACTCAAGAGAAAGCATGGATCAACCCACAACATTTGAATCACGCGAAGAAGGAACTTCTACCTTTGAATCAAGACTGAACTATTCTCCTCCTGCAAACCCACCTATCACTGATCATACGGGACCCTTGTTGGTGGAACAACCACCTCCAGATGACACATCCTTTCATCATCACTTGAAGGTAACCCCAGAGCCACTGACAGGATTTTCAGTCGACCCCAGGATGACCCGATAGCGACCGCTTTTGGTCCAACCGCATCATTTGGGGACACCTCTTTAGATCCTCATGTTTTTTATTTTGGTTCACTTCCGATGGTGGAAACTCCACCGCGTCGGTTCCCTCCCCGATGGATTCCTAATGATGTATTTCTCGCACCAGTTTACGAGACTATCAACCGTTTACGTACATTCTGTGACCAGATTAGGCGCTAGAGTTTTCCTCTGAGACCCAATTCGAAAGTACCAGTTCTTGAACAACATTCCCCCATACATCCTTACTGGAACTACTCCAATAAGTGGACAATATTCAACTGGGGGGAAACCCCTAGTCAGTGGACCAAATCACACATGAACTATAATATGTTTGGCGGTTCACTCCCATCCATGGGACAACCTACATGGGAACATCAAATGGGGGTACCATCTACATGGACCCAACCCCCATGGGGGCATACATACCCGGGTAATCATAACATTGCTATAGGTCAAAACTATCCAGGAAATATTTTTCCTGGACTACCCTATCGTGGAAATATGAACACCCCATGGGGGCATCATAATGTTCCACTGATTGGACCTCCAGTCGGTGGACCACCCCCCCACTCCCACCACCTATCTCTCCTCCTCCCCCGCCACCTATCCCACCTCCACCTGGAGGACCCCCATACTCCGGCGGTGGACTCCCTTACTCCGGGGGAGGACCCCCTTCCGATCCACCTCCTAATTCGGGAGGCCCACTTCCATATGGCCAACACTTTCTGGGAGGACCGTACAATCATTCAATTCATGGTCCTACTGGTACCCAGATGCCTTATCAATATTACTAGTATAAACAGCCAAACCGACAGTTACCATTTCTGGCTACGTTATATCTGATAGATATGTCACGTTTGACCAATGATCCCATCCAACATGGTATAAATTGGCCAACTATTCCTGTGAAGTTACCATCAGATATCCCTAAGTTTGACGGCAAACCCGGTGAGGATACTAAGAACCACGTAATGACTTATCATTTTGTGTGCTCCTCCAATTCCTTAATAGATGATTCTATCAGTATGAGGCTTTTTCAACGAACCCTTATTGGTACTTCTGCAAAGTGGTACATTGAGTTGCCACCGCACTCTTTTGTCGTTTTTCGATCTTTAGCTATGGCCTTTTTGAAACATTTTCAGCTACCGATCCACTATGAAACTGGCACGAAACTTTTGACATCCCTCCAACAATCCACCTCCACTCACATTTCTAATCATATTCATAAGTGGAGAAAGAGGCATTGCCTCATTAAAGCTCACATTCAAGATCAGTTACTCATCAATTGGTTTACAAAGTCATTACTACCTATCATAGATAAAAACGTGTCTATGGGATGGGCCGTTATGGAAGAACAAGATATTTCACGTGCTCACTATATAGACCTAGTCTATGCTCAATCTGGCACATTATACAACATTATTCCTAATGCCCCACACCCTACACACGACCCAACAAAACCTCCTACGAGATCACACGCCGATGGAATCATTGGTTCCATTCCTTCCCAGCCCGCTACCCAATCGTGTGGATCACAGAATCACCATAGTTCATCTCCATCCTCGCCATAGGATGGAAACAACACCAATCGATCATCCAGCCTTGCTCCCACTGCGAAAGTGAATTTAGTTCAATCTGCTTCACCTCAAAAATCCAGTGGCAAAAAGAAGAACAAAGGTAAATCCAAGAAGTCTTCTAATCAGCAGGAGCCCAAAAATAACCTCGATTACACAAAACAAAAACGGAAGGTCAAATATCCTTGTTTATTGTGTGGTGACAATCACTTCACGAAAGAATGTCCACATTGTGAAGAAGCGCAAAATTTTCTTGAGGGAAACCCCACACAACAACAACAAATGATTGCACAAACACCACCTCCTTCTCAAGGAGAAGCGTCCACAACTGCTCATGTTCTCATGATGTGCAGCGAAACGGTCAACTTATCTACAAGGTCACGTACATACGACTCTATTTCTGACAAGAAATCTAATGAAGGTAATACTGAAAAATCTTTTGCATCTACATCCCATATTCCTTCACCTCAAGTTCCTCTGGTCATAGAGAAACCTTTACTAGATGCAGTATTGCATCCGCCAAAGAGCACAATTCAAAAATCCATTTTCAACCCCAACGCCTGGGCCGCTCAAAACTACAACATTGTAGAAGATCTAGCCTAGGACCCCTATACTATGTCGATGCTAGAAATCTTAAAATATTGTCCCAACCAGTGTAAGACCCTGTTATCTGCTATAGAGCAGTAGATCCTGATTCCTACAACACCATAATGTTCAAATTAGAGTATTTCAAGCCGAGGCTTTCCCACCAATTATCATTTCAAATCGTTACAAATGTTTTTGGGAAAAATATCCATCATACTGTTTTAGAGGAAGGAGCCTCTACTTCCATTATGTCGATATCCTGCTGGCGATCCATTGGCTCCCCCAAGTTGAACCGTCCCCCCACTACATTGAAAGCATTCTATGGACATGGATTTCAACCCCACGATATGTTACAATCCTTAGCCATAGAGTTGGGAGGTAAGACTTTGTCCATTAACGTGGAGGTAGTCGTCGCCCCGTTGGATTATAGTTTGTTACTAGGTCGAAATTGGTTTTATGCCATGACCGTGATCACATCATATATATTCTACATCGTGCAATTCCCCACCATGGGAAAATTGCCACTATCAACCAGTTAGATTTTTGTACACCAGACACCACTACTCATTGTGCGGATAATGTCCCTCTTTTGGGCCACTCTTTACAAATATATGAGAGTGTTGGGGTACGAATCATCAAAGACTCATCTTTGATGGTAGTCTTTCCAACACATGATCCCCCATCCCATGTTTCCATGGTGAACATGATCTCATCTATGATCCCATCCTCTTCCAACTCGACCGACCAATGGATTGTTCCTGATCCTAATCATATGGATTTTATTGGAGATGTGATGCCTCTCAACTCTATTGAAGCCACTTATGAGGCCATCCAGTCAGCACCTGATTTACTAGATGCTCACTCTTCAGTGGCATCCAACCCAGGTTCTATTCCACCACAGCGGAACTCATCCTTACCATCACCCGATCATCTACTCCAGACTTTTCACTCTGATGAATCAATCATGGATATTATGAGCTTGGATGAGCCTCCATTTGAAGACCTTCATCATCGATCGTCCTTCCTTCTGCCTCTTGACATGGAAGAGAACGTAATTCATACTATTGTTTCACTATATGTCTTTCTTCAACCTCAATCTCCTATTCTTACTAGGGTACAGTAACTGAGGGGAATCTGGAAAACATCACACCTACCATCACTTTAGACATCTCGGTAAAACCCAGAATCGTAGAACATACTCACATAGGCCAAACTTGTTCTCCCATTGAACTCAAGACTTTTACAGCCTTGTTTAAATAGTTCTGCGATGTATTTGCATGGAGCTACGAGGAAATGCCCAGGATTGACCTTGCTATTGTTATGCATGAAATCCAAACATATACTGATGAAAAACCTGTCCGGAAAAAACTTCGTCCAGTGCACCCTAGGAAGACTGCGGCTATCAAAGCAGAGATTGAAAAGCTGTTGAAAGTTGGGTTTATTTATCCTATTCCCTTAATAGATTGGGTCTCCAATGTCATCCCAGTTGCAAAGAAACAAGGAACCATTAGAGTTTGTGTTGATTACAGGGATCTGAATAAGGCTTGTCCTAAGGACAATTATCCTACCCAGTTTATCGACCAAATCATCGACAAATGCACCATAAGTGTCATCTTTTCATTTATGGATGGCTTCTCCGGCTATAATCAGATTGAGATCCACCTAGCTGACCAACATAAAATTGCTTTCATCTTCCCATGGGATGCGTTTGCATATCGCAAATTACCTTTTGGTATTAAAAATGTTGGAGCCACATTCCAGCGGGCCATGACGTATGCCTTCCACGATGTAAAGGATTTTGTGGAACCTTATCTCGATGATCTTCATGCTCATTCAATCGTCGTGACTTCCACATCTATCATCTGATGGTCGTGTTTCTTAGATGTCGATGGTACCATATACGTTTGAATCCCCATAAGTGCATATTTTGTGTGGAGTCCGGACGCCTCCTAGGCTTCATTATCCAAATATGGGATCCACAATGATCCCGTCAAGGTAGAGGATATTATTTTCCTACCCCCACCCACCGATATTATGGAACTTCAAAGTTTGCAAGGGAAGACTTGCGTCGTTTCGTGTGCAATTTCGTAGAGAAAACACAGGGTTACATGCGATTGTTAAAGAAGGATGTCCCGTTTATTTGGGATGACTACGCCCAACATGCCTTTGACAATCTCAAACATGCGATTACTCACACGCCTGTGTTACAACCACCGGATTACACCAAGGATTAAATCCTTTATATCACTGCCTCTACTTCGACTATCGCTATGGTTTTAGTACAGGAAGGTAGCAATGCGCAGGAACAGGTGATATAATACCTTAGTAAGGGTCTCATTGACTTTGAAACCCATTATTCACATGTAGAGAAATTAGCTATGGAAACAGTCATTGCTTTTCAGACGTTATGTCACTATATCCTACTCTGCACTACTACCATTATTGCTGACTCTAACCCCATGTACCGCATTCTTACACGTCAGGTATGAGGAGGGAAATATTTGCTCTGGATCGTGATTCTCCAAATATTCGATCTTCAGTTTGAGAAGGCCAAATCCAAAAAGTATTTGGTATTTGCGGAGCTCATTTGTGATCTTCCTCGTATTGATCTAGAATATGATCCCATTGACTCTCTCCCCGATGAGTTCTCATTTCTGATTAGTACTTTTGACCCCTGGTATGGAGATATCGCATTGTATCTCCAAACCCAACACTTTGTGTTAAGCCCTAAATATGGGCACATTTCCCCCTATATTGTGGTTCATTATATTAGTTTTGATGTCGGATTTGGTCCATTAGTGGTAATTTTCATTAGTATGGTTATATTAGTTATGTTGGCTTAGGTCAGTTAGTCGGGATTGTACCCCTTGGTCTCCTATATATAGGAAGGAGACCTTTCAATTGGAGTATCTTGTCTTGTCTTGTGTACTTAGTACATTGTGTAAGGAGGTTTCCCCCTTGAAGAGGATTTTTATTTAGATATTTCTTCAATCAAGTCGTGGAGTACTCTTTCTGATCTATTTCTTCTCTTTTTATACTCCTTTTGGAAAGCTGTTGCTTAACATTTGGTATCAAATCTCTTTCCTCGGCAATGGGTTCTTCAAAACAAGTCATCTTGGAATTTTTGCTATAATTTTTTTTCTAAAAGGATTCAAAGAGCGATATTAAAATCCCACTTCTGAAACAGGCCATGCTATCTATGGTTCGAAATTTAGGTCCCAAGACTTCACAGGTTCGGATATATTGGCCTTGGAATATAGGGTTTTTGACTAGTCCAGAAACTAGTCTAAAACAGGTGTTCTAGGGAAAAAGGTCATATCTAGGGAATGCGAGGTCCAAATTGAGTGAGACTAGTTGCATCAGAAAGTGGACAGAACAAAGTATCTGTGGTATAAGTTTCAGACTCATATCCAAAATATTGGACACGTGTCAGTCCGTACAAGTTAGATATTCTGAAAGGAACCAAAATAAGAATTGTTGGGAGATTCACAATATCTTTCTATTGGGATATCAAAATTATGTCAGAACCACGACATCAGAAAGAGGACATAGAATACTACAACAGGGAGAAGTTTTAGACCCAGAGGAGGCTAAATTTGAATTTTATCTCAGTTGCAAGTAGGCTCTAAAACAATATTCCAATCAGGATTTGAAAAGGTACGCCATTTTTAATTTTGATTAGAAGGATCTATTTGTGGGGACACATAAGGTTTGATATATATTTATATTGTTCAAAATGCCACCAAAAGGAAGTATAAAGTCTCACACTCCAACCAAACCACCTGAGTATCCATCCTCGACGTATGATGAAAGAGAAGATATCTCTTTTCGAGTGTCCCAATTGGAAGATATGATTAAAGGGTCTGTGAAAAAGGTGGATTTGGATAATTTAGAGGATAAGTTGAATAAAATGGAGGAAAATATGAAGGGTTTGGTGAGGACAGTTGATTACTCAATTTAGAGGAGAAGTTGAACATTATTGCTAATCTCATTCAAAATTCAAGGGATACTCTTCCTACAGGTGATGTGGTGTTCCAGGATACTATGGAGGATAAAGATAATTCTCATGTTGAGAAACCTTCCATGAATAATAATATTCCAAGAGGAAATTATTTTGGTAATGGAAGTCATCAGGGGTGGTCACCAAGGGGTACCCAACTTCCCAAGATTGACATGAGAAAGTTTGATGGCAATGATCCAATAACATGGATATTCCAAATGGAGCAATTCTTTGATCTGCACCAGGTTCCAACCTTGCAAAAGGTAACTATTCCATCATTATATTTAGAGCCTGATCAATTTGTATGGTATAAGTGGCTTTGTGACTGTAAAAAGGACTCTATTATATCTTGGTCTATATTCACCGAAGAATTGATTTCACATTATGGCGATATTAATAGCAATACCTTTTTTAGCCAGTTAATAAGTCTCAAGCAAAAAGGTCCAGTTGCAGAGCACAACAAACAGTTTCAGAAGCTAAGTCTTAGAGTGAAGAATATTTCAGAAGATAATTTGTTGGATCTCTTCATTGGAACCTTGAAGGATAACATTCAACATGAGGTGCATCTCTTTGAACCACCATCCTTGGAGAAGGCCTTCATGATGGCAAGGAAGGTTGAAAGTAAAAATATGATGATGGCTCCTAGAAAGAGCACCTTCAACACATACCAAGAGAATACTGTTACTTCTTCTAAACCACCTCAAAGGTTGACACCTCAACAAATAGAGGAAAGAAGAGAAAAAGTCCTATGTTTTAATTGTGATAGCAAGAATAGTAAGGGACGTAAGTGTGGTGAGAAGAAATTATTTTACATAGAATGTGAAGAGGACGAACCAAAAGAATAAGAACCATCTCCAGATGAAGAAATAGAAGATACTAATTCAGAAGAGATTACTCCCACCATATCATGTCATGCATTGGCTAGAATTATAACTTCTCAAACTCTCAAGATAGAAGGATTTATCAAAAAGAAAAAAGGTAATAGTGTTGATTGATTCTGGTAGTACTCATAATTTCATTCACTATAAATTAGCAAAATCTCTCAATTGCTTTGTATATCCAACACCAGAGTTGCAAGTAATGATTGCAGATGGAGGAACTATCAACTGCTGAGGGAAATGCCATAATATAAATATTACTATGGGAGAATATGCATTAAATAGTCAAATGATTGCTATTCCAATGGGTGGTGTTGATGTTGTCCTAGGAGTTCAATGGTTGCAATATTTGGGAACTATGGCTTTTAATTTTCAGAAGCTTTTCATGAAATTTTTATGGGAAGGAAAGGAATATGAATTACATGGTATCACAGGGAAACCAAGCAAGCTGATAAGCTCTAATGGTATGACAAAATTGATGAAAAAGGGACATCAAGGTGTAATTGCACAATTATGCTCATTAGATTTTCAAACATCTAAGCCTCCTATTTCCCCAAATCTCCAAAGGGTCATTAATAAGCATTCCAAGGTATTTGAAGATATTCCAAAGGATCTTCCACCTATCCAAGATTTCAATCATGTTATTCACTTAATCCCAGGAAGTGTTCCTCCTAACATTCGACCTTACAGATACCCCTATGGACAGAAGAGTGAAATTGAGCGTATGGTTGAAGAAATGCTAGAGGATGGCATAATTAGTCCTAGCCATAGTTCCTACTCTACACCAGTGGTAATGGTACACAAGCCGGATGGATCGTGGCGTATGTGTCCAGATTATAGAGATCTCAACAAGATCACCATTAAAGGTAAGTTTCCAATTCCTGTAATTGATGAATTGCTAGATGAATTACATGGAGCAATTGTATTCACAAAGTTGGATCTTCGTTCTGGGTATCATGTATTTAGAATGAAAGATGAAGACATCCCAAAAACAACATTCAGAACTCATGAAGGTCATTATGAATTTCTAGGCATGCCATTTGGTCTCACGAATGCACCTTCCACATTTCAGGGTTTGATGAATTCCATTTTCAAGCCTTTTCTTAGAAAATTTGTACTAGTATTCTTTGATGATATACCAATCTATAGCAAGTATTGGGAAGAACATGTTCAACATGTTGACAGGGTACTACAAATACTACAGGAGCAACAACTATTACACCCAAAATCTACTCACCATAAGATTCAGTGTATACACCCCTGAAGATACCTGGACTAAGTAATCATCCTGGGAGGATTTGTACCCAATTGTGCTAAGTTTTGAAGGGTCATCGCAGACTGCACACTAGCAACATGTGACGTCGCAGCTTTCCCCATTACAAGGTGCAACGAAGTCAGTTAGATGGCAAAAATAGCTCCTTCGAGGTCCATCTCGAAGCTTGCTGACTTAAGACCTTATCCCTGACCTCTTGGAAGAGCTGGAACTCGGTTCCTAAACCTTTGGAGAGATCCCTTAAGCCTCTCCTACCATCTCTCAACCTATCCTATCCATACCCTATCCACTTAGTCCTATATAAATGAAGCTCACTCCCATCCCAAAGGGAGGAAGGCTATGGTATCTACATGTTGGTGAAATCACTCTAAGAACATCTCCACTCACCCATTGGAGAACTCATACTTCCTTGGAAGGATATGGCAATTGGCTTTGTCGGAGAAGGGCTACAGCGTTAATCCTTGGTTGTAGTTCTATATCTCTATTATGTACTCCTTTATTTACAGTAATACAAATGCTTTCCACCAATATTGTTCATGTGTGTAATGATATTGAGTAGTTTACCTGTTTAACTGTTTACTTAGATCTCTTATTGTATAGATGTCTTTTACTGGTTTCTCTTGTTTCTTGTCTTAATAGGTCTTGTAGCTTGGATCTGACGACCATGAGATGTGGAGCAGCATTTAGGAGAAAGGATTGCGAAGTGAAAGGTAAGACATCTAGTACTCAATCCTTAAGTAGATCTAGGAAATGCATTAGTAGTCTGTTCTATTTATTCTAGACTCACTTTGAGCTAGGAAGATCCGGCTCACGTCCGCTCGAGTGGATTGTCCGATAACAACAACTATATGAAAAACCTTCCAAATGTTTCTTTGGGGTGAAGGAGGTAGAGTATTTGGGTCATATTGTATCTCATGAAGGTGTCAAGGTAGACCCTAACAAAATTAAAGCCATGATAGACTGGTCGATTCCCAAAAACCTGAAGAATCTTCGAGGATTCTTAGGTCTGACAGGGTACTACCACAAGTTTGTTCGAAATTAGGGAAGAATAGCAGCACCTCTAACAACATTATTGAAGAAAGATGCATTTTTTTGGAATCCAGAGGCAACTCAAGCTTTTGAACAACTTAAACAGACAATGTGCACAGCTTCGGTATTGACCACACCAGGCTTCACAAAAACCTTTATTGTGGAATGTGATGCTTCAGGAAATGGCATTGGCGCTATTCTAATGCAAGAAGGACAACCACTTTCTTTCACAAGTCATCCAATCAAGGGAAAGAAATTACAAAAGCCCATTTATGAGAAGGAAATTCTGGCAATACTACATGCTCTTAAGAAATGGTGTCCTTATCTAATAGGTAGGCACTTCAAGGTCAAAATAGATCATGATAGTCTTAAATACTTCTTGGAATAGAGACTATATTCAGAAGAGCAAAAAAAGTGGGTAACCAAGGTGTTGGGATATGAATTTGAAATCATCTATAGAAAAGGGAAACATAATGTGGTGGCAGATGCACTCTTTAGAAAAGATGAAGATGTTGGGGAATTACTTTGTTCCATTTCCATTCTACAACTAGATTGGATAGTAGTAGCAAGGGAATAATGGAAAAAATACCTATCTGTGTGGACACTCATTCAAAAGCTACAAAATGATCCCAGTGTATCAGATACTTTTGTGTGGAAAAATGATTCACTATGGTATAGGGATCGCTTATATTTATGCAAAAACTCCCAACTCAAGCAGAAGATCCTTTCTGAATTACATGCCTCTCCTATAGGTGGGCACTCAGGATTCCTGAAAACTTACCACAGGGTCAGAAGGAATTTTTATGGGAAGGTCTTAAATCGGATGTTCAAAGGTTAGTGGCTGAATGCTTGGTTTGCCAACAGAATAAGGGTGAAACAGTTAATACCCTAGGACTTCTACAACTATTAGACATACCTTGTCAGCGCTGGGAAGAAGTCTCCATGGATTTTATCACAGGTCTACCCAATTCAGAAGGAAAGAATGTCATTATGGTGGTTGTTGATAGACTCCCTAAGTATGCACACTTTTTTGCACTCGCTCACCCTTTTAATGCAAGCACAGTAGTTGCAGCCTTTATGGAAACTTTTCAGAAGTTACATGGAAATCCGAAGATTATTGTAAGTGATAGAGATCCAATTTTCACTGGAAAATTTTGGATTGGATTATTTTCCTGTTTGGGTACTCAATTGGCTCACAGTTCATCTTATCACCCTCCATCTGATGGGAAAACCGAGATTGTGAACAAGTGTTTGGAAGGCTATCTTCGTTGCTTTGCATCTGATAAACAAACACAGTGGGTGAAATGGTTGTAAGTTGGCAGAATGGTGGTATAATAATTCATTCCATACATCATAAAAAATGTCTCCATTTATGGCACTTTATGGGTACCAGCCTCCATCTATCACATCTCCCTTAAAAGGAAAATCTAAAGTTCCAGCCGTGGAAGTTCACATAGAGCACCAGCAAGGAGTTCTCCAGATACTTAAGGACAACCTGACTATGTCAAAAAACAAGATGAAACAACAAGCTGATCAACATCGCAGTGAAAGGTGTTTTGAATAAGGGGATTGAGTATTTCTCAAGCTACAACCTTACAAGCAGATGTCTCTGAAGCTATTAAAGAAGGACAATAAATTAGCACCCAAGTATTATGGTCCTTATAAAGTGTTGCAGAAGATTGGTAGTATGGCCTACAAATTGGAGCTCCTTCATCTTCAAGAGTACATCCAGTTTTCCATGTTTCTTGCTTAAAGAAGGTAATAGGAGACAAGATCCCAATTCAAACAATCTTGTCGGAGCTTGATGAAGAAGGAAAAGTCATATTGGAACCTGAACAAATCATTGAAACAAGGACTAAAAAACTATGAAACGGGACTATTACTGAGTACCTCATAAAGTGGAAGAAATTACCAGTTGAAGATTCGACATGGGAAGATGAGTCCTTCATACAGAAGCATCTGCAACTAATCAAGCATTGCGGACAACACTTGTCTGAAGGGTAGGGGCATGTTAAGCCCTAAATATGGGCACATTTACCCCTATATTGTGGTTCATTACATTAGTTTTGATGTTGACTTTGGTCCATTAGTGGTAATTGTCATTAGTATGGTTATATTAGTTATGTTGGCATGGGTCAGTTAGTTGGGATTGTACCCCTTAGTATCCTATATATAGGAAGGATACCTTTCAATTGGAGTATCTTGTCTTGTCTTGTGTACTTATTACATTGTGTAAGGAGGTTTCCCCCTCGAAGAGG
Source organism: Larix kaempferi (assembly GCA_027924585.1). NCBI lineage: Eukaryota > Viridiplantae > Streptophyta > Pinopsida > Pinales > Pinaceae > Larix > Larix kaempferi. The sequence continues at coordinate 29,082,131 of BSBM01000372.1, forward strand.
CTTTTATTCAGATATTTTCTTCAATCAAGTCGTGGAGTACTCTTTATGATCTATTTCTTCTCTTTTTATACTCTTTTTGGAAAGTTGTTGTTTAACACTTTGGTCCTCACTTATCCCATGATGAACGCCGCCATATCCGTCACCACGTCAAATATTACCTCATCATTGGTGATATACTATACCATCATGGCATTGATTCCATTCTCCAACGAGTTTATCTCATGAGGAGGCTAAGCATGTCTTAAATGATTGCCACTCATGGGCATCTGGAGGTCATATTTATGGGATGGATACAACCATAAAATATTACGCATTGGATACTAATGGTTGTCCATTTTTAAATATTTTATGGAGGCGGTCAAGAGGTGTCCCCCTTGCCAGCTTTTTCATTATAAAAAGCGCTCACACCCAGCCCCACTTCATCCAGTTATCGTCGTTGGTACCTTTGAAAAATGGGGCATCGATTTCATGCCCTGTAAGCCTACCTCGTATGGGGGGCATGGTTATGTTATTATCGTAGTAGACTACTTTACAAAATGGGCCGAGGATATTCCTACATATAAGGAAGACGGCGAAACTGTCACACTCTTTATATTTAATCACATCATTGCTAGATTTGGAGTCCCTCAATCCATCGTCACCGATCACAGATCACATTTCCAAAACAAGATGGTGGATGAACTAATCGCAAAGTTGAGTTTTTGACATGAAAACTCAACCCCCTATAACTATCCTCAATCAAATGGACAAGTAGAGGCCATTAACAAGGTCTTGAAAACCATGATTCAAACTCATGGTGGGTACACACAAGTCAAATTGGAATGTGATTCTTTTTTCATCCCTTTGGGCATATAGGACTTCTGTCAAAACCTCCACTGGTTTCACACCCTTCCAGTTGGACTATTGGTGTATGGACTAGAGGCAGTATTTCCTATTGAGTGTGAGATTTTGTCTCTAAAACTAGTTGTTGAACTTTTACCAAACACAATTGCCGCGGAAGAACGATTCTTATACTTGGAAAAACTCGACAAAACCCATCGTGATGCAGCTCTAGCTAACAAAGTGCATAAGAAACGCATCAAGGCCCATTACGATAAATCCGTAAAACCCCATATATTCAATGAGGTTGATTTGGTCCTTACTTATGACCAAAAACACGATAAGCTGGGGGCAGGAAAACTTGAGTCCATGTGGCATGGTCCATATGTAGTGAAACGTGTTTTGGAAAAGGGAGCCTATGAATTAGTCGATTATGATGGAACATCCCTAGGGGAGCCCCGCAATGGGATCTACCTAAAGTGGTACTATGCTTAAGTTATTTTGCATTAGTACTTTGTATATATTGTACATGGCGTGTGTTTATGTTTGGTGTGACACTTTCTTTTAGTGTGCTAGGATTTCATCTCGATTTTTGCTTATACCATGTTCTGCCTGAATCTGCAGATGGAAACATGCTATGGATTCGTAGATGGCGCTAGCTGGCACACCCATAGCCTCGCATCGGAAGCATGGGTACTTTATTCCCCTACCAGTGAACTGATAAGCTCAGGAGGAAACTGCCTAGGCCCTACAACCAATAACGTTGTCGAATATCACACAGTGATTGGATTATTGACCGACGTTTTTCCCTCAATGTGGACCACATTGTTATCTACCTCGATTCTCAATTAGTGGTCTCTCATTTGAACCGTGTCTACTCTATTTTTGACCCTATATTACTCTGCTTCTTTCGACGGGTACACCTCTTGGAAAGATCTTTTGAGTCCATTCACTACCTACATATTCCAAGAAGTATGAATACAGTTGTCGATTCCTTGGATAATTTCATGTCAGATTGGCATATTACACATTCATAAACATCTTATCAAGGATGTATAAATCAACATAACATGTAAACTACTCATTGTGTATAAGCAAACATGCATAATATCCAAAATCCATCATAGAAACACATGTATAAAACCACTAGATAATGTCATATATATATGTGTGTGTGTGTGTGTGTGTGTGTGTGTATCATGTCTGGCAGAAAAATGTTGTACAAAAATGGTACCGATACAAAATCTGAAGCTCATAAGCTTTCAGTAGGTCACATCTACAAAATCCGAAGCCTATGGATTTCAGTACATCATCATATATACATCCTATCCCTGAGGATGCTCGTGATAGAATATAATGGCCCTATCCACTCGACGGAGTAATCGTCCAAAGTCCCGAGACTCCAGATGTCCTACGTTGGTAATGTCAAGGGAGGTCATCTATGGATATGTCTAGGATATCAATAGTCAACCGCTATAGGTTCTCCTCCATCTCATCAAGCTCCTCTCCAACCTCCTGACGGACTGCCTCCATCTCCTGAACTATTCCTCGTCTCTCGATGGGTGAGGAACCCACTGGTCTGGATGGGCCAATATCTATATAATCAAGATATGACATATTAGTACTATACAAAAAAATGGAAAAAATAATAAAATACATAAAAATGAAAGAGTATCTTTCTTACCGATATATCCCCATTGCTCTCCATCAGGAAGATCCAAATCAAGATCTCCTCTTAAATCTATGCCAGCATAATCATAGCCCTCAACCATGAGGAGCTTCCTGCGTAGCCACCTAAAAAAGGTTGTCCCGTAGGTAATCATAGGTCCATCGCCACCATGGCGGGCCATCACCTTTGACCACCTCACCATATGCGGATCTCGCACCACCTCACCATATGCGTATCTTGCAGATCGAGATGATCAAACTCAACCTACAAACAAAGTAGTGGAACCCTTTCCAGGAAGAAGGATACCACAATGGAACCATACCCAAATTGTTTCAACTCACCTCTATGACACTTGGTCAGTTAATCTTTTAGGTTCGCAAGGAGCCCCTCACACCATTTGAACACAGCTGGTGCCATGCACTCGATGGCGTATAACATATGGGCCTTAGTGTCCCGATGAGTAGCCCTGCTGCCCACCACTCGCTCAATAGTAAAGAGCACGGTCCTCAAAGATCGGTCCCATACATTTTTTATGGGAATTTTCCCACCTAACATTTGTGTGCTCGGCGTACAAAACTGTGCAATGAGACTCTCAGTAGACTGGTCACTACCTCAAGGTATGAATAGTGATATAGGGGCCCCATGCCTCGACAATCCCGTCAAGAAGTAGATGTCCTCCACATCCAAATTAAGGATATGGGCCCCCACTCTGAAGAACTGTTGATCTGGGTCCCATAATCGGATCAAGTAGTCTAATAATTGTACTTGGGCCCTCATCCCTTGGATACGAAAAAAATTAAGCAATCCACACCCTCACAAAGAATTGATGGAGTGTGGGTCATTTGTCGCTTGTGCATATTCCAGTTCATGATCACGCTCCTTCCATTGGACCATTTTGATGGTTGAGACCTACATAAACATAATTAAGATAAACATTAGGTGCCCTTCAATGCTTTAGATCTTGTCTTTTGGGCCCTATTTTCATTTTTGGAAGTCAAATTGTGCCGACGAACCCCGCATGTGCAAACAGTGCGTCGATGATGCGCTTTTCCCATAGGGAAGGCACGCCAGACCCTTAGTGATGCACTTCCTAAAAGGGGAAAGGGCATCACCCAGGGCGCGCAATTTCCCTTCCAAAATGAGCTCAAAAAACCCAAAAACTTGCATTTAAACTAAAATTTAAACCATCAAAAAGCTAGAGGATGAGATTTAGGCTTACCTACAACTGGCGGGAGGTTGATAGGGTGACCGAGGATTCCACAATCGTCGTCGAAAAATCAAGATCCAAAGCGGTTTTTTCTCCACTATTCAACTTGGTAAAATGAATTGGTAAATAAGTTTTACTATTCACCCTTTTTATATAAAAAACAGAATATTCCTATTTTAATATTTATTTTATGTGTTATTTACTATAGTTGACTTCTTTTTTATGTTTTAAAAGTTTATAATGGATCCTAACTCGGTTCCTGGAGCTTGTAGATAGTGGAAAATGGTGTTTTGAATATGTTGGTGACCATCGTAGACTTTCTGTGCTTCTTATCAAAAGTGAACAAGTCTTTGAGCACTTTTTATACCATTATCACGCTCATTAAAACTAAGTATTAAAGGTATCGAGCTCAGTATTTGTTCCTTCTCGTGCTCGTAAATACATGAGAATAAGTCACCGAGTTATATTTTATATCTTTTTCGGGCTCGTAAAATTCCTACGAAAAAGGAACCCCCTTGGAGTCATTTTTTAAGATCTTTTCAGACTCCCTAAATAGGAAAAGATTTCCAAGCGAACTTGATTCTTTCACACTTGTAAAAGTATTTGAAAGGTTGTCTTTCTGGTGATAGTTTACCCCTTTTTTGGACCAGTGGGACTATTTATGAAAAATGAGCACTCTAGTTAATCATGACTAGAAGAGTTCTCCCTCATATTGTTTTATCCTTTTTCAGATAAGGAGACTAACTTTTACGAAAAAGAACCATTTGGATTTTTCTTATGATCATTTTAGACTCTCTAAATATGAAACAACACCGAGTTTACCTTCTTTGGACTTGTTAAAATTTGGCATCGAAGGGCCATTTTTTAGAGACGAACCCCTCCTATCTCAGGTTCGTAAAACATGAGATTGGACTTGTCCAAAGAATGAGCTATACCAAGCAATTGTTACCCTCCTCAAGCTCGTTAATAAACAAAGAGGTACTCATCAATCATGATGGGGAATAATTGGAAGAGTTTATATTTACTTGTAGTAATGGTAGTATGTAGTCACTCTTGAACATGGCACTCATTTGCATACCATTCGAATTGCTTGGATAATCTACTTGTCTGTGAGTCTCACCAATTCCATGAGTCATTTTATTCCTTTGAGTCAACCAATGAATGCTTCCATCATTAGTTGCAGTAGGTCTTGGTGTCGATCTCGTCATGTCAATGCTGTCAAGTCATGCCATTCCATGTTCAAGAGAAGTCTATTGATCGATTCAATCTCTGCAGTAATTATACCTTCTATTATGTCGGTTACCCCTGAGCCAGTATCAAACATTGCTCTACAGTCCAATCTACTCCAAAACATCTTTGATCTTGTTTCGTGTCGATGATGGGGGAAACATCATATCCCTCCTTCGATGGGTTTATCCTTATCGATTTCAACACATCATTCGAGGATTAAACCTAGAAACCAATCAAGTACCTTGGGCCTGCATGCCTCAATGGCAAGATACCTCGCTTTCAACAGTAAGTTCACATCATTGACTTCTGATTGAAAGATTCCATCAAATGTTCGACCTCGACTCATTGATTCATATTCGGCAGTATGTACTATGATACCTTGGGGATAATTGACATCAATGGTGATTTACCTCATGCTTGTTAACAATATACATTAATGACTGGTAATCAAGTGGTTTCTACCATGTTCGACTTCAAAACATTGTAATCACATGGTTAGATTCGTATCATTGCGGGTTCGACTTGAAGACCTGGGTTAACTCATGTATCTTACCCAAGTTGCAATGGATATTTTTGCAGTCATATTACACGAATCCACTTTTGTGTCGTGTAATTATCTCATCATGGATATACGCTTGTGTCTAGTAGCCATGATTGTGTATAGTCCATCTATACTACCATGGATCTGCAATGTATTGGTTGGAAGCCATTTTATGATTCGTTTGAGACATATATCTCAGAGTACGTTGTACTGCAGGAGTCTTTGTTCGTCACTTTAACCGATTATCCTTGCCTCAATCTCTCATATTTCAAAGAATCTCACCTACCCTATTTTTCTAGCTTCATGCTTTGAGGGGCATTCTGTTACACCAAAATCTCGTCATCTTCATTTATGTGTCCTCTATGTGCCCTAATTCCTAAAGCACTTGGGCTAAATAATTAAAAGGATGGTTGTTTTTTACCCTTTTATCCTTTTTTTTTCACCCTAATGTGCCCTTCTTGTTGGAAAGGTGCATCAGACCTTAGGTGACACGCTCTGCACATTGACAGAGCGCATCGGTGACACTATTTTTCTTTGCACAAGAGGTGTCACCCTTCAATGACATGTGTTTTCTATGTGCAAGGTGCGTCGTTGTTAGTTAAAATGGAAAAAGAGAAGCTTAGAGAAAATTCTCAAACCTTTGATTGCATGAGGGCTTATCCCTATATGTTAGGAAAGTTGGCACTCGATCCCCTTACCTAGTGGGATGATCCCTTAAGCTTCTCCCACAAATACTCAATCTCTCCTATCCTTTTAGGCCTATAAATATAAACCCCCTCTCCATGGTTAAGAGGAGGAAGGATAAAGTACTTACATGCTGGTGAAATTCTGCTACGAGATCCCTTTCATCCATTAGGAGGAAAAATATTTGATCTTTGAGGCTAAGATCATTCAAAAGGTGTTATGACGTCAAAGCTCGGTTGTAACCTATCTCTTTATACTTTCTGTAATTACGTTAATGAAAATTCTTTCCATAAACATCTTGTCATTATAAGGTTTAGTATTGGCTTCTTTGACCGCTAATCTAGATTGATTTATGATTATATGTTATCATTACTTGTTTGTTTCCACTTGTTTCATGTTGTTTTTGCAGCTGAAGATCTTGAGATCAAGGAGTTGAATCAAACAAGTAGAAAGGAATTGCGTCCATAAGGTGAGTTATCTCTTGATTTACTTCACAATTTTACCAATCTAGGAAAGTTATATGTATTGTGTATTTCTTTTGTTCTAGATTCAAACCATTCAGACTAGGGAGATTCATTTGTGTCCACACTTAGATTATCCGCAAACATCATATGACACCTCATAGAGAGTGGTTTTGTGAGTATGAGAAGATCGATGGTGGTGAGTTCTACTAGGAGATGATTCATTGACCAGGATAGTTGAAAGAGTTAAAGTTCAACTAAAACTAAAATATAGAAGAACAAGAACAATTCTAAGAGTGTTGCATATCCTAGGTTTTTCTCGAACCTCATCTCAATCAGTAAGATGGGAAATGCAGGTGTGTAGTCTGTATTTAAGAAGGATACGTGTAAAATGGTGCGAGGAGCGATGGTACTGATGAGGGGAGTTCAGACTGGAACCTTGTATAATCTATTGGGAAGAACATACATCAACAAAAATGATAATGTGTTTTGTCTATAATTTGACAGTATATCTTCTTGTCTAGTTGACTCGATCATGTTTTGGCATCAACGGATGGGACATATAGGTGAGAAATTTCTTCATGCTATGCACAGTAAAGGCATGGTTGAAGATCTCCTTGATTGCTTTGAAGAAGTTGACTTCTGTGAACATTGTATTTATGGTAAACAGAGTTGTGTAAGGATCTCATCTGGTGCTACTAGGGCTAAATAAATATGGGAATTATTACATAGTGATGTGTTTAGACCCGCATCAATCCCTTCACTAGGAGGTTCTCAGTATTACATTTCTTTCATAAATGATTTCTCCATAATGACATGGTTGTATTTTTTGAGGAAGAAATATGAGGTTTTTGAGAAATTTCAAGAGTTCAAATCTCTTGTGGAGAATTAGTCTAGTAAGTGTTGAGAACTGATAATGGAGGAGAATTTTGTGGAAAGGCATTCGACCTATTCTGCAGATATCACAGTATAGCTTAAAAAATTGCACTCCATACACGTCTCAACATAACACAGTTGTAGAAAGAATGAGCATAACACTACTAATGGATAAAGTGAGGAGCATGATTAGTGGTGCATGAGTCACACAATAATTCTGGGAAGAGGCATTCGCCATGGTGCGTTACCTGCTGAATAGGTTGTCGTCGATGTATCTAGTAAAAAAGAATCCATATGAGGCATGGGATGGTAAAATACCCTCTCTTACACATCTCAAAGTGTTTGGGTGTGATACCTTTGTGCATATCCCAAAGGATAAAAGAACCAAACTCGATAGCAAGTTGGAGAAATGCATCTTCATCGGCTACAAGGATGGAGTGAAAGGGCATAAGTTATGGAACACAGTGACTAGGTAGGAAGTTTATAGTAGAGATGCGATCTTTAGAGAAGTATGAGGAAATTCTAGTTATGAAGAGATTAAAATAGGAAGTGAGTTGATTGAATCCAACGAAGAGGTGGAACAACAGACTCCATATGTTAGGAGATAAAAAGTTTGAAATAAACGATGAAAGCTTGGATTTAGGTGAGTTGATTGAATCCGATGAAGAGGTGGAACAACAGACTCAGTATGTCAGGAGATTTGGTCGAGCAAGGAAACAACCAAAAAGCTATAGTCCACCCAAATTATTCTCTTCTTTTGCATTATCTTCCATATAAAATTATCTCAAGACAATAAAGGAAGCATTGACTCGATAGAGGGTAAACTCTGGAAAAGGGCTATGAAAGAAGAAATCGAATCCTTGAAGAAGAATGAAACATGGGACCTAGTCACATTACCAAATGGAAGGAAAACGCTGGCAGTAAGTGGGTGTTCAAGAAAAAGTTGAATGTAGCAAGTCAAGTTGAGAAGTATAAGGATCAACTGGTAGAGAAAGGGCATTCCCAAGTGGAGGGAGTCGACTTCGGTGAAATTTTCTTTCCTATTGCTAGGATAACTTCCATAAGGGTACTAATGTATTTAGCTACAACATTTGATCTTGAGATAGAATAGATGGATATAAAGACATCATTTCTCAATGGTAATATTGAAGTATAAATCTATATGAAGCAGGATGAAGGCTTTACAGTGGAAGGAGAAAAGGAGTTGGTATGCAAGTTCAAGAATTCTCTCTATGATTTAAAACAATCACTCGGGATCATGTGGTACCAGAAGTTAGATATGTATATCCAGCAATTGGGGTTTGTGAGAAGTCAGGTTGATAACTATGTGTATGGGAAGAAAGTCAGTGGTCATTTTATATATGTAGTTATGTATGTCGATGACATGTTCTTGGTCAGAAATAACATGGATCTAATAAAGGAGATAGAACTGCAATTATCCTCCAAGTTCAACATGAAGGATCTCGGAGCAACAAATTTCATTCTTGGAATGGAAATTTAGAGAAAATGTGCAAGTAGAAGGCTTTGGTTATGCCAAAGGAAATTTGTTGAGGCAGTTCTAATATGTTTCAACATGCAAGAGAGTTAATCGGTCAAGGTTCTTATTCTTGTAGGCATCAAGTTATATGTTGAATAGTGTCCAAAGACACAAAGAACAAATAGATTAGATGTTATGTGTTCCCTATGCTAGTGTTGTAGATAGTCTTATGTATGCTATGATATGCAATCTACTTGATATTTCCCATGTGGTGGGAGTATTGAGTAGGTACATGTTGACACTCAGAAAAGAGCATTGGATCGCACTCAAGAGAGTATTCAGGTATTTGCATGGAACGATAGACTATGAAATATGTTATGGAGGAGAACTTGAGGACAACAAGGAAATCAATGTACATGGTTTTGTTAATTCCAATTAGGATGGATACATGTCCCACAAATATTTGACCCATGTATATGTGTTCAATATATTCGATAGAATAGTCAATTGGATGAGTAGAAGTAAGTTGATCATTGCACTATCGACTACTGAGGTTGAATACATTGTATCTACTCATGCATGTAAGGAAGTTGTTTGGTTGTAGAGATTGTGTTCAGATGTTAGGTTTGGACAGTATTTTGTTAGGTTGGATTGTGACAGTTAGAGTGGAATATTCTTGGCAATGAATCCAACATATAATTAGAAGACAAAACACATTGATGTTCAATACCATTTTGTGAGGGATATGGTATAGAACTAGAAGGTGTTACTGGAAAAGGTAGAACTGGTGAAAAATTCTACAGACTCATTAACCAAGTTGGTGAGCATAGTGAATTTTTTTTGGTGTAGGAAAATGATCAGCTTGTTAGCCCTACTAAAGTGAACTGAAGTTATGACTCTCATGTTTATGCAAATAAGACAACAAGTGGGAGAATGTTGGGAATGTTATATTTTTTGCATGTAAATCAACTAGCAAAGTTGATAGTCGATTAGTATAGATTGATTGGATTCGAAGGCAACAAACGGTGGAATTCCGGTTGGACGACCGACTCGAATAAGTTGTTTGGTAGAAAGAAAATGACTGGTTGATAGGAAATCAATGGGATGACCAAAGCTTAATGGCCAATCAACCAAAGTTGACGCAGTCAAGTCGGCTGTAACAAAATAATTGAAAGTGGTTAGGAAGTTATAGATTGTCATTAATGAGGATTTGGTTGTATTGCATCTATAAATAATATGTAATGGATATGCATTGATAGAACGAGAGAGTAGTGTGTAGCATGGTCATGTAATGAAGTGTGATTTGTGGTTTAAAATTCACATTTGTAAACACATGTTTTTGAGTGTTTGATTAATAGATGATTGGATGCTCACTAGTTTGTTGGTTTTCCTCCAGGAGAGAGGTTTCCAAGGTAATTTTTGTGTAATGTGTTGATGATGTTGTGTTCCATTGTCTTATATGAATGTGTTTAACTATATGTATCAATTTTCTAACCTATTTTAATCGGTATTAGAACCAACACCCTTCAGGAAGAATTTGATCATTTTTCATCTCCTATTTAGGTTTCCTCCTTGGTTTGTTTTTCAATATGCCTTGGATATTTCTATTCCTTCGTACGAAGCAATATTAGAGGCCACGAACAACATTGAATTCCCTTGGGATGATATTCATTTCCGATTATCTTTCCTTCCCACTCTTTCACACTTTGAGTATGGGATATCCTTTAGTAACCCATACCTCCTGTATGCTTAGGACATCTTTTTCTAAGGATAACTTAACTACTTTCTCCCGCACTATTCCAGATGACATATTGGTAACTTCAAGATTCATTGAGAATATCATTATTGGTGATGAGTGTTATGTTGATGAGATTGATACTTACAATATGTTTTTGAAGGAGTTTCGTGACATCTTTGCTTGGTCTTATGAAGAAATGCTCGGTATTTGTCCCAGGATTTTCGAACATGAGATTAAGTTATACCCATATGAAAAACTAGTAAGATAGAAACTTTGGCCCATAAATCATGAGAAAGCAACTGCCCTCGTGGTAAATGTTGAGAAATTGCTTCATGTTGGTTTCATTTATCCCATCCCTTTGACTGTTTGGGTTCCTAATCTCATTCTGGTCACTAAAAAAAAGGGACCATTCGTGTCTATACCAATTTCCATGACCTCAACCTAGAATGTCCTAGGGATAATTACCCCACACCCTTCATTGACCATATTATCGATGAGTGTGCGGGGAATGAAGTATTTTCTTTTATATATGGTTTCTAGAGTTACAACCAAATCCATATACGATTGGAATACTAGCATAAGATTGTTTTCATTTTTCCTTGGGGTACCTTTGCTTATCGCAAGATTCATCTTAGATTGAAGACTATTGGGGATACCTTCCAATGGTCTATGTCATATGGTTTTCATGACATTAAACACATTGTTGAGGTTTACCTTGATGAATTAGTTGCTCAATGATCATCGTCAGTCTAAACATCCAGAACACCTGCAAGCTATTTTCACTCAATGTCGACCTCTTGGGAATTATAGTTTTATAGAAAGAGATTCAAGTAGATCCCATTATAGTTGAGGCTATACTTCAGTTTCCTCCCCGCATACTATTCATTAACTTCGTATTTTGCAAGGAAAATCCAAATTTTTGAGACGCTTAATCACTAATTATGCAGGAATCTCTCAATTTTTTATGCACCTTCTAAAGAAAGGAATTGCTTTTATTTGGAATGAACAAGCATAACATTCATTCGATGCTCTTAAACAAACCTTGATTTCTTCCCCATTGTTGAGTCTTCCTGATTATAGCAAGGATTTAATTCTCTATCTAGTTGCTTCTAACACCACTATTGGTATGGTTTTAGTTCAAGAGAGCAATTCTACTTAGGAGCATGTCATTTATTATCTTCGCAAGAACCTTGTGGGCGTAGAACTTCAATGCTTGGATGTTGAGAAGTTGGATTTAGCGGTTGTGCATGTCATCCAATGACTCCAACACTATATTCTTCTCAGGAAAACTATTGTTTTGGTTGAACTTAACCCCATGAAGCATATCTTAACTCACCTAATAATTGAGGACAAATACTGATAAATGGATTTTCATCCTGCAAGAGTTTGACCTTGGATTTGTCACGACCAAGTCTAATAAATATTTAGTCTTTGTGGACTTAATGTCGAGGCTCCCTACAAACACTAATTATCCTTAGGAGCATGTCATTTATTATCTTAGCAAGAACCTTGTGGGCATAGAACTTCGATACTTGGATGTTGAGAAGTTGGATTTAGCGGTTGTGCATGTCATCCAATGACTCCAACACTATATTCTTCTTAGGAAAACTATTGTTTTGGTTGAACTTAACCCCATGAAGCATATATTAACTCACCAAATAATTGAGGACAAATACTATAAATGGATTTTCATCCTGCACAATTTTGACCTTGGATTTGTCACCACCAAGTCTAATAAATATTTAGTCTTTGTGGAGTTAATGTCAAGGCTCCCTACAAACACTAATGAGCCTTTTGTTGAGGAGTCTCTACCCGATGAAACTTTGTTCTTGATAGAATATTCTAACCCCTAGTATTGTCCCATTTTGATGTACCTCCAGACTCAATGTTTCACTCTACATGTGTCTCAGCACAAGCGTCGACACATTCGACATTTGTCTCGATTCTACCCTATCATAAAAGATACACTTTATCATCATGGAATTGACCTAGTTCTACGACTATGCCTAACCCATAGTGAAGAGGAACGAGTCCTTCATGATTTCCATGTTGGGACCTATGGTGGTCATCTTTCTGGTATGGAAACTGCTCAAAATATCCTTCATGTGTGATATTTTTGGCCATCGATTTTCCATGACTGCATTGAGGAAGTCAAGAAGTGCCATCCTTATCAACTATTCACCAATAAGATGTGTGCCTAACCTACTCCTCTTCATCATGTCATTTTCATCGAACCATTTTAAAAATGGGGGGTATACTTTATGACCTATAAGCTAGCCTTTGTTGGTGGTCACCAATACATCATTGTGGTCGTTGACTACTTTACCAAATGGGTCGAAGCCATTCCTACATCAAACAATGAGGGGAAGATAGGTGCATTGTTCATTTTTTACCATGTTGTCACTCATGTCGACATCCCTAAAACCTAAGTGATTGATCACGTATCTCATTTTTAGAACCACATGATGGTGGAATTAACCTCCATGTTGGGTTTTTGTCACCAACATTTGACATCATATTACCCCCAAGCTAATGGTCAAGTGGAAGATGTTAATAAATTCTTGAAAATGATGTTGAAGTGTACGTTTAATAAGAATAGGTATAATTGGCATATCATGTTATTTTTACTCCTTTTCACATATCGGGATTTTGACCTTAGTTAAAACCGCTATGGGTTTTACTCCTTTCCAATTTTTCTATGGCATGGAGACAATTCTTCCAATTGATTGTGAGATTCCTTCCCTTAAGCTTGTCATAGAGTTATTGCATGATACCTCTACCGAGGAAGAACGCATCTTTTACTCGGCACAAATTGATGAACATCGTCAAGATGCTTCCATAGCAAATGAGGCCCATAAAAAATGAATTAAATCTTAATATGATCAAAACATTCATCCTCAAGTGTTTGTTGAAGGGGACTTGGTGTTGGTCTATGACCAATATCATGATCAGTTAGGGGTTGTAAATTTTGTGTCTATGTGACATGGACCTTACATAGTAAAGAACATGCTACAAAAAGGATCCTGTGAATTAGTTGACTATGATGGCATCCCACTGTTGGAGCCTTGCAATAGGATCTATATTAAGAAGTATTATGCATAGATCGCCTCACCAAAGCATTGCTTTGTACATTATGTATTATAATTTGGCGTGGTGTGCATTTCTCTTTTGTGTGTGAGTGATATTCTCAGTTTTTTTTTTTTATCATGCGCGACGCTTGATTTGCATATGTCAACATCTACCTCGATCTATGTGGGCTTCATGGATGGTTCTAGCTATAGTTCCTAGAATATTGCTTCCGCCGCTTGGGTGTCTTCTCTCCCACATATGAATTGGTGAATTCAGGAGGAATATGTCTTGGTCCTTCCACCAATATTATTGTATAATATAGTACGGTCGTCAAACTATTATATTATTATATTTCCCTCGGCATTCATAGATTGGTTATCAAGATGGATTCCTATTTAATGGTCTCTTAATTGAACCATGTATATACTATTTGAATTCCTATTCTACTACGTAAGTATTTGAGGGTATGTCTCCTTGAAAGATGATTTGAATATATTGCTTATGAACATATGCCAAAGGAAGCTAATGCATTGACTAATTCATTAACTAATTATGTGTTAGATTGGAATTTGTCACATTAATTGCATTCGTACATATAAACATGGGTACAAAATGTACTAATAGACGCCATAAGTACAATCCGATACATATATATATATATATATATATATAATTTTTGAATTACATCATATAAAAAATGGTATGATTGACACTATGGAAAAATTGGGCCCTTTATCCCATATATGACATATTAGTCATCAACATACATACCCTAGGGGGGCATACAAATAGAATGCATATTCCTATTTATCCCTCATGAGTATTATAGCAGACAATTGCTTGTGCTACTTTCCTCTGCAAAATTCCAAAATGGATCGGGACTCCAACCGTGTGGTGCTGGATGTGATGTAGGATGTCATCCATCCTCATAGCTAGTACCCCATAGTGAGTCCCTCTAGGTCACACTCCACCTATCAAAGGTGTCATGGAGTGGTCCCATCATCTTCTTTATCATTTCCTCCTCGGTAGTGTTCCTGTTGGATCAATGGAGACATCCCTGCCAGCCTCGTTGGGGCCACATCTATGGCATCACAATACCATGTGTTAGTTCCATTGGACCACAAAAAAACACCTATATTCAAAAACCCCAAAACGTTAAAAATTTCAAAAACTAAAAAAAAATCATAAGTGGATTCTTACCCCCCTCATCCCAATCCTCATACTCAAGCAAAACCATATCAATATCATATTGGAATTCTATCCTTTCATAGGCATAGTCATCTACGACTACAATCTGCTCGGATCACCAACTAAAGACCTCTGGTCCAAACGCAAAACAGGGGTCTCACATCGTAGAAAAGACATTAATTCCATACATTACCTCGTACATAGATTTGATGCTCCTATGAACATTAAATCTACCCATGGTCTCATCATTGGGATCCTCTCCAAGAAGAACGACAAAAGGATTGATCCATATCCAAATTGTTTATGTTTCTTGGTCTTGCATCTCATTAGCTACTCTTTGATATTGGCGAGGAGACTTGTCCACCAATTGAATATTGTAGGAGCCATACACTCTACTGTGTAATAAACACATGCCCTCAATGCCAAGAGGGGGCATGTTCTCCCAACCACAAGAGTGATAGTGAAAAGGATTGTGCGAAGTGATATATCCATGACATGTTTAATTGGAAGCTTGTTGTTTCTCTTCCTTGTCCTAGGACTGCAATATCTAGCAATATAGTCATCAATAGATTCATTTTCTCCGCCCTTTCTTCCTAAAAGAACCATTGGTGCCTCTTTCCTTGATAGTCCTGCGAGAAATTATATATCCTCTATCTCAACTGTCAACACATGGACACCTACTAGGAAGTATTGTTCATTGGGGTCCCAAAACCCCATTAGTATCTCCAACAATGAAACTTGGGACCTCATATTTTGCATCAGAAAGAACTTTAAGAACCCACAGTTCATTATAGAATTCAATGTGTTGAAATATTGAATAACCTCTACATCATCCATCTCATTTTCGGTCTCTTTCCACTCAATCATGATGACCAAATTTGCCTCCACAATGAAGGAAAAATGTAGGTTAGATTTGAATCCAAGAGGATTTTATGCATTGAAAATTTCCCTTGAAATTTGAGCAAAAAGGCCCCTGGTTGCTCCCATAGGCTTACTTTAGGGGTGACCGAGGGGTTCTATTCGCTCCTAGTAAAAATGATAGGGTGTGACCGCACAGGGAGGATCCCAAAAGGGTTTCCCAACAGTCAAATTTTGAGAGAAATGCTAAATAATGACATGAAATGAAAGAGGGCCCAATCTATTACCTGGTTTAGATGATATTGAAAATGGTGCTCCAGATCTCCCTAAATATCCACTTGAAAATTTTGCTACAAGACTGTTTTTCTTCACAAGCAACTCCTTCAAGATGAAAAAGCTCCAAAAATGTCTTCTTACTTTCACATGTTACTATTGACATATCCAAAGAGGGTTAAAAATGTCCTCTTTCATATTGTCATGGAGTTTGTTTCTTGATATTTTACTCTCTATAGCCTTATTTTCACAATATTTTGGGCAATAATACTATTTTGGAAGCTAGAAATGACTCTGTATATAGGATCAGACTTTTGGAACAAGATTTTGGCAACACCATCGAACTTGAGGTATGATCATTAACTTGGCTTATAGGGATAGGTTTCTTCCCCATAGATTCCATTTTAATTTATAACCATCCTTGTTCCATTTGTTATGACTTAGTTTCAATCTCACTAAGTGGCGACATTATCCCTTCCTTTTTTCACATCGTCATTTGTGTGCCAGTGTCTACCTACCATGGGATCCCTAGATTAGCACCTTTATTGCCAATTGGCGCCCATATTGTCATAATTTGTAGGTACATGAACCCATTTTAAGCCTCACCGTGACTAGACATTGATGTCAATTTCTCCCTCTCCCTCTTTACTCTGGCCATATCCCAGGAGGGGTTCCAAACCATGTTATTTCACTTGATGTTTTTGTTAATTTTGTATCTTTAATTTGGAAATGCAATATTACTTGAAATCAAATAACAATGATACACATAAGCAATCACATTCGACACATGAATTTACCCTGGGGAAACCCTCTATGACTTGAGGGAGAAAAACCCAACAAAACCTTCCTTAGTATATCGATAGATAGCAGAGAATGTATTTTACATCAAGCACCCTCAGTGCAATTACAAAGAAAGATAAAGATAAAGAAGAGAGACTCGAAATAATATCATGCACAAAGAGAAGAGCCGTGCCTTCAAGGGAGAAGAGAATTCGCTTCACATTGAATTCATCAATCCTGTATAACATATTTATATATTCTTCACATGCATCACCTTCTATTTTTATCTTCTGACTTCATGATGAACTCGCCCTCCATCTGGATGTCTCAATCTTGCATGAAGAAGAGCGCCCCACTTCTCATGCAATGCATTAACTCACTGAACTGAGTCTTTGGATGAACTCTCCCTTAATTGAAAGCTTCCCCACTTAGTTAGGTGGCTAACTTAAGTGTCATCATGCAAGTTTCACAACTCAAGTGTCGTATTTTTGTTTAACATAAGTGTCATAATGGAATAACACTTAGTTAACTAGATCTTCTTTGTTATCACTTAGTTAACTCTCTTAACTTATTCTTTCTTGTTAACATCACTGTAGTGATGAATTCGAGTTCTCATTTGATTTACTGAAATATTCACTGAATTTTAACAATTCGAATTTTGTCTTAATTAATTATTTTACGTGCAATTTGAATTCTCTCATATCTTATCACATCTTATCTTTATCGATTGTCTTATTTGCATGGTGCTTAATTATCATATAAAATATACTAAGCATATTTTCCCAATGATGTGATCATATTTTCCTACTATCGTCCCAAGTGGTTATATGCTAAAGTAATTCTCTTTAGGGGTGGCCAGTCCCTAGGGGAGACTTAATAGCTCAACCATGGTTAGTAGTACATCACACACCATACATGCTTTGACATGCAAAGCATCACCTCAACACTTGAGGCACCACCTCAACACTTGAGGCACCACCTCAACACATGAGGATCTGTCTTGACACACAAGACCTTAGCCTTGAATAGAAATATTGTACAACGTCATCACTTTGACATGCAAATCACTTTCCTCAATACATGAAGCTTAACCATTCTTAAGTCCAACTCAAGATTCTTCTCCAAGTTTCCTGAGTCCAAATCAAGATCATATAAGGCATTACCTCGACACTTGAGGCTCAATATTGACACACAAGATTGACCTGGAGAATGACTCATGATGCTGTAACTTTAACATTCCCTCTCAGGGAGGGAGGCATTCTCTGCCATGCCAAGCTTGTCTGGGAAGTACCTATACTTCATCATGGACATAGTCTTAGTCAACATATATGCAATATTCTCACCAGTAGCAATGTACTGAAGTCTTACGACACCTCTCTAGACCATGTCTCTGATGTAGTGATACTTCATCTCAATGTTTTTCGATATGTCATGAAACACAGGGTTTTTAGAGAGCTTAATGCATCTCTGATTTTCAGAGTGAATGACTGTAGTCTCAAGCTTCTCACCAAACAACCCAACAAGTATCTTCCTAATCCACACAGCTTCTCGGCGGGCGATACTAGCTGCAATATACTATGTAGTACTCTGTGGTATGGATCCCTGCTTCTTGCTAGACCAAGAGATCATAGTTGATCCCAAGTTAAAACAAAATCAGGATGCACTCTTTCATTCCACAATACTACCACCCCAGTCAGAGTTGGCATATCCAAGTAACATCACTCCACCACCGGAAGCATATCCGATTCGATAGGAAATAGTACCTCGAAGGTATTTAAGCACATGATTGGAAGCAACCCAATGTCCATGTATTGGCTCAGACATGAATCGACTCAAGATACTTAGTGCATAACATATGTCTGGTCTATTATGTATCAAATACATCAAGGAATCAATTAGTTATCTATACATGGTAGGATCCACTAGATCTGATCCAAAATTTGACTCATGTAGCTTATTTATATTAGACACCATTGGAGTAGACATGGACTTACAATCCATCATACCAAATCTCCGCAATACATCAACTATGTAATTTCCTTGAGAAAGAAAGATCTCATCTTTCCTTTGCCAAAATTCTAGACCAATAAAATAGTGCATAAGACCTAAGTCTTTAATTTTGAACTCATAAGTGAGCTCCCTCTTGCACCAAGCTGTCTTTTTCTCCTCCCCAGTAAGGAACAAGTCATCAACATAGACAACCAAGATCAATGGTTGGTTCTTCACAACCTTTAAGTATTGGTGGCGTCAACTTCACTTTTAGAGTATCCCAAGCTCAGAATATAGCTTTCAATCCTTGAATACCAACCCCTCGGGCCCTGCTTAATCCCATACAAGGATTTCTTAAGTTTGCATACATGGGACTCCTTCCCATGAATTAAAAACCCCTTAGGTTGATATATGTAAACCTCTTCCTCAACCTCATCATTGAGGAAGGCAGTCTTCACATCCATCTGGTGAAATTTCCAACCCAAAACTGAAGTAAGGTAAATTATGGTTCGGATAGTAGTGTACATGGCCACAAGAGCGAATGTCTCATCATAGTCTATCCCTTCTTTTTGAGAGAAACCACATGCCACAAATATTGATTTATAATTTTCAATACTTCCATGAACTACATGCTTTATTCTATAAAGCCACTTGGAAGTTACTATTGACTTCCCATCAGGTTTAGGAACCACTTCCCACACATCATTTTTCATGATAGATTTGTATTCTTCTACCATGGCATCTTTCCATACTTGTTGTTTAGAGGATTCCTCATAGGTAGAGGATTATAAATCACTGATGTGACTCATCGGTGCTACATATCCTAAAAAATATTTCAGGTCTCTTTCGCTCTCTGGATGAACCTAGTGGTGCACCATGCTTTTCTGCCTCTTGCGGAATGTCTTGACACCATGCATATCTCCTCTTAGCAGGATGTTCATCAAGGGATATTTATATCAATTATACTGGTTCTTTAGGATTAAGCGGATTCATGGACTCATCTAGATTCTCCCTCTCACCATATGAAAGGGGAAAATCAGAAACCGGATCCTCCATCGTAATAGTATTATGCTCCTCCATATCTGAATCACATTGAATTTATTTGGAGCACTTGAAGGAAACCTCTTCATGAAATGTTACATCTCTGCTGACTTCAATGTTTCTTTGTCTTGGAACATAAATTATGTAGGATTTGGAGGATTCACTATATCCAAAAAATGTTCCTTTATTTCTGGATGGCTCCATCTTTTTCCTCTTCTCTTTTGGTATGTGAATGTAAACAGGACAGCCGAAAATCTTCAAGTGTCCAATATCTGGTTTTTCACCAGTGAAAACCTCTTCGGGAGTCTTTTCTCCCAAGATAGCATGAGGGATTCTATTCTTAATATAAAAATCATTGTTGGAGGCTTCTACCCATAAGGATGTGGGAAGATCCTGATCACACATCATGGATTTTATAGCCTCACATATTGTTCAGCTCTTTCTTTCAGCAACCCCATTTTGTTGGGGGTTGTAGGGTACAATCAGCTATCTTTTTATTCCTACATCTTGACAGAAGTCATTGAATTCATGGGACTCAAACTCTTCTCCATTATCAGATCTCAAAGCACGAATGTGCTTCCTAGTATGATTCTCAACCAATGCTTTAAAGTCTTGAAACTTGTTGAAAGTTTCACTCTTTGGTTTCAGAAAATAAACCCATGAATTGCGAGAGAAGTCATCTATGAAAAGCACATAATACAAATAACCACTCAAGGAGGGTGAATACATAGGACCACATAGATTGGAATGAATCAAGTCAAGGATCCCCTTGGATCTTTTGGTACTACTTGGAAAAGTCTTCTTAATGTTCTTGCCAAGAGCGCAACCTCTACAAACACTATCAAAATCATATTTAAACATGGGCATACCTTTCACCATATTTTTCAATCCGGGTAGTGCTTTGAAATGGAGATGAACAATCCTTCTATGCCACAGCTAACAAGGATTGACTGTGTTATGGATCATGGCTTGCAAGAGATTTCGAGTAAATTTGTAGAGACCTCCCTCTCTAAATCCAATTATTGATGCAGAGTTCAAGTCTACATGCTTAGCCCACAGGAGCGCTTTGTTTTCCATAAAGATAACTTTGAATCCTTTATCCTCTAGAAACGAAACAGATAGGAGGTTCTTCTTCAATCCGGTGACAAACATAATTTCATCCACATGTAGTACATCTCTTGAATCCAACTGAAAAAAGTGGATCCAATGCCTTGGATCGAATAGGTGGTATTATCTCCAAGTTCCACCTTACAGGAAAAATTTGTTTCCTTCAAATCTGGGATAGCGCTCCCATATCCAGTCATGTGCTTGGATGCACAACTGTCTACCAACCATATCTCAACACTAGTGGTAATGGATCCAGGAAGGGTTGAGAAAAGATAGTACTCCTTCTTTGTGTCTTGATCATCAAATGAATTCTTTCTTGTAGGTTCATCTTGCAACAGTAGAATCATGACACCTACCCTTGAGCTTTCCTCTTTGCTTTGCACAGAATTATCTTGCATAATGGACCTTCTTATTACAGTTGAAACATTTAAATTTAGAATTATCAAAGTTCTTGAAATCGTTCTCTTTTTTATGAGAGAATTTCTTGTGATATTTCTTATCTCTTTTCATTTGTGCCGCAAGATCAAGGTTCTCTTCTTTGGAGGCAGTATACTTGCTCTAGATTCGCCCTTCTTCTTGTAAGAAATCATTCCAATGTCTCTCAAAGTTAGGTTGCACTTCTTGACCATTTACAACATCCAAGAGTGTCTCCCATGAGGATGGAAGACCATCAACAACATTCCGAATGAGATCATTATCATCGATCGTCACACCAATTCTCATGAGTTGATCTCTTACTTGAGAGATATTTGTGAATAAGGGAGCCACAACTTCATCCTTTTCCATCTTCAAATTTCAAATCTTGTTCTTCAATGCCCTCTTTTGACTTGGCTCCTTCTTCTCATAAAATTTTTTCAAAGTGTCAAAGCATTCCTTTACGGTCTTCAATGGAGTAATCACGAGCATCAAGTTGTCTTTCACAGAAACATAAACAATCATGTTTGCCTTGGATTGATCATTCTTGAATTTGGTGACCCTTGCATTATTAGTAGGCTCTTCAATAACATTGGATACATAGCCATCCAAATCATGATCTGCCAAGATATTCAGAATCATAGCCTTCCAAGTATTGAAGTTCGAAGTTCCTTCAAGACAATCTTCCGATCTTACTAAGATTGAAGCCATAATTATTCAAGTATTATGCACACTCAAGATCTACGTAGGCTCAAGCTCGATTGTTTAACTTATCTCTTTCATTCCCTAAGCTATGATACCATGTTAATTTTTTATCTTTAATTTATAAATGCAATAGTACTTGAAATCAAATAACAATGATACACATAAGCAATCACATTCGAAACCAGAAGTTACCCTAGGGAAACCCTCTATGACTTGAGGGATAAAACCCCAACAAAACCTCCCTTAGTATATTGATAGATAGCAGAGAATGTCTTTTACATCAAGCACCCCTGGTGCAATTACAGAGCAAGAGAAAGATAAAGAAGGGTGTTGTTAAGGATTATACCCTATAACAGGGAATGGATGCTATCAATGTACATGGGGCTGACAAATAGATATGTTAGGGTTTTACACTAATTACTATAAGCAAATGAGATTTAGGGTTTGAGAAAGAGCACCTTATTTATGGTGGTTGGTCCTAGCGTTCTCTCGATCTCTACAACAACACACCTACAAAACCAATCAACCTTCCTCAAAACAATTTGACTACAAATAGATAATGATATTGACAAAACAATATAACATTAATTACAATAAAACATCCAATGAAATTGACATTTAATTGGGACGGGAAGGATATCTCGATCTTTATTGTCAAAGAAATGCAAGAAAATACAAATGGTATACCTGATCTTGTTCCAAGCACTTCTGCAGCCAAATTCTGGGCTCCTGCTCCTCTCCTGACTAGAAATTCCTTCAACATAACAATAGCTTTCACCTTAGATTGGCCTCTTCCTCATGGATTCCCTTTGTATTTATGGCCAAGGTAGGAAGTTAGATTCATGAGGCAGTTGAATTAGGAGGTTGGGAGAGTTATAATACCAAACTCAACTAATCCCAATTTGTATTCTTAATATATTTTTCCATTTCATCTTAAGATGTGCGCAGGTATGATACTAGCCAACCTGCACATGGTGCGCCACTAGTGCTCTTAATGAATAGCGCATACAACTTTTAGGATATCTGCATGGGTTGTCAACAATGGGACCTGTTATCACATCTATGTTAGCTCGAGCTACCATACTGTAGACTGTGTGGCCGAGGATCACACAGTACTTTTTTTTTCAGATCAGAGATTCGATGCCTTCAGAGGAGGCACACAGTTTTGTTCAAATTTCCCCGAGCAGATGTATCAGAGGGGACAGATGGTTGTACAGTGGTCCAGACATGTTACTTAGCATTTACCATAGGGTCACCCTTCCATGCCAGGCTTTGATATGATCCCATTGAGACAGTTGCCTAGTCTTTCTTTGATTTAGACTATCACAGAGTATTGCTGGTTTACTGTTTGTGCCCAAATTCAGCAGAGATCCAGTTCAGAGACAGCCTCAGTAGCAGGTATATGGTGTGGCAGGTATTGCATTTGATGTATATTGCTCACGATTGTTGCTTAGACTTGTTTATACATTATAGTACACTAACTCTACATATGATGATTGATTTGGTGATCTAGCTATTGTTATGATATGTGATTGAGCCCTTGGTGATGTCAGTCCAACCCTTCCTAGTAGGCCCCTGTATATGCACACCGGGTCACACCCCTACTCTTGGTATAGACTTGGTCACTTAGGCCCCCTTAGGCAGCTGACTTTGGATCCACCTTCACCTCCTCCATCCATCTGACTCATCCATGATAGTCTTTCCCGACTTGGATTCCGACTTGTGACCTTGAGGATCCCTTTCCCCACTGATCTCTGAGTATGCCTTGATTCCCTGTTTATTGTGCCTCGGCTATTTAGTGTGTGAGATGCACTCTCAAACCTGGGATTTGCTCCCGTGGGTTGCCCCCGATGTTGCAATGTAGTTAGGATTGTGTAGCCTCACCGAGTGTTCCCCATTGGTTATTGAAGCATGTATTGCTCACCCCCATTACTTTGCAGTATGAGCACCATGATTATATCTATTGAGATATGTATGTAGCCCAAAAGGGCCTTGATGTAAATTGAAAAAATGAAGAAATGTAAAGCAAGCCAAAAAGGCTAATGTAAATGTAAAATCTAGCCAAAAAGGCTAAGTATGAAATTCATTGTAAAATCCATGCAATGTGTTTGTAAACACACATGGACATAGTTCAGCCATACATGTCAGCATTTGTAGTGGTTATTTCCTCACCTAGTCCTGTGGGGAAAGGAGGTGAGAGGGAGCAAGGGACAAGCTCAAGATTGTCCCCTAGAGTCTCAAGTTACGGTTTGTCGGACACCCAATTTGGAAACTCTAGAAAAGAAACTCACGGAGTCTTCGGGCACAGATGTGAGCTATGAGGTACTTGTTGGATGACCCGTGGCGGTTTCCCTGCACTATACCCATTTGTGAGGCACCGCCCTTCCCCGTGTTTTTGTCATGGCATGCTTATTTCAGTGGGCCCCGCTTTCCCGAGTTATCCAAAAGGTCACATGATATCTATCCTTGTCATCCCTCATCCTTCACCTTGTATTCCACATCGCCCAAAGTCAGCTAGGTGGTCAAGTCTATAGGTTGTGCATAGCAGTTGAGTTGTTTTGGATGTGGTGGGCCCACCTCACCTAGGGCCTTGTATTTTTCCGAGATTTAATGCATTTTTTTATCACCATATTATTGTCATATTGTTTAGTAATGTACTAACTTGTATAAGGAATCCTTTCACTTCATTATTGCATATAGGTATTCAGCTAGCACCATTGTTGACTAGATTTGACTTAGTCAAACTAGGTTGACCAGGCCAAAAATGAGCCCGAAAAAATGTTGCGACCGGAATTTCGATTTTTGTCATTTATTATCTACAGGGGACCCATATGAGCCTCCAAAAGACAGAATGCAAAAATATCGAGGCGTTTGTGATATTTTTAATTATTATTGGTCATTAATGACCTGTTTTAATTAAAAATCATGGATTTTGAGCAAATAATGCCTGAGTGATGGATCGGGGTTGTTCGAGTGGTCATTACTACTATTTTTGGGGTCCACGATCACATTGCTGCAGACAGTTCGGAAATCCGAGCACTCTAGGTGGGTCAAAGCCCATATTACATCTTCAGCAATAAAATACATGGAAAATCAAAAATTGACAAAGGCAGCTATAGCAAAAGGAAAAAATCAATGGCTGGAAAATAAAAGGGTAATTCCCAAGGTAAATTGGTAATGTTTGACATGGTATTTGTGCATTGTGGGGCCCTCTCTTTCCCAGCTCACTAGGTTGGACGAATTGCCCATGGGGGGCATTTTTCCTCACTTGGCACAATTCGATTTTGGTGTATTTTGTGGTGGGAACTTGATGTATTATCTAAGGGGGATACAACATGTTATAGACACCCCCTTAGCATGTATCTTATGTATTGTAGGGGCCCCACAAGAGGACCCCCTCTCCACTAGTGCGCTTCACTTGGGCAATTCGCACCCCCATGAGGAGGAATCTCCTCCATTCGATTTGATCATTGGGGATTAAATCCCAGCTCTCCATTTTGGAGGGAATAGGTTTTGAGGAGTGGCCTTTCTCTATAAGAGAAGGCACTCACCCATTGTATGGCCTCTCTTGGCATATTGGACTTGGAATAGAAGAGAAAACGACTTGGAGCTCTCTCTACTTGTGTCTTGTGGTGATGTTCTTTGAGGTTGTTGATTGCCAAACTATCTTGATGCACTAGTGTAGATTGTTGTTATTTCCAGGATTTGTTTCTCACCATTGTTTGCAGCTAATATATCTCTTGGAGGAGAGCGCACCATTTGGCTGCCACTGTTGCTTCACTCTCTGGGATTGGTAACGAAGGGAAGTGTTTTTGCCATTTCAGCCAAGCATTTTCTCTCATTTTTATTTGCATTGCTGTAGATTTCACTTGCTTATCATATTGATTTGATCTATTGTCCATTGATTTTGGCAGGCAAGGAGGACGAGTTGGTGGGACGGGGCAAATCGAACTCACTTGGGGACTTCAGCAATCCACTCTATTTGATCTTCGGGACATTCTAACCTCGGAAAAATCAAATACTGCAGCTCATTCCAAGTAGGTGTTCCATTTCTTCCTCTTACATTTCATTTTCTGAATAGTCTTAGAGAGAAAATTCACTAAAACCCTAAAAATTAAAATCTTTAAAATCCACCGTTAGAATTAGTTTTCCTTTAAAACCCACTAATGATATATGCTTAAATATCCATATCTCAAGTTTCATTTAATTTCGACCTCGTTTACCCTTATAACTAGGCACTGGTCTCCCACTGATTTCGCCCTCCTTGGGCATTTTAGCCAGTCACACTGTTGGTTCATTTTCCGGGTTGTGGGTACTCTTGATTTGAGTCTAGAATGTAATTTTATCATAAGAAATCAAGTTTCATTGGCTGGAAGTGATTATAAACGTTAATTTCTCGCTGCCCTAGGTCCATTTGACTCACTGTTTAACCATTTCCTTGGGCAGTTTTACTTCAGCACTTCACTTCCATTTCATGGTAACTCCCTAGACTATTTCAGCCAATAAATCACTAAGCTAATCCTATTTTCTAATCATACTTGATTGCTAGTCACTTATTACATCACTGTTATTTCACTACTTGTGTCCATCAATTGGCTGAATTTAGACTTAGGAGCTCACCTATATCCATTCCTTGTTTTCATCTCTCATTCTTTTGGGATTTGGGTGTATTTTTGTCTCTCAGCCATCACTGGTTGAGCGGGGTCTCCCCCTTGACTTGGCTACGTGCCTCGTCTAAAGTGACAATAGCCTTGTCTGGTATGACTTCAGTTCATTGAGTGGAGGACTTGGCCATTGCTGTTACACCTTTCTAGCTGTCCCTCCTCTACCATCCCTATTGGGACACCTCACTTCAACAGCTAGAGTTTGTGTGATAACAGGACCAGCGCTAGATGCCAGTTATAAGAGTAGCGCATTTCCAATGAAATATGCAGAAAAATATAGTTTTCGGCTAAAGATGTAGGATCTCATTATCAAATCATCTAAGTTTAATCCATCTCTTCCATTCATAATGTCCTTTTATGTGATCGACAGGGAAATGTGATCATGGACGAAGAAGTTTTGATTTGACCTATAACAGATGCCCCCTAATGTGTGAGGTCAGAGGGAAATGATGGTCGAAATACATTACAATCAAAGTTAGAGGAGGAGCAAGGAAACTGCAGGACAAAGTCACAAAAGTACCTGAAAACAAAAACCAAGGTCAGCAGGAAATTACAATCTTGACATCAAATAGATGTTCAGTATGATAGAACATAATCTCCAATACATAACTGGGAGATGTATATAGCATGGCCACTGAAATAAAAACGTGGATCCATGTCAAAATAGGAGATCATATCCATAACAACAAGCTGGATCTATGTCTCATTAAGAGCCACAAAATGAGTGTGGCTCAGTCCTGCGCAACTTGGGTAATAACATAAATGTTGTGATGCTATTATAGTCCCAAGGTCTTCATCCAAAACATCCCAAGGTATGAACCCTAACCATGCGAATAAATGAGCTGAAGTCGAACATGGGGGGGTACCGTTTGATTACCGGTTGTTGATGTATATTGTTAACAAACGCGAGGACATCCACCAATATTGTAAATGAAGTCCAAGATACCTAGTACATTCAATCAAGTGTGAATAAGTGGACTTGAAGTCGAACAATTTAAGAATCCATCGAATAGGAGACATTGATGTATTCCCACTATCTAATGGCGAGGGAAACTACCATTGATGACTGCAGTCCCCAAGGTACTACCTGAAACCCTAAACTTCATTCCCAGAGCATGATGAGCTGAGGTTGATGGGAATAAGTCTGCTAGAAGGGAGGCCTTAATGCATCCTCCATCATCCAACATGAGAAACAATGAGTTGATTTGGAGTAGGACTGATACAAGATCAAACAAACTAACACCAGGGATGGTCGACACTTGAAGTCAAGGTAACTGCAAAATGGCCGACACAGGTTGTATCCTTGAACAGTGAGCATGACACAAGGGTGACTTAGGCAGCTTTTAACATGACGGGAACATGATATAAACCTGCAATGTAGGAGACATTGACAGATTCTCCATATGATTGGAAGAGTAACCAATCGGAGGAGTACAAACTCTGAGATTAGGTTCATCCTATGGTAAAAAACTAAACCCAACTGAATGATAGACTCAACAGGTGCTCTGTTCAAGGATATGACTGACATGTTTCCTTTGAACCAAAAAGATGTTTGATATCCTTCCCTTCCCTTTTCTCTTTTGAGTAAAGAATATCCTTCTTGTTGGTTTTAATGAGTCCAAGAAAGAAAACTCAATAGTCTCTCTTCATTTTTGAAGCAAGCTCGAAGAAAGAGGGAGAAGATTGCTTGGTATAAGTCCAACCATGTAGAAAGTTTAATGAGCCCATGGGAGGAAGACTCAGGACCTTCTTCATTTTTTACAGAGTTTGAAGAAGAGATAGACGAATACTCTATAACATTGATCCATGGATTTTAATATCGATCCTGGATCGGTTTATGCTCGCCGGTGTTTTCTTTTTTGAGGAGTCTGAAAAACTTAAACAATAAATCCATACACCTACTCATGGATTTTAGTATCGATCCCGAGTTGGTATGCGCTAGTCGGTGTTTTCTTGTTTGAAGAGCTTGAAAAACTTAAACAATAACTCTATATACCTTCTCGTGGATTTCTCATCGAGCCCAAGTAGGTGAATGCTCGTTGGTGTTTTCAGGTTTTGAGAGTCTAAAAACCCTAAAGAAGACTCCTAAAGGTCCTTTTTCGTACAGTTAGTCTCCTCACCCGAAAAAGTGTAAAACAATTAGAGAAGAACTCTTCTAGCCACATATGACTAGAGTATACATTTTTCGTAACTGATCCACAAAGGTCCGGAAAAGGGGTAAACTTATACCTGAGTGGATGTCACTTCAAAGCCTTTAACGAGTCTGAAATGACAACTATAATCGGAAATATTGTTATATTTAAAGAGTCTTGCAAGAGCATGAAATAACTCTATAAAAATCTTTTTTGTAAAGTTTTAACGAGCTAGAAAAAGTAAACTCGCGACCTCACTGTTTTTAACGAGCTCAAAGGAGAGATGGAAGAATTCTCATAGCCTGAAAAAAGTAAACTCGCGACCTCCTTACTATTTTTAATGAGATCAAAGGAGAGATGGAAGAATGCTCGTAGCCTCCTTATTGTTTTTAACGAGCTCGAAGAAAAGGTGGAAGAATGCTCGTAACCTCCTTACTGTTTTTAACGAGCTCGAAGTAAAGGTGGAAGAATGCTCGTAAGTGGATCAATGTCCAAATGAATGGAAAACTATATTATAGACTCTAAGAAAACTTCATCAGAAGGAAGTATATCATCCCAGATAGAACACATATCTAAACATTCAGATGGAGTCATCACCTGGTCAATTGTCAGGACCCAGTCCCGAGAAGGTAAGCATGAATTCATAGGATTATTCTCAGTCGCAATTGGACTCAAGGAACAATATGACACATAATTTGATTGTGACATGGTAGTGCCTGCTGGCGAGGGATATACTTGGTCTATAGTTGGGTAATCAGAGGGATCAACAAATTTAAGTTGATCGATAGTGACAATGCTTTCATTGTGAGGAAAATGCATCACACAAAAAAGCCTAGACACCACAGCATGCATAGCATATACGTAATCACTCCCTAGGATCATAGCAAAGTCCATAGGGTCCTTTCAAACCATAAAATAAACTAAGACTGTTTTTCCACCCAAAGTAACAGGTACCTGAGGGAGGAATCCCAATGGTTCACTAGTTCTTCTATCGAAAGTCAACGGCCAATTAACAGCTGGAACAAGGTTAGGGAAACCTAAATCTCTCCAATTGTAAGGGGATAAGATACTAATAGAGGCTCCTTCATCTACAATACATCGGTGAACCGCATGGTTGCCGATATCGACCTTTATCTGAAAAGGTGTAGAAGAAGGACGGAGAGGCCCAGTTAGACTATTCCAATCAAAGGAAATGATCCCAGAGCTTGGTAGGGGTTCACTCAGCATAGATCAAGTGCCCCCTTTTTCAAAAACATCAGAACTGGTAATGCAGAATACTTCAGGAACAAGTGCATCAGTCTCTGAAGGACTGATGGTATCGATCGAAAATTGCATCAATTCGATCACTTCACTCTTCGAAGGAAGAGTGGGGTTGAACAAAGATTGCATTGGTTCAACCACTTTATCAACCAAAGGTTGATCAGGCTGTTGGGAATCTATAGACAATTCAGAAGTAGAGGATCCTTCAGACATGGACCACACTCTCCGCACTTCTGGAATAGCAGGGCACAGGTGATTAAGGTGATCTCCCTTACAAAGTTTACAAGGGAACTTTGACTTGCCTCCTATAAGCTTAGACTCCTTTACAACAACAATACTCTCAACATGACTAGCATTGGATGATAGCTTTCCCCCAGCATGACTTGTAGTGGTTGGTTGCTCAGAAGCAGAAGACTTTTGAACTATAGACCACACTCTTTGCACCTATGGAATAACAGGGCACAAATAGGTCAAGTGGTCTCCCTTGTAAAACTTACAAGGGAACTTAAGCTTCTCTTTATTAGGTTTGTCGACAATGTCAACATTCTCAGAATGAATTGCAGTGGCTGATTCAATGTCTCCAGTGTGACTCTCAGTAACTCGTGACTTGTCATTAATATGACCAACAATGATCAATGACGCGTCCTCAACATGACCAACAGTGGTTGAAGACATACTTTCAATATGATTTGCAGTGACTGAAATTTTTCTCCCATCATGACCTCTAGAGGCTAGGTAGGTTCCCCCAACATGACTTCCAAAGGTTGGGTGGGTGCCCCCAGCATGACTTCCAGAGGCTGGGTGCATAGGTTCAGTATGATTTACAGTGACTGAGTGATTTCTCCCCACATGACCACCAGAGGTTGGGTAGGTTCCCCCAGCATGACCTCCAGAGGTTGGGTAGCTTCCCCCTTGTTTTGGCATCTTCTCTTTATTCTTCCTCCGTCTATTCCTTTTATACTGCTAGTTACTAGTATTACTACTTTCACCACATGAGGTAGAAGGAGGAGGAGAAGATGTTACTGGCGAAGCAGGCATAGGGTTCTGATGCTCTTGATGTGAAGTGCTTACTTGAGAAGCATCAGGAGCATACAAGGCATTCGGAGTGGAAAACAACCAAACCGGTAGCCCTATAGTGAATCCCGGAAGATTCAAGGCAGCCATTAAGGGAGTACCAATGTTCCCAATGAATGAAAAAGCACAAGGATACCCTTGAATAGGGGTCCCTTGATTGGTGCTCATCGGGATACTATCCATAGTTTCTGACTCAGTGAGCTAGAAATCTCTGAGGCCAACTAAGAACGAGAGGCACAAAGAGCACACCACTATAAAATGTCCTAAAGTAATCCAGACCAGGCACACAAAGATGAATATTCTCAAAATTAAGTCTAGGATGATGAGGGCCCAGAAAAAACTAGTAGAATATCGAAGGTCGGTTACATGGCATCCAATACAGGTCCTCTGGGTGCAAGCATTTGAATCACCAAACCGCCCTCACAGGATTATTGTAGAGGGTTACCTTCTGTGTCTATCTTAGGTGCAATGGAAATAGCCTTCCACTATATCGGTGTAGAGACCTAAGGTCAAGATACAAAGGATACCACAAATACGAAAATACTCGGGGGGACAGTCGTCAGTCTAGCCAAGACGCATGCGCAAGGTAACAAAGCCCAAAATCCAAGAGTATTTAAAGTACTAGTGGACCCCCATACGCGAATCAGGTCTGGTGTATGCTCAAAAGGAAAGTGAGGGGGTATCCTCAACAGTTCCAATCTCACACGACCTCGTGCTTAACTCCAGTTTGAGTGGAGCGTTCCCAGGGTATTTTGATATAAGTGGGTTTGCCTAAAATATTGTCTCACTATGATTGTTGAGCAATAAAATGATTTCAGGCAGTTTAAAGTGATCTACCCCGAAATCCTAGCCTAAGCTAGTTGATGTAGTGTCAAACCTAAAAAGAAAAGTTACTAATTGATTTTATTAGATGTTCTTTCTAGAGGTTGTTTCTTACTCAAAAGGTAGTGATGTGTGTGGTATGGTTATGACAAAAGTAAAGTGCATATAAACAAATGAAACTTCACAAATGTTATTTCAAAACAAAAATTTAAGCAAACTAAGCATAAAAAGGTTTCTTTTTCATTTTTTTAATTTTCAAAGTTAATAGTAATACAAACTATCCTACCTCGAAAAAGTGAGGAATCTTGTAAACAAGTTATTGATTCAATTTTGACCTTTTTCTCTAACTATGAAAGAAAATAAACATGAAAATGAACGATCAAGTTTTATCAAAAATGTGAATAAAGATAAAGAGCCCAAAGCTTATACCACATAGTTCAAAAAACTGACAAAGACTTTAACCTATAGAGTTGTTTCACTGAAAAAACTCGGAATTTGGAACAAGATGCAAAAAGAAAAAGGGAAAGCTGATGTGTAAAGCGGAAAAACAGATAACTAGGTTGCTCCTAAACACCAAAAAACCAAAGAAAAGCATCATCCAAACAGTGAGGGTAGGTAAGCAAACCAGGGAAACTCTACAATCACAAAGACTCAAAAGAAAAGTTATTAAAGAGACTTCAAACAAACTCGGACTGACCTGAACAAATGTCCAGGAGGTATCCAGACAAACCAGGACGTTCAAAAAAACCAAAAGACCCTATTGAGGTCAATCCCTAAATTAAAAGGAAAAACTCAGGAAAAGTGCACAGGTATTGTATCAGACAACTCGCGGTTGATGCGCGAGTCTGTAAGCAGACAACTCGCGTCTAAGGCCAAAAATGCGCTATTGTAACTAGTAGGGAGTCGTGCAGAGGTTTCAAAAGACCTAAAAAGAAGAAAGGTAACCAAAACAACATTTGAATCAAATGAAGAAAACACAAAGGACTTCCAGAAGGCTATAACAAGACTCAGACAGACACAGGGATGTCTTATCAACAGCTAGAAGAGAAAATGAAAGACCAAAGGTAGACCCAACAAACAAAGACCAAATCTTATTGTAAAAGTTTCAATCCTACAGGAAAGTACGCGGTTGTATATACTAACAGCCTGTGCATGCAAATTAAAATGTGCGGGTTGTAAAGAGAGCAACTAGCACACAAGTCAAAAAATGCGAGCATGTGTGTACAGGAGACACGCGCACGGGGACTAAAAGGAATAGAAAAGCTTTGCAAATTTAAAAAATGGACTGAATCAAAGCAAAGGAAAAAAACTAGGTAACCTTTGAAAACCTTATAGAAAGTCAGAAAGCAGTAAAGACTGAAGAAAAACTAAAAAGATCCCCATAGCAGAAACGAAAAGGTGCTCCCTACCAGAGTCGCCAGTTCTATTGTTAAGGATTATACCCTATAGCAGGGGATGGATGCTATCAACGTACAAGGGCTGAAAGATAGATATATTATGGTTTTACACTAATTACTATAAGCAAATGAGATTTAGGGTTTGAGAAAGAGCACTTTATTTATGGTGGTTGGTCCTAGCTTTCTCTCGATCTCTACGGCAACACACCAGCAAAACCAATCAACCTTCCTCAAAACAATTTGACTAGAAACAGATAATGATATTGACAAAACAATATAACATTAATTGCAATCAAACATCCAATGAAATTGACATTTAATTGGGACGTGAAGGATATCACAATCTTTATTGTCAAAGAAATGCAACAAAATACAAATGGTATACCTGATCTTATTCCAAGCACTTCTGCAACCAAGTTCTGGGCTCCTACTCCTCTCTTGACTAGAAATTCCTTTAGCATATCAATAGATTTCACCTTAGATTGGCCTCTTTTTCATGGCTTCCCCTTGTATTTATGGACAAGGCAGGAAGTTAGATTCATGAGGCAGTTGAATTGGGAGGTTGGGGGAGTTATAATACCAAACTCAACTAATCCCAATTCATATTCTTAATATATTTTTCCATTTCATCTTAAGATGTGCGCAGGTATGATACTAGCCAATTTGCACATGGTGCGCCACTAGTGCTCTTAATGACTAGTGCATACAATTTTTAGGATATGTGCGTGGGTTGTCAACAATGGGACCAGGGCATGATGCCCTAGATGCCAGTTATAAGCGTAGCGCATTTCCAATGAAATATGCAGAAAAAAATATAGTTTTCAGCTGAAGATGTAGGATCTCAGTATCAAATCATCTAAGGTTAATCCAGCTCTTCCATCCATAATGTCATTTTGTGTGATCGACAGGGAAATGTGATCACGAACGGAGAAGTGATGATTTGACCTACAACAAAGGGAGACTCGAAATAACATCCTGCACAAAGAAAAGTGCTTTTCCTTCAAGGGAGAAGAGAATTCACTTCACAATGAATTCATCAATCTTATATAACATATTTATATATTCTTCACATGCATTGGATTCTAGTTTTATATTCTTAATTCACGAGGATATCATCCTCCATCTGGATGTATCAATCTTGCATGAAGAAGAGTTCCCCACTTCTCATGCAGTGCATTAACTCACTGAACTAAATCTTAGGATGAACTCACCCTTAACTAAAAGCTTTCCCACTTAGTTAGGTAGCTAACTTAAGTGTCGTCATGCAAGTGTCACAACTCAAGTGTCGTCTTTTAGTTTAATATAAATGTCGTCATGAAATAACACTTAGTTAACTAGATCTTCTTTGTTATCTCTTAGTTAACTCTCTTAAATGATTCTTTCTTGTTAACATCATTGTAGTGATCAATTCGAGTTCTCCTTTGATTTACTGAAGTCTTCACCAAAGTTTAACAATTCAAATTTTGTCTTAATTAATTCTTTTATGTGCAATTCGAATTCTCTCATATCTTATAACATCTTATATTTATCTCTTGTCTTCTCTGCATGGTCCACATGTGCCAGCTTAATTATCATACCAAATATACTAAGCATATTTTCCCAATGATGTCATCATATTGTCCTACTATCGTTCCAAGTGGTTATATGCTAAAGTAATTCACTCTAGGGGTGGCTAGTCCCTAGAGGAGACTTAATAGCTCAATCATTTTTAGTAGTACATCATACACCATATATGCTTCGACATGCAAAGCATCACCTCAACGCATGAGGATCTGTCTTGACACATAAGACATTAGCCTTAACTAAAAAGACTGTACAACATCATCACTTTGACATACAAAGCACTTGCCTCAACACATGAATCTTAACCATTCTTGAGTCCAAATCAATATTCTTCTCCAAGTTTCACGATTCTAACTTAGGCTCCTATAAGGCACTACCTCGACACATGAGGCTCAATCTTGACACACAAGATTGACCTGGAGAATGAATCATGATGTTGTAAATTTAACAATTTTCACATGATCATTACTGCTAATATCTTGGTTCCTACTACTATGTTGTCGTTTTCCTTGTGTACTGCCACTACTATCACTCTTTACCTCTTTCCATTAGCATCACCATGCTTACATCTTGTTTTACATTTCACCCATGGAGAGAACCGTTGCGACGAGTGGAATTTAATTTCCAAGTACCCTATTGTATTCCTATTGCATAGGTTAGTTCCATGTGCTTGGAACATGATTACCTACCATTGAACAACTCATTCTCTACAAAAAAGAAAAAAGTTATCTTTTTTTTCGGGATCATAAAACCAATACAAAAAATATACTTTCGAGCATCCTTTTACCTCTTTTTCAAGCTCGTAAAACCTACACAAAAAGGACACTATCAAGCACACTTTTATCTATATTTTGAGCTCATACAACTAAGAAGGAAATACATTAAAAATGTGAGGGCAATCATGTCTTGATATATACAACCATGTGGCAACAATTTTTTGTGACACCCTTGAACATGGTACATGTTTGAGTCTTAATATTACATTTGGGTTATAGCTTACTTAGGAGTCGTACCATCAGTATGGGTCTTTCACTCATCTAGTTGGTTACTCTTCGAATCAATATGGTGCTCTTGATTCATTGCTACCAAATCATCACTATGTCGTTCCATATGTTCAAGGGAAGTAAATTCAGTCAACCATCTATAGTCTCATTGACCTTCCATCATGGCCATCCCTGTGTCAATTGTGCTCAGTGATTCTATCTCTTCACCTTTACTCTCAGTTTATGTGTCGTTTTGATTGATGGGGAATACATTAAGGCCCTCCTTTGATGGATCCCTTCCTATTGATTTCATCTACTTATCTAGGAAGTGGATCTAGACACCAATCAATACCTTTGAGCTTGTATTCCTCAATGGCAGGTGTTGTCACGTTCAATAGTGGGTTTCCCATATTGAATCATGTTCTATGAGTGTTCGATGTCAACTCCTTTATACACAATCATTATTTTGTACTAAGTACATTGGGGGATATCTTCATTATTGGTGGTCTCCCTTGCATCTGTTAATGAAAGTTATCATTGACTAGAAAGCAGACATTTTCTCGCATACTCGACAACAACACATCTATTCACATGTTGTAGAATCATACCAATGGGATTTAGATGAATACCTTGGGTTCTGTAATGTAACCACTCACTCATGCTACTCTCCCTAGGTTGTGATGGAGTATATTTTCTGAGTACAATGGAGAGTACCATTATGTCTTCCTGATATACATTATGACATAGATCCACATTGTATTTTCTCATGGCTATGATCTCTTGGATGACATGGATTCACCGTCTATTATTTTTTGGCCATGATCTAGAGTATTATCACATGGATCCATAGTGTATTGTGTTGGTGTCCATGCTTTCTTTCTATTCCAAGCATGGGTATTCCTACCTAGGGGATGATCTATATATGTTTGGTTGATGATTGGTTTGTTAATTTTTTTATCTCAGGCCTAGATAAAACAATTCCTAATGTTTTTCCTTACTTAAAAATTAATTTTCATCCCATTGATTATTTTACACTATTGAGATCTATTAACAGAAAATTAAAAAGGAATTAAAATGGGAAACATATCACAAAACACATACAAATTTATTCCCTTCAAAACCATCTTTCTATTCATTAAATTCCAAACTTACAAGGCATTCCTACTGAGAAAATGGCCCTGAAAATTACACAACAAAACAAGAAAAATATGCCCTTCAGAAGACCAACTTCCTCTGCAAATATGCCCTAGAAATCTTCAGCAAAAACCCAGAAAACCCATAAAATTTTATGTCTACAAGACAGTCCAACTGCCTTGTCTGTATAGTTGTATGGATTGTATATATGTATAGACCAATATGTACAACTATATGGGCTTTGTATGGTCTATTTGTATGCCGGTACGAAATATGTACGGTCTGTTCCATATGACTGTATGGAATTCATACAACCTATTTCTACACTTTTATGCTGCTTAGCTACATTTCTTCTGGACATGTATGGATTCTGGTTGCTCTTGAATTGTTGTATTTTCTCTCCTTAGCCTGGAAATAAAAAAATCCTTCTTCTTATTTCCACTCTTGGATGAAAGTCCTTCTTCACCATTTCCCAAGAGACTAAAATCAGAAGGTCCTCCTAATTCCCACTCAATGCTTGAGTCTCTCTCTTGTGTCTTTCTCCTCTCCCCTTAGCTACCTTTTATACTTTTGGGATGAACCAAAACCTTAAATCCAATGGATGATATTAGATCTCAGTCACTTGAAATTAATGGTTATGATTCATTTAATTAATTTAAATCACTAATGCCCAATACTTATGCATTTCTCCAAATTAACCCCAATTACATATAAAAAATCATTCACTTTAATAATTCCTTTAATTAAAGTGAATTCCCTAAGTACCTAAGAGGTATTAATGATGAGTTCCACATGTAAGACACAAACCACTGTGGAAGTACTTATCCGATGCTACAAACATCATCATTCCCTCTTAGTGAGGAAGGTATTTTTAGAAGAGCCACCTGGAACTAGTTGTCCCTCTGATCCTAGTACAATATCCTACACATCATCCTGCACCATAGTGTCCTTCCATACTTGTTGATTTGTTGCTTTCTCAAAATTGGAAGCCTCATCATGATTGACTGTAGCACCCCATATTTGATGTTTGGTAATTAAAAACTCTAATATGATTTAAGCTTAGTATTTTAATTTATGTTATCTATTGGACTTAGAATGATTAAAATAGTTGCTATGTGAACATATGAAACCTCTATGTGTGGATAGTAAATGGAATTTATCATTTTACTTTGTTAAAGGTGATGAATGTGTTATTACATTTAAACATGCAAATTAAATGTGGAATATAGATAGGTGGATGCCAATTTAGTTTATACATTGGAGGTAGAACAAAATACAATATATGTTGTAGAGGAACTAACATGATCATTTAAATATCATTTTAGTGATATAGATTATCATTTAAAATATTTGGCCATGTTTATGCATGAGATTTATGTTAGTGGTGAACTAATCCACATGTTGACTAGCTACAATATATCTAGATTCCTAAAGTGCCAAGGGGCACGAGATGTCTTGGACATCAAGAGGATAACGATGTGATATCAATTTTAATGTGATTTAATTGTGAATTCCAATATTTCTATGACTTGTGGGTGAGTTTGAGTTTTGACAGGAACCACAGCGTGCCCAATGTAGTTATTCAGTGGCATGACTCTTTGAACAACAGTTGCTCAATGTGGTTGGGACTTTATGTTAGGGTGTTGACCCTAATTCTTTTAGGAGGGGTGGAGGCATTTCCCACCATGTATCCTTCGAAACCTAGAGTCGTGGGAGGGAAGTGATGGGAACGGTCCCCTAGACGTGTGATGACGATTGTCAGTTTCCTACTAGGGAATTTAGGTCAATATAGTCGACACTTATGCTTGAGAGTTCTATGTGTGGTTCTATGTGTGGTTAGGTCGGTATAATCGATGCCACAACAGATTCTAGCAGAGGAAGGATAGGATGGGAGCGGAAGTAGGTTAGGGAGACTAGGTGGCTCTATGTTAGTTGCGGATTCTACTTGGGAAGTAGTAGTGTCTTTTTATTTACTGCTAAATTCCTACCATGTGAAGGATGGGTGTTGTTCATGTTTGTTAATGTGATGACTATTTAATGTTAAATCATTGTGATTGGTGGTTAAAGATTACAAGTAATGATTGTTGTAAATATTATTTGTAGAAAAATTTGAATGATGCATTGTGAGTATTCTTTGGTATGTTTGATTGAGAAACACACATATGCACATATATATGTATAGACATTATGTATAAACAACAACTTTTATTAACTATTAGTACCCATGTACGGTATGGATACCCTGGCCATGTATACACACCTTATATGAGTCTGCTAGTATGATGAATTAGTTGTCTAAATAGGATTTCTTGGTCCGCTGTAATTCTATATCACTGTGTGAGTTGGTTGGTTGGTAAATTGAGTGATTTTATACTATATTTGTTTTATTATTATTAATTTCTCTCAAAGATATTTATTGCCATATGTATGTCGGTTGGTGTTGTTTATAATATTTGTTTTGTTTATGATTAATTGTGTTCAAAGGTATTTAGTGTCGTATGTAAGTTGGTTGGTGTTAATTATATTATATTTGTTTTGTTTATACTTAATGTGTTCAAGGATATATTGTTGTATGTATGTCGGTTAGTGTAATTTATATTATATTTGTTTTGCTTATGATTAATTGTGTTCAAAGATATTTATTGTCGTATGTAAGTTGGTGTTGATTATATTATATTTGTTTTGTTTTGTTTATACTTAATTGTGCTCAAGGATATTATTGTTTCATGTATGTCGATTGATGTTATTTATATTATATTTGTTTTGTTTACAATTAATTGCCTTCAAGGATATTATTGTCGTATGTAAGTCATTGGTGTTACTTATATTATATTTATATTATATTTGTTTGGTTTATAATTCATTGTTTTTAAGGATATTATTGCGTATGTAAGTGGGTTGGTGGATGGATTTATTTATATGATATGGTTTTATTTATTATGGGGATTTTATCTCGGAGTGTGTTTCATTCTTGGGTTGCATAAATATTGACTTGATGGGAGGATGACTTAGGGTGCACGGGAAGGAAGAGGATAAATGAAGAAGGAAAGGAGGAGGAGGTGTAATACCCCTAATTTTGACTTGGAATGTATTTAATAAAAAATTATGTAAATGATGTAAATATGCTAGTATGGATTCCTATTGCAGAGCTCAAGGCCAAGGCCCGATTAGTGAATATCTAGGCATGTATGATGCATATATTTTTATTTGGACAATATGGTTGGCTTATCATGCCAATTTGAAATGTATGTAAATTTTATGTTGGAAATTAATAAAATGGTCCAAGATGATTGTGTAAAGAGCATTAGAGGGGTTATGATTCCACCAAAGGGGAAGAGGAAAGGGGTCCTATGGGGAAACTAAATCCTTTCTTGCCAAGTGTCAACCTTAGAACTCATCCAAAATCTACCATGTGCCTTTAATGATCCAATTACCTTCTCTTGACTATTAAACCCAAT
This sequence comes from Larix kaempferi, assembly GCA_027924585.1. NCBI lineage: Eukaryota > Viridiplantae > Streptophyta > Pinopsida > Pinales > Pinaceae > Larix > Larix kaempferi. The sequence continues at coordinate 29,122,744 of BSBM01000372.1, forward strand.
CATTGAATGCATATGTGAGGTTGGTGGGAAAAGTCACTTGATGTAGTTATTGAGGCATGGGGTTGTGACAGTTATGTCAGCTACAAGGGGTCCTTTATTCAATGGTCATAAGCTATGTCAGTTGTATTTTCACCCTAACCTCATATCCTTGGATTCAACACTCTTTTGATCATTCTCTCATGCAAGCATCTACACTACGTAGAGTTTTTCTATTGTTGTTCATGTCCATCACCATACTATGTCGAACACAGAAATTCAAATTTGGAGACAGAGCTGCATTTTTGGAAGGGAAAATAGATGGTTGTAGGTGAGCATGGAGGTTGGGAAATCTAGGAAACTTTACCCATTGAGTCCTGGTACTTTTGAATGCTTGAGAAGCCATGGATTAATGGAGGGAAATTTCTTCCTTGTGTTGTGTGGGGCGGTTGGAAGGAGTTCCATGGCTGTGATGGCTTAGTGAGACCCCTATAGAGCTCTATTGGAGATTTTGGATAAGCATAGAGAGAAGAGTGGGTTGTGGACTGAGAGAGAGAATCTTGTAGGTGTATCCTTCACCCTAGTGGCCTCATAGCCCATCTTGGGCGTGGCCTCTAAGTATAAAGAGTATATGTTGGACAGAGTGCCTACGACTGGGTGGAAAATTTCTCTTACACAACCAACTTCCTAGATCTTATTTGTTTAAAGATAAGTATTCTTATGTATCTGATGTGCAATAAGTTTTATTTGTATTCATGTGATAATTATGCCTATAAATTACATGTTGTGTGTGTGCATTGTGTTATTTCCACTATTTTTTTTTTATTTCCATATATGCACATGCATTTTAGTTGTTATAAATTCATAGTTATGGTTATAGGGAGAATTTAGAGGCCCTGATTTAGTAGTGTCCCCTCTGCATGATGGATTGGTGAAGGGGACGTTATAGAGTGGTATAAGAGCTTTTGGTTTCAATACCAGAGCTACATGGGTCGGAAATGCACAGTTACAAGTGAAATATGAGTTGTAGATGAAAGAATCCCATGAGAAACCTATGGTTTAAACGTTGGATGGTATTCTAGCCAAGTTGTACGTTAGATCCATGGATTACCAGTGGGAGAGGTAGACTGGTTGAGGCAATTTTTCAAATTTTGCATATATGTAGAGAAATGGTTCCATGGAAGTAGGGTTCTATTAAATCATGGATAAGGGCCAAAGTTGATTTCGTAATAATCCCTTATTCCCAAATTAAAATTTCATACAAATGCGAAATTTTAAAATTTTGGGAAATTTTTAAGTGGGCCCCACTCGTGCCACATGGACAGGTGACATGGAGGAACCACATGAACCATAAGTATGATGTGGACCTACCACATCATTCCCTCATATGGGTAATTGCAGATGATGAAGTGTGGGGGAGGATGAATATCCAACCATTGAGTAATAAGGAAGATCAGTGGTTGCAATTGATAGTGCATGGGGTAATTTGCGTGGTGGTTAACAATAGGCAGGAAAAGATCTCACCATTTGGATCGTTTGGAATATCAATGCCCAAGACTCATAGCACACCGGTGAGTGTGCATTGGATAAAATGGGACGAGCGAGGTGTTGGGCCAAAAACCACCTAGGACGTGTGTCACATTTTTATTGATAATGCCTTCCCAAAGAATTTTTTCCAAAATGCTTTCATGGAGGTGTGTTACCTCTTTAGGTAACAGGAAAGTTACTGACATGCTCATTCCTAAGGCCAAGCAGTGTGGTGACTCGACAGCTAGAGGAAGGTGACATGACAAAGCCACAGGGTGATAGGTTGGACATGTCTGACACCTCTGGAGGCATATGTCAGGACATGTCATATCCTACCACATCAAAAGGAAATGGAATTTTTCTTATGCCTCGGATTGTGTGAAATTGGATTATTTACAAAAAATAAAAACGAGGGCACTTCCCTCAACCCACCCTACAGCGGCCATTGGGGGCAAGCCCCCTTGACCCCCATTTTTTTTAAACCAACAAAGTATGATATGGATTTTAAAAGCGGCCATTGGAGTAGCATAAAATTGGTCATATTTGGAATGAGGGTGGGTGTTACAGAACTTCAAAATTCCTAAGTCTGGAAAAGGTGAAAGAGGGGAAAAGTAGTCAATTCCAGAACTCTATAGCAAGTGATTTGAGCATCAGATCAAATATCTCAAAATTGCCAAATAATCCTAGTCACATCTATTATCTAATATGATAGGTAATTTGTTATGGATATCCATAGGCGATCTTCTGTAGGTGTCTGAGTTGGCCTCTGGGGTTAAATGCACCTACAGGAAAAGTGCATAAATTGGACCAATTTTGACAATTTTAAAGGACTGTAACTTTGTGCTCAGAATTCATAATTGAGCATACTTATAGTCATTGGAAAGCTTATCTAAAGGGGAACAATTTTACAGAGTAAAATTCTAAATTGATGATTCATATGTTTCTGTAATTTTGTGATGCACCTGCAACAATTAATTAATAAAAATATGCGAAATAGCAGAAATGACAGAACTCAGAATCACTTTTATATTGATCACGGGCCACTTCAAGGGGACAACCTCCTATGAGCAAGATCAATACAAATAACTTCACAGTGCCTTCATAGGTCTCAACACACACTTATATACTAATTCTAGGCGCCAATACTATGGGTCAAAACCATGGGCCACTACAAACTATGGATCAACAATTATACTACGGGCGACTTACAAAGCATATGCGCCAACAACAATAACATAAACTATTGATCAACAAATACTACAGGACGAATTACAAAGCATATGCGTCCAACAACAATATACTAACAAAGTAAAGACATGGGTTCCTAACAAATTTTACCAGAAAATTTCTTGTAGCCATAATTTGATAAAAAAACTGTCAATGTGGGTATTTTCCAGAATACATGAAAATTGATTTTTTTATTTTCAAAGAACTTAATAAATCTAACAACTGTGTTTATATGAACAATTTTTCAGATTCAAAATCATATCAGTTATTTTTAAGATTCAACAATGAATATAGTGCAGTTTGGAAATATTTGGTCTTGGTTGGGCCAAGGTCATCATCATGGATGATGCACGTTATCCTTATGAAGTTGAGGCAAATCCAATGGGAGAGAATATACATATTGAGAATGAAGAGATATAATAAAATGGTAGGAGAAACCAAGTGACTCCCCCATACATTGAAAAAACCATGAGGATCCTAAGGGTGGGAGCAGACAATGAGAGGTTGCTTAGAATTCAAGAAGAGCATAATCAACTGAATGCAGCTATGCTTCAAATTTTGACATACATTCAAAGGAATATTAACTCTGGACATCATTCTGAAAATCAGAAAAAGAGTGGGATTATATCAAGGAATCACTTTCACAAGAGGTCCCATAGTTCAAGAAGAGTTTCTAGAGGCAGGTCATATACTCTAGAAATATCTTCTAGTGATTCATTTGACTCCAAGGATTCCACTGAAGGATCAAGCTCTTCATCTCATAGGAAGAAGAGGAAGAGGTATTCAAATAAAAATTTACATGGAGAGTTTAGGAAGGCCAAACCTCCTATGTTTGATGGTGAAGTAAAATATGGTCAATAAGTTGAGGCTTGGCTTCTTGGGATGAGGAAGTATTTCCAATTCCAAGACTACTCAGGAAACATGAAAGAAAGAGTGTCCATATTCAATCTAAATGGAAGAGCATCTATATGGTGGAATCACCTTAGGAAACTGAATAATATCAATGAAAGGAAGATAGCGTGGAATCAATTCAAGAAATATTTCAAGAAAAAGTACCTCTCTGATAGGTACTATGATGGAAAAATTAAAGAATTCCATGACCTGAAATTGGGCCAAATGCCAATGGAAGAATATGCAAATAAATTCTTGGAGCTGCTAAGATATGTCAAGTATATCAGGGATGACAAAGTGAAAATTTAGTGTTTTCTAAGTGGATTTCCTCAGTCCTACAAAGATAGAATTGATTTTGATGAGCCTCAAACTCTAGATGAGACCATAAGGAAGGCCAAGTATTGTTATGATCAAGCCAAAAGAAATCTAGATTCCATAAGGCATGGAATGACAAGAGGGATGAGAAGTTTGACCAAATGAAGAAGGGGTTCAAGCCTCATCATTTCAGAAATCATCCAAGGAAGCCACCGCAAGTTGTGACAAAGCCATATAGGATGATGGGAGACAAGCCAAGAGAGCCAAGAGAGCCAAGAGATCCACTTCAATGTTGGGGATGTGGAGAGGACCATTTGCTTATAAATTGTACACATTGGAATGGGAGTGCAAAGCAATTTCACAACATTCAAGAAGTTTAAACTAACGGTCAAGTGGCAAGGAATGTCCCTAGTATTTATGTTGCAGTAGAGTATGACCAAGCATATCATCAATCAATTGTGCTTGAGGTTGAAGGTAAGATTGCTAAGCAATCTATTTCTATTTTGATTGACCCTGGATCTACTCACAGTTATATTAGTCCTAAAATTGTTGATATTTGTGCCTTTAAGAGAACCAAGCATAGTAAATCATGGTTTGTCCAACTAGCCATAGGAACCAAGAGAAAATTTATTGAGATGGTGGAGACATGTCCATAGTAATGGGTGGACTATCCACTTGTGCAAATATGAATATTTTTCCACTTGTTGCATATGACATTCTCATGGAATGGATTGGTTGGAAGCACACACAGTTAAACTCGACTTCTACAACAATACTTTTGAATGCATTGATGATGAAAGAAACCCAAATGGTTGTAAGAGGCATCCCAAAGGTAGTTTTTTTAGGCATATTTCAGCTATGCAGATGAAGAAGTTCTGTAGGAAAGGTTGCCAATTGTATGCAGCCCATGTTTTGCATAAAATAGAAAATGAAATTCCAAAATTGGACTATCATGTGCTACAAGAATTCAAGGATGTGTTTCCCGATGAAGTGCTAGGACTTACTCCAAAGAGGGACATTGATTTCACAATTGATCTTGTGCCAGGAGCTACACTAGTGTCTAAGACACCTTACAGAATGAGTACACCATAATTATTGGAGTTGAAAATGAAATTGCAAGAATTATTGGAAAAGAAAGACATAAGTCCAATCATGTCTCCATGGGGAGCACCTGTACTATTTGTGAAAAAAATAAAGAGGGTACACTTAGGTTATGTATTGATTACAGGTAGTTGAATAAATTGACAATGAAAAAAAGTACCCATTGCCTCAAATTGATGATATTTTTTATCAAATGAGAGGGGCAAAGGTATTTTCAAATATTGACTTGAATTTTGGTTACCATCAGGTAAGAATCAAGGAAGAAGATATTCACAATACAACCTTTAGAAAAAGGTATGGACATTATGAATTTGTAGTGGTGCCATTTGATCTCACTAATGCACCAGCTACCTTCATGTGTCTCATGAATATCATTTTCAACAAATATTTGGACAGGTTTGTTCTTGTTTTTATAGATGACATTCTTATTTACTCTAAGAATCAAGAGGACCTTGAAGAACATTTGAGAATAGCTTTGTAATTACTGAGCATAAGTTGTATGCAAAGCTAAGCAAATGTGACTTTTACAAAAATAAAATTCATTAATTGGGTCACATCATTTTAGAGAAAGGAATATATGTGGATCTGGAAAAGATTGAAGCCATTATGAATTGTCCAACTCCAAGGAATGTCATAGATGTGAGATATTTTATGGGTCTTGTTGGTTACTATAAAAGATTCATTGAATGATTCTCCAAGGTTGCACACCCAATCACTTCTTTGCAAAAGAAGGGGATAAAATTTGAATGGACCTAGAAATGTGAGGAAATCTTTTGGTTGTTGAAGAAGCTTCTTACAAATGCTCGAATTCTGAAACTTGCAGACCCAGAAAAAGAATTTGTGGTGTGTATAGATGCATGTAAACATGGACTTGGAGGAGTTCTTATGCGATAGAATCATGTGGTGTGTTATGAGTCTAGAAAGTTGAAGGAGCATGAAAATAATTATGCCACACGTGATCTAGAACTTGCATCCATACTGCACACTTTAGAAATGTGGAGGCACTATCTAATGAGCATAAAATTCAAGTTGAGGAAAGACCATTGTGGTCTGAAATATTTATTTGAGCAACCAACATTAAATGCCAGGCAAGATAGATGGTTGGAATTTTTATGTGAGTTTGATTTTGAGATCAAAGATATAAAAATAAAAGAAAATAAAGTGGTTGATGCACTTAGCATAAAGATGAATGAAATTCATGTGGCAGCCATCACAAATTTTCAATCAGATTTAAGACAATATATTGCTAAATCTTGTTGAAGATGAATTATATGTGCAAATAAAAGATAATTTACAGCAACAAAATTTTGAAAAGAGGTATGAAGGGTATCATTTGGAAGAGGATGGGATTCTTATTTATAAAAACATAATTTATGTTCCAAATGTGGCAGACTTGAGGAGAATTTGTTAGGATCATTAATACTCCATCCTTGTCCTACCTAGAATTTTTTTTCCTAGTAGTTGATGATGTCATTTTGCCCCTAGTGGTGTGCAGATGTCATCTAGGATCCATATACCACCTAATGCGCCATGCATGCATCATTTTAGGACCACTTAAGTCAATTCCCTATATTTTAGGAGCCTACTCAGTGTTCCGTTTCAGTCCACCTGAGTTAGCTTACTCGTGTGGGGGGTTTAAGCTCTAATTGCCACTGATTGTGGCATCATGCGCCCTTTTCTAAGTGATTTGCATGACAAACTCACTAATGTGCCCTCCTTATTCAACTAACTGATTGTGTCTTTCGTTAACTAAGTTTAGGTTCAGTTGAGTTGAGTTTGGGTCTTCTAGAGCACTCCAGTGGTGACAATCTATAATATGCTAGACACATTGAGACTCAAATTCTCCCAATTGATTTGAATTATCTCCATTATAACATCATTGTTGAATATACTGATTATTGGATCATGTGACATTATTATGTTCCTATCCGATTTCTCATGCATGATTAATTGCCTGCTCTTTTTTACTGCAATTTTCATTATAACTCAATTTATCTAATCATTCTTTCTCTGTGAGGTATACTCAGCTCCATAATCTACTGTGATTTAGAATTTCACATGGTATCATAGCTCAATGACTGTAGGTTCAGCAGCTACTTTCAGTAGTGCACCAAAAGCCTCTGGATTTCCACAGCAAATCCTGGTGCCATTGCATTGAATTCATTGAAGAAATCCTTTGAGGTCTATCCAGGTGTGAAGGATCCAGAAAAATGTGCCTATTGTACTAAAGCAGTGCTCAGTAGTATTCTATCTCCAAAATTGAGATTTTTTGCAGGTTATTGAAAGTTTTTTCAACGCAACAATACCACCTTGTATTCACTCCAGCATTTCTAATGGATAATTTGAATGCTCCTATCTCTCCCATAATCCTGACACCCTTCAATTACCTTGATTGGAGGGATAATATGTAGATGTTATTGCACAACAATTCATTGTACAAGGTAACAATGGGAAAGGAGGTCAAACCTCAAACATCTGTTGAGAAGGCCAAGTATCTGAATAGATTGGATGAAGCATTTGGTTTCATGTGTATTCATATTTCCAACGATCTACTCTTCCACCTCGATGGATTGAAGACTCCAAAATAGGTTTGGTTGAAGTTGGAGACCCTCTTCGGAAAAAAACGATGAGCTAAGGGGCTATATTCTGGAGAATGAGTTGATTTCTCCTCAACCCAACAATTTTGATACCATCCAGCAATTATTTTCCAAATTCAAATCTTTGGCCATGCAATGAAAGCACTATGGCATTGAGAAGAAGGATGAGCAGTTGGTTCTATCCATTCTGAGCAAGCTAGGTCCTGAGTTCTCCATCTTTGTCTCTACCTTCCATTCAGGGAGATTTTCAATCCCTGGTTGGAAAATTCCATCCTTAGATGTTTTCACTGAATCTCTCATCCAAGAACAAGACAAATTGATCCAGATGGGTGCCCTAAAGGCCTCCAAAAATCAAGCTCTTGTGGCTGGAGAATCAAAGAGTGTGAATGAAAAAGGAAAGCAAAATGGCAAAGAGAAGAGGAAAACTAAACCCAAGCAGAATTCCAAGTCTAGTCCATCAGAAGGAGCCTCCAGCTCCAAGAAGGACAAACATAATAAATTTGAGAAATCCAAGTGTACATACTGCAAGAAGGGTAATCATCCTGTGAGTTCTTGTATGAAGAATACTATAGATAAAATGGAAAAACTCCTTGAACAACATAAAATTTCCCTCCTTGAAGGCGCAAGTAAGACTAATCCAGGTGGCAAGTTAGAAGATCATGAGAGATGTCATGCATTGAAGGCTAGATTCTCACAATCCAAATATTTTCTTATATATTTTGGAGCCTCCAACCACATGGTTGCCTCCAGAGAGACATTTTATTCATTATATCTCACCTATGGACCCAACATACACATGGGAGACGACTCTCAAATATTCCATAAAGGGAAGGGTACTATACAAATTGAGCATGGAAAGTTCAACAATGTGCTATATGTTCCTTCTCTAGCATCTAATTTGTTGTCTATTTATCAGATGACACACACAGGTTCTCCAAAGAGTGTTGTATTTGGACCTGGCACAGTTGAGGTTGCAGAGATATCATCTAGGAAGTTGATAGCCAAAGGAGTTTAAAACCATGCCTCCAAGGAATATGAGTTCTCTTGCTTCTTGCCATACTCACATCAAAGTGCTCTCTTGACTCATGCAAATGAGACAAGCAGACTATGGCATGAAATATTCAGGCACCTAAACTTCAAATACCTACAGCAGTTGCACAAGGAAGAGATGGTTGAAGGTTTGTCGAACATAAATTTCTCTCAAGGAATCTACAAAGGTTGCTTGGTAGGGAAGCACCCAGAGAGAAATTATGATGTTGGGAAGGAAAAGAGATCTTCCTCCATCCTAGATCCGATTCATAGTGATGTTTCAGGACCGATGCCCACTGATTCAATGAATGGATCCAGATACCTTCTAACCTTCATTGATGACTACTCTAGGTTCTGTTGGGTCTACTTTATCAAACAAAAATCTGAGGTGTTTGAAAGCTTCAAAGTTTTCAAAGCCTTAGTTCAGAACACTGATGGAAGGAATATCAAGGCACTTAGATCAGATAATGGAGGGGAGTACATCAAGAAGGATTTGCAGCAGTTGTGTTCTTCCGAAGGTATTCAAATGCAAAATTTTGTCCCATACACACCATAGAAAAATGGTGTAGCATAAAGGAAGAATAGGTCATTGAAAGAGATGGCTACCTGCTTGCTTGAAGCAAGAGATCTCCCATCAAATCTCTGGGAAAAAGCAGTGAACTGTGCAACATACGTTCAGAATAGGGTACCCCACAAATATTTTGATGGGGTCACTCCATTCAAATCATTGAAGGGACAAAAACCTGATGTCTCTCATCTAAGGATTTTTGGATACAAGGCATGGGCCAGAATCCCCTCCAACAAGAGGAAAGCAATTCAACCTCAAAGTAGTGAATGCATCCTTCTTGGATATGAATAAGATGCAAACTCTTACAAGCTGATGGATATTGAAACCAAGATATGCTTCATTGAAATAAGTGTTCAATTCAATGAGGATCCATTGCATGATCTACAACCAGTTGAAGAAGAAGTTATAACTGATCTACCTCCTCCATTTGCTCCTAATGATGTTTCTACAGGTGATCCACATTCAGATTGTGAAGAAGAAGATCAATATGATTCAGATCTAGATATTGAGCATGAAGATCAATCAGATATAGATCCAGATCCAACACCTACTCCCAATCCAAAGCCTAAATGGGCTCAAAATCTTATTGAGGCAGCTGGGGACATTGTTGGAGATACATCTGACTACAAAGGAACAAGATCTCAATACCAATATGCTAACATTTTACTTTGACATACAAATCCACTTCTCCCTGAGAGGTGCTTCATGATGGTGGGGTCTGATCCACAGTATTACAAAGAGGCTTTCCATGATCTGATATTTCGAGAATACATGGATGAAGAACATGAGTCACTATAGAACAATCAGACATGGGATATTGTCCCTCTTCCCCCAGGGAGGAAACTAGTTCAGTGCAAATGGATCTATAAAACAAAGCTTGCAGTTGATGGATCTACAACCAAGTACAATGCTCAGTTGGTTGCAAAGGGGTAATCACAAGTCCAAGGTTTGGACTACAATGATACATTTTCTCCTGTAGCAAGAATGGATTTAGTAAGGGTTTTTTTGGCCATTGCAGCTTCGAATACATGGGAGTTACATCACATGGACGTAAAGAATGCCTTCTTGCATGGTGACTTAGAAGAAGAGATCTACATGAAACATCCTGAGGGGTACACTGATTATCATTCCTTGGTATGCAGATTGAGGAGATCAGTGTATGGGATCAAGCAATCCCCAAGGGCATGGTATGCAAAGATGGATTCCTTCTTACTATCACTAAAGTTTGAAAGATGCAAATTTGATTGCAATGTTTACATGCAACAGAAGGGAGGATATATAATGTTGATTGTTTGGTATGTGGATGACTTTCTCATCATCGATGGATCTGCTACTAGGTTTAAGCACATCAAGTCTTCCTTGAACAAAGCATTCGCTATGATAGATCTAGGACTGTTAAAACAATTCATTGGTCTTGAAGTAACTCAAAATGCTTCAGGGATCATGATTTCATATTCAAGGTATGCATCTGATTTAATGACAAAGTTTCATATGGATGATTGAAAAGCCACATCCTTTCCCTTCCTATCTGGCATTAGATTGGAAGAAGGTGGTTCCACTCCCTTGGTTGATAGCACTCTTTACAGACAGCTGATTTGTAGCTTGTTGTATTTGACACATTCGAGACCAGATCTATCATATGTTGTTGGTGTTGTGGCTAGGTACATGCATGAGCCACATGAGGTACATTGGAAGGAAACTGAGAGGATCTTGCACTATGTGCAAGGTATGAGAGAGTTTGGTATACATTGTTCTGTTGGTGCTCAACTAGATCTGGTTGGTTTTACTCACTCATATTGGGCTGGAGACAATACTGATAGGAAGTCTACTTCAGGGTACGTATTCATGTTGGGATCAGGACCAATCTGCTGGCCAAGCAAGAAGAAAGCATCACTCTCACTTTCTTTAGTAGAGGCAAAGTACAGAGGAGCTGTGAATGCAGTCATCCAGGCAGTTTGGTTGCATGGGATCTTGACTGAGTTTGGCATTTGCACTTCTCCTTCAATACCTTTTTTGTGATAATCAAAGTGCCATCAGGATCTCCAGTGACTCGGTTCAGAAGAAAAGGACCAAACATGTTGAGGTTCACATGCACTACATCAGGGAGCTAGTGCACAATAGGACCATATCACTGCATATTGTCCTACAGAGGAGATGATTGCAAACACATTCACTAATTTTTTCACTTAGAAGATATTTGTTTATCTCAGATCTTTACTTGGTGTAAAAGTTGTTTGAGATCCCTGCTGTCCTATTTTTAGGGGGGGTTCCCATGAGGTTTTCCCCATTTCCTTAGTTCATGGGAAATTATTTTATTTTTCATAATTTATTTGATTGTATGGGTGACCTTTGGTCTTAGTAACCAGGACCTAGGATGCACAAGTTTGGATTAAGGGGGGGTGTTAGGATCATTAATACTCCATCCTTGTCCTACCTAGAATTATTTCTTTTTCCTAGTAGTTGATGATGTCATTTCCCCCCTAGTGGTGTGCATATGTCATCTAGGATCCATATACCACCTAATGCGCTCTGCATGCATCATTTTAGGACCAATTAAGTCAGTTCCCTATATTTTAGGAGCCTACTCAGTGTTCCAGTTTAGTCCACCTAAGTTATCTTACTCGTATGGGGGCTTTATGCTCTGATTTGCATTGATCGTGGCCTCATGCGCCCTTTTCTGAGTGATTTGCATGGAAAAATCAGTAATTCACCCTCCTTAGTCAATTAACTGATTGTGTCTTCAGTTAACTGAGTTTAGGTTCAGTTGAGTTGAGTTTGGGTCTTCCGGAAAACTCCAGTGGTGACAATCCCTATGCTAGACACTCTGATACTTGAATTCTACCAAGTGATTCGAATTATCTCCATTGTAACATCATTGTTGACTATACTGATTATTGGATCATGTGACATTATTTTGTTCCTACTTGAGTTCTCATGTATGATTAATTGTCTACTCTTTTTTACTGCAATTTTCATTGTAACTCAATTTCCCTGCTCATTCTTTCTCTGTGAGGTATACTCAGGTCCATGATCTGTTGTGATTTAGAATTTCACAAAATCTTTATGGATCGAAACCATAAAATTTCATATTTTACTCAACTTGGATATTAGAAAACAATTGCTACAGCTAGGAAACAATATTTTTGGTCGGGGATGAAGAAAGAAATTGTTGAGTATATTTCAAGATCTATGAAATGTCAACAAGTGAAAGTTGAGCATAAACACCCAATAGGTTTGTTGCATCCTTTGGCCATTCCATAATGGAAATGGGAAGTAATTTCCATGGATTTGTTTACAGGTTTTCCAATGGTTTTGAGACAACATGATTCTATCATAGTTGTGGTGGATAAATTGTCTAAGGAAACACATTTTATACCAGTTAAATCCACATATAAAACGGATGCCATTGCAAAGATTTTCATGAAGGAAATTTTCAGATTGCATGGATTTCCTATAGCAATAATTTCAGACAAAGACACCAAATTTACTTCAAATTTCTAGAAAAGTCTTTTGCGGATTTGGGAACATAGTTGAACTTTAGCATTTCCTACCATCCACAAACAGATGGAAAAACTGGAATATTAAATCAAGTTCTTGAAGACATGATTCATATGTATGTGATGGACAAACCATCCAAGTCGGAATATTATCTACACTTGGTAGAGTTTGCATATAACAATGGACAATAAGATTCATTGGGCATGAGTCCATTTGAAGTTTTGCATGGTAGAAAGTGCAAGACACCAATAACATGGTATAATCCAGTGAATAGAATTGTAAGTGGGCAAGAATTGCTTAAGGAAATGGAACAAGAGGTTGCAAAACAGAGACAGAATTTAAAGGCAGCCCAAGATAGGAAGAAAATCTATGTAGATAAGAATAGAATGCACAGAGAATTCATTGTTGGGGATCATGTTTACCTTAGAGTGAGGCCAAGGAAGAGTTTCTTGAAGCTTGGAAGTTATGCCAAGTTGTCACCAAGATACTGTGGGTCATTTGAAGTGATAGAAAGGATAGGACCAGTTGCATGTAGAATTGCATTGCTTGTTAACACTAGAGCTCATAATGTTTTTCGTGTTTCTTTGCTTAAGAAATATGTACATGATCCTAACGATGTGATTTATTGGGATGTGATCCAGGTGGAACCTGAGGGAGAGTTCCAAACCAAGCCATTATGCATCCTAGAAGGGAAGGTAACATTGCTCCGGAACCAAGCCATCCCACAGGTAAAGGTGCAATGGAAGCATTTCGGTCCCGATGAGGCTACGTGGGAGTCAGAGGAAGTCATTAAATAAGCATACCCTTTTTTGTTCTAATTTTGAGAAAACACTGAGGACGGTGTTATTCCAAGGGGGAGGGGATTGTAATACCCCCAATTTTGACTTTGAATGTATTTAATCAAAAATTATGTAAATGATGTAAATATGCTAATATGGATTCCTAGCGCGTAGCTCAAGGCCAAGGCTCGACTAGTGAATATCTAGGCATGTATGATGTATATATTTTTATTTGGACCATATGGTTGGCTTATCATGCCATTTCGAAATGTATGTAAATATTATGTTGTAAATAAATAAAATGGTCCAATATGGTTGTGTAAAGAGGACTAGAGGGGCTATGATTCCACCAGAGAGGAAGAGGAAAGGGGGCCTATAGGGAAACTAAATCCTATTTTTCCAAGTGTCAACCTTAGAACTCATCCAAAATCTACCATGTGCCTTAAATGAGCCAATTACCTTCTCTTGACTATTAAACCCAATAATTGAATGCATATGTGAGGTTGGTGGGAAAAGTAACTTGATGCAGTTATTGAGGCATGGGGGTTGTAAACGTTATGTCAGCTGCCATGAGTCCTTTATTCTATGGTTAGAAGCTATGTCAGTTGTCTTTTCACCCTTACCTCATATCCTTGGAGTCAACACTATTTTTATCATTCTCTCATATAAGCTTCTACACTACGTAAAGTTTTCCTATTGTTGTCCATGTCCATTACCAGACTGTGTCAAACCCAGAAATTCGAATTTGGAGATAGAGCTACATTTTTGGAAGGGAAAATAGATGGTTGTAGGTGAGTATGGAGGTTGGGAAATATAGGAACCTTTACCCATTGAGTCTTGGTACTTTTGAATGATTGAGAAGCCATGGATTAATGTCGCAGAAGGTTCTCCAATAGCATACAGTAGGTTGGACTCTTATTTCTCATACTAGTAAACATTGTACGTGTTGGATTTCATAAGAGAACTATGGATCAATGAAGGGAAATGTCTTCCTTGTGTTGTGTGGGACAATTGGAAGGAGTTCCCTAGATGTGATGGCTTAGTGAGACCCTTGTAGAGCTCTGTTGGAGATTTTGGATAAGCATAGAGGGTGGAGTGGGTTGTAAACTAAGAGAGAGAATCCTGTAGGTGTATCCTTCTCCCTAGTGGCCTCATAGCCCATCTTGGGGGTGGCCTCTCAGTAGAAAGAGTATATTTTGGATAAAGTGCCTACGGTTTGGTGGAAAATCGCTTTTACACAATGAGTTTCCTGGATCTTCTTTGTTTAAAGATAAGTATTCTTATGTATCTAATTTGCAATGAGTTTTATTTGTATTCATGTGATAATTATACATGTAAATTGCATATTGTGTGTGTGGATTGTGTTATTTCCACTATGTGTTTTTATTTACATATATGCACATGCATTTTAGCTGTTATAAATTCATAATTATGGTTATGGGGGAAATTTAGAGGCCCCAATTTAGTTAATGTCCCCTCTGCATGATGGATTGGGTGAAGAGGGCATTATAGGGGGGGTTTCTTGGCCTTCATGTTTGGAGGTGGGGAAGGGAAGTCTTGGGGAAGACCTGAAAACAGATGGAGTTTGTTTGGGATGATAAAAAAAAAGAAACCAATGAGATTTTTTGTTCAAAGAGTCATGGGCACAGAGGGCTAGGAAGCCAAATGGATTCCTAGGGCTAGGGAGCTTGCTAGGTCCCTAGTTGGCTAGGAGATTAAACTATGGTTCCATTTTGTGAAAGTGCAAGAAGAGGATCTACTTCAACTTCACGGTAGAGGTATTCTTCCTGTTATTTTTTATTTAATCGTTTAAAAGAGTTGTTTTCTATTTTTTAAACTATGTTATTAAATTGAAATTAACTTCTAAGTTATTACGGTAAGTATTGAAAATATTGTTACTAAGGAATTAAATTGAATCTTTAATTTTTGAAGAGTTCAAATTGGAAATGGTTAGATTTTTAGCTATAACTGAAATTATTAGAACAAGAATGCATGAATTAAGTGCAGAAGTAGATGAAATTTAAAATTATAATCTAGTAAAGTATGATATAGTTAACTAGCAACCTAAAAGGGATTTGACCGTGGAGGTTTCTACATTGATGATACTCATGAGTGCCATATGATTCGTCGGAGGCCTATTCTCCCAAATTGTGCTCCTAGGAACATCAACTTAGTCTTGAGGTTCAAATAATTGTTTCCATTATTTCACTCCAACTCACCTGAACAAATGCAAAGGCACAACTTTTTTGTCAATAAATTAAGGCAATTACAAGTATACTATAAATTTTAAGTTGACTAATTTATCATGTTCAATATTGTTCAATTTGATTTAATCTTATATTAACTTGAGATATAAAAAAATTGCACAAGAGTATTTGATTTTTCTTGAGCAGAACAAACCTCATTAGCCTTGTGTTGGAAGTATCCATGCAACAACACCGACTATGCCATTGCATCCCCCACCCACCACCAATCACATATCCACCAGGTTATTTTACACCACACCTCGTACTCATATTGCCTCATCTTATTCCCATGTCACTACTAGTACGACATGTGTCTTTGATGCTCCCAGTTCAACTTCTAGTGGCTCACATGTCACCCCTTCCCATGGCAGGACTTCCCATGTAGATGTTTGTGGAGGAATACCTCATGGTGTCCCCATACTTGGGTCATGTGAAGCCTTTTTTGAGCAATTCACATCAAGATAAATAGTACACATTGAGATTCTTGTGGATGAAACCTAGTCTTGTTGAATCAACAAAAACCCCCAGGTAATTAATAATGTATTTATCTACCATATTGTGATATCATTTTGGTACTTTAATATTTTATAATATTAATGGTTTGGAAGGAAATAATATGTTTCGGAAGTGCCTACAAGAGAAGGTAGTAGATATTTTTGGTCCAATCATTCATACCAAATTTAACCATCAACCTTCTCATTTGAATAAGGTGTTTTATGGACTACATGGTTGGTCTATTTGGTGACATTTTCAACCAATCTCAAGTAGTCACTTTGATAAATAAATATTTGAAAACTATCAGAGCTACATATAGGGTTAATCGACCTCCTGTAGTTCCTGAGAGAGAGTGGAAGGTTGTCCAAGAGGACAAAAAGAAGAAGGGAATGAGAAGACAAGGAAAGATGTTTCCAAATGGAGGAAGGGAAAACATTTAGAATTTAATTAAGTATGTTATTTTTCTTAAGTTTAACATAGCCACTTAGGTAAGGAAAAGAATAGCGTAGGGTCCTGCCATTGACTCTCCTCAAATATCATAACTCAGATAAGAGCATAGTGAAGGGGAGTTTATCCCTTACCTACCTTCATTTTCCACGGGAAAGTGAGATACGCAAAGAGAACCTTTTGCAAGAGAATGGGACTAGTGGATGGGGCCATATATGAAATAATAACCTGACCTGAGCTACGAATGGGAAACGGAGAGGTAAACCCAAGTTAAAAATAGAATAGTTAGAGTTCGAGAAGAGGTTAACCTTTATAACAAATGAGTTCGGGAAGCACCCTTCTAATGAATCAGTGAGGAAAGTAGTAAACATTAAAATCATAGGGGAGGAAAGGTCAACCGGGGTTAAATAGTATCAATTTAAATATACGTGATTTAAACCTTTTATTACTGCTAAATCTGACAGCCTTACCAAATTCATTATATTATCCTTTTACTTATCTTCGAACTTAAAAATTGCATGACCTCATGACCTTAAAAAAATGTGTAGCCTCAAAGATACCTCTAAGACCACTCAGGCCATGTTAGAAAAGCGTGACTAATACAAACTTAGCCAGGGTGGATACCTGAAATTGTTTTCCCAATTTTTAAGTATGAAAATTATTTTACCATTTCATTACTAAAAAGTTGCAACAAGTTCATTATTGATATCGTTATGGAATGCAAGGGGATGTCTTGAATCGAGCACCCACAAAAGAAGAAATGAAGCTCGTGTTCAACTGTGGGTTTCAAGCTATGGTTGAACGTGTGCAAATTGAGAGTAAAGATGGAAACCAAACAAATGTTTGTTTTGAAAATTATCTTTATGCTTAAGTTCATTTTGAAAAAATAAAATGATGTTTTATACAAAATCAACTACCTATAACTCAATGTTTTCATATTTTTAATGTAGGAGAGAACGAGCAGTATTGATGTTGGCAGAGGAGAGAAACCTCACGACAATATTCTATTTATGATGATTTCTTGCCCACTTGTATTTATGATGATTCTAGATTTCAAAGTTGAATATTGAATGTATTTTATTTGTCACTTACTCATGGATAGGAATATTTTCATGGACATTGCATTGATTTATCTTCTCATGCTAAGGATTGATTTTTATCCCATAGACAACCTTACCTATTTTATGCATCTCCTTATCTATTTGCATTCAATATCTTCTATGTTTGCATCTACTCTATCCCTAGACAATTTATTGTGCTCTCTTCTTTTATCTTTTATAGTGGCCATAACAAATAAATTTAGCTATACACATATAAGCATAAGCTCAACCAATAAAAGTTACACTATATGTCCACTTGGCCCTAACTCACACTATTTGTCCACTTGGGCCCTAAATATACACGAATACTTACATAATTGTTCCTCTCTCTTTGATTCCATGTCATTCTCGAAGTCTATGGAAGGCTTTGTGTTATGAACATAAAATGTCAATGTTATGAATATGTTTATTTATATTTAAATATTAATATTATTGTAGAAAAAAAGCCATCATGTGGATTCACAAAATCGAAGGAATTTTTGCTATGATTCCACCTACTAGTGAATTAGAGAATATATCGATGGCATATTTATATTTATAAGGTTATGATTGCGATTGGTTTACTTGGTGATCCAATAAAACTAGTGGTCTATCCATTAACTGGCATATGTTCATAGATGTTTTTCTTGAAATATTTCATGACAATGAAGAAAACAACACCTTTACCGATTTTACTCATTTACTATAAATGAGAATAGTGAATGAATATACATATGAATGGGAAGTATTGTCTACCAAATTTCCTAATCTTACAAATGATCAATTATTAAAGTTGTATGACTCGAGATTAAAACCCATCATTCGTAGTGAGCTAATACTATGAAATCCTAAGAATTTAGTGGAAGCCAAAAGCCTGGTGCTTTATATGAGGTGGATCTTGAAGTCCAAAAAACGACAACTATTTATTGTGCATCAAATCACTACAACAACACTTCAAATCAATACTCAAGAAGAGAAAAGGAAAAAAGGAAGGAAAAAAGGGTGTTGATGTGGTAAGAACTAGATTCCCAGTCACATATGTGAATACATTGTTGAAGAATGTAACTTCAGAATGTATTCTTATTGTATTTTTATTGTACTTCCTTCGGGAAATATTCATATTCTATTTGATTACATAAAAACCCTAAAATAAATCATGTAAAATAGACAAGTCAACTCAGTGGGTAAACTGCCCAAAACAATGGGCAATCTACGTCAAACAATGGGAAAAACTTCCCTAGCCAAGTCGGCCAAGTTAGGGAAAGTCAAGTCGGCCCAGTTAGGTAAAAGGGACAGTTTGTGACTAGTATGAATATAGTGGCACCTATCTCATTTGGTGCCTCACTCACTCAAGCAATGTAATACCCCAATTTTGACTCTTATGGTATGTTGGCTTTTAATGTAAATATTGTGTACATGCGATGTATGTTTTCCTAGTGTGGAGCTCAATGCCATGGCCCCGCTAGTGTATGCTTGTATTTTATTTAGAAAGGCAAGTATTTGATATTATGGTATCCATGTGCTATTAAGCCATGGAATATTGTAAATTGATGTAAATATTAATATTTCAATAAAATACCAAAACTGGCTATGGAAGCAACTAATGAGAAGGGGCCATGTGTATTCCACTAGGGAGTGGTGAGGAGGCTGTGAGATTGAACCATATGCTGCCAAATGTCATTTTAAGAACCCATTTGACTTTCCTTACTGACATTTAATTCTGTGTAAGGAAGTTGTTGAGAAATCAATCCATGGCTTCAATGCAGCACGGGCAACCCAAAAATTCGTATGGCAGGTATGGGCTTTGTTTCTCTTGTACCACAAGTCACCCTACCTCATGGGAATTCATTCTTCCTCATTCCCATTCCATTGTTGAACATCCCAGCATCAATTTTCATCGATTGTGAATGCCCAACAGTGAGAAAAACCAGAAATCGAAACTTTGCAAGAACCCGCGTTTTGAAGTGCCATAAACGCCCAGAATTTGGTATTGACAGTGAAATCCAATGGGGGATCCATATATATGAACCTTGGGGCGAATTTGAGAGTATTAGATACCCGAAATCCATTGGAAAACCCAGTTTTTACAGCCCATAAATCCAGTGACGGGATTGAGTTATTTGATGACAGAATTGTGAGAAATCCAAGTGTGAATGATTGAACAGAGGTTGGGTTTGCTTGATAAACCCATTGAAGGCTGGAATCTCAAGGAATTAGCAGCTGTACCTTTCTATACCCACCTTGAATAGCACTGGAGGGAATGGATGCCTAAGGGACTGTGCAGCAGAGAAAGGGACCTTCCTTGTGTTGGGTGAGGTAGGTATTGTGGGTGCCATGACTGTGGAGTTCATTTGAGATGCATGTAGCTATGTGGTTGAGCTCAATGGCTTAGCATTCGCCTCCTTTGCTTATTGCATGCTTGATAAACCCAACTGTGTGTTGTCTTAGCATGACTGTTTGAGTGAAACCATGGTTGTGAGTGAGCCTATTTAGTTCCTCCTTAGTGGATACACAACCCAGCTCAGGGGTGATCTCTCAGCTGAAAGAATATAGGCTGGACAGAGATCTATGGTTGGATGGAATGTTTCTCTCGCATAGCTAGTTGTTTGGACAACTTCATCTCAAAAATAAGTGTTCTCTGTCGTTTAAATTATATGCATTATGTGTTCTGCAATATGTTAATTCTGAATTATAATTATTCATGTTAATGGATTGAAATGATTTTCTTAATATGGTTGATATGAAATCTGTACATAGCATTGGAATGGGATTGATTCTCTGCATGTTGAATCATCCTCTGCTTGTGATAGATATGTTGATGCATTACCGTTTGTGTGTGTGCAAATATGTTTTAATTCCACTGTGAAATTTCAGTATGCATTTTATTTAAATGGTAAGATTCAGTCTTATGGCTTTGGGGAAGAATCAGACACCCCCATGTTACAGTCATGTTCCCTCTGTGGTTGGAATGATGGGAGGGGACATGACAAAGAGGTGTTAGAGTCCATGTTGTAGCACTGGGCCTGCTTGGGCCAAACTATGAGTTACAGGCATATACCAGAATGTTTTAACGTGGTATTGGTGAAGTTTGGGGCGTCATTTTGATTTGGAAAAATGGCAGAATCAGAGTTCTCAAGTGGGGCAGGGGATCACACCATTGCATAGATATCGCCCAGAGCTTTCCAACGGTACCAAACTCGCATGATTTGCTTAAGGGAAGAGGGAGATATGAGCCTCGCAAGTTAGAGGAGTGGATGAGGTGTTTCTGCAATTGCGAATTGCGCAAACGAGGAATTCCAAATTTTGCGTGTTGGCATTCCGCAACCGCAATTGCGGATTGCAGGATTTCGGAACCAAAATTTTTTTTATTTTGCGTGTTGGCATTTCTCACCCGCAATTGCGGATTGCGGGATTGCGGAACCGCAAAATTTTCAATTTTGAGTGTTGGCATTCCGCACCCGCAATTGCCGATTGCGGGATTGCGGAACCGCAAAATTTTTTATTTTTATTTTGCGTGTTGGCATTCCGCACTCGCAATTGCGGATTGCGGGATTGCAGAATCGCAAAATTTTCGATTTTGCGTGTTGGCATTCCGCACCCACAATTGCGGAACCACAAAATTTTTGATTTTGTATGTTGGCATTCTGCACCCGCAATTGCAGATTGCAGGATTGCGGGATTGCAAAACCTCAAAATTTTCGATTTTGCATGTTGGCATTCCGCACCTGCAATTGCGGATTGCAGGATTGCGGAACTGCAAAATTTTGGATTTTGCGTGTTGGCATTCTGCACCCACAATTGCGGATTGAGGGAGCATGCGGAATCAGAATTGGATGAGTTCAGTGGTGTTCTGAGGTCATTAACAAATGCCATGAAAGGTCCAATGAAAATCCCGAGCCCATTATGCTTCAATTTGACATAAAATTGGAATTAATAGCTTTTATAAATAGTGTCCCTACGCTTGACAGAAAGTCATTGAGCTGAAACGGATATGGAGCGGTCATGGAGCAGGCACGGTGTTAAGTTTGGAAGCATAGAACCAAACTCCAAAGGATGTGGAGTCGGAATGAGTAAGAAGGCCAAAAAGCACTATTCTGGGCCACTTTTTGGAGATTTTGAAAAGCTTACAATGGATGAAAGAGACCTTAGATGAAAGATTCAAGAAATTTACTGAACTCAACATTTCTTATTCTCATTAAAACAAACAATTCACGTTAGACAAAGGTTTTCCAGAAATGCACCGTTTGGGAAATAGCCATTTTTGGCCCAAAATTTGAAATTTTGGAAAATGTTAAAAGTGGAAAGTAGTCAAACCCAGAAATTTATAGAAGATGAATGGTGCATCGGAACAGAGATCCGTGAGTTTATAAGCGTTCCTTGTTGTATGGAATAACTTCACCTGGTAGAAAAGTTTTTCTGGATCTTTCTAGATTTGCCTCTGCAGGCGGCTGAAGTTGGCAATTCAGGACATTTTACAACTATGTAAAAGTGCAGAATTTTGGTGAAAATTGTCGTTTTTGGAGTAATGCAATTTCCATGCCCAATGTCGGAATGGAGCACGTGGATAGGCATTGGAAAGCTTGTCCAGCATGGAATAGTGGTTCATCACCAAAATTTGAATGAGGTTATCATACCCCATAGATAATTAGAGCATAAAAGTGCCAGTGACTGTTTTGACAAATTGTTGACAATATGGGCAATTTCCAGAATTGCATGAATGGGCAAAAGAAATGAAGACATATTAACTCTGTAAATGATTCCATGAGTTTGATTATGTTAAATATTGATGTTGTATGTTTCTATATGCATTCTTAAGATATCTAACAAATATTTCCATAATGCGTAGTGCTTGCAACTCATAAGATTTAAATAATTGTAGCAGAAGCAGCATATAGGGAAGACGGTCTCCAAAGAAAAAATGGTGACCATAAATGATGCCCAGGGTCCTTATGAGCATGAAGAGGATGTGCTATGAGAAAATGTGCAAGAAGGGAATGCTGAGACTGAATCCAATGGGAGAAGGGAGCAAATAACTCCTCAGAATTTGGTTGAAACCATGGTGAGCTTCAATGAAAGATTGATGAAGTCTCAGGAAGAATAAAACCAACTCAATGCTTCTATTTTGCAAAGCCTCACTGATATGCAACAGAGGATAAACCTTGGGTCCAACCCAAGCAATGTAGGTGAAGAAGGAAGAGATGCAGAGAGTCGCTCTAGAGGTCGTTCAAAGAAGAGGACTCCAAGCCCAAGGAAGAGTTTTGTGACCAAGAAGCATAGAACACCTTCCTCAAGATCTTCTTCCAGCAAGTCATGTGACTCCAGAAGCTCTCAAAGAAGTACAGGGCATATGCCCAGGATATTTGATGGAAGAAAGAAGTTCAAAGGAATCGCATAGGGAGAATTTAGAAAGGCAAGGCCTACCACATTTGATGGAGAAGACAAGACTGGCCAAGAGGCAGAGGCATGGCTTCTTGGAATGAAGAAATATTTCAGAATTCAGGACTACTCAAGAAACGAAAAGGCTGGAATTGCCATTTACAATCTAAATGGTAGAGCTTCAATTTTGTGGGAACACCTCTTGCAAGTGAAAGGGATCAGTGAAAGGAAGATCAGCTGGGAGAGATTTAAGAAGTACTTCAAGGAAAACTACCTTTCTGCTAGGTATTATGACAGTAAGAGAAAAGAGTTCAATGAATTCAAGTTGGGGCAAAAATTTATAGAAGAACATGTCCATAAATTTTTGGAATTATTGAGGTATGTGGATTACATCAAAGATGAGAGAGTAAAAATCCAATGCTTCCTTGGGATTCTACCTCAAAGTTTTAGAGATAGGATTGAGTTTGTTAATCCACCAAGTCTTGATGAAGCCATTAAAATGGAAATGCATTGCTATGAGCAGAATAAAGGAAAATCAGAGGTTCACCCAGCATTGAAAGGAAATCCAAGAGGGAGGTTTGATCAAAAGAAAAGTGGCTTCAAACCACCATTCAAAAGTCAGCCCATAACCTTTCCATTGGGGCAGCAAGCAAGGAGTGGATTCAAGCTAGCAATAGGAGCAGATAAAGCATCAAAAGGACCACTTCAATGTTGAGGATGTGGAGAAAATCACATGCTAAAGGATTGTCCACATCGAAAGGGGAATCCTCGGAGCTTGCACAACTTAAAGGGAGCAGCTACAGTGGAGGATATGGCAAGGGCAACTCCTCGAATTTATGCAGCATTGGATAATCATCAGGAAGGCCATCAATCATCAGTGGTGGAAGTTGAAGGTAAGATTGCTAAGCAATCTATTTCTATTTTGATTGATCCAGGATCTACTCATAGTTATGTTTCTCCAAAAGTGGTTGAAGGTTGTCATCTTAGAAAAGTGAAGCATAATAAGTCTTGGCTAGTTCAATTAGCCACAAGGACCAAGAGAAAATTTAGTGAAGTAGTGGTGGAGTGCCCCATAGAATTGAATGGACTCCACACACATGCAAATTTAAATGTAATACCATTAGGATCTTATGATTCATTAATTGGCATGGATTCGTTGGAAAGACATAGAGCCAAGTTGGACTGTTATGAGAAAGCACTTGAATGCATTGATGAAGAGGGGAGACCAAGATTGGTAAGAGGAATTCCCAAACAAGTTTCGGTAAGACATATTTCAGCCTTATAGTTGAAAAAGTTTTATAAGAAAGGTTGTCAATTATATGCAGTCTATATATCAGATTCGTCAGAGAACAAAGGACTAAGGATAGAAGACTTCCTATTGTTGCAAGAGTTCCAAGATGTGTTTCTGGATGAAGTATCAGGACTACCACCAGAGAGAGATATTGATTTTACCATCGATCTTGTCCCAGGGGCAACACCAAATTCCAAAGCTCCTTATAGAATGAGCACACCGAAATTGGTAGAGTTAAAGATGCAGCTACAAGAGTTAATGGACAAGAGGTATATTAGGCCAAGTGTGTCTCCTTGGGAAGCACCAGTGTTATTTGTGAGGAAGAAGGATGGGACTCTAAGGTTGTGTATTGATTACAGGAAGCTTAATAAAGTGGCAGTCAAGAACAAGTATCCATTGCCAAGGATTGATGACTTATTTGATCAAATGAAGGAAGTCAAAGTGTTTTCCAAGATTGACTTGAGGTTTGGGTACCATCAAGTGAAGATTAAAGAAGAAGACATTCACAAGACGGATTTCAGAACTAGATATGGTCATTATGAGTTCACTGTGGTGCCATTTGGTCTTACCAATGCACCTGCTACATTCATGTGTCTCATGAATAGTTTCTTCAACAAATATTTGGATAAGTTTGTGATTGTATTCTTGGATGACATTCTTGTGTATTCAAGGAATGAAAAAGAACATGAGGGACATCTAAGGATGGTGTTGCAAGTCCTTAGAGAACACCAGTTGTATGCCAAGTTAAGCAAGTGTGAATTTTATCAAAAGAAGATGCAATATTTGGGTCATATCATTTTGAAAAAGGAATTGTAGTTGATCCAGAGAAGATTAATGCCATCATGGATTGGTCTACTCCCAATAACGTTTTAGATGTTAGATCTTTTATGGGCCTTGTTGGTTACTACAAAAGGTTTATTGAAGGCTTCTCCAAGATAGCTCATCCAATCACTTCATTGCAAAGGAAGAATATCAAGTTTGTATGGTCTGAAAAATGTGAGAAAAGTTTTCAGCAGTTAAAGGAGTTACTTACCAGCGCTCCTGTTTTGAAGATAACAGATCCAAAGAAAGATTTTGTAGTGTGCACAGATGCTTGCATTGAAGGGCTAGGTGGAGTGCTCATGCAAGAAGGATTTGTGATTTTCTATGAGTCAAGTAAATTAAAAGAGCATGAAAAGAATTATGCCATGCATGATTTAGAATTAGCAGCCATAGTACATGCTCTCAAGATGTGGAGACAGTATTTGTTGGGAAGAAGATTCAAGCTTAGAACAGACCACATGATCTAGAAGTATTTGTTTGACCAACCAAACTTGAATGCTAGGCAAGCCAGATGGATGGAGTTTCTTTGTGAATTTGATTTCGAAATTAAACATGTAAAAGGAAAAGAGAATAAGGTTGCAGATGCCCTTAGCAGAAAATTTCATGTTGCAGCAGTAAGTATGTGCAAATCAGATTTGAGGACAAGGGTTCTAGAAGCTCAAACTAGTGATGACACTTATCTTCAAATTAAAAAGAAGTTGCAGCAAGGTAATATAGAGGAAAAGTGTGCGGGATATCAGCTTGGTGAAGATGATATCCTCATCTATAAAGATAGACTGTACATTCCAAATAGTGCAGATTTGAAGAAGCTTGTGATGGATGAAATATATCAAATGCCATACTCTGGACATCCAGGATATCAAAAGACTATAACAGCAGCAAGAAAGCAATACTTTTTCCATGGTATGAAGAAGGACATAGATGAGTACATTGCTAGGTGTCAAAAGTGCCAGCAGATCAAGGCAGAGCACCAACATCCAGCAGGATTGTTGCAGCCCTTACCCATTCCAGAGTGGAAGTGGGAAGTTATCTCTATGGATTTTATAACAGGTCTTCCCATGACAGTGAAGAAGCATGATTCAATCATGGTTGTGGTGGACAAGATATCAAAGGTAGCTCACTTTATTCCAGTCAAGTCCACTCACAAGGCTAATGACATTGCAAATATCTTCATCAGAGAGATATTCTGATTGCATGGATTGCCCAAGGCAATAATTTCTGATCGTGATACAAAGTTCACTTCCAATTTATAGAAAGGATTATTTCAGGAATTGGGAACTAGATTGAATTTCAGTACAACATATCATCCTCAGACATATGGCCAAATTGAGAGGGTGAATCAAGTTCTTGAAGACATGTTGAGAATGTATGTGATGGATAAACCATCCAAGTGGGAAGATTACCTACACTTGGTAGAATTTTCATACAATAATGGACATCATGCATCATTGGAAATGAGCCCATTTGAGGCATTGTATGGCAAAGGATGCAAAACTCCAGTGAATTGGGATAGTCCGATGAACAAGGTAGTACTTGGACCAGAGATGATCAAGGAAATGGAACAGGAAGTTGCTAAGATCAGGCAGAATTTAAAGGCAGCTCAGGACAGGCAAAAGAGTTATGCAGATTTGAAAAGAGTACATAAGGAATTTCAGATTGGGGATCATGTTTATTTGAGAGTGAAACCAATGAAAAGTTCTCTCAAGTTGGGGAGTTGTGCCAAGTTGGCACCAAGATATTGTGGGCCATTTGAAGTCCTTGATAGGATAGGGCCAGTTGCATATAAAGTTGCATTGCCTGCTAATATAAGAGCTCATAATGTTTTCCATGTATATTTGCTTAAGAAGTATGTACATGATCCTAATCATATGATTGATTGGAATGTGATACAGGTGGGACCCGAGGGATAGTTCTAAGTAGAGCCTATGCGCATCTTCGACAAGAAGGTCACTTTGCTCCAAAACAGAGCCATCGGACAGGTAAAGTTCCAATGGGAGCACCTTAGTCCCGATGAGGCTACATGGGAGCTGGAGGATGCCATGAGAGGTATTCCCATTTTTGTTCAGTTTTGAGAACATTGAGGACGGTGTTGTTCTAAGGGGGAGGGGAATGTAATACCCCAATTTTGACCCTTATGCTATGTTGGATTTTAATGTAAATATTGTGTACATGTGATGCATGTTTTCCTAGCATGGAGCTCAAGGCCAAGGCCCCGCTAGTGTATGTTCGTATTTTGTTTAGAAAGGAAAGTATTTGATATTATGGTATCCATGTGCTATTAAGCCATGGAATATTGTAAATTGATGTAAATATTAATATTTCAATAAAATACCAAAACTGGCTATGAAAGCAACTAATGATTAGGGGCCATGTGTATTCCACTAGGGAGTGGTGAGGGGGCTGTGGGATTGAACCATAGGCTTCCAAATGTCATTTTGAGAACCCACTTGACTTTCAATGCTGAGATTTAATTATGTGTAAGGAAGTTGTTGAGAAATCAGTCCATGGCTTCATGGAGCATGGGCAACCCAGAAATTCGTATGGCAGGTATGGGATCTGTTTCTCTTGTACCACAAGTCACCCTACCTCATGGGAATTCATTCTTCCTCATTCCCATTCCATTTTTTAACATCCCAGCACCAGTTTTTATCGATTACGAATGCCCAGCAGTGAGAAAAACCAGAAATCGCAACTTTGCAAGAACCCACGTTTTGAAGTGCCATAAACGCCCAGAATTTGATATTGACAGTGAAATCTAATGGGGGATCCATAGATATGAACCTTGGGGCGAATTTGACAGTATTAGATACCCCAAAATCCATTGGAAAACCCAGTTTTTATAGCCCAGAAATCAAGTGACGGGATTGAGTTATTTGATGACAGAATTGTGAGAAATCCAAGTGTGAATGATTGAACAGAGGTTGGGTTTGCTTGATAAACCTAGTGAAGGATGGAATCTAAAGGAATTAGCAGCTAGACCTTTCTATTCCCACCCTGAATAGCACTAGAGGGAAGGGACGCCTGAGGGACTGTGCAGCAGAGAAAGGGACCTTCCTTGTGTTGGGTGAGGTAGGTATTGTGAGTGCCATGACTGTGGAGTTCATTTGAGATGCATGTAGCTCTGTGGTTGATCTCACTAGCTTAGCATCCTCCTCCTTTGCTTATTGCATGCTTGATAAACCCAAGAAAGGTGAATTACCATTAATTATACAATTATATAAATCAATTGCGAACACATAGCAACGGAAGCAAGGAACGAACCCTCATGGTTTTGCATTAAACAACCAAGTCAAGCAACTTCAAGGTATGATACATATATTGCAAAGGAGCCTCACCAACACTAAAAAGAAGGACTGATTCAAACCCCCAAAACCAAACAAGGACAAGTACGATGCCGCCACCAGAATATGTCCAACTAGAGATAATCCAATTTATTATGCTTTGAGGACAAATCGTTCCTTAATAGGGTGGAAATGTAACAAATATAAATAAACATGTAATATTTACAATAATAAGAATAAGAATAAGAAATAATGTCAGCAACTAAATAAATTAATTAATTAACAAATTAATGAAAGGTCGTAGGCTACACCCATTCACTCTCATGACTAGTCAATACCTATAAAGGTATACAGTCATGAGAGCATTGTAATCATTCATTCATTTATCAATTATACTTTTATATATATTTTATCTCAAATATAGAATTTTTCTAGTAATACCAATGCTTCCACTACACTTTGAATCCAAATATATAGGAAACAAATACCTATGTGCTTAAAAACATCGCAATAATCTTCGAAGCATCCATTTTGTCATAGAATAACCCCATTGATAATATGGGCATAGTGGGTAGGGACAACAAACCAATGGCGCTTGAAAACAAGGAATAAACCAAAAAGATCAAGCCCACTGCACCCATTCCACAAACCTACCATCCTATAGCAGACCATATCAATGTCATATTGTAGGAAACTTTTGTTGTTGTGAAATTGTGACCCTATTCTTTCATATATTTGAAATCCCCGCTTACAAACAATCCAATTATGCATACCATAGTGACAACTATGGATGTGTAAATTTGCATTTCCAGAGCAACTACAAAATTCTCATTCTTTAGAATCCTATTGAATATAAGTTGCATCAATGGAAGATTCAATCCATATATTGTAGAATTTTCAACAATACAAATGAATCCTACTATGTACTTGGCAGTAATCACTCCCTCTAGTCTGTCACTATCCGAATGAACCCCAAGCAAAATTACACTTACAGTCAACAAAATAAGAGAATTCGGGATATATGAATTAATTTTCTGCATATTCAAGATGAATGCAAATTATACAACATTGAAGGACAACTAACTTGAACAGAGAAGAGAATAAGTTGAAGTAAGCATATAAGAGAGACCCAAGAGTAAAGAAAATTGTCCCTAGCTACAAGATAACCTAGGGAAACATAAATACACACCAATGAGGGTGTGAGGGGTGTAAGATTAGAGGATTGATTTCCTTGATAAATTACCAAATATATGAAAATAATAGGCCATCATGTCGATTGCACAAGGGTTGAAATCCATCTACTGTAATCCATCTACTATAAAAGATAAAAGAAGAGAGCACTATAATGTGGCACATTTTCTGTCAATTTGGATAAAGGTAGAGGCAAATGCAAGGTTCGGAGGAGATGGCACATTCCAAGGATTGGGATCAACATCTTATTGAAATTGGATCAATCCATACTTGCGTATTAATTTCTAGGGTTAGTAGTAGATGTCATGGGTGCATAGTGGTTGTACATGCTACTAATAGCTTGGGAAAAATAAGATTGAGAACTTTTTTTTTTAACTTTCGAAGATGTAATTCTGATGTCCTCTTGTCAAAATATTGATATACTTCAATATGATTGACGATTTGACGTCGAAATACCAACGTCTTAAGTGACATACTTGCAATAATATCGATGACCTATCGTTGGAAGCATGCATGAAGTATGTCAATTTTTGGATATACATTGTTAGAATCATGTCAAAATATACATTCAATGTATGTCATTAACACATCGAAATACCAATCTCCAAAGAATAATGCTTGTAGTAATATGGACGGCCTAACATCAAAAGAAAATATGAAGTATGTCAATATTTGGATATACATTTTCATAACATCGTTGAAATACCAACATATGATAGCCATTATACTAAACCCAATATTTGGATATACATTTTCATAACATCGTTGAAATACCAACATATGATAGCCATTATACTAAACCCAAAAACAACACGTGGCATGGGTTAGCCTTAGAAATATGTCATTTTGTTTTCGAAATCCTAGTGTTGAGTTGAAAAAACATTTCTCAAAGGACTTGCCACGTGGACACAAAATGATTTCTCAATTTCGACGATTTACCAACGCATAAAATCTATGACGCAGTTACGACAAGTTTATTTCAACAATTAAAATTAATTGTGTTCAGATGTTCTTATGTCAAAAGTAATGTTGGTATAATGTTGAAAATAGTACCCTTTTGTACTAGTGAGGGGTAGTTGACATAGACCTCAAGAATAATCATAAGAAATTATAAATACACATAGTATCCTTTTGTACTATGATTATATTCAAATATGTTGGATGTTGTTTATTGTATTGTAGTAAGCATGGCTTGTATAATCTAGATGCATTTGTTATTTCTGAATTTAAAGTTATGTTGTCAAGTTGAAGGGTTTCTATAATTATCTATTAAAGTTCACTATAACGAAGCACTACCATTGTATCAATTGAATTTATTGTAATAAACATATATATATTACACGTGGGTATGTTTCTATCATGTCTCCAATATTTCTTGTATTCTTAAAATTTTAACATATTCTTGGGTTTTGGAGATAAGACACACAAGAAACAAATTATAAGTTTATTTTTAGATTTCTTGTTGTACAAGCAAAGTGTCTTTTAGTTGTACATAATTTTATTTTTTGACATATTCACATTTTAGGAAGTAAATGTTGACTTGCCTTCATACTAAAACAAGACTAGGAAGAGTTCTTCATTGGGTTGGGTTACAATGCCTATATTTTGATGGGTTACAAATTGTCTAAAACACCTTCATTATACTATTCCCTCGATGATTTTAAGATTATGTGAATGGTTAAGTGTAGTTTTTACTTTGGAAACATTGTTGTTGAT
Organism: Larix kaempferi; assembly: GCA_027924585.1. Lineage (NCBI taxonomy): Eukaryota > Viridiplantae > Streptophyta > Pinopsida > Pinales > Pinaceae > Larix > Larix kaempferi. Next base: position 29,154,196 of record BSBM01000372.1, read on the forward strand.
ATAGGGATGGGTGAAAATGCAAAGTTGGGTAACACTTTTTGGAGAGAGGAGCAAAGGGTCCAAAAGAATTGTGCATGCATCTATCATGCTAAGTTGGAATAAATTCTAGCTCATTATTCCTTCCATACATGAATATTTAGTCACTTTTGTGGGGACCTTCTTTCCTAGGATCTTGTGTTGAAATCAATGGATTTCATGACCTATACAATGTGTTGATTTTGGAGCATGTGATCCACCTATGTCTTGTTTATGTTTCAATTTTTTTCCAGAAATGTGTTAGTTTTTCATCACTTCATTCAATCTGATCTAGGATCTTAACTGAGAGAACAACATGTACAGAATATCAAACATAAGAGACAAGAGACAAGAGACACAAAGCATTTCACCGGGGAAAACCAAGAAGGTGAAAAACCCCGCAACTTCCTCAGAGATAGAATAAGCACCAATACAAAGATCACCAAGATGAATCCCCAAAAGATAAATGTATGCAGCAGCTACTTCTCCTCCACTTGTGCACACTCCTCCTCTCTATCACTAATGCGAAGTGAGTGAATGAGTGAATGTGTCAAATGAGAGAGTCACACTCTCTATTTATACTTTTACTTCACTTGAATTTTAACTCTAACCAGGTCGGACCCAACTTAACCACTTAACATAATGCTGACTGGGCCGACCCCACTAGGGTGGTCTAATAACCCTTTGACCCACACAACTCATACAGGTCCAACCCCGCCAGGGTGGTCTAATAACCCATCAAATATAAGTTGCGACACTTACAATAATACTTGTGACACTTGCAAATACAAATGACGACACTTCCAATGGGAGGAATAATACATCTTCGTTGGGGATACAATAAAGTACAAATGTAATACATACAATATACAAGTGAATATCTTCCGAAGTTACAAATATATCAACACTCCCTCTTAACTAGGAAGGTATTCTCTTGACACAAGTCATCAATACATATAGTCACGAGTCTTCAATTCTGGAGCTGGATCATCGTCACTGGATCACGGAGCATCATCGTCACTATTGTTGTACTCGTCATCTCAATCACTGGACTGTCTCTAAATTCTTCTTGTCATAGGAAGTTCTATAGAGCCAGCCCTTTTTCATGTTGGTTGTAGACCTAGCCTCCTGTAGGTCTTCATCATCTCTGCGAGTTGGCCATCCTGTGGATCCCAGGACTGATTACGTGCATCAACAAAACCTCGAAAGAGCATCCCAGGACTTTTACGAGCACACAGCTCAACCTATCATATATCCCAGGGAGCTATTACATGTGACCACCACAAAACCTTAAAAGAGTGTCCCAGGAACGTTTATGTGCATAGCACGACTGTCAAGAACTCTAAAGAGCATCCCATGACTTTTACGTGCCTGGCACAACCTATCGGATCTCCAAGACTGATTACATGTGGTATGGAAAAACCTCGAAAGAGCATCCCAGGACTGATTACAAGCTTACTGCTCAACCTATCGGATCTCCCAGGGAAATATTATATGCCATAGGACAAAACCTCGAAAGAGCATTTTCCAAATCTCCCAGGGAGCTATTATATGCCATAGGCAAATCCCCGCAAGAGTATCTGCAAACCTTGCAGGGAAAGATTATATGTCCTCCCAAGAAAAACCTCGAAAGAGCATTTGCTAGATCTCCTAGGGAGCTATTATATGCCATAGGAAAAACCTCGCAAGAGTATCTGCAAATCTCCCAGGGAAAGATTACATGCTTATCGCACAACTTGTCCACAGCCACGGAGTATCATCCTGATACTCATGATCCACCTGATCATTCTCGCACGGAGCATCATCCTGATGCTCATGATCATACTGATCATCATCATACAGTACATCATCCCGATGCACATCATCATCGCATGATCATCCTGATCATCGTCGCAGCATCGTCCTAATGCATATCATCATCACATGATCGTCCTAATCATCGTCACAGCATCGTCCTAATGCATATCATCTGGAGCGTCGTCCTGATGCTCATCACACATGATCATCCTAATCATCATACATAGCAGTAACTAGAGCATCGTCCTAATGCTCATCACACAATGCTTACATCCACAACCATGGGAAGGATCCTCCTACCACCATGCTTGGAATGGCTCCTGCAAATGTGTCCCATCACTTCTTCCTCGAAGTATCTTCTATCTGAAGAACACCAAGCCTCTCTCTGAAGTACTTGAACTTCACTCTGGCTAGTGGTTTATTCAACACATCTACAATCTGTTCATCCATCGCAACATACAGGAGCTTAACTGCTCCTCTCTACACCATATCCCTGCTATAGTGATATTTGATCTCGATATGCTTCGACTTGTCATGGAACACTGGGTTCTCTGACAACTTCACACAACTCTGGTTGTCACAATAGTTACAAGTAGCATCCAACTGGAGATCAAATAAATCAGACAGTAGCTTCCTTAGCCATACTACCTCACAACTAGCCGAACAAGCTGCGACATACTCTACTTCGGCTGTACTCAATGCTACGCAGGACTACTTCCTGCTAAACCAAGAGATCACACTTGATCCCATATGGAAGCAACACCCTGAAGTGCTCTTCCTATCTGCAACACTGCCTGCCCAATCTGAATCAACATAACCCTCTACGTTAACCTTTTGATTCGCATCATACTTCAGCCCATAATCAATCGTACCCTTCAGGTACCTCAGAATATGCTTTACAGCAATCAGGTGAACATGTCTAAGATCCATCAGGAACTGGCTCAAGGTGTTCATCGCAAAGCAAATATCTGGTCTCGTGTTCGTCAGGTACATCAAGGACCCAATCATCTGACGATACATCATGGCATCAACCGACTTTGATGAAGCATCACTCAATAGCTTCGGGTTCAATGCCATAGGTGTGGCTATGGCCTTTTAGTCCATCATCCTGAACCTCTTCAGGATCTCTACTTCATACTTCCCTTATCCAAGGAATATTCCATCTGTACTCTGCCACACCTCCATACCTGGAAAGTAATGCATCATACCCAATTCCTTCATCTCGAACTCGGCAGCAATCTTCCTCTTCGTGTCGGCAATCAACCTATCCTCACTTGTCACAAACAGATCATCCACATACAATAGGAGTATCACTGGATTGCCTTCCTCAACCTTTTAGTAAATGTTAGAATCTACTTTACTTTTGGTAAAGCCCAAACTGGACAGGAAGCTATCTATCCTGCCGTACCATGTCCTGGGTGCTTGCTTTAATCCATACAAGGATTTCTTTAACTTCCACACATATGACTCCCTGTCATGTGTCTCAAAATCGAGTGGCTTCTCCACATACACTTCCTCTTCGACTACACCATTCAATAAAGTTGTCTTGACATCCATCTGGTGTATCTTTCACTTTATTACTGCAGCTAGAGCAAGTATTGTTCTGATGGAAATGTATCTGGCTATAGGTGCAAAAGTCTCTTCATAATCTATCCCTTCTTTCTGGGAGAAGCCACGAGCCACAAACCTTGCCTTGTATTTCTCTATGCTACCATCCGCAGCATGCTTGATCTTTTAGATCCACTTGCAAGTCACAATAGATTTCCCTTCTGGTCTTGGGACCACATCCCAAACATCATTCTTCATGATCGGCTGGTACTCCTCGATCATGTCATCCTTCCATTACTGCATCACGGATCCTGGGAACTTCAGATTCTTCAATATCTTCAATAGATAGTTTTCTTGAACTTCGTTGCCGGAACAAATGTTATAGTTGAGTCTTCATCGCTTGTTCTTCGAAACAAGTCTCTCTTGTAGGTGATGGGACACGGTCTTTCCTACAAGACAAGTTCAATTGCATGATTAGAAACATCTCATAGATTTCAGAACAAATTCTTACACATAAAGACATATGTCATACAGTCATGCAATTATCTTAGCCAATGCTTCAATACAACATTTATCCATATCCCGTAACTTTCTAGATGCCTTCCATCTCTACCAGAACATTGTTAAGAGTGTGCACAAATCCAACATGTCAGCAAAGAGGTTTCATTCTAGATAAGTAGCAATGAAATGTTGTACAGTACCATAGCCCACTTACGCATTACAATATTAGTCGTATCTTGTTCATTAATGCAACCTTTTCTAAAATGCACTAAACAAAATCATATATACAAGAAATGACAATTTAAATACTTATCTTTGTTTGCTTGTTGGGTGGACTCCCTCTCAATCTTTTCTTCCTTGCAGGAACTACTGAAGTGAGCTCCCTCTCGGTCTTTGCTTCCTTGCAGGAACTACTGGAGTGAGCTCCCTCTTGATATTTGCTTCCTGGATTATCTGTCTTTGAATGTATATCCATCCTGGACCGCTATGCATGCGTAACTGTGCACTAGTGTCATCCTCAAGATCCCATACATAATCATGCATTAGTATAATCTCAATACTATCAAAACATTGTGATTCTAAATAATATTAAACACGTATGGTTATGGTCATTTCATACACAAGTAATTTATCATAAGCGTTAGTATTCAAGGTTTCAGGGAGGACTTCTTTTACTCGTGCATATTCTTATATGACCATAGGACTCTTCATTAAGAAGCATAATATGCATAAACCCATGATTACTCAAACTTATAACTTCATGAATAATCATTATCAATCATACAAAAAGTATACTTATATAAGATCCTAACACAAGGTAGGATTCTAACTCGATATAAGAAAACATACTTGGATTATCATGTTTTCTAGTTATGTCTAACATACCCAAACAATGTCTTCTTTGTTCGTGTCCATGATTTGTGCTAGTAACCTGCATATCTCATAAGTTAAGCATTGTAGAACCAAATTATACATACCTCATAAGTAAATATTTTGTGTGATCAATGGATATGGATGAGTCTTTGTCTTCATGTCACCATGGTCATATGTTCTTGATCTAGAACTTGAGTTGTCTTTTTTGATGTACCTTTCATGTTAGCGGACAACATCATCCTCATACAACACCACAGTGCATTAGTACAATCATAAGTGTCATAACCTTAATCAATGAATGTCTTCTATCATTCACATGCATTCATACTTTTACTAAGGTGATACGACAAGTCTAAAAATTAATCAAGATTGTACTAACCTCAATAATATGAAGACAAACATATCATAAACTTAATCATGAACAGATTTCAAAACATACCTGAATCTCCTCAAGTCATACCTGTCGGGATTGCGTGTAGTCTTCTTATGTAAGGCCTTAGCCTCATCTCCCTCTAGAAATGGAATCTCTTCACTTATGCAGGTGTCCAAATCATTCTCTTCTAGGATTAACCCAATCCACTTTGATTTGATGAAGCTGGATCTGGAGCTGGATAGGGTTTGACAGAGAAACCCTAAAAATCGAAACTTTGAATTTCAAAATTATGATTGGATGAAAGGATGTGCCTTGTTGAGACGATCAAGCTGGAATACTTCAATTTTGAAATCTCAAAAATTTGACCGCTCAAAATTGACTTTGAAATTTTTGGATCTGCAGCTTCTGTCAAATTCTAGTTTTCTGGTTTTCTGATCAAAATCTCGAACTAGGGTTTGATAGAGCCCGAGGTTCTACCCAACCAAAAACTTCGATCTTGGTCTCTAAATTTTGATTTTTCTAAGGAGCATCCAGCCATGGTCTCAGATTCAAGAAATTCCAACTTTCTCTGAAACCCTAAGTTCCCGCAACAGTGACAAACCAAAAATGAAAGTGCTCGGAATCCAATTCTGTTTGGATAGAAATATATGCCCTATTGTTTCTGATGTATCTCTAAAATTTCGGATCCTCGGGGTTTGAAAATTCATCCTGTGATAGACTGGCTTGCCATCTTTCCAACCCCACAGATCTGAGCTTTAATGGATTCTCAGAGAGAGAGATATGCCAAGTGTCGCAACGTGACCTGTTTATGGGATGAAACAGTATAGCGAACTTGTACAGCGTGCCACATGTCACTGTTTCAACTTCGGCCTCTGAAACCTGGACTTGTGAAACTACAGTCCATTCCCTATCACTTTTTATGGAATTCCATTTGGATCTTCTTATCCCAATATATTACCTTTTTTCCTAGGTCACCTATTTAGGACTGCATTCTGGAAGAGGCATAAACCCTAACTTGTATGGATCATAGCTCACAAAGTACAACAAATATGAGGCTGTCCTTTGGACACAAGGTACATGGACATTTCATCTTCGCCCTGTAGAAGTTTCATATCCTAAACCTTTGCCAAAACGGATTTATAGCGAAAGTACCACGATGACTTGTTTTTACTATACCAAGCCCTAGCTTTCGATTTGTCGCAAGTGCAACAAGTGTCATAAATGCCATACCATGCCTTCCTTCAGGCTAGCTCTGATACCATGTTATTTTTTCAGCATTTAATTCAATCTGATCTAGGATCTTAACTGAGAGAAAAACATGTACAACATATCAAACATAAGAGAAAAGAGACAAGAGACACAAAGCATTTCACCAGGGAAAACCAAGAAGGTGAAAAACCCCGCAACTTCCTCGGATATAGAATAAGCACCAATACAAAGATCACCAAGATGAATCCCAAAAAGATAAATTTCTGCAGCAGCTACTCCTCCTCCACTTGCGCACTCCTCCTCTCTCTCACTAATGCGAAGTGAGTGAATGTGTCAAATGAGAGAGTCACACTCTCTATTTATACTTTTACTTCACTTGACTTTTGACTCTAACTAGGTCAGCCCCAGCTTAACCACTTAACATAATGCCGACTGGACCAACCCCACTAGGGTGGTCTAATAACCATTTGACCCACACAACTGATACAGGGTCGACCCCACCAGGGTGGTCTAATAACCCATCAAATATACAATAATACTTGCGACACTTGCAAATACAAATGACGACACTTCCAATCGGAGGAATAATACCTCTCTGTTGGGGATACAATAAAGTACAAATGTAATACATACAATATACAAGTGAATATATTCTAAAGTTACAAATACATCAACAAAATGAATCACTCTTCTTAGATAGGTATAGGTGAAAATTTATGTTTTGTATTTGGCATGACAAAGCACTTATCATAATTTGTGTCGAATATGACCTACCATGATTGTATGTGTTGAACTTGAATTTATATACATGGGCTTAGACAACTTGTTTTGGGTCATTTTTAAATAGTGATTTGTGGTTTTCTTGGGGTAGAGAGGTTCCCTTATTATGGTCTTCTTGAGTGCCTTTTATGGTCTTATATTATGTACTTTGAAGGGAATGTAAGGCACCTTACTAAGAGCTTCTTTCATTCATCATGTTGGTTTTTCATGGCTAGTTGTTGCACTATATTGGGAAATATTTTTTCCAAGTGATGAAGACTATATGTAGCTTTGTCTGGCACTTTCCTAGTGGGTATGAAGGTTGATTTTATGACTAATAAGGATGCTTCTATTATGATGGATGGGTGTGTTGTTATCCAAGAACTTTGTATAGAGATGGCCTTCATGCTTTTTTGGAGACTGTCCTAAATTTCTTGGATTTCTATTCAAATAAACCATAGAATACTTGGATTTTGATGTTTAACTTCTTTTAGGCAATCCACCCAAATTTAACAATCTTAGACTTTATCTTCTCTGGAATAGATGGCCTTCCATGGCACCATTTTTTTTATGGTTTATTATTAGGCTTGTGTTAGGTATGTATTTGTCTTCATATATAAGAGGGGGAGAGGGATAGTAGAAATTGTGTTGGTTATTATGGAGTCTTTACTCATTTATATATGTGTATTCATAGTTCATATCCTTGTCATCAGCATACTAGATCATTCAATGCACTTAGTTGTTTAATGTTGAACCCTTAGTCTTACTATTGACATGGTTAGAATTGATCTCTAATTAGTAGGATTAAAATATTATTAAGTAATGTTGGGATGAATCCCCTATAGTTTTCTTCAGTAGTGACTTTCTACTCATAAACCTTGTACTTGTTTATATTTTTGTTATTGAAGAATGCTATGTTGGAGGCCAATTGATGTTTTAGGTGTTTCTTTTCTTTGGTAATGATTGTCTTATGATTTGATAGGGTGCAAGTGATTGCTTACCTTATCAATATTATCCATTTGTTATGGATTCATTTCACTAAGGATTTAAAGTGTTGGTCAAATTTACATTAAAGAGCATTTAGTTCAACATCTTGATCGTCTTGTTTTAGTAGTTTCAAAGCATATATTGTTGACTTAAGTTGCATATTTCATCAAATTCAACAAGAAAAATTCCCTGAAATTGGAAATAGAGCACACTAGTTTTAAAGTGCAAGAAATTTTACTCACAATAAGGATATTCTTCATTATTGTTGACTCTAATCATTACTTACAATTGGTTGGCAAAATATTGTAAGGACACTTTTGAGTGATAACATATTGATGATGTTGTTGAGGAGAAAATTCCATCAACATGTCCTAATTAGTAGCTTGATGATATGCAACATTGGTGAGTAGTAATTTATTTGCAAATTTTGTTATTAACCTAGCATCTCACAAAGGTGACTCCATTAAGGAAGTGTCCCTAGAAAGAATGTTATATTTTCCAATGTTTTTTCCCTCGTACTATTTTTTGATGCCACATAGAAAATGGGATGTCATATATAAAATTGTTGAAAAAGGGATATTATGAAGAATTTGTTTCAAAATATAGTAACAGACTTGGTGTAATGAGCAAAATCAGCAATCCTTTGGTGTGGAAAATTATAGGAAATCACCAGATTCTTGTTCGTCTTGGTGTGAGGTTTATCATGCTCCTTATTAGGAGGAGGGTTTTTCATGCTCGTTATTAGGGGAAGTAATATTCCAGGAAACCATGGTATTCTTATTGGTATATAGTTCCAAGAGGGTGGTCAAATCCCAAGGGGAATTGATGTCTAAGGTAGTGCCATTCTTGGAGGTTGGCATGGAGTTTTATTTAATAACCTTAGTCCAATTACTCATCCATGTTCACCATTTAAAAAAAAATGAACCTGCTAGACCTATCACGTCTAAAACATGACCCTATTCACCATCAACCCACATGGACCATCATCACAACCAAGTGCCATTAGATATTCCCAACTTTGACATATGATTTGGAGAAGATCCATCGATGCATGTCATGACATTTCATCTTTGGTGTTCTTTAAACTCATTAGTAGATGATAGCATTAGGTTTCACCTATTATAATGTATCTTGACCAATAGTGCTGCTAAGTGGTACATTGAATCACCTTTCACTTTCTTTGCTAACTTTTCATCCTTAGAAATGTCATTTTTACACATTTTTAATTACCCATTCATTAAAAATTAAGGACCAAAATTTTAACTTCACTTTAGCAGTCCACTTCCATTGATATATTTGATTATATACCTGAGTGGAGACCCTAATGAAGGCTTATTAGAGATAATATCCTTGATCAATTCCTTGCAAATTGCTTTGTGAAATTGTTATTGCCAAACATTATCAATGATGTAGCGATGTCAAGGGATCTTACAAAAGATCAAGTTGTGTTGCCCACAACAATTGGATTTGATTTATTCTCAATATAGCATGCTATATTAATTCATCCCTCATTCACCTTGATCTCCATATAACATTTTGAAACCTTCCCCGAGACCACATGCTAGCAGTGTGATTGGTTTTGTGAGTCATGCCATGGTTGATCAGTTGGAAATCCATATTGGCCAAGTGTCCATTCACAATAATATGCCTACAACTGGTCAATCCACCCATATTGATGCAACCCCAATTCAAACCTCTAATGTTCATTATGTTCAATCCACTTGCCAAAAAGACAATCGACAACCCGAAGGTAATAAAAATAATAAGAACAATAATTCTAATGTTGGGGATGGGGAAACACAAAAAAACCAATGCTATTGTTGGTGGTAAGAAGGAAAGTAAAAATATTAAATTTCCATGTAAATTTTGTGTTAAAGACCACCCTACAAATGAATATCCAAAAATGGATGAAATTCATCACTATTTGGGTCAATGAGGGGCTCCACAATATCCCATGGTCCTCATGAACCATTTCCCTCGTCAACATCAATAGATGGTTGTCACTATTCTTACACCCCCTGCAAGGGGGAAATACCTTAACTACTAACATTTTCATGTGTGATTAAGATGTCAACCTTGAAAATTGCACTGATAATTATGATAATACTGTGAGCATACCTTCTGATATTGATTTCTCTCTGCCACATCATAGTGACTCTATGCACAAGAGAGACCATCTAATGACACAATTCCTAGAATTTATAAGGGTTTCCTTTGTAGGTCGACACACAACCCTAATACATGAGTATCTCAATGCTACAGTATAGTTGAATATCTTTCTCAAGTCCCTTGTGTTATGTTCGCCTTGGAAGTCCTGCAAATCTAACCACCACAACAAAAAACATTGTTGAAAACTATTATCAAGATCGACCTTTCAAATTCTTGTTTGTCGAATTTTGACCTTGAACATACTTATCTAAGGATCCCTCACCTTATAACATTCTATATATAAGTATTTTCTTAAGGGACAAACATATTTCGATGCATTGTTAATGAATGAGCCTCTACCTATGTCATATCATTGATTTGCTAGAGAGACTTGAGTGCCCTAGAAATTACTACATCATCCAAATTGCTGAAAGCTTTCGATGGTCATTCTTTCAAAATGCATAGTGTTGGATTAGTAGTTGCATGAGGCATCACCTCATAGGTCGACCGAATAAATAATAAAATTAGAATACTGTGTCCGAAGAATACCTTCCTTGTTAAGAGGGAGTGCTGGAAATAATGTAACTTCAGAAGTTATTCTTATCTTTATTGTACCTCCTTTGGGAGAAATTATTAAAGTAATTGACGATGTAAAATATCATGAATGAATCAATGTAAACATTGGGTTGGAATTACCCAAAGAAAACATTTATCAAATGTAATTTTTTGTATTCCCCAAGACAAGTTGGCCCAATGGGTAAACTGCCCCAAAACAGTGGGTAGTCTGGCCCAAACAATGGGAAGAACTACCCCAGTCAGTTCGGCCTATTTAGGGAAAGTCGGGTCCACCCAGTAAGGGAAAAAGTCACCTTTTGATGTGTATAAATAGAGAGTTTGAACCTCTCATTTGATCATTCACTCAAGACAAGTTCGCTCTACTAAGAGAGGTTCACTACTGCAGCTAGGAGACTAATTTTTTGGGGTTCTCCACTATTGGAGAAGTTTCTCTCTTATTTTTCTTGGGTTTGTGCTACTAATATCTAGATGTACATCATTCTCTATTGGAATTTGTGATCTCGGGGGAGACAAATAGATTTTTCTATGGTTGGGAGATGAATGTTCTAGTCATCGTGGTTAAACAAGCTCCACACTCATTTTGTTTCTATGCTTTGTCATTATTTTAGTGATATTGGTTATGCTATTATAAAATACAACACACAGGTCATCATTGTCTTCCCAGTTGCATTAGGGGGAGAGACGGTATTGATCAAAGTAGAAGTTGCAGATGCTCTTCTAGACAATAATTTTATTTCGGGATAGAGTTGGACATATGACATTATGGATGTCATATTTTTTATTTTTAGGGCTATTGTTTTTCCTCATGAAGAGAAAGTTGTCACCATTCATCAATTATATTACAATTCACGAACTAGATAGAGCCAACTCAAAATCCACCATTCCATTTATCAATCTTTTTAAAGCAATGTTTTGTTAGATTTTAAGTCTCTAAAAAATCACAAAGTCCTAGATCACCTCTCATATTAGTTGTTATTCTTATCGCTTTATGAGTTTCCATACATATCCACATATAATTTTTCAATGAGATCTAGATCTAGAGGTGACTATGATCATTGTACTATATAATACCAGCATTGGTATCAAGATCAATGTTGAGAATGGCTAAATCCTTTTCCACCACTTTGTGTCTCTTGTCCGCTTGCTCTATAGTTTAACATGGTATTAGAGCAATTTTGGTCTTAAAGGTTTGATGTTTCCATGGTGAGACAATGACGATAATAACAAATATCCTTGAATATTAATGGTATAATGCCTCGATAGTAGTCATCCATGAGAAGTTCATTGTGAAAAGTGTTGAGCCTTGAATGTGAGTCCATGGTAGTAATCCATGGATTAAATAGGAAGGAGAAGCTACACTCTCTACACCAAAAAAATAGAGTTATACACCCTTTGGGATCAATGACAAAGACAATGTTATAATTCTCTTATTTTTTATGGATTTAAATTGCAATTGTCTTACTATATATAATGTTGAGAATATTTTTTTGCATCTTACTACTATATGGAGCATATTCAAACCAAACTTAAAATCGGGTTGCTTCTTCATCCCCGAAACATGTTTTAGAGAGCATATATGGTTATGAATGGAATAGATCTGGTTTAGATCCAGTTTATCAAGAAATATATATATATATTAAATTGAATTGAATTGTTCAATGATTTTTTGGGGGTTATTAGGTACAAAATTATTTTTTAGTGGGGATCGATAATGAATATGGATTAAATCTTTTTCTGAAAAAGTATTATTGAGAATCATAAAAGAGTAGCACTAAAGACTAGCACAACCACTTAACTTATGGTCGGTGAACATCGATAGGCCCCAAGTTAAGTGCCACCGTGTTTATTTGGAACGACGACCATTATGTTGATCACATTGAGAGTAATTATCGGTGCACCTATCTACATCATCTTGATGAACCATTCCTCATCTTATCCTTATATGAGTGTTCTTTCACCACAAATATGCACCAATGATCTAATCCATTGATTTCCCGGTGAAAATCTATTATTGTCACTCATTTTTTTGTTTTTTCTCTCACTGGTGCATCTAAGAAGAACATTGAACATCAAAAAGTTTATTGTGTGTGGTGTTCAGGCGTCAAACAATTTCTCAAAGTTAATCAACAAGAATGAAACAAAATACTTTCTTTTATTATATGTTATTGTTTCTTCTTCTTTGAATTATAAAGGAGCCTATGCTCACATATTTGAAAACAAACGATTTGCACCATGCTTGGCATTTTCAAATCTTTTAGAAGCCAAGACTTTGATAAATGCATCGGGAATCTAGAGAAATATAGTCTTGAACCGTGATAATCTGAAGAAGAAACTTTGGATCTGCCTTGATCCTTCAATCCCTCAATGCATCCACCATGAAATTCTAATTGGCTGAATCACTGTGGCATTTCATGTGAAGAGAAGACAACTCCACAACTCAGGCATAGATGGAAGAACCATGCACACCTGAACTCTGATAGGCAGTGACAACTGACAACCACATGAGCTTGTTTATTAAGTGAATGACATAGTTGGATGTGATAAAAATGCTACAACAGAAAACCACTTGCCTTAGCTAATCATCCCACGGCGATCAATGCCAAGAAACCCATATGCACATGTTGACCTCTAGAGTGATTGAGCTTGGGTTGAATGTTTTATGTATCACATAAAATTAATAAAAAGAGAATTTTTTGTGGTGGATGTGTGTTCTTGAAGAATAAGAATAAGGGGGCCATAGGTCCTTGTGTGATGGTGATTTTATGGTGTATAGTTTTTTATGTTTGATGATAGTGTCGTGTGTCTAGTTTAACACATAAAGCACAAGTGCAATTTTCCATTTAAATGGTGCACACAAGGTAAAAAGGATTAAAATTCTTAATCATTAAAAACATGTAATCTCATCTAATCATAGAGGACTAAAATGTCTATGTTTCTTTAATCTTCATCAGACATTGATTTATCGAAAAATCAATATTGAATTGAATAAGTTTGAGCCACTGATTTAATGGTAGAATTACAAAACCCTTTTCTTGTGAAAGTTTTTAAAGAGACTTGCCTAAAATTTGAATAAGGAGGTCATCATCAATCAAAATCAAAATCATTCATTGTAATCACACTTTGGGGTGCATGCTTGGTAGTACCTGACACCCTAAAGTTGCACATCAAATCAAGGGAGTGTGAAAACAAACAAGTACAAGCAAACATACAAACAAACAAGTGCAAGCGAGAATGAAATATAAAAAATAAATCAACAATGAGTGAATGAGGAAAGTGGTTGCAAAAGGAAAATCAAGAAATTAAAGAACTACATGATTCCTTAGAAGAATTAAAGAATAGGATTGGTATTCACAACCAAATTGAAATAAAAGAGGAAGTGATTGAATGTCTTCAACTATAGTTAATTGAAAAAGAAAAAATTGATGCAACTTGTGATTCAAATAACCTTATGCAAAAGGTAGATACAACTTGTGACACAAATGATCTAGTGCAAAAGGTTGATGCTACTTGATACAGTTGATGTAGTAAGACCGGTTGATAAAGATATTGTAGTTGATGATTCCTTATCTAGTTTTGAAAAGGAAGCAGTCCTAAAGAATGGATTGATGAAGAATAATTTTGAAGATGAATCACAAGCGAAAGCACAGAATGATAACAACACCAATGAATTTGGATTTCAATAAAAAAACACATCAAGAAGAAAAAAATTATCTTTCAAAGATGATTGTTAGAACTTGGGAAGAATTACAATTAAAAAAAAATCGATATGGATTAGGATATGAAAAAGGAAGCATATTTCATATTCTAGATTACTCCAAACTAGTTCAATTTGTAACTGTAATATTTCTTGATCAAAAGTTGAAGGATCCAAAAGTTAATGAAGAAGTTATTCAAATCATTGATGATAAATACATAGAGGAAATTTGTTGACACAGTCCTGTCGACAGGGGTTCACTTCACACTGCTATCAACAAACATCGACCCAGACTCCCTTAAACATCGGCCCAGAAAGGTTTTACCCTTTCCAGCAACACCCACAGAGCGAGTGAAGTCTCACCCGAGATGTCTAAGGGGGCTGCAGGAACCAAGTTTCCGCAATGATGAGAATACATGCATTACCTCACACTCATTCTCAAAATAAGACATAGATTTCCATTCACATCAAAACATCATATTATCACCCTATTAACCATTATCCTCATTCGCATTACCATCTCATAGTTAACGAATTATACAGATTATCAAAGCATGTTCAAGGAATCTACAGTACATGACATAACTACGAAAACATCAAATTCGATCTCAATCAAACACTGCGATACTCAAGCAAGACCAAGAGATAGAGACAAAGAAATATATAAATTGTTCCCAGTATTTATCAACCTGTCTCATACATCACATAAACATTACAAACTTAGAACAATCGATGCGAACGAACAGATCCAAACCAGATAGATGCTCCAATAGATCAAAAGAACAAAGAGAGATGCGAACAAAATATTGATACCAAAATTCCCTTAGGCTTACAATCGTACTTCTATTTATAGGCTCATTTGGCCATTACAAAATGGTCTGAATGACCCATTACTAAATAACTTAACTAAATACTCCGCATATATTGACTCTTTTATCCTTCATGAACAGTCCTTTGTTCATGCCAATGACCCCTTTGCCACTTGGGGGTTCCGTACTTGTGCGGTCTGGACCCATGCCAACAGGCCCCCAACACAAAATTGTGGCTCACCCTCGAGCCACCTCAGCTGGAAACTGCTGGGGAATTTACCTGCATCTTGAACTCGTCGTAAGACTCCCAGATTCGGTCGACCGCTTCCTTGGCCGCAGCTTTAATTTTTGTGATTGTTTCTAATTCATACTTTTCCTCGTCTTGTGAAACAATATTTCTAGAACCCATGGTGGATGAGGTATGCAAAATCCAACTGCTCCAGTTCGAGCACATATGCGTCATGAAGTTGATCATCCTTCGCTGGAGCCGGAGGGCCCCTACCATTGGTTCTACGGCGGTCGAAAAACCTGTCGTTCCTCCAGCAACTGCAGCCCATTCCAAGCTGCAAGTATATCGATTCCTCCTTCAGTCGGTATCCATTGGTTGGCTAGTACTTCTCTTCTTTATAATCATCTGCGTCGATGCAATCGTCGGTTGCTCGTGAACACTTGTCATCCTCGCCCTTGGTGTACCTTGTGTGCTCGTGCTAGAAATGAAATGTGCCATTGAAAATCTCTAAGCTCGCTCTTGGCTCTAACTCTTCTTTTGCAAATTCTTCACTAACGCACACAAGGCACAGTGAGTCTAACTATCCCACTGTGCATGTATTTATAACTTCACTGTCATGCTTCCCATCCATCTTGTTGATCTTGGACAATGATTGCTAAATCATCCATCGAATCCTTCGTTGATTTACCAAATCCTGTGCACTCATTGGTCATTAATGGTGTCGTCATCCATTTGCACTGTCATCCGTCACGGCTTAATTGTTGCAATTATTGCTTGATTTGACCCGTTCGTGCCGAATGTCGACAAGCCCCAAACCTTGTCTCTATTCCAGACTTCTTCGTTGTTCCATCGACAAACATAGTGCTGTCGATAGACTCCCAACCTCCATAATGTACTTACGATTTTTATTTTTATTTTCACTTAATTGATTTTTCAGTCGCTATGCGCATGGCTATCCCAATAAGGCTTTAGTCGACTCCCATTCACTAAATTTTTCAATAGTGTCCCATCTAGATTTTACAACTGCACTGCACCTCCCTCAATAATGAAATTGATAATTTATGAGCCCAACCAATGCATCTATAGCTTACGTGGGTGCTTCACAAACTTACTGTCATACAGTAGAACCATGTCTCCGCGCTGGAAGTGTTTTTCCTTTACATGGCGATCATGCCTTTCCTTCTGTCGTTCCTTTTCTACCTACTAATGAAATCCTACTATGAAGCGATCCTCTTCGAACTATAGTAGCTTCCCCAACCGTTCTTCAATGGCTCCATCGTCACTCATTCATGTCACTACTGCGATGCGCAAAATCGGGACAATATACTCCATCGGCATCACTACTTCTTGTCTGTATAATAGCTTGAAAGGAGTCTGGCCTATCAACATTTTACATGTCATTCTGTAGGCCCAAAATACTGGTGGAATATTCAAATCTCAGTCATCACGGTTTGTGTTTACACACCTTGGTGAGCGCATGCTCCAATACCTTATTCAATGCCTCCACTGCACCATTCGCCTGAGGATGATATGGGGTACTCCTTTGATGTTGGATTTGAAATTCTTTCGTCATGGCCCTGATAGTTTGATTGAGGAATTGAGTGCCTTGATCGCTCATCAGTATCTTTGGAAACCCGAACCTAGTGACCATGTTCTCAAAGAGAAACCTTGGTGTTGTCGCAGGTATGCAATCCTTTACCAACGCTGCTTCATCCCATCTCGTCAAGTAATCAATCACAGAAATTATGTATCGCGAAACTGTTCTTCTTCCTGGTGTTAGTTTTTCAGAATTTAATTCATTCTGATCTAGGATCTTAACTGAAAGAACAACATGTACAGCATATCAAGCATAAGAGACAAGAGACAAGAGACACAAAACATTTCACCGGGGAAAACCAAGAAGGTGAAAAACCCCGCAACTTCCTCAGAGATAGAATAAGCATCAATACAAGGATCACCATGATCAAACCCAAGAGATAGACATCTTCAGCAGCATGGTCCTCCTCCACTTGTGCACACTCCTCCTCTCTCTCACTAATATGAAGTGAGTGAACAATAGAAATGTGTAAAATGAGAGAGAGACACTCTCTATTTATACACTAACTTGACTTGACCTTTACTCAACTAGGTCGGCCTCAACTTAACCACTTAACATAATGTTGACTAGGCCAACCCCCACTAGGGTGTTCTGATAACCTTTTGACCCACATGACCCATACAGGGCCGACCCCATCAAGGTGGTCTAATAACCCATCAAGTATAAGTTACGACACTTACAATATAACTGACGACACTTCCAATTGGAGGAATAATACATCTCCGTTGGGGATACAATAAAGTACAAATACAATATACAAGTGAATATCTTCCGAAGTTACAAATACATCAAGAGTCCCTCTTAACTAGGAAGGTATTTTCTTGACACAAGTCATCAATACATATAGGCACAAGTCTTTAATTCTGGAGCTGGATCATCGTCACTGGATCACGGAGCATCATCATCATCACTGCTGTTGTACTCGTCATCTCGATCACTTAGCTATCTCTAAATTCTTCTCATCATAGGAATTTCTACAGAGCCAGCCCTTTTTCATGTTGGATGTAGGCCCACCACCTGCAGGTCTTCATCATCACTGGCCATACTGTGGAATCCTCAGGACTTATTACGTGCGTCACAAAACCTCGAAAGAGTATCCCAAGATCCTTTATGTGCCTAAGCACGACCGGCAAGATCTCCCAGGATGCTATTACATGTGACCCCACCACAAAACCTCGAAAGGGAATCCCAGGACTGAATACGGGCACACATCCCAACCTATCGGATCTCCCAGGGCGCTATTATATGTGGTCACCAAAAAACCTCGCAAGAGCATCCCAGGACTGATTACGGGCACACAGCCCAACCTATCGGATCTCCCAGGGCGATATTATATGTGGTCATGGCAAAACCTCGAAAGAGCATCCTGGGATTGATTATGAGCACACAGCTCAACCTATCGGATCTCCCAGGATCTTTTACATGCAACTGCACAACCTGTCCATGGCCACAGAGTATCATCCTGATACTCATGATCATACTGATCATGTCATCTCATCATCCACAAAGCACAACCCAGATGCACATCACACAGCACTTACATTCACCGGCATGGGAAGACACACTTCAACCATCCGTGAAAGGCTCAGCACTTATATCTACGCCATGGGAAGACACACTTCAACCATGCGAGAATGTCATCGCACTTGTATCCATAGCCATGGGAAGACACACTTCAACCATGCTAGGAATGGCACAGCACTTATATCGCATCCATGGGAAGACACACTTCAACCATGCTCGAATGGCACAGCACTTATATCGCAGCCATGGAAAGACACACTTCAACCATGCTCGAATGGCACAGCTCTTACATCAACGACCATGGGAAGACACACTTCAACCATGTCGGAATGGCCCCATACCTTATATCTGCACCATGGGAGGACACACCTACCACCATGTGAGAATGGCTCATGTGCATCTGTGTCTTCGGAGCTCATCACACATGATCCAACTGATCATGCAATGCATCCACCTGATACATATCATCACATATGATCGTCCTGATCATCATCATAGCATCGTCCTGATGCATATCATCTAGAGCATCATCCTGATACTCATCACACATGATCATCGTCACTGCATCGTCCTGATGCATATCATCCAGAGCATCGCCCTGATACTCATCACACATGATCATATTGATCATCGTCACTGCATCCTCCTGATGCATATCATCCAGAGCATCATCCTGATACGCATCACACATGATCATCATGATCATTGTCACCGCATCGTCCTGATGCATGTCATCATACATGATCCAACTGATCATACAAAGCATCCAACTGATGCATATCCAAAGCAGTAATTGGAGCATCGTCCTGATGCTCATCACACGACGCTTACATCCACAGCCATGGGAAGGATCCTCCTCTCACCATGCTTGGAATGGCTCCTGCAAATGTGTCCATCACTTCTTCCTCGAAGTATCTTCAAGCCGGAGAACACCAATCCTCTCTCTGAAGTACTCAAACTTCACTCTGGCTAGTGGTTTCATCACAACATCCGCAACCTGCTCATCCGTCGCAATATACAGGAGATTCACTTCTCCTCTCTGCACCATATCCCTGATATAGTGATATTTTATCTCAATGTGCTTCGACCTGTCATGGAACACCGGGTTCTCAGACAACTTCACACAACTCTGGTTGTCACAAAAGATACCAGTAGCCTCCAGCAGGAGATCAAAGAACTTAGACAGTAGCTTCCGGATCCATACTACCTCACAACTAGCCGAACAAGCTGCAACATACTCTGCTTCGACTGTACTCAGTGCTACGCAGGATTGGTTCCTGCTAAACCAAGAGATCACACCTGATCCCATACTGAATCAGCACCCATAAGTGCTCTTCCTATCTACAGCACTTCCTACCCAATCTGAATCAACATAACCCTGTAGGTTAAACTTTTGATTCGCATCATACTTGAGCCCATAGTCAATTGTACCCTTCAGGTACCTCAGAATGTGCTTTACAGCAACCAGGTGAACACCTCTGGATCCGTCAGGAATTGGCTCAATGTGTTCACCACAAAGCAAATATCTGGTCTCGTGTTCGTCAGGTGCATCTAGGACCCAATCATCTGACGATACACAGTGACATCAACTGGATCAGATGAAGCATCACACGGAAGATTCAGGTTCGATTCCATAGGTGTGGCCATGGCCTTGCAGTGCATCATCCCGAACCTCTTCAGGATCTTTACTGCATACTTTCCTTGTCCAAGGAAGATTCCATCTACACTCTGCCACACCTCCATGCCTAGAAAGTAGTGCATCATCCCAAGTCCTTCATCTCGAACTCGGAAGCAAGCTTGATCTTGTAGATCCACTTGGAAGTCACAACATACTTCCCTTTTGGTCTCGGTACCACATCCTAGACATCATTCTTCATGATCGACTGGTACTCATCGATCATGGCATTCTTCCATTACTGCATCCCGGATCCTAGGAACTTCGGATTCTTCAATATCTTCAATAGATAGTGAACTTCGTTGTTGGAACAAATGTTGTTGTCATTTTTGTAGGTGATGGTACACGGTCTTTCCTACAAGACAAGTCCAATTGCATTATTAGAAACTTCTCATAGTTTTTCAAAAACACATTCTTATGCATAAAGACATATGTCATACAGTCATGCAATTATCTTGGCCAATGTTTCAATACAACATTTATCCATATTCCGTAACTTTCTAGATGCCTTCCATCTCTACCAGAACATTGTTAAGAGTATGCACAACTCCCAACATGTCAGCAAAGAGGTTTCATTCTAGATAAGTAGCAATGGAAAGTTGTACAGTACCATAGGCCACTTACCCATTATTTGCATATTTAGTAGTATCTTTTTCATTAATGCAACTTTTCTAATATGCATGATACATATCCTAAATCTAGGAACATAAGTATGTATATGACTGGACAACATCATTTAAGTAATCATGTATACAGGAATTGACAATTCAAATACTTATCTTGTTTGGTTGTAGGGTGGACTCCTTCTTGATCTTTGCTTCCTGAAGTGCTCCCTCTTGATCTTTGCTTCTTTGCAGGAACTTTTGGAGTGTGCTCCCTCTTGATCTTTGCTACCTGGATTACCTGTCCTTGAACTTATATCCATCCTCGACCACTATGCATGCCTAAGTGTGCACTAGTGTCATCATTGTGTCATCCTCAAGATCTCTTACACAATCATACATTCATTAGTATAATCTAAATCTTAAACATGTATAGTCATGATCATTTCATACATAGGTAATAAGCGTTAGTATTCAAGGTTTCAAGGAAGACTTCTTTTACTCATGCATATTCTTATTTGACCATAGGACTCTTCTGGTTAGTCATATCATCAATCAAAGTAAAAAAATATTATATGCATAAACCCTTGATTACTAAAACTTCTAACTTTCAAGAATAATCATTATCATTCATACAAAAGTATAAGATCCTAACACAAGGTAGGATTCTAACTTGATATAGGAAAAACATACCTGGTTATCATGTTTGCTATTTATGACTAACATACCCAAACAATGTCTTCTTGTTCTCTTTAATGACTTCTACTTAGTAACCTACATAACTCATAAGTTAACCATTGTAGAACCATATTATACATACCTCGTAAGTAGAGCTTCTATGTGATCCATGAGTCGTTGTCTTCATGTCACCATGGTCATATGTTCTTGATCTAGAACTTGATTTGTACCTTTCATGTTAGCAGACAACATCATCCTCATACAATACCACAGTGCATTAGTACAATCATAAGTGTCATAACCCTAATCAATGATTGTCTTCTATCATTCACATGCATTCATACTTTT
This sequence comes from Larix kaempferi, assembly GCA_027924585.1. Taxonomy (NCBI): domain Eukaryota; kingdom Viridiplantae; phylum Streptophyta; class Pinopsida; order Pinales; family Pinaceae; genus Larix; species Larix kaempferi. Next base: position 29,176,138 of record BSBM01000372.1, read on the forward strand.
ACTAGGGTGATAAGACAAGTCTAAAATTAATCAATATTGTACTAACCTCAATAATATGAAGACAAACATATCATAACCTTAATCATGAACATATTTTGAAAACATAGCTATATCTCCTCAAGTCATACCTGTCGCGATTGCTTGTAGTCTTCTTTATGTAAGGCCTTAGCCTCATCTCCCTATGGAACTGGAATCTCTTCACTTATGCAGGTGACCAAATCATCTTCTTCTAGGATTAAACCAATCCACTTTGATTTGCTGAGACTCGATCTGGAGCTGGATTAGGGTTTGTCAGAGAAACCCTAAAAATTCAAACTTTGAGTTTCAAACTTCTGAATGGATGGAAAGATGTGGCTTGCTGAGCTGATCAAGTTGGTATACTTCAATTTTGAAAACTGCAAAATTTGACCCCTCAAAATTGCCTTTAAAACTTCTGGATTCACTAGACAGGATCCCGAGCTAGGGTTTGATAAAGCCTAGTATTCTTCCCATCCAAAAGGTTCGATCTTGTGTTCTAAACTTTGATTTTTCTGAGTAGCTTCCAGCCGTGGTCACAGATTTCAAAAATTCCAACTTTTGCAAAAGCCCTAATTTTCCATCTTTCAGATCAAAATCCCGAACTAGGGTTTGATCAAGCCCGGCCTTCTTCCCAACCAAAAAATTAGATCTTGGTCTCTAAATTTCAATTTTTATGAGGATCATCCAGCCGTGGTATCCAATTCCAAGAATTTCAACTTTCTCTGAAACCCTAATTTCCCACAGCAGTGACGATCCAAGAATGAAGGTGCTCAAAATCCAAATCTATTTTGACAGAAATATGCACCTGATTGTTTCTGGTGTAACTCAGAAATTACGAATCCACTGGGTCTGAAACTTCAGCTTGTGGTATCCTGACCTATCATCTTTCCAACCCCACAGGTCTGACCTCAATTGAATTCTCTGAGAGAGAGTTATGCCAAGTGCCGCAATGTGACATGTTTATGGGATAAAATAGGAGAGCGAACTTGTACTGGATGCCACATGTCACTGGTTCAGTTTCGGCCTTTGAAAAAATTACCTGAGAAATTAAAGTCTGTTCCCTACCTGTCACTTTTTACGAAATTTCATTTGGAGCTTCCTAGCCCAATTTGTGACCTTTTTTCCTAGGTCACATGTTTGTGACTGAGATCTGGAAGAGGCAGAAACCCTAGATTCTACTGATCATAAATCACAAAGTAAACCGAATTAGAAGTTATGCTTCAGACACAAGGTACATGGGGATGTTATCTACGACTTGTAAATGTTTCAAATCCTAAACCTTCTCCAAAATGTATTTGTAGAGAAAGTGCTACGATGACTGGTTTTTTCTATATCAAGCCCTAGCTTCCGATTTGTCGCAAGTGCAACAAGTCTCATAAATGCCATATCATTTCTTCCTTCAAGTTAGCTCTGATACCATGTTAGTTTTTTAGAATTTAATTCATTCTGATCTAGGATCTTAACTGAAAGAACAACATGTACAACATATCAAGCATCAGAGACAAGAGACAAGAGACACAAAACATTTCACCGGGGAAAACCAAGGTGAAAAACCCCGCAACTTCCTCAGAGATAGAATAAGCATCAATACAAGGATCACCATGATCAAACCCAAGAGATAGAAATATTCAGCAACATGGTCCTCCTCCACTTGTGCGCACTCCTCCTCTCTCTCACTAATACGAAGTGAGTGAACAATAGAAATGTGTAAAATGAGAGAGACACACTCTATATTTATATACTAACTTGACTTGACCTTTACTCAACTAGTTCGGCCTCAACTTAACCACTTAACATAATGCTGACTGGGATGACCCCCACTAGGGTGGTCTAATAACCCTTTGTCCCACATGACCCATACAGGGTCGACCCCATCAAGGTGGTCTAATAACCCATCAAGTATAAGTTACGACAATTACAATATAACTGACGACACTTCCAATAGGAGGAATAATACATCTCCGTTGGGGATACAATAAAGTACAAATACAATATACAAGTGAATATCTTCCGAAGTTACAAATACATCAACAGCTGGTGGGTTTATGGGCCCCACGAATTCAACTACCCATTTGTCAGAGGCTTGTAACGTTAATTGAGGTACTAGTGGCATTTCATCCCTCCGCGATGGTTTTCCGGTCCTTTGACATACGTCGCGGATCTTTGCATAATCTGTGGCATCACAATGCATTGTTCGCCACCATAGTCCAGCCCTAAGTATCTTCCTGGAAGTCGCACGCCCTCCATAATGACCTCCTGTGATCCCATCGTAAGCTTCTTCCAATACTCTTTCTTTTTCATGCGGAAGGACGCATCGATGAAGGACCTCATCTAGTCCCATCTTATAGAGTTGTCCTATGATTAGTTGAAAATCAGTATCCCTGAAAACTAGTTGCTTCTTCTGGCTGGTAGTGAAATCCTCTGGCGCACTTCATGTAGCCAAGAACTAAATAATTTGTTCGTAATCTTCATTAACCATTCCAATCCTGAAGAGTCGCGCATCGAGAAAGCCTTCATCAATGCTCCTTGGTTCTTCTCCTGATTCGATCCTTGACAGGTGATCAGGTCCTACATTCATTCGCCCTGGTTTCACAATGATTTCAAAATCAAACTCCTGGAATAGCAGCAACCATCGACAAATCTTCCCCCCCAACACAGGCTTATTGACTAAGTATTTTAATGCGGAGTGGTAAGTAAACATTTTTAAATGCCCTCTAAGAAGGTAGTGTCGGAATTTATGCAGTGCATAGACCATTGCTAGGCCTTCTCTCTATGTCGTCATATCATTCTTCTCTGCAGTGGACAAATTCCTCCTCACAAATGCGATCGGATGGTCAATTGATCCCTCTCATGGATGGGCCAATATCACTCCCAGCGCTACTGATGATGCATCCACATGGACGTGGAATTATTTCATCCAATCAAGGAATACTAGTATCAGTGTTGCTACCATATTCGCCTTTAGTATGTCGAGGCTCTTCTGGAACTCGTTGTTCCACTTGAACTTTGCATCCTTCTTTAACAACTTCTCCATCGGAGCTGTAATCGCTGCATATCCCCTAATGAAATTTCTGTAATACCTAGTATGTCCCAATTTTTCCCTTAGTTGCTTCACTGTCATTGGTGGTGGTAATTCGAGGATGATTGCAATCTTCGTTGGATCGACCAGCATCCCCTCCTTGCATACAATGTGTCCTAGCAGGATTCCAAATGGTGCGCAGAAAATACACTTCTTTAAGTTCAACGAAATCTGATGTTGTCGACACCTTTCCAGCATCAGCCTTAGATTCGCAATGTGGTCCTTAACCAACCCATATATGGTCCATCCATCCATATATACTGCAAGAAATGTTTGAATGAAGTCTTTAAATGCAGCAAGAACCAGCCTTGAAAATATCACGGGAGCATTCTTAACACCAAACGGCATCACTGTGTATTCAAAGCAACCCCATTCTGTCATGAAAGTTGTTTTATGTCGATCTTCTTTCGTGATTCTTATTTGGTGGTATCCTGAAAATCCATCAGTAAATGAATATATCTCCTGGCCTCCAACACCTTCCAGTACTTCATTAGTGAAAGGCGTGGGGCATGGATCGTGAATACATGCATCATTCAGTTTCCTTAGATCGACACAGATCCTGATTTCTCCAATATTCTTATCTTGAACAACCATCGGGCTGATCCATTCTGATTCTTCGACAGGTTCTATGATTCCCGCGTCCATCATTCTCTCTATCTCAGCTTTCACTCGCTCTGTATACCTAGGATTCAGTTTATATGGTTGTTTCTTTACTGGCTTCGCATCAAGTTTCAATGGAATATTCATTTCTCCCAAGTCCCTGAAAACGCCCATCATTTCTGGAAAAAAAAAAAGTTGGGAACAAGTCTTGGAACTCATGCAGTAGATCAGTAACTTTTCCAATTGTCAAATCATCCCAGTAATCTCCAATACTAGCGAACTTGGGATTTTCCTCCAACACAATATTAAACTTCCTGATTTTTAGCATCTGTTGGAATTTGTTGAATGGAATCGTTGGTGCTTCAACATCCTGGATTCCCTTCAACTCTGGGATCATCCTCTTTGTCAGGTACTCCTGACACATTATAGCATTCCATCTTCGTTTCTGGTGTTTCATTCCACTGTAATCCCATTGGTTTTTCCGTCGGAACTGTTTTGAGTACCCTTTTGCGGATATCCTGCAATGCACTGTGGATGAAGGGGTTCTCATCAGCGAAGATGAAAGTCTGACTGAAGCTAATGGTCAATTTTTCCCATGTAATTGTTCTGCGTCGCAGTTCTATTGCGATATACCAACTCCGCGGTACTTCATCTAGCGTATGGATGAACGCATGGACCCATTCTTGTTTCGGTCTCATTCCCCATGCACTTTGACACTCTTACAGATGATCCCTTGGATCACCCCTTCCATTGTATTTCTTTCCATAGTAGCCTTCAGTCTCCCCAAATCTGACTTCCATCAGTTGTCGACATAGTGGCAAGCTCTTTATCGACGACTTTTGCGCTGCCCACCACCTTGCTAGTGTAGCCTTCAGTGCTTCTTCTAACGCTAGCAGTCGTTGTGGTTCTAATACCTTTTCTTTGAATTCAGCGATGAACATATACATATTAGGTAATCCTTCATATATCAGTTAATTGCATACCTCTGTCGCTACCCATATCAATGACTGAGTGATTCACACGCACCTTTTGAATGATACTTCATGCAATCGATTATGCCAATTTTCCAGTGCCTCGTCGAAGTCTGAGGACCCTAAACTAACACTTCGCCACCCCAACTCCCTGTCGCCGGTGGGATTGATGTAATCCTCTGAAACGTTGTATACATTGTCCCATCCTTCTATAAATTCATCCCTCATTGGTTCGACATACCTCTTCCCTTCTGATGGATCAAGTGGGGTGACTACCCTCATGTCTCGGTTTTCAAACAACATTGTCCTCTTCTTAAAATTTATGACAGCCTGATTCTCCATCTCCCAATCTATTCCCAGAAACATAGGATAGGGGCTTGTCACCATTTTCATAAAGTTGGTCACATGAAGAATTAGTGTTTTGATATTCATCCTTGTCTTCATTGTGGAATACAAATCATCTCTCAACCAAATGTATAAAGAAGAAGAAGGTTCAAAAAATAACACATCACTGTGGATGGATAAGTTCTTGACGAACACATCACTATGGATGGATAAGTTCTTGACGATAGAATCAACAAGTCAAGACATTTCATATGTCTTAGCATATAGTTTAAACATGAGTAAAGAAAGGCTCTTGTACCTCATGGTGAAAGTACATTGAAGAAAGAATATCAAGTTAAAAGGTTAATGGTCAACCAAAACCACCACATGCTCTGATGATATTGGTTAGTGGCCAACCAAAACCACCAAATACATGCCATCAAAATTCAACTATTAAAGAAGAATCCAAAAGCTTAAGCTTGGATCCCTTCCACATTCTTCTCACCTTGCACCTGAGAGGGGGTGACATCAATGATGACAATCATGATTCAAGACTCGAAATCCAATCATTCAAATCAAATCAAATTAACAAACTATCTACATCAATTATTTCAGAGAGTGCTCGGTGATCCTATTTGTTCATTAATAGCATAATGGTGATCCTATTTATTCACCTAATCAGCAGAAGATTCAAGCTTCTTATATAAAAATCAAAACCAAGGAACATTCAGACATGCCAATTGTTCACTTCCAAAATTTCATCTCTCATTCAAAGTTCAACATCAAAATTGGTGGATTTTTCATGCATATATTCATCGAATCTTACTTCAAAAGTTTTAGATTGAAGATGATACCAGTTCTTGTTACTTTATTGGTATAATTATTCAGACTTTGAATTAAAGGGTGGAATGTTAGACTATGAGTCCATAAACAATCACAAATTCCCAGATCACCTCTCATATGAATTGTTATTCTTATCACTTTATGATTTTTCATACATATCCATTGATGAGTTGTCAGTGAGATCTACATCTAGAGGTCACTATGATCCTTGTACTATATAATATCATCATCGATATGAATATCAATGTTGAGAATGGATAAATCCTTTTCCACCACTTTGTGTCTCTTATTTGCTTGCTCTATAGTTTAATAAGCATATTCAAGCATTCAAGTTGCTAATCACATCAACATTTAATGACAAAGCTACTAGCACAAGGCAACTCAATCAAAGGAACAACTTGGATTCAAATTTAAAGATCAATTCAACTACATAATCAACTTTAATTGTAATTTGCAAATAGTTATTTTTGCATCAAAATCAAGTTGAATTGAATTTTTAACTGGGTGCATTCTCGGTTGAACCCAACACCCTCCAATTTATGAGTCTAAATTGAATAAAGAGGTCAAGTGAGTCATGAAAATAAAATCCTTGTAAAATAAAATTCTAGGGTGCATGATCATTAGAACCAGACACCCTAAAGTTGGTAATAGTAGCAAGCGGGCATGACAATTGAAAATCTACAATGGGTAACGGAGAAAAGCGGTTGCAAAATGCAAATCAAGAAATTAAAGAACTATAGGATTCCTTAGAAGAATTGAAGAATATGGTTATTAATATTCACCACCAAATTGAAATGAAGGAGCAAGTGATTTGATTTCTTCCACTGCGGTTATTTGAAAAGGAAATTATTGATGCAACTTCTTACACAAATGATCTAATGTAAAACTTTGATGCCACTTGTTATACAAGTGATCTAATACAACTATGAAATACAACTACTATGATTGATGATTCATTATCTAGTCATGAGAAGGAATTATTTAGAAACAGTAAAATGATTAACACAAGTTTTGAAGATGAATCACAAGCTGAAGCACAGAGTGATAGCAGTTGCATTGAATTTGAATTTGAAGAAAACATTTATAAAGAACAACAATAAGTAAAAAATTATATTTCAAATGTGATTTTCAAACCTTAGGAAGATTTACACTTCAATAGAAATCAATATGGCTTAAGATATGAAAAAGACAACTTTGATATTCCAGGTTACTTCAAACCAGTCTAATCCATGCGTGTGGTGTTTCTTGATGAAAATTTGAAGGCTAGTGAAGTTAATGAAAAAATTATTCTAGAATTTGGTGATAAACACATGGAAGAAATTCCCAAATGCCAACATTGTCATAAAGTTGGTCACATGAAGAATTACTGTTTTGATATCCATCCTTGTCTTCATTGTGGGAAGACAAATTATCTCTCAAACAAACTTTGAAAGCAAAAGAAGGTTCAAAAGCAAACACTTCACTATGGATGGATAAGTTCTTGGCGATGGAATCAAGAAGTCAAGAAGTTGCATAATTCTTACCATCTAGTTCAAACATGGGTAAAGACACATTTGAATGGTGAAATATCAAAAGAAAACAAACTGCAATCCCTTATTGCAGATGATAATTTTGAGAATAACTATGGACCATTCTAAATTGGTACTCCCTTATACCTTAAGGAGGGTAAGTACAAAAATGAAAGAAGAAACAAGATCAAGTGAAAAGGTTAGTGGTCAACCAAAACCACCACATCCATTGATGAAATTGGTTAGTGGTCATCCAAAACATGGTATCAAAATCAACTATTGCATAAGAATTCAAAGCTCAAGCTTGTATCTCTTCCACATTCTTCTCACATTGCACCTAACAGGGGGGAACATCAATGATGATAGTGAGTCTTCAAGATTCAAAGTCAAATAATTCAAATCAAATCAACAAACTATCTACATCAAATCAACTATTCAAGAGAGCACCTTAAATTATCCTATTTGTTCACTAATAATATAATGGTGATCTTAATTCTTCACCAAATTAATAGAAGATGCTAACTTCTTCTAGAAAAATCAGTGAATGTTCAGACATGGCATATGTTCACTTCCAAAATTTATGCTATCATTTAAAATTCATTTTAGATGAACCATTCAACATCTATATTGGTAATTTTTCAAGAATATATTCATCGAAGCTTAATTCATAAGTTTTTGATTGGAGATGATACCAATTTATGCACTAGTCAACGTTTCCTTACTGGCATAATTAATCAGAGTTGTGATTAAGGGGGGGAATGTTAGACTATAGGTCTCCAGACAATCACAAAGTCCTATATCACTTCTCATATGATTTGTTATTCTTATCACGTTATGAGTTTTCATACTTATCCACTAATGAGTTGTTAGTGAGATCTAGATCTAGAGGTGACTATGATTATTGCACTATAGAATATCATCATTGGTATGAAGATCAATGTTGAAGATGGATAAATCCTTTTCTTCCATTCTATGTCTCTTGTTTGCTTGATTTATATTTTAACATCTTTGATAGCATCAATGTGACAATGTTTAAAGATTCATCTCTTATGGGTACTTTTACCCTACCCCTGGTGATATGTTATGTGGGCCCTTCCCCCATATTTACCATATCTTATGTCTCCATTGGGATAATGTATAAAGATACATGGGTGATACTCAATGCATCATAGATTGGTTCAATGGGAACAAGTATGTTTTATCTGCATTCGAAATGGCTTATCAATCCATTCAGATGGATTCCACGAATGCTAATTAAAATATCCACATTTAGGAGGAATACCATCAATTTACCTTACAAATTTGGATGATCAATTCTCCTACTTCAAATGACTTCATAGGGATCACCACTCTTAATGGAATCCATGAATAAAATATGTATAAAAAAAACATTTGGAAGGATAGATACCATAGAAAAATGGATTAAAGAGGGGAGTGATGTAACCAAATGGTGAACAAGCATGCCATACATGCCACACAAACACTAGATAACTCAAAATACCTAATGGAACTAGCCACATCACCTTAGAACTCATGCCAACCAAGAAATAAGTGTACTATGGAATATCCCATGCCTCCAAATATGTGAAAGATGGAAAAAATAGGGGAGTGCTCTAATCCAACATATAAGCAACCCCTAACTAGATGTAAAATCAATGCCAAACTAGTAAAATCACCTAGGTCATTCCACCACCAAGGAATAATGTACCCAAGTACAATGTATCATCATAGGAACCAAGGGGTTAGCTAACCATAACATTTAGTACTAACCGAAATAACCATGTACCATGATTAATAAACCATCAATGAAGAAAATAAGCATCATGATACCAAGGTGTACCACTATAATCCACTGAAAAGATATCATGTTAGTGACATGATCTATGGGAACAAAAAATAACTATGCAAGAAACCAGTCTCCTATAGACACTACACACCCATCATCGACGGTGTTCAGACAAATCATAGGGGAAATGCCATGGAAAGTGTGAACATCAATAATAATTTCCCTATATCTATAAAGTAATCCATCAATTGCATCCTGCAAATCTATTGTAGGTGTGATAAAAATGACAAGGGGTGTGATGAAAGTTAGAAGGTGAAACCTCATGCAACATGAGCGGTAACATGATCCAAAACATCCAAAGGGTCAAAACCGAGACATTGCATTACAATGGTTTATTTTCTTTCCATTACCAATCACATGGCAATGATGTATGGAAACCTATGCAAACTATTGGAGCACACAGTCATACTAAGAGGGGGTTGAATCAACATCACACCTTTTTATCAATTTTCACATCAGTAATTATTCACCATTATCAATCATAAATAATCATCAACATAAAAAACACAATACACAGAATCTTTATATGGAAACTCAATTTATTGAATTGATAAAACCATAAATTACAAAAAATTGTAGAAGATACCAATCTCCAATTATGGTGTGAGCACTCACTCATAAATTTAGCAGACATCAATCTGATAGGGACACCAATCCCTTGTTCAAGCACCAATTTGCAATTTGCAGGCACCAACCTTTCCAAGAGATGAGGAAACCAATCCTCTTTAGCACTAACTCAAATCAGCGGGCCCCAACCTGTTAAGTGGATGAGGACACCAATCCTCTTGTACACAAACTCAGTATTTCCTTATAAATTATTTCATAAGTATGTCCTTCAATCCTTCCTTCAAACCTATCCTCTAACTATATTCAATTTATGTCCAGTTGTCTTTAAATCTGTTGCAAGATAGTTTCTAACATAACCCTCAAAATACATCAAAAGATATCCTCAAGATAGTCCTCAAGGTCTGAAATAGTATGCCACAGAGTCCTCCAATTTTCTCCTTAATATGTTCCAAAGGTGGCCTTCAAAACCAATCTAGACCAAGCCTAATTCTCTTCCTTAAATAGTCCGCAAACAGATTGATGTTGTCCTTCAAGGGAATCTCGCAGAGATCTCTCAAACAGGCCAAATCTGCTATATTTTGACCTCGGTTTTTATGCCCTTTTAAATCTGTCATTCAATCCAGACTTCCCCTTGACTTTTCATTAAATTATTTCCTGCCTTCTCTTTTTGTTATTTCCTAACTCATATCCCCATATATTCATTGTCTTAGATTCCTTACGTTTCAAAACACTCTCACTCCAAATGAAGGTGTACTACACTTATTTATATACATCAATTTTGTTTTTATTTTTACAAATGAGACCGACCTGTTCTTTATTTGTATCTTCAAAATTCCCTTTGACTGAGCCGACCTGTAGATGTGAATTTTTAATTTGAGCAAGTATAAATACCTAGGTGTAAATGAAAATTTACAAGTGGTTGACCTATGTTATTTTGTGTTTGAATCCACCCTATGTTGGTTGTCATCGTGAACAAGTATAAATACCTAGTGTAGTGCACATGTTTTAGATGATCTTATATGTTGATTTGACACATCATGTGTGTCTTTTGAAGACCAATTGGTGTTCCTTTCATCACTTATCATTGAGCCTTGTAGGGAAAGATATATCTTGGCTTGTGGAGGCTATCAATGGTCCAAAGAGGTGGGTCTATCCTATAGAATGTTGTCTTCTTAATGCATGTTGTAAACTTATTACAAGTATATTTTTGGGTTGTGGAGGATGCTTGGCACACCAACAAACACATGCTAGTTTTAGATTGCTTGGTGTGCAAACAAAGTGTCTATTACCTGTACATAAGCTCATTTTTAACATTTCGGAGCATCATTCTAGGAGGTGAATGTTGACTTGTCTTCGTGCTAAATGGAGAATAGGAAGAGTTCCTTTCTAGGTTATAATTCCTATATTTGGATGGGATACTAATTGGCTAAACCACCTTCATTACACCATGAGCCTACAGATTAAATAGGGTATATGAATGGTTAAGCATTGAATTTTCTTTGGAAAGGATATTGTTAAACTTTGAAAGTATCATGTTGAACTTAGTCACCATGTTTGGAGGACATGCCAACACATTACATCATCATACATATTTAGGCACTTTTGTGGAGACCTTTTCTAGGTTCTTGTGTTGAATTCAAGGATTATCAATCTATATTGGATTTCAGATTTTGGAGCATGTGATCCACCTTTGTCATGTTGATGATTCAATTGTTTTTCAGCAATTGGGGTGCTTTGCTTGGATGGGTCTAGGTGGAGCTTTATGGTTTATATTTGACATGAATCAAGCACCTCTCGTAGTTGTTGTACAACATGAATTACCATGATTGTGTGTGTTGAACTTGGAGGGATATAGATGGGTTCAGACAACTTGTTTTGGATTATTTCTAAACACTAATTTTGTGGTTTGATTGGAGAGATACACCCTGCTTGTGGTCTTCTTGAACATTTTATGTGGTCTTATATTGTGTAATTTCAAGGAAAATTAAGATGCATTTCTTGAAGATTCATGCATCCATCCATTCTTAGTTTATTCATTGCTAGTGATGACTATTTTTCGATTTGTTGGGCACTTTATTGCTAGGTATGTGTTAACACCTATAAAAAAAAAACTCCCACAGGGAAAGGAAAGGGAACCCCCTACCAAAATATCAATCCTACCCACTAACTTTTTACTCCAAAAGAAGAGGCAAAAACTCCCAAAAAATGGCTAAGTATTAACCACTTCCGATTGGATGAGCAAGCCACAGTAAGAAAAATGATAAAAAGGAGGTCTTCCACTCTTAAGAGATTGAATGGTTGATATTGGAGATAGATCTAGATCAACGGCGGTAGAGCGATTTCGCAGAGGTTCCAACTTTCCGAACCCACATTGCGGATTGAGGAAGTCAGAGGAGTAACTATCTGAATATATTCTTAAGAACTCCTAGATAAAGTGGAATGAATGAAGAGCACAATTACTCCAATAAAATGGGTATAATAACCCTAGAAGATAAAAACACAAATCGGCTTGAAAGATAAAATAAAAGATAAATAAATAAAATCCAAGTTGGCCTAATTGAGGACACTTCTATTGAAAATAAGAATATAAAGAAAGTGCTTTCACACTTCATTATCACAACGACAAGTTCATCTCTCTCTCAAGTGGTTTGCACTTCTCTAGGAGGACAAGTGAAGAAGACAAGAAGCAAGAAGAATTTCACTATGGGTTGTAGAAGACTAATTTTTGGGGCTCTTATTTGTGTTTCTCTATTTGTGATCTATCTTGTTCAAGATCACTTGTATATATGGATGTACTTGTATTTTGTACTAAACCTCTGAATAAGAAAGGATTGTTTGGTTTTCCCAGGGTAAACTATTGTGTCTATTGTGCATGATTATGTGTAGTTAAAGTTGAAAGAGATGAAAAGTATAATGCTATATCATTAAAATCTAACAAAGACTCTCTCATCTTTGAAGACTTGTTATTCAAGGAAACCCCAGAAAATTATTTCTTTGATGCTTACCTTATTGTGATTGAAGCGTGGCCCAAATTTAGCAATCTTAGGATTTGTCTTATCTAGAAAATGTGACTTTATGTAGCACCTATTTTTTGTTACATGATGTTATTGGGATTGTTCTATATATGAATCCATCCTCATGTATAATAAGGGGGCAAAGGGAAATATATAATTCATCAATTGCTAGATTCTTTACTATTTTCACTTCACCCAATCATCATTCACATCCTTGTCACCATCATGCTAGATCACTCAGCACTTAGTTATTTAATATTGATCCCTTGAACTTGTTACTAACATGGTTAGTATCGACTTCTAAATAGTAGGGTTGTAAGAGTCTTGGTTGGTGTTGGGATGAAGCCCAAAAACCTCTCTTGGTGTAGTGTTGTTTTTCCTATGAAGCTTGTACTTGTCTACTTCTTTGTTAATAGTAAATACTCTCATCTTGATCAATTGATGTTTCAAGTGTTCTCCTTAATTGGTAACGATTGCCTTCTAAGTTGATACACTACCATTGTTTCATTCACCCTATAAATTGTATCCTTTCTTTTAGACTCGATTTCACTAAGGATTCAAGGCAACGATGAAATTACATTAAAGAAATTTTGTTTCGCATCTTGATTGTTATGTCATGCTTTGTTGGTTTCTAGGAATATATTATTGACTAACTTGGAAATTTCAAGGAATTCAACTAGGGATACCCCATAGAACCAGTATGCATATATTATTGACCTAACTTGCATATTTCAATGAATTCAACTACATATACCCCCCTAGAACCAATGCGCACTAGTACTTAAGTGAGAAGTATGTTGGTAATAAGGGCATTATTCCTAATTATTTCTTTTGATCACTACTTGTGAGGATGGTGGCAAGATCTTGCAAGGATGGTTTCAAATGATAACACCAATCATAAGTGTCTACAATACTTGCAGATCCAATTTAAGCTCCAAAAGATGGACATTTCAAATGGATAGGATTTCTGCAACAATTTCATACAATGATAAGTATAATAAAAGCACCACCAACAAGTTGGCAATGCTTTTCTTTTCACGGTAATGGATATGTGTTTTATTAGACAAAAGTACAGGTGTTGCAGCCATGAACCATAGACCTTGTTACAAACCAAGTTCGAAATTTTCTTTGGTCCACTCTCCTATCCCCTTGAAATCCCAATTCATATGGAGATTAGCACTTTAGTTCCTAACTTCTTACATTTCCTACTTTGAGTGCTTTTGAATGATTTCACACACTACTTATAGAGAAAACTACACTGAAAGTGTATACCCAAACGTCATCTAGAATGCCCATGATGTGATCTTAATTTCCAAGCAGGGATTGAGATCCCATTGCTTTGGTCTGATCCACTTCTCGAATCTTCTTTATGGAATTCTTGCCTCTTGTGAGAGGTGGAGAGATAAATTGCTTCCTTACAACTCCAACATATGATGGATTTCAATTAACCCTTGCTTCCTCTTGTCTTTGTTGTTTCTTGAATCGAAAGGTTGTGCTTGCAAGAGGGATCTTGCTCCTACACACTCCCTTCCATCACATATTATTTTATTTATTCATGTTCATGCCCTTGCTCGTATTTGTCTAGTATTATATACGAGTACCTCATTGTATTCAACATCAATTGCAGCTTATGATAACTCCTCGAGCTATTCTTTGTTGCTCTATAAAATATTACATTGATTCATCATCTGAGCGAGCAATTTTCCCTAGATATGTTGGAGTATAGGTTGCCTCCTCTTCCACTGATTAATTGTTTGCATGTGTTATTCCTTTTTTTATTAATGCATTCTACGAGACAACTTATTTTTGCATAATCTAGAAAAGTGGTGATATTAATGGCAGTTGTTGCACTTAAATGTTTGTTGCTCATAATCCAAATCTTGGAAATGCCACCAGTTTATCTATCTGTGTTCAATTGTATTTATTATCAATGTGGTTTCTCCAAATCAATTCCTAAGCATATGCACACCCCTACATACAAGCTTTCCTTTAGTACATCACTTTGTCTATCAACTTTCCAATGTTGTTTCTAATTAACTGAAAGTTCAAGTCATCCTATGTAAATTTTCCTTACCCTAGGTGAATTTTGTCCTTATGTTCTCAAATAAATGAACTCTATTTTTGAAAAAATTAATTCACATAGTAGGAAATTAACAATGGAAGAATAAAACATTTTACACACACATGTACTCCTTCAAATTATCTTTTCATTAATACTTCAAAGCTTATAAGGAAACCTCCACAACTGCCAATGACATGTAGTTGTACGGTACACTCAAACAAAGTAAATCTGCAAACCGACGAGAGAAATTTGCCCATTGAAACTAAAAATAAAAAAACTCACATGCATCCTTACAACCTATTATACAGTCAACACATTATACAACTTAACGAGAATTATATACTCAAAACGAGAACTCTAACCATAAAATTGCATATTACATATTAGAACACTTGCTCATGAAAATACATTTTAGTATTAAAAATAATAGAAATAATTATTTTAGGCATTTGCACTTGAAAGTACTTTTTAGTATTTAAAATATTAGAAATAATTATATTAGGAGCAAAGTGGAATCCTAGGCTTAATATCTTAGCTAACACCACATGCACCCACAAAATAGAATTTAGTGTGAGCATCTAAGAGACAAACTTGAGTAAATTTAGGAAAATAGGTGCAATCTTCTAGAAAACTTGACACTTGGTTATGTGAGATAAATTACTTTTTGA
The DNA here is from genome assembly GCA_027924585.1 of Larix kaempferi. NCBI lineage: Eukaryota > Viridiplantae > Streptophyta > Pinopsida > Pinales > Pinaceae > Larix > Larix kaempferi. The sequence continues at coordinate 29,191,638 of BSBM01000372.1, forward strand.
ATATTAAGAAATTGAGTATTTTGCATGAAGCGACATGTGTCGCAAGGGATTTTCCTATTTAAGGAAGGCCTTGGGAATGGGTAAGGGACCCAGTTTTTGGATGGTTATCGTAATCTTGAAAAAGTGAGTGACTTGCTCCTATTGGGGTTTGGCTATAAATTCTTATGGGGGGGGAACCCATTTAGGAGTTTCTCGAATTTTGTGTGTGAGCTCTACGACCCAAAGCTTAGGGGTGGTTATGCGACTGAAAGCATAAGCCTACGGTTGGGTGGCGAAGCTAACGGTTGTTTCGCCAATGGTTAATCGAGCTTTACTGGAGGGATCCTATGGAAGACACGGACGACAATGCACAAGTTGGATCGAATTAACGGAAACTTCTCCTTTGACAACGGTCATGACCTACGGTCGACAGGTTATGGTTTTGTCTACATTTGCTAAGTTATTCAGTTAATTTATTTTATTTCTCTGGTAATTATGGTATCTAATCTATTTTGTATTAATTTGTTGAGTTTCAGGTTCAGTTCGTGAGGAACCTACAGGAGGGGTCCCTACAAAGGTTCTCTCGAGCACAAACACCCTAGACAAATGTTTCTAATTGAGGTGGGAAACCATTCAGTGCCATTTTTACCAACTCTGTTTCTTCAACTTCTCCCCTACTGCTACAAGCTGGTTACAAATCTCTGTGACCTTCATTAGGTAACTGGAGACATTGTCTAATCTAGTCATCTTAATACATCTGAGTCTGGTGTGCAATATCATCTTTCAGTTAATGTTCTCGCTCTAGTAAAGGCTAACCAAGGAATCCAACATCCCTTTCATCGTATTCTTCTTGGATATATAAGAGATCAAATTATCATGTATAGCACCCATGATCATCCGCTTGTCTCTCATTTATTTATTCTTGTGAGTTATCAAAAGTTGTGGATTTGTTTGTGAAGCCACCACATCCTTAACAATATCCTAGACATTGTGCTCTTCTAATAGAAGAGTAACAGATTTGAGCCTAGTGTGCAATATCATCTTCCATTTAATGTTCTCACTCTAGTAAAGGCTAACCAGGGAATCAAACATCTCTTTCGTCGTCTTCTTATTGGATATATGAGAGATCAAATTATCCTTATGACATCTATGATCATCCACTCGGATCTCATTTCTTTCTTCTTATGAGCTGTCAAAATTTTTGGATCTCTCTGTGAAGCCGCCACATCATTGATTTTATCCCAAAGGTCATTCCCTTCTAATATAAGAGTTACCCTAACTTTCCATGACACAAAATTCAAGGCACCATCCAACTTGTCCTCAAACCTGAGGCAAGTTGATGCCATCTCTAATCTGTACATAAACTCCTACTCTTTTGATCTTTTGAATCAGAATTGCTCTGATACCATGTAAATTTTCCTTACCCTAGATGAATTATGTCCTTATGTTCTCAAATAAACAAACTTCAATTTGTATAAATTAATTCTTCACATAGTAGTATTCACACACATAGTAGGAAAATGAACAGCGGAAGCATAAAAAAAATTACACATGCATGTACTCCCTCAAACCAGTGTTTCATTAATACTTAAAATCTTACAAGGAAACCTCCACAACTGCTAATGATATGCAGTTGTACGATACACTCAAGCAAAGAAAATATGCAAACTTACAAGAGAAATCTTCCCACTGAAACTAAGAAAAAATTGCCCACAAAAACCATAAAAATCACATGCAAACTTACGGCCTGCTATATAGTCGTCCATACAACTATATGGACATGTTTGTACAGATACATACAACTACACGGATCACCTATTTCTGTTGGATGCAAGCTGAAATTTGCCTAGCTGCTTGACAAGGATTCTCTCTGGTGCTTTATCTCTGCTCCTTTGTTGAGTTTATTCACCTTCCAACCAACCTGTCTTCGAACAAAGAATGAATGTGTCTTTACCCTCTACTTTGACTTGCATTTATATTTTAGTTGAAGACTCAATCTACCAAAACCCTAATCTCACGATGAGGTCTACGGTTGAGATCATCCTAAATCAATAATGCATTAACATGCACTTTATTAGACTCAACAACAAAATATAAGACTTTCACTTTATTAATAAAGTGAATTACAAAATAGATTTGACTTGGGTGACTTCATGCATGCTTGAGACTAAACCTGTGTGGAAGTTCATGTCCGAGCTACAAACATCAACATCCTAGAATATCAAGGGAAAGGTGGGAAATGAATCTATGTTAGGATTTCTTTGGGGATATCCTCTTCTAATTTGAATTCTTTTGTCCAACGATTCAAGTATAACCCTCAAGAGGGCCCGTAAATTATGGTATGCCTTTGAAACTCGAGGCACAATCCTCTTATAGCTAGAGCAGGAAAGCCATATAGCCTCAAGCACAGAAAAAAAAATTCAACCCCCGAAATTAAAGCAACCAATACTATGTCAATCATAATTCGATAACTTTTTTGTTTGGTTATTGCCTCGTACATTTATCAATGAATTCCTTCTCTACAAAGAGGAGGGATTTTCTTCTATGGGATGGGGTTGTGATTCATATTTATGAGACCTCTACAAAGCTTTTTTATAAAACACTTAATTCTCTATCCAAGTTTGTTTCCCCTATTTCCTGGCCTCCACACCTAGGGCTTGGAATCTTGCAACTTCCCTCCCAAATGTTTGTCACCAATTATGTTTCCAATTTTCATGGCTATGGTTTTACCTTATTTTCAATCTCATGATATTCATCTATGCTTTCATGACATGAAGCAAGGATTCCATGGCAGCCAGAGTGAAAACCCTAGCCACAAGTTGTTGCTTCAGATCATCCTAACATTTTTTGCATCAGCGAGTGTTACCTAACATAGTTGACAGAATGTTATAATACCACTAGAATCAAGAGGATAAAAATCCCTAAACCTAACCTAATCCTTTCTATTATATCCAACATAGAAATGAGGGAAGAGTCGATGCTCTAGCTATTATTCAGTTGCATACTTTAAGCAAAGCAAGAGATAAGAATGTAGAAGATGAACATCCCCATGTGTGGCACTATAGAAGACCATATTGTCCAAAAGATCCACAATGAATTTGTATGTCTACATATTTTTCATTGTGACCCTTTTATTTTAAACAAGAAAGGTACAATGCTTTGTTTTGTTCTACTTTTCCCACATTAGTTTCTCTAGGGTAAAAACTAGTGTCAATTATTATCTTTATCTTTGTGATGTGTAATTCACTATAGTTTATGAATGGTGTGTTTATCTTTGTTAAAACATTTAATACAAGTAAAATATATTCTTAGTGGAGCAACAAGTCATGCTAATGACACTAATGGTTTAAGATATTATGGGATACATTATCCTTTGGATTACCCAAGTTAGTTTATAGATCACACCCTTAGTGATTGGAAACATGGACCATATTGTTGTTACTGGTGTGCCATAGGGTTACCACATCTCGTGTTAGCATCCACTTCATAAGTGGTCCTAACACCTATTTATAAAGAGGCCTAAACCTCATTTGTACTTTCACTAAAGAAAATATATCACTATCAATGTTATCTTAAGGGGTACTTCCAATAAACATCTTATGTACTTGGTTTAATTTTGTAATGATGTGAGATTACTAGTGAATTGGGTTTAATTTTTTTTACCACATTAAATAATGTTGCATCACCATTTCTATCAAGCTAAATATATTGGAGAAGGTTTTAATTCCACATCGTGTGGCTCAAATCATGGGAGGTAAATACAAATTATTTCCATGAAGTGGAAACTATGATAAGGAAAAAAAATCGAATAATAGAAATAATCTTCTCAAATGGTGACACCACTTTTGATTTCCCTCAAATATCTAACTATACTTATGCATGCCATATTTGGATATTTTCTAATAGAATCACCAAGCTAAAGGAATGAGGCTCAACAAAAGCTCCTTATTGGAAATCCCAAAGTAATCATTGATCAATACAATGAAGATATTTTTAAATCAATATTAGAAGAAGTAAAAAGGGGTTATATTCCAATGCTACAAAAGGATTTGGTCCCCCCTTCCCCGCACAGGGACAAGGAAACTAAATTGCATGTTTCCCTGCATCCCCCTTTTGGAGAAAACTTGAGAAAATGCAAAGTGGGGAATTTCCTAGATAATTAGGGGTGTTTCCATATAGTGGGGGATGCCTAGGTACACCCCATACACAACTCCCCCACCCCAAGTAATTTTTTTCCCAACAATGTTAGAAAAAGTGAAGAATTTTTTTATAAAAATACAAAAATCCCTAAAACAAATAATACCAAACATTATTTATTTCATGTTTTCTTTTTTCATTTATGGTGTGTCATTGTGTTTTTCATGTATTTAAAAAAATAGATTTTTGTATGAGGTCCACAACACCCAACGTTTCCTAAAATTTGGAGGGGTGATTGGACACATTCCCCCAAGTGTGTTTCCCCATTATTTCCATCCTAAAAACTTGATGGAAAATTTGTATATTCTCCTTTGATATGATAAAGCCCTAGGGTCGAATGCCTTCATGTCGAAATTCTACCAAATGTTCTAAGATATCCAGGTTTTCTTACGTACTTATCCTATAAAAACTAAACAAAGTACAGAGCACTCCCCCATGGAAAAGGGGGACACTAAGGCACCCCCCCTTCCATGATTTTTTCTCAACCTTGGAAAATGTCTAAAAATTTAAAGAAAAAAACACAAAAAATCAAAAAACCTAAAATGACTAAGACCAAATGTTAATTATTTTAGGTTTTCATTGTTCATGTGTGTGACAATGATTGTTATATATATATATATATATATATATATATATATATATATATATATATATATCGTGTGTGTGTGTGTTATGATTTTGATTTTAAACGAGGCCTCCGACACCCTACATTTCCTAAAATTTGAGTGCAGGCAAGCGGGGCCAGTGCAATCTCCACACACCCAACGGATGTGTTTCCTTCTTCTAGTGTCCCCCATCCAAAAACTTGGAGTTATATTTTCATTTCCCCTAGCTTCATATCCAAATTCTATCAATTATTTTTGGAATCTTATCAAGGACATTCTCAAATGGTTGAGGAAAATAGAATTGAAGGAAAATTGGGAGGGGAAACAAACTCACTCATCTCGCTCTTAGTCCAAAGCAAACATATCTAGAAAATTATGTAAGTTACAAACCAAGTTTTCTCTACAACATAGCTTACAAGATATGATATGAGCTCATAGAAACTAAAATTAGGAATGGTATTAGTACATTAATTTTGAAAGAACAGGGAGGATTTGTTCATGGAAGATCTATCTATGAAAATATCATAATGATCCAAGTAGTGGTGCACTCTAACAACGTTGCTAAAACGAAAGGCGTGGCGGTTAAGTTGACATGGACACTAAGTTAAATCATGTTAGTTTTGGTAGTTCTTAGGTACTCCTGCATCAGGTGCCTAGGTGCAGGGGTCCAAGGACAAAGGATGTCTCATTAATGACTAAAGCTACTTTATTAAATGTGTTGTTAAAGTACTTTATGATGTGACTTTATAATTTTAAAGTGAAATGTACTTTATTAAAGTGACTTGTATTTTATAAAGTGACTTTAGAATATAAAGTGACTTTAGAATATAAAGTGCACTTTTCATGTAAAAATGACTTTTAGAATGTAATGTGTTTTATATAGTTTCACTTAAGTGATTTAAGTGAACTTGAGATTAAAACATAGCCTTAGATCTTGTGGGCCAAGATCTAATCTCAGTCGTAGAAGTTGAAAAGACATGGGAGTTACCCTAAGTTGGAAAATAAAAAGACTTAATGAGACTTCATTTCCGCACATTCAAAGGTTAGGAAGTAGAGTGGCTCGAGTTTCAAGAGAGAGGGAGATTGAGCAGAGAAGAAAAGAGGAAGTGGAGCAACTGAGAAAGGGGGCACAGTTTATGAGGAAGAGGAGAAGGGCGCAGTTTCCAAGAAAGAAGAAGAGGGCATAATGTTCTCAAGGCGCTGAGAAAGCATCCCAAGGAGAGGGCACACATCCCCAAGCATTTAATGCAGTTTTTTTAGAGGTTGTCTGTACTACTGACTGTGAAGGTCGTATTGTACGGATTAGTGGGCCATACTACTAAGAAAGAGTGGGTCATACAACTGAAAGAAGGCACTAAAATCGAGGCATCATGTGCACACAAATTTCAAGGTAACTTCTATTATTTATTCTCTATATTGTTGTACCTCTATTATGCACATTTTCTAAGGTGTGATTTGTTGTTAGAAAGGTTGTATTGTGCTGGCTATTTTGTTAAAATTTGGGAACATCTTTCAAGACAAGTGTTTTGGGCATGTTTTGTACAAAGTTTGACACATTTCCCAAGGAATATTGTTGGTACAGTGGTTGAGTACAATCTTGTACATTTGTTGCTATTATTAACATATGTTGTACATTTAGAAAATTTTCTTTAGAGCTCAATAAAAATTCTCTTGACTGTTTTTCCCCTTAGGGGGTCTTTTTAGGGTCATTGACCAAATTTCATGAGCTAATATTTCATAATAGTCTGCTGATTTTTATGTTTTTCCGTTGCTAAATGTACTTGATGAACAGTATATCCGTCACAGTACATGTGTAATTAAATCTTGAGTAAAGTACATAAATTTTGTTTACTGGAAAGTCTAATATCAATGGTTTATTAAGTGTTTGAAAAAATATGTGAGTGAACTTCTGAACATACTTCGAGTTTATCAAAAAATCATTTGTTTGTAAGAAAGGCGGGGGTGTTTGATCCATATGGATATCACTGGCCACCCACCTACTCCACGAGCTCAAAACAGTTTCCCATTTTGGCAATTTTCTAGTAATTTTTCTACGGGTTTTTGGGTCCTAAACTTCTGGGGTCATTTGAGGCCCTAAACGACGTATTTTGGCGATCCGTGAGGGGGAATCGTTTCCAACTACATGCATTTTCCCCCAATCTAAATTTTTTAATCTCATATAGACCTTTCCAACGGGCTATCGAGCGCCCCAAACGGAAATTGTATGCAAAAGTTATGACCCCGAGAAGTTGACTGTTCAACTAACCACCTTGGGGCCGCAAACTTTATGAGGGTTCATCTTCTAGGGTTAGGTTTTTGGATGTTTGGGTTCTTTCCCTCATGCTTATGATAAATCGGTCATTCCGACCTCTTTTTGTATTCAACTTGGCACGAATGAGCATAACGGCCACATATCTTCTTAGAGATAGCTACCACCATTCTAGCTATTTTATTTTACAGTCTGTTCTATTTCCGCTATTTAATAGAATATGTGTTTACTGCATCATTGTGTTTCTTACCATATATCTGTGTATGTGAATATATATATGCTCTTTCATTCCATTCTCACATAAATCCAGATCAGTGGTATCAGAGCAATCTGCTCTTTGTTGTTTCTCGGTGCATGTCCTCGACGAGGTCAGGATATAGAGAGATGGGTCTCGAACTAATTTCACTTGGGGAAGATCACTCTCGCTGCCCCAAACGGCATCCCATGGCGGAAGCAAAGAGATATGACGGAGAGGTTATCTTATCAAGTTGTTGCTCGAGGAAGCCCTTGCGCGACAGAGGAACGAGATGATGGATAATTTCGCTCAGATCCTTCGACGCATGCCGACTGAGACAGATACACCTTCAACAATCAGTCATTTCAAAGATGTGACTCCCTTCAAGTTAAAAGTTAACTTTGGTATCCCTTTATTTGAAGGCTATATCGATGTTGATGCCCTAAATGAATGGTTGAATCTACCAGAAGGGTATTTCTCTATCCATATTTTTTTTCGACAGGGAAAAGATCAGCTTTGCGCTCCTCAAGGTTGTCCCCCATGTCAAAAATTGGTGGGAAACTTATTGTGAGCACAACTCATCAGATGAGTCTGGATTTTTTTAGGCCAGTCCCACTTGGGCCTCTTTTATAGATGTCGTTAAGGAACAATATTACCCTGTGGGAAACTATGATGAACAGTACACAAAATGGACCATTCTGCGTCAAGGGAGGGACCAAATGGTGTCGGAGTACACCAACAACTTTCATACCTTGCGCACAAAGCTGGGTATCAAGGACTCCGAGCGGCACCTAATACTGAAATATCATAGTGGCCTACACCGGTACATATGAACAGAGATGGAATTCCTGGACATATCTTCACTTGGATCTGCATATCGGTATGTTGTTAAAATCAAGCAGAAATTTCAGCAACAGAACAAGCGCCACTTCGGACCTACGCAGAAGCAGGGCAAGGGAAACTCTGGCTCGCAGAACACGGGACAGGGAAAGGACAACCAATCCCTACCACAAGTGAAGAAGTGTAAGGGAAAGAAAAAGAAGGACATCGAGAAGTGGTGCAAGTTCCAAAAAATCCCCTGGAACAACGCTGATGAATGTCGCTCAAAACTGTCATAGGTGGATGAGATCAAAGCTTCAGAATCATATCCTAGTTCCGATTCTGATTCAGAACCCAATGTCACAGCCGCAAACAAAGGGAAGCGGATCATTGATTCAGAACCTAGTGTCACCGTTACTACCACATAGATTCGACTAGAGGAACCTGAAGAGTCAGAGGCAGAGGAGTGCCTCTTCCACTCATAGATGTGGGTGAAGGGAATTCCCCTACATTTTGTTGTGGACAGCGGCAGCCAAAAGAACATGATCTCAGCAAAATTCATCAAGATATTGGAGCTACAAATAATACCACACCCGCAACCATACACCATTGGTTGGATAAGCCAAGGACGAGGTACCTGCGTCAGTCATCAATGTCACCTACCATACGGCATCAAGCCCTTCAAAGATGAGTTATTGTGTGATGTGGCCCCACTTGAAGTATGTGATGTTATTTTAGGACATTCATACATGTGGAAGCGTCATGTTGTATATGAATCGCGACCTCATAGTGTCATTGTCACAATGGGAGGACAACTCTATCGGATACCAGAGATAGTTGCACCTACCCCAACCAAGCAATGCAGGAAGATAATCTCCCACACTGGGAAATTTTCTCTATTCGCAATTTGCACTGAAGGATAACATTGAGTCGCAGATACATCCACAACCTCTGCACATGATCCCTCTACTCAGCAGAAACAAGAACACAAAGTCATTCCAGCATCGTCTATCAAGGTGCCTCTACAGTGCAAGGCCACGCATTCAGGGTGCTCCTCCAAAAATAAATCATTCACACCGGTGCAGACCAAGGATAACACGACAACCAAAATTGTTGAACAGCTCCAACGCATCCATCAACAACAATTGAAACCCTATGAAATGTCAAAGAAAGGCAGGCTTTTCACTTCCGCAAATGCCGCACCAGGAGCTCAAATCAACACACAGTTCAATATATGATAAGGGATTTAATGCAATGGAGACCAATGCTTCCTAAGAGGGGAGGAATGATATATATGGATATCGGTGGCCACCCACCTATTCCACTGGCTCAAGACAATTTCCCATTTTGGCAATTTTCTAGTAATTTTTCTACGGTTTTTCGGGTCCTAAACTTTTGGGGCTGTTTGAGACCCTAAACAACGTTTTTGGGCAATTTGGGGGGTAAATGGTTTTCAATGGCGTACATTTTCCCCCATTTGAAAGTTTTAAATCTCGGATAGACCTTTCCAATGGGCTATCGAGTGCACCAAACGGAGATCGTATGCAAAAGTTATGACCCCGGGAAGTTGACTGTTCAACTAACCACCTTGGGGCCGCAAACTTTATGACGATTCATCTTCTAGGGTTAGGTTTTTGGATGTTTGGGATTATTTCCCTCATGATTATGATAAATAGGCCCTTCCAGCCTCTTTTTGTATTCATCTTGGCACGAATGAGCATAGCGGCCACATCTCTTCTCAGAGATAGCTACCACCATTCTAGTTATTTTATTTTACAATCTATTCTATTTCTGCTATTTAATAGAATATGTGTTTATTGTATCACTGTGTTTCTTTCCATATATATATTTATGTGAATATATATATATGCTCTTTCATTTTGTTCTCACATAAATCCAGATAAGTCGTATCCGACAAGGTCAGGATATAGAGAGCTGGGTCTCAAACTAATTTCACTTGGGGAAGATCGCTCTCGCCGCCCCAAACGGCCTCCCATGGCGGAAGAAAAGAGAGATGACGGAGCAAGAGATCCTATCAAGTTGTTGCTCGAGGAAGCCCTCGCGCGACAGAGGAACGAGATGATGGATAATTTCTCCCAGATCCTTCGACGCATGCCGACGACGGCAAATACAACTTCAACAAGTAGCCATTCAAAGATGCGACTCCCTTCAAGGTACAAGTTAACTTTGATATCCCTTTATTTGAAGGCCATATTGATGTTGATGCCCTATATAAATGGTTAAATCTACTAGAAGGGTATTTCTCTGTCCACAATTTTTCCGATAGGGAACATATCACCTTTGTGCTCCTCAAGGTTGTCCCCCATGTCATAAATTGGTGGGAAACTTATTGTGAGCAAAACTCATCAGATGAGTCCGGATTGTTTGAGGCCAATCCCACTTGAGCCTCTTTTATAGATGACGTTAAGGAACAATATTACCATGTGGGAAACTATGATGACCAATACACAAAATGGACCAATATGCGTCAGGAGAGAGACCAAACGGTGTCAGAGAACACCAACAACTTTCATACATTGCGCACAAAGTTGGGTATCAAGGACTCCAAGCAGCACTCAGTACTGAAATATCGCAATGGCCTACACTAGTACATACAAACAAAGATGGAATTCCTGGACATCTCTTCACTTGGGTCTTCCTATTAGTATACTGTCAAAATTGACCAGAAATTTCAGCAACAGAACAAGCACGACTTCGGACCTGTGCAGAAGCAGGGCAAGGGAAACTCTGGCTCGCAGAACACGAGACAGGGAAAGGAAAACTAGTCCCAACCACAAGTGAAGAAGGGTAACGGAAAGAAAAAGGACACCGGGAAGTGGTACAAGTTCCACAAAAGCCCCTGACACAACACTGATGAATGTCGCTCAAAACAGTCATTGGTGGCTGAATCAAAGCTTCCATTAGAGAGATTTTGAGGTCTAAAATGGCCCTCCTAAGAGATATAATAAAATATTATGAGTTTGTCATTTTGTGGGGAAGGTATATTAACAACTTACATTTTACACTACAATCTATGTAAACCATGGTTAAATTAAATTGAAAAATTGTATAGAAATAAAATTAGTAAAAGATACTACATTGACGTGACTAGAAATAAAAAAAATGTGAGTACAAATAAAGGTGGTTTCTCAAAAGAACTTTTGTCCTTCAATAATTAATATTTTGAAATTATATATATATTCATTCAAAAACATAATTTTTAAAAATCCACCTATAATATAATATATTATATAATAAAATATATACTATATATAAACTAATAAAATATTAAAAAACATATTAACCTATTTTAGAATTCACATACTTAAAATTATTTCAAAAGTAAAAATACATAGAGAAATGATCACGTCACTTGGGATAATATATAGCCTAATACATTTAACATGTAACATATAATATTTTTAATATAGAACATACTATTACATATTATATGTTACATATTAATGATATTATATATATTATCTCTTATCACGTTATCTTTTCCTTAATTTTACAGTATGTTATATTCCTCTTCCAAACATACGTAATCATTCATTATAATTTTTTACTTTCCAAATAATTTTAATTTTATAGTATGTGAATTCTAAAAAGGGAATATGTGAACATGTTTTTTTAATATTTTATTAGTTTTTAAATATCTTAAAATTATGAAATATTTTTAAGTGAAAGTGTATTATCATGTTTTTAAAGTATAAATATATAAAAAAATTATTTTTTCAAATTTATGTAGTATAAAAGTACATGTGTATTTTTCTAAGTACATATATTGTATTTTTCCAAAAATTATGAAAAGACAATTATATTATTATATTGAAAAAGTGTGAAATAAGTACTTTACTTTATGATTTCAAAAGTACTTATAGAACTATCATGGTTAACTGTGGGTTCTCACCTACCATTGAAACTGTGACAAATAGCATTGTAACTCCAGCAATGCCACCTCAACCATGGGGAATGATGTCATCCTCTAAAATGTGATTGGTTGATTTTTATAGTACATTTTCTTTGTTTTGAGGCTCATTTTTTACCTCAAAATTTCTCTAATGAGAATCATATCCCAGTTCCGATTCTGATTCAGAACCCAATGTCATATCCGCAGACAAAGGGAAGCGGATCATTGATGCAAAACCCAATGTCATTGTTGTTACCACACGGATTCAACTAGAGGAACCGGAAGAGTCGGAGGCAGAGGAGCGCCTCTTCCACTCACAGATGTGGGTGAAGGGAATTTCCCTACATTTTGTTGTGGACAGCGGCAGCCAAAAGAACCTGATCTCAGCAGAAGTCATCAAGAGATTGGAGCTACCAATAACACCACACCCGCAACCATACACCATTGGTTGGCTAAGCCAAGGACGAGGTATCTGCGTCAGTCATCAATATCGCATACCATATGGCATCAAGCCCTTCAAAGATGAGGTATTGTGTGATGTGGCCCCACTTGAAGTATGTGATGTTCTTTTAGGACAACCATATATGTGGAAGCGTCATGTTGTATATGAATCACGACCTCGTAGTGTCATTGTCACTTTGGGAGGACAACTCTATCGGATACCAGAGATAGTTGCACCTACCCCAACCAAGCAATGCAGGAAGATAATCTCCCACACTGAGAAATTTTTCCTATTCGCAATTGCCTCTGAAGGAGAACATCAGATCGCAGATACATCCACAACCTCTGCACATGATCCCTCTACTCAGTAGAAACAAGAAGAACACAAAGTCATTGCAACATCGTCTATTCAAGCACCTCTACAGTGCAAGGACACACATTTAGGGTGCTCCTCCATAAAGAAATCATCCACACTAGTGCAGATCAAGGATAACACGACGCATCCATCAACAACAATTACAACCCTCTAAAGATGTCAAAGAAACGCAGGTTTTTCACTTCCACAAATGTCGCACCAGGAGCTCAACTCAACACACAGTTCGACATATGATAAGGGATTTGACGCAATGGACCATTGCTTTCTAAGGGGGGAGGAATGATCCAGATGGATATTGGTGGCCACCCACCTATTCCACTTGCTCAAAACAGTTTCCCATTTTGGCAATTTTCTAGTAATTTTTCTATGGTTTTTAGGTCCTAAACTTCTAGGGTCGTTTGAGGCACTAAACGACGTTTTTTTGCGACCCAAGGGGGAATGGTTTCCAACAACATTCATTTTTCCTCAGTCGAAAGTTGTAAATATCGGATAGACCTTTCCAACGGGCTATCGAGCGCCCCAAACGGAGATCGTATGCAAAAGTTATAACCCCGGGAAGTTGATTGTTGAACTAACCACCTTGGAGCCGTAAACTTTATGACAGTTCATCTTCTAGGGTTAGGTTTTTGGATGTTTGGGATTCTTTCCCTCATGCTTATGATAAATAGGTCCTTCCGACCTCTTTTTGTATTCAGCTTGGCACGAATGAGCATAGCGGCCACATCTCTTCTCAGAAATGGCTACCACCATTCTAGTTGTTTTATTTTATAGTCTGTTATATTTCCGTTATTTAATAGAATATGTGTTTACTGTATCACTGTTTTTCTTGCCATATATATATATGTGTGTGTGTGTGTGTGTGTGTTCTTTCATTTCGTTCTCACATAAATCCGGATCAGTATTGCATTCAAAGAAAGATTCATAAACTAAACCATTGCCTATATAAGCTCCCAAATGATAGCTCCCTTATTCAATGGGGGATCCACAAAGGTCTTCATACCCTCTCATGGAATCCAACAAGGTTTCCCTTTGTTTCATTTTCTTTACATCATAATTGTTGAAACTCTTGCTACAGCTTTGGAATAAATGAGATCAAACAAGCCTCCCTAGAATAGAGATAGTTTAGCGATCTAAAACCATTTTCCATTCCCAATTTGTTGATGATAAGCTTTCCCATGAGTGTCAACCATTTAACCAAAACACTTAAAGAGATATTGAACATGTACACTGGAAAAATAAACATTCTAAATTCAATGATATTCTGAACCAATGTGGATGATCTTATTCTCTTAAGAATATCAACCATACTTTATTTCCCTATAAGTTGAATGGGGATTCACTAAAGTATTTGGTAATTGCAATTGCCTAATTGGGAAAAAAAGGTTTAAAAGAAATTTTTGGCATAGGGGATGTCATAATTGACTCCTTGTGAAATCCACTCTCAACTCTGCATGTATACATGTTCCCCATGGTCGCTACTCCAATGGGAACTTTACATGAGTAGAAACTCATGGAACGGTGGCCAAGGAAAAAATTTCATTGGTGGCATGGTCAAACACCCCATATCCTTGAGGTGGGGGTGGGGTGTAGGGTGTTGAAGATTATGTAACTTCGGAAGATATTCTTATTGTACTTCCTTCGAGAAATATTCATATTGTATTTGATTATGTAAAAACCCTAAAAGAATAAGTCAAAATAGACAAGTCGGCTCAATAGAAGTCAGTGGATAAACTGCCCCAAACAATGGGCAGTCTACCCCAAACAATGCGCAGAATTGCCCCAGTGAAGCCAACCCTATAGTGGAAAAGTCATCCAAACATGTGTATAAATAAGGGGGTCGAATTGCTCATTTGTATCATCACAATTTCGCTCAAGCAAGTGAAGAAGTGCGCATGGGAGAGTCGCTGCAACTGGAGGAAGCTTATGTTTGGGTTTTATATCTTATCATATTCTCGGGATATTTGTGTAAGAGCCTTTAGATCTTGTTGTACTGTGTTGGCATTGTACTTGTGACCAATCTAGACTGAAGAAGTTTTGTTGGGTTTTTCCCGTGAGAGGGTTTTCCCAGGGTAAATCTTTGTCTCTTTTGTATGTTGTACTTGTCTATCTTTCAGTGATCCTATTGCATATAGTTATTGTGATAATATATATAATTTGTTGGAAGATCTAACATAACCATCCTAGAAGTATCAAAATTCTAACATGTTTTTAGAGCTAGCATGAAAGAAGACCTTGTGCAGTTAAACTATCGAAAGTGAAAACTAGGGTTTACTATTCCAGAGGCTTTTCACCATAGTTTGGGCTGAAAAGGAGGTCAAAGCAACTCGCCCTAGGAGGGCGCATTTTTCTATGGAAGAAGAATTCAGATCAGAGAATTTTCATTTTTTGCCCTGTCACTACTACTCTAGAAAACTAGGGCATCAAGTTTTTGGAGGCACATCTCTCTCTCCATTCAGTTTTTCAAGAATCCAAAGTTGAAAAATTAAGGTTTCTTTGACAAACCCTAGGTCATCCAGAAGTCAGATCTTAGAAGACATTGAAGCAAGCATGGAGCATCTCATTTGGTAAGTCATATTATCTTTATTTCCATTTGAGGTTCTCATTTTATCAAGATGACAAACAATACCAAGCTTGAAGATGAGCTTGAAGAAGCAGATAATTTCCGTGCCTAGAAGTATAGAGTGATGCTCATTCTATAAGAGTATGAGTTGGACAATTATGTCAAAGAAGAAGTTGCAGAGCCAGAGGGAGATGAAGACAAAGCTAAAAACAAGAAGAACTTGGTTAAGGCCAAGAGGATCATTGTTAACTCCATCAAGGATCACTTGATCCCCCATATCTCATCTTTGAAGACTCCTAAATAGATGTTCGATGCATTGAAGAGATTATTCAAAGGGAACAACATTAATAGGAAGATGACCTTGAGAACTCAACTAAAGGGTGTGAAGATGCAGAACTCAAAAAGTATCCAATTGTATTTCACAAGATTCTCCCAAATCAAAGAACAACTAGAAGCTATTGGAGACAATGTTGAAGAATTAGAATTGGTGATGACTACATTGAATGGTCCCCTAAGATCATGGGAATCATTCATTCAAGGAATTTTTTCTAGAAGGAAGCTCACCAAATCCAATAGGCTATAGGAGAATTGTACTCAAGAGGAAGCAAGAATTGAAGCTAGAGAAGAGAAGATGGATGAAGAAGATAATCACAAGCCTTAGCAGCTCATACAAAGAATGAAAAGAGCAAGAAAGAAGAACACTCTCACAAGAAGCCTAGAAGATTCCAAAAGAATCATAGATGTTACAATTGTGATGAAAAGGGACATCTTGCAAGAGATTGCACCAAAAGCAAAGATCATAACAAGGAAAGAAAGAAGAGGTAGCATGCTCATGCTGCAGAAGATGATGAACCAATTGAGAAGAAAGCAAGGAAAGATTCCTCAAGTGATATGTCTTGAGTTCAGGACTCAAAGTAAAACCTTGGAGGATACAGTAGTAATTAGAAAGCAAGAGGGAGGCTTGTACAAATTAGAAGGCCAACCAGTTCAAACATTGGTTCATGACACTATAGAACCAAGTGAACTATGGTACAAAAGGTTTTACCGATCATAAGCAAATGGTGACTGATCTACCCAAGATCCAGACAAAACATGATGGTGTATGTAAAGGATGTGAAGAATTTGTTTCCAAGCAAAAGGAGATCTTGAATCCAGTACATGAGGACCAAGGATGAAAACTTCAGAAAGTTCCAGACTAGACGAAGAAGAAGATCAAGGTCTTCAGAATCATATGATGAAGCATAGGATGCTTCCAGAAACTCCAGTGACCTCTGCAAGAAGGCCAAAACTAAGAGGGAGCCTACAAAACACATGAAAGATAAGTATTTATTGTCATTTGAATTCATGAGTATTTTTTAAGGATATTGCTCATAACTGTTACATGTAGATCTGTGATACAATTTTATTTTATATACTTATATATGACTAAGATTAACTAACAATAGGCTCATGTAGTGCATGGTACAGGTAAGTGGCCTATAGTGCTACACAACATCCCATGAGCCCTTGAAGGAGCTAGTCTAGAATGAAACCTCTTTGCTAACATGTTGAGAGCAGTGCATGCTCTTGACAGTATGTTCTGGTAGAGATGGAAGGCATCTAGATAGTTATCGTGTGTAAACAAGATATGGATTACTGTTGTGTTGAACATTGGCTAAGATGCATTGATTACATGATTGTGTACATCATGCATAAGAAGTTGTCATTATATGGAAAGTTACTAATCATATGACTAAATTTGATTTGTAGAAAAGATCGTGTGCTATGACCTACAAGAGAAGGATGACGATACTTGTTCCAAAGAACAAGTGATGATTGTTCAACAGTGACCCTCAAGAAGATTTACAAATTCAAGCATACTACAGAAGTACAAGGCAAGGTTCATGGTTTCTCTAAGAAAGAGGGAGTTGGTTATGAAGAAACGTGTGCTCCTATAGCAAGATACACTTCGATTAGAGATATACTTGCAATAGTTGCAATGATGAAATGGAAGGTGCACCAGATGGACGTGAAGACAGCGTTACAGAATGACGTTGTAGAGGAGGAAGTGTATGTGGAGCCGCCACTAGGATTTGAGACACATGACAAACAGACACATGTGTGCAAATTGAAGAAGGCCTTGTACGGTTTGAAACAAGCACCCAGGACGTGGTACGGCAGGATTGATGGATTTCTAATAAGCTTGGGCTTTACCAAGAGTAAAGCGGATTCCAACCTTTACTTCAAGGTTGAGGATGGGAAACCGATGATACTATTGTTGTATGTAGATGATCTGTTCCTGACAGGTGATGAGAAACTCATTGCAGAAACAAAGAGAAAACTTGCCATAGAATTTGAGATGAAAGACCTGGGTATGATGCACTACTTTTTAGGTCTTGAGGTGAGGCAGAATCTAGAAGAACTTTTCCTTAGCCAAGGAAAATATGCAGTAGAGATCTTGAAGAGATTCGAGATGATGGATTGTAAGGCCATGGCCACACCAATGGCATCGAATTTGAAGTTGTCGTGTGATACTTCTTCAGTGATAGTGGATGCCACAGTATACAAGCAGATGATTGGTTCGTTGATGTACTTAACGAACACAAGGCCAAATATATGCTTTGCGGTGAACACATAGAGTCAATACATGGTAGAGTCGAGACGTGTTCACCTAATTGCGGCAAAGCATGTGTTGAGGTACCTGAGGGATACGATTGATTATGGACTCATATATGCGTCAGATCAAAAGATTAACCTGTAGGGTTATGTTAATGCGGATTAGGCCGGTAGTGTCACAAATAGAAAGAGCACATCAAGGTGTTGCTTCAGTTTGGGATCAAGTATGATCTACTGGTTCAGTAGGAAGCAGACGAGTGTGGCACTCAGTACAGCTGAAGCAGAGTACATGGTAGCTTGTTCAGCTAGCTGCGAGGTAGTGTGGCTTCAAAATCTACTTGCAGGATTGTTCGATCGAGTTAGAGGCGATTTGTATTTTCTGTGAAAACCAAAGTTGTGTGAAGTTGTCTAAGAACCCGATGTTTCATGACAAGTCGAAGCACATCGAGATTAGGTATCACTATATCTGGGATATGGTGCAGAGAGGAGCAGTGAGGCTCCAGTGTGTAGCTACAGAGGAGCAGTGAGGCTCCAGTGTGTAGCTACAGAGGAGCAGATAGCCAATGTGTTGACCAAGCCTCTGTCGAGAGCGAAGTTTGAGTACTTCAGGGACAAGCCTAGAGTGGTCCAGATCAAGGTTCCTCAAAAGAGGGAGGGATGAGTAGCATAGCACGTGTGAGACACAGGTAGTCACGTAGTGACATAATTGAGCTCCTAGGCGTGTCTCCACTTGAGGTGATGTTGTAGCAGGTAGTCACTTCGGTGACGTAATTGAGTCTCATGAACTGCACTCACGAGGATGCAGTAGGTAGTCACATTGATGACGTAATTGAGTCTCATCACTGTTGTGTTATGTTGGGCAACACACATGTGCGAAGACGCAAGTTTTGGACATGGGCTATTCTCCACATGAGGTGATGTGGTAGCAGGTAGTCACTCTGTGTGTGACGTAATTGAATCTCCTAGGCTACACTCACAGAGTTGTGTTGCCCCGATGTGCAAAGACGCAGGTTTCAGACCTAGGTTGTTCTCCACATGATGAGATGTGATGTGCTAGCAGGTAGTCACAGTGTGTGACATAATTGAGTCTCCTAGGCTTCACTCACGAGATGATCTAGACACGTGGTGAAGTAACGCAAGTGGTCGTTGTGTGCGACGTAATGTACGCTCCTGGGATGGACCCACCGGATGGCTTGCTCCTTCAAAACTTCTAGTGACGTATAGATTCGAGAGAGATGTAACAAGTCAATGGTCAGAGTAAAGAGTTGCAACAGCAGTGATAATGATGATGATGATGACGATGATGACCGTGCCAGAAGAATATCTTCATTGTTAAGAGGTAGTGTTGAAGATTGTTTAACTTCAGAAGATATTCTTATTGTATTATTATTGTACTTCCTTCGGGAAATATTCATATTGTATTTGATTATGTAAAAACCCTAAAAGAATAAGTCAAAATACACAAGTCATCTCAACAGAAGTCAGTGGGCAGTCTGCCCCAAACAATGGCCAGAATTGCCCCAGTGAAGCCGGCCCTATAGTGAAAAAGTCAGCTAGACGTGTGTATAAATAAGGGGGTCGAATTGCTCATTTGTATCATCACAATTTCGCTCAAGCAGGTGAAGAAGTGCGCATGGGAGAGTAGCTGCAGTTGGAGGAAGCTTATGTTTGGGTTTTATATCTTATCTTATTCTCAGGATCTTTGTGGAAGAGCCTTTAGCTCTTGTTGTACTAGATTGGCATTGTACTTGTGACGAATCTATACTGAAGAATTTTTGTTGGGTTTTTCCCGTGAAGGTTTTCCCAGGGTAAATCTTTGTGTTTCTTTTGTATGTTGTGCTTGTCTATCTTTCAGTGATCCTATTGCATATGGTTTTGTGATTATATATATAATTTGTTTGAAGATCTAACATAACCATCCTTGAAGTATCAAAATTCTAGCATGGGGATGGGGATGGGGATGGGGATGGTTTGGGAATAAAGGACCCTCTTCAAGGAAAAAGGGTGCAACGATCCTTTGGAACCTAGTTAGTGGTAAGGATACTTGGTGAAGGGAGATAATTAAAAATATATATTATAAAAACATTAAGCACAAACCTAGGGTTTGCCAACTAGTTTCAAGGAAGAAATCACTTAGAGATCATGGGTTCAAGTCCGGTAGAGTGCCTTTGGGATAGGGGTACATCTACCCTAACAGTATTTACCCGCATGCCATTCACAAAATGTGAAAAAGTACCACGAAGGTTTCCTCGAGTACATTTTCCATGGGAAAAATATTGAGAAACACAAAACTATCCAAATACTACCTCCAAAATAGGATTTGAGATATATACATGTTCTCCATAGTGGCTGCCCCAATGGCTTTAAATGAGATACGAGTAAAATAATCAAAAACTTCTTGCGGAAAAGGGGAGAGCAAAATAACATAACAAAAATTTTAATGGTGGCATGGAAAAAGGTGACACACCCAATATCCTTGGGGGGTGTTGGGAATAAAGGACTCTCTTCAGGGTATGGGTGCACTTTGGAACCTAGTTAGTGGTAAGGATACTTGATGGATGGAGGTAATTAAAAAAAATATTTCATAATATTGGAAGGCGCAAAATTATACAACACCTACCTCTAAGAGGATCTCAGATCTGCATAACCATCTCAAATTGCTTCCCTTTGAACAAGTCTCTTTCTTATTCAACTCAAGTGAGTACGCAAGTTATAGACCTCTAGACAATCCCAATTATGGGAAACCCCCCACTAAGCCAGAAAAGAAGCTTATTCCCTCTTGAGCATGGCTCGATAGCCAGATTATTCATTAGCTCTATGATATATATTTCTAGAAAGTGGGAACTCCCTCATTATGGATGGGATGGAAGTGTCCCTCTAACATCCCCTCGCATCTGCCACATCTATGATCAGATCAAATCTTAGCTCTTAGTGGTGCAAACCCCATAGAGACAGGAGGGAAAGGCTACCTTCCCTAGGGGCATTCTCTGGCCATTATACTGTGAAGGAAGGATCTGCTACGCTCATCAATATCAGGGCTCTGGATCCACTTCCAAATGTATTATGGAGTGGAGAAACATTTGCATGAGATACTCCATCCCAAAAGTCAATCTCTTCTTTGGATCCTAGCCCACAACAAACTACTCTACTGATTAACTATCAAAAAGGGGAAGAAATGGCCCTTCTTGGTGTGTCCTATTCAAATCTAAGAATGAAACCACGACCCATCTTTTCCTTTAATGCAGTTTCACAAGACTGGTATGGAATCTATTTCTCTTGATATGAATTCAGACATGAATCATGGAAGAAACCTGAAACTACTCTACTGATTAACTATCAAAAAGGGGAAGAAATAGCCCTTCTTGGTGTGTCCTATTCAAATCTAAGAATGAAACCACGACCCATCTTTTCCTTTAATGCAGTTTCACAAGACTGGTATGGAATCTATTTCTCTTGATATGAATTCAGACATGAATCATGGAAGAAACCTGAGCAATTGAAAGCTTAAATGGCCAGCCACTATTGAAATCTATATGGCATATTATTATGTGTCTTGTTCAAATCTAAGAATGAAACCACGACCCATTTCTTCCTTTAATGCAGTGTTTTTAAACCTGGTTGAACCAGAACCAGGCGATTTGACCGGCCAACCAAGCCTAAATATTGAACTGGCACAAAATTCGCATTGGGTTCAGTCCGATAACGAATCGGGCCTGAACCGATCGATTTGTTACTGAACCGGACCAAACCGGCCGAGTTCGTCAATAACCGACCGATCAGACACTTGTTCTCCTCTATGGGCTCAAACAAGTAATGAAGGGGAATAAAAATGTTTTTTAATTAAAAAACCCTAACTCTAAATCATTGCTAGACCCATAAATACGCCCCTCCCCCTCCCACTCCCACTCCCAATTCACTCACACATTGAGAGAGATAGTTGACAGCGTGATGATGGAGGGTCGTTGGCTTGGAGTTGGACGCTACAAACTGGAGCAGCCGGAGTGTTACTGTGTAATCTGGACTGTAGAGGCTATAGAGCCTCATTGATATTGTATTTTGTTTCAGAATCAGAGGTGTGTGCTATGAGACTTTACTATGTAGTGCACTTGGTTCCATTTTGTGACCCATACATGGTATATATATATATGTGAGTAGACTTTGCATATTATGTCTCTAATGGTTTGAAATCATAGCTTGGAATGTTAAATATAATTTTTATGATTAAAATTGTAATTTATTTTGTATTTTTTAATATTCCAGTTCATTGAAATCAAATCACTCCGGTTCATTACCGGTTCCAGTTCCGGTCTGAGTTGACCCTCGACCAGTTCAATTCCCAGTTCCAAGTTTTAAAACACTGCTTTAATGCAGATTCACAAGACTGTTATGGAATCTATTTCTCTTGATATGAATTCAGACATAGATCATGGAAAAAACCTAAGCAATTGAAAGCTTAAATGGCCAGCCCCTATTGAAATCTCTATGGCATATTATTATGAGACTTCTCAGAAAATATGAGCAATCTGAATTTTAAGGGAGCAAATGCTGTCAGGAAGTGTGAAGAATCTTTCCAAATGTCAATGGCAGTGAAAGTAAAATCAATGTTTTCAATAATTGCAGATATAGTGTCTATCAGTGACACAAGTATGTCTTTTTATTTCAGTTCCGTGTGAAGGTTGATGTCTTTGCCATGGTCTCTTAGCTGTCAGGAAGTGTGAAGAATCCCTCTCTTCGAAGGTCCAAGGCAGTAAAAGTAAACTCAATATTTTCAATAATTGAGGATATAGTGTCTAGCAGTAACATGAGTGTCTTTTTATTTCAGTGTCCATGTGAGGATTGATGTCTTTGTCATGGTCTCTTAGTCGCATATGTACTTTTGTCTGGTAAGCTTACAAACTGTCATCTCAATGTTAAAAGGGGCAAAAAATTTCAGAACCAAAAATGGTTGAAAAATCCTTGCCCTCACATGCACTTGTAATTCTTAGTTCAATTGATAATATAAATACTTTGTTACAGTTATAAATACACCACAAACATGCCTTTGATTCCAATTAAAGATCCTTATTTACAATTTTACCTTCTAATGTTTGGGTAATAAAGTAACCAAACTCTGTAGAAACTGCCAAAAAAAGATAGAAACGCAACCTAAATGATAACAGGTGCATAAGCATGTCAATCATTAATATGATAAAGTTATAATATGCAACAACTCCTTACATTAAGGAGACATCACAGGATATCACTGAATTTTTAGAAGCATTTTGATCAGCGCTAAAACCTCTTCACAGATAATTTTGCAGCAATCAAGCAAGAACAGAGGTAAAGTAAGAAATTATCATATGGAGCAGATGAGAACAGACAGCATCATATATAATTGTGCATCTTGCCATGTATGTGAACTGGGCTTGATAGGCATCAACTCTACTTGGTAGACCTGGCCAAGCTTATCTGATGGCACTGAGAGATATAGTAGTAGCGTGCTTCTTCAAAACGCATGTTGTTCATGATCCATGAGTCTTCATTTGGCATTGCATTTCAATAAATAAGCTTACTTCCTTCTATAGATGAAAATTATCAATCATGTGATATATCACATCAGCGCCTTCTGTTTGCATCCAACTATACTTCACCTGCAAAATATGTTCCAGTCACTTCCACATAATCCACACATAAAGTGTTCGGTCAATTCTCGTTTAGCGGCAATCTAAGTAATATAGTCATGTTTTCTCTAAAATACCAGCACAAGGTGCAAGGGAATAAATAGAAAAGAAACAAAAACAATCTTATCTTTTAAAGGATGTGCCTTGAACTTTAAAGTACTGATCTGTCTATAAACTGAGACCAATGAACCTGCTATTCCTTGAATTTTCTTTTCTAGAAGGAAATGAAGGTAGACAAAGCAGATCAATTTTATTTATTAAATGGTTAAACAATTGGGACTAGTTTGTCATATAAACAGAAAACAACCCCTATACAAAATTTGAACTTACGTGTGATAGGACAAGTTCTGATCCCCAGGAAGAAGGGACATTCAGACCTAAAGAATATTATCTTCTTTTCACAGATGTGCTCTGAACTTCATAAAATAACTCAACCAATGAACTTGCTATTCCTTGAATTTTCTTTTCTAGAAGGAAATGAAGGTAGAAAAGGCAGATAAAGTTTATTTAAAAAATGGTTATACAATTGGGACTAGCTTGTCATCTCAAACAGAAAACAAGCCTTATACAATATTTGAACTTACTTGTGATAAGACAAGTTCTGATCCCCAGGAAGCAAGGGAATTCAGACCTAAACAGTCTCATCTTCTTTTCAAGGATCTGCCTATAACTTGACAAATGAACTTGCTATTATAAATTTTATTTTTAAAATAGCTATACAGTCTGGACTAGCTTGTCATCTCAAAAAGAAAACAATCCCTAGACAAAACAAGTTCCGATTCCCAAGAAGCAAGGGCATTCAGATCTTTTACAAGACACAAATGTTCAGCACAGATTTAACCATGAAGCTTGTTATCATTCATGCAAGCAGAGGGATAAGCAAGCATACAGATTATATTGCATTTCAAATTACATTTATTCATTTGAGGATTTATAACCATTTAGGAAATCTTCTATCAGAAGATACTTGCTTCTCCAGTAGATTTTCCTAACATTTCTTAGAAGATGGATTATTGTTGTGCTTTAATCAATAGCTAAAACAGTCAGCCATGTTCAAAAAAATTCTGCCGTGCATTGCAGTTTCATAAAACTGTCAGCTTCAGGGTTAGTTCAAAATTGTTTAGACCATGTTTTGGGGTGCTCCATGAGATTTGGGGTACATGGTGTATATTCGGCCCCTAGATGGTCCAAGATAGACTGACACATGGGAGATGGTCCATGATGGATTTGCACATTGAAGATAGCTTACTTAGTGGTTGCTTAACCTCAGTTGGGTGTTTGCTTGGCATTCTTCCCTAGTGTGTTCGAGTGCTCTTGACAGCTTGGGGTACATCCTTCATGATTGCCACATGGAGAGGTTCACTTGCTTAAAGAACACCCTTCTTAGGAGGACAAGCATTGTGCATCTTGGAGGTGGGTATGAGGCCCTATACAGCATAAGGTAGCTTGGATTCTTGTATGGAGCCTTGGGTTGACACAGGGACGCCTAGGTTGTGATAGTGTTCATGCAAGGAGAGTGGACCCAGTGGAGTACATGTCTTAGGAGGAAAAATGGACTCCACGTCAACTCGTGGGGGAGGAGTGTGGCACATCTTGTGTAGCTACGTCACCTTGAAGTCTGTATTGTTCTGTTACTGGATCCGTCCACCCTGGGCGATGGATGTGCGGATCCCCGGATCTGGTATGGATTGGGATCCGGATTCAACTAGGATCCACCCAGGATTCACTCCAATCGTAACTGCAAACATCGATTTAAATATTTGAACGTCCCGTCACTTTTGGAGCTCACAGCTTTCGAAGTCGCTTGTGGAGCCCAAGAATTATCTGACGGAATCCATGGCACGCTAACATGTTGGTGCTTATTGGTTTGGAAAAGAAGGGCAAGAGTTTGCTAGAAAGGGCTCGGCCGCTTGGTGTTAGAAGCTTTAGACAATATGGGAAACCGCACCAAAAATGTCGGGGTCGTCAGGCTCAAACACACAACCACGACCACGACCACGACCACAACCACGACTAGATTAACCTAGATATAATTTATATATGATCACAATGGCCTCGAACCCACGACCAAAAGGATGATCCGTAGGGCTCGAACTCATGATTTTGGCAAGATAAAGTTATAAACCGACTCACGTTCATGAAGTTTGAAGTTATGAAGAAAAAGTAAGGTAGCATTTTTTATAAGATTTGGGTTGTTGATATAAAGTGTCTTTAACTTTTTATAATCAACCCATATAAATAAATAACTATATCATAAACAATTGAAATTATAATATACATAGTAATTTTATAATTACTAATTGGATTAGTTATTATTTATAAACATTATCCATCAGTTATTTATTTTATATAAATATTATATATTTAAATGTTATAATTAAAAATATATATATTTTTAAATTTTCTTAAGGTTTTATTTTTAAAATTTTAAAATTTTAACCTGTTGTTTCTCTGTTGTATCTGGATTCTGGCTTTTCAAATACTTGACGGATTCGTATCCATATTCAAATCCCGGTAACTTAGCCTTATTGTGTAAGACATCACGTTGGAGCTCGACATGTGTACTCTTGGAATGTAGAGCTCCACATATGTGAACCCAAAGCTGTTGGGAGCGCGGAGCGGGAGCGGGAGCGGGAGTGGGAGCGAGAGCAAGAGCAAGAGCGAAAAGCGAAATTTTCAAAAGCTTTCGTTTTGGGAGCGTTTCGGGAGCGTTTTTTATATAATATATATTTTGATGCATATATATTAAAAAAAACATGTATTATGCCAAATTAGCTATAGAAAACATGAAAACATAGATATTCATATAACCATTTAGTACACATTGATATAACATCAATCATCTAGGAGCTATAACTTATAACATTGTCATTAAATGATCAAATCAATCATCAACAACATCAACCTTCAAATTTCAACATATAATATTTGCCATCAAACTAGGCCATAATGTTTACAAAATAGACCGTAATAAACATGAAATACAAAGTACTATGATACTATCTAGTATCTACTAAGCTTTCCGCTCGCCACGAGAAACTTCCAATTTCTTTTATCGTGGTATAGGTGGAATAGGAGATGCTAGAAGTGATCGTGGAACATGAGAAGAAGATGAATAGCCCCCACGGATTGTTGGACATTGTGAAGCTAAAGGCAAAACTCCTGCATCTGGAAAGTTGCTGCTGCTTGAAGGTGGCATCTCTGTACGGGTACCTGTAGTATGAATTGGATCATCATGATCACCCAATAGTTCAACCTCCAAGTGCTCTAATGTTATGGCTCCATCCTCCACATTAGGATCCTCTAGATTGTTGTCCCAAGTCAAAAATGTTCTATCATTCTTGGCCGCCTCACAATAATGGGACAACAACCTCAAGTTGTAGTGCACATAAACCAAGCTTTCTGCGCGTTCTACATTCAAACTGTTTCTCTTTACACTGTGGATGAAGCTGTAGGTGCTCCAACACCTCTCTATAGAAGAGCTATTAACAACCTGTGAAAGCACCCTCACCGCCAATTTATTCAAATATGTGGCTCCAGAGCCATACATGTTCCACCAACGGATAGGATCCAATCTATCTCGATCTTTGGTTGCATGTAAGGTACCAAAGACTCCATGCTCACTAATGTATTCGCTCAATTCACTCCGTACTTGAGCACACTCATCCTCATCAGGGACCAACTTGTCTAATGCAAGCATATACCCATTTTGCACCTCTGGATCTGTGTGCAGGTTGGGCCAACCAAATTGGAGAATAGTATTTTGGGGTAAGGACATATGCAAGGGCATGGAGTGGAACATTTAGATTATCCCACCATTTGACCACGTGTTTATGAATATAGTCATATAAGATTGCATCTCTTTGCTCAACAATGTCTTTGATTTGACCAAGCATGCTATCCATCTGCTCATATACCTCCCCAATCATCGGCTGATCTGTATCTGCAAAATGAATCATGTTATAAACGGGCTTGGTGAACTACAGAACATACTTACCCTGTGACCAGAAATTACCATCAAGAACGGTGTCCTCCACCTCCTGAAAGTCATGTATATCAGTTGTGCTTGCAGGTCTGTCTTTTAATTCTTGCCATGGATCACTTGAGACCATACTAGCCAATGCCTCTCTTACCTTCAAAAGCCTCCTGAAGGTGAGGTAGTAGCTAGCAAATCTAGTCTTTGCAATCTTCAATAGCTCCAACCTAGAGTGATTGCGAAAAATGTGGTGGGCCATGCTATGATTGGTAATAAATTTGATCATTTTCTTACCTCTCTTGTACAAGGCACCAATCCATCGGTAATTAGGGTCCTTCATCTTAACAATATCATGCATCAAAAGGTTCAATGTGTGAACCAAACACCCTGACCAAAATATGTTGGGATACTTATCCTCAATGATTGCTCATGCTTCCTTACAATTAGCAGCATTATCAATGATGACTTGAATGACATTGTATGGCCCAATCTCCTGAATGGTTTTAAGTAAAGGTTGTGCAATATTAATACCGGTCTTGTAGCGATCTGAGTAGTCATGGGCTGAAAGGAAGATCGCACCGCTAGCAGAAACGCAAGAATATTTATCAATGGCTTGCCTTTAACATTTGTCCACCCATCAGATACAATGGATACCCCATAGTTGGACCAATCATTTGTAAACTTTCCAAGAGCACCATTGATTTTGGCTCTTTCCCTGTCATGTCCCACGGTTCTAGCTTTGTCATACCCAGGGCTTCTGTATCCTTTAGGGGCACCATTGATGGCTTGTACCATTTCATGCCAATAGGGTGAGCGAAGAACATTGAATGGCACACCACATGCATAGAGAAACCTATAAACTTTTGAATCCACATCATCTCTACAACCTTGGTCAAGGAAATCCGATAATGTTCTTCGCATAGGCAAGATTCCATGGGGAGATGAGGGTCCCGATCGCGCTGATGATGATCTAGTTCCAGTTCCACTACCAAACATTCTCTGTGAGGATTCAGATTCAACCCTTGATCTCTTGGAATTGTTTTGAGCGGCCTCTTCTTCCATCTTGTATTTGTTTCTCTCTTTAGCTGGCACTTTGTCACAGGTTTTGACTCCAGTAGCCTTACCTTGATCGCATGGCATAATCCCACACAAATGCTTTCTCACTCGGGTATATGAACCTGTGCAAGTTTTATTACAATGGGGGCATATAAACTTTGTGGTTCCACCCCCTCTCCCTCCCCCAAGCCTTGTCACATACTTCCACAAAGGTGTTGTGTCTTTTTGTTTTTGCCCCTGATCACTCTCATTCTCATCATCATCACCCTCTTCCCCTTCCTCCTCTTCTCCATGGTATGTGTCACTCTCTACCTCTTCCCCCTCATCACTACCACCACCATATCTGCTTCCCAACACCACCATAATGAGAAGTGGAACCAAAAGCCAAAACCACGTACCCATCATGCTTCTTGATTCAAGATGCGAGTCACTTGTTGCCTGCAATAGACTGATGGAGAAGAAGAAATTGGAAAGAGTAGGAGAAGAGAACATTGCAAGGTTTAAATTTTTTAACATAGTGAAATATTTTTTCAAAAACAAACAAAGATTGGGTTTTTAGAGCCTACCTCTTTAGCTCTTCAATGGTGGTTGAATGTCTCTATGGAAACCTTCAATCTCCCCTCCAAGCTCCCACAAATTTGCTCTCAAACAACTAGCAAACCCACTCAAAGCCCTAGCAAGAGAAGTGAAATCAATGAAATGAGGAATAGAATGAGTCCAAATGGAATCCAATTGACCTTATTTGCCCAAATTAACCCTAGCCAATCCCTAAAATACAAAAAAAAAAATGCAAAAATGAGAAAAGTTGGACTCAAGTCCGCCAAGCCTGCGGAATCGCTCAGGAAGCGTTTTCGGGAGCGATTCTTTTTGCCCGGGATCACTCAGGAATTGATGAGGAATCAATCTGGAAGCGTCGATTCCAGATCGATTCCTAAAAAACCAGGGATCGTTTTTTTCTCCCCGGAATCGCGAATTGAGAAATCGATTCCGAGAGGAATCGATGAGGAATCGTGAATTGGGAGCGAAGCGGAGGGGGCTAGAGCGATTCCCCGCAGCTTAGTCAGTGAACCTACATATGTTGATGTCTTTGTGGGTTGCTTGTAAGGGCATTGGCCCACATGTCTATTATTGGCCTCCCTACCTCTCATATATATAGAGGAAGGAGAGAGTCGTTTCGTTAATCATCATTGTACTATTTTCTTTGTACTTAGCTTCTTAGCAGAAGTCCCTAGAGTTCACGAGGAAACCCTAGGAGGAGTTATGAAGCCTAGGGAGGATGTCTTGGTTTGGAGCTTGATCCTTGTGAGATACCAGGATTTATTCTTGTGAAGAAGATGTCGGTGATGATCACTCTTCTCTCTCACGCTTGGATCTTCTTATGTACTCTCTCTCTCTCTCTCTCAAAGTCACTAGGATTTCTTTATCTTCTTGAAGCATCTTGAAGTCTAGGTTGAGGGTTTCATCCCTTAGAGATTTGGAGATTATGGTTTTGAGATAAAACCCTAGGTGTATTTAGTGAAAAAGGAAGAAACATCTAGCCTTGGAGGACTTGATTGAGTGTTTCATGCATACTTGAACTCCTTGGTTGAACTAGGGCTTTCATTGTTTTTGCTAGCTAGAGTTTTGGAGAACTAGTGGGTTGTACTAGCCTTATGATAAGACTATGATACATCTTGGTTTGGAGCTTGATCCTTGTGAGATACTAGGATTTATTATTGTGAAGAAGATGTTGGTGATGATCAATCTTCTGTCTTACACTTGGATCTTCTTATGTACTCTCTCTCTCTCTCTCTCAAAGTCACTAGGATTTCTTTATCTTCTTGAAGCATCTTGAAGCTTCTTAGCGAAAGTCCCTGTTGTCCACTGAAGTTGCACCATGGTGGACAACTTGTGAACCACAAAAGACTTGAACAATGTCATTGTTCATTTTGCCAGAGTTCAATGTTCATCAGGCAAATTTTTTGCCCTTGTAATAATTTGCATGTCTAGACCCATGTGGGGGAATTGTAATAAGTTGGTCTAGCATGAGTTCTTTTTTAAAGAGGCTTGGTCTACCTTAGGTTTGTCATCAAGGGGATACTCTAGAGTGTTTTTTCCTTAGGAATTATGCATTGCGCTTCTAGTAGTGTATAATCCCTGAGTTTTTCACTCATACCTCCAAAGCTGGAGTATTCACCATGGTGGTCGAACCTAGGGAGATTATTAAAGCCTATATGTATGTATTTTTTAAACATGCTAGCCATCAGTATTGAATCATATGGACATGCACTAGGTCCCCTGGGATTTTTGAGTCATTCTGAGAAAAATAATTTTTCTCATTTTATGAGATTTTTTAATAATTTAATTAAAAAACTCAAAAAGTAATAAAAGTGTGGTCAGGAGGTGAAATTTGGCATGGGGGTGCTCGTTTTCTAACCCAAAGCACCCATAAAACCCCTAAACCCACTTTTCCTAAGTATTGAGTGAATAGTATTCACTTAAATAAATTTCTCTCCAAAATATTAAAAAATGAATTATTTAATTCAAGAATAATAAAAATGGAGAAAATCCAATCTCCTATTTCAGTGGATTTTGGTTGGGTGAGTTGGCCCAAGTGAGTTGGCTTGGGCATTTAAGAGAGATTCCAATCAAAACATTGGCATATCAATCAAAGATTGGAGTAGCATGAGGTGGCCTCTCTTGGGATTTGCGCCCTCTCTCAAGGAGAGCGACTTCCTTGATGTGGCACTTCATTTGTGGTTGATGGAGTTTACAAGAAAAGGAAGGGAGGTGCCACTCCTAGGTGGCATCTCTCCCATTCAATACAAATCAAGCTACCACATCAATCATGGGATTTGGATCTCACACTTGGCATCTCTCAACCCTAACTCACTCTCCTTCATGAATTCGAATTCCTCTTCTTGGAGAGCTATAAAGGAAGGCAATGCTCCATTGATTTGCATGGATGCATTGAACCTCTACTATTTTTTGTATACAGTTGTAATTGCTAATAATATTTGAAGACTTTGGAGGTCTATCTTGCATTTGTATTGGATTACATGCTCTCATGAGGTGATATTGTTCTTCTTCTTTCAATATTTGCTATCAATTGTTGTATGGATCTAGTTTACATGTAGTGGACATAAGTATTCATTGTTATTGACTTACTTATTTGTGTTTAGAGGTTAAGAGATATTGAAGTAATCGAATGTATTCGGATGTACTTAAATTCTTTGAGTTTCTTATCTTTCTAACACACTAGTTTTCTTATCATCTATTGTTGTAAGTGTTGATTGTTGTAAGCTGCAGATCACAGGTCACAAGAGAGATTTGAAATTCGGTTGTTCCTCTTCTCCTTGGGAAACTTTTTCTTTCTAACACTCTTTGCTTACAGATTCTCCAAAGACATCTACAAAGAAGAGCATTGGGATCCCAAAGCCCATCCATCTCCATTTTACAATCTTTCTCTTCCTTGTATTTTGTTTCATGCTTACAAATACTAGATCTAGATCTATTATTCTTCCGTTCATTTCAGATCTGATATATTTTAGGCATTTTTAGCAAATCTATATATTTACATTCATAAAGCATATTCATAAGTAATCTAGATCTCATTTTTATACTTGCATGCTTAAAATTTTCCAAATTTTTTCTAAGTATAAAAAAAAAATTCAAATTTTTTGTATTCTTTTAAATTAATTTCCATCACATTCTAATAAAGTTTACTTGCTGGTTTTTAACAGGTCCAAGAAAAAAGAAGAGGAGACTCTGGCAAAATTTTGATAAAAATTGCCAAATTTACCTTCCAAGGAGCCCTTTCCATCATTTGCTTCAAACTTCTAGCTTGTAAGGTGCCAAATTTACCTTCCAAGGAGCCCTTTCCATCATTTGCTTCAAACTTCTAGCTTGTAAGCTTTTAGATCCAAGTCAAATGGACTAAGAAGCATTTCATTTTCAACATTATTTGTAAAAATATTAAACGAGAGCAGTGGGATACCCAACACCCACACCCCATCCCGCCTGGGGGGATTTGCATTTTTGTCATAATTTGTGAGATTGATTTTTTCTAACCCCACAAAGTTCACACACTCACTTTGATAGTGCATGGTGTATACTTTTGCATTTATTTATAAGTTTTAAATCATTTAAATTTTCGCAAGTAGTCTTAGAAATAAAGCCGTTTCGTCGCCACGAAGTATGCTCTCACCTCCACCTAAAGGCATTGCCGATTAGTGGAGGTTGATTAGAAAGTGACGCATAAACTTGGTGATTGATATCTTTCAAAGTTTTGCATCCTACTTTTTTCACAATATAACTGTTTAATAAAAGGAACCCAAAGTCTCTTGAACCTCATTGAAAAGCAGGTCAAGAGCACTCTCTATCGAAGAGCACAATGGTTCTCTTTTTCAAACTTGAATAAACCATTTTCCTACACTGCGTATGCTCTACCCACCAGCAGTCTATCTGAGCTTAGGGATACCAAAAGCAGTTGGAAGCACTATCTAATTTTTTCACACTTAACTTAACAGTCACCTAATAAAATCATCCACCCTTAAGATAGTGAAAATCCGGCACTTCGACAATTTTTGTGTGGGGAAATTATGCCTAGGGACGCGACAACCACTGGGACGAGACCTCAGAGCACCAGTTAGACTACATCCTTGTTGGTGTAGTGTTGAACACCGCTCTCGAGACTCCGGCCAGCCCACATGTCCTTGTACGAAGCCACCAAATCTTGATTTCCAGACATTCCTCCCTGTACCTCACGGTATATCGGAGTTTCCCCTTTTCCCTTAATCAAGTTTTCACATCATAAATAATCTAAAATTAACCAAGAGACATTTGCACAACATTTCCCCTTTTCAGCACTATTCATTTACATTGTATTGACTCCATAAGGCACTGCTCCTTGCTGCACTTTCATTTGCTTATTATCATCTCAAGTATCGTGCATCTATATTTTTTTACAGTGGTCATTAATTTATGCTGGTGAAAGATTATTTAAACTTTCTTGCAAACACATCTTGGAACCCTTTCACTACCCAAAAAAACAACTCCTAAAAACATAAAACACATTCTTTAACTATTTCATTGGAAGCTCTAACAACCTTAGAAACATTCCTTAGGGACTACCCCCCTTGGCTTCGTTGGGAGTTTTCCTGAACAGAGGAGTCAACATCAAGTGACAGCCTTGACTCGAGACTTGCCCCCAAGGGCACACCGAGCAGTAGCATAGATTTCTGCTGCGTTAACCAGGTGTGCTAACCCGGCGGCAACAGTCCCTAGAGTTCACGAGGAAACCCTAAGAGGAGTTATGAAGCCTAGGGAGGATGTCTTGTTTTGGAGCTTGATCCTTGTTAGATACTAGGATTTATTCTTGTGAAGAAGAGGCAACAGTCCCTAGAGTTCACGAGGAAACCCTAAGAGGAGTTATGAAGCCTAGGGAGGATGTCTTGTTTTGGAGCTTGATCCTTGTTAGATACTAGGATTTATTCTTGTGAAGAAGATGTCGGTGATGATCACTCTTCTCTCTCACGCTTGGATCTTCTTATCTACTCTCTCTCTCTCTCTCTCTCTCTCTCTCTCTCTCAAAGTCACTAGGATTTCTTTATCTTCTTGAAGCATCTTGAAGTCTAGGTTGAGGGTTTCATCCCTTAGAGATTTGGAGATTATGGTTTTGAGATAAAACCCTAGGTGTATTTAGTGAAAAAGGAAGAAACATCCAGCCTTGGAGGACTTGATTGAGTGTTTCATGCATACTTGAACTCCTTGGTTGAACTAGGGCTTTTCATTGTTTTTGCTAGCTAGAGTTTTGGAGAACTAGTGGGCTGTACTAGCCTTATGATAAGACTATGATATGTACAACAACTTCATCTTATGCATATTAATGAAGTTTTCAGCTGTCTGATACTTGTGTAAATTGCATATTTGATTTCAGCCATCGATGTTCTTCATGGTTTGTAATTTATAACTATATATATCTTGCTGATTTGACACAAGTAAAGGGCAATTATGTTAAGTGATTTAGGTTTTGAAGAAGATATGGGTTGTTTTACTGCTGTAAATAAGGGTTTTCAGATCTGGTTTATGCACGACAAGATTTGCCCTAGAGGGTAGAAACTTGAACACTTTGGTGTATTTTCTCTTGGATTGCCTAGAAGTTTGGGGTTGTTAAGAATTGAAATATTGTCCACTTCCATTGCTGTTTTGTTCTATATTTCATAACAGCCCTAAGGCTGTATTCACAGGGTTAAGATCCGGGAAACCTTTAAGATGGAGCTGAAGTTTCTGTTTTACATTAAGAGTGCATAAATTTCACAAAAACAGTTGTTTTCCTTCCTGTCATAGGAAGGTGTATTTGTTCACTCTCTAAACCAACCAATTGGGAACTTAAGACATGAAATATTTATTCTGTTGTTATGCGCTTCCAGAATCAACTTAAAATTTGACACGATCTTTTTGCAATAAAAGTGAGACCAGAACTTTTAGCAATACCATTACATCAACTGAAATCTAGAATTCTTACATTTCTAATTATTGATAAGAGTTAGATGTCAATGCCTTAATTATTTTCAGCATGCAGTAATATTGTCCAGAATGAGCTAATGCAGGGGATGGGGAAATTGTTAAGCAGGCACTTAATTATAGAATAGTTTTCAACCAGAAGGAGAAGAAATGTGTTTGTACAGAAAGGTTCATACCTGGATAGTACTGTGAGCAACAAATCTGTATTTACTATTAGCGAAACTGACGTCAACTCTCTGCCATGGTACTTGTGTGAGACCTGTCACCATTTCCTCTGCAAAACCATCATAAACCCAGTTTGTTGAAATAAAAAATTTAGATAAAGTCAATAAAGTCATTCTTCTCTATATTAGACTGCACACACTATCCTCACTCCATACCTTGTATGGTGCACCTTTTACCTGTGCAAAAAAAGATGGATATTGGCTTTTGTATATACTACATTGGTGCATCATGCTATTATTTACTACAAGCACTGCAACTATTAAATTAATGCCACTCTATACAAACACAAAACCAGGTCAATCATCAATTGAATGTTGTAAACTGCTCGATGCCTTATACACTGGTATGACTTCAGCTTTTGCTTTTTGCATTATAGTGGCCTTGGTTAGACAAATCAACTGAATCCAAATCAACTGAATCATCATTTATTAGAAGATGAAATCAAGTGAACCACTTTTTTCTGGATATAAACATCTTGAATTCTCATAGAAACCTCAGCTAGACACATAAAATGAAGAAAGAAAGATAGATGGTATTAATGTCCACAGATGACCAATGTGTAGGCCATTTGCAATAATAAACTAAGTTACCGGAAACGTCCTATTAGCCTTGGTGAAACGTCGTTCCCCGTTTCGGATCCTGAAACGGAGGGGATACGGCCTTGAAACGTCATTGAAACGTATCATAGTGGTACAGATACGTTTCAAGGGTTTTGGATACGTTTCAGGGGAATTCTGAAACGTATCAGAGAGAGAGGGCCACGTTTCCAACGGTTTTTTATTCCTGAAGTCGAATTTTTAATTGTTTCCCTAGTCTACATTGAAACCTTGAAGGACCCACTACCTCTCCATGGAAGCTATAAAGGATATTAAATGGTAATATTAAATTCTTAAATTCTATCCTTTTACTTAAATTTTTAACATTACCATTAATTGTTTCAGGATGTTTGAGAGTGGTTCCAACCTCATCGGACTGCATATGCAAAAAGTAGAATTTTTAATCCCATTCAAAATTCAACAGACTTAACAGTTTTCAGGATTTCAGGATTGCAACGTTGCCACTGGATTCAATCAAGCACATCAACCCCTCTATGTACCTTGATGTTGGTGGTGTTGATTGTTGAACTCCTCTGTCTTAAATGGACTTCGACCCACTTCCACTGCTCGAGAATATGAACAGAGTGCCTTCAAGCCCAAGGGAATCAAACCGGGTTCAGGATCCCTATTTTCGGTCTACTTCTGTTGAGGACATAGATGATGACTCTCACTTTGAGCATGAGGATTCAGATGATATTAGTTAAAAGTTTTCATAGTATCATGTTACATGTATGATTAATGATATTTGATAGTAGTCTTAGGTGATGATAATGTTGTACAATGATAATATTATAATGGTTATGATGACAATGATAATATTTATGATGATGGCGATATATATATATATATATGCCGTTTCCCCGCCGTATCGTATCTGGATTTTTTGAAAATTTGTCGTATCCGTGTCCCCCCCCGTATCCGTATCCGTTTCCGTATCCGCTTCAGTGCAACTTAGATAATAAATGAAAAGATACTGCAAAAGAAGTATACAGAGAAGATATGAGATCAGGAAGAAGTTGAAGAAGAGTTTGGAGGTTGAATGAATACCATCTCCACCAACAATGATATCAGCAGCATCAACACCAATGAAGGAAATAGAGACTTCATTTGAGAAGTGTGGTAGTCTGCCTACTAGTGGAGAGGGATGCAGTCAGCCCCAGTTTCGTCACTTGTATTCCGTCTTGTAGGTAGTCTGCCTACTAGTTGAAAGGGATGCTCAAGAATAGAGGAGCATGGAAATGTTAGTCCCAATTTCATCACTAACTAACTTTATCATGTCTTTTAGTCTACTTTTGTGGTAGTCTACCTACTAGTTGAGAGGGATGCTCAAGAATAGAGTAGAGGGCAAATGTTAGCCTCAATTTCATCACTAAGTGTATTTTGCTTGTAGTTTATTTTATCTTGAAGTGGCATGCCGGTGGTCAATGAAATGAAATTAGTATGTGCTTAAAAAAAGTAATTATTAATAACTTTTGGACTTAGATAAAGGGGTCATAAGTTCAACAATGAGGCTATCATTATTGAGTCTTTATTATCAAGTCCTAATTAGTTGAGTGAAGGATTTTCTTCCTATTAGCCTCCAAAAATACATGTTTCATTTCACATTTGCATGGGCCTTTCTTCTCTCACCAAGCACAGCAGAAAACCCTTGGATTTCAGTAGCAGTCATAGTTTGATAAAGGCTTTTCCGAGACCACATTGATGGATGATATGAGCAGGAAGGGAATCCTAGAACAAGGACACTACCAAATTTGGGCTCTAGAGCATGACACAAGGCAAGAAAAAGTATTATTGAGCATCAAAAGTTGAACATTCTTCAAGGAGGTAGTTAAAGCATGTTGAAGATAGGAAGAAACCCTAATGGAGGAGTTTCCACCCCTATTTTGTTAAGCCCTAAATGTTGGCACATTGCCCCCTATACTGTGGCTCATTACATATTATTGATGTCGGCTTGGGTCTTGTTGTCCTCCGAAATGGCATGCGTGTCGTTTGAAAGCCCAAAATGTGCAACGCCAGCTGGATAACAACTCTCTCAGGAGAGAGGCCAATGTCACCACACTCCTCTCCTCTTCGCTTCAGGTTGGCTCTTCTCCAACACTAGGGGGGTATCCCTAAAATAGGATCGCTAAGGCAGGTACAGTAACGGGCAAGGTGAATGGAAGAGGCTGCCTTAGAGAAACGGAAGTAACAAAAGATCATTTTAGATGGGTGATGAAAAAGAAAGGAAGATCAATCCTCAGGGAAAGACCAGTGCCAGTATCAAAGAGGGGCGAATGGAGTCAAAGGAGAGCTCTAAAAGGGCCTTGCTGCCAGGTGAATGTAGTAACCAACTAAGAGCTCTTGCACTAGAGCATACCTGAAAGCCGCAAAACTTAAGCGAAAAACATGGGTCAAATAAAGTTGTGCTAGATTGTTAGCCTTCTATTCAGATGATCCCAGCTTAAGAATCGAAAGCAAAGAGCTAAGAGAGGCATTGCCTCATACAAAATGAAAGATGGCATACAAAGAAAAACGGCAAACAAAGAGCGAAAGAAATCCCAATTTATCCAAAGAATCCCATCATGATATTTTTCTATTAAGGTCTGGGGAAGAACTCCCAAAAAAATTTCATCATTACAAAGAAGGAGGCTGGCTCCTTTTATAGGCCCAAAGGCTTTTTTTTCAAAACTGAGAAAGAAATAAGATAATAATAAAATATGAAGAAAAGGTAAGTGAGATCCACTTTTTTCTCTTGATCGGAAGCATGACCCCACTGATTATTTAATAGAACACATGTTCTAGCTGATTTTTCCTCCTTTCAAGGTGAAAAACCCATCATGAAGTCGACTGCTCCAAAGCTGGCTATCAATGAATATGACGCATGGATCAACAGGTAGCTAAGCTGGCTCCTTCAAATCTCCACGTATCAATGAAAACAGAAAGCATGGCAATGCATAAACGCTCTGTAGCTTGGCGTTTGAACCCGGTGGACACACTCATTGCTCCCACCTAACCGAAACTGTCGTAGATTGCTCAGTGACAGGAGTTCAGGTTAGGTATAAGCTCGGGTGTGCGCCAGTTATCCTATTGAACCCCGAACTCGAGCATCTAATCCAACTGTGCGCCAAAAAACAACTGCCTATGAATCTGCGATTCCAATGTTCTAAACTCCACATAATCGACTGCCAAAATGTTTTGACGAGCAGTTGACTCGTGGCTCGATTTAATTGGCAGGGTTTAAGTCTAAACAGGCGTTCGAGTAGCCGCGAGGAGGTGATCCATGGCAAATATAGCGGTTTTACACGACTTACTTACAAAATTCGTGGATCCTTCAGATAGCCACAAATATTTATGTGATCCCGGCGTTAATCACGAACTAGTGGAGTGTGCCCACGCATTCGATAGAGATCTTCATTTAGCTCGTGCAATTGGTTTTTAGGGTGGATGAACACGATTAATTAGGAGCTGCTGTGTGCTGGTGTGCAGTGTGGTTCTACATTCCACGACTCGCTGGCAAAGAAAACACAAGTTACATACGCGAACCGGCTGCCAGGGGAGAGAAATTTCGTGACCTCTGTTGCTAGAAACTCGGTTGCAGATGAAAGCGGGACGCCACGTGACCAAAATTTTCATCGTGTGTTGATCATTTTGTTGAATGCGAGCTTGGCGTGAAATTGAAAGAACTCTGCATCAGAAATATTGACCGCCGATGGCCGAATACTCGATACAACCAAAAAATTGTAAATCGGTTGCTCGGTGCCTTTCCAATGAATACGGCCTCATCATCAATTTGAACATGGAGTGTTTGCTTATCTACTGTAGAGTGCACCGCCACACAGTGAATGCCCATTTCATGTGCTGTGCGAATTACGTGAACAACGATTTCCCCCTTGTTTGCAATGAGGATCTTCCGGTAACCATGGCGGCTCCATTCGTCATGCTCGGGCTGTCTTCATTCGAATCGCTATTAGGGATGGCGATGATCTGCATTTTCTTATTCAAACATACTCTTCATGACAGGAGATATTTGCAATTCCAGCAAGCATAAGAACTATTCCCTTTTTTCAAACTTATCCAGTCCATATTTGCTAGCCAGTGCCTTCAAACGAGGAATCCCTGTAAACCCCTCATTTAATCCTCGCTCCGTAAGTTTGATCCTTTCCTGAAGACGATTCTGCACATACTTCAGCTTTGCACATAACTCTCGTATGCTAGAAACTTTAGTTGGTCGGTGGATATCATACCATCCGCGCTCAAGCTTCTTTTATATTCTCTTTATGTCGTGCTTTTGCAATTTGAAGCATCCGTGCTAAAACCTGAAATGCATCATCCAGATATTCAAGACTTGAACTGTATGGCCCAAGATCACTTGTTAAAAATTTAGCCACTTCATCTATTGGACCAGAGGGAAGAGCACATGTTTTACTGCTGACTCCACCATCGATTCCACAAAATTCTGTTTCTTTACTTTTATTTTCAGCAGCCACTGTGATCTCTTGGCAGACAAATGTTTGTATTTCATTGACCGATTTATTTAGATCTGCCACTCCAACTGCTAAATCCTCATCCATAGCCTCCTGAAATGCCTCACCTTTCCGCTTTTGAGAAAAAAGATTGTCCAATCCAATTTGAAAACCCAAAGGAGAACACGTAGCGTTACCCTCTGTAAAAGCTGGTAGTGATATCTGGGAAACATGTTCAACAGTATCTACGAGCTTATTGTTTTGAAAACCTTTTACATTTTTCACAGTAAGTCCCGAGGAGAAAACCTTGAATGAAATACATCAACATCTTTACGAGTAACAAGTAAACGCTAAAATATCTATTGCATCAGGGATTTTTCAAGGCCAAGTCATCGGCTGAGTCCATCAATTTTCTAAGTCTTTTGCTAACCTACTTGGGTTTTATCACATCGGCACACAGAGAAGACAGTAGCACTGCAGCCATCTTTGGCCATGCCTGTCCATAAAACTGTCCCACTCTCCCGTGCAAATAACCATCTTCGGAACATAACCAGCAGTTTGATCTTTACATCAGCATAAACAACCCTACGGTGACCTGGTGTTTTAATAGGAAATCAAAAATGTTTACCCCTACAAGCTAGGAGGTAACAGGTCTATTAGTGGTAATCGACAATTGTTATTAGTATTATTATATTAGTTATGTCAGCTTGGGTCCATTAGTTGTAATTGTACCTCTTTGTCTCCTATATATAGGAAGGAGACATTTTCATTTGAATCATCCCATCTTGTCTTGTCTTGTGTACTTAGTACATTGTGTAAGGAGGTTGCCCCCTCGAAGAGGCTTGCTATTCAT
This sequence comes from Larix kaempferi, assembly GCA_027924585.1. Classification (NCBI taxonomy): domain Eukaryota; kingdom Viridiplantae; phylum Streptophyta; class Pinopsida; order Pinales; family Pinaceae; genus Larix; species Larix kaempferi. The sequence continues at coordinate 29,232,939 of BSBM01000372.1, forward strand.
CTCTTTTCTTCATTATTAAGGCATGGATTACTCTTTCTGGTCTATTTATGCTATTTTCATGCTCTTTCTAGGACTTGGTTGCATAACATATTTGGAGGCAAACTCTTCACATGAGGAGGTGCCATGTGGCATTGTTGAACCATTAAAAAGAAAGGAATTTGCTTATGAAGATGGCAAGTGACCTTATGGACCCTTTGCATGCATTCCAATGCAAAAGGAGTAAAACATCCCACATGAAGAAACCCTAGAACATGACATGTGGCAAAACAAAAGGTTGAAGAAAGAACGCTCTAGCTCAAAGTGGTGCCACATGGTGGTAGAAGTATTTGAATGGCCAAGGAAGCCTAAAGAGAAGTGCTCCGCACTAACGGTAAAAATATAGGAGTATTTTTGTTGCTCAACCATGGATCTAGCCCCTAAAAGAAGACGTCTCACCCAGGCGGACATTTAAAGGGCTATCATGGAGCATTTCACATAGTTTGGGATGTCATTCACATATTTGAGGAGTTAGCTCAATGAAGAGGTTTACACATGTCAATTTGAGTTTTAGCTCTAACATATTTTTTTTATTCAATTGAGTGTAATATAGATATAGGAGATTCATTTGCAAAAGGGAGATCCCCTCCAACCTTAGTTTAAGATCTTTTTGGGAGGAAAAAGTTAAGGGGCATTTTAATGTGAGGATCTTTAATTTTCCATTTTCCTAGGTTGATTTGATAGCTGAAATTACTGGATCAAATCTGCTGAAATAATCTTTGTAGAAAAGCATTTGTGCTCCAATAAGAGGACGTTAGGTTAAAGTGAAACCCTCCCTTAGTCTTGATGTAATCATTGGGTTTATTGAAGGATATTTGCCACAGTAATGTCTTGGTCAATGCTGTTCACTCTAGTTTGAGAGCTTCCCTAGCTAGGGTTGAAGGTTAGGTGTGGTACGTTGAAGGCCCTTTTGATATGAAACCCTCCCTTAGTATTGACGTAATCATTGAGTTCAATGAAGGATATTTGCTGCTGTAATGTCTTGGTCAGGGTTGTTCACTCTAGTTTGAGGGCTGCCCTAGCTAGGGTTGAAGGTTAAGTATGTGGTATGTTTAAGGCCCTTTTGATATTTTGGTGAAATCACACTAAAGAATGATGTATTGTTGATTGTTCGTTCTTTAAAGAAGGCTACCTACCCTTGTCTATTTTTATGGTTGCATATGCGGCTGTCCATTAATATATTTGAGTGCAGCTCTAGGAGGTAACACTTACAAGTTACAATTGTTATATATGTGTGAGCGTATGTGTATAAGCTCATACATCTGTATGAGCTTATGTGTATAAGAGCACTTCTTCACTCAAATTGAGAGGTCATCACAAATGGAGGCCTCATTGTCTCGCTTCATTTGTCCATTCTATTGATCAAAAGTACACATATAATTAGATTGCTATGTTGTATGAAATCATAATGCCATTCCCAATTTTCTCAAGTTATTACAATTTGGTTCTCCTATTATTTAATTCATGCACGAACATTCTCTGCTTATTCTATTTCATTGGCATTACTCTTTCACTGCTTCAAGGGATCAATGTTCACGTGGTAGCTATTGATAAAATAGATATTTATATCTGATATAACATGATTATAATATATGTATGACAAAAATTTATGACTACTTTTCCTATGGATCATAACTTTTTTCATCCTTTCATCCACTATAGTGAACCCACAATTAGGTATGTTTTAACGGGACAAGTGGATTGATAGTCAATTATGAGATTGGAGCCAATTACCCCAACCTCTTTCCCAAAACCGGTTTTTCGATGAATGTTATAGGAAGTGCACTCCAAATGCTATCTTAAGCTGTTTTATTGATCTTCTCACATCATCGTCAATCAATTGACAATAAAATGCCAATGGGGCCTTGGTTCACCAGTGAAGTTGAGAGAGTATTAATCCGTCCATGGCATGTCAAAAAGAATGAGGTGGGGTGCAAGTCCCAAGCAAATTTGGTGGTATAGAATCTAGATATCAAGTAGAACCTAAGCTGAAGGAAGTCTGTGTTATGTGGGGAAGCCCCTAATCTCAGGGAGCGTTACGCAAAGAAACTTCAAACAAAACAGTGAAACATGGCTAGGGGTAAAAGACAAATTATGAAGAGAAGAAATCTGTGAATGCCTTTTATGATAAACAACTTTTTTTCTGAAGGTGGCAAAAATTATCATTACTCAGTTGTCAACCAGCAGTGAGGATACACATCACTGGCTGCTATCCAGTCACCACTATTCAAAGAAAACCGCACCACCTGAAATGACCCGCTGGTAAAAAATGTCAACATGCTTGATTAAATATAATACTAGAATATCTCTGAAACACTGAAATAAAACATACAAAGATTAATAAAAGGAAAATAAAAGATAAGATGATGGACAATGATAACACTGAAATAAATAAAAAGTGTTTTGAAAAAATTAGTAGATGATGATGTATTAACCCAATTATTTATAATGATATCTCTAATTCTTGAGCAAGTAGCCCAAGAGAGAAACAAATCATCATCAAAATCTTTCATAAGAAACAATGTTTTTGACTAGTAATTATCAGGTTTTTTCACCAAACTAGAGAAACAAACCTTCTTCTGGATCTGAATAGCATTGATTTGAAGTAGCTGCTCTTGGCCCATGAATACCATCATTCTCATTTTCCACATTTACAACATGTGGATATCTGTTATCCAAGGGAGACTGCAACTGAGACGGTTAAATTATAATAAGTTAATCATGTATGTGGCAACTATCTAGATAGAATGAGGAAGACTGCAACTGACATGTTAACATTACTTAGTTAATAATGTATGTGGCAACTAATATAGAACTAGAAAGAATGAAAACAGAGAGAAAATATTCAACGCAAAAAAGAGTGATACCTGTGGCAACTCACTTTCACGTCTAATTGAAGAGGTTCGCCAACCTACTATTTCTTTGTAACACGTTAAGGGGCAAGATAATAATCCAAAATGAATTATAACAGCTAAATGGATTTGAAAAATGTAATTAGTTTATAGTTAAATTGGTTTCAAAGAGTGAATAAAGCATTATTGCAACATAAGATACGATCATGGATCACATTTGAATAGGCAACTCGGCGTTTGAATGCCCGTAAAGCAGACCTGCATCCACAGAAATAATGCATTGAAAATTACTTTTCATAGAAAATTCATAGATAAAGATTATTGCAACATAGAACGTTAACCTCCAAATTTGTCATTAGATAGTGAAGATATACTTCATTCTACATTACGAACAGCTAAAGAGAATGAACAAGAAGACACACATGAAACGTAGATCCCCACAATCATTCACCATGCGACGAAGCAATGGTAATTTCCCCTCATCATTGTCTGTGAGAAAGAGGTGGCGACCTGATCTCCCAACAGCCAAATGAGCACCTAAACACACAATTTTTTCGAAGAGAGGAACACCCCAAAGCATCGGAAGCTGCAAAAGAAAAAAATATCAATGGTTTGAAGTGCATCGTCTCAGCAGATGTATCTTGCAAAATACATGACTCGAAAATATGCAAGGTGATTTATTGCTTGATAAATTATTCAGTTTTTATTAGGAGGTAATTTTAGTAACAATAGAATATGAACTCAGTCTTGACAAAAGGGGTCCTTGACTGGCATATGTTTCTATTTATATCAAATAAGACAACCCTCGATATCTCCCTCCCTCTCGGGCCCTCCCCAAGGAATATGATCTAAAAAATTAATAGACTAGGATAACTCAAATAACGTTTGCCATCTTTATTGATGAAACATCACTTCTAGCTTACAAATATCTTTTTTATGCATACACAATTTTGTATTTCTGTGTACATAATATAGGTGTGTGTGCATGTTTCTATGCATGCACATGTATTAGACCTGCATATACACAAAGGGAAAATGGCATGTGTTCACACGCTATCCAAAAATATGGTGAGGTGCAAATTACCAGACCAAACATTATGAATATTTTCTGACTAAAGATTGTGGGCATACAGTGCTTGAAATAACTTGGAGAACAAAAAGAACTGCCCAAATTGTTCATAAGAGAAACTGGATATGCAGATGATTAAATCAGGTTTATATAACTGAAAAAAAAGAATGTCAATGAAAAAACATCGAACTTCGACAGATTTTAAAATTCACTAACAAGGGAGGAATTTTCTCCATTATCAATTGTCTTCAAAATGAAACACCAAAAGCAGATTCCCCTAATGCCAAGACAAGCAAAAAGAGGTAGGTTATTGGGTTCAAGATGTTTCTAAAAACAATGCAAATGAGGGCATATCAGAGCAGGTGAACTTAATTGAGGACTATAAAAAATTAGTTACCTGATTTTTTCCTTTACAGCCCAGGTGAGGTGTTGCAACAGTAATAAAGTTGACTGGTTCCAACCCAGCAATTTTACCCCTTGATTGCTCTTCACTGTAGTGAACTAAGTCAACATCCATCAACTTCCCACCATTTTCTCCTGCTGTTTTACCAGTTGAAGGTGGCTCATATAGTTTACCAATTGCATATCTTGCTACCAAGCCACCAAGTGAGTGAGCAATGAATGAGATCTTTTTAACTCCGGGATTACGAGTTACTGCTTCCAGTACCTGCACTTTGGGAACAACGATCAAAGGTCAATGCATAGAATCTAGTCCCTCAATAATAATTGAAGCTAAAGCAGCAAGGTCATTCAGTACAATTGACAATAATCTCTTAGCAGAATTCAACTCCAACAACCTGCCCACTATATTTTTCCAGGGAAAACCTCGCCGGGAAACCCAAGCAATGCTTCCCCACATTCATTGATGGCATCCCTAGTAAACCTGTCAACATAGACTAGTGTGCCTAACCCAAGGGAATTCGTACCGGAAACCTGTTGGCACGGAACTTGGCAAATGCCCTACAACATTGGCAACAACCAGTTGAGGTAACCCCTTGGGTTTTAAATTTGAGGAACATGGGGATGGGCTTTAATCCCCATATGTGTGCACCGGTAACAAGATCATTATTATAATCTCTCTTGGTGCAACCACACGTTTGACCACTGCCTCAAGGTGACCCCAAGGTTCCAAGAAGCCCTCACAGGAATTAAACTTGCCCATTGGTGAAAAGCTTCTTGCTTCTCGCCAATGGATCCAACCCCTTTGGGCAACAACCTGCTCATTATTGCTGAAATAAACTAGCAAATGTGCAATGTTAAAACAAAACATCACATGGATGAGGGACGAGGCTACGTAAACATCAATGCAATATGCACAAGAAACAAGCATATCAAACAATGGTAGAATCTGACCTCATCAGCTAACCGCTCTCCCATCACGTCAACCCCGTCATGAGTCAATTTCAGTGTATTACGTTCACTACCTGCAAGGACTTCCAAACCTCAGTTTTCCTTTCCCATATAAATATTTAGACATTCTGATTATCCATAATCTAAGGTCAAACTCTACTTCATTCAGTTCATTAATGTTAGTGAGTTTGAATAATTGGTTTTTCTTGAATTGCAGTCCTTAGATGAATGTGAGATGTTCTGAACTTCTAAAAATGCCATGGAGGAGTTAGGCATTCCTTTCCAGATCTTATGCATTTTGTTTCAAATTTCATATTGAGTTTCATTCACCAGCTATGTCAATCTTTTGTGTATATGTGAAAGATTCATATAGCCAAAGATTAGGACAAGATTCAGATGTCCTAATTTCCAAAGTATAACCTTTTGCATGTTATGAGAACCCCTTAAGAAGCAGCATGATTTTTAATTTTTTAGCAATTAGTATTTCAACTACAGGTAGTCTCACTAGCATTGAGTGAAAATTGGTTTTGAGCATAGTATTAAATATTTCCATTGAGAACAATTTCAAAAAAGTAGTTTATTAAACACGGCACACTTAAATCAGCTGTACCAACATTAATGAAGCATGTATAATGCCTATCTCACCAGAAATAAGCTAAACAGAAGAATAGATATTGACACTGCCTCTGTCAAGACACTCTATAATAGCATCCCGATGAATCAATTAGTACAAACATCAAGATCTACTACAAGAATGACTGCAGTAAACGCATCAATGAGAATTCCAATTAAATAATATCTGGTCATTTTCTTTTAAACTCCATGATAAAGAGATCACTGAGAAAATGAATACTAGGCTTTCAATACCACTTCATCCCTTGTATTTTGATCAGAAATAAATAAAATCTGGTCATTTTAACCTCCATGATAAAAAGATCACCGAGATAATGAAGACTAGGCTTTCAATACCACCTCTTCCCTTGTATCTTTTCATCATTTATTTCTAGTGCCATAAACATTCAAACTGGAGAGCCCCAAGGGTTAGATCAATTGGTCTTGATCCAAACATGAGATCTCTACCCCCAGAGTAGGTGAGGTCATGGGTTCAATTCTCTTGATTCCCTTGGGGTTAGGCTCCATAATCAGGGCCATTGGTTTACCCCATTTACCATCCATGTATCATGGGAAAGTACTTGGAGGGTTTCCCACAATTTATTCCATTGAAAAAAAACATTCAAACTGGAGATAGCATAATGTTTATTAACCTTTGTTTTCTGCACACCTTTTTACTCTTAGGATCTGGAATTAACACCAATTTTTCATCTACATATCTATAGATTCTACTTATATAGGGCTAAGAATGAAGAAATATGTTTTGCTAGGACAATCATTTTTGTGGGGTAGCAAGAACTAGAGAACCTAGCCTACCAAAGTCATTTTGCTAGATGCACATGTTTTTTGCAAGATTTCTTGGTTGTGCATTAATTGTTTAAAACAAAGAAATAAGTACTGCATTTATGGCACTTGATTACTGTTAAAAAAATGTTGGGTAAATGTAGAAGAGTATACAAAGAAGGAACAATGAAACTTAAAAGTATTTCATGGAGAGTTTCATTACTGAATAAATATGAGTACAATAAAGGACACCATCCCAAAATGTTCCAGTCAACAAGTATTCCATTGATATCCTGATCAGGCTTCCTTCCTGTAATGACTTACAAAGTCGCTTTACATGAAGAGTTCCATTACTGCATAAATGAGTAGGATAAGGGACACCATCCCAAAGTGTTCCAGTCTACAAGTATTCCATTGGTATCCCAATCAGATTGCCTTTGGCTTCCTGTAATAGCTTACAAAGTCACTTTACATAATATATTCTGTTTCATTCTAAATCCCCAAGTATTTGTAACTGGAAACTGGAAACTGGAAACTTGAAACAGCTGGAAATGGGCTTCCAGAAACGTATACAGCAAGGGTACAAAGTATAGGAAAGTTCAGGGTAGACTACTGTAACAGCTTACAAAGTTGCTTAAAGAATAATTATGTATTATTATATGTCCCTAAGTATTGCCAATTGGTAACTGGAAATGGCAGGATATAGGTTTCCGGAAACATGTACAGAATAATTATGTATTATTATATGTCCCTAAGTATTGCCAATTGGTAACTGGAAATGGCAGGATATAGGTTTCCGGAAACATGTACAGCAAGCAAGGATCCAAAGTATAAGAAACTTCAGGGCAAATTCCTTAGAAAACGACAGGAAAAGAGGGAAATGCTGGAAAATGATTTCCAGAAACAATACTAAAAAAATTCAGGGAAAACCTATCTAATATCATGATACGGAAATTTAGTACTTCATTTTTCCCTTGAACTGATTGATGGATTACACAAGCATTTGTAAAAATATCTTCTTCCTGACAAGAATTAAAACACAAAAAAGTAAACCTTTATTTACCCCAGTCTTGCTTTCTAAGTTTCTAGTAGAAAGAATAGAGAATAAAAAAAAGTAATGAACCGATGGCCAGAGAAAAACAAGAAATAAATCAAATCAAATTACTTTCTGGTACCTGCAATCAAGGAATACAAATTTCAAACCATACTCTAGTCTCTAACCAATTCAAATATATACTGATTCAATTTGATACAAAAAATCTGAGTACCAAAACCCGAAACCATTTTTTAGTATACAATATACATCCTACTAGCTGAGTGGAGAATGCAGATAGATGAGACAAGATAATTTTATCAATGTCCAACAAATGACATTGCTTGTAGCTGTAATGTGTGTTGGAAGAATTTCAACTGAGTATGAAGTTCCTGGTGTTGACATAAATGCAACATTGTAATAATACACAATATTGACAGCTTTGACAACATTAATTGGATGTCATGATAAGCCACACAAAGAACTGTGCTGAGGGGTGAATGGACATGGTTGAAGAAGACAAGATGAGCCGCATGTAAGAAATGAGTCCTAATTTATAATTTTCTATAACAGCATATAACTTCACATCCTTGGATATATTCATATACCCTAAATCTATGTTTTCACTGAACTTGCATATGCTTGATGGATAGTTTCAGGGTTATTGCAGTTATTTTTGGTTTTTTTCTTAACTACAGAAAAATGTGATGACACTAGAAAACATCAGCAGTTTGCAGAAACACTCAAAACACAGCTTCAAAAGTTTCTGAAAACTTCTGAGCAGTTTCCAGCATTTTAGAAACATTTCTAAACCAGTTTCCAGTATCCGAAAGCATTTTGGATTTCTGAACTACTGGAAACTGTTTCTGGGATTCACTGGTTTTATAATGCATTTAAATCTGAATTAACTTATTAAGGCTCCTAAGCCAAAAAAACTTAATAAAAGTATTTACAAAGCACACTTACAAGTAGTGACTACGTTACATGTAAAAATTGTTTATTGATTATTATTTTTAACAATCCCTCTTAGTCAAATATTTACAAATCTTGACAACAGAGCCTTGGTTCACTAGCATGGTCAACAGAGTATTCAACCGTCCACCAGGGTTCCATTCTCATTGTGCCCTGCGCCAGTAGAATGGTATGTCTCAAAAATAAATAACGTTGGGAGCAAGTCCCAAGAGATTTTTGGGAAGCAACTTACAAATATTACAAGTTCCAAGCAATTTTGGCCATCAGACTTGGCACCTAGGCCAAAGGAAGCCCATGTTAGGTAGTGCAGCCCGGCATGTTTCGTGAAGCAACATTCATGCATACATACATACATAAGGTTGGCAGCAAGTCCCAAGAAATTTTTGGTCATCAGATTTGGCACCTGGGCCAAAGGAAGCCCTTGTTATGTAGTGCAGCCCCCTGACTTGGGGGCATGTTTCTTGAAGCAACTTACAAATATTGCAAGTTCCAAGCAATTTTGGCCATCAGACTTGGCACCTAGGCTGAAGGAAGCCCATGTTAGGTAGTGCAGCCCAGCATGTTTTGTGAAGCAACATACATACATACATACATACATACATACATACATACATCTGAAGTAAACACTCCTACAAGACTGGAACTTATCTCTTGGTAATGCCTTTGTCAATGCATCTATAACTATCTGCCTGGCTGATGAGACTTAGTCCTAGTATTTGCATTATCTGTATTTCTGTATTTTTATATTTCTACATCTCACCTACCTCCACTGCCACATTGTAAACTCATCTCTTGGTAATGCCTTTTGTCAATGCATCTTCCTGGTTGATGAGTCATAGTCCTTGTATTTGTATTTCTGTGTTTCTATGTTTGGTGTATCTCACCTACCTCAACTGCCACATTGTAAAGAAATCACAGCATACTCAATCAAAGATGATGTCTCACTTACCACTACCCATCAATTTTGTACTCCTATATATACCTAATGAAATATAGAGTGTACAGTGAGTACAATTGCAGCAATTCCTCTCTTATGTAAATGATTTGATAATTGTTACAATCTGTGCACATATCACGGCATACTCTGTCAAAGATGATGTCTCACTTACCACTACCAATTAATTTTGTACTTATATAAATACCTTATGAAATATAGTGTACAGGGAGTGCAATTGCAGCAATTTCTCTCTTCTGCAAGTGTTCTATTTGTTGTTACAAACTGTGCACATATCAATCGGTATCAGAGCTCTCGGCCTGTGATTAGGGTAATCAGGAATGTAATATACTTAAACCCATAACTTCAGAGCAAAGACATAAAAACACAGGAGCGAATAGATAAAACTAAAAAAGGATCTCTTGTATGAAAGATATTCAAAATAGAGAGCTATGTCCACTTGCCTCTTCAAGGGGACAACCTCCAGAGCGAGGCCCCAAATACAATAACAATTCTTGACAAAACATTACATAGCTTACTACTTTAATAGCCAAATCCCTAACTACTTGTGGTCCCGTAATTAATGAGGGTCAACAACCTAGTCGGCCTTTATTCAATACAAAAGGCCTTTTAAGTTTTTACATTAAGATAGTACCCACTAACCATCTAATAGGCCTTATGGCCTTGTACATTGATAAAGTAGGGGGGTTAGGGTAGGACCCTAACAAGGAACTTTGCAATCCTAACTTCAACAAATTTTCTCCTCAACTTCATCAAATTTGCAGATTGCTCAAGTGATTCAAAACTCGCTAACACCTTATCCAGTAACACCCATCTCACACTTTTGTATCTATGGATTAGGTGGCTGGCTCCACCTGTCTCATCAAGGCAAGATATATCACCTACCCATTATACTCCTCGCAAGACTCTAGTTGGCTAGAGTGAGATTTTTCAGGGGTATAGTCTCTATGACCCCACCTTTCACTAGGTGATTAACATCGTGATGTTATCTTTAATAAACCTTTTCCTCATCGTCTGCTAGGATCTCTTCCATCACTTCTTACCACTAATGGTGCTTAGCATGTATCAATGGATCATGTATCTTCTCCTCTTGCTAGGTCGCTTGACGATTCTTAGATTGTTGTAGTAGACCTTTCCCCATCTCCATCTGATGTCGGTCCACCTATATGTAATCTGAGTATTTCAACTACAAATTCAAGACAGACTACTGGGACCCCTTCTTCCTCAAGTCCATCCTCTCACCCAAATGTATCTTCTAGTCCTCCATCTTTAGATAGGCTTACTACCACCCCAAATGTGCACCTAGTGACACTTCTCCATCTAGTGACACTCAGCTCAGTGATGATTCTTTTCACGTGCGCCATTGTTTGATGATGATGATCCTACTCATTCATTGTTCCCGTCACTGCCTCAATGGGTTGTTGCTACTCTCACCGATGTTGTTGATTTCCTTGCAAGTCTTTCCACATAGCAGTTAGAGTCGCCCTCACCCCCTTATTTCAGTTGGCCCTCCTCTTCCTGAAAAATACCAGTTTGCTTTGCCAAAGACTCTTTGTAGCAAGATCAATCCCAATGAAGATCATGAAGGCTTTCTCTACAAGCGATATGGCTTTTGATAACCCCTAAATCAGATTAAGGGGGTTATAGTGATGATCTATGGATGTAATGCCATCTTTCTAGCCCCTTGTTTAGCTTAAGGGGGGGTTGTTGAGATTATATGGCTAATCTTCACTTGAGGCCACATTCTGATCCACTATTTGGAGTATCAATGTCCTTAATAGGCCTACTTTTGGATATCTAACCCATTTATTACACTTTATTATATTTTGTCTATTTTTAGCTAATCCCAACCTAGTCTCCATCTTGGGGTTAGCGCTTAAACCTGAATGAAGGTATATCAATACATCACCCTCCTCATTTGTAAATCATTCATTCAAGTTGTTTAATTGAAGCTTAAGGGCAGCTTCCCTAGTCTCCTTCTTGGGGCTAGTGCCTAAACCCTAATGGAGGTGTATAAATACATCACCCTCCTCATTTTCCAATCATTCATTCATGTTGTTTAAATGAAGCCTAAGGGGGCTTACCTATAGCGCTCCTCTCTATAGTACTTGTGTTGGAAACTCCTTATGTTCCCAACATTTTAGTCATGCTTGAGGTAGCTGCTTCAGCAACTCTTTTTTTTGGGTGCAAAAATGCCATGTACATTATTGTTTATATTAATAGTAAGAGGAAGCATTTTATCAAAAATAATAATAATAATAACAGGCATACATATAAAAGAAGAAGAAGAAGAAGCAAATCTTACAATGCACGATAACTTTGTCAGGAAACTCCTTCACAAATTCATCCGCAGCATATCTCCAATCCTCTGCACTGTATGCACAGAAAATAATAATCAATTTCATAGAATATAAACAAAACAAGCCATCACTGCTAAACTTTTAACAGCCAGGCTGAGCAAAGAAAATGTAGTGCCATGGAATCAACATGTATCTGTTAGTTGAACTGCCATAATTTTGCTTAAACTTTCGGATCAATCTGGTTAAGATAATTACACCTTTGACTGCAGTCAATTAGACTGCACCAGTATGTAAACAGGAGAATTTGAGCTTGATTTAATATATGGGCGTGCTTTAATGTGATGTAAATTTTTTATTGAAGACACTTCCTCTAAATATAATTCTTCTAGAGGCCACAACAAGAATGCACAACACTCCATCCTAAGTTGGACTTGTTGTGTGGCTACATGTGTATGAAATTATGAATATAACAGTGAGTTTATTAGAATAATAAACAGTCGGATCTGAGACTTTCAACTCTCCTCTCCCCTCTACCCAAATAATTATTCTAAGTAATCAGAACCCTGAAAATAATTCCCCAAGCCCTTCAATAGAACTTCCGTTCAATTGTATCTAATACACATCACCCAGTGACCTCAACTCCCGGGCAGTAAAATCGATGACCGAATGCTATCGCCGTGAATGATATAACGAGAAAGTGAGGGTTTCAAAATCCATTCAATGTGAGGAAAAAGGGGCCTTTAAACAATTTCGCAAAGATTCGAATCAAAAACCTACCGAAAGGTCAGACTAAATATAAATTGCTAGGCATACAAACACACGCAGAGAGCATTGTCGACAATCCCAACTACAATTCGGATAATACCTTTAAAAACAATTTAATTCGATTGCAGAAAAGAAACTGTATTATTGAATTTCCAAAAGAACAATAAGAAATCGAACCTTCCATCGATGCCATTAACTGTAATTACGAGATGTTCACGAACTTTCTTCTCACAGCCATGATCTCCTCCCTCGCCCATCCACACATCTTGCCCTCCATCTTGCTGGGCATGACACAGATCTTGCCCTCCATCTTGCTGGGCGTGATACACATCCTCATCTGAAGCCATAGAAGTAACACCGATTTTCTGTCTATCTATAATGTGTCATCACAGACATAAACATGTGAAATGGATAAGGTCGTCCACGGATCGATTCCCTCTGCTAATCGGAAACCGTTTAATCAATTTTGCTTGTTCGGAACAAACAGCAAAATTTCTTTCTGGTGTGACAAGGAGCGCTGTAGGTCACAACGGAGCGGATTAAGTACGGATCGTTGGAGTGTACGAGTCGTTTACTGGGGTTTTATGCTCCATCTGAATGTCAGTACATTTGGATGAATGTAAGTACATTCGGATGAGGTTGGTGGCAGACTGGCAGTGGATTCAGCTGAAATGATACCTTCCCTAGATTGGGAAGCAATCTATTTTTACTAGATGGAGCCTCCAGTCGAGTGTTACAAGCAATTTCTACAATTTCTACAATACACTCTACATGTAAAGGTAAGTACACTCTACGATTGGAGGAATGTAGTAAAGGTAACGTGTAATACTATATGGATAATATCTTAAATTTAAAAGCCACTTACTATTAATTATTTTATTCTAATTTAATTAGTATACATTTTTTAAAAAAATATTTAATAAAATAAAAACTCTTTTAAAATGATTAATTTAATTTGTAAAATATTAATATAGATTTATTTTAAACCGTTATTTATTAAGTATCGAAAAGGGATCCAATTTTTTGAGGTGTAATTTTTTTCTTGATGTATAGAAAATTTGAGATTAAAAAAATTCAAAGAATAGTCATGATGATTAGATTAGGATAATATATATTTAATTTCATTAAAACATATGTAAAACCTGTTTTTTTCAATGCAATAATTAAATATTTAATTTACATATATATAAATCTTACCATAAAAATTAGTGGGGTAGTTGTTAAACGCTTCATCGCAACTTTTAGAAAATATTTTTAAACAATGAAAATATAGTAACATAAAACTTTTAGCTTTTTTTTACATATATACAAATCTTACCATGATGAGTGATGGGATGGTGATTGTTATTTATTAAAAACTTTTTAGAAATTTGGTCACAATTTTTAGAAAATGTTTTACAGAAAACAAGATGTAGAGTTATATGGTAACTAAGTCCTTATCTGTGTTGGAAGGGAATTAAGTAGAGAAATGAATCTATTCATTAAATTTGTATGCTAATGATATCATGTTATGTTGAAAAGAGTTTCTTTGCAATATGGGTTATGTTCTGAAAAATGTTTTGGAATTGAGTAAGAATATTGGTATTCAAATCTCCACATATGATGTGAACATGGAGAGGAGGTTATACGAGGAGATGATGGTGTAGTCTATAAACTAGGAAAATCGACACAACTAATTGACACATATGTTGGAAGATAATTGTGGAAAGGATTAGCCAATGGATTAGCTCGAGTGATTAAGTGTTGTGAATTGCAAGTAGGAGGTCACACGGTTAAGTTCCTAGGTTAGTTGCCTCTGTGAATATTATGAGCCTCACTCGATGTCCCTAGCAAGTTAAGTTGCCAAAAATGCAACCGAATGATTTACCCCAAGTACCATCCTTGAAAAGAAGGGAAACGCTTGGAGGGTTTCCTGTGATGTGTATTCCATCGAAAAAAAATTGTGGAGAGGAGAATGCATTTTAGAAGTAATATAAACTTTATACGATTTGGAATTTTTTTCATTGTCACTGGAATCTGGCTATATAATCTTTAGTCAAATTATAAATTTTGTTTGTTGGCATTGCATTTTTCAATGCATAAGTAGATTCAGTGCCCTCGAATACCCCTATTGCACTTGGATTGTGCATTTTAGCAATGATATATGCAATTTCAACAATGATATCTACAATTCCAACAATTATTCGGAATTTTTTTGCCGGATTTTGCACAAACATAGTCAGAAAAATGTGGTTGGAAAATATCCAAATCGCAATGTGTTTAGAATTTTGCTACATCAACAAGTAATTGTCACCATAAAAATATTAAAATTAAAATATATAGAATTTTGACAAAATCAAAATATCACATAAAAAGTGACAACAATCTTTTTTTAAACAAAAGTCAACAACAACAAGTGAAAGTTACCACATGGCACTTTTAGAAAAATCCATAATAAATGTTTCTAATTTTCTTTTTTGAGATTTAAAAATAAAACTACACTCTCTGGGATTTGTGTCCCATCCATAACCTCTTTGACCAATCAAAAAAAGGAATGAATGAAATTTAAAAATTCTGGAAAATTGAACTAATGTAAGTCAATTTTTAATTCACTTGCAAATGAAACATATGCTCCCTACTTTGGCATGGATCAAAAATACGGTGTGCATGCATCCTCCATAAACACTAGCATAGTGTGAGCAAAACTTAAAATTGGGTTTGTTTGCATATAGCCATAAAGAAACCTAAGTCAAAACCACAAGGTATTGCATTTAAGCATAAACACTAGACAACAATTGGCATTGAGAAAGCATCGGAGGTTCATCACAACCATTCAAGGTTGGACCTCGTCCATAAATTAGAGTGATCACTCCGCCCAGCGATTTGACTACTTTTTTTATGGAGGTCTACGTGGTAATGGCAGTGACACAACCGAACAGACCCTAGAAGATTATCTTGAAGGTCTATCAAAAGGTAATTTTGAACTCAATCCTAATGTTAATGTTGATGTCCATAATTATCAATATGAGTCTTCATATAGGGAGGAGACTCTATTAGGTATTTCTTAGGGCATGCCATGCTAAAAATTGTTATCTATAATTGGGTAAGGGAAGATTGGGAGTCACATTGATGGTGATCATGTAAACTCGAAGCCTTACTAAAGGATTTTTTCTCTTCCAATTTTCTAAGAAGGACCATGTCATGGAGACTTTGCAATGTGGGCCATGGATTTTCAAAAATACCCCAATTTGTAGGGTTTTCAATGGATCAAGCTACTTTGCTATCCTTCCCAGTTCCTTAGCTTTCTAATGTTGTTGTTTCCTTTTTTGGATTGTGTTGCAACTATGATAGGGGGTTTATCTACCATGAACCAAATAGGTTTTTAAGCCATTGGTCCTTGTTAGGCTTATACCTTAGCAACAAATATATACAAACATATATTAAACTAACATTAAGCAAAGGACACAAGGAGTTTACACTCAAGAAACCCCCAAAGGAAAATTTCCATTAAATCAATCATAATCATCCATGTTTGTGCTTCTATTGTATAATTGGTCATTCTTACTTACAACTACACCTTGTGTGCACACTCAAGTTTATGTGTCCATTCTTCTTTTGTTGCTTCATGTATCTTGGATTCTTACTTACAACTACACCTTTTGTGCACACTCAAGTTTATGTGTCCATTCTTCTTTCGTCTTCTTTCACTTTCTTCTATCGTCCTCTTCTATCTTCATTGTCTTCTTTCACTTCTTCACTCATGTACCTCTTCTTTCATCTTGTCAAATTATATCTCTTACCACACTTCATCAAGAGTCTATCTTCTTTTTGTTTTGCCTTGTTCTTGATGTCTTCTTCTTCTTTGTTTTCTTCCATTAGCTTCTTCTGTCTTTTATCATCTTCTTTCATTTACACCTACAATCATCTCCATCCATCAAAACACCTATGAAACTACATCAACAAACTCAATTGACACACCAATGTCATGATTTGACATAGCTATAGTTGACTTCAACAACAATGTCTTTTATTCACGTAACTTCGACTTAACTTGTCTTTGAATTTACTTGAATCAATTAGACTCTCACCCTATCTTTGTCTTTGAATTTGACTTAACTTCAACTCCTTACATCAACAAGCTCTTGTGCAATGACTTTACCATGAAATAAGGCTTGAGGTGTAAGTAACATTGATCATGCACCACCATCTTCTCCTTTTCAATGAGATAAGATTAATTTACAAACCCACTTCTTCTCCTTTTCAATAAGATAAGATCAATTTACAACCACTGACACATAGTGTGACATATATAACCATGTCTTCACTAACTTTACTATAATCCATGTGACCTTTAAAAAATAACATATTTCAAACCAACTTATGTAACTTTTAAAAAAATAACATATTCTTTCATTTACACCTACAATCGTCTCCATCCATCAAAACATCTATGAAACTAGATCGACAAACTCAATAGACACACCAATGCCATGGTCTAACATAGCTAGACTTGACTTCAACAACAATGTCTTTGATTCATGTAATTTCGACTTAACTTATCTTTGAATTTACTTGAATCAATTAGACTCTCACCCTATCTTTGACTTTGACTTTGACTTAACTTCAACTCCTTACATCAACAAACTTTCATGCAATAACTTTACCATGAAATAAGGCTTGTGGTGTCTAAGTAACATTGATCATATGTCCCCATCTTCTCCTTTTCAATAAGGTAAGATTAATTTACAACCGTTGACGACTCGACACATATTATGACATATATAACCATGTCTTCACTAATTTACTATAACCCATGTGACCTTTGAAAAATGGCATATTCCAAACCAAATAAATAACTTTTAAAAATATGATATCCTAAATATCATATGACTTAAGTGTCAAAAAAAAACATCCTTTCAAAATAACTAAGGCCATTGCTTTGATGGTGAACAGAACCTTTTCAATTCAATGACCAAACTTTACTCACTTTGTGACGTTGAACACAGTTAAAAAATACACATACATACAATAACATTCACATTCATTCCCATCTTCTTGATGCACTTCTTGAAAGGAAAAATGTGATGTTTTATCAAAACCCCAACATACTTTTCCTCTTCACTAGATGATATATAGCTCTTATTTTGTTTATGAGGAACATAAAATTCATTTATCCAACCACTCCTTGTGGGATATTAAATTCCTATCTTCACATGATCAATTAAAACATACCTCTTTGAAATCAATGCCAATAACTATAGACATTGTGAAACTTCTCTTCAAATGAGAAGCTTCATCTTCATTTGCTTCACTTACCATAAAATCAATTACCTATTCTTGAAGTCGTTGTGCTACCTTCCTTGTTAGAGGACTTTTATATCTTGTCATTGGAATGTGTTCAATTTGAAAACAACAATGACATTCTCCAAGTTGTGTATGATGAGATTTTACTCTCAACCTTTTTACTAAGTCACACACACTCAAAATATGTGCATTTTGGAATTGGTTATATGACATAAATATCTCTTTATACATTACAATGTTTTTAATCATTCTTAATCTTGATGTATGGAATGTCGCAAACTTGAAAGTACATTGACTGGGAAATTTGCTATGAGTTGTACTATTAAACCACAATTTGACTTAACCACAACAAACATTGCTATGAGTTGTACTATAAAACCACAATTTGGCTTGACCACAAAAAAACTATGTCCCTATAAAGACTTGCCATTTGCTTTAATCGCAATTTTTTATTTATCCTTTCAACAATTCAACTAAACATATTTCATTCAGTGATTTTTGGAAGTGAGGAATTCTATTCAATGATTTTAGTTTCATTTACAACGAATCCACTAAAAATTTAACAAATTTCAACATTAGAGATTCACAATGTTCCTTCAAAGAGAGTAGACCCACCAATCTTTTGTTTTTTATATATATGGATTGAGAGATTTTGATAATCACATGCTTATCTGTGCTCTCGGCTTGGGCATGCAATTCTTAGCTTTTAATACACCATCAATCATCAATGAGTCCACTTGGGTTGATCATACCATATCAAACAACACACCTCACATTAATCAACAACTGCAAATTTGGCTACTTGAATCTCAAACATTTAATGGCACTATCAATATCAATAGACAATAGGGCATAAATCTCATAATGTGGCATTTTACATCTCACGACTTGTTCTCTAACAATTCTTTTGATTGCCATGACTTGGCTCTGATACCAAATGTTGGGTTTATACCTCAGCAACAAATATACATAAACATTTATTAAATTGTCATTAAGCAAGATACACTGGGAGTTTACACTCAAGAAACCCGACCCCAAAGGGGAAACTCCATTCAATCATTCATCCCATGTGTGTTTCTATTGTACAATTGGTCCCTTTATATAATAATAGGTGACCATAACAAACATTTCATAATAAGATATTCACTTTAACCATATGCATAACTATCTCCCATAATATCTCTAAATCTTTCAACTAATTCTATGAGATCATTATCTCTAACTTCTCTTCTTATCTTGCCCACGGGGCATAGAATAAATGGTCAATGGGTGTACTATTAAGCCACTCCTTGTGTTAGGTCATCGGTTCAAAACTCCGTGGGTACTAACTTACCAAAAAAAAACTTATCTTCTTATCTTCATCTTTTATTCATACACTGAATTTTATTCGTAGTCCACTTCATAACATTTTGCATGCATTCATTTAATATCACAAGTAGGAGTTAATCCTTCAACCTCGACCTAGGGTTTTTGTCGAAGTCAATTTATTAAAAACCCTAAAGGAGTTCATCTACCTTAAGGTGGTCAATAAAATGCATTGCCAAGCAATGCGGTTTTTCAACCTCTAATAAATGTTTTCATTTCCAAAGAATGAATAATCATATCTAGGACGATCCCTTGATGAAACAAGCCAACCCACTACAACAAAACCTTTCCATTAGCATCCCTTTTAGCTTCCTCTTTTACTTCCATTTATGAAAAGTCAGGGTTCTTTCACGGGATGGTGCTAAAGTCGTCGTTATTTCCTGCGCCAAGTTTAGTGCCCAATTTTGCGCCAGGTTTTTTGAGTGACTAAATAAAATCTAGGGAAACTTTTCAGAGGTTAAAAAACTAAGTAATATCAAAGGTTAAAAATAATTGTCTAAATTCTCATGAGCTTAAGGGAATTTCAACTATTTCAATTAAAATCCCTAATTTTCCCTCATAAAAGCCCCTCAAAACCTACTCTTTTATTATTTTCTCATTTCCTATTTTTCTCTCTTCTCTTCTTCGACCTTCTCCTTTCTCCCTTAAGGTTTCCTCTCTTAGGGTTTCATCCTCATGGAGGATATGGTTTTGGTTTCATGGAGGAAGTTCCATGAGGAAGATAATGGATTATCCTTCCCTTTTCCTCCTTTCTTCCTCTTTTTTTTTCCTTTATTGATTTAATAATGTTTATTGTTGTTTTTAGTTGCAGGTTTAGGGTTTCATGTATGGAGGATAAGGTTTTATCAAAGAACCTCTATAATGAAGGTAATGACTTCTCCCTTCCCTTCTCCCCCTTCCTTCCTATTTTACTTCTATTTTAATTTATTTATTTTCTAATGTTTATTGCTATTTTGTTGTTGCAAGTTTAGGGTTTCATGCATGGAGGCTAGGTTTCATGGCGGAACCTCCATAAGGAAGGTAATGGCTTCTCCCTTCCCTTCTCATTTTTCCTTCCTTTTTTACTTTGCTTTTTCTTTATTGATTTTATAGTGTTTATTTGTTTTGGTTTTTGCGGGTTTAATGGAGAAAGAAGAAAAAAATGACATTTTGCGGGTTTTCATTAATGCACAGATCTAGTCCATGGGCATGGCTTAAGGAATACCCTTGCATTAATGTAAGGAGATTTAGGTTCAAATCCTTGCACCCATCTATCTCTTATTACTTTTCCATCTATATTCACGTTTGCATACGTAGGTTAGGTTATTTCAACTCATATATGCACTTTTAAAGGAATATTTTTGTGGAATGTAGCTTAAGTAGAGTTCTTTCCTTTTGGCAAGTGATTTGGGTTCAAATCCCAACATTCCCCTAACATTTTCCATTTCTATTTCTCTTGGCCAGTGATCTAGGTTCAAATTTCAACATTTCCTTACCATTTTTTTCTTTCAATTGTTACCATTTTTTGGTTTTATCTCCATAAATTTAATTTACAAACAATTGCCAATAAATTAGGCACTAAATCTGGCACAAATCATGGCACTAAACCTGGCGTAATCCTGGTGCTAAAATTGGCACTAATCCTATCCCTAAACCTGGTGCTAATTTCAACACTTTAAAAAATGTAGTTTTGCGCCAGGTTTAGCACTAGATTTTCCAACTCGATTGGAAAAACAAATACACTTAAAAACATCAATAAATTAGGCGCTAATCACCTATTTTGTTGTAGTGCAAGGTCCTATTAGTACATAGATTAATGTTGCAAAGGGAGGATTGATCAAACTGGTACAAAGAAACAAAGGAAATGGACCTGCAAATGCCCAAGTGCAAAAGGCGACCATTCTAATGAGCCCGTCTAAGACCCAATATGTGTAGACACAGAAAATAGTGTCCTCACTAAGTTATGGTCCTTCCCAACATAGAAGGAATTGTAGATATATCTCCCCTAGCGAGTGGTGCACACTTGAGAGGAGGAATCGATTGGCAACTTGATTAAAAAACATCAACATATTATTATTCAATATTATCTTCACTAGAGAAAATTATTACTAGCCAAAAATCTTTTGATGCTCTCCTTGTCCTAATGGAAAATGAGGAATCTTTTGATGCTCTAGAGAAAATTATTACTAGCCAAAAATCTTTTGATGCTCTCCTTGTCCTAATGGAAAATGAGGAATCTTTTGATGCTCTCCTTGTCCTAATGGAAAATGAAGAGGGGATGAAGAACATTGAAAGGTTTAGAATGAAAATTATCTCAAGAATGTATGAAGTCCGAGTGAACCTATTACATGTCATTTTCCAAGGTATTCCTTCAATTAATGAGGTAGATATATCATGCTTGCAAAAAGTTAAACTCATTGGGTCTATGTTGAGAATGGTCATGCCCATTATATGGTTGGATTCAAGAATGATTGCATCATCACATAATGAAAGTAAGGGAGGGATTGCTATCCTCATCTCCCCACAACTCACTAGGCTGGTAGTCAATTAGGGATTGAACCATTTACAAAGTTTTTTTTAAGATATTTCTTATTTTGAATGGTCGTGTTCTTGAATTAGCCAATCTATGCTTCAAACGATGTTGTGGAGAATGTTGTGCACTTGAGCTTAGATGTCCCTTACTTTTTATGTGAGGAATTCGATATAGTTGAGGATAAAAAACATAACAAAGGTGCTTGGTTAACCTTTAGGGAATTCAACATGGTTGAGAATTAGAAATATAAGGAGGGTGTCTTGTCCACAATCCCATGTATGGAGAAAAAAACCTACATTAGTGGAGAAAGAGCAATTGGATATTTAAAAAACATAAAAAAAATCATCAATATATCACCGTTTACTGAATGGATACCAAGAATATTAATTAATCGATTGTCATAGCATTATTGTAAATATGTACTAGTTCATTAAATTGAAAAATATTTACGAGGGAAATTTAATTATCCAATTGAAAATAAAAGCTAAAAAATAATGTTTATAGGAGTTAAGTGGACATGAACAAACTTACATGCAATTTAGAAACATAATAGTTGTATATAATTCATCTACATTTGTTTCTTCTATCATATAAAAACATAGGTTATGATGTCACAAATTTAAGGATAAACTTAGATAAAAATAATGTTTCTTTCTTATTCAAGGAAATTAAGTGGACATGGACAAACTTAGATTCAATTTAAAAACATAATAATTGTATTTATAATTAATCTACATTTGTTTCTTCTATCACATAGAAACATAGTTTATTATGGCACAAATTTAAGGATAAAATTAAATATTATTTTAATTGATTGCACAACTCCTAAATGAGAGGAGAGCATTCAATATCAAACATGTGTTGTTAAAAAAGAGATTCATTTTTATTAACAATTAAGATTTTTAATCTCTCTTTTTTTGACTTAATATAACTGTTTCATATACAAAGGTCAATAATTCGCCACGAGGGTTCACTAAGTAGGCAATATTATAGCACGCGAGTTCATATTGCAAGATTTAGTACTCTAAAATATGGAAGCAATATATTGCCTAGTATATAAGGGTTAAGGGGTATTTTAAATATATTAAAAACATGTAGATATCAAGGGGTTTATAATTATGTATGTAGGGGGTTGCATAGGGCATTGGGGGGTTTGAACATGTACACTATGTCTAAGTTTATGTAAGTTTGATTGTGTGTGAAGTTAGATTAGTGATTGAATAAGTATGATTTGTGTTAAGGTTGTGTGAATCCAATTGTGTTTGGAGTTAGAGTGGTGTTTGAGTAGGTATGATTTGTGATTGAATACGATGTGAAGTTGATTGGAATGAATGTGAATGAAGTTGACTTGTGTTTAGGGGGTTGTTCCCCATCTTGAAATATTTTCTCTCACTAAGACTTCATATTTGACCTTGCAAAGTTTCTAGGGGTTATAAGAGTTGTGTCATGTCACCATAATGAGCGTAACAAAAAAATGGGTATTAAAAATGTTATGAAAAAAGTGGATACCTAGGATATCTAGTGAAAATAGGGGTTTTTTAAATTGTAAAGGTGTATTGGGAGGAAGGCTCGATAAAAATATTTTTGGAGGAAATCCTTAATATGTAGTGAAATTAAGGGTATTCTTTAATATCCTATGAATGCACACGTTATGTCGCATGTTCACAAAGTGAATCCCCTGTGGGAATAGCAAGGAAAAGGAATACTCCATATACACCTCAACATAATGGAGTTGTAGAAAGAATGAATAGGACATTGATGGAGAAGGTAAGAAGTATGCTCATCGGTGCAGGGTTATCATAGGAATTTTTGGCAAAGATAGTGGATATTATATGTTACTTAGTAAATCGATGACCTTCATCAACATTGGTTGAAAAAACTCCACATGAAGCATGGACTGGTAAAACACCATCTCTTAAACATCTCAAAGTTTTTGTATGTGATGCTTATGTGCATGTTCAAAAGGAAAATATGAGTAAACAAGATAATAAAGAGGTTTGATGATGGCAGTTTTATTATCTTGTTGTTGTATTTTAATGATATGTTGGTTGCAGGCCTCATCATGAAGATATACATTGATCTTAAGGCTCAATTGACTAGGACATTTGAAATGAAGGACTGAGGAGTAGCAAGCCAAATTCTAGGGATGAAGAAACACAATGACAAAACAAGTAAGAGGATCTAGTTAAGTCATAAGTCATATATAGAAAATATTTTGCAACACTTCAATATGCAAATTGAAAAATGAGTTAGCTCCCCACTTTATGCACATTTCAAATTGTCTTCCAAATAATGTCCTATCATAGAAGCAGATAAAACAAATATGTCTCATGTATAGTATTCATCAACAATAGGGAACCTCATGTTTTCCATGGTGAGCACTGGACCAGATGTTGCCCAACCATTAGGGTTTGTTAGTAAGTTCATGTTGAATCCTGATAAGGAGCATTGGACTATTATGAAGTAGATATTAAGATACATAAGGGGCAATTTAAATGTTGTTATTTGCTATAGATCGACAGATTTACAAATAAAATATTTTACAAATTCTGATTTTGGTGGAGATAGAGATGGAAAAAAGTCTATTATAATATATACCTTCACTCTTACTGGTGGAGTTGTATGCTGGACATTTAAGTTATAGCCAGCAGTGGCTTTATCAACCACCGAAGCATAATATGTGGCAACAACTGAGGCCAAAAAAGAGGCAATTCAACTAGAGTAACTGATGGATGACTTCAATGTAATGTAGGGGAAGATTACTTTGCATTGTGATGGGAAAATTTTATTCACTTATAAAGAATCCAACATTTAATGATCGCACAAAACATATTGATATTAAGTACCATTTCATAATAAACATGGTGAAAGAAGGTAGGATCCTGTTGGAGAAAATTGATACTAATGTGAGTACTACATACATGCTTACAAAGTGGATCAGGAAAGAGAAGTTTGAATGATGTAGAAACTCTCCGAGCTTGTTGAAAATGTGATGAAGGCAGCATTGGGAAACATAAAACATATGAAAAACATAAGAAATGAACTTCTTGTATATCGACTTCAAGTGGCAGAATGTCAGGGGATGAAGTCAATATCCATATCTCCAATATTTTCATGTAGAATGGTACATGGTTATTCCCACATGTTATTCATATACGTTAGGGGGGACATGGGGGGGGGGAGGTCAAGGCCCCCCATACCTGGGGATGTGTGGGTGGAGTCCCCGCTACCAAGGCTTTGAAGGTAGAGCCCCCCAAGACAAAATATTATGGAATCTTCCAGTGCATTCATTTCCTTTTCGAACCCTTTAATGTATTATATAAAAGGGAATGACCCTTGACATTTTTGTACAAGAAAGCATTGTAAGTTCTTTGCTGAGTAATAATGAAATTTGAAGCTTCCATTTCCTTGTGGTTTCACCTGTGCACAATAGGGTTTCCACGTAAATTTTATGTTCTATTATTATTGTTGTTTTCTTATCTTTATACATATTTCTAACATCTGGTGTTGGAGTTGGGTTCTTTAAAAACTCGTTAACCTAGGATTTTCTGCAAGTGATATTTACAACAATGACATGACGTTTAACAAAGTTTGAGATTAATAAGTTTGATGGTGATAATGTCCCCCTTTGGAAGATGAAGGTTGCGGATTTGCTAGTTCAAAATGACCAAGCCCTAGCCTTGAAAAAGATTACATAGAAAACTAGCAACATGACAGATAAGGAGTACCAAAAGTTGGAAATGAAGATGGTTTCTACAATTCGTCTTTGCTTAACAGGATCTATCCTGTTTAATGTTGCTGAAGAAAAGACTATGGAAATCCTTTAGGAGCAACTTGAGATGTTGTACGAGCTCAAATCGACAACAAATAAGGTTTTCCTAAAAAAGCAACTCCACCATCTAAGGATGAAGGATGGTTCATCTATGGTATATCATTTGAACAAGTTTAATATCCTAATTAGTAAATCGATATCGCTTAATGCAAAGACAGAGGATGAAGAAAGATAAATGATTTTACTCTGGTCTTTGTCAAGTATCTGGGATCATTTGGTGATGACAATCACATCTAATCACCAGAAACTCTAAAATTTGATGATGTGGTAGTCACTTTCCTATGAGAATAAATGAGGCGAAAATCATCTTTGGAACCCTCTACATGTGAAGCCGTATCTGTGAGAGTTCGATTGTGAAAGGGGTCAACAAGGTAGATCACATACTAGATCTAAGTCTAGAGGATGCAAGCTAAAAGGGAAGTATTGGAATTGTGGGAAGCAAGGGCACTCGAGGAGGGATTGTTGGCATCTGAAAAAGGAAAAAAAGAATGAAAAGTAATATTAGCTATCAACTGCGGTCGGTACAAGAGATTCAAAAGAGATGAAAACATGTGAGTCCTTTCATCTCAGTAAAAACAAATCTCTTTTATATTCTTAGGTTTTCGACTCAGGTGCATCTTTCCACATGTTTCCACATAGAGACTAGCTTGTCAAATACTAACCCTATAGTAATGGGATGATTTACTTGGGTGATGGCCATCGTTTAGAAATTGTGGGAAGAGGGGACACTAAGATAAGGTTGGATGATTGCATAGAGAGGAATCTATGTGATGTATGACATGTATCGAATCTATGAAAGAATTTTCTCTCAATCAAAATTATGGATAAGAGGGGGTATTATACTACCTTTGGTGACAACAATTATAAAATTACCAAAGGATCCCTAGTGGTAGAAAAAGTGTAATCTTATGGGACCCTGTATAATTTTGGCAGTGATATAATGACAAATGATGCAGCAACAACAAACTCAAGGAATGCTCTAAATGCATTGATTTTGTGGCATCAATGCCTTAGGCATATGAGTGAAGAATATTTGAAAATTATACAATGCTTTCTAGGATTAAGTCTCGTAATTTAGACATGTGTGAGCATTGCATATTTTGTAAACATAAGAGAGTTCGGTTCTGCAAGGTCTGGTGAATGTTCTGAATTTTTGCAACTTATTCATTATGATATATTTGGACTAGTCCCCACTAAGTCTATAAATGGTGCTAGGTCTTTTCTAACTTTTATAGATGATTACTCTAGAAGAGTGTGGGTGTATCTTCTGAAAAATAAGTCATAAACCTTTGAGAAATTTAAAGAATTCAAGGCATGAGTAGAGAAAAAATTGGGCAAGTTTGGTTTATGCCTTAGGTTAGATAATATAGGAGAGTATTGCTCCAAGGATTTTGATCAATTTTGTATGTAGGAAGGAATTAAGAACAAGAAGTCTGGTCCATATACTCCACAACAAAATGGTGTAGCTAAGCGGATGAATCACACAATCATGGAACATGTAAGAATCATGCTCAACAAATTTGGGTTAGATAATGGATTATGGTCAGAGGTTGTTAATATAACTGCTTATCTTATTGACAAATAATCTATAGTTGTGTTAGATGGATAGATTCAAGAGGAGGTTTGTTGTGGTAAATCAGTTGATTACTCTCATTTGTGTACCTTTGGTTGTGATGCATTTCCCATGCTCCCCAAAAAAGAGGTCGAAACTTGACTCGAAGTCAAAGAAATGTGTCTTTCTCAACAATGATAATACAATAAAGGGGTATAGATTGTGGGACCTTATGGACCACAAGTTAAATGTTAGTTATGATGTTATATTTAATGAAAAATACATGCAAAGGAATGAGGTACAACAAAGACCTGAGATTGTACTTATTGAAGTATAAATCAGTGTAGACTAAAATTAAAGTGAAGCTTTTGATCAACATAAAGAGAAAGAAGTTCAACAACCACAACTCAAAGCATATACATGTCCCAAAGGAGGCATATATGGGGTTAAATATATATGATATGACCCCAAGAGGGCATATATGGGGATAAATATATCTGTGATGAAGTAAATGTATATGTAATAGTGGTCGATCTAATTAAGGGGACTCATGTGCAATGAGCGCATAGGTATATATAGAGGTAATGTATTCATCGTTGAGGGAACATGTGAATTGTATGCATGAATGTCTTTGAGTATGGAGGAGGTTCTCCTATTCTTTAAGGATTTATTATGTAACTCATATCTCTTATCTATCTTGTAGTTGTGATCCATGTTTACATTTCTTTACATGGTGTGTACTTTGTTATATTATGTTATCTTAAAGATTTGGTTCACAATACATTGCACACAAGGCCCCTTCATTAGACCGACCACTATTGCATATGCATTTACTTCATTACATATATATTTAACCCCATACATGCACCCCTTGGGGTAATATCATATACATTTAACCCCATATATGCCCCCTTGTGCCATAATAGGTATAAACTGAGATCTTACAGACCACAAGATAAATATTAGTTGGAATGTTATATTTAATGAAAAATCCATACAAAGGAAGGAGGTACATCAAACACCTGAGATTGTACCTATTTGAGTGGAAATGAGCGTAGACGAAAATGAAAATGAAGATTTTGATCAACATGAATAGAAGCAAGTTCAAATGCCACAACTCAAAAGATCTACACGTCCCAAAAGGAATCTAAGAAAGGTATTCTCTTAATTTACAGTCCTCTTTTGCTTTGCTAATTGATGATTGCGAACATAGTTCATTTCAGGAAGCTAGAGAATATGAGAATTTAGATAAATGGAGGAAAGACATGGACAAGGAAATGAAAGCACTACACAAGAATGAAACATGGGAAATTTTGCATCTCCCACATGGGAAAAAGGATCTCCCACATGGGAAATAGGTTATTGGAAACAAGTGGGTGTACAAAGTAAAGACAAATAATGATTGGTTATTGGAACGCTATAAATATTGCTTGGTGGCAAAAGTTTATGTGGGGAAGTCAGGTATAGAATTTGATGAAATCTTCTCTCCAACTGTGAAGTTGACTACTATAAGAGTTCTACTTTCACTTTTCATAGCACATGATTTGGATATGGATCAACTTGATGTAAAAACTACTTTCTTGCATGGTGATATCAAGGAAGATATGGATCAACCTAAGGGCTATAAAGAAAGAGACAAAGAGCATTTGGTTTTTACAGACTCAAGAAATCTCTATATGGATTGAAATAGGTGTCACACCCCTTGGTTAGAAGAACCTTTGGGTTCCCTCGTGACCAATTAGGAAGCCCATTGATTGGTGGTGCACTCGAAGACAGATGCGGGAGTGGGCGCTTTACCCCATTGGTAGGACCATCGTTAGGTTGGGAAACACAAATGAGTGGGAACCTTGCATGGCATTGCCAAAATGTTCCCACGTCCATGAGCACTTTCAACACAAGTGTGTTGTGTGGATCAAGAAAAAATCCAATTCATCAGAATGGTTGGTAGCCAGCTTGGGTTGGAATCATGGATGATGGGGGCATGAAGCCACACTTAGGCACTTTGGGGGCTTCGACAAAAGGAGCTCACACAACATGTGAGTCAACTCACCTTGGAAGTGGTAACAACCTTTGGCAAGGACGGACACTTATATATATGGGAGGTGTGGAGCTCCAAAGGGGAATTCAACAAGAGGCAAGAAGCGAGCTCGTTGGTCTTCATAGAGAGGGGTGAACCTCCTTAGGGAGGCAACCAAGAAGGAGGGCATACTAAGTCTTGGCATAGGTGGGCGCAGGTCTAACATTGAAGTGACAGAATCCTAAGGAGTTAGGAGAGACACACTTTTGGGAAGCCTCGGTGAGGCACAACTTTGGGAAGAATCGGTGAGGTGCACTTCTTGAGGATTCTTGGAAGGAGACTTGGGTGAAGACACTTCGTCGGGAAGTTTGGTGTGACAAGAGATTCTACCAGTAAGACTAGTGCGACAAGCAAAGTGAGACTAGGTAGGTGGATTGTGTGGCATGTAGTGCGTGTTAGACAAAGGCTTGTTGGGAAGAATCTTTTGGGCATAGTTTTCTAAGAGATTTGGGCACAGGTAGATTTGGCAGGGTAGTGGTGGAGCGCTCCTTGCAGGGAGACTTGGCACGGGTGTTGTGTTGAGGTAGACTTGCGAATACGACAGTTTGATTAAGAATTCAGTTTGGATTGTGACTTGAGTTGTTTTCATTGAGGGCATACTCTCGGAGATTTTCCAGGTTGTGGTATCCTTCACTTGTTGTAACCAAGTTTCATTATATGATTATTTAGGCACACCCCATTGAGGTGTCACCAACATACTTGTGTCTTCTTTGTGTTTACTACATTGCCTTTGGTTGGGCATGTTTTGGGTAAATTCTAATCTAAGAAAATCACATGTGTAAGTCGAGAGGAATAGTTTTCCAGGACTCATGTTGGGATGGTCTCACTACTGGGAGTGGTTCCTGGGTAGTGTCGCATGATAGGGAGAAGAATGTGAACCCCTGATTTTTGAGTCCTACTCCTTAGCACAGTGATATGTGGTATTAGAGCTGGTTAGAAGTTCTCTTCACCACGAGCCGGTGAGAGGGAAAGTGGGGCGAATTGATAAGTGCATCAGGTATTTTGATAGTTCACCCACATATTGGTGTGACCAAGTGAACTGGTGACAGATACTTGGGAAGACTGTCGAGAGCGTTGAAAATGTGTCGAGTTGAGTGTTGAAAGAAAAATGCACTTGGCAGAAATGTTTCTAGCATGTAACATAATTGTGAAGTAGATTGTCAGGAGAAACTATGATAGTGCAATACCTGAAATATCAGGTAGATTGTCAAGGAAGACGAGTAGACTACTAAAATAAACATCGATAATGAGCTTCGATAGGGAGTGCGCCCGACACACAACAAAGGAGTGCTTGAAGCAAAACTGAGAGTTCCACTGGGAATATGTCAGCATAGCCTTGGTAGGCTAGTCGCCCTAGTTACTGCCAGAAGACAGTTTTGGGGGAAGAGCACGAGGATGCAGCACGTCGAGAGAAGGAACTTGGTAATAGTGCACCCAGATAGTTGCAACAGGAAGGTGCTATCATAACACAGTGCGTCAAAAGAAGTGCACCCTAGAAAGGTGCACTTGACACACATCCCAGAAGGGCACTCAACACATAATAGGGTCATTGGAACAAAAGTAGTAGCACATTAGGAAGTCTCACATAGACTACTAGGAGCAATATCAACATCACACATAGTGGTGTGTTAGGAGAGGTGTTCTCAAGAAGGAGCGTGCACAGAATGAAGCATTGGGTGAGGTGTGTCGATAGAAGTGAGTCTGGCACACAACACGCTTCGACAGGAAGTGAATCCGACATGCACTTAGCAGTGGTATGCCAAATACATAGCATAATTGGTAGAATTCCAAGAGACGTTGGAACATGGCATTAGTTGAGCGGGACTGGGTGCACACTTGACAAGACTATAGATTGCATACAGGGCATCAGATCGATAGATTGGGGCACTTCTTGTCATAGACTTGTGAAGTGGAAGAATTTGTAGCAGTTGGACATAGGTGGCTTAGCATGCTTAACTAAGAGGTGTTACCCTCTCCTTGGGAAAGACAATAGTAGCAGTGCCGAAGTGGGGAACACTTGCTTGGGTGGATCAAGGTAGTTTGTTTCCTAGTGACGTGATGGATGCAATAAAGATTCATCCATGAAGTTGCGGATGTAGTGGAGTAGTTTTGTTGATATGTCTTGTGAAGGACATGGATTCTTTGGCTTGCTCATCTTTCTAGGAAGACTTTGGACATGGTACTGTGGATAGCAATTCGTGAGGACTTGTTGGAGTAGGTTTTGGACTTGTATAAGAAGTCGCGTGCCGAAGATGGATCATGTGACAGTTTAGTAATCAACCCAAAACCATTCATAAGGAAGAAGTTAGTTAGAAATTAGTTAGGAATGTTGTCCACTTTGTAATGGGCTCCGCCCATATCTTGAGTATAAATATGTAGTAGGTCTGAGGGTGGTAGGAAAAGGGAAAAAAGTGAGTATGTCTGTATAGAGAACCAACAGTAGTTATTTCTGTGTGAAATGTTGGTAGTTGAAGACTGAATATTAGTGCGCTCTGCGGAAGCTATGCAGAATCGTTCCAAAGTTAATGGAGAAACTTAGGTTGTAGTAATCTATGCTTATGTTCGATGTGATGAATATTTGTTTATGTTGCACATAATTAAGTTTCCATGCTATTGTTACTTATGTTAACGTTGAATAATGATATGCTACATGTTAAATGAAGGAATAATGGATCTGTCGAATGTCTGATTCGCATCCCTTCAACACCATAGAAACTTGGCTCCTGCAGTCCCGTCTGATACCTCGGGTGAGATGATATTGAAATCAGATTAGCCTAGCAGTTAAGCACTTAAGCATGCAGTTGGGAACTGGGGGACGATAAAGCAAATGACATAAGTACTTTGTAAAAATAAGGTTAATGAGATAATTGAAAAAAATATGAACCAAACACATAAATATGCATGCACAAAATAATAGGCAATATTTACCTTGGAAACCCTTTACCAAGAAAACATGGAAAGAAAAAGAAAAACACATAATAAGCATGCACATAATAAGAGTCGATATTTACCTTGGAAACCCTTTACCGAGAAAATCAACACCCAATATATATTTATTATTAACTTGGCCAATATTGCCAAGCCAACCAAACAACATGTTGCTTGAGGCTCTTTACAATGGAGTTATTCAATCCTTTAAATATGCTTCATCACATCAAATACCATGGGTTACCCAATACCATGGACCTTCAAACCTCCAACAATAAACCCATTAATGACCAAATACACATTAATATAATTACTATTTTATCAAGTCAAGGTTAACCCAACATTCCACCCTTTAAACTTGACTTGGGGTAAACCCCTACCCCTCTCAAATTTTATTAACAAGGTATCTAGGAATACAACATGCTCCCCATCATCTAATTCTATGTCTATACTTTACACCGGTGAACCATCAAACTAGCGGTATGCATGTCTAAATAGATCTTACAGCCATATGCCCATTTACATATGTGATTAACTTAAAAATCCAAATAAATGCTTATACATGTATTCCAAGCATGTCATGCTATGAAACATCAACATGTTTCATTGCAAGCATCCATCATGCTCCAGATACAAATAGACCAACCAAATACTTCTTTATCCTTACCCCACAATTTATTGTGCCATTTACCATAGCTCATAATTAAATGCACCTCCATGGATCTCGACATTAGACAACTCTCGCTAGAGAGTATAGGCCTTATGAGCTTTGATACCAAATGTAAAGCTGAGCATACCGAGATAGCTAAAAAATATAAAGAAAACACATAAATATACATTCATATAATAATATCCAATATTTAGCATGTAAACCCAAAACCAGGAAAACTAGCCTTCAAAATATATCTTTCATTACCCTTGGCCAATCCAACCTTTTACAATGGATTTCTTCAAGCCTTTAAATATGATTCATCACATGTTAGTAATACTACGCTATTCCACACTTGTTACATAATTCATCAAACTCATTTCCACAAAACTCTCCACCATCATCTATCCTTAGCACCTTTATTTTATTTTCTTTTTGGTTTTCTACAAGAGCTTCAAACTCTTTAAATTTACAAAAAACCTTAGATTTCTTATGGAGGAAACAAACCCATGTGTTCCTCGAGAAATTACCAAGGATTGAAACATAATACATAGATTTACTAAGTGATGGAACATGAATAGGTCCAAACACATCACTATGTATTAAATATGAGATTCCTTTTACTCTTTTAGCACCAGATGGGAATGCCACATGATTTTGTTTACCATATATACAATGTTCACCTAAATTATGAAAAAATAATGAGCAATCAAACATACTTTTAACCATACATTTACCATATAATGCTCAAAGGCTCTTCTCTCCAATATGTCACAGTCTTTGATGCCATAGCATTGTCTTCTCTACAGGGACGATAGGGATCATGTCTTATGCATTGTTTGTACAAAGTTCCAATTTGAACTTGTCACGTCTCCATCTCGGGTAAAAGCTTTTAATTATTTAATTTTGTCTATCTACATGACGACACTAATTAGAAGCCTAAACTATTTTCCCGCAATGTAACCAAGAGTGAAAAAGGGCATGGTGAACCACAAGGGGGAGAGTCTTAAAGTCGTAAACATCGTCGTAGTATTTGACTTGGTTTTAGCTCTTAAATTTGAGTTAAGTTATTTTCATGTTTGGTATATTTTATTGGTATGCTTATGCTTATATATATATATATTTAAGTAGAGAAGCATATATTTTTTGTAAGTAATAAGCCTGAACCCAATGCCAAACAATACTAAGGTGTGCACATTGTTTTAATTAAAATGTGTGTAATATAATGGCGAATAACATTAGTAACTTATGGCACATATTTTAGTTATGTGCTCATGCCTTTTGTAAAAGGTGCACCTATTTAATTACATGTTTTACTTTTATATGACTAAGTGGAAATGCATACATTTAGTCTATATGCCTTAAGATGTATTAAGTAAATACATGTAGACGTATTAATTAATATGTGTATGTTTATATATATATATATATATATATATATATATATATATGCTTAATGTAATTATACATTTGCAATATATATATATATAAACACAATGTTATTGTACTTTGTTTTTAAAATTAATGTGGTTACCTTAAATTTTTTTTGTAATGTGCATTTATTTTAGGCTTGATTGTAATATAATTACCATTTGCAATATATATATATAAACACGATATTAAATTAAGTTGTTTTTAATTTTAATGCGTTTACCATCACTTTGTGTTGTGGATTATATTTCCTTTTATGATTGTGCTTTTGTGTATACGAGGGAAAATAAATTATGTACACTTTCGATGGAACTACTGTACACTTAATGAATGCCTTGAAGCTTGGTCTCGTTATGATGCTGGGTGTCCAGAACTCCCATATTTTATGATCCGGGAGGTATGGAAGGCTCGTGATTTTTATATTTTTGAGAATAGATTACCTTTTAAGGATGGGATATGTTTTAAAACCCTTGTTGCACATAAAGAATTTGTCTCGGTCCATTGCGCTATTTTTGATAAAGACAAACTGGATAGGAACCTTCGTCATGCCCCCCCTGTGCTGATATATCCCTGTGGATTCTTTGATGGGGCTGCTGTGAGCCGGTATGGGGGGGGTGGTGCGGGCGCCATCATACACATTTCCATCGATGTCTCCATTCACATATGGCTGAACCTGGGCAATGGATCCAATACTAGGAGTGAGTTATGTGCACTTTGGCTCTTATTGTTCTCGGCTCGGATGAGAAAGATCTCCTCTCTTGTAGTTTTTGGAGATTCTCTATCTACCATCACTTGGGCGAGAGGCAAGACATCACTCAATGTATTGCTTCTTAAACACTGGATGGACGCGGCTCGGATGCTTATCCAGAACTTTCAACATATACATTTTGAACATGTATACAAGGAGGCTAATATGGAGGCGGACTTTCTTTCTAAGAGGGCACTTAACTCACCGGTCGGGGTCATCATGTGGCAAGAATGGCGGGCTGATTTACTTATTACCCAGGGTTCTTATAATTTACATTGGACATGATGTTTGTTGTTTTTGATTTTTGTCATTATATGTATTTGATGCCCCTATATTCGCAGGTGGATACTTATATGTTTTTTAGCTCTATGTGCAGATTCTTCCTAGAGGCTGACTCCAACTTCTTGTTGGACGTTTTTGTCATTCATCCTCTTCATTTTTGCAGCTCATATGACAGCCACTTATGGCTGCGGCTTGGTATTATATTTTGTTGGGCATTATGCGGTCTTTGGTTTTTTGATGCGATTGACTGTGTATGTGACCTTATATTTATATGTATTTGGACACTTTGATATACTGGTGATTATTGGATCCGTTTCTCCTGCTGGAGGGATTCCTGTGATTATTATGTGGTCATATGGACATATTTATTTGGACTTTTCTGATGTTGTCGATGATACATCTGGCATGATGTGCACTCTCTGACAGGGTTTGTGAGAAGCATGTATATTTCTGACAGCTGGTATTATTTACTATTTCGTATATTAATAGTAAGTTAATTTTTTCTGTGAAAAAAAAAGGGAAAATAAATTATGTGATATATATATTTTAATATGTTTTTTATTTGGGAGATATATATTATATCTTGACCTAGATTTTGGGGGCGCTCATCTTTTTGCAGCATTCACGCAGAGAAGCTTTGAAGTTCTGTATTCATTCATTTGTTTGGCAAAAACGTTTTAGTTGGGGATGTTGCCTGGAAATCGAAGCTTTGAAGCTCTCTATGCATCTATTGATTTGTTAAAAACGTTTTCTGAGATAGGCTGTGGGAGAACCACATTTTTTATTCTTTGTTTGATGGTTTTCTTTTGTTAAAAACGTTCTCTGAGACAAGCCGCCGTGGGAGAACCACGTTGTAGGTACTCTGTTTGAACCATTGAAGTTTTTAAAAACGTTTTAGAGCTGGATGTTGGCTAGAAACAGAGTTTAATCTCTGTAAGCAACCATTGAATCATTAAAAACGTTTTATGTGTTGGGGCTTGCCTAGAGATCGATTTGCAAACTCTATACTTCAATTTTGAATCATTAAAAATGTTTTATGTGTTGGGGCTTCCTTGGAGATCGATTTGCAAACTTTGTACTTCAGTTTTGAATCATTAAAAATGTTTTATGTGTTGGGGCTTGCCTGGAGATCGAGTTGCAAACTCTGTACTTTAGTTTTGAATCATTAAAAACGTTTTATGTGTTGGGGCTTGCCTGGAGATCGATTTGCAAACTCTGTACTTCAGTTTTGAATCATTAAAAATGTTTTATGCATTGGAGCTTGGCTGGAAGAGATTTTTTGCTGTGAGTTTTGAGTTATTTGTTTGCATTTTGGTTGCTGAAGGCAATCATGTCTGCATTGGAAATTATTATATATGTAATCTCCATTTGTATTATATGCATGGTTGAATGTTGATTTTGTTTATATATTTACATATGAAGCTAGTGGAAATAGAAAATTATGTGTAATGTCAATAGCGTTGATTTGCTATGCATTGACTAAGCTACCTTCCCATAACTAATGGTCGTATCATATTACATCCATGGGTTGTATGTCAAAGACATGGTTTGCATGATGAATATGTTTACATATGCATTTATGATGCTTGTTCCAATTCCATGTTGTATGCTTATTATTTAAAAGAATTCATATTGAATGTTGTATGCCGAGCATTGTAGCATGCTGCTTGTTATTTGAAGGTATCCATTATCATATCAAATATCGCATGCCGAGTGTTGAAGCATGCCGAGGGCTGCTTGAAAGAATTCTCTCATATTAAAAATGTTGCATGCGGATTGTTAGAGCCATGCTGAATGTAGTTGATAGCAGTCACCTTACATCGAGTATGTTGTATGCATTGGATGCATTGGAATCGACATGTCTTAGTTACGCTACTAATTGCTTTTACATTTACATGCGGTATGCATTGGTTATGAATGCATGGATTGTGTATACATTGATCTGGTTTCCATATAGTTAAATGATAATGGTATCACATTTCGTCCATTAGTTGCATGTCGAATGCATTGGACATGTTGCGTATACACATTCATGATCTTCGTGTTACATTATGTCGATTGATTGCTTGTCGAATGCATGGGATGCTTGTCGGATGCAATAATTGGCTTGGCAAATACATTAAGTGCTTGTCGAAAGGTTTTCTTATGTTGCACATATATATAAATTATGTCGGCATCCCATTCCATTATGTCTTTTATTTACATGTCAAATGCATGGGTTGCATGTCGAATGCATCAGAAATGTTACCTATACATATACAGGACATTTGTAGTACATGATGTCCATATGTTGCATGGAAAATGCATAGTTCGCGTGGGTTATGTTTACATATGTGGTTATGATGCTAATGAAAGTACAAGTCTGTTTGACGTCGAATGTTTGAGTGCATGTCGAAATGCTTGGATGGCTTGTTGAATGCACTAGTTATATTTACTTATGGTATGATTGCCGTGAATAAGAGTTCGTAAATACATGCTCTATGTCATGAGGCATAGAAGGTCAAGTATGGAGTATAGACTTGGGCCCGACGAGAACAACACCACAACTATGCACGAGGTTAGGACACAAGAAGTGTCTAGGTAGGAGTACTGCATTAACCGCTAGAGCTGTGTGTGATTAGTTCTAGGGCGACAAGACTTAGAGAATGTCTATCTTATTTGTGGATCACCATGCCCATCTTGGGGGTGGCCTTCGGACGGACTGAGTATATGCCGTCGAAGAGCCTACAGTTGGGTGGAGCGTTGCATTGCCCACAATATTCCCTTTATTAAAATGATTATGTTTTGTAAATTAATTGATGTATCTGTATTTTATGAAACGACATGTATAGTTGTTGTAGTATGTTTTATTGTACTAATGTGTGTTGTGAGTATAAATGATGAATACAGGAATAAGACGACAACAAGAATGACCACTCCTCAATTCTTACCAAGGTGGTAAGAAAAGTAACTTTGTATAGTTATCATACGCATTAATAGGTATATTGGCTCGTTTAATTATGTCCTTATCTCTATTCGACATGATTGTAAGTAAAGATTATGTTTACTTATTCATATACTCACGTATAATTGATTGTTGGATGGCTACAAGAATGAGGCTACTTTGGTTTGAAAAGAGATTTCAATATGATGCTAACCCTAGGGAAGTTTAGTGTCATGCACATGCTTAGATATTTACCCCTCCTATGTCATTGATGTGAGAACATAGAGTAGGCATTACATTTAATGGCAAGCATGTGATTGTGAATGCATAAAAGAATGAATAAGCTTCATATGCATTGGAACAAGTGTATAAAATATTATGTGGATTATGATTGAAACATGACCTTAGATCAATTTTCACTTGGTAATTATGATCTACGTAAGGATGTGTGTGAAAAGAACATGTCGGTATGCAATTTGTATTTGATTGTAAAAGAGATTAGCCATTATAATCTAGCCTAAGGTTATTATTACACCTTTTGACATAGTCCATGGTTGACTTAGTATTCATTTGGTGTAAGAGAAAGACTTGACATGTTCTCATATTGTTATGCATGTGCTTAATTGTGTCGTCATTGACTTATGTTGATATTTATAGCATCTTTACATCTAATGGTTAGTTGAATTTCTTGTTAATGAAACTACGACACCATGATGTTGAATATTATTTTGGTTTGCATATTCATGTGTTTGAAAATGTTTTCCATTATGCATTAATGAAGTGTCGACAGGTTTGCTAAAGGTCGATTGAGTATGTAGCTTCTTGAAGGAATATCTTTACATGAAATGGAATCTAACACATGGATGTATGTTTGTATACTGTTTCAATTAATGTTATAATTTACCAAGTATGCTTGAGTATCGAATTGAGTTATTACTCTACAAGTAGTTGCACTGTGATGTATCTTTCATTATTGGTTTAATGTATTGCATGTCATTAAATGGAAAGATAGGTGTGTAGATCTTGGTTTATACTTATATGATACTTATGATACATAGGCACACTTCTGATGTTAAAAGGCTCTAGTTAAGAGTGCTATGTTAAAGATAACATCGAGATATGGGGATAACTTATTATAAGGAATGTTCTTCTATGTTGCACCAAGTTTGATATAGTGTGGTATTTCTTACCCAAGTTTGTACACGAAGATGAAAGTGATTTATAATCAATATCTGCTTTATAATGTTATCAAGAGAAACTTGGTTGACATGCATTTATGCCTGGAAAGGCTTTTCCATATTGCAGTAAAGCTATGTATTTGATGGTCTATATGTTATTCACCTTGGTAGGTGAATTGATGATTGTGCGACACTTGCTGTTATGTTGATTTAAAACAAACAAAAAAAATTCTCCCCAGTTCCTCTTAAAAATGTATGGGATTTTGGGTTGTTACAAGTGGTATCAGAGCACTAGGTTTAAACACTCAGGCCTGATGGGCTTAACGTGAAATAAATAAGTATGAAAGTTAACTAATCAAAGTTATTTTGTTCATTTTTGGATGCATGGGTTGGAATGAACGAGGAATAATGTTACTCCAAGCGCAACTTCAAAGTTCTCCTCAAGAGTAAAAGATAAATTTGACCTCAGACTCACCAGAAGTGGTCTTAACTACGACTGATGTCATGATCAAGGAGAAACGTGATTATAAAAGAGCTTATATGGATAAGTTGAGCTAAAATGCTCAAGAGTAAGTAATGATTTACTTTACATTTTATGATACATAGGCACGCTTCTGATGTTAAAAGGCTCTAGTTAAGAGTGCTATGTTAAAGATAACATCGAGATATGGGGCTAACTTATTATAAGGAATGTTCTTCTATGTTGCACCAAGTTTGATATAGTGTGGTATTTCTTACCCAAGTTTGTACACGAAGATGAAAGTGATTTTCTAATCACCATCTACTTTATAATGTTATAAAGAGAAACTTGGTTGACATGCATTTATGTCTGGAAAGGCTTTTCCATATTGCAGTAAAGTTATGTATCTAATGGTCTATATGTTATTCACCTTGGTAGGCGAATTGATGATTGTACAACACTTGCTGTTATGTTGATTTAAAACAAAACAAAAAATTCTTCCCAGTTCCTCTTAAAAGTGTATGGGATTTTGGGTTGTTACAAGGATTGAAACATAATACATAGATTTACTAAGTGATGGAACATGAATAGGTCCAAACACATCACTATGTATTAAATATGAGATTCCTTTTACTCTTTTAGCACCAGATGGGAATGTCACATGATTTTGTTTACCATATATACAATGTTCACAATAATTATGAAAAACTAATGAGCAATCAGACATACTTTTAACCATACCTTTACCATATAATGCTCAAAGGCTCTTCTCTCCAATATGTCACAGTCTTTGATTCCATAGCATTGTCTTCTCTACAGGGACGATAGGGATCATGTCTTATGCATTGTTTGTACAAAGTTCCAATTTGAACTCCACATATCAACACCATTTCTCCTTGAACCATCTTGCATGTGTCCTTTTCAAATACAATTTGCACACGTGCATCACCCATCTTACTTATAGAGATCACGTTTCTAGGTAGATTCAGAGTGTGCAAAACCCTAGAAAGAGTTTGAATCTATCCATGTTTGAGTAGCAGATTGACCCTTCCACGTCCTATGATTTTCTTTTTCAATTCACCTCCTAGGAAAACATCACCTCCATTGTACTTTTCATATTCAGAAAACCACTCCTTGTGAGGAGTCATATGAAATAAAGGACCCAAGTCAATCAACATTACATCACGATCTACATGTGTTTTTGTAGATGCCAAGTAAACATTACCTTCTTCTGCTGATTTTTTTGCTTCAATGGACGGGGCATCATCATATCCTTTACCTTAATCAACATTCTTATATCTACAATATTTCTTATAATGCCTAACTTTACAACAATTCCAACATTTCTTTGCAAAAAATACTAGAGATTTATATCTACCTCTAGACTTAGATTTACCCCTAGAAGACTTATTTTTCCTTTATTGGAAATGACTCTCATAGATAAAATATCCTTGGTCACACCCTTCATGGATTTTCTCCTCAATTCTTCTTATATCAAGGATGGAATGACATCCTCAAACTTTAATTTGGATTGAGTGGCACTAC
Source organism: Larix kaempferi (assembly GCA_027924585.1). NCBI lineage: Eukaryota > Viridiplantae > Streptophyta > Pinopsida > Pinales > Pinaceae > Larix > Larix kaempferi. The sequence continues at coordinate 29,274,431 of BSBM01000372.1, forward strand.
TAATTGCTACAACTAGATTATCCCAAGAGTTTGGCAAATAATATAATAGGGTAATACACTTATCTTTTTCTTCCATATTAATATCAACATAGATAAGTAGACTTACTAGAGTATTAAAGGCATTTAGATGATTCGTTGTAGATTCACCATATTCCATCCTAAGATGATGAAAATTCTTTCGAAGAAATAACTTGTTTATTGAGGACTTTGATTGATACAAATTCCCCAACTTATCCCACAACTTCTTTGCATTGTCTTCTCCATAAAAATTCAATAGAACTAAATCTAAGAGGAAAAGTCAAATTGTTCTTCTCACTTTTTTTTCTAGATTTTCCCAATCTTCTTTCGACATACTAGTGGGTTTTGCACCTAGATATAAAACAATCCATTGTTCTTTGTCTACAAGAAGATGGTTTATCTTCAACTTCCATAACTCAAAGATATAGTTGGTAAAATTCTCTATTTCTATTCATGAACTACTTTCCATTTTCTTTTACACGAGATTCACTACACAAAGCTCCCACTCCAACACAAGTTTATTTCAAACCCAAGATACCCTTGCTCCTCACAAGATGAAATAAACCATAGCAACAAAGGCATCCCATTGAAGCCAATAACTATGTTCTGATATCAAATGAAGAATTTAATAAACCTATGTAAGAAAAGAAATACCAAATAGAATATGATCACCTCTAAAGTGAATTACTTTAGCATATGATCATTTGGTCTAGAATAGTATAATATGATCACAACATCTAATAATTATTCTTAGTATAATGTAATGTGATGGATAATTAAAGTTAACACATATTGACCATGCAATAAGAGATAAAGAAATAAAAGATAAAGCATAGAGATCAAGAGAATTCGAAATTGCTCATGCAGACACTTCAACTAATTAAAGAGAACTCAAATTGTTAAAGCTTTAGTTAAAGCTTCAGTTAAGTATCAATGTATGCCTCAATCAATGCTTCAGTTAAAACATCAGTTAAAGACATGCCTCAGTTAACTAAATAACTCACAGTGGTCACTTCAAGTAAATCAATCAGTATGATTTCAGTTAACTAAGTGTTAAATAAGAAGGACTAGTTAACTAAAGTGTTTTCACTTTAGTTAAACTAAAAGACACCACTTCAGTAAATCAAGGAGAATCAGTTAAAGAGAGTTAATTAAGTGACAACAAAGAAGATCTAGTTAACTAAGTGACGACACTTAAGTTAGCCACCTAACTAAGTGGACAAGTTTTAGTTAAGAGGCGAGCTCATCTTAAGTGACAACTCTGTGAGATAAAGCATTGCATGAGAAGTGGGGCGCACTTCTGCATGCAATATTGATACATCCAGTTTGAGGGCGAGTTCATCCTGAAGTTAGAAGATAAAAATAGAAGGGAAGAATGTATAAATATGTTATATGAGATTGATGAATCCAATGTGAAGCGAATTCTCTTCTCCTTTGAAGGCAAGGCGCTTCTCTTTGTGTGCAGGATATTATTATTGAAGGCAAGGCGTTTCTCCAATTGATCTCTCTTCTCTATTGCTTCCGTATCTTCACCAAGAGTGTTTGGTGATCTCTTATCTTCTGAAAGCAATCCGCTATGTTGTAAAATAAAGCATTCTCTGCTATCCATTATATTATACCGAGAAGAATTGCTGGGTTTTTTGTTCTCATAGTTTTGAGGATTTTCCCCAGGGTATATCTTGTGTTATGGTTGTATGAATTTCATGTGATTGAATTGTCTTAGTGCTTCATGTTTCAACATCTAAAAGAATTAAAGATCAAAGCTCAACCAAATTATATTAACACATTGTTGGGTAACATTTACTATGTATGTTTTCATGCATTGATGACTCCTCTAGGGAAATCTAACTTTAATTCATGCAAACCAAATATAATGTCTTTATAGAGTTCCAAGAGTTCAAAGCTCTTGTAGAGAGTCAAATGGTTAAGAATATTATGATTTTGAGGTTTGACAATGGAGGGCACTAATGAGCTTGGTAATTGTCTTATTCTTCTTATCCATTTCCTTATTGTTATTTCTTGAGCATGGTAATTTTAACCACTCCTTGTGGCTTTTTATACAACTCTATTGATTATTGCCACTTTTGGGACATTATGCACTCATGCTAGGAGTTTTATGTCTAATGGATGAATTTTTCTTAGGGATGGATATCGATGCATGAATTTACACATTGAAGTGTTACTAGTTTTTGGTTCACGTGATAGGAACTTCAATTCATATTTCCAGGGTTTGAAAGGATAATTGGTCTCATGATATCAGTCTATATGCTATGGAATTTCTCATAAGCACATGGATAAAATGACGCAGAGTCCAGATCAATTGTTGGTGATTCGTCACATGTTGGTGAGTTAGGAAGAGATTATGAAGGAATCCGGGTGAAGCCATTTTGCTTCATTTTAGGGTGCACACTTGTCACCATCAGGATAGGAATTTGGGAAAAATCCCACCCCTAAAAAATGATGGTTTCAACACTAAATACAAACGTTTTACTGTTTTCTTCATTTGTTTTGACGGTTAATATGAAATATAGGCCGTATTTGACGAGAAAAATGGTCCATGATCGGCATTTTGCCCATCAAATTCCAGCCCTAGTCACCACCATGGTTCTATCAATGACCAAGATACGTGGCAATGGTTATGGAATAAATTAGCTAATACATGTTGTTTGGCCATAATATTACATTTGGAAAGAAGTTCTAAAATAAGAAATAGTTTCGCTAAAGAAATTAGTTATTTTCCTTAAAGATGGGCAACCACCCAAGAACTCTATTTTGGAAATGAATAAATAAATAATTTGAAGAACCTAGAGGGTTCATTTCACTTTTTGGGATAAGACAACAAAAAACCAATCCATTTTGGGTTGTTTTGTTAAATTAATTTTGGTAATATTAAGTTAGATAGGGGATATTTCAGTTAGTTGTAGAGTAAGGGCCTACTTTGTAGCATGTCGCCTAATGATACTGTCAATGTAGATTTCTTATTGTTGTAGATTTTTACCATGTTTAGTATCGCTAAACATATCGCTTTGCATCAATTCTTTTGGTTATTGGTTCAATTTACTTCTTGGATAAGTCATTATGTTTATTCATTCACTTTTATGTTATGAATACAATTTACATCTAAAATAATAAAATAAATAATAATATAGCTGTAAATAATATTAATATTATTTACAATTATATTTACACCGTAGGCGTTTCACAACAGAGAAGCATAACCATCCACGTCGGCTAGATTCCTCGCTCATAGAGCGAATGAAATACTTCCACGTGGATGGTGCCAAACTCTCCACCGTTGCCACTCCCTGCTCCATGTAGCTCACTGCTGCTCCACCCAGTGTTGCTCCCCCTGTCTCATCCCTCGTTGCTTCTCCACGCAGCTCCCTCTGTTGCGCCCTCACTACTTCCTCCCCAACACTCCCTTCCATCTCCTCCTTCCCCGCATTTGACCTATCCTTGATCCACGCTCTGCGCTCCCCTCACCCCTAGTAGATCCGTCCTCCCCGCATACACACCCTTGGAATTCTCATTTTCGATTATCTACACTTAATCTCTAAGAGGAACTCGAAGTCTCCTCTGCCAGAAATTTGAGACAAAAAGATCAGCAAAGCTATTGCAGCATATGTATGCATAAGGAATGCCTTGGCCCTCAATTGCATGACAAAATTCAAATTTTACTGTGAAGTACGAGCTCTTTGAAGGCTCCACTGCATTCACTGATCTGTCAAAGTCATTCACAAATTCAACTGGCACAACAATCTCTGTAATATAAAAAAATTGGTCAAAGTTACCATGAATCTGTTTTCACTGGATTTTTAAATTATAAACCTTCAAAAATTTTGGACTTTTGTATCTTTGATTTTTGTGAGCCAAGGTTCGAAATTAAAACTAAACTACTTATTGAAACACCTCCTAAAAATACGTATATTTCATACCTTTATTGTTCCAACTTGTTTGATAGCCTTATAATATTGTGCTGCAACAAAAACAACTCCATACAACTATCCAGTATTCGCTTTTGTGATGCACCTCCACCTATTGCAGAGATAACTACATCCAATTTTTTTATTGCCTCTACAATACTCAAATAGTCCTCTAGTGATCCTTGCAGCACGACGGCGACACATTCATTCTTTAAATAAGTTGTGCCTACATTCATTCTTCAAATAAACTGTGCCTAAACCATCTACTGTGCCACAACTAAATAATTTGAACCATATGGGGTATTTGCTTACATGGACAATATTAGCACTTGAGGCCTATGGTCGTTCTCAGCTCAAAAATTCTTGAGAGCTCCTTTACTGCTGAAAATCTTGAGAGCTCCTATGGTCACTCTAAGCTAAAAAATTCTTCCTTCACTCAATTCTTCACACGAACACCCGCATGCATCAACCTTTGCCAAAATTCCCTGTAAAACAACAAAATAAGCATGCCCTTGCAAGAATTTACAGCTCTTAAGGGATCCAGTCAAGCATGCGACATTATTTAGGTCCATACAGACCACAAATTTCATAGATTTCATTCAAGTCGATGAACAAAATGCAGGAAAAAGAACATAAAACATCAATTTTTTAATTACTTTACATCTCAGAGCCAAGAGGCAGATGAGTTGCTTGACTCCTGAACACTTCGTTGAATCGACACCCGGCTTCCCCTTCGACGTGTCAATTGATCCGCCTGGATATTTGCTAAAGCGGCTTAATAATAGAATTACTATGCCTTTCCCCATGGGCCTTCTTGCATTCTCTATGAATCCTCTTGGACTCAGTTCGATTCCTCTGGGGTTTTGATCTGCGTTACTTGGTCGAATTTCGGTGCTTCTTCTGGGTCTCTCTCTTCTAATATGTTCCAGAAGACTATTGCTTAGATAGAAAGCTTTGTTGTCCTGTATCTGTTGGCAGGCAGTTTGGTAAGGTAGAATCGCACCATCGCTGATGCTGCGACACGTCAGAGAATATTGCGGAAGGCAGCAAGCTAGGTGTAACGAAGATTATTTTATGCATTTTTGGGTTAATTGTACCGCAAAATGCAGGTTTTTGGGTCATTTGGACCGCGCCAGTTAGATTTTGTGTCAATTGTCCAAAGTGTCAGTTAGGAAGTTGCTAGGAAGTGGACAAGCATTGTAAAGGCGGAATCCTATATATAGACATGAGTTGTAAGTGTTGCAATATCTTAGTACGGGTCCTTAGATGTTGAGAATGTGCGTCTTTGAGTCTGTATCTGAGATCAAGAGATATTGGTGAGATTTGGTTTTGTGGAGATATTGTATTAGGGTTTTGTTGAAGTAATATGACATGACGGAACTATTTGGTGAAATTCCCTATGTATCTTTTATGGTAATGCATGTTGCGATTCATGAATGATGCTATGTTATACTTGTTGCAATCTTGTTGAAAGATGCTATGTTATACTTGTTGCAATCTGGTTGAATGATGCCATGAACATGAATGGTGTTAAATTTGAATGCATGTATCTATCTTTGAATGTTGCAATAAGTTAAGTAATTGGTGCCGCAACCATCCTCCTTCATTCGGCAGAAACATGGTTCCGTCCACTCTCCCTTGAACGCCTCGAGTGAGATCTCATCTGCTTCGCAGGTGTTGCTGGACGGGGTAAAACCTGTCTGGGCCGGTGCTCAGGGAGATCACGAAGGGTTGGTTTCAACAATGATGGGAACCCCTGTCGACTGAGTTTGAGTCAACAAATGGTTCCGTTGCCGGGACCGTGTGCGAAGTGAAAGGAGGATATGTTGTGGCATCCGACGCAACCAGAGATACAGAGCTGGTTTGATCAGAAGTTGGAGGAGTTTGTTGAAGAAGAAAGCTAGAATACTCGACTGACAGTAGATCAGTGGGTGGAAAGATATATTCACGACGGTCCTCACGAATGGTTTTTTCTGTGAATTCCCGGTCCTTTTGTTCGAGTGGTTGGCAAAGTTGACCTTTCAGAAGAGGAATCACCAAGGTGGTGTGCCGACGACCTGGACCCCGGAGTTGATCCAAGAACTGTAGGAAGTCGAGAACAAAGCGTTGTGAGCTATCGAAGTGTGGCTTGATAGCATCTTGGAAGGGTATATTACTGAATTCGCGGTCGATACGCAAAAGTCCTATAGTGAAGCTGCAAGATATTTCTTCTGTGAACCCTAGGGAAGGTTTCTGCTGTCGCTCCAACTGTCCATTAGGATGCTTATTTGCGAGAAGGGTATATTGAAGATGCATATAGATTAGTAAACAACCTGGTGGGCAGAGGTCGTGGGTATTGCGACAACAGGGGGGGGGCGGTACATGGAATGGTAAGGGGTAGATGGGTGCAGGTCATGACGAGACTATGAGTGAAGCTGAGGAAGAAAGTTGTCTTACAAGGGGAGGGGCGAGGTTTCGACAGGAAAAAGAGGCAGAGGATAGGAGAAGGTCCTGCTGCGATCGAATCACAAGTTCACGAAGGAATACCACACGGGACGAAGCGACCTCACAGTCCGGACAAGGATAACTAGGCTGCGCCCAGGATAGAGGCAGGACCAAACCCCAGCAGCAACGTACCCACACCTCCGTTCACTATCTGTCAACCAGTAAGAAGCACAACTTCGACCCCACCAGATCAACAAAACTTGATTTCTAGTAGTTCAACGACTCCAGGAAGGAAGCCCAAGATGGAGGACGATGATGCTAAGTTGCCACTGTTCCATGGGAATGGGACAGATAACCCAGAGTAGTACTGGTTTTTGTGTGAAGTGGTCTGGACAGTGAAGCAGATCACTGATGATAATGCGAAGAAAGGACAGCTAGCGACAACACTACGAGGTCACGCATTAGATTGGTTTATGAAGTTAGTTCTAGTCCCTACAGGAGCTCCGGAGAAGACACTAAATGACATCAGGGATGGTCTGATTGCAGAATTTAGAAAACCCAAGTCTGAAGCACAATATATTACATAATTGAAAGAAATTAAGCAGTATCCCAATGAGATGGCATGGGATTTTGACCAGCGATTTAAGATGCTGATGGCGAGGATTAATTTTGATATGAGCGTTGTCCAACACAAAGAGTGGTTCATCACAGCACTGCTCCTGCATATTCGACTACCACTGATGCAACAAAACATCTTGATGCCCAGTGAAGCTTTGGAGATTGCAATTTGGTTGGAAGCGTCGCCGATTGGGGAAAATGCAGCTAGGATGTTGCAGATACAGACACAGCTGGCTAACTTGACCATACAGCTGCAAGATTTGAAGAAGGGCAAGGAGTAGCGCGAAGAAGTACGGTGTACGCGATGTCGAGGGGAAGGACATACTAAAGACAATTGCCCTGACTTCCGTAACTATTTGGTTTCAGGGGCACCAAACCCGTTGAATGGTGGTGGCATGCCATGGTGTCGCGTTTGTCAGGTATTTGGGCACCACCATGAGGAATGTCCATACATGTAGAAGATGGTCACCAAACCGATGAATCTGTACTGCACTTTCTGTAAATCTGTGGGCCACGATGACAAAGATTGCCGGGCATACGGGTTGCTTCAGGAGAGAACGTACGATGCATTCTATGTGAAGGACGATCAGCGTGCCGTACAACAACCGCAACCATAGCCGCAAGTAGCCCAACTGCTACCTCAACCGCAAGTACAGTTTGTACCATAGCAACAGCCACAACAGTTTATGCCCCAATATGCTCTGATGCAAATGGATCCACAGCAACCACAGTACATTCATCAACCGCAGTATGCGCAGCAAGGACAAGGCATGCAACCAGCACCAATGCAGCAGCAGTTCAACCAACCGCAGTACCAGCAGCAGGGAGGATTCTAGGGAGGATACCGGGGTGGACGCGGTGGAGGATTTGGTCGCGGAGGTTGCAGACCTGTTCAATGCTATCACTGTGTGGTATGGGGGCACTACCAGCGAGACTGTCCACTGTTGCAGACACAGTGTACATTCTATTTTGTCAACGACCACACGGTTGAGAATTGCTCGCAGTTGATTACGCGTTGGCAAGTAGGGAACATTCCATAGTTGCAGAATCAGCCTTAGGCACAACAACCGGTCCAGAATCAAGTGCAGTAACCAGCGCAAAACCAAAATCTGCGGCCGAATCAGAATGTGAACCAACTCGGGAATCCACCACTGAACCAGACCCAGGGTGCAAATATTGCAACAATTTCTGCAGAACCAAGACCACAAGATGCGGTTGTCATAGTCATCACGAGGGGAGGTGCAACAACAGGAGGGGACATTCGATTGGCGGGGTAGAAGAAGGCATCATTTGACATTGAGTCCGAGCATGATACTTTCTTTCAGGCACGTCGTGTGATGGACCAGGATCGTGGCAAAACCATCATTTGCGACATGCCCCCTGTTTTTTATGCTACTTCAGAGGCAGGTCCATCCACGCAGTCTGGAACCTTGCAGAAGTTTCTTGAGAGTTGCTTATTGTTGGCAAGAGATCCCGCAGCCCTTGCTGAGATTGAAGGGTTGTTGTGGCGTCCATCTAGGGGATGGCAAGAGTCCGTGGTAAACTCCTTACAATGGCGGAAGACAGGTAAGGAGATGCGAATGAACATTCAGATTGGCGACTATGATGTTGATTCGGATGTTAACATCTTAACCAAGCAGGCTTGGAAAAAGATGGGGAGTCCCCCATTGAGTTGGTCTCCTGTACAACTCAGGTTGGTTAACCATGCAAAAGTAACTCCAATTGGGCAAGTTCCACGGCTGGTGGTGGACATTAAGGGAATGAAAACATATGCCGACTTTGATGTAATTGAAGTAGTTGAAGGAGGAAGCTCTTATCCCGGGTTGTTGGGGATTGGATGGGCTAATGATAGCGGATCCATAATCAACTTCAAGCGGCGGATGATGACTTTCGAGAACCGCGATCTCAGATTCATAGCCCCGTTGGATCCGACTGAAGGACGCATATACATTGAGCCTGTGAATGATGACGATCCCAATGGATGCGACCATGCATTCAATATTTCCGAAGACTATATTCATCCGATTGCCAATGGTGAGCTGGGATGGCGCAGTGACAGCTCTGTGTCTTTCGACTCTGATGATGCGTTAGAACACTGGCATAATCGCTTGCATGAGGTGTCACTCTGTAAGTGTGGGTTGATCACGCAGTCGCTATGCCGCATCGCGACTGAAACAGTCACATTACTAATATATGAAGGGCTGCCTGGCTTGTCTGACTTTTTGACAGACTTTGAGGAACGAGTTTTAGAACCACAGCGATTGCTGGCATTGGAGGAAGCACTGAAGGTTGCTCGAGCATGCTGGTGGGCGACACATAAGAAATCCATTGATGGTTGGTCGCAGTGTAGGAGGTTGATGATGGTTTGTTTTGGCGATATCGAGGTTTACCACACAGGAAAGTATGATGGTCGGAATGATCCAGTCGGTCACTTGATGGAGTGTCAGCGGTTATGGGTATCATGACCACGAGATGAGTGGGTCCATGCCTTTATCCATACTTTGGATGAGATGTCACGATCATGGTATACTGCAGCTGAGTTGCGAGGAGAAATTTCCACTTGGTTGGAGCTGACGGTGTGTTTTACTCAAACGTTCAGTTTTGCGGATGCCAACCCAGATGTCCATAATGCTTTGCAGCTCAGCCGTGAAGTAGTTTTGAAGGTTGTTCCGGTGGCATATCCTGTGGATCCGCATACGCACTGCCAGATGTAGTCTCTCATGGAATGCTATAGTATCACCGGTGGGCCAGAAGATGTTGATGATCTGCGGAATGTCAATATCCCGAAATCTGAAGGACATCACGATGTGGTACCACCTGCGGCGCCAAGCGATCCGATCAGTTAGCCGTTGAATATCCGCAAGATCAACATTGGGACAGAGGATAGTCTCAAGTTCGCAAATGTCGGGGAATATTGGGATGATGAGATGATGAGCAAGGTCATTGATTTTCTCCATGATTTTCAGGACTTATTTCCCACAAAGTTTTCGGACATGAAGGGGATTCTAGGAAACTTAGGGGAGATGAAGATTCCATTGAAACTAGATGCTAAGCCGATCCGGCAGCGACCCTATCAATTGAATCCGCAACATAAGGAGAGGGTCAAGGTCGAACTGGATCGCATGTTGGATGCTGGTATCATTGAACCAGTCGAAGAGTCAGAATGGATCAGTCCTATGGTGGTGCAGGACAAGAAGACCGGCGAGGTGTGCATTTGTGTCAATTTGCGGAAGTTGAATGATGCCTGCTTGCATGATCCCTTTCCGACCCTATTCACTGATGAAGTACTTGAAGGTGTGGGCAGCCAGGAGTTGTATTCTTTCGCGGCTGGGTTCTCGGGATATCATCAGATCCGCATTGCGAAGGAAGACTGCCACAAGACGACTTTTGTGACAGAATGGGGATGTTTTCAGTATACCGTGATGCTGTTTGGGTTGAAGAATGCACCTGTGATCTTCTCGCGGGTTGTTGTTGTTGCATTCTGGGACTTTATTCAGAATTTTTTGCAAGTATACATGGATGATTGGACAGTCTATGGCTTGATCCGTGATCATTTGGCCAACCTGCGGTTGATGCTTGAGCGATGCCGACAACATCATATATCGTTGAATTTGAAGAAATGCATCTTTTGCGCACCATTTGGGATATCGCTGGGTCACATTGTGTGTAAACAAGGGCTGTTAGTCAATCCAACAAAGATTGTGCTCATTTTGAGCTTAACACCGCCGACCAATGTTAAGCAGTTGAGGGTGAATTTGGGGCATACTGGGAATTATCGTAAGTTCATCAGGGGATATGCAGCGATTACCGCCCCTATGGAGAAACTACTAAAGAAAGATGTGGTATTTCAATGGAGCCCTGAATGTCAAGATAGTTTTGAGCAGCTGAAGGCTAAGATGGCTTCGGCACCGATACTAGTCTTTCCGGACTGGAGCAAAGAGTTCCATGTTCACGTCGATGCATCGTCGATTGGACTTGGTGTGGTGCTAACGCAACTGGGAGAAGGGGATGACTTGGTGCTGTTGTATGACAACAAGTTTATGAAACATCCAGGAAAATTACAAATGCACTGGCTGGGTCCATATCGCATCAATAGTATCACTTCAGGAGGAGCGGTATAGTTGCAGTAGTTAGACGGAGCGATACTCCCAAAGTTGATTAATGGTAGCAGGTTGAAGCCCTATCGATCGGGCTTGGAACAACGCGATGCCTGAGTCGCATTGGGAAAACAAAAAAAACAATATAGGTCGATTGGTGGCAGGATGGTGCACCGATAAAGATGAGGATGCGCAGGCAGGAAGGCTTGTGCCATCAGTTAGGAGCGGTCCACAGCAGTGGCAGCGTTGCGACCGGGTCAAATCAAGCAATAAATGCCAAAAGTAAAGACAGTTAATTAACGACGCTGGTTCGAATCATGGGCATTAATAGCGGATTCGGCCGATCGACTGACAGGATCGACGATGGATTTGAGTCATTAATACAGATTGTTGGTTGAGTGAATGTCGGATTTAGTGATGATTACGAAGGATTGGGTTGGACGCTATAAGAATGGGTCGAAGCTGGTCGGAAGGCACCACGAGAATTCAACTGTTAAGTGTGATTGCGAAGTGCTGCAGAGTATTGTTGTTTCCTGGTGAGTGCAATTGTGAGTTGGGCAAGGTTCCGTTGAACTTGTAGAGTGCTGTTGCTGAGTGTTGAGTGGGTCTGTTAATTACGCTGGTGATAAGTTGAGAACGCCGCATGAGGTATGCCAGGCGAGCTGGAAACAGTTGAGATTAGCAGTGAAGTAGAGTCTCCCTTCGTCCTGGTTTCCATTGAAGAAGAAGTCGAGTCTGCAAGAGACGTCAATCTTGAGGCAGAAATTGAAAACATGCCAGTTGGAGCGTTGGTGATTTCCAAGAAGCGTCGGGGAGGTCAGCATTCTGAGTCGCCCCAAAGTAAGCGTCAGCTTCGGTCCTCCATTGCTATGGCGGGGGAAGCTCAAGGGGAAGCAGGGCCATCCAGCCGCTGAATTGATGAGTCCGCTGCATGGGAAGGACTCTCGACCATTGATATCCCGAGGTATGTCCCCTCGAGTCGGCCGAATGTACCACAACGTAAGGTGAGCTGGAATCAGAAGTACCCACTAAAGATTCCAGTGCTCCCTGCTGGGATGGAGTGCTCTACTGATATTGTGCTGGCGTTGATGTGCTTGAAATATGATGACCATGATATGGTGGTGTACAAGGAGATTACGTCGGACCCTTATGAGCCAGAGTCACAATTGAGCGGTAAGCTGGTTCTGCATGATTGGGCGCGAGGTTTGAAATAGGTAGGCCTGCTAGGCCTTATCAATATGCCCCATTTTGGACGACTATCGGAGGTCAATGCATGTGTGAAGAAGCTGCTGGCCTGCTTTCATGGCGTTACGTTGTGGCTAGACGAAGCAATTCCTGTCACGGTGCATGTGATCGCAGAGATTACCAGGTTGCCCAAGGATGGGGTCGACCCGTCGTAGTATTTCCACGAGAAAGAGAATGACAAAAAGCTGGCCTAGCAGTTGGTCAAGCGCTATGCCTTGGATAAGGATGGCCATGGTTACCGCACCAGTAGCATCAACGATAAGGCGGTGCTCACCGGCACCAAGATACTTTTGTGCAAGGTGGTATGGAGTGGTCGACCCAATCAGTGTAATTCGGGAATTGTGGCGTGCGCCGAGCAGTGTGCGGCTAGAGTACAGATGAACTAGTCGCTGTTTCTATTGAATCAGTTGACGGAGGATGATGTGGCGATTCAAGCCGGTAAGGGCTCATTCACATATAGCTGGATTCTACTATTGATTGCATTCGTGGCTTGGAAGGAGCCTGACGCATACCCAGGTATGGAGACTGATGCAGTGAAGGAGCGTCACGGCGCGTGGTATCAAAACCTGTGGTTTGTCCGAGAACCTGAGCGGACTAAGGAGTGTGTGTTGTTATTCTGGTTATACTGGAAAATGCTCTGTGCGGCTGTGACAAGGGTGCCCCGATTGTCCGAAGAAACCGTAGCACAGTTTAAGCCGGTCATGGTGTTTGCAATCCGACCACATGCAATTTATGTACAAGCCCGACGTGACCCAGATAGGCAATGGTTGCTAACACCATATAAGGTGACGATGACAGATTTGGAAGCTATCGTGAACGATTGGCCACAGAATGGCGCGAACCCACAGGGTTGGTGGAGATTGAGGCTAGAGGACCGGTGAAAGGCCCAGATGATCGCATATCGGCGCAGGACCAGCAGAGTCACCATGACTCAGATCAATAATCTGTAAAGACACCGACATACGATGATAGTGACCGGGCCCGTGAAGAAAATAGAACCAAAAAGCACCAGGACCCTGTGACAATCAGTGGGCTGCCCCTGTCGTCGAAAGCACAGTTGGGCCGACTAATCCAAGCAATTGCTGATGCATCCACTGCAGCGGCTCGCAAGATGACACTCAAGGCAGATGAAGGTTTCCATGCGCTCACTGCTCGTATGGACTCCTTGTACGATATGGTTTCAAGGAGGGCACCCGAAGAAGCAGTGGCACAGCCAGTCGGCACAATCAGCACTGAGCCACAGATTAGGAATGTGGAGATTCCCCCGACTGTGATTGTGACTGATGATGGGGATTTGAACGCCTTGCTGCAGCAGTTGAAGAAAGTGACCATAAACGTCAACACATTGCCAGTGCAAGGGTTAACGACTATGCAGACGGTTGCTAACCGAGAAATGGTGGATTGACTGCACGATATTAGTGGTAAGTGTTCACGGTTGTAGGAGAGCGAGGCAGCTGTGAGGGAAGCAATCACCGAGTTGACTGGAAGGGCTGCTGCAACGTGAAAGGATGTGGATGCACTCGAAGAGGACATCGAGAGAGAACGAGCTGAGAAGGCTCGGGAGATTGAAGAACTGAAGAAAGAACAGGACCATCTCATTGCAGAGAAGGACCATATGTGGGATGATAGCGTGCGGGTCGAGACGACCGTTGCTGAGGCTTGTCAACATATGTCGGAGCCCATTGCCGATTTGGATGTGATTCAACGTGTGCAGCAACTCGGCACTGTCATTGCCTAGTTGCAGCAAGAAAATTAGGAGTTAAAAGCTCTATTGAATCCCAGTACAGCTCAAGCAAAAGTGGATGACCGCAAACGAGCTATGGAGGAAATAACAACGTAGATGGCAGAGTTGGAAACAACAGCCACAAAGCTCACAGCCGACACTGTGCAGTTTTGGGGCCGAATTGTTCAGGATGAGCAGGTTGAACAATTGATGAAGTTTCGGTAGGAGGCGGAGGGGCAGCTGGTGATGTTAAAAGTGACAATGCGCATGATTCCACCCATGGAGCAGGTTGCCAAGTCTGCGGACTTAAAAGACTTGCAGCAGCGTGTTGCCAAGGCCGACGAGCGACAGAAGAAGCGTGCTGCGTAGCTGGAGGAGTTCCAGGATGTCGACGGACAGTTCACGACAAAGGCTGGCGAAGTTCTTCAGGCAATGCAAGAATGTCGTCAACAAGTGGCAACAAAGCTCACTGCGCACCCATCGGCCCAGGATGTCATCGACAGTCAGGAGGCGGCTACGACAGTAAAGGGACAGGGGACAACAGTCGAGCAGTAGTACGAGGATTTCAAAGTCAAGACCACATAGTACACTATGTCTTATTGACGTGGCTCGAGGGCGAGCCACAAGATTATGTTGGAGGCCTGTTGGCAGGCAGTTTGGTAAGGTAGAATCGCAACATCGTTGATGCTGCGACACGTCAGAGAATGTCGCGGAAGGCAGCAAGCTAGGTGTAAAGAAGATTATTTTATGCATTTTTGGGTTAATTGTACCGCAGAATGCGGGTTTTTGAGTCATTTGGACCGCGTCAGTTAGATTTTTGGTCAATTGTCCAAAGTGTCGGTTAGGAAGTTGTTAGTAAGTGGACAAGCATTGTAAAGGCAGAAGCCTATATATAGACATGAGTTGTAAGTGTTGCAATATCTTAGTACGGGTCCTTAGATGTTGAGGATGTGCATCTTTGAGTCTGTATTTGAGATCAAGAGATATTGGTGAGATTTGGTTTTGCGGAGATATTGTATCAGGGTTTTGTTGAAGTAATATGACATGACGGAACTATTTGGTGAAATTCCCTATGTATCTTTTATGGTAATGCATGTTGCGATTCATGAATGATGCTATGTTATACTTATTGCAATCTTGTTGAAAGATGCTATGTTATACTTGTTGCAATCTGGTTGAATGATGCCATGTGTTAGCTTGGTTTTGCAACCAAGCTTAGTGCTATGGGCACCTATCAACAAGTGATAGCAGTTTCAAATATTGAAAGCAAAAAACAATTATAAATCCGAATCTAAACTAAACTAACATGTGCATATGACAATGAACTTGAAAAGATTTAAGATCAAGAACAAGAAACAAAATAAAAAATAACTTTTGTATTATGATACCTCAAATGGTGAGGATGTTGTGGTGTTGAGCAGCTCCAAGGTGAGTAGCTCCAAGCTCCAATGGTCTCTTCTCCAAGATTGCTACAATGGTCAAGAACTCATGAGAGATTTTGACAGCATGAGGATAGGATGATGGATGGATGGAAAATGAGGAGCCCCTACCACCTTTTTATAGTTTTTGGTGGTGGGGAATACCATTATGGTTTTGAGGAAACCAATGGTATTGACCAACATGGTTTAGGTACATTTTCCCTCCTTTTTCCTTTTTTGAATATTTTGAATATTTTTATTCCCTTTTTAATATTTTTGGGAATTCTGGACCCTTTTTGAGGGTTTTTTATGCTTTTTGAGGAAAAATATTCATTTTGAGGGGAAAAAGGGGTGTATTATGGTCTTTTGGTGACCTTTTGATGGCTTTAGAGGCTCAAATGGTGGAAAAGTGGACAAATGGGTCATGTGAATAAGGAAATGAGCTAGTGAGCACTTTTTGGGTGTTAACAGATTGCCCCTTGATGTGTGAGGGCAGGAGCTCATCGTATGGCCGATAGAAATCATAGTTCTTTTGTCTTTTTCCTGGGGTTTAGGGAAGAGAAGAGACCGGTTGGAGACTGGATCCACAGCCCTTGGAAGCTGCAGAAACAAAAAATATTACATGGCCTCAATATGAATGAGGAATATTCTCTGATAATGGACGAGGCGGGCATACCCATGCTCGTATCAAGACATATACATGAAAATAAGATAGAAAAAATCTGCCGGTACATCATAATGGTCCAAAGGGGACACTATTTTGGGATGTACTCATGATCATAACATGATTGATCTCAATAACTGATACACTGGAATAAAGCGACAACCGTTCTGAAATAGGGTCTCAGAAGGGTTGATGAACTGCTGAAACTGAAGGTGTCCAACATCTGTAGGGACTCAATGACTATGAGTCATCTGTGAGAAGTACATGTAACTGTATACTCGAGGGAGTATAAAACTGGGGTACATCTGAATACTGTCGCCATGCGCAACCCGGATATCTATAGAAAAAATGTAACTAGTTGTATCCATAGGTAAACTCTCAAATGTGGAAGAGTCAGGTGGTATCCAGGGTCTTCAACAAATAACTGAACGGACCAATACCCTCTGCGAGGCTCAACGATGCGATCAAGGTGTTGAAGTCGATCATGTGAGAAACAACCATTTGGAGAGGCACTGAGGACTCTTCTCGAAATGATTTGTACGAACTGATCATAAATGGTGATGAGTCCAAGACACAGGGACCTCTAGGTCTATCCTCTGGAATAAATTTGGTTGTCGTCGACAGAGGGAGACCAGCAACTAACAAGGCAATGATGTTTCCTTGATAGTAGCATGAGGTGTAGAATTGAAGTGTGGTAGTACTGATGGTAGGACTGACATACTTGTGGGGATGGGAAGTAACTGGGGTCATATGGTGGGTAGACTCAAACTTCCTTTATTCAGAGCATGATGACATGGTTGACCTTGCAGCGTAGGGAACTGACTTGTAGGTGTGGGGATCATAGCTTTTAGGGACTGGAGGGTATGTATTGACTCTGGGGGGTCAAGCTGATGGGTGCTGTCGAGGGATTTTCAGGGTGACATACTGCAGAATGCTCTGAATAAAGGCGACCAAAATGGGGAAGCTGCCGTATGAGTAGATGTGATCTGTTGTGGCATCGAGAAGCACCATTGGGTCCTTCTTCGTAGTTTTAATGAGCCCCAAGAAGGGATAAAAGTGTGCTCTGAAATGGAACTGTCCTGTGGATTTTGTGAGCCCAGTACTGTTCGTGCTCATGGGTGCTTTCATTTTTAAGGAGTCTGAAAACGATAAGAAGACTCTGCAGTGGTTGTGAGTACCGTCCTGTGGGTTTTTTACGAGCCCAGGATGGTGATTGCTCGTGGTCACTTTCATGTTTAGAGAGTCTGAAAGCGGTAAGTGGACTCCATTGGTGTTCTTTTTCGTAAGTTAGTCTCCAAGGCCCGAAAAAGCATAAAATGATGCAAATGGAGAACTCTTATAGCCGATGTGACTAGAGTATTCCTTTTTCGTAATTAGTCTACAAGGTCTGAAAAAGGGGTAAACTTATACCAGGTAGATGCCCTTTCAGATACGTTTAGCGAGCATGAAAGGAAGCAAGGTTGCTCGACGATCTTTTCATTGTTTTAGGAGTCAAAAAAGAGCTTAACAGAAACTCCCTAAGTGCCTTTTTCGTAAAAAGGGATTGTTCGGCCCGAAAAAGGGGTAAAATTATATTGAACAAAAATGGATTGATGAGAGCGAGAAAAGGTCTCAAGCATCATCATGAGTGCGGAATACTGAATCCGGTGACATAAAGATTGTCAAAAAGGGGCAACGACCAATGTGGCACGCAAACCGAGGTGATGAGTGGCATTTTGGAAAAAATGCCTGAAAATCATGGGGTGAGAGCGAGAAATGATCTCAAGCATCATCACGAGCGCGAAAACTGAATCCGACGATATAAGACTCGTAAAAAATGTACGATGGCCGATGTGGCACGTAAACCAAGGCAACGAGGGGGGCATGGAAAAAATGCCCGAAAAATATGGGCGTGAGAGCGAGAAATGATCTCAAGCATCATCACGAGTGCAAAAAAGTGAATTCGGCGATATAAGACTCGTAAAAAACGGACGACAGCCGATGTGGCATGCAAACCGAGGCAACGAGGGGGCATGGGAAAAATGCCCAAAAATTCTGGGCATGAGAGTGAGAAATGATCTCAAGCATCATCAGGAGCACGGAAAACTGAATCCGGCGATATAAGACTCTTAAAAAATGGACGACGATCGATGTGGCACGCAAACCGAGGCAACGAGGGGGCATGGAAAAAATGCCCAAAAAATCTGGGCATGAGAGTGAGAAATGATCTCAAGCATCATCACGAGCACGAAAAACTGAATCCGGCGATATAAGACTCGTAAAAAATGGACGACGACCGATGTGGCACGCAAACCGAGGCAACGAGGGGGCATGGAAAAAATGCCCAAAAAATCTGGGCGTGAGAGCGAGAAATGATCTCAAGTGTCATCACAAGCATGGAAAACTGAATCCGGCGATATAAGACTTGTTAAAAATGGAGAATGACCGATGTGGCACGCAAACCGAGGTAACGAGGGGGGCATGGAAAAAATGCCCAAAAAATCTGGGCATGAGAGCGAGAAATGATCTCAAGCATCATCACGAGCGCGAAAAACTGAATTCAGCGATATAAGACTCGTAAAAAACGGCCGACGACCGATGTGGCATGCAAACCGAGGCAACGAGGGGGCATGGAAAAAATGCCCAAAAAATCTGGGCGTGAGAGCGAGAAATGATCTCAAGCGTCATCATGAGCGTGGAAAACTAAATCCGGCGATATAAGACTTGTTAAAAATGGAGAAGGTCGATGTGGCACGCAAACCGAGGCAATGAGGGGGCATTTTGAAAAAATTCCCAAAAATTATGGATGTGAGAGCGAGAAATGGTCTCAAGCATCATCACGGGCATGGAAATATGAATCTTGCGGCGCAAATGGTGCGAAAAACGGAGGTCATAAGGACTCCGGAATGGTCAAAGGAAATAACTAGGTTAAAAAATGGCTACAAATGAAGGTGACCCCACCAAGCCAAGGATGTAGTGGTGGGGAGAAATGATGACCAGCGGGGGTGAAATACTATGTGTATCAAATCAACTCAAATATACAAGTGACACATGACCTCAAAAATGGTTGAGATCACGAATGTGAAAAAGTGAGCAGGGTTAATGACCTGCCCCCATATGATGTGCATGGGATTTGTGATTGTGGATCACATATGTGTTGGTTTGAACGATGGGCTCATTGAGGTGTTGAGATAGAGGTGATGGGCTAGGGTCAAAATGATTGATCATGCCCCCTATCCCAGGTTCGAGGTAATCTATTATGTCCCCGAACTCAGAGGTGTCAATGCGGTGCAGATGTTGTCTTAGAGAGGGATCAAGAGGGCATTGACCAACTACTGGAGGGGGGGTGTACCATGAGGCTGTGGGCCGTGGTGGCATACTGAAGTGATGATATGATGATTGCGGATTCCCCTTGTGGGGTGGATGCCCCCAGTATCTCCAACGAGAATCACGATGATGATGAGTAGGCAAGGTTTTGGGCCTGCCCCCATGTTGTGGACATGTGGTTTCCTCGTCGATTTGAAAGGGTTGAACATGTGTGTCAAAGGGATAAATGGAAGGGGCCGACCGGACAGAGGGGTATCCAGTGGAAATCGTGTCAATGGTGTTAATTTCTTCCGAGGAGGAAGATGGTGGGGGATGAATTTCCTCAATGAGAAGAGGGGATATCTCTAGGTCGACGTTATTCAACTCGTACAGTGCTGCTTTGTAATCTGGGAGATCGAGGCAGTGATGTGAATAATGGTCGTAGATTCCGCATATTGCACAAGGATGGTTTGTGCGCAATGATTTATCACGAGGTTGAGGGGGGGGAGTTCTAGTTTGACTACTGGAACATTGGTGTGGTCATCCAACATATTCATGTGTTCTTGAAGTGCTGGTAACTGTGGACATTGATGGGTGGCATGGCCTATGTCGCCGCACAAAGAGCACTTGGGGGGTATGCGGTTTGTTGGGGGATTCTTCGCCAACTTGGGGGTCGCTGGGGGGGTGCGAGTTGTGGGTCCAGTGGTGTAGGTTTGTGGACCTCTACCCCCAGTGTTTCGAAGTGGTGGGGGAGTATAATTGGATGTTGATGTGGTGGCTGCTGTTGGAGGTGGTCGATTCTGGATGTTTGCTACACCAGGGGGTGGACGGTTAGAAGTATTGATGGGTTGTACCGGTTGTAAAATAACAGTCGGAGTCAGCGGGGGGCTCGGAGCAGGTAAGTACCATATGGGTATCCCTAATGTTAGACCAGGAAGGTTGAGTGTAGCCATTACTGGCGAATTGACAACTCCGAAAAATGGGAACAAGAACGGGATAGTGTGAATTGGCGTTGTGCCAATATGAGTAGGCACTGTGGGTGTTTGTGGTAATGACGAAGGCTGCTGTGTGGTGTGCGACAGCGTGCACAAATCCGATGTTTTTGTTATTGGTGAAGGTGGTGAGATCGATGGAAATGTGGAAGTCATAGGTGACTCAGTGTAGATTCCAAGACCAATTGACAACACAAATGATGTTGGTGCGTTTTGAATGGTTTGTTCAATCATTGGTAGCACATTTTGAGGAGCTGCGGGGGCGTTAGGATCATAATATGTGAGTTGATCAATCTTGATAACGTGTCCTTCATGTGGGAACATCATGAGGCCAAAAACAGATGAAGCCACTGCTTTCATTTTGTACATATAACTACGTCCAAGAAGGAGGTTGTAGTCGAGCTGGGCATTGACCACTTCGATGTCGATAAGAACTAATTTGCCGCCTAGTTCTACGGGTACGTTCACTAAGAGGCCCTGTGGTTGAGTTGAGTGTCTGTCGTAAGCTCGTAATGCCGTGGTAGATGGTTGTAAAGAGGGGGAGCCAAGTTTCTGCCACACAAGGGTGGACATAACGCAAGTGGAAGCTCCTTCATCGATGATGCATCGATGCACAACAAGGTTTCGAATGTTTACTGATACTTGGAAAGCCAAATTTGAGGGCAATCGAGGTTCGGCTTGGTCTAAGTCGAAAGCCATCATGTGTGTGTCGTCAGGGTCTACTCCTCCGATGGCAGATAGTAGTAGTTTTCGTTGTGCAGGGCATGTTTTCAGTACCTCTAAAGCAGACATAGCAGCGGGGGATTGTGCGAGGTCTTCCACAACCTTTTAATTTGATGCTGCGCGAGCATTAGGATTGTTGTTAATCCTTCGCAAAGGGATGCGAGGGATTTTAGGTCCTCCGTCCAACGGCATATTTGGTATGCGTAGTGGTTGATTTGGTGGAAGGGAGGTGGATGCGTTGGTGGGAGGAGTTTTTGGGGGTGGGCCGTACTGATTCCTGCGAGTTTGGAGGTTGATGTCATTGGATGACATCATTAATAAATGGTGTGTGCCTGGATCCGCATGTTGACAATCAATTGTGGCATAGGTGATTTGCTGCTGGGGTGCAGCGGATCCTTATGGGGGATCCATAGGGCGAGTATTTACTACTCCCTGGTTTGGCAATGGGTTTTGTAATATCATGGGTTGCGGTTGATTAAGTGGAGCTGGATGTCCAGCGTGGCCCTGGCGTTGAGCATCGTCAGCCCAAAGTTTACGTGCTTTCTCTAAATGGGGGCAGTTGTGAGTGTAGTGTCCATAGACTCCACATATAGAACATGGATGGTTTGTTCTTAGGTTATTGTTTTTGGGCTGCTTGGGATGACGATCAGGATTCTAGTTGGGAGGAGCATCATTGTTATTATTTGGAGGATTGGGAGGTGGTGGACCTTGATTGTGTTGTTGGTTGTTGCCGCGGTTACGTCCTCTTCCACGGTTTTGTTGTCCACCCTGGTTGCATTGGTTGTTTTGATGTTGGAGCTGATTATGTTGTGTGTACACTTTCCCTTGAGCAGTGGGAGGATTTTGGGGTGCCGCAGGTGCGGGAGTAGGTTGCGGTGGATAATAAGCTAGTGGGGCTGGAGGTGGTCCAGTTGCCTACTGGGGTTGTTGGTAACCCTGAGCTATTGGAGGTGTTGGGTTAGCTGTTGTAGCTTGCTGTGGGTAATACATTGGTTGTGCCAGTAAATGAATTGGGTTCTGGGTGGCCGGTTGGTTATAGTATGTGGGTGGTACATATGTCAATGGCGCTTGCCCATAGCAATGTTGTGGACAAGAGGGTCCATGAGTATGATGAGTCTGATTCGTTGGAGTGTACGAAGTTGTCGCTCCAGAATTAGATGTAGCCCTAGAGAGGTCTGGGGAATTTATGGTGCTCACCATGCTAAAAGGTTTAATTTGCGTCGTGACTTGGCCGATAATACCATCAGCGGCATGTGATACCCCCGGAGTGTCACCGCGTGAAGAATCGCCTCGTGGGGTGTCTGGTATGATGGTGTAGAGATAGCCTGATTGGGCATAAATCAGGTCGAATTGTTGAGCTTTTAGGATAGCTTCTTCCTATGATTGGGGTCATTCGGAAGCGACATCTTTTTCTATGAGGGGTAGGAGTGATTTAAGAAACCAGTCCAAAATCCAATTTTATCTTACAGAGGCTATAGCGCTTGCACCACTCATGGATATGGTCGGTGATGTGGGTAGCTGTGTTTTGTCTACAAGACAACAGTATTTCAACTCCTGCATCATAGCGTATAGGTAGCTGAAAAAACTGAAGGAAAGTGGAGGCGAGAGACGTAAAGGTAAGGTGGGTCCCATGTGGTTGTTCGATGTACCACTTGGCTGTAGAGCCAATGAACGTTCGTTGTAACAGTCTCAGTCGAATGGAGTCATCCACTATGGAGTTAGATGAACACCATAGGTGAAAAGACATTATGTGGTTTTGGGGGTCCTCCCCAGGTTTTCCTTCAAACTTGGGGATGTCCGAGGGGAGCTTTGTAGGCATGGGTGGCCATGTAGGGTTGTGCCTGATAGGATCGTTTGTTAGCCTGGCTAAGTCTGGTAAGTTCAGACTAGCCATGTAAGGTAAACTAGCAGATGGGTGTGGTATAGGAACTGGGACATAACTATTAATGGTGGCATTATGTAGTGGTCCAGTAGCCCCTAAGGGTATGCTAGGTATTGAAGGTATGTGTCCTCCAACCGTTGTGGTTTGGTATGGGCATGCGTTCCCAAGTGCAACATGGGTTACACCGGGGTTAGGAATAGTGCCAGGAATTCCTGGGATTTGGGTTGTGGTAATGAGAGGTGGTGTGATTCCTATGTTTGGCATACCCATAATAGGAGGTAGTCCTGTGTTGGGCATACCTAAAGGTGGAGTGTCCCCCATATTAGGCATGCCTAGAGGGGTTGTTGTTACCATGGATGGCACAGTAGTAGAAGGGTTTGTGGATTTATCTCCAATAGTACTGGTAAAAAGTGGGTCGTATAGTGGTCCAACCATGAGGTTGGTTGGTGATATTTCAGTAGGGTTTTCGGATTCAGCCTCAGAATCAGATGTGAAGTGAGGCGTGTCAGAATCGGATGACTGTGTGTTTGGTCGATGACGTGTCGAGTCAAGGGATAAGGCTCTACATCGGTGACGTGTAGAGCCGAGTAGACTGAACTGAGGGGGTTCACCCTGAAGACGACGAGATCGCCTTAAATTCTCAATGGTGAGAAATATATATTTTTTAAAAAATTTCAGTGTAAGGTGGTGATGTAAAAAACTCGAAACCCTAATGCAACAATGAGTGCAAAAGGGGAGTGAAAAAATAAAGGCTCTCAGGCCAAAAATCAACCTCAAAAAGCACTTATTATAGCAGCTGTGCTATAATAAGTGGAGGGATGCAACAAAATTGGTCAGAATACCAAAAGTCAAACAGTTTCTAGAAAAAAGAGGTGTTACTAGACCAAAGGTGGGTAATGTATCATGCAAACACCTAACTAGAAGTATTGTGAGTCAACGAACGATATCCTCTGCAAGGTGATGAAATCCAAGTCAGACAATATAGAGTGTTGAATCAATGGCTAGATATCCCCCTACCAGGAGGGATACCGAGTAGACAATCCTAAAGAGTGGCAACTAGGATGCCCCATTCATGACACGTTCGGTTGGGTGAATCTGCAGTTTGGTTCTATCGCCGCTGTACACAAAGGGGGTGTACACCGAGAAATTCGAAAGGTATCCTTCGGTTACTGAATGGATTGCGGTATTCCACTCAGATTTTCGGAACCAGTCTGGCTACTTCAACCCTCCTAAGGGAGAGGCTTTCCCGATAAATTGGTTGATAACCGTGTCAAAATTATAAGGGATTTTGGTACCGTAGAGGACAACCACTATGTCTCAAATGTAATAATTGAGGGGTGTTATTGGAACACCTATCCCCTCAATTCTGCCTAACTACAAAATTCTTTTAAGTGCTCCCCAAGTGGAGTTAAAAGTTGGTTGAGTTTAGGGTAAATTTTAAGGCTCAGTTTAAATTATGTGGCAGAGTGGGTGCAAGTGTGGTATTTAAACTGAAATTGATTTGCCTCGCTTGGGCGATTTTACAAATGAAAGAAAAGACGCTTCCAGTTTTGCAAAAAATAAAGGTGTTTTTGAAATGTAAATGCTTGAAAAAACTATTCAAAAATAATGGATCTTTGAAATAATTTGAAGGAAAGCAAATAACATGAATACTTCAAGAAATAAATGGATCTCTTAAAAATTTCTTGGGCAAAGTATCGAGCAAATAAACAGTAAAACCTTGATCTAAATAAAATGCAGAAAAATCTCTCTTTCAATTTCTGAAAATTTTGCAAAAAGACTTTTAATGGAGCATTCTAAATACTAAAAGATTTAATGTGGCCATAAAAATGCAGGAAATTTAATACTGTAAAATGTGCTAAATGGGCAGAAAATACAGCAAAAATAATTTCCAAAAAATTGGTCAAATTAAAAAAAATTGCATCGCGGGTTTCGGTCACACAATCGCGATGGGCAGCGCGGGTTTCGGCCACGAAGTGTAGCGCGAGTTTCGGTCACACAGTCGCGATGTGCAGTGTGGTAAATGGCCGCGAAGTGCAGCTCGTAAAATGGCCGCGAAGCCGCGGCGCATCGTGCGGAAAAAAAGACGTGAGGTCGCGATGAGCCGCGTGTCTGTCGGGCAAAAAACCGCGAGGCGAAAGCCGAAAACGGACGCCGAAAAACGAACCCGAAAATGGAAATTTCAGGCTGTTAATGGCAATAGAAGGGGCCAAGATCTAGAACAGCAATGGATCTGCTGTTTAGGATGGCAGATCTATGATTTAAAATGATTAAAACTAACAAAAACTAAGATCTAAAGCAAAAAGCTGAGATCTAAGAATTCGTCCCCAGTGGAGTCGCCAAAAACTGTTAGCTTGGTTTTGCAACCAAGCTTAGTGCTATGGGCACCTATCAACAAGTGATAACAGTTTCAAATATTGAAAGCAAAAAACAATTATAAATCCGAATCTAAACTAAGCTAGCATGTGCATATGACAATAAACTTGAAAAGATTTAAGATCAAGAACAAGAAACAAAATAAAAAATAACTTTTGTATTATGATACCTCAAATGGTGAGGATGTTGTGGTGTTGAGCAGCTCCAAGCTCCAATGGTCTCTTCTCCAAGATTGCTACAATGGTCAAGAACTCATGAGAGATTTTGATAGCATGAGGATAGGATGATGGATGGATGGAAAATGAGGAGCCCCTACCACCTTTTTATAGTTTTTGGTGGTGGAGAATACCATTATGGTTTTGAGGAAACCAATGGTATTGACCAACATGGTTTAGGTACATTTTTCCTCCTTATTCCTTTTTTGAATATTTTGAATATTTTTATTCCCTTTTTAATATTTTTGGGAATTCTGGACCCTTTTTGAGGGTTTTTTATGCTTTTTGAGGAAAAATATTCATTTTGAGGGGAAAAAAGGGTGTATTATGGTCTTTTGGTGACCTTTTGATGGCTTTAGAGGCTCAAATGGTGGAAAAGTGGACAAATGGGTCATGTGAATAAGGAAATGAGCTAGTGAGCACTTTTTGGGTGTTAACACCATGAACATGAATGATGTTAAACCTGAATGCATCTATCTATCTTGAATGCTACGATAAGTTAAGTAATTGGTGCTGCAACCATCCTCCTTCATTCGGCGGAAACATGGTTCCGTCCACTCTCCCTTGAACGCCTCGGGTGAGACCTCATCTGCTTCATAGGTGTTGCTGGACGGGGTAAAACCTATCTGGGCCGGTGCTCAGGGAGATCGCGGTGGGTTGGTGTCGATAGCGATGGGAACCCTTGTCGACTGGGTTTGAGTCAACAGTATCTCCAACAACCTTGACTAGATTCCTAATTACTATTCCACTGGTGCATGGCCTTCTTACCTTCTCTTTGAATCCTCTCGCACTCAGTTCGATTCCTCTAGGGTTCTGGTCTACGTTACTCAGTTGACTCTCGGTGCTTCTTCTAGGTCTCTCTCTTCTAATATGTTCCAGAAGACTATTGCTTATCTCGAAAGCTCTGCTGCCCTGTTTCTCCAACTACATTGAATGGATTCCTTGTCTAATGAGAGACTGTTGTTTGAGATTAAGGAAAACTGCAGTCGATGCTGGGGACACATAGAAGATATCGATTCTCTCCATTTTGCAAACAAGTTTTTCTTGAGAGGAAGATTAGCTTTGAACCAATCATAAGTAATTTGAAGTTATTATATCATTAATTATAGAGAAAACCCATTCAAGTTATTACTCAAGAAACCCTCAGCTGGGTAGAAAATCCTAAAATGAATGGAAAACCAGATCAACGAAAACATCTAACTTTATATAGATAGCAAAAACAAATGTTTGCACAACAGTATATGTATAATGAAAGAGTTATGTATGCACAATGTGTTTGCACTTTCATTTTGTAGACAAAAAGGATGGTGTAGCTATATATGAAGGCATGGCATCACCCACCATAATCATGATTAATTTTTCGTCCTTATCATTTGAACAAATATTTGATTCCTTACCATGCACTGATCTCATGTTATTTTCTCCTAACTGATGATTCTAAGTGTGCTTCTTGTTGGAGCATGCTAAAAAGCTGAAAGAAAAAGCTATCAAAGCGATAATGAAAGCAACTCCGGTTAACTCATATGGAGCTGGTGCGTTCCACACTGAAAGAGTCCTCAAATCAAAAGGTGCTGTAATATTTTTCGTAGCTTTGTTCCCGTCGCAACGTGCTTAATCCTTTGATTGGATTTTTGGCTTACATATTTCAGACTAAGCTATACAGATGTATATGGCTTTACAACTGAATCTCATAAATACTTGTGTGGTGTGCAAATGTGAAAATAGAGTTGGCTGAAACAAACAAGGAGATGTTCAACGACTCAACCTTTTGCTTCATACTCTGGTGGAACAACATTTCTCTGCGCTCACTTAGCTTTTGTACATGGATTCAACATGGCCGTGCTGCTTGGCAAGTTGTTTTTTTGCATGGATTCAACGTGGTTGTGAGACGTGCCATATCATTTGCATGAATAAGAATATTGCACGTGTACAACCTTCTCTATACACCTCTGAATTGATAGTGAGTACAAATTTCCACGTAGTTGGTTAAGTTAAACAAATAAAACTAATGCACATAAATGAAATAGAAAATACTATAAGAAAGGAACTATTCAATTAAATAAAAATATTTATTAAGTGGAGATTACTCGATAAGAAAGGAACTATTGAATTAATAAAAATATTTTATTATGTGGAGATTACTCTCAATAGCTAAACTTGGAAAACTTGCAAAAGTTTTTTACTTTGGTTGCGATCATGATTATGTACAAATAAAAAACCTACCCCGTGAGAGGTGATCATTATCAAATCATATCTCATGCGTGGTCTTTAGTGTAGTGATGTTTTGAGTTTCTTAAAACTTAGGATACTTAGGTGAAGTGCACAATCAAAACCATTGTCAAAGACCAAACTATCTCCTTAAATTTGGCCATTAAGGAAACTACAGAGCTGGGGGAGAAGAAGCAAATGCTTGAAGATATTATTTTGAGAAAATATAGGACCCTGTAGAAGAAGAGTTCTCTAATAAACTAGCATAGATTCACCATCTTAAAATTTGATTTACCAAACACCTATAGGGATCAAATCTTGGATGTGCAAACCCTTGTTTAGAATGCAAATGTTGAGGAAGGGTTTTAATTTATCTAAATTGTATAGTTTTATACATGTTTTAAATGTAATCAAATTCACCCCTAACTTTACCTCCCATAGCAGTTCATCTATTCCAGAAAACATCGCCCTTAATCCCCAAAACCCTTCGCTTGCCATACCTTCCTCGTCAAATCCAACCCCAACCCTTGTTGCAACTACTGTTCAATTCACATCGCTCAACCCTTCCAACAAAATTTGGACCATCCAAGGGCGAGTAACTGCCAAGACAAATATGAACGCGTACACCAATCAAAAAGGGCCAGGCCAACTCTTTGTGTTTGACCTTGTTAGTGCTACCAAAGATGAGATTCATATCTCTGCTTTTAATGACTAAGCCACATCCTTGTATGACACAATACAAGTTGGCGTAGTATACACGATCTCAAATGACACAATCAAACTAGTCAACCCAACATACAACCATTTGAAAAGTGCTTTTGAGATTTTCCTTAACCCCTCCTCAATAATTCAACCATGTTTAGAGGAGTGCCCATTGATCCCTTTTCATTGCTTCCACTTTAAATCTATCCATGACATCCAAAATACACCCCTGAATTCCATCGTTGACCTTATTGGAATTGTCATTTCTGTTTCACTTGCATCAACTATACGCAAAAGAGATAGCTCTGAAACCATTCACCGAACAGTTGGCGTGAGGGACATGTCCGGGTTTAGCATAGACATCACACTTTGGGGGGAGCACTGCGCAATTGAGGGTGCCCAACTTGTCAACCTTCTAGGTTTAGCTACTCCCCCTATCCTTGCAATCAAAGGTGGACGTCTTACAGAGTTCAATGGAAAAACCATTGGAACCATCTCCAATACCAACCTCCTTATAAACCCAGACATTGAAGAAGCTAAACTTCTCCAATCATGGTTGGATGATTTCATGCATGTTCTTGTTGTATCGCGGAAAAAATGTCCACCGCTTTTCCTTGGAAAACAACATGGATACTAGCATACAACCATTTGTACTTGCAAAGATTACTCAAGTTGAAGAAATGTTCATTTCTCGTGTTAACCCAATCTTACAAGTCACTCATGCCCGTGGCGGACAATATACATATTCTGGACACACTATTAGCTTCCCGCAAAACATTTCTAGCATTGCCACTTCCCTCCCTCAGAAATATTTTTTCAAATTGCTTATATATTCCAGATATAGTAGTAATCTATAGTGTTGAGATTACTATTACAGAGATTGAGAGAAAAGCAATTGTAGTTGGCTCACTGTGTTGATGAACTTAACATTATTTTTTGTTATGGGTTTAGTGCCTATGTCTTTGTAAACTAAGATTGTTACAAACTTTGCTCTTTTCCTACCAGTATCCTTCACTGCCTATGCCTATGTTTTTGTTCCTTCTAACTTTCCTCTTTTCCTACCGACGTTCATTTTTGCCCCTCAAGGGGCAAATGCTAGTATTATTTTACATATAAATTGTATTTCATCATGTGTTTATAGATTATATTAGTTATGAGCACGTGATGGATCGTCCAAGAGAGTGCACACTTTTGGGTGCATTCACAACAAAATTGTGAAATGAGTGGACATTTTACTGCACTACTCGTTGCCTTATTCAACATTCGCCTGCATATATTACCATAGTTTGGGCCGTTACAATTGAGAACCTGGGGAGTTGGGAGAAGAAAAAATAAATGACAGTAGCAGTGGAAGCAACTTGTATTATTTGTAAGGTGTAGTTTAAATATTCCACATCTTCAACTTTTTCTAAGCATATTTTCGGTTTTATTTTGTTCTTATTCTGAGTGGAAATCTTTAAAAAATCTTAGAAACACAAATATTAGTTATGGAAATTGCATAATTTGGATGCCAGGGAGGTATTCGAGGGTGCTGAATCTATTTATGGATTCAAAAACACAAATTAAACACTTAAAAAATTAGATTTTATAAAATAAAAAAAAAATTATTTAATTACGACGAAAACCCAATGTAAAGTCGAAAACATATAATAAATAGACTACTCCTTATTTATAATACATATAAAACTGAATTCACCGGAAATGACACCTCTTGTGTTCGCGACCATCCATTCCACATCATTCATTTTTTTTTTTTCATATATATATAATCCATGTGTTCGCAACCATCCATTCCACATCATTCATTTATTTTTTTTCATATATATATATATATAAGCTTCCGCACCAACAAAGGACATTATAGTTTGGACTCATGAAGCGGCTACATTGCCGTCGTTAATAGCCTCACAAGGAAGTATAAAGTTCCATGTGAATCAACGAATTAAGAAGGAGCACTCACACCCTTTCCCACGGAACGAAACCGTAAAATTAAAAATGAAATAGAGATGTGGGTCATAACTAATGTATTTAATAAAGTTCCAATTTAAACAATTTTTAATAAGGGCGTCCAAAGAAGAAAAATGACATTTAAAAAGGAAGTTATTCAATCAAGTGACAAAATATTTTTAAAAAGGTAATTTATCAAAAATAAGAAAATTACATAAAAATAATGAAAAGGGGTATTACTTGAGGATAAAAGAGTTCGA
This sequence comes from Larix kaempferi, assembly GCA_027924585.1. NCBI lineage: Eukaryota > Viridiplantae > Streptophyta > Pinopsida > Pinales > Pinaceae > Larix > Larix kaempferi. The sequence goes on from BSBM01000372.1 coordinate 29,305,151, forward strand.
AGTTCTTAATTTCATAAAAAGGAGTATTATTAAATTATAATTAAGTTATAAAGGTAATTATTCAAGTTATAAGTTTTTTTTTTTTAACAGAAACGGTTGAGAGTCATTATATTAAAATAAAAAGGGTTACAGAGGTGAAAATAAACTGCTCTTTGATAGAGTTGATGTCAGTACTATCATGCTTCTTTTTTACAAAAATGGAGTTGTTTTTGTAGAAACCTATTCTATGGAGACTGTAACTCCTTACAAATTGCCCTAATAAGAGGATTACAAAGAAAAACATACTGTAAAATCAAAATTAAGAGTTTGGAGCTACTTAGATGAGGCAAAAGTAATAACAGAAGTAGTTCCTGTCCTATAGGCTGTACTGTAAACAAAAGATATTATGCCCATTTGACTAAATAGGATGGACAGATAAACAAAAACCAGATTTATGGAGTTCTTTAGCGACGTCCATGGTGCTGAGTGGGAGGTCCTGGTACGCTTTCATTCGAGTGTTCATGCTGTTTTCCATAGTCCGATTCAACGCTGTCCTGCATGGATGGAAGGCAACGGTTGATATCTTCACGCAACTTGTCTATTTTCCCTTCCACATCAGTGATATTCCTGTTGTTGTCATCTGTCTTGGAGTCTATGTTCGAAATGTTGACAACTGCATAGTCCAGAGTTTCTGAGATTGTGACAATCCTTCCATTCATCAAAGTGTTTCAATTTCTGACTTCTGTGATAGTCGAAGAGAGCATAGTGTAAATCCTTCCAATGGCTTGCTTCAACTCTGCATTCTCGCCTCTGATGCGACAAAGTTGCTCCTCGGTGTCTACCATCTCAATGTCTTCAATGACTGCGAGGTTGAGGGCATGCGATAAGAGGGATTTCGTTGAGAAATCCAGGGAGAGGGAGGTGGTATTCAGTGATGCTGTGGAAGCCGAAGTCGAAAATGGCAGCGTAGTATGGCAGAGAAGGAAATTCGCTGGGGGAAAACCAGCGTCGGAGGAAGCACCCACAAAGGATGCAGAATGAAACGCAGAGGGAGAGTCGCCCATTACATGGTAGAATTGGAGCCGGAGACGGAAAGGGAAGGCAAGGTTCAAGCTTGTGCAAGAAGAATGACTTGGGCAATATGAAAGGGGGGAAGTTATGTAGAGCATGCCAACCCATGAAGGACAGGGAGAGGCCCAAGGCGCCTTAAAGTCGAGGTCAAGGCAGTTGTAAGGTGGTAGCGATGGAGCGCCACGTGAAGGCCAAGAGTTAATGTGCAAGAGGGAGGTGGGTGTGGTGTGATGCATGGAGAAGGTGGTGTCTTAGGGGGATGAGAAATGGATTAGGGAATCCAAAATTTTTCAAAATATTTATCATTAAGGGTAATATAGCCAAGATCAATTTGAGCCCCTTTATTTGCCATGATATATGCTTCTTGATTGTTTGCTCGGAGAATATGGAGGAGCTTGATGACCGTGAATTCGGGGAGGAGCCTTTTGAGGATGTGATGGTATTTAGAAATAGGCTGATTGTAACTTAGAGTGAGTTTTCTGGCCTCCCTGATTATTAGGAGGGAGTCCCCGAAAATGATGAGTTCCTTTAGTCCTAGATTGGCAGCTATTTCCAATTCTTTGAGAAGAGCTATCCATTCCGCGCTATTGTTTGTGGTTTTCCCTAGTCCCCAAGCGAACTCTACTTGTCTGTTTCCACCAGGGTAAAAAATGGCCCCTCTCGCACCTGCCAACCCAGGAAGTTATAAGTTATTATTAATAAAGAAGTAAAAGTTTAAAAAAATTAAAAAAGGACGAAAATATGATGTTCAAGTTTTCGCCAATTTCATAATATGCCAAATCAAAATTGAAGATTACAATCAACCAGCTTTGAGGAGAAAGCTTTCTTTAAGAGTGTGGCAATGTTATGAATACAATTTATATGTAAAATAATAAAATAAATAATAATATAACTGTAAATAATATTAATATTATTATATTATTGAAAATGTGCTTTGTAAGGGTGTGACTTTATGTAAGAGTCACCATCAAGCCTATATAAGCTAGGCCCTTCTTATTGTAATATATCATTCATTTTTTATTCAATACATTATTTATATACATAGACTTGGTATATCTAATTATTTAGCATTCAACTATACGTTTCCGCATTTAAGCTTAGTATTTTCGTTCTTGCATTCTTGTTTAGTATTTACAATTTAGTTTCTGTGATTTTATTTCCTTTTTGCAATTAGGGTGTGACCTATCAAATGAATTAGGTAATACTAAGTATTGTAGCAATGCATTCAGTTGAATGAATTTGATAGGCTTAGATTTGCTTTGTTGCAACATAGTGTATAGGATTAATGTGCGACCAACTGAGTAGTTCTATAGTACCAAGTACCATATCAATTTGGCTGGTTGAATGAACTTAATTGGATTAGAAATTGCTCTCGAATGAACCATATTTCATTTAACTAAGTTTCACAATTGCCACATATATCTTCATCATTAGGATAGAATAAGATTAAAAGAAAAGAAAATAAACACGCTGCCCCCTTCCCCCCCACCCCTCACAGAAAAAACAACTTACGACTTAGACAACCTTGTAATTTAAGAGCCAAAGATTGCATACACATTGCAAGCATTTTTGAAAAACTATGACCCCATGTTGATAGTTAAAGTAGGTTCAAGTATATATTGGGTTGTCAATCCCAAGTATTGTTGGAACCTGTCAGGGAGTATAACTCAAAGTATTTTGATTTCTTTCACTTGGATGCAGGGATCAAGCAGGATTTAATTGTGCCTTACATCCTATTATACCACATGATGCATGGGGTGTTATACCCTCATTTTTTTAGCAGATCAAGGTTGAGATCATTTTTGCATGAGTGTAGTAGATTATCAAAGCAGGGTTACTCATTGATTGATGAGATGTTTTGTATCAGTCGCCATGATGTTTCCTTGAGATGGTTCCTTGTCATTATATTTGTTGTACTAGATGAATGCCTAGAGGATTTTGTTATGGATTATATGGTATGTATTATTAAATGTACTAGGTGTTATTATAAGCTGCTTACACTTGTTTGATTTATGATGAGCATGAGGAGTAGGAATGTTGTGTAGTTTAATGCATAGAAGCAATTGATGTTTTATGAACATACCATTATTTATTAATTCTCTTGATTATTACATGGATCACAACCTTTTCCTAGTTCCACCCTTGACTTTTCCATCTCCATCTCATGTCACCCTTGCATCTTGAAACCCACTGGCTTGGATATGATAGGTTGACTCCGAATCTCCCCTTTGTGGCCTCTGCATTATGAAGGCCTCCATGTTATTCCTTGATGTCTCAGCTATGATGTGTGCAACAAAGTTCTCTGAGGCCTTATGCTTTTCTTCTTGTAGATGCCTGTTGCTTGGCTATGTACCTAGGAGAACTATTTTTTATGTCTTTCTTCTTGTAGACTCCTGATGATTGGCTATGTGCTAGGCTTACCACCTTCCGAACCCTGCACGCTTCTCTTCTTGTAAATCCATGTTGATTAGTTGCATGATAAGGTTGGCCAGTTTCTATAAGTATGCTCCCTAGTCATGAAACATGAAAGGATCCCCCCCCTTTAGTGCCTCAAAAATGGCACATGAAGTAGCTTCCAGTCCAAGACTCCTTGTACTTGAATGAAGAAATTAAAATAAGACCAAGTAAAAGAATGTGAAAATCAAGCAATAAAGAAAAATAAATCTAAAACTTGCATATGCCTTAAAGAAAAATAAAATGCCAAGGTCTAAGAAAGAAGAAAGTACAAGAAAATAAGTCCAAGAAAGAAAATAAGACAAGCTTATGAAGACAAGTCCAAGAAGGAGCCTAAAATAAAAATTCAAAGAAAATGGGGCTGTGTCCGATTGTCAAGGTCAAAGGAGTATCATGTACTATCACATCATCCATTTGTGAGACACATTTTCCCTATTGTTTTCCTGATTAATGAATGTCACAAAGTCCCCTTTCTCTCCGTATCTTGAGTCAATCTGTCATCGTTGACCAATCCTTCACTTGACTAGCCATTTTAATTTGTCCATCTACTTCACCCAAGAGCAGAATGATCCTTGTAATGCTCTTGATGATAGTTTATATGGTGGCATGAATATGAATACTAAATTCATGCTTTATATTATTCTATGCAATTTTTCCTATGACGAAGCTATGTGATGAGTCATATGTATCACTTATGTAATGTTACCATTGTAGGTCTAGTGCACTACCAACAATGTATCATTAGAGATGTTATTTCTGTTACACCTCAAAATGTCACCTTCATGTATTGTTCTAAGTTTTTATGTTGTTATCACCATGAAAGACATGATTCTAATGTTCTCTAAGAGTGTTAGGACCCTGCATCTTGCATTTGGTCCACTCCCTAACCATATTTATGAGGAAATCCAATGACTTGGAGGTTGAAATTCCTTTATCCAAACCACTTTTGGAGCCTTCTAAGAGAAGTATCGCCCTCTCTCCTTTTCCCAGGGGCTGATAAAAACTAGAGCTCAGTGCTAGGGGAGGGATAAATCCCCTTTCTATCGCCATGTGTCCCTCTTTAGAGGAGCATTACTATGGTTCAACTAACTTGGAATGAATCTAGGACCAATATTTGAGCATGATTTTGGGTAGATAACCCTATCCTTTGAAGATCATATCCATTTCCATTCGAGGTAACTTCAATCTCAATGGATCCAAGATATCCTCTCTTGATCCCATCATTTCTCCTAAGTAGTTTAGCCCCCAACTTCTATAAAAGGAGGCTCATACTTTGTCTCACAACAATGAAAAAATCTTGAAGAGGTGGTCCTTATGGTCTTGTGGTTCTCGAAGGGGTTTGGAAGGGAATCTTGAAGGACATGCTGCTGCAAAGTCATCGTAGAACCCTTTTGTCAGCTCTTGGAGCCGTGGATCCATAAACATCAAATTCCATAATGTTTCATCTGGAATACTTTAAAACGAGGCTTTCCCACCAAAATGCGTTTCAAATTAATAACACAGTTTGTGGGAAAAGCATCCATCATACTATTTTGGATGAAGGTGCCTCTACTTCCATCATGTTTTTGTCCTATTAGAGAGTCATAGGTTCTCTTGATGTCAATCGATCTCCTACAACACCTAAAGCATTCAATGGTCATGGTTTTCAACCATATGGACTTTTACCCTCGTTAGTCGTGGAATTACGCAGCAAGACCGTTTCCATTCATGTGGAAGTGGTAGACGCACCCTTGGATTATAATTTGCTACTTTGCCCATAATGTTCCTCTTTTGGGACATTCAAAACAACATTATGAGGATTTTAGGGATGCTTAAAGATTCTTTGCACATGGGAGTCTTCCCTTTACCTGTTCCTAACCCTCCACTGCAAATCGCCACAGTTAATATGATCTCATCCATGGTACACCAATCCCATGAGTCAGATGTCCCTTGGGTAGTACCCAATCCATCTCAAATTTCATCCATTGGTGATACTATACTACTTAGCCCTAATGAACCACCATACCATACTATCCAATCTATGTCCAATAGCTTGGACCTCGATGACCAACACCTTGTGGCATTGGACCCATACTCTCTATTGTCCTGGTTTGAATCTTCTATGCGTTCTATGGATTACCTCCTATAGACCTTCCCCTCGGATGATTCCATTATGGAGTTTATGAACTTAGATAAGCCACCTTGGGCAGATAATCACCATCGATCATCCTTCCTCCCTAAAATGGACGTCATGGAAAACGATATTAAATCAATGGTTCCACCTGATATTGTCCAAAATATTCAATCTCGCATTCTCACACATAATACTGTATTTGAAGGAAACTTGGGAAATATTACCCAAACTATTCCTATAGACATATTAGTGAAACCTAGTATTGTGGAACACATCCAAATTGGAAAAAAATGCTCTCCTGAATAAATTGAAACTTATAGTACCTTGTTCAAAGAGTTTTGCGATGTATTTGCATGGAGTTATGGAGAAATGTTAGGTATTGATCCATCCATAGTAGTTCATGAGATCAAGACCTATCCAAGAGCTAAACTAGTCTGACATAAACTTCGCTCGGTACACCCTCACAAGATCACTTCCATCAAGGCAGAAGTTGAAAAGATTTTGAAAGTTGGTTTCATTTATCCTATGCTGTTAATTGAATGGGTTTCTAATTTTGTCCCAATTATGAAAAAATAAGGGACTATTAGAGTTTGTGTCAATTATAGGGACCTCAACAAGGCTTGTCCTAAAGATAATTATCCTACCCCCTTCATCGACCAAATGATCAATATTTGTGCTGGAAGTGTCATCTTCTCATTTATGGACGGTTTCTATGGCTATAACCATATCAAAATCCACCCATTCAATCAACACAAGACAAATTTCATCTGCCCATGGGGAACCTTTGCTTATTGCAAATTACCCTTTGGTCTTAAAAATGTCGGGGCCACCTTCTAGCGGGCTATGTCATACACTTTCCATGAAATCAATCATATTGTGGACCCTTATCTCCATGATCTACCCGCTCATTCAACCCATTGAGAAGATCATCTAGAGCATATTAGAACCATGTTTCTTTGATGCCATCATTGCAATATTCACTTGAACCCACACAAATGCATATTTTGTGTTGAAGCCGATAGACTCCTAGGATTAATAGTATCCAAGGACAGGATCAGGATTGATCCTTTGAAGGTTGAGGCTAGACCCTTATCTCAATGATTTACCCGCTTATTCAACCCGTTGAGAAGATCATCTAGAGCATCTTAGAACCATGTTTCTTCGATGCCGTCATTACAATATTCACTTGAACCCACACAAATGCATCTTTTGTGTTGAATCCGATAGACTCCTAGGATTAATAGTCTCTAAGGACAAGATCATGATTGATCCTTTTAAGGTTGAGGCTATTTTAGCCTTACCATCCCCTGCAAACATACCCCAACTTCAAATTTTGCAAGGGAAGCCAAACTTCTTGCGCCGTTTCATTTGCAATTTTGCAGAAATTACACAAGGATATATGCGACTGTTAAAAAAGAATGTCCCTTTCGTTTGAGATTACCAAGCTCAACGAACATTTAATAATCTCAAACATGCTTTAACACATGCACCATAGTTGCACCCCCCAACTATACACGAGATTATATCATTTATCTTGCCGCATCCACTTCCACCATTGGAATGACATTAGTACAAGAATATTACGACGACCAAGAACATGTAGTTTACTATTTAAGTAAGAGCCTCGCTTACTCTGAAACTCGTTATTCACATGTTCAGAAGTTGGATTTGGTACCTGTCATAGCTGTCCAAAGGTTTTTCCATTACATCTTGCTCCACAAAACTACTATTATTGTAGACTCCAACTCCATGTACGATATCCTGACTCGGCAAGTACCAGGGGGGGAATATTCTCATTGGATTGTTATCCTTCAAGAATTTGATTTGGAATTTGCTAAGTTTAAATCGAAGAAATCTTTGATTTTTTCTGAGCTTATATGTTATCTTCCCCGTACTGATGGAGAATCTGAGCCCATTGACTCTTCCCGATGAGTCATTGTTCCTCATTAGTACGTTTGACCCATGGTATGGAGACATTGTTTTATATATCTACACCCAACGCTTTCAGCCCGAACTATCTCGTGATGATCGCCATCGAATTCGCCACCATGCGAACTATTACCTCATCATTGGTGACACTTTATATTGCCATGGTATTGATTCCATTCTACAACAATTCTTAACCCATGAGGAGGCTGGATGTGTTTTGAATGACTTTCACTCTGGAGCATGTGGTGTTCATCTCTCTAGGATGGCTACAACCTAGAAGATCTTACGCGCTGGGTACTTATGGTCCTCCATTTTCAAATATTGTATGGAAGCCGTTAAGAAGTGTCCCCCTTGACAATCTTTTTATCCCAAAAAGCACTCCCATATTGCTCTGTTGCATCCAATCATTGTTGTCAGCCCTTTCACAAAGTGGGGCATTGATTTCATGCATTGTAAGCCTACCTTAGTCGGGGAACATGGTTATTTTATTGTCGATGTTGACTATTTTACCAAGTGGGATGAGGCTATTCCTACATATGCTAAAGATGTAAGACTGTTGCACTATTTGTTTCCAACCACATCATTGCTAGGTTTGAAGTTCCTCAAGCCATTGGTACCGATCATGGTTCCCATTTTAGGAATCATATGATGGATGAATTAAGTGCCAAACTAGGTTTTCGTAATGAAAACTCATCTCCCTACTGTCCCCAAGATAATGGATAAGTAGAGGCCATCAATAAGGTCTTGAAAACCATGATTCAACGCATGGTGGGGATGCATAAATCCAGTTGGAATTTGATTTTTTTTTTACTCTCTGGGCTTACAGGACTTCAGTAAAAACAACAACTGGATTTACACCTTTTTAGTTGGTCTATGGTTTGGAGGCGATTTTACCTATTGAGTGTGATATTATGTCTCATGAGCTAGCTGTCGAACTCTTTCCTAATACTTCGGTGGAGGAAGAACGGTTCTTATATTTGACCAAATGCGATGAAAATCGTTGTGATGTTGCTCTTGGAAATGATGCACATAAGAAACACATCAAGGTTCAATATAAAAAATCCGTTCAACCTTTCACTTTTAATGAAGGCGGCCTAGTTTTAGCACATGATGAAATGCACGATAAACTAGGGGCATGAAAGTTCGAATCCATGTGGCATGGTCTCTACATTGTTAAGCAAGTCTTAGAACAAGGGGCCTAAAAGCTAGATGACTATGATGGAGTACCTTTAGGAGATCCTTGCAATAGGATCTACCTTAAAAACTACTATGCTTAGGGTTATCTGCATGTGTACTTTTTATATGTGTACCATAGTTTGGTGTGTTTTTGGTGTGGTGTGAATTTCTCTTCTTTTTCCATGTGAGGATCTTGTTTCGTTTACGACTACTTATCCTAGTTTGTGCTTGAATGCACATATGTCGGTTTTTTAGATGGTGCTAGCAGACATACCTGAAACCTTTCCTTTGTATCCTGGGTGGTTTATTCCCCCACCAATGAGTTAGTAAGCTCAGATGGAGTTTGCTTAGGTCCAGCGACTAATAACATCGTTGAATATCATGCCGTAATAGGACTGTTGACCGATGCTTCCTCCTTTGGCATACACCATATCATCGTCAACTTGGACTCCCAACTCATGGTTTCGTAGTTGAATCACATCTATTCCATTCGCAACCCTACGTTACTTTGTCTTTATCAAAGAATATGTATTCATGAGAGATCATTTGATTTCATACAATATCAACATATCTCGAGTCAATTGAATACAATCGATGACTCTTTAGCTAATTTCATATAAAATTGGCATATCACGCATACATGAAAATTTGACCATTTTTAAGTGTACATATGAAAAGCAAAGAATACTATAATGTAAACAATACATGTAGAAAATAAGTAGTCCAAATAAGATCTGTGTATATATCATACCAAAAGTGTGTCACATCATATGTCCAAAAAAGGTACATAGGGTAAAAATGGGGCTATATTGCCCATACATCATTTAAATGTTGCAAAAAAATAAAGAGACTAAGGGACCATCTAGACCCTGCTCCTCATCACAAGGTGCATTGTTCTCATGGTAGCACATGACTGCCTGAACCACTCCGCACAGGAAGTGACTGATACTCTCTAGCACTCCTATGATGTTCCTATGTAGGTGGTAGGTAACCTCACGCATATTAATGGGAGGGATGCCCATAGTCAGTCATCGTAGGTTCTGATCCACATATCAGAGCCCTCTTTGTGCAGTATCGCCCCCTTAGAGTGGGTTACAAGGAAAAAAATTCCCTTTTTCTCGCTCCCCTAGGGTTAGATACAGGGCGACAATCTCCACATTTTTGCTCCTTTTGACTCTTTAGGGGAGCGATACTTTGCAGAGAGTGTTTTTGCAGCCCTACAATGGCTCAAATCCCCCCAAAACTTGCATGAAAATGAAAAAGAAGACCATGAATGGAAAGAGATCGAGAATATTACCAACTTGGTTCAGAAATCATGTCAAAAAGTGTTCTGGATCTCCTGCAATTAGCGGTGAAATTTGGCTTCCAAAGAGGGAAAAAATCTCCTTTGAGGTAAAAATGAAATTGTTTTTACCAATTCCCTTTTTACTCTCATACACACAGGTTATTTTCTTTTTGTTCACATTAGGAGCCTCTTTTTCAAGCTATTTTTACTTAATTAAACATTCTATGGTGAGATTCTAACACAGTTTTTTTGATGTTTGTAGCTACGTGAGGCATCCTCACTAGCTAAGTCGTCTGACCCACAGGAAACATAGGGTAAAATTACGCCAAAACTCAGTAAAACTTCCCCAGGAAAGTCAGACCAGTCACCCAAATGACAAGTCAGCCCCAATGAAAAATTCATCTAGAAAACTAGTATAAATAAAGTTGTTTCCCTCCTCATTTGGACAAGCAACCAATTAGCTTAAGACTGCTACTCAAGTGCGCAAGAGGGAGAGAAGAAGACTGCAGGGTTGTAGAAGACTAATTTTTGGGGCTCTTTATTTTGTATCTTCTCTATTTGTGATCTCTCTTGATATAGATCACTTTCATATCTGATGTACTTATATCATGTACTGAATCTTTGAGTAAGAAAGGTTTTCTGGGTTTTTCCCGATTTTGGGTTTTCCCTGTTAGATTTTCAAGATAATAGAAGTATAATTTTCATTTCTTTCAACTCAGAAACAAGCATAGGATCACTGGAAGAATAACTATGCACATAAAAAAAACAGAAACACAATAATTTACCCTGGGAAAACCCAAACTCAGGAAAAAACTCAGCAAACCTTTCTTACTCAGAGAATCAGTACAAGTAATCTTGTACTGATTCAAAGAACATAATACAAGTACATCAAAGTTAAGAGTGATCTTGAATAATGAAGATCACACAAAGAGAAGAGATGCCAAAAGAAGAAGCTCCATAATGTCTTCTACAACCCAAAATTGAACTTTCCTTTGCTTGAGTGAACTTGCTTAAGGTGGTAGCAAATGAGGAGTACGAACCCTCTATTTACACATGACTTTGGAGTGATTTTTCCAACTGGGCCGACTTGTCTCTTTTACAAGACTGACTTATCTTTTGTAAATATAAAAATACAATTTTATTTATCTATTTCTTTTGTAGGTCGGCTTTATCTAGTAGGATACCTCATGTAGATACGACAACAACACTCCCTCTTATGTAGAGAGGTATCATCACGATGGAACACATCTAAGCATCATCTGATCGTCACGACTTGTCTCATACATCTCGTCATCATAAGAAAGGTCTATTTACGTCCATGTGGCTATGATCAACATGATGTCCTCTACACAACTTAGTCCATCGAGAAGCGTCATAAAGAACAACCAGCTCCGTCTCTCTTCCTCTCAGGGAGAGTCACACCATTCTCCTTGTCTTAGGGAGAACACTTCCTCTCAATGATTCCTGAACACATCTTGGGTTTCTTCAAAGTCTCCACATCATGACTTGTCTTCAACTAATCATCTCAAGGAAAGGTTTATCGTGAGCTTGCTTCAGGTTGATGGTTTCAAGGCCTCTTAGCCAAGTCTCATGGCTAAATCCATGCACTTGCCTGAGTACATGAGTGAGCATCTAGGGACTAATATCCCCACCCCGTCACAGGATGTCTGAGAGAAGGAACTACCCCACTCCGAGCATTTTAGGGACTAATCTCTCCACCCCACTTGGTGTCCAAGAGAAAGCACTGCCCCATTCTGAGTCGTCTTAGGGACTAATTTCTCCACCCTACTTGGTTTATGATAGAAGGCATTGTCCCACTTGACCCACCCCTAACCAAGTCTCATGGCCAATATTGGGGAAATGCTCGATGCTCAACCTCTAGGAGGATAGTGTGTGCAACTGAGGACTAATATTCCCACCCCGTCACAGGATGTCCGGAAGAAGGCACTGCTCTACTCTGATCTATTCACCTCTAGCCAAGTCACATGGCTAATACTGAGGAAATGATTGATGCATCAACATTACTCATCATGAAAAGGCCAATCTCCTCACCCCATCATAGGGTGTCGAGGAGAAGATACTTCCCTGCCACCAGACCATTCACCCCTAGCCAAGTCACACAGATAATACTGGGGGAATGTCCACTCAATGCTGCAAACATCCGTCTCCAAGCTCATCACATCTCCCTCTGTGGTAGAGCTCCCTACTCCATCTACATATGAGCATCTTGCTCCCTTTGCTCTTCATCAAAGTATCTTTATCCCTCTGCCTCTGAGCATCTTTCTCCCCTAGGACTTGAAGCTAGATTCCCTTGACAATCATCAATCCTGGAGTATTAGACTCCTTCTGTCAATCATCAATCTTGGAGTATGTATAAGATATGCAAATATGGGATGTCTTCCCATTTATCACAAGGCCCTGATATTTCTCCCCCTTTTCATGGAAGCAATCCTTCCTACCTTTTATGTATTTCGACTCCAATGAGTCTTGACACTTTTTACTGAATCAAAATAAACTAAAAAAAAAAATCTTTTGGGCTCCCGTACCAGGGAAAATGGCCCAATTACAATAATGATCTAACTAATGAATAAAAAAGTGTTGGACTCCCGTATTAGGGAAAATGGTCCAATTACAATGATGACTAACTAATGAATAAGAAATTATGTTAGACTCCCGTACCAGGGAAAATGGTCCAACTTACAATAAAATGAAATCAAAAGTAATATTTTGTTGGCATCTCATCGGGTTTTGCGTTTTTGGATGAAGGCTCCTCATCAACTTGGGCTATTGATACATGCTACCGCCCTCTCTTTCTCTGAGGAAAATCTGAATCATAATGACCAAACTTATCACACCTGTAACACTGGATGTGTGAAATGTCCTTCTTCATCCTTGGTCCTTGATATGAATTCTTCTTTTGAAAGTTCCTTTTCTCTTTGTCTTTTCTTGCATGAGCTGCAAGAGCTAAAGTATTTCCATCTTGAGGTTCTTTTGGGTTATTTCCTAACAACATTCTAGTTTCTTCTCAAACACAGTCAGACTAAAGACGATCAAATTTGGGTAGTGTCTCTCGACCACATACACTTTGAATAAATGATTCTCATGAGGAGGGAAATCCATTATGTGCTACTGTGACAAGTTCTTCATCATCAATGAGGTCCCCAATAGCATGTAGTTGTTCTTTCAGTTGAGATATTTTCATAAGATAATCAGCTACAGAATTTGATTTGATCATCTTCATGCTGAGGAGCTGATTCTTCAGGGCCAATTTCCTACTGGTGTCCTTGCTCTCAAATAGTCGAACTAGTGCATCAACATGGCCTTAGCAGTCTTTAACTTAGAGATGTGAGGTATCAAGTGATCTTTCACAGAATCTTTCAAGATTCTCTTGGCCATTGCTTCATTTTTCTTATATTTAGATTTCTTTGCATTATCTGCTGGTTTAGAGATGCCTTCTTTTACATAATTCTTGATCTCATTTTAATCCAGGACAAGAAGTAACCTGGTCTTCCATGATATGAAGTTAGAGCCTCCATCTAATCTATCCTCTACTTTGACATTGGTCACCATTTTGACTGCAAACTGGTTCAGAAACCCTAGTAGATCGAAATTGAACTTTGGATTTTGAGAAAAATGCTTCCACATATGAATACACCCTTCCAAGGTGAGTTGAATGAGCCTCCTTTTCTTTCGGATATGTGCCCAGAACAATCTATAATTGCAAACCCTAATTCTTGACCTCGAAAGTAATTAGGCCAAAAATTGAAACTTCTTGGAATAAAAATCTGCTTCCACAGGAATATGTGCCTTCATAGGGAGATCCTAATCTGTGGATGGAAGATGAGAAAACAAGAAACCCTAGTTTCCGACAATAGTCTCTTTCATCACTGCTTTGATACCATGTTAGAGTTTCAAGATAATATCAGTATAATTTTCATTTATTTCAACTTAGAAACAAGTATAGGACCATTGAAAGAATAGCTATGCACATAAACAAAATAGAAACACTATAATTTACCTTGGGAAAACCTGAACTCGGGAAAAATCCAACAAGCCTTTCTTACTCAGAGAATCAATACATAATACAAGTACATCAAAGATAAGAGTGATCTTGAATATTGAAGATCACATAAAGAGAAGAGATGGCAAAAGAAGAAGCTCCATAATGTTTTCTACAAACCAAAATCGAACTTTCCTTTGCTTGTGCGAACTTGCTTGAGGCGGTAGAAAATGAGGAAGGCGACCCCTCTATTTATACATGACTTTGGAGTGATTTTTCCAACTAGGCCGACTTCTCTTTTGTAAATATAAAAATACATTTTTATTTATCTATTTCTTTTGTAGGTTGGCTTTAGCTAGTGAGAATACCTCACGTAGCTACAACGAAAACTTTCCCAGGGTAAACTATTGTGTGTCTTGTGTTCTTGTGCTTGATTATGTGAAAATTATACTGCTATATCATTAAAAATCTAACAGGTTTGTGGCAATACATGACTATTTCTCGCAGGGTTATAAGAAGAGGATCTTTTCAAGTTCTAATGACCTTGTACATGTGTGTACACTTTGACTTTTTTAAACACATTAAAACCATGAAAGAGTCATCTCTCGAGTGATAATTTACCCATTTTTCGGCCTCGTTAGACTAGTTACGAAAAGGGAACTCCTTGGAGTCTTCTTTAAGCCCTTCTTTTGTTAGGATATTTCAATACTCCATCCTTGTCCTACCTAGCATTATTTATTTTTCCTAGTTATTGATGATGTCATTTTCCCCCTAGTGGTGTGCAGATGTCATCTAGGATCCATCTACCACCTTCTGATCCTTGCATACATCATTTTAGGACCACTACAGTCAGTTCCCTATTTTATAGGAACCTACTGAGTGTTCCAATGTATTCCACCTGAGTTAGTTGACTCTTGTGGGGGGTTAGAGCTCTGGATGCCACTGATTGTGGCCTCATGCGCCCTTTTATGACTGGCATGCATGAAAAACTCACTATTGCGCCCTCCTCAGTCAGTTAACCGATTATGTCTTTAGTTAGGTAAGTTTAGGTTCAGTTTAGTTGAGTTTGAGTCTTCCAGAGCACTCCAGTGGTGATAATCCCTATGCAAGACCAAATGAGGTTTGAATTCTCCTGTATGATTTGAATTCTCTCCATTTTAACATCATTGTTCATTATACTGATTATTGGAACATGTGACATTATTCTGCTCCTATCTGAGTTCTGCTGCATAATTATTCTTTTGCTCTTTTTTACTAAAATTTTCACTCTTATTCAACTTTTCTACTCATTCTTTCTTTGTAAGGTATCCATCAGCTCTTAGATATGCCATGACATAGAATTTCACATGGTATCAGAGCCATTTGAGTGAATAGGTTGAGCAGCTGCTTTCGGTAGTGCACCAGAAGCCTCTCGATTTCCATAGCAAATCCTGGTGCCATTGCATTGAATTCATTTGAGAAATCCAATGAGGTCTATCAAGGTGTGAAGGATCCGGATAAAAGTGCCTACTGTCTTAAAGCAATGCTCAGTAGTAGTCTACCTTTTTTGCAGGTTATTCAAAGTTTTTGAGTGTTGCAGCAGTTACAACAGTTTTCACGTTGTATTCGCTCCAGCAGTTGTAATGGACAATTCAAACTCTCCTCTCTCTCCTAGGATCCTGAGACCCTTCAATTACCTTGATTGGAGGGATGATATGCAGATGGTATTGCGCAACAAATCACTGTACAGGGTGACAATGGGGAAGTATCCCGAACCAACATCAACTGTGGAGAAAACCAAGTATCCGAATAGATTGGATGAAGAATTTGGTTTCATGTGTATTCATATTTCCAGAGATCTACTCTTCCACATCGAAGGATTGAAGACTCCAAGAGATTTATTGTTGAATTTAGAGACCCTCTTCGACAAACAAGATGAGCTAAGAGGCCATATTCTAGAAAATGAGTGGATTGCTCTACAACCGAGCATTTTTGAGACCATTTAGCAGTTCTTTTCAAAATTCAAATATCTGGTTATGCAATGAAAGTAGTGCGGCATTGAGAAGAAGGATGAGCAACTGGTGCTATCCATTCTGAGCAAGCTAGGTCATGAGTTCTCCATCTTTGTCTCTACCTTCCATTCTGGGCGAATTTCAATCCCTGGTTGGAAGATTCCTTCCTTAGATGTTTTCACTGAATCTCTCATCCAAGAACAAGATAAGTTGATCCAGATGGGTGCCTTGAAGGCCTCCAAAGATCAACCTCTTATGGATGGAGAAGCAAAAAGTGTGAATGGGAAGGTGTTACAATAGAATGAATTCGATACATTGTTTTCTGCTAATTCTTCTCAATAATAACAGTGTGAAATTGTGAGGTTTGTTCAAGCTCAGTGATCTATCCCTGTGGAATTTCACATCTTTAAGCCCTTTTTGTTGGGAAGCTTTATGGCAGCTTGTTGTCACCCTTGAAAATGGCACTTGTTTGCATTTTGTCTAACTGTTGGGTAATCCACTTGCCTCCGAGTTATGCCAATTTCATGGGTCATCCTACTCCTTTGGTCTATCCGAAGAATGCCGTGGTCATTGTCGCATTATGTTTTGGTGTTTATCTCGTTGAGTCAATGCTTCCAAGTCGTTTGTCGTGCCATCCAATGTTAAAGGGACGTTAATCTGATTCATCCCTTTTACAATACTATCAACCTTAATACTTGTGTTAGTCTATGCTCATTTGATCCATCAATTCACTTTCCTGTGTCGATTTTGTGTCGATGATGTGGAATATATCATGGCCCTCCTTCGATGAGTCTATTCCTATCGACTCCAACACATCATCCAGGAATTAGAATTAGAAACCATTTAGTACCTTGGAACCTGCATGCCTCAATGGCGGGTTTCCTCACTTTCAACAATAGGTTTACATCATTGACCTCTCATCAGATGATTCCACGAGTGTTTGACTTCAGCTCATCTATTGCCATTCGTTGGAATGCACTAGGGAGTCATTGTCATTATTGGTGATTTCCCTCACACTTGTTAACAGTATACATTAATGGTCGGTAATCAAGTGGTTTTACCATGTTTGACTTCAATACCTTTATTCACATAGCTAGAATCATATCGTTTCGGGATCGGGTTGAAGACCTTGGGGACTCTTTGTTGGGCTTCAATCTACTAATGCAGATCAAACCTTAAGTTTATGTCAATCCGGGTTGGTAGACTTAGAGGCATATCCAAGTATAAGGACTCAAAGATAGACTTGTCTTGGAAATCTAGTTTATCTATGAAATAAACCTATTAACAAACTAAGTTACTGTGATTTGAAAACACAAAAATTCCCTTACAGGAACAACTTCATTTGATATTTCATTTACACATCAGTTTATATGTGAAAGCTTCTGAGATGATAAAAAAACAATTACAAAGTAATCCTAACCCTAAAACATGAATTATAAAACTCTGCCTATTATCCCAGCATTGAATAAGCAATCAAACATTAATTCCCTTTACAGGAAAGCATTCGTAATGTGTAATTGTTTTTAATACTCCATCGATGAACAGTCAAGCAATGCACAGTAAGGTGAGATCAGTCTCCAGCGTATAATCAATGAGATAATAGAGCTTTATAAAACTGATTGAAAACTAGTCTAACTCGTTCTGCAATAAGAAAATCGAATCCTACAGGAATTAAAACATACCACTGGCAACAATCAAATCGTTTGCAGCAATTCAATAGTTCATTGGCAAATAAAATGGGTGTGCAGACTCGACAGAGGGGGCCCTCCAATGCCTCGTTCACACACGCAATTGAAGAATCACATAACTTAAACTTTAAATATATTCACCATAAAATCGATCATACACAGTAATAGAATAACGCGGTCTAGAACAGTATGCGTTTTCAGTCTCCCATCGTGATCATCCTCTCCTCTGTTTTATGAAGTACTTATACAAATTCTTGAAAACTAGAAATGCTATTAACCTGGAACTAATTAATGAAACATAGTCCTCGAGATCCTCTATCAGATCTATGAAAATCAACAAAATCGGAACTGCCCTGCTTTTGTGCTGAGTGGTAGCACAGGTGGTCATCTTTGACCGACTTTGACTTGACACCTATGAGAGCCACATCATCTATTCGTTGGAAGTTCATCCATCCTTGGACACTGAGGATCTTTTCTCCATCTTTCAGTTCACGCCTAGCTGGCCTGCAAGTGTTCAACCTTGGAGACATTACGGGAAGTTAGCACATCCTGTAATCTTGAAAAATCTTAATTTAAATGCCTTAAAAATCCCATAATTCACTTATTAAGAAGCAACGACATTTATACCTTTGACCAAGGTTTTGTGGATAAAATTAAGGTTTTATGGATCGAGTATGAAGGTTTATGGAGGAAACTGGAAAATATTTGGATGGCAAAGTAGGTGAAAAATGGTGCCCAACACTCTTGTTATGCATTTTACCCAGGTTGCAATGTATATTTTTTTAGTAGGTTCCTACATGGACATCATGTTGGTATTGATACGTATACTATGATGATCAAGGTTGTCATTGATGACAACACATTAATGACAAAGGTTGAAGTGATGACATAGCAAGCAAGCAAAGGACAATGAAATGACAAATAATGATGACATGGCATGAAGAACTTTGGATGTGGGAATTGGATCCATTGGAACACCTAATGAGCCAAATGACCCATTATGTGGTCATTTGTGTCTTAATGGGGTCATGAAGCCTCTTGCTTGATGAAGAAGCCTTGAAGAAGTTCTTGAACCCACACTTAGTGGCTTAATGGTCCTTGTACTCTTGAAGGAATGGTGAAGATGATGTGTGTGTTGATGGGGTATTGAAACCCTTGGATATGGTCATACTTGTCATAGTATGAGCCCTTTGTACCATGACGGCATGCTCATGGAGTTCTTGTAGTCTTCTTGCACTTAATGACCACGTATGTATTCTTGTAGCCTATGGTGATTATGCATGATGATTAACTAACTATGCTTGAAGCCTTGACATGGCTTAAAACAATTGAAGAAGCCCTTAAAAGTCTTGACATGGCAGCCTTTGTCAACAAACACACAAATTGCGTATGGTGTTTGGAACACTTATGGCATTGAAGCTCTTACATGTTTACTATGATGATGATGAGGCATTGTTAATAATATTACATGGTAGCCCAGTCAAAGGAATTTCATTATCTTTGAAATTCAATTTTACAAGGAATTCGGGCCAGTTAAAATTGGGTTCAAACTGATATTAATTTTTATTATTAAAAAAAAACCCAAGCAGGTCGGCTCCCAAATTTGTGAAACAAAAAATAAATTTAAATAAAATCTGCAAGTCGGCTCAGTAAAAATATTTCATAAAAACTGAGTATAAATAAAAGAAAACTTGCCTTATTTATGATGAGTTCGTGGAGGATAGATGGAGCTCTAATTTCAGTGGTTTGAGGAGAATTTCAGGGGCTGCAGTAGCAACTACAGATGAGCAGTCAAGTTTTTATTTTTATTTTTATTTTTGTTCACCTCATGAATTCAGGCTTCATTAGGGAATCACCGTGGCAGAAGTTTTGGTGTTTTGGAAGACTGAAATCATGACAGTTACAGTAACTGGGGCAACATTGTTTTGACAACTATGATGATAATGGCCAAATGATAGAAACGGTAAAAGGGTGTCACAACTGAGCAAGATCAGAACTCAGAAGAGCCATAGTGAACATAAATTCGGTTTGCTCAGAACTCAGGCTATTGTCCAATAATCTGCATACACAGAACTAAGCTCAGTACACAGAACAATGCTCAGTACACAGAACTATGATCATACACAGTGATGACAAATGACATGGATAGACTTGATTGACATGACATGACAAATGGATAATGTGACAGTGACAATTAATATTTGGACAGTGACTTGATTGACATGACTAGGTTAAATTGATGAAATGTGATGTAACAATATCTATATGTAATACAAGCTGGGCCTTGTACTATTTTTCTTAGTTGGATCTAAGAAAAGACCAAGCTGAGTCTTGGAATAGAAGTTGATGCTTCTCAATCAGTTGTAGTTGATGAAACCTTACGGTTGTAGCCGATTGAATCAAATATAAAAGGATTACAAAGTTTATATTGTGATGTGTCTCTAATGGTGTGAATTGATATTATGAATGGCATGTTTAAATTTGATGAATGATGATGTATAACTTATTGTAAATGATGAACTCTGAACTGATATTGTTAAATGATCTTTGATTAAGTATTGAAGAAGTTGAAATTTGTAAAAGTGTTGGTACATTGATTCACCCCCCCTATCAGTGTACCATTGTGTCCAACATACTATCACACAGATCCAGTTTGTATTGGTCCATGCCTGTGTCATTATTACATCATGGATATACTTTGTATTCTTGTAGCCATGATCTTTTCGAGTCACTTAGATACAAATCCACATTGTATGTCGGTGGCTGTATCCTGAGACAATACTGTCATGGATCTACAATGTATTGGTCGGAAACCATGCTTTGAGTCATTTTGTTCCGAGCATGGGTATGCCTACCTCGGGGATGATGTGGATGTATTTTTTGAAATTTGTTTTGCAGCTTCTTTTCGGCTCTCTTCCAGACACCCTTTTTTGAACCTATGTTTGATAAAGTGTTTTAGCCATCAGATTCTTTCTGACCTCACACTTAAGGGGGCACCTGTTACACCTAAAAAATGTCACCTTCATGTACTGTTATGAGTTTTTATGTTTTATCACCATGAAAGACACGATTCTAATATTCCCAAAGAGTGTTAGGACCCTCCATCTTGCATTTGGTCCACTCCCTAACCATATTTGGGAGGAAATCCAATGACTTGGAGGTCGAAATTCCTTTATCCAAACCACTTTTGGAGCCTTCTATGAGAAGTATTGCCTTATCTCCTTTGCCTAGGGAGCGATAAAAACCAGAGCTCAGTGTTAGGGGAGGGATAAATCCCTTTTTTATCACCCGGTGTCCCTCTTTAGGGGAGCGATCCTGTGGTTCAACTAACTTGGCATGAATTTAGGACCAAGATTTGAGCATAATTTTGGGTGGATAACCCTATCCTTTGAAGATCATCTCCATTTCCATTCGAGGTAACTTCAATCTCCATGGATCCAAGATATCCTCTCTTGATCCTATCATTTCTCCCAAGTAGTTTAAAGCCCCCAACTCCTATAAAATGAGGCTCATACTTTGTCTCACAACTATGAAAAAAGCTTGAAGAGGTGGTCCTTATGGTCTTGTGGTTCTCAAACGAGGGTTTGGAAGGGAAGCTTGAAGGACATGCTACTATAAAGTTAGGTATATGGTTGTACTTGTTCATTATAGATCTCCTTTTAATAAGAACTTAGCCCATTTCTCCCATTCTTGTACTCAATGGCATGTATGTTTACTTTGTCTCATTCAAAGTAAATATACCTTTTTATGCTTAACAGTGCTTTGTGGAAGGAAGTCTTGTGTTGTTCTTGCAAGGTTCTGCTAGCTTAGGAGCTTTGGAGATCAAGTTCAAAGGTTGGATCAACGAGGAAAAACATTCGATAAAAGGTGAATCATCCACCCTTTTCTACCCTCCTCCCTTATGGTCTTGCTGCATGCATAAAAGATAGATCTAGGAGAAAGTTAGTGTCTATTTGTTTCTTTTCTGTCTTGGATTAGGGAACCTAGGGAACCACTATTTGTCCAAGAGAAATTCTACCTATCCATAGAGATATTTTCTACAACAATTTCATCATCATAGAGGCTTTGGATGCGTCCTTTTATCATTGGGCATCATTGTTAAAATTTGACCAAAGGTGACTTTTTCAACTTGTTTGACTTGGTCAACATGACCAACCAACAATATGTGGTCATCATGCATCACCACGTATCATACTTCATCCTTTGGAGGCCAATTGGACCCCTCCAAGTATGGTTTTCTACTAGTTTGGATTAATAAGCTTTAATTTATGGATTTTTTTAAGTTAAGATAAAAAAGCCTAAGTCCAATTTTAATTATTTGGAGCAACTTGATATTGGACATTTCATATTGGTATATGGCATGATTTTGATTGGTATGAGGTAACAGAGCAGCAAGGGATCCATCCAAGGCAACTCCCTTGGTGTTTGAGCAAGAATTCATGGAGATCCAATTAATTGAAAAAATTAATCAAGTTTCCTAAGTCTTGATTAAAAAAATTGCATGTCTAAAAAGCATATCAATGGGAAGTCTAAAGTTGAAAATAATCACTTGGGTCCTCACGAAATGTACTTCTAATGAAAAAGTGATAATCTCCTAGCACCCATCATCATGTTATAACCACTTTCTAGCTTGTCTTTACCAAGGTGGGTGCACTTGGTAAATAACTCAGCAAATTGGCACTCTTTTCACTTCCAAATAAGAAAAATGATTGGCATGGGGTCCCACATGAGATTTCAACTCAACAATCAAGCAAGGAAATTGTAATTTTTATTATTTAACTTGGGCTTAAAGAGGCAATTCGCCCTCTTAGAAAAAAGTCATTTCTCGCAATTTTGAAAATGTAAAATGTGGTGAATTATCTCAACCATTGATTTTGCTTTTCTAGGATTTAATCTTAGCCCTCGATCCTCATGATTAGGGATTTGGCTTCTCTCTTCTTCTATAACATGGAGAAGCAAACTCATTGTACGGACCTTTGGAGAACTCTTGCTACAACAATACAAAAACTATTGCACTTCAATTTCTCTTGGTCTCTAGTGTATTTGGGTTTGGATTTCTACTTTTTATTTCTCTCATTGTCATAGTAGGTGATGGTAAACAAAGATTGAGGTAACATTGTTTCAATTTACAGTGAATGCAAAGCTCTAGGATTGAAAAATACACCCCACGGGGTTTAGTGGGCAAATCACTTGAGGAAAAACCATTGCATTTTCCTTGTTTTCTTTTTAGTATTTGCTTAGTTATTATTTTCTAGATTGGCACCCTAGGTACCTTCACTCTAAATTTGAAATCCAATCTCATCTAATTTTAGCTTGGGGGCTAGGCATTGGTCACCTCTAGTTAATTTTCGGTCTAGCTATTAATTTCTAGTGTTTAGGGGCATTTTATGTTTGTTGTAGATGTTATTTCAGATCGCAAACTTTTAAAACAACAAGCAATATACAAGCTAAGACACTCATTACACACATTCCAACATTCATACTCACTCTCTACATTCATATTTAGGCCATACACACGCTTAACAACAATAAATTTGAACCTAACCAAGCTGGTAATTCAACAATCTCAACCTATAGAAATCTGTAGTGGCTTCCACCTTTGATCATAAGCAAAATAATTAACCCAATTGTCTTTAACATAATTTTTCAATCATTTACTATCATAGGACAACCCACTGTTTTCATTGTTTGTTTGCTTATTTTGGTCACTAGCATCCATCCAGTAGCTTGTTATTTATTATAGATCCTTTAGGCTACTTTATCCTTGATTTTGGGGCCATCTAACATGCTTATTTCCAAACCCCTTAGCATTTCCCCAGGGTGCCACAATCATCACTTTGTTGTAATTTACAAGGAACCCTATCTCAAACAAATCGGTCTTGTGAGTACTGTGGGAAAGCTGGTTTACTGGTAAGTACACGAAAAAGCTCGACTAGGGACACCTCCCGTGGTTACTCTGAGTCTACATTTGGTGGATTCAAGAGACCTAAAGAGGGGACCCTGTCCATGTGACACTTTGGGGCAGTGTCCTGAGGTTCCACCGATTTGGTAGCCGATTATTCCTTGCAATCCCTAGGCTTCTAAATCACGTGACAACAAAAACCTTTATAGAATGGGGTTGTAAAGAGGAAGAACATTTCGATTATAGAGACAACAAATGCCACGATTCATGAACTAGAATTTCCATGTTTCTTTCAACAAAGGCATGCATCTGTGTTGTTTACATTTCGTACATGTGTCCTTATAGGGTGTTGAAGGACAAGACTCCAAAGAAATATTTCACAACAAAGGAACTAGAATGTTTCCCATTTTCAAGTATTTGGGAGCCTTATCTACATTTATGTTCTAGAGGAGGAAAAAGCCTTAACACTCCAACATGAAGGGTATTCTTGTTGGCTACATTGAATCCTTCGAGGTTGACATGCTCTATATTCCATCACAACAAAGGATAGTAGTGAGATGAGACATGAAGTTTGATGAGGATGACTGGTCCTCCAAGAGAATTCAAAAAAGGTAGAGGAGGAGATAAGCTTGCTATCCCAAGTGTTGATCAACATAAATCAAATATTTTCATATTCAAGTTAGCAAGGCTTCGGAGATGGATTTGATGCATTTTTACCTTCTAGTGCAACCAGGGAGACTAGATGGATTACCTAGAGTTTATAGGAGGCACAAGAGCATGTTGGAGCTCCAAATACTTCTTTTCGAGTGAGTCATCCTTGTAAGAATTTTCCCAATTATGTTGCACCAATGTTCTCCATCATGGATGCAGAGCCTTTTAGTTTTGAGGAAAACTTAGAGCAGGTGTTGTGAGATGCCATGGCAGATAAGTATCGCTTCGTTTTGCAAAATGATGTTTGGGAGATTTATATGAGACGAGGGGAAGTCAGTGATTGATTCCAAGTGGTTCTACAAGGTGAAGTATACAATTGATAGGAGTGTAGAGAAGTACAATGCCATATTCATTGCATGAGGGTTCTCTTAGAGAAAGGGAGTTAACTATGCCAATACCTTTTCCCCAGTTGTTAGATACATTTCTATCAAGATACTTATATTTGTTGCACCTTATTTCAATTGGCCTTTATATTAGATGGGTGTAAAGACATGTATGAATGGTAAGATAGAGGAAGGAATGTATATCAATTGACAAAGGGTTTTGAGGTACATGGGTGGGATACCCATGTATGCAATTTGAAGGCCCTACATAAGCTAAAGCAAGGACCATATGCTTAGTAGTCATGAATTTGAAATTTTTTTGAATTTGGGCTTTACCATAATCTTTGCAGATCCCAAATTTTCTTACCTGTTTGATATATCTGATTTATTAGTTTTAGTCCTATATGTGAATGACCCAATCCTTACAGGTTGCAATGAGAAGCTCATAGCATGGTGCATGGTGGAGTTGGCCTTCGAGTTTGATATGAAGAACATCGACCTAATGCAATATTTCTTGGGTCTTGAGGTGTGGCTAGGTATAGGTGAAGTCTTCCTCAATCAAGGGAGGTACATAGTAGAGATTACGAAGATGTTGATAGTGCATTCATATTCAAATTTGTGGAACTTTCAGTGTACAGGGAGTTGACAGGTTCCCTTATTGATTTAGTGAATACTCGACTTGATGTTTGCTTTGCAATGAATTCATTGAGCTAAGATAAGATTGAATGGATTATTGCGAAGCACCTTATTGTAGGAGTAGAAGAAGCATGAAGCTCTAGATAGGGTTACATCACTGAACCCATGAGAACTCAATATCACATAACACAATATTATTATTATTCAACAGTACAACCTTACATTGAGGATCCTCACTCTTATAAAGAACTTGAGAGACCAAAAACTTAAATGATTAAAAACCCAATGCAAAGACCCGAATTTTAACCTAAAATCACTTTGGTGACTTTATTACATTTGTACCCTTATATCTTAACACCCCCCCCATAAGGCTTACAATGTTGATATCAAATGCATATACTGAAAAACACATAAACTAAAAAAAAAGAAAAAAGAAAGGTAGACACTCTTCAAAAGCTTCTTCTCTAAAGGTAGTTCCTGAACCAAGTTGAGCTCCATCAAGCTGCCTCGTAACCCTTAGAAAGGTATAGTTTCCAAGTTGAATTCTTGAGTTATCGGATTCCACTCCCAGACTCCCAAATCACAAATCTTCTAAATTCAATTACCGGAAAACAATCCACATACATGTCACGCAATCTCACTAGTAGACTGCAATCCAAATGCAGGTCTCTAAAATTAATGAGGGATCATTCCCTAGAGTCACAACTGCTGAACTATCGGGGCAACCATCCATACTGATCTATTAATTGATCCCTTCATGTCTTCAAAGCACTAGCTTCCTAAAATACATAAAAGGGCCTTTCTTCTGCAATTTCTTCATCACTGTCAGCATCAAGGGGTTCTTCAATCAAATATGAACTAACTATATATTGTTTATCTTTGACCTTTTCCTTAAGAGCGTCATTGGCTCACTCTATACAGTTCCAAGCTATATGACCCAATTTCTTGCAATAGTGACATTCTATTTCTTCTTTGTCTTTCCCTGAAAATTGTTTCTTGCATAGAGTGCAAGTTCTGGTGAAATATCTCCTTTTGTTTACTTGAAGTAGTTCTCTTTTCTTTTGCTAGTAATGTTGAAATCATTTCATCCAGGCTTTGTGAAGGTAGATGAATCGGGGTAAAGGTAACACTACTGTACTTAGGCAGCAAACTATTCAGGAGAATAGCTTTGGCATCCTCCGCAGCAACTACTGCATTGACTTCTGTAAGTTGTCTAATAATAGATCTTAGATTGTTGACGTGGCTTGACATGGTGGCTTCTGCTAGCATCTTAAAGCTGAACAATTGTAATTTTAGGGAAAATTTTGCATTCACCGCTGTAAGTTGTCTAATAATAGATCTTAGATTGTTGACGTGGCTTGACATGGTGGCTTCTGCTAGCATCTTAAAGCTGAACAATTGTAATTTTAGGGAAAATTTTGCATTCACCGCGGGTGCTCCAGACAATTTATTTAAACTGTTCTATATATCCTTGGGAGATTTATCCAGATCTACATGATGTAGCTCTGAGTTTGAGAGGGCAAGGCCAATAATGGCTTTTCCCCTATCATCTCTGCTCTGCCCTTTTACTAACTTGCTCGGATCCTTAGATGATGGTTCCGTTCCTTTAACAATATCCCACAAGTTCTTTTTCATTAACTGCATTTGGATTTTTACTTTCCAGGTATGGAAATTGAACCCTGAATATGTTTCTAACAAGACTTCCATTGAAAACAGGACTCAATGCAAACTCTTCTGGAAAAATGACAAGAAATGATACACAAAACAAAACAAATTCCATCTGCCTCTGCTCACGATGATCTAGCTGAAATGTTCCTAGAAAAATGCTTAAAATAAAGCGATTTACCTCTGCTCAAATTTGTTTATTTCAAAATATATTTATGAAGACTGTTGGAAGAATGTGGTTCCCTCAACGACGATGATTCGAAATGATGGGCTTAACGTCGGAGGACTGTGGCGGCTGTTGATGGCGGCTTGCTGTAGACGGCGACGGCTAAAACAATTGAAAGGTGGCTTAAAAAAATCATGGGTGGCTGCTATAAACTCACGGGCGGTTGTAACGTCGTGGATGATTGCTAATAAATGGCAACGTGTGGCGACTGACAAAGATAAAAACGGTGGCTGAAAAAAATAAATGGCGGTTGTAAGCAATGAACGACGACTCCCTTAAAAAAATTGCAACTAAAGAAATTGAATCGGTGGCATATTTCAATCCAGTGGCTCAATAAAAACAATGATGGACGACTACATAATGCTCTGATACCATATTCCATAGAAGAAATGCTCTGATACCATATTCCATAGAAGAAACATGAAGCTCTAGATAGGGTTACGTCACCGAAGCCATAAGAGCTCAATATCACACAACACAATATTATTATTCTTCAGTTACATTGAGGCTCCTCTTATAAAGAGTTTGAGAGACTAAAAACCTAAATGATTAAAAACGTAACACAAAAACCCTAGTTTTAACCTAAAATCACTATGGTGACTTTATTACATTTGTAGCCTTATATCTTAACACATCTGCTCTACCACTTGAAGGGCACACTTCATTAAGGGTTGAGATATGACGGGGAAGGAGAGTTGATGTTTTGGGCACGTTATGCTATTGCTAAGAATCAGTGTTTTGATTAAGCTTAGTGCTAGGTATTATATCATGGTTCAACAAGAAGCAAGCAACAATAGTATTGAGTTCAACAAAAGGAGAGTACATGGTAGCTTATTTTGCAAGTAGCAGGGCTATCTAGCTTCACGAGTTGATAACCTATGTGATTGATCATATGTTGGAGCTAATGACAATCAAAGTTGCATCGTGCTATCAAAGAATATAGGGTTTCACGATTGCTCCAAGCATATAGACATTCAATATCATTTCCTACAGATTTCATAAGCGAGCAATGGCTCTTGATTATGTTCCCTTGGATTTATAGGTAGCAAACATTTTGACTAAGCCCTTGAAAAAGCAGATGCTGGAGATGTTGAGGGGGAGAGTTCAATTGGTGGAGAACTTCCTCATACAGAGAGAGTGTTAAGAGTTTTACTTGGTTGCTTGAACAATATTCTACTATAGTTGGGCACAACCAACATTGTGCAACAGATCCTTATAGTGACTAGTAGCCTCAACTCACCTTGAGATATGTGATCTATTGTGAAAGGTTTGAGGTACATTATTTTAGCCTCTAGGAGGCATTGTTGCTTTATAGAGGGTGGTAGAGATAACAATATGCATGTGCCATCTTCAGGGCACTAAGTTATATTTAATTATGTCTCTCTTCTACGATGCATTTTCTATTGTAGGAAGAGGGTGTTGATCTTTGGCACATACACTAATGCATGTTGTAGTGTTCTCCAACTAGAGTGCACTATCCTTGGCCTATCTATCCATGCAAGGGGTTGCATTGCTCAAGGTGATTAGGGTTGGTGATTGACTTTGTTAGTGGGGGCACTTTCTAACATGTGTCTAGATACATTTCCCTCTTCTTCCTATTCTATAAAGGAGATGTAAGGTGCATATCCATGGTGGTTAACATATTTGAGTTTTGAACTATAGTTGTGTAATTTTCTTTTTTTGGTAAATAGGAGATATATTTAGCATCGAGACTTCTATATTGTGTGTTTGATGTTCATATTTCCACTAGTATGTGTGTGTAGATTAACATATTTATAAGTTTTTTCATTAGAGTTTTTAGTTTATAGCTACCAAGTGTTTACATTATTTTTATCGAAGTGTAGAATCTACTTAACATGGTCTAAAAAATTAACATGCTTGGGACAATCTCGAAAGATGATCTTGGCAAGAACCTAGATTTTGTGTTCCATGCAGACAACAAGGGGTAGACTCTGCTTCATCACTTTTTAACATGCCACTTCACCAAGGCGTTATGGTCAATAGTGAAAAGGATAATTGAAGGTAAAGAAAGTGGGAAGGGTCTTCATTGGAAGAGAAACTTCAAAACACAAAGGATGATGAGTACATTAGGAAGAAACATCACTCCTTACAATGTTTTCTTTATGGGCATTATAGTTGGTAAGAAATGCAACACTCTACCAAGGAAAAACATTTTCCCTTGTGATGGTCTACTACAAAGTACAAAGAGCTTACGAACCATATGGTCTAGTTGAAAAAACAAAGTGGTAAAGGAAAAGGTAAGATTGGAGATGAAAAGGCTAGACCTTGAATAATTTTTTGATAGAGCATTACAAGGAATGTCGGGGATGAGCGGGGCTAGGAAAATGTTATATATCTTTGGCTCACAATAGCTTTCTTTTGAAAGTGGTGTGGGAAAAGGCTTAAACAACACAATTGAACTAGCGTGCCTTGTGAATTTAGGTTTAGATGGGACTGAGGGACATACAAGGCTTTGGGGGCTCAACCAGTAATCTCCTAATTAAAAGGATTCATTAAGCATAAAAAATTGTTACTACATGGAGTGCTCATAAGAGTTTGGGATTTGAAGTCCTTCCATTCCTTTTCATGCCATTAGGTGATGAGGAAATAACTTAAACAGGAAGCTAATGCCTTATAAAAGCAATCATGTGGAAGATAGACATAATCTTTGTAGGTGACCAAGTATGTTGATGGGTCAAAGGAGGTCCTTCCTCCAAGATAGATTTTTGAATAATTCACCTTTTTATCAAGATGTTAACAATGGAGATGTAAGACGTATGCTTCTCCCAAAAGGTTATCTAATCTTGTATTTTTAAGTACGTTGGTTTGGATTTTTTTGATAGGTTTATCAAGTCTTCAATATCGACTCATATGGGGCTCCTCTCAACTCGATCATCATCATGCCTTTGTTACAGCCAAGATACAAAGCATGTATCTTTTTTTAAAGTAATGGAAAGGATGTGAATCTTTTCCAAGGAAAAAATATATATCCCTTCTCCACCATCCTACTAAATCAACCCCAAGTCTCTTCCCGCGAACAAAGGTGATTGCTAGTCATTCACTAGCTATAGCTTAAAAGCAGATTACCCCAAATCATTTCAAGATTGTTAATGATGAGAGAAGTAAAAGTTCAAGTCCTTCTATCTGTGGCTTTTTTTATGGCATTCTTAACAAACAAGTCGCACGGAATGATGCTCGAATAGAACAAATGATTTTATTGGGTTTAGAACATGATAAACATTTATGACGAGTATTTACTCTCATTTTCAAGGAAAGAACATTGGTTCCTGTAACAAATCAATGAATAGCAATATAAATACAAACTTAAATTCATCTTAACCTTGGATCTATCAAGTGTTGAGAGGGATCAAATCCTTCAAAGTGAAACTTTTTTTAGAATGCAAAAAACTGATTAAAGATTTGCACTTTGAGGGACTTATCCCTCTGGGTGCTTGATCAATCCGGGGTTTCAAACTCACATTACATAGCTTCCTCACCTGGCTTCAACTTGCCGTAGAAAGTGTCTCTCAGCACAATGATAGTATAGGAGGACAATTTCCAGCAAGGTATGCCTAAATATAAAGAATTGGGATCTCAGAACACATTTAAATACAGTGTAAATTGAAATTTTAATCGAATGTCTCTATTACAAAATCCATGTACTAGACATTTTATACTGGAAAGTCATGTAGAAATGGAGCAATATGAAGAGATGGATCTCTTTCACTTCATGAATTTGTTCTAATAAAAGTGAGGTTGAAGTATACAGTTCATGATCATAACCCATAATAAATAATCTTTGAAGTTTTATACATAGCTGAGATTCATGATCCCATGTAAGTTTGTGATGTAGTCAACCATCCAGAATATCTAATATTACAGAGAATCTTTCACAATTGACAATTCACCACATGCTGCTTTCACAAATTGCAAGAGAAACTCCAAACGAATTGTATGGCAACGTTTCCAGTTAACATTTTATGAATTCAGGACTCGCTGCTGAGCCATTTCACGGATGACTGCATCTTCTTCTAAATAGGGAACAACGTATTTGAGCATGTCACTAGGAGTGATGCCAAGGTGATTCCCAGGTACACTGATGTATTTCACTCTCCCCGCATCATCCAAGGTCTTCAAGCCAATCCAATCTTCTGTATAGAGAGCGGTCTGAAAAGGGAACAAACAAAGTATGCTCAGCTCATCCACAATACTTCCCAATTGTGCATAATTACCAATTCACTCTGACACAGGATAAAAAATTTACCTCATTTGCTGGCAATATCTCACTGAAATTGCCATCAGCATAATATCCAAACCATGCTGTCTCTCGTGGAATCAAAACAGTATCGTGCTCAAACTACCCACAATAAGACATAATAAATCGCTCAACAACATAATCATATAACATTACTGTAAACCTCTACGAATTACTGTTTGCAATCTTCATTCAGTACGATTTCATACTTACCATAATGAGAACCAAGTTTTTAAGACTACTGAAGCGCTCCTTGTATGTGGCATTTCGCTCATCTGGCAATTCATTGTTAAGCTTTGGAAGAAACTTGCAACCTTTTAAATATTCAGATATATCCTGCAGGGAAAAAGGCGCTTAGTATGTTTGCTCCCATTAAAAACCCTTCAAGAATTTCGAATACATGTAAAGTGTAAACAATGACAAGTTGAATTTTCCGTCAGTTCTTATCCTCTAGATTTATCATGCTGTGTATGAGATGTATTATGACGAAGCCTTGAATTTCATGATGCATTCATATGCCTCTACCGATATAGCCACATCATAAAAAATTCCTTGAAATTTGCCTGCATAATTGACCACTCAATATCTATAAAGACATTTCAAAGTTGCGACAACTTATATTCAATCCTGAGACTGCCTGAAGCTTGTCAATACATGGCACTCCATTTGATAGATAAATTTATGTGTCAGAACAGTGCAAAGATTTTGTGGGTAATTAAGCTGTGTCATATTTATACATAACATTAAAATCCCAGCAGACCACTCTAAAATTAAAAGAAAGGCTACACATAAAACTGGAAAGTTGAAAAACACATTACCACTGATCAGAGTTTGCAGTGGAAAAGCTGGAAGCAATAGTTACAAATGGTAAATTTAGAAAACTGAGGGCTTGCATTTACTGCTAATCAGAATACCACAAACTGACCAGAAGAAAAAAGCTCTACTAGACTAATCAATGTCTAGTTAGCACTCATTTTCAATAATTTAGTTTAATTTAAATGCAAGTGTCCACTACTGGCCAAATATAACCAATAGGACTGCAAAAGTACAATAGCCAGAGTGTACAATTGGAGTACCTAAAGCATCTTTGACAAAGAGTAGAACTAAGTGTACAAGGGACATAACAAAGGAGACTGTTAAAGAAATACAATGCAGTGCAAGAAAATAAACCTAATGGATACTAAGAGGCAAGGACCGGGGGAACCAAGACAGAGGCCCTAGATCATTAAAAGTTGACAAAGATACGTTGAGAAAGGTACCACCCAATAGCTCTCCTAACATCCAAGGCCAGGAAAAAGTTGGTGAGGAGATTCACGCTAATAGCTGACTGCGATGTCTAAGGCCTGCACTGCCTGACCAATCTAGTAATGGTATCCTGATCATTAAGGCCTCTTGCAATATGAACCATCTAGTGGCTAAAGATAGGAAGTAGTAATTTTGGATCTCACAATATGGGAAGATCTATCCCTAAGGATTTTCTGCTGAAGATGTAGCATCTTGCATATGAACACAACAAGACAATTTTGGTATTTTTACTGTAAAGAAGCCCTCAAGGAAATGCAGAGTCAAGAAATCATTAATTTCTTTCTCATATTTGACTGTAAATGCAGAGTCAGGACTAAGTACAATGGAAAGACATGGCTCTCTAAGGATTCACTTCATGTTAGTAGTTTTATACAATACCATCCTCATCAATGCATAAGGACCTGATTTCTCTTGTATAAAAGATCAGCCAACATGGCTCCAGCTATAGTCACGACTCATAGGGGAACCCACCACACAGATCCATGCAATTTGTATTGCCAACTGAATCAAATCTAAATTTGGAGGAAAATTTGGCTGAATTGAGTTATTGGAAATTTTCCGTATGGAAAGGACGGATTCAGCTGAAAAAGTGCTACTATGGTTCTTATGATTGCTTTCATTTGTTTTTAGATTTAGCACTGGAGGATTTTAGTTAGTAGGATTCAAAGTTCAGCTTTCCCTACTAATATCTTTGTGTTTTCACATAGCACAACTGGACAAAGTCACCAGGTCAGATAAAATTAAGAATTTAGTATCTTGGAATTTTGAGTGTTGTGGAGCAGAAATTGCTGATTTTATTTGCAGATTTGAAGAATCTGAGTAGGGATAGCCCCTGGGGTTAGAATGCACTAACTAAGAAGCGAGAGATTTGTTGTTGGTGACAGGGACAACAAACCTACA
Source organism: Larix kaempferi (assembly GCA_027924585.1). Lineage (NCBI taxonomy): Eukaryota > Viridiplantae > Streptophyta > Pinopsida > Pinales > Pinaceae > Larix > Larix kaempferi. The sequence continues at coordinate 29,338,760 of BSBM01000372.1, forward strand.
CTCAATCCCCCTTGAGACTGATTTCCCCAATGGATTATTTTGAGCGATAACATAGCATTCTCTCTTTCTTGTCTAACTTGAAGCAATTGAGCATGAAGCTTTTGAACATGGTGAGAGGGGCCACTCTTAGGATTGAATATGGATTAACTGTACTTCAAAACTGAATTGACTCATTTCTATCAAAACCCAAACATAGTAGAAATTTCAAATCAAACCATGTCAAAGATTTGAATGTCATTAAAGATGATTTGATTTCTAAAATGTCAAATTTTCTGAGTTCCTTCAATCTAAAGTCTAGTTTGGGTTTGAGTTCATGTTCGAGTATTTTCAGTGCAATTTGGATTTGTTCGAGTCTAAGTTTGAGTCTCAAATGATGCCAAAGATTGAATATAATACTAAGACACTAATAAGTTGATCTTACGTTATCTCGAGTTGAAAGATTGAGTCGAAACTGGAATTTTGTGTCTTAGAAAGTGTGTGAATCTGGAGCCTTAGAAAGTCCTGATCAAGGAAGAATCTAGAGTCTAGTCTGAGTGGAGAGATTCCTTCATCTTCACATGTGAAAATGACTAAATATTCTGTCAAATACTCGCATCTATAGAAGACTTTGAAGAAGGCAATGGTTTTTGAAGATTTTTACAACACAGAGACATCAAAGTTAAAGAGATGCTTGCTACTAAATATGAGGATGCGGATTAGCTTGGAGTAGGGGACCTGCTTGTTGCTATGCATGTCAGGTTAACAAAAGAGAAGGATCAATGGTGCACAAGACACCCAAAGATTTAATTTTCATGAAGTGGTGAGTCATAGTGAACCTTGCATCCAGTACACAGTTATCTTATGGTTGCACGGAAAGTGTTTCACCTAGCTAGGGATGTGCTTTATGAGATGTGGAGGGCTTGAGGTCCCATAGCCCATTTGTTGTATTTTCGTTGACCTACATTTGGAGAGCTTAGTGGGTGTATGCTTACCTTGGAATCAGCGCTAGGGAGGCACACTTCATGTTGTGGTAGCTGGCACACTTGGGGGTTTGACATCTTCTACAAGAGTGCACTTGTTGAGAAGGGTGGACTCTTGGGACATGTGGAGTGACCACCATAGGGGAGGGCATTATGCACTTAGAGGTTGGGCATGAAACCCTAGGAGCATTGGACCCACCTTGCACATATGTTGAGGAGGAACTCCTGAGTTGAAGAGCCAGAGGACACACCATCTTGCTTAGAAGAGCACTTGACATGTAGACGCCACCTTGGGGTTGTATAAACCTTATTATGCCATGTAATCCTTAGTGTAGCGTTTCACTTGGGACTTTGTTGTTGACTTAGCCTAGAGTTTACTTGTGGAATTGTTATCATGCAAATCTACATAGGTAGATCCACCTAATATATATAGAGAGAGAGAGAATCCATTGTTTATTGATTATAAGTATTTGACAATGCATTACATTCTCTTAAATTCCAAAGTTTAAAGAACCTGTTTTACTAGAATTCATTGTTCAATGTTTATTGATCATGGTTTTTAGTCATATATGTTTATAGATATAAATTTTTATTATTTTGTGGTAAATTTCATTTTAAATTTAATTATTGTATATGTGTGTGTGTGTACGAATCTAAAGCTGAATCTCAACCGAACCTCATCAAAAAATTCGAATTCAAATCGAATCAAATGGTTGCCAAACTCGAATTTGAATTCAAACCATGTCACCTAGATTGTAGATGGGGAAAGAAATCCTGCCAGCACACACCAGGGCATTTATCCTACAGGAAATTCATGATAATGACTCATACAGCGGCCCACTCCCACATCTCACTGCTTACTGATAGTAGTCTCAAATATGCCTTGTGTGGAAATAAATTTGAAGGCCATTTGTTGTGAGAAAACCCACTGTCAATTTACTGTCCTACCACCAATATGCTGTCAACTCAACATTGACTGCTGAAACCTGCTAGTAATAAGTATGACATCCCTACAGTTAATCCATGGTCTGAGAGAGGAGACAATTTTTTTCCAACAGATAGACTTTCAATTTTGTGATCAGGCCAGTAGTTGTGAGGTTATGTTTCTCCTTATTCACAAAAAGAGCATAGACATTAAATATGGACAACATATCGAATCAGGTTCCAGAACAGCCAATACGCCTATTAACTCCCAACTTGTACCTGTTAGAACAAATAACCCTCTACCTAGCCACCTAGACCTTTGACCTGATGAATTTAGTGGGCCAAACCTCATCCAAATTGACCACCTGAGTCACCCTAGAGCTTACTTCTAAACTCTAAGGGTCCTAAACTACCTTATCTGCCTTTTTTAGAACTCATGAAGTCTATTTTGGCATATGAGGGCAAATTCCTTCAATTAGGACTTATTTTCCTTGATTTTAGGGTCCCACATTGCAAGTGTGAGTTATGGAGTGAATATGGGGAGTTTGCTCCACTGTTCAAAGACTCCATGCACCTCTTTTTTAGTTATTATGAGACAGTTCCACCCTCCTTGAGTGATTTTAGAGATTTGCATGCACATATAATCAGTTGCTTGCACATCACTCAGTCAAAACTAGTGATTGGGGAGTCTTGGGTCAGTTAAACTCAGTCTAGGTGAGTGTGCATGGCTAAGGGTTTTTAGCTCTAGTTAAGCCTGACTAGTCTCCAAGCACTGCATGAGCAATTCAAATAGCCTCCTGACCTAATTTGAATTGCCTTGCTATATATTTTGTTCACCTCCATTCATTATAGTTAATGAAATACATCATTATTTTCTTCTTCTCTGCTTCTAGTTTTTGTGTAATAATCTACGATAAATCATTTGTTACATGATTAGTTACTTGTTGATTTGATTTTCACTATATATCTCTTTAGTTTATATGCCTAGATCTATAAGTTCAAATCTCATATGGTATCAAAGCAGTAGGGGTAATAAACTAGTTAGTGTACTAGTGTTTTTTTGTCAGGGATCAAGCTTTTGCAGCCATCAAAAAGGCTTTTGTAGCCACCAAAGAGCTCATTTGCAGCCATCAAAGAAGTGTTCATTTATAGCCATCAAAGAAGTGTTTTTGCATCCACCAAAAAACTCATTTGCAGCCGTCAAAAAGTGTTTTGCAGCCATCAAAGAGAGCTTAGTTGTATCCATGGATCTTCTATCTCCCCAGCTCAATTGCTACATAGTTGGTATGCTAGATCTAGTCTTGTTGAAGGAGGCCCCAAAAGCTTCACAACACATGTCCTATGAGGACATATTCACATACATTGAGAAGATGAAAGAGGCCCCAGAAGCTTCACAACATATAGACTACGCGGACATACGCACATCCATGATCTACTCAGCTAAGGAAGACCCTTTTACAGGCCCAGAAGAAGGGGTGATCTACAAATTTCTTATATCCATTGGAGAGCTTATCCCAAATCAAGTTAAAATTGAAGAAGCCATTGGAGAAATTGTCCCAAATCAAGTTTTGTTGAAGAAGACCTCCAAAATGTCTTCTCATTCTCCGGATCTACAACCTTTGCTCCTACAATTCACCGAGTTCCGCACAAAAGCTTCAAGGGATTTCCTCCATTAGAAGAAAGGAGTGGTCAAGAACCACCATTCAAGCACTTCAAAGTGTTTGGATCTTGTGAATGGGCTCGCATGCACTTCAAAAGAAGGAGAAGTTCACAAAGGTTTGGAGAGGTCTTTGCAAAGCTCTTCATCAAGAAGTTGTTCACCCAGTTGAGAGCTACTTTGGAAGTGAAGGCATCTTTTGAGCAGGCTTCTTAAATCTTTCTTTTCACATTCTCTTTTATGGGGGGGAGGGGTTCCCATGTGGTTTTTTCCCTCTTTCACAATTTTCAGAGAATTTTTTTATCTATGCATGGGTACCTAATATGGATGCAAATTGCCATGACCCATTTTTATTTTTTTATTTTTTTCACCTCCTAGGCTTATGGAGGGGTATTAGAGAAAATAACCCTCTACCTAGCCACCTAGACCTTGACCTGATGACTCTAGTGAATCAAACCCCATCCAAATCGAGCACCTGAGTCACCCTAGAGCTTACTTCTAAACTCTAAGGGTTTTAAACTACCTTATTTGTCTTTTTAGAACTCATTAAGTCTATTTTGGCATATGAGGGTGAATTCCTTCAATTAAGGTTTATTTTCCTTGATTTTAGGGTCCCACATTGCAAGTTTGAGTTATGGAGTGAATCTAGGGAGTTTACTCCATTGTTCAGGGACTCCATACACCCCTTTTTTAGTTATTATGAGACAGTTCCATCCTCCTTGAGTGATTTTAGGGATTTGCACTCACATACAATCAATTGCTTGCACATCACTTTGTTAAAACTAGTGATTGGGGAGTCTTGGGTCAATTAAACTGAGTCTAGGTAAGTGTGCATGGCTAACTAAGGTAACTAAGGCTATTTTCTATTATAACCACTTTTCAAAAATCCTGCAGCCACTCTGCATCAATGGTGTTGAGATGGCACAATTCTAGGCACTTTGTCAAAAGATAACTACTCCCAAAACTAGGGTATGAGGCATTCAAGTGGCTTGCATGGTAACATGACTGCGTAAAAATATGTTGAGGGTCTAACATGAGAAAAGGAGAACTTGGGTTTTAAAAGGTGCTTAAGAAAAATATTATTAAACCTTGAGTTTTAAGGAAAGTCACCTCTAACCATCCAACTTATGTTTAACCACCAACACACCTTAATAATTATGACCATGTACAAGAGAGATTTCTAAAAGACTCTAACCTAACTAGAACTGATTTGACACATGTCCATGGTGACTCAAAGTGAGATGTAATAAACCAAGGGCCAAGGAAGCTCAGAGACTAGGGAAGGTGTACTAGAACGTGCTCACGGCTATGGAGGATTTTGCTGAGTGAAAAAACTTCAAAAGATTTAGACTATAAAGATCTAAACCTTTCTTAGTAAAAAGCACACTCATGAGTCACTTGCCTAGTACAACTCGTATAGGTGGGCTTATTATACATTAGAAACTGGCCCTTTAAAACAATTACAAGTGCTATCTCACATTTTAGTATTTACAATATTTTACAACATGACCATGGACAAAACAAATACAATGATCACCAAAAGACTTTGAAATTTGCTTATAGAAGCCTTTCAGGTATAGATCTTTCGTTCACCATCATCTTCAATCCACGGATCAACCCTCATGCAAACTAAAGGATAACGATGCCCACTGTTGCCACCGAAAAGCACACCTGGGAGGACTACATCAAAAATCTTTAAGTTGCTCGGTGTATCCTTGGGGGAAAGTCTCGAGTCAGGTGTTGTCACCTGATCCTAACTCCTCCGTTTAGGCAAACTCTTAACGAAGCCAAGGGGGGTAGACCCTAAGAAAGAGTTTCTAAGGCTCTTAAGTTGGTTTTGGTTGTTTATATGAGAAGTAAGTTGTTTTAGGAGTTTTTTGGAATGAAATACTGAAGCAAGCTTATTGCAAAAATGTGAAATAGTTTGACAACATATAAATATATAACATCAGCATATAAAGATTAATTAACAATAATGAACTGGTATTAAACAAATGAAATGTATTGTTGCAACTTGGAGATTAGTGTCGATGGAGTCAATAAAATAGTGCTGCTAAAGATGTAAAGTGTTTTGCAATGTACTTGGTCAATTTTAATTTATTGGAATGATGAGTTGATTTAGGGAAAAAATGGGATTCCCGATATACCGTGAGGTACTTGGGAATATGTCCGGATTTCACCTTATGTGGTTCTGCACAAGGACATGTGGGCTAGATGGAGTCACGGGGAGATGTCCAACACTACACCAAATGAGGGTGTAGCCTGACAAGGCCCCGTGGTCACTTCCTAGTGGTTCCCACTTCCTTTGCAAAATTTTCCCACAACAAAGTAATTTTGAATGTAACGCCAGATTTTAGTTATGTTTGGGGGAAGTTACTTTTATTAATGATGAGTTCTTAGTTAGATGTGAAAAATTTAATGAAGCACACTTTCGTTTTTGGTTATCCCAAAGCTCAGGGCGAACCTGCGATGAGCAAGAGCATACACGGAAAGGTGAATGTTAAATTCTAATTTTAAAGTTGTGAGTAAGTTATTAGTGGCACAAATCTCTTTCCGCACGATATTGTATCGGGAAAGCCCTTGCACAGCTGGTACTTCCGGAAATCAATTGTCAATTAATGTTTGGATTTGTAAAAAGTAAAGAGATTGCAAAATAGTTGTTGAACAAAAAAATGTAAAATAACAAAATACAAGTTATCTAATTACTACCTACGAATCTCTTTTTTGGTTCAGTACTCGGGCAAACCCTTATCCATGAACCTTACTTCGAGAATGCGTAGGGGTTAGTATTAGTTTTTTCCCCAAATAATGTAAAGCAAAAGAATGAAATAAAATCTAGATCTAATTAAGGAAAGTAAAAAATAATCTAGAAAAAATACTAACTAAAGTGCAGAAAACAAAAGAGGCAGATATGGGCCTTCCCTGGATGGGGAAGGGGGTGTGGGTGTTGTGCAATGTTACAAAAACTGAACCGGTGGTCGAACCGGCCGACCTCGAGAACCGGAACAGGACCAAAACCAGGAAAAAAACCGGTCCACCAAAAATACATAAAATGTTCGAATTTTGAAAAATTATATATATATAGATATAGATATATGTTCAACCATGTGAATCAAAACCATTATACACAAATTTGCAAAAAGGGCTCCTGTATGTATTTTGCTAGGTGCCATACCAAGCATATTTCACTTGAATCATATGTCTAACATGTTGAGGAAACTGTTATTGTTGAAAGGGTTGTTTCAAGGTTGTTGTAATAGACAGTCACCTTGGAATATGCCCACAAAAGTTTCTTTTAACTACACAATTAGCTCAGAGTTGTTGTTAGGGGCCAGGGCTGCTCAAAGTCTCTTTAATGCTGTAGATAACTACTATTAGGTGTATTTTATTTATGATAATATAACCAGGACTGTTGTAGGTATTTAGCATACCCTTTCAAGGTTGCTACACTTCCCAAGAATGATTCTTAACTCAAAATACTCAAGTGAATAGTGTGAGAGAAATAGAGGGGTTGGGGTTGCTTTTATAGCTTTCTTAGGGGCTTAGGGTTATCTAGAACCTTCCCCACTCAACCAACTTGTTTATTAAAAAATAAAAATAAAAAATGGCCTCTTAAATGTCGATGTATGGTTATGTACTAAACCGATCAAAACCAGAACCGGAACCAGAAAACCGGCTGAAACAGGTAAAACCAGTCAGAACTGGTCAGAACCAGCTAGTTCTGTACGGAATTGGCCATTTCCGGTTTGAGACACTGATTTGAACTGGTGACGCCTCTAAACCGGTCGAACCGGCCGGTTCGACCGGAACTGGTCCGGTTTTTATAACATTGGCGTTGTGTAGCCCACTTGCTTTAAATTTATTACAAAGTACAAAAATGTAAAAGAATACCTTTGATCTTTATAACTTAGATCAGGGAGGTTTACAATGTTTTGGAGAAAGAAGAATAAGAAGAAAAGGCACTTAGGTTCTTTTGATGGTTCGCTTGATGGACTTTTAGCCCAAAATCCCTTCTCTTCTTCCTTCAATCTAACAAAAACCAGCAAACTAAATAAAGATGATTAGTGGATTAGTACATATAAATACATAAAAAATTTACAATCTAGTACTTGGAAAATATTCAATAAAAACTACTACACAAGTACTTAGCATGAAATAGATCTAGATCTATGATGAACTTGAAATTTTTAGATCTATCTATGATGCAAATAGACTTAATATGAAATCTTTTAAATCTGATCTACTTGCTTTCATATAACAAAAAGGGAAAAAAAGGGGTTGATTGATTTTTGAAGGGATGAAAAAGATGGAACCAAGCCACAGCTTGAGGGGATGGAGATCTTGAGTGCCTGCAAAATAAGAGTGTTAACAAAATGCTGAAACCATGTACTGAAAGAGGGAAGGAGATGCAACTAAGATCAACTTCCCTTTAAAACTTCTATCCTGCACAACCTCAAAAGCACTTGCAACATACAAGGGGATCAAATCTGGTAAATAAACTAGGAAAGGACATGAAGAGCATTAGTAGATCTGAGTACACCTGCTACTTCTTAACCTTTAACTAACCTACTACAAATAAACAACTCAAAGCCTATGAATGCTTATTCCAATAGGCTCAAAGGCCTTCTAAGCAAGATTGATCCACAAAAATAATATAAAAACAAGAGAGATTATGCATAAAACATGCATGCATCAAAAGGACAGATCTTGCAAGCTCATGGACCTCCAAGGCCTTTCACTAATTATATTACTTGAACAAATTCAGAGAATACAATAGCAGAGGTTCAATGCAAATCCACCCTGAATAATGGAGCATAGCCTCGCTTTTATAGAAGAATAGAGAAGGGGGGCCGAATTCCAGAGCACTAGGGTTGAGAGGGCCCAACTCTCAATTAGAGGAGAGATTTGTGCCTAAATCTATGCCTTAATTGAGGTGTGAAGAGGTGAGGTGGCAGCCACCTCATGAGAGGGGCGCCCCTCCCTCTTTGTTATCTCCTCTAACCAATAAGAAGATGCCAATTAGGAAAGTTGCCCAACCAAAGGAAGAGGGCACATTCCCTCATGAAGATACACTCACTGTGCTCCGATCCTTAACTGAAATCACCCAGATATGATTGATTTGCTCTCCAATACTGATTGCAATCATAACTGGCCCTTTATTTGGACAAAATTCCTCAAATTTAGGAATTTTGATTTTCTCCATATCTTTATTTTTTAATTTGTTAATTCTCTTAAATCTTTTTCGAGAGAATTTTTATTTGAGTGAATAATAATCACTTGAAACTTAGGAAAAGTGGGTTTTGGGGTATTATGGGTGCTCTGGGTTAGAAACGAGCACCCCCATGGCAAATTCCCCCTCTAGACCACACTTTTATGATATTTTTGGCTTTTTTAATTAAAACATTAAAAATTGACCCGTTTTACGGGAAAATTTTATTTTTTCGGAACTGAATAAAAATCTTAGAGGACCTAGTGCATGTTCATAATGACTCAATTTAATGTCTATCATGCTCATAAACATTGACACATGAACTTTAATAACCTCCTAAGGCCTAACCACCAAAACGACCATTCCAGCGTTGGAGGAGCGGGTGAAAAACTCATCGATTATATATCGCTTATTCAGCATTGCATAATTGACAAGGGAAAAAACACCATGGAATGATCGGATTGATGTCTAAGTCCTAGGAAGCCAAGTTCATTACAAAAGGTTGTCATGCTAGCACATTTTTACAATATCCCCAAGGGGTATGAACATGCAATTATTAAAAAAGAGGTCAAAATTGACCCTGAAAAGACTTCTGAACTTCTGAGCACTCATAATGAACACTTGAACTGTTCACAACTTCGAAAGCTCACAGGAAATCCACCTAGGTACAACTTGGTGGATAACACCCACCATGAATAAGAAGTCTAACAAGTTTTCGAGAATAGTTAATATACTTGCTTGAACAAGACGTTTTGCTAGGCAACATCAACATACTTGTAAACCTCGGATATTAAGGCGGACTTGACATTCTTAATAAGTCAACTCAGGTTTTGGCTTTATTTTCATGCTAACATAGGATGGGGTCAACTTCAAGCTTTTACTTAGCAAAATCGGGATGGCAAATTAAAGCATAAAAGCTTTTAAAGCCAGGAGACAAAGTCTGGCTACACTTTGACATGTCTCAAAGATTCAGAAGCCCCACAACACATAAATTGGAACTCAATAGATACAGTTCTAATACCAGTGTACAAGCCACTGAACGAGATACAATTTGGCTAGACCTTCTAGCTCATTTAGGCAATCATGATGTAGTTAACTTTAATAGCCTTAAACTATATGAGCCTTCGCATTTAGAGAAGGAAGTACAACTTTTACACTTGAAAGGACACCATTCTAGACTTCTAGCCTCCACTCCCCGAAAAAAGTAAAAACACTACTAGGCACTAGGACAAGGCATAACAAGAGGAAGCAAACCAGCACAGACTTGATCGGCAGGAGAGGAAGCTTGCCTGCAGAAACTAAGGCAATATCTCAGTCCACTTTTGAGGAGTACTTTTCCCATCTACAGTAGAGATTGAGGGCAATTTTCTCTTTAGCCGGGGAGAATAGTAAGTGTTACCTCCTAATTTGTACATTAGGTGGATTTCTTGCTGTAGAATTTTCTGCACTTTAGTTGCCTGCTGGTTTGTGTTAACAATTTGTGATTTTCATTCCCAGTCGGTTATGCATAGACTGGGAACTACTTATAAATTTTTCTATAACAGTCAAACACGCAATAAAATGCTTCTTAACAGGCTGTAAACACAATTAGCAATCACACATGAAAATTTGACTCATAGATTTTTGGCCAAATCGAGCCCTGGAAAAACCCCCACGGGGAAAACCAGTTGAGAGAGAGATATTTATTATTTCTTCAGCAAAGTAATGTAACAGCAGTACAAACAAAATACAACTTATCTCCACATTAAATGCACCCCATCTGCCTCGATTTCTGTGCACAACAGCTGCCTAGAAATGTGTGCAGAAGCTTCTCGGTTTCCGAGCAAATAATGGCTTGGTTTCAGTGCTGTATCCTCCTCGATTTCAGTGCAAAACACCCTGAAGATGTTGCTGCTGCTGTTACCCGAATTTTGTGCATATGCCAACCTCAAAACCGTGACAGGAAATGACTGCTGTACGGGCCACAGTACCAGTCACTTCTTAGAAAACCGTGCAAACTGTATCCATGAACAGCGTGACAGTTAACCTCGGGATTTGTGCTCCTCGAACTGCGTGCTATGGAAAGTACTGTTGTACGATATCACCTCGGGTTTTGTGCTTGAGATGACAGCTGCTCTCTCTATTCACTGTGCTGATAATAAATGCCAAACAACAAGCCTGGAAACTCATGCCTGGAAGTGACAGTCTCGATTTTTGTGCTTGTGCCCTAGCTCGACCTCCTTCACTCTCTCGATTTCTCTCTTGTCAAACTCAACAATTGAATTAGGTTTTCGCCTCCCTCCCTTTTTGTCTAATCCCTAAATGGGAATCTAATCCAACGGTGGATATAAACTCAATCCAATGGCTAGGATAAGATGAGAGCAAAAATCACTTTAATTAATTCACTTCAATAAATTATTTGCTCACCCACTTTAACTTTAGCAAAAAGTGACTTTAAAATTATAAAGTCTCATTAATGTGTTTTATTAATGTGAGGGTCACTTTTCCCCCTCCTTAGTGACTTAGGCTAAAAATCACTAGGGGAACACATCCCAAGGTACAAAACTAACACTCCCTCTTACCGAGGAAGGTGTTCCGCACCACTCCCAACTTATCTCTGAAGAAGATAAACTTCCCCCTCCCCAAAGATTTCGTCAGGACATCCGCAACCTGCTGATCAATGGATATATACTGTAGCTCAACTGCCCCTCTCTGAACGTAGTCCCAAATGAAGTGGTACCTGATCTCAATGTGCTTCAACCTGTCATGGAAAACCGGATTCTCGAAGAGCTGAATGCAACTCTGATTGTCGCAGTAAATCACCGTAGGCCTCAGCTGCTGATCAAATAAATCTACCAATAACTTACGAAGCCACAGTGCTTCGCAAGTCGCCTGACTGGCTGCCATATACTCAGCCTCAGCAGAACTCAATGCAACGGACTTCTGTTTCCTGCTGAACCACAACACTGCTGCCGAGCCCAAGTTGAAACAGCAACCGGAAGTGCTCTTCCGGTCCCTCACACTACCTGCCCAGTCTGAATCTGTGAACCCAATCAAGCTTACTCCACATGAACCCCTGTAGTCCAGACCATAATCCACTGTCCCTGCAAGGTATCTCAAGATGTGCTTTGCAGCAGTCCAATGCACACTCCTAGGCTGCACCATGAACTGGCTAAGAGTGTTGACCGCAAAGCACAAGTCTGGCCTGGTGTTGACCAGATACATCAACGATCTGATGAGCTGACGATATAGTGTGGGATCCACCAACTTACCCTCTGAAGCATGAAGTTGCTTCAAGTTGGTGATCATAGGTGTAGACATAGGCCTGCAGTCATCCATCCGAAAAGTCTTCAGAATCTCTGCTGCATACTTCCCCTATCCTAGGAAAATATGTCCTGGCTCCTGCCATACCTCCACCCCAAATAGTAATGCATCAGCCCAATATCCGTCATCTCATACTCAGCTGCAAGATCTCTCTTGCACTGTGCAATAAGACGCTCATCTCCAGTGATAAATAAATCATCAACATATAGCAGAAGAATGAGTGGATCTCCACCAACCACAATGTAGTATAGGTTGGGATCAGCCTCACTCTTCTGGAATCCCATCGAAGTCAGATATGCATCTATCCTGGAGTACCAAGCTCTAGGAGCTTGCTTCAGACCGTATAAGGCTTTCCTAAGCCTGCACACATGAGAATCTCTCCCATGTATCTCGAATCCCTGTGGCTGCTCCAAATACACCTCCTCCTGCAGAAGACCATTGAGAAATGCGATCTTCACATCCATCTGGTGGATCTTCCAACCCATCTCTGCTGCTATAGATATAACTGCCCTGATAGAGGAATACCGAGCAACTGGAGCAAATGTCTCATCATAGTCAACTCCCTCAACCTGTGAGAACCCCCTAGCCACAAACCGAGCCTTGAATTTTTCCACACTGCCATCTGCAGCATGCTTGATCTTGTATAGCCACTTGGAAGTCACAACTGACTTCCCCTCAGGTCTCGGCACAATCTCCCAAGTATCATTCTTCATGATGGAATGGTACTCTTCCATCATGGCATCTCTCCATACCTGATGCTGAGAAGCCTCCTCAAATGTAGAAGGCGCAGAGTCACGAAGACTCGCAACAAGGGCCATCCCATATCTGTCTGGCTCAACAATCGTCCTGATCGGCTCCTGAGGTCTGCCAAATGCCTCTGCTTCCTTCAAGGTGTCCCGAAGCCACTTAGGCTTCTTCTTCCTTGAAGGCTCCTCCCAAACTGGTGTATCCTCATTTGAGGAAGTGCCAGAAGCATGAGGTCTAACACCCCGAGGACCTGTAGCTGATGAACTAGTCCCTGAGGACCCTGCAATCTGTGAGCCTGAAACCTGTGATCCTGAACCTGTGCCAACCCCTGAACCTGTCCCTGTACCTGTCCCTGAGCTTGTAATCTGAACCACTGATCCTGTAGACGCTCTGCCTGTAGCCTGTGATCCAGTCACCCCAGAAACCTGCGGACCTGAAACCTGTATGGAAGAAGCCTGACTCAACTGAGGTGTGGGAGCTGGTGGCTCCCCCTGCTCCATCTCTCTCGACTTCCTGAAGGCCCTCTCCTCATCAAACTTCACCTCCCGCCTAACTACAACTCTCCTCTGGCCAGGAATGTAAAGCCGATATGCCTTCGAAGTCTCATCGTAACCCACAAAGATACCTCTCTCTGTGGTGGGCTCGAACTTCGTCCTCTGCTCGGAAGGGACGTGAGAGTAAGTCAAAGAGCCAAATATCCGAAAATGGCTCACCTCAAGCTTCTTGCCTGAATACATCTCCTCTGGAGTCATCCTCCCCAAGGCACGGTGGGGACTCCTGTTCTGCAGATACACTGCAGTGTTGCAAGCCTCTGCCCATAGAAAGAACGGCAACCCCTGATCATGAAGCATGGCTCTCGCTGCTCCAACGATCGACCTGTTCTTTCTCTCTGCTACTCCATTCTGCTCAGGAGTGCAGGGAACTGTCAACTGTCGCTGTATACCCTCCTGCCTGCAGAAAGCATTGAACTCCTTGGAGGTATACTCACCCCCATTATTTGATCTCAACATCCTGATCTTCCTCCCCGTCTGCTTCTCCACAAGGGCTTTGAACCCTTGGAAGACACTCAATACAAGTGGGGACTTCTTGTTCCTCAAGAAGTAGATCCAGGTCTTCCTGGAGTAGTCATCAATGAAGCTGATATAGTACTCATGACCAGTCAAAGATACTGTGGACATAGGACCGCAAATGTCAGAATGAATCAGGTCAAGCACTCCTGCTGCTCTCATGTCACTGCTAGGAAACACAGTCTTGGTGTACTTTCCCAAAGCACACCCTCTGCACACATCACTCTGCTCAGTGTCGAACTCAGGTAAACCTGTGACCATGCTCCTCAACAATCTCAGAGCGGGGTGATGTAAATGGGCCATCCTCTTGTGCCATAACTCACATAGCTCACTGCTGCTACTGTGTGCTAGAGCATGCTGTGGCTGAAACAATAACTTGTACAGTCGTCCACATCTAACTCCTATATCCATGGGAGTAGATACACCTGTGGTCTTGGGAAACACCTGCACTCTCCCATCTGAGAAGCACACCCCAAGACCCCTGTCCTCAATCGTGGAAACTGAAACAAGGTTCTTTTTCAGCCCAGGGACGTACAACACATCCCTCAAAGTCATGGCACTCATGGACTCCCTCTCAAATGTAACAGTCGCCTGACCCACTGCTCTAACAATGGTGTTGTCACCAAGCACCACCTCCACCTCTCTATCTGTCCGTGATAACTCGGAGAAGAACTCCCGAGTACCTGTCATGTGTCTCAAGGCTCCGCTGTCAATGTACCACGTACCAGTGGTGGATGTACCTGTCTGATGCCTTGTCAACAATGAGTGCTCACTCTCCATATCCATGTCTGTGCTGGTGGCTAAGGAGACTCTCTCTCTCTCACTCTGTCCAGCATATAGGGAAAACTCCCTTTGAAACCTGTCACCAAACTCATCAATCTCTGCTGAGGCTGCTGTCTGCTGTCCCTGTCCCTTCTTCTTCTTCTTGTTTGGACACTGAGATGCATAGTGCCCAAATGCCTGACAACAGTAGCACTTGATTTTACTCAAGTCTTTCTTCTGTCCACCCTGTGGATGCTGCTGCTGCTGCTGCCCCTTGGCCCCATTCTTCTTGGGACCCTTCTTCTTCTTCCCCTTTGTTGTCAGTGCAACGTTCTCCTCATCTGCCACACCACCTGATGAACTACCCTGTACGAGACCCCTCCTGGTCTCCTCCTGCACAAAGTCATCCCACAACCTCTCCCAGGATGGTAGGTTCTCCCTGCCCACAATGGCCTGCACAAATGCACTCCAGGACTTTGAAGCCCCGTTCACAGCTGTGCGTACCAGCTCAGTAGGAGATACCACCTCACCAACCGCTGCCAATTCATCACAAACTGCAGAAATCCTAGTGAGGTAAGCTGTGACTCCCTCTCCTCCATTCATCTTGATACTCTTGAGCTTCTCCTTGAGAACCATCTTCCTGTTCTCGTTGGAGCTCTCATACAAGCTGATCAAGGCACTCCACATCTCATGTGCCTTGGTCTTCCCGGAAATGTGAGGGATTATGTGGTCTTTTACTGCATCTAGGATGATCCTCCTGGCCTTACAGTCTTTCTTCTTGAAGGTTGAAAGAGCTGTAGCATCTGAGCCATCTGGAATGGTAATGGGGTTGGTAGTGGTGTTCCTCACTCATTCTCCTCCAAAAGCAACAAAATTCTGGCCTTCCAAGGCACAAAATTTTCTGTCCCATTCAACCTGTCTTCAATCCTCAAACCTGTAGCCATCTGAAAATCAACCCAATGGAACGCTGCCCACTAACAGAAGGTAAGAATACTGAAATTTATGAGATCTGCAATTTTATGTGTGTCTGCAAACTATCTTGTTTTCTGCCCCCTTTGCTCTGATACCATGTAGAATTTTTTGCACTTTAGTTGCCTGCTGGTTTGTGTTAACAATTTGTGATTTTCATTCCCAGTCGGTTATGCATAGACTGTGAACTACTTATAAATTTTTCTATAACAGTCAAACACGCAATAAAATGCTACTTAACAGGCTGTAAACACAATTAGCAATCACACATGAAAATTTGACTCAGAGATTTTTGGCCAAATCGAGCCCTGGAAAAACCCCCACGAGGAAAACCAGTTGAGAGAGAGAGATATTTATTATTTCTTCAGCAAAGTAATGTAACAGCAGTACAAACAAAATACAACTTATCTCCACATTAAATGCACCCCATCTGCCTCGATTTCTGTGCACAACAGCTGCCTAGAAATGTGTGCAGAAGCTTCTCGATTTCTGAGCAAATAATGGCTTGGTTTCAGTGCTGTATCCTCCTCGATTTCAGTGCAAAACACCCTGAAGATGCTGCTGCTGCTGTTACCCGAATTTTGTGCACATGCCAACCTCAAAACCGTGACAGGAAATGACTGCTGTACGGGCCACAGTACCAGTCACTTCTTAGAAAACCGTGCAGACTGTATCCATGAACAGCGTGACAGTTAACCTCGGGATTTGTGCTCCTCGAACCGCGTGCTATGGAAAGTACTGCTGTACAGTATCACCTCGGGTTTTGTGCTTGAGATGACAGCTGCTCTCTCTATTCACTGTGCTGATAATAAATGCCAAACAACAAGCCTGGAAACTCGTGCCTGGAAGTGACAGTCTCGATTTCTGTGCTTGTGCCCTAGCTCGACCTCCTTCACTCTCTCGATTTCTCTCTTGTCAAACTCAACAATTGAATTAGGTTTTAGCCTCCCTCCCTTTTTGTCTAATCCCTAAATGGGAATCTAATCCAACGGTGGATATAAACTCAATCCAATGGCTAGGATAAGATGAGAGCAAAAATCACTTTAATTAATTCACTTCAATAAATTATTTGCTCACCCACTTTAACTTTAGCAAAAACTGACTTTAAAATTATAAAGTCTCATTAATGTGTTTTATTAATGTGAGGGTCACTTTTCCCCCTCCTTAGTGACTTAGGCTAAAAATCACTAGGGGAACACATCCCAAGGTACAAAACTAACACTTGCGAGCCGCCAGAGTTGTGAACATTTACTATGTTCATCATCAGTGTCCATAAGTCATTTGCAGGGCCAATTTTGGCCCCTTTGTAATAATTGCATGTCCAGACCCTCTTGGGGGAATTGTAATAAGTTGGTCTAAGCATGGTCTTCTTATAACATGCTTGGCTTACCTTAACTTTATCTGTTAAGGGAATACTCTACAGTGTTTTTTCCATAGGAATTATGTGTTGCGCTTCAGTGACGTATAATTCCTGAGTTTTTCATTCACACCTCCAAAGCTGGAGTATTTTTCTTGGCGATCAAACCTTGAGAGGTTATTAAATCCTAGGTGTCTATGTATTTTTACATGCTAGCCATCAATAATGAGTCGTATTTACATGCACTAGGTCCCCTAGGAGTTTGAGTTCATTCCGAGAAAAATAAAATTTTCCGTAAAATTAGACCATTTTTTAATGGTTTAATTGAAAATTTTCAAATTGTAATAAAAGTATGATCTGGAGGTGGAATTTGGCGTGGGGATGCTCGTTTTCACACTCAGAGCGTCCTCTTCATCATAGAACCCACTTTTCCTAGGTTTCAGGTGATTAAATTATTACTTATGCCATTTTTTCTTAAGGAGACAACAAAATGTCACAGAAATGCTAAAAGTGCTACAAAATGCACAAAAGGACGAATTGTGAAAATTGAAAAAGCATGTTTTAAACATGTGGGAAAAGGTGGCATGGTGGTCTCTTATGATGTGCGACCTCATGAAGTGGATAACGCACATTTTATAAAGTCAAAAATTAAGGTGGTGAGTGATATCACG
The DNA here is from genome assembly GCA_027924585.1 of Larix kaempferi. Classification (NCBI taxonomy): domain Eukaryota; kingdom Viridiplantae; phylum Streptophyta; class Pinopsida; order Pinales; family Pinaceae; genus Larix; species Larix kaempferi. The sequence goes on from BSBM01000372.1 coordinate 29,356,385, forward strand.
ATTAAGGGATGCACATATCTCATTAAAGGCGTCATTCCTCACATGTGGCAACTCGTAAAGGCGGGAGTTGTTTCCAAAGTGAAGAAGGGCGCCCCTCTCATGAGGTGGCAGCCACCTCATCTCCAATCACATCAACCAAGGCTTGGTTAAGCCTTAGTTCAACGCCCAAATCACTCCATTGATTAAGGGATACGCCCTTCCCTCTCTAGTTCTCTCATGCGCCCTCCCTCCTCTTGGTATTCTTATTTAAGGAAAGCATTCTCACTCATTCCAGGATGGATGGTGGAGCCTCTGCCCATTGTAATACCGTTGTATCTGATGAATAAATATTGAAAGACTTGGGGGTCCATGCTGTGCCATTTGATGAATGCTATATTATTGAGGTGATGTTGTACCACTTATTTTCTCTTCCTTCAATATTCATGATAGATCTAGCTTAGAAGGTTGTTCATAATCATAGAGTAAACATTTACAGTTGTTAAGTTGTTTATTTGTGTTTTGTTTTCAAGAGACACAGGAGTAGCCAACTGTATTCGGTTGTACTGAGGCTCTCTTGATCTCTTTTTTGCATGCACACTGGATCTAATCCATTATTGGCAAGTGTTTCTTATAGTTGCGTAGGATTACAGATCTGAAGGAGGATTTGAGCTCGGTTGCATCCTCTCCCCTCTTTGGCACTTTCGAGCTAATACTTTTGTTTGCAGGCATACTAAAGTTTTCGATAAAGATCAAGCTTGGGGCTTGAAGCCTTCCTTCCATCCCTTTAAACTCAAACTTCTCTCTCTTTTCCTGGTTACTTTGTTTCTTTCATGCGTAATAAGTAGATCTATTATAAAAGTCTCATCATATATTTTTCTTATTTTGCATGCATTAGCTAGATCTATAAGCATTTAGAATTCTTATCACAAGCTTAGATCTAGTTTTTAGTAGTCCTTGCACTCATAATTTTTCCAAGTTTTTTCAAGTACTAAGTAGTTGGGATTTTCATGTTTTTATTTGATTAGTTCATCATATTTTTAATAAAATAGCTTGCTTGTTTTTCTCTTTTCATAAACAGGTAAGCAAAAACTTTTGCGAAATTTTGGAGCTTGAACCATTAAGGAAGCCCCTCCTTTATTTCATTTTTTTATACTTTAGCTTTTTCGAGCTTTTAAAGTCTCTTGAATCTCGTTTTTACAGATCAAGAGCACTCTCTGTCGGAGAGTTAAAACTTGTAGTAATTTAATAAAAAGGCAAGTGGGATTTACGGCTCCCACAGCCCCTTCCCCCATTTTGGGGAAGCTTGTACCTGTCCCCTTTACTTTCTGCTTTAGATTAGTTCTTTCAATTATTGCAACTAGATCTAGATTTTTCTTTCAATTTTTACTTTACTTTATTTTGGGAATAAACTGAGTACTAACCCCCTTTCTCTCCCGAGTAAGGTCTTCCGACCTGAAAGAGATTCTTGGGTAGATAATTAGAAAACCTTTAATATTTTGCATCATTGGTTTTTGGTTAGTTTTTACATCTTTGTTTCTTTTTCCATAAACCGACTCGTTGCCACGAAGTATGCTCTCGCCACCACCTAAAGGCTTTGCCGATTAGTGGTGGATGATTAGAAAGTTGACACATAGTCATTAGTATTTAGTGTAACATTTTATTTTTGTACAAACAACTTGAACAAACATTTTTGCTCTCTTCCATCCATAGGTGGAACTGTAGCACTCAATAAATTCTCACATTTTAACTAAAGACTCGTACTAATAAATTTAACAACCCTTAACATAGTGAAAATCCGGCACTCAAACATTAAGTATTGCATGGGGAAATTTCTCAGAAGAAGTGGGAACAACTGGAGAGTGACCTCAAGGCACCGTTCGACTACATCCTTGTTGGCGTAGTGTTGAACACGTCCTCGAGACTCCGCTCCAGCCCACACGTCTTCGTGAGGAGCCATCTTTGCCTAATTTCTGGGCATTACTCCTTGCACCTCGCGGTATATCTAGAGCTCCCATTTCCCCCCTAATCATTTTCACCCTGTTACCACTTGAGTTGTACTCAATTGGACTTCCAGAGAGCCGCCAAAGTTTGCACAAACAATTGTGCATTTCAGGGTTCAGAAGTTCCAAATCAGGCCTTTTCAGGACATTATTTTTTAAACTTGTAATACATGTCCATGCTCCACGAGGTTTGTAATAAAGTGTGCTAGCATGGTGGTCTTTTGAGTGACTTGGCTCCCTAAGACTTGACAACCAATGAAGGTATTCCAAGGAATTTTTTCCCTAGTCAATTATGCTTTGCCTTTAGCAGAGTATAATTGATGAGTTGTTCTCATGCACCTCCAAAGTTGGGATGCCCAAAATGGTGGTTAGGCCTTGGGGGGGTATTAAAGTCCTTTTTTCAACATATATAAACATGTTAGACACTAAAATAAAGTCATATGGTCATGTACTACGTCCCTAGGTGGTTATTTTCAAGTTTAAAAAAAAAAACTTATTTTCGCGGTCGTGGACCATTTTTGGGGTTTTACTAAAAAATTATTTTTTTCAATAAATCAAAGTTTCAAACCATTTTTTCCTATGGTTTAGTTGAAAAAATTCAAAATGTAATAATTAAGTGGTTTATGGGTGGAATTTGACAATGGGATGCTCGTTTTCTAAGCCAAAACACCCATTTAACCCATAAACCCACTTTTCCTAGGTTTTGAGTAAGTATTTATCTCAAAAAATGATATTTAGTCAGGAAAATAAAAAAAGACAAAATAAATGTCAAAAAAGACATTTAATAAAAAATGACAAGTTCCTAAAACAATGGGATTGGTCCGCAGTTGGTTCAGAGTTGAACTAAAGTGCCTGGATAGTCAAAGCTAAGTTAATTGAGCTCCGAAATAGATAGATTCCATCAAGCCGATGAAGATCCAGTTAACTCCATGATGAGGAATGTGCCCTCCTCTTGCATGGGCGAACTTGCTTCGGTGGTAGCTTTCGATTTGGTGGTGATATTTACAAGGAGGGGTTTCCTACCTCTTGGAGAGGTGGCGCAATCCCCTTCCTTTGGCAATGCAATCAAACTCCGATCAAGTGCAAGTTAAACTCCCTATCTATAGAAGTCACCCTCCTTGATCAATGTTCCCTCTTCTGCATGGTTTGTGCTATTTAATCAGAGCTTTGCTCCATTGTTCAGCATTAGAAGGTCGAACCTCTACTTGCTATTGTAATATTTTTTTTGAATAAATAAGAGGCTTTGGAGGCTACCCTGGTGTTGTCTTTGGTGTTGGATCTTCATGCTTTGCTCCTTATGAGGTAAATTTGTATCATCATATCATGCTAGTAATTGTTGGGTTCATCTGTCTTTGAAGGGAAAATATTTTCATAAGGAATAGTAAGTAGTGCTTTACAGATTACTTGATATTGTTAATAATATGAAAATGCTAGAGGTAGAAAAACTTCTTGTTTGAATCTATCATGTCTCACGCTTTCTTTTAATTATTCACACAGGTGCTTTTAATCCCTTTGCTAGTTGTTTTTTTTTTTATCTTACAGGTTGCTTAAACTGGACGAGTGGATGAACATGTTAGATCTTCATTTCCTCCAACAAATTTAAACAAAGAGACGAATCCCACCGGTGCATCAAGAAGTAGACTCCAAAGCCCCTCGTCATTTGCTCAAACCCCCAAGGATTCTGACTTCTAGATCCACAAATTATATTTCATCTATTTTGGTTACCGATTCTATTTTCTTACTTGGATCTAGATTTTAAAGTTGATTTCAAAGTAGATCTAAGTTTTGCAATCTAAAATTTATAAAACGTTTATCAAATAATTCTAGATCTAGATTGCATCTCTCCTTTATTGCAAATTGCAAAGCGTAGATCTAAAAGAGCAAAATAGAAGAGATTGTTTGAGTTAAAAATTTTTATCAAGCAAGTTTAGTGCTTAAATATTTGCTTACCATCTCTTAAAGAGGCAAGTAAAGATCCTAAGAAGGCAAGCTTTCTAGCTTGCCTTCTTAGTTCTTTGTTTCATTTTCATAACTAGTTTACTTGGGATTTTTTTTGCAAATTTTGTAGTGTGGCCAAATACACTTTCTAAGTGTTTTTTTGGCCATTTCATAACAAAAAGAGTTCACTGGTTTTTATTGCATGCTTAGCAGATTTAGACATTTAAATGATAAAAAAAATTGATTTAGACTCTTCTGAGATCATTAGGAAAGCCCTTTTACATACTAGTTTATTTAGAATTTTTATAGCAATTCGTAGTATTGCCAGAAACACTCTTAAAGTGTTTTTGCTATCTTTTTAATAAACTAAGCTCGCTGGTTTTTCTTGCATGCTTAGCAGGTTTTGACTTTTCGAGCATAAAAAATTTGGATTCAAGGCCTTCCAAGACCATCCAGAGAGAACCCATTTCAAACACCCTTGCTTTCCATCTGATATTGTAAAACTGTCTTGGTTCCTAATGATAAAGGACCAGGAGTAGTTCTCCTTATTCTTGAATTGTAACAAAACAAAGAAGAGCTCAGCAGGCTATTCTAGCACCTGCCCCCAACCCCCCAGGGGGGATTCACATTTTTTTGTTAGATTAGTTTATTTAAGTTATTAGTAATTAAATAACATCACAAAAGCACACAAACGTCCTCAAAGGACCTATTTCAATTTGATTGATTTATCTCAGGTTTGATGCTTTATTCAACAATTGTTCAAAATAAACCTAATAATTCTTGCCCCTGCTTTCCCGAAGTACTGCACCATTCTTTGGTGTGTGGAAAAGAGATTCTTGGGCCTTAGTTTAGTTTAACAATCCACTTCACATTTTTTAATAAAATTAACCAACGCTCGAAATCCGAAGTATGCTCTTAACCGCTGCAGCTTAGTCTGAACAATTGGGTCAATCAGAAAATGACGTAGAGTAACTAGTTTTAATAGGGCAATCCTACTAAGTCTAATTTCTGCGGATTCGGGAGGTCGCGTGAGGTTTACTACAGAATCAGCAGACTGCCGTAGGAAGGTTCATCCTCGCCTGGTTGGACACTTGGTAGAACTGTCACAATGCCCATTACAAGGAAGTAAGGCAAAGTTGGGCCAAACCAAGAATTAACCCATTCCCACAATACTCATTAATAATTTAAAATATACAACAAGCCTCTGCAATACTTTCATGACACAACACAGCAAGCATTTCACAATCATATTCTCAGCACTGGTCTTTATTTCTCAATGTTTAAATTCAATTATAAAATGTCGTGAATGCATCTATATCATGTGTTGTCTAATTAAATTTTAATTGCAGATCTTGCTTAATTGTAATATTTTTCCATTTCATCATATTAACTCCTAGAATAGCTTTTTACTTGTTTTCATAGTTAAAAGACTTAGATTATTTTCATAGGGACCACCCCCCCTTGGTTCGCTAGGACTAGCCTAGATAAAGGAGTCAAGTAATCAGGTGACAACACTTGACTCTAACTTGCCCCCAAGGACACACCGAGCGGCTTGAAGATTTCCTGCCCCGTTTCCCCCCAGGTGTGTATTAGGCGGCAACACACCCTAATAATCTAAAATTGACCAAGAGCATTGCACAATAGTTTTCTTTACAATGGCAAACACTATTTTATTTTGACTCCACGACACTGGTCTTTTTATTTGCTATATTTTAAGTTCTCTATCTTATGTCGTGAATGTATTCATATTTATGCTATTGATTCAATTTAAAGTTGCAATATCTTGTGTCGATTATCAGTCCTCATTATAAAACTCCTAAAAAAAACTTATTTTCATCCGTAACAACCAAATAAATTTAAGAGCCTTAGAAACTCTTTATTAGGGTCTACCCCCCTTGGCTTCGTTAGGAGTTTGCCTAAACGGAGGAGTCAGGATCAGGTGACAGCACTTGACTTGAGACTTGCCCCCAAGGACGCACCTAGCAGCTTCGAAATATTTTTGCTGTGTTTCCCCCCAGGTGTGCTTTTCGGTGGCAACAATAAGCACTTTGATGTCATATCATTGGTCATGATCAATATGTCTACATCATCGTTGTATTATATGTTAACTATGTACTTTATAATAGTGTCAAACATTTCTCATTGGTAGCTAGTGCTAACAACAGTTGTAATCAGCTATGTTATTGGCTCGTAAGCATCATTTGAAACTTAAGAGGAGCGACAAGATTACATTTCAGTTTCATAAGGTGGCATTCAGCCATGAGAGGTTCTTTCTCTATAAAGGAGGTTCATTCTCCTTGAATGAAAATTTTTATTCTAGTAATACAATCTCAGGCCTTTTCTGAGCAAGTTCTTGTATTCACTATCTGTTCTTGTGGAGTTTACGTTGTTGCATTGACCATCTTTCTCCACTTGAGCCATATCATCCCTCGAATTTTGTATGGAACCATTCATACCATCAGGTTGTCACCTTGTATATGGAAATTGAGAGTTGTTCTGCGGCCTGCCCCATGCATGAAGATTTTCTGAGTTTTTCAACTTGTTGTTTTAGTGTCGATATTTTCAGTTTAATGTTCAGCCCAGGTTTATATGGCTGGAAATTATAACAACATTTTTCTAACAACATAAAACACTGCTGTAACTCGTTCTTGTGACAGAAATAAAAATAAATGCAAACACAGTAAAATTTCAGACACCATATTTTTGGCCAATAGCCCTGGAAAAACCCCCACGGGGAAAACCAGAGAGAGAGAGAGTTTTTATTATTTCTTCAGTAATCTTCAGTACAAAAATTTTACAGTCAAAATGTACTTATCTCAACCAACCACTGTCACCCAGCACTCTTCCTCGATTTCTGTTCAAGGCGATTTCTGTGCATAAAATCTTCTCGATATTTGTGCCAAAAACAGTCAAAACCCAGCCTCGATTTCTATGCCAAATCACGCCTAGAAATTACTGTATGGTACAGCAGCAATTAATGTTGTTGTACGGACCTCGAAAACTGTGCCCCTTCTTGGAAACCGCGCCCAAAAATTATTACCTCAAAAGCAGTGTTGTACGTTACATCATTTATTGTAGCTGTACAGTCCTCGAAAATCATGCCAAAAACTGAGTTGTACGGGTCTCGAAATCCTTGCCAATTCTTCTTGTACTTGCCTTGGGATATGTGCTGCTGATAATAAATGCAACTGCCTCGAAATTTGTGCCTGCTAGAAACCTTCAGGAAACCCTCTTTGAAATTCGTGTTGCCTCATTCCCTCTCTCTTCTGCTCACTCTTGTCTCAAGAATGGAAACAATTTGCCTCCCTTGCCCTTTTTGTCTAAACCCTAGGGTTCACTCAATCCAACAGTTGAGATTAGATGAGATACAATGGATGAGATTAAATGCTCTCATTTAAATCTCATAAATATTAAATTCACTCACCCACTTAAATTTATCAAAAAATGACTTTAATCTCTAAAGTCAATTAAATGCTCATCTCAAGTCATTTAATGCAAGGGTCACTTTATTTCCCCACTTAAGTGACTTAGAAAAAAAAATCACTAGGGGAACACTTTCCTAGGTACAAAAATCAACACTCCCTCTTACCGAGGAAGGTGTTCTGCACCACTCCCAACTTGTCTCTGAAGAAGACAAACATGCCCCTCCCCAAAGATTTCGTCAGAATATTTGCAACCTGCTCATCAGTGGAAATGTATTGCAACTCCACAGCTCCTCTCTGTACGTAGTCACGGATGAAATGGTACCTGATCTCTATGTGCTTGGACCTGTCATGGAAAACTAGATTCTTAGAGCGCTAGATGTAACTGTGATTGTCACAGTAAATCACCGTAGGTCTAAGCTCCCGATTAAACAAATCTACCAACAACTTACGAAGCCACAGTGCCTCGCAAGTAGCTTGACTGGCTGCCATATACTCAGCCTCAGCAGAACTCAAAGCAACGGACTTTTGTTTTCGACTGAACCACGACACTGCTACCGAGCCCAAACTGAAACAACATCCGGAAGTGCTCTTCCGATCCCTCACACTGCCTGCCTAGTCTGAATCTGTGTAACCAACCAAACTGACTCCACCCGAACCCCTGTAGTCCAATCCATAGTCCACTGTACCTGCAAGGTATCTCAACACATGTTTTGCGGTTGTCCAGTGTACACTCCTAGGCTCCACCATGAATTGGCAAAGAGTGTTCACCGCAAAACACAAGTCTGGCTTGGTGTTGACCAGATACATCAACAACCCAATGAGCTAACGGTATAGTGTAGGATCCACCAACTTACCCTCAGAAGCATGAAGTTGCTTCGAGTTGGTGATCTTAGGTGTGGACATCGGTCTGCAATCCTCCATCTGAAATCTCCTCAGAATATCAATTGCATACTTCCCCTGTCCCAGGAAAATATGACCAAGCTCCTGCCAAACCTCCATCCCCAGATAATAGTGCATCAACCCAATGTCAGTCATCTAGAACTCTGAAGCAAGGTCTCTCTTGCAATGTGCAATGAGACGCTCCTCCCTAGTGATAAACAAACCATCAACATATAACAAAAGAATGAGAGGATCTCCACCAACCACAATGTAGTAAAGGTTGGGATCAGCCTCACTCTTCTGAAAAACCCATCGATGTCAAATACGAATCAATCCTAGAGTACCAAGCTCTAGGAGCTTGCTTCAACCCATACAAGGCCTTCCTCAGCCTGTACACATGAGAATCTCTCCCATGAATCTCAAAACCCTGTGGCTGCTCCAAGTAAACCTCCTCCTGCAAAAGACCATTGAGAAATGCGATCTTCACATCCATCTAGTGGATCTTCCAACCCATCTCTGCTGCTATAAAAATCACTGCCCTGATGGAAGAATAACGAGCAACCGACGCAAAGGTATCATCATAGTCAACTCCCTCTACCTGTGAGAACCCTCGTGCCACAAACCGAGCCTTGTACTTCTCCACACTGCCATCTGCAGCATGCTTCACCTTGTAGATCCACTTGGAAGTCACAACAGATTTCCCCTCTGGTCTCGGTACTATCTCCCATGCATCATTCTTCATGATGGAATGGTACTCTTCCATCATGGCATCTCTCCAAACCTGATGCTGAGAGGCATCCTCAAATGTGGAAGGCTCTGAATCACGAAGACTCGCAACTAGAGCCATACCCAATCTATCTGGCATCACTACTATCCTGACCTCCTCTTGGGGCCTACCAAATGCCTCTGCTTCCTCCAAGGTATCACGAAGCCATTTAGGCTTCCTCTTCCTTGAAGGCTCCTCCCAAACTGGTCTCTCCTCATCTGAGGAACTACCAGAAGCAGATGGCCCAGCGACCTGTGGACCAGTAGTTCGTGAACTAGTCACTGAAGAACCTGTAACATGAGAACCAAAACCTATCCTTGGAGTATCTGCTGACTGAACCACTGAACCTGAAGAACCTGTGCCTGTCACCTGTGACCTAGTCACTCCGGAAACCTGTGGACCTGTGATCTATACTGAAGAATCATGTGTCACCTGAGGTGTGGAAGCCGGTGGCTCCCCATGCTCCAACTCTCTGGACTTCCTGAAGGCTCTCTCCTCATCAAACTTCACTTCCCGCCTCACAACAACCTTCTTCTGGCCAGGAAGATAAATACGGTGGCCTTCAAAGTCTCATCATATCCCACAAAGATGCCTCTCTCTGCAGTGGGATCAAGCTTTGTCCTCTTCTCAAAAGGGACATGAGAGTAAGTCAAGCAACCAAATATGCGAAAATGGCCAACCTCGGGCTTCTTGCCTATAAACATCTCCTCAGGAGTCTTCCTCCCCAAGGCACGATGGGGACTCCTGTTCTGCAGAAAACTGCAGTACTGCATGCCTCTGCCCAAAGAAAGAACGGTAAACTCTGATCATGAAGCATCACTTTCGCTGCTCCCACAATCGACCTATTCTTCCTCTCTGCAACTCCATTCTGCTCAGGAGTTTAGGGAACTGCCAACTATCTCTGTATACCCTCCTGTGTGCATAACTCATCAAACTCCTTCGAGGTATACTCACCCCCATTGTCCGATCTCAACACCCAAATCCTCCTCCCTGTCTGATTCTCCACAAGGGCTTTGAACCCTTGGAAGACTCTCAATACTAAGGGTGACTTCTTGCTCCTCAAGAAGTAGATCCAGGTCTTCCTGGAGTAGTCATCGGTGAAAGAGATATAATACTCAAATCCAGTCAAAGAAACTGATGACATGGGACCACATATATCAGTATGGAACAAATCAAGTACTCCTGTTGCTCTGCTGTCACTACTCGGAAAAATAGTCTTGGTGTACTTTCCCAAAGCACACCCCCTGCAAACATCACTCTGCTCTATGCTGAACACTGGTGAACCTATAACCATGCTCCTCAACAATCTCAAAGCTGGGTGATGCAAGTGGGCCATCCTCCGATGCCATAGCTCACAAAGCTCACTGCTACTGCTATGTGCCAAAGCGTGCTGCGGCTGAAACAAGAGCTTGTAGAGTTTTCCACATCTAACCCCAATGTCCATGGAGGTAGATAATCCTGTAGTCTTGGGGAATACCTGCACTCGCCCATCCAAGAAACAAACCCCAATACCCCTATCCTCAATGGTGGAAACTGATACAAGGTTCTTCTTCAGCCCATGGACAAATAACACATCCCTCATAATCATAGGACTCATAGACTCCCTCTGAAAGATAATGGTCCCATGACCAACTGCTCTAACAATGGTGTCATCGCCAAGTACAACCTCCACATCTCTACCTGTCTGTGATAGCTCGGAGAACATCTCTTGAGCTCCTGTCCTGTGGCTCGAGGCTCCGCTGTCAATATACCAAGTGCCAGTGGTGGATGCACTCATCTGATGGTCAGTCAACAAGGAATACTCCATCTCCATATCCACATCAGTGTTGGTAACAATAGAGGCTCTCTCTCTCTCAATCTGTCCAGCACACAGAGAAAACTCTCTCTGAAATCTATCTCCAAAGTCATCAACCTCCGTTGAAGCTGCAGTCTATTGTCTCTTCTTCTTCTTGCTTGGACACTGTGAAGCATAGTGCCCAAATGCCTGACATAACGATTGATTTTACTCAAGTCTTTCTTCTGCCCACCCTGTTGCTGCTGCTTGGCTCCACCCTGCTTGGGGCCCTTCTTCTTCTGCTTGCCCTTTGCTGTCAATGCCACATTCTCCTCATCTTCCCTACCCTATGAAGAGTTGCCCTGTACAAGACCTCTCCTGGTCTCCTCCTGCACAAAATCATCCCAGAGTCTCTCCCATGAAGGTAAGTTCTCTCTGCCCACTATAGCATGCACAAATGCACCCCAAGGCTTGGAAGCCCCATTCACTGTTGTCCGTACAAGCTCAATAGCAGTGACCACCTCCCCAACTGCTGCTAGCTCATCTCTAACCGCAGATATCCTGGTAAGGTAAGATGTCACTCCCTCTCCACCATTCATCTTTATACTCTTCAATTTCTCCTTGAGAACCATCTTCCAGTTCCCATTAGTGCTCTCGTATAAATTGGTTAAGGCACTCCACATCAAATGTGCCCTAACTTTACCTGAAATGTGAGGAATGATGTGGTCTTTAACTACATCAAGAAATATTCTTCTAGCCTTACAATCCTTCTTGTTGAAGGTTGATAATGCTACTGCATCTGTAGCAATGGGAATTTGAACAGGGTTGGCTGTAGTGTTCCTTACCACCTCCTCCCACAGTTCATTTTCCTCCAAGATCAGCAAAATCCTAGCCTTCCATGGCACAAAGTTTCTTGTCCCATCTAGCCTATCCTCCAACCTAAGTCCTGTAGCCATCTCACTGTCAACCCAACAAGGTGTTGTTCACTAACAGAAGAAATTTTTGAAATCTGGAAATTACTGACTATCTGCAAATTTATGTTTTCTGCCCCCCAAGCTCTGATACCATGAAGATTTTCTGAGTTTTTCAGCTTGCTGGTTTTAGTGTCAATATTTTCAATTTAATGTTCAGCCCAGGTTTATATGGCTGGAAATTATAACAACATTTTTCTAACAACATAAAACATTGTTGTAACTCATTCTTATGACAGAAATAAAAATAAATGCACACACAGTAAAATTTCAGACACCATATTTTTGGCCAATAGCCCTGGAAAAACCCCCACAGGGAAAACCAGTCAGAGAGAGTTTTTATTATTTCTTTAGTAATCTTCAGTACAGAAATTTTACAGTCAAAATGTACTTATCTCAACCAACAACTGTCACCGAGCAATCTTCCTCGATTTCTGTGCAAGGCTACCTTGATTTCTGTGCATAAAATCTTCTCGATATTTGTGCCAAAACAGTCAAAACCTAGCCTCAATTTCTATGCCAAATCACGCCCAGAAATTACTGTACAGTACAATAGCAATTAATGTTGTTGTACGGACCTCAAAAACTGTGCCCCTTCTTAGAAACTGCACCCAGAAATTACTGCCTCGAAAAGAGTGTTGTACAGTATAGCATTTATTGCAACTGTACAGTCCTCGAAAATCGTGCCAAAAACTCAACTGTATGGGTCTCGAAATCCGTGCCACTTCTTGCTGTACTTGCCTTGGATCTGTGCTACTGATAATAAATGCAACTGCCTCGAAATTTGTGCTGCCTCTTTCCCTCTCTCTTCTGCTCACTCTTGTCTCAAGAATGGAAACAATTTGCCTCCCTTGCCCTTTTTGTCTAAACCCTAGGGTTCATTCAATCCAACGGTTGAGATTAGATGAGATCCAATGGATGAGATTAAATTCTCTCATTTAAATCTCATAAATATTAGATTCACTCACCCACTTAAATTTATCAAAAAATGACTTTAATCTCTAAAGTCAATTAAATGCTCATCTCAAGTCATTTAATGCAAGGGTCACTTTATTTCCCCACTTAAGTGACTTAGGCAAAAACAATCACTAAGGGAACACTTTCCTAGGTACAAAAATCAACAATGCAAAGGGCACAATTGCCCAAATTCCCTAATTTAACATGCCATCCTACTTATTTAATGCAATAACATATGATCTAAGTTCCTGCCGCTAAAAGAATAACACCAATATTCATTTTATCATAATTACTTTTGCAGAACATCGTGTAATGCACCATTGCTTTAATCATTGCTATAAAAGTGGTCACATTATGGTATCTAATGCATTTTGGGAAAAATGAGATCATCTACCATCAAACCAAAACTGAGTTTAAAATGTATGCTCCTAATATCACTTTGTTAATTTAGGACTATGTAGCAATGTTCCACCAAGTCTTCGGGACGCGGGAGCAAGGAAACGCACATTGGGGACGTGTAGAGGCACCCCCAAATTTTGGGGTATTTTGGGGGACGGGGGGGCGTCCGGGTCCTAAGTTCTAACATAGGGGCCCCTATCTCCAAAATTTTAAATTATTATAAAATAAAAAATATGAATTGTGTACATATTACATATCAATTCTTCATCCGATCAACATTTACATTCTAAATTGAAACTCATCATTGTGCAATGTACATTGTAAACATGATATTCAATTCATGATGGCTATTTTAAATTTTAAATGCATGCACATCTTCCATAATAACTTTGAATCATAAACATAAACAATAGATAAATTTTAAATGACAAATCAATAATCATAAATCATATTTGATAAATTTAAAATCATAAATCATAAATTTGAATTATAGACATATCAGATAAACACCTACAAATAAAGAGTGATGAGTCAAAGACTCAATCTGAGTTCATCAGACAGTAACTAAAATTATAAAACTAAAAGTGGCAAAAAGAAATCATCAAAAGAGCATCAAGGAGATATTTCCATGGACTGGTCCTCCTGATGCATCTGTTGCATGAAGTCACCATCTATGGGAGTGTCACCATCTAAGTTAGAGTCAGTCTCAGTCTCAGCCTCGAGACTGATTTATTTTTTAGGTTTTTCATAAAAAAAAATAAAAATTCAGGAGGGGGTAGCACCTGGGCGTCCCCTATTTTCGGGAGGGGGCGTCTACAAGCCCCCCTTTGCAGGAAACTCCTCCTAGTGTGTTTCGCCAAGTTTCGCAGAAAAGGGGGCGCTGGGAAACGTTTCCCATGGAGCCTCCCAGCCCCCGGGGCGTGGGAAGCGCAGGGGGCGAGCCCCCGACCTTGGGAGACGCGTCCCCGTGGAACACTGCTATGTAGATATATCATATAGATTATAATATGATACTACTTGATAGTGTTCAATGTTTATTTATCAAGGAAAAATAACATGCTAGCAACTAGATGCTTTAGGCCTTTCTAGCATTCACTGCTTATATTATAAAAACTCACTCACCGTTGGTATTTTTAGATAACCACTTGGAGCCAGATGTTCCTGCATAGAATGCAAATGCAAACACAAAAACAATTTAATGACCTTATTCTTCCCCATGTATTGTTAGCCATTGAAAATCAATCTTAAACCCATATCTCAAAAGGTCAGTATATTATGAAAGGAATGCAGAAGACACAAGACCACATGGGTAATGAGTTTAAGAAGCAGACCTGCACAAAATCAGAATATAATCCGCCCTTAATTAAAGCATCGACAAGTGCACAGATAAATGATGTCTGAGAAGTACCAATAATCAGAGTAAGTATTCAGACTAACAGTAAATGCAGAGGAAACTAAAGATGATTTCCTCACAGTCCATGCATAGACAACGATGCAAATCAAATCTGTATCCTTAAAGTACCATTTTAATTCTTGAGATGAACCCAAGACTTTTAAAAGCTCTGCATAGTTGGAATTCAAATTAAATAAAAATTACATTTATAGTTACATAGTATTTATCAAAGTTTTCCAACAAACCATGTAGGAATCATCACTAACATGTAAAAATATTTGAAAGTAAAACTACAAAGTTTCCAGAGTATGTCTTCAGTTTCTTTGAAAAATGACGAGATTTCATAGACTCTGCCATTATTTCCTATGGAACCTGCCATTATTTCATTACTCCCATCATCAAGTCTGAGGCATTGGGTACCCATAAATAAATCCATTGTTTAAGGTAACTGTCTTGACAGCATTGTACAAATCCCACATAGTAAAGGATCCACATAGCATTTGCTTGTCCGTAAAATTGGAAAATTAAAAGGCATACCAGATATCTGTCAATTGGTACACAGTTGGCAGTATTTCTACTTGATGAATTAAGAATAATGCGATGGCAATATCTCATTTTCATGTTAATAACTACAATGGTCATAGCCCTTTGGTAATCTTCATTCTTAAATTCTAGCGTATGTTGCTTTTGCTTTCTTGCAATAAAACAGACATTATATTTGAATACATCTCCACTTCTATGCCTAAATTTACTTTAAATTTTATGATTACTTGAATGATACCGTAGATGTTGCTTATTAATTTCTATATCTTACATAATGACTTTCCTGGTACCCTTGTTGTTTATGCAATGTAATTGTCTGCCCCATGATGTACATATTTGTTCTATGAAGTAATACATGCATAATTTCAAAAAACACATCTTCTAAAATGACCAAACTTAAAATGCTTGTATCTTCATTCCCCAAAATTTCTCCATGCTGCACAGATCTATCAAAAAGATTTAATCTATCCCTTCCCAGGATTTATTGTCAAATTTCAATGGAACACATATATATACACCAGGATTTGGAATGGTACTTGAACCTATTGCAACTGGCATAAACCTACAGTCTCTGTAAGTATTATGAAGAAAGACAAGCACATGAAATTGCTTCCATTAATTTCATGCAGCTTTTTCAGCAATTCAGTATGGATGTAGAAGACTATTATACAATTCTTTCATATGTAACACACAACTTGTTATGGTCCTGTGGTGGACAACTTGAAGATGGCTGTGCAAAGGATGTGCTATCACATTGTTTAAGTGTTAGATATAATGATCATAATTAGATTTAGGTGAAATTTTGTTATATAATAAAGTCACAATAAATGAATTGGTAGTTCTTTCTAATGAAGTGATGTAATCATGAAATAATAAATCTAATCAATAGAAGATTAGGCCATTGGGAGTTATTGCACCAAGAGTAGCGAGGTGCCTACAACCCAATATGGGGGAGATGTTGTGATGTGATGTGATGTGACATATTTTAATAATAAAAATATATAAAATAAAAAAACATGTCGGCTAGAAAAATTTTACATATATTTTAATCATTAATGAAATTAAATATATATTATGCTAATCGAATCATCATGACTATTCTTTGAATTTTTTTATCTTAAATTTTTTACACATCAAGAAAAAAATTACACCTTAAGAAATTGGATCCCTCTTAGTGCTTAATAGATCCAGGTTTAAGATGGATCTATGCTGGTGTAGTGAACTCATGTCTCCTTTACTATGAATTGAGAGTCGAGACATTGCATCACCCACTGATCAAGCAATTATCATTCTCTCTCTTTTACTCGTATGTGTATTTCTTGTCTACAATCTTGTGCAAACCTTACATGGTATCAGATCTACAATGCAAAGAGGTGAAGGACCTAGGGACTGCTGTAGATCAGAAATGGACCAAGGGACTACTTACACATGGATTAGACAAAAGAAAGGCAAGCAGACCCGAAACATAGATAAGTTTTTTTATGAGCCAACCTTAAGACATATGAATAGTTGTTTTTGAACTTATCTATCAGTTTAGGCCAACCTTGATGTATTTGAATATGTATTTTAGTATCACCACGTGAGGAATATAACAGAATCAATTTAGGTGTGCGATAGGACATTGTGACAAAGGATTTAAGGCATTGTTACAGAAGATTTAAGGTGTTGGTACAAGAGTTATGGTGCAATAAGGTGCTGTTACAAGGGTTAGGATGAGTTTCAACTGCAGCAGAAGACAATTTTAGTGAGTTGCAGACCACAGTTACAGGTTGGTACACCATTGTTACAGGCACAAGAAAATAGGGCAAATTAACGTGAACCAACAATTGTTCCAGACTAGGGAGCTGTTGATTGAGTTGTCATTGATGCCAACATGGACATGCAATGGCCCTTTCAATAGTCATTGATGCCACCAAGATCCCCTGCTGTGGTGATTGACAGGTATGGACTTGATCGTGACACTTCCACATGCTCCTGGTATCTTATGGGACTTGTTACACAGGATGGAGTCCTCTACCCACACATAGTGGTCAGCTAGATGGTCACATTCATAGGTATCAACATGATGGTTGCACAAGTATGGTTGCGTAGTACTAGTACCCTCACATGTGGTACCTTGGCCCTTGGAGCCCATACGCAGATGGTTTGTGCTTTGCAGCATTTGGTGGAACCCTACACTTCTTTGGGATGGCCTTACACCCTTGCATATGATGGAGATTGCCATTTGCATATGTTGGTCATGGATTTATTCAACCATGCTTTGATGAAGCCCACATGTATTGTATTTATCCTTGAAGATGTCCATTAAAGTCCTTATCTCTCTTGATATGAAACCCTTGGACATGATCTCCTTGCATGTGGTTGCTTGTGGCTTGGGACCCACACAATCGTGGCATGATGATGCTTCTTGTATGAAGCCCATGGAGATGTGGATCTTGGAGACATGAAGACTTCTTGAAGACCATTGAGGTGCCCCTATTCTCTTGCACGATAAAGTTTTGGGACCCACACACATAGTATGGTCTTATCCATGTTGATGATATCCTTGTACAAGGATGTTTGGGTTTTGGAACCCACCTATAATGTGGTTTGAAGCCCACAAGCTTGCCACTGTGACAATGATGCCCTTACACTCTTGCATGTATGTAACCTTGTTGAAGAAGCCTTCTTGTTATGACAAGGGTGTTCTTGGAGGGTCTTGGACATGGTAGTCTTTATGATGCCTTTGCATGAGGTGACTTATGTTTGGAGATGTTTGCATGCTCTTGGCTGTTGAGGTGAAGTCCATTGCCTGCATTTGATTGTCTTGAAGTTGTTGAACTCTTAATCCCACAAGCTTGGAGGAGACCTTGCCTTTGGAAGAAGCCCTCACGCACTTATCACTTGAAGTATGGAGCTCTTGCACATGGTTGGTTGATTTTTGAAGCCCCTGCTGCTATGATGAAGTCCATGACAAAATGATGGAATCTTTGACTTGTTGGATAAATCTTTAGTTGATGTTTGAAGCCCTTGTATTCTTTGGAGCCCTTGCTTGTTGGCCATAAGCCCACAATTTTTTTGAAGAAGCTTTCAAAATGATTTCAAGCCAAATCTGATGTCCTGCACAATTTGAAGAAATTAAGGGTGAAGAACCTTGCCAATGCAAGTAAGAACTGCACAAAATAGTAGCTCTCATCACGCCGTTTCCAACGGTAGGTGGCAAGTCATGTGGTTCCTTATGGTTGAAGAGATTTTAATTTTTAAAGTTGACGTGGTGTTTTACCCCATCCAATGAGGTCGGCCCAGTCCAAAAAGAAAAGAGAATATATTTATAGTGCAGGTTGGACAGTTAAAACCCTCCACATTGAACCTATATTTATACACCCTATTCCATTCATTTTATACACGATTTGTGAAGTGTTTTTAGCTCTGAACTTCATGGGATAGCTCTGAAATTCATTGGATATCACTACCGAGGAAGCCGCAGTCAGCAGTGGACTGTCTTAAAATGTACAGGGGTCTGATTTTTTTGTGGCTACAGCACAGAGATCCACAGAAAATTTAGGCTGCTATAGTAGTGCACTTAGCAGCAGCAGTAGTAAAGATATCATGCTCTGAATTCGGGTTAAAAAGGAATACTGAGGGAGTTGCAGGAGCAGAAAACTCTGATTTTTTTTTGCAGCTGTAGCAGTGAAGTTTCAGCTCTGAAATTCGTTGGATAATGACTGAGGCAGCCGCAGGGGATCCAAAGACAGTGTAGATGACAAGCAAAACTTGATCTGATTTTCAGGCTGTTTAAATGCTGTGTATTTAGGGCTACAGTAATATGAAATCAGACCTCTGTAGCAGCATGTAAAAGATGAATATCTCAGGCTTTTTGAAGATTTCATTTTGAAGTAGGTTGCAAACATCTTGCTTCATCCAAAGATTTTGTTTTCATTTTGGAACGAGCAACTCTATGTAATATAACCATTATAGGTGTTAGGAACCCATGTCAACCCTTCTATTTACTTTGTTAGTATATTGTTGTTGGACGCATATGCTTTGTAAGTCGTCCCCTATGTCACAGGGTTCGGCGAATTTCTTCTATGAAATTCGAAATTCGTTGAATTTTATGAAAAAATCAAAATTCGTTGAAGTTCGGCGAATTTCAACGCCGAACTTGAAGACGAACCGAATCGAATTCGAATATGAACGAACCTCAAGCGAAAATTAAGACAAATCTGAAGACAAATTTATGAGTTTTCGGGTGAAGTTCGCCGAGTTTAATTAGTTTTTTATTAATTAACTTAATTTTAATTGATTAAAAAGGTTTAATTTAAAGCCTAAACCTAATCCCTCAAATTTTCTGCCCCGACTCCCTTCCCGCGTCTGTTGTTTTTTGCCGCGTTTGTTCCGAGTCCACTGCTTCTTTCCATTGCCACCGCTGCACACTGCACAATCCCAGACTCCCAGTCTGCTGTTCGATGTCCTCCGCTGCGGGCCTGCTCATTGGCATCGTGTTGGAAGTGTCACGGCCCACAACAGACTGCCACTGCTCGGCCCCCATCCTGCTGGAAGTGTCACGGCCCACAACAGACTGCCACTGCTCGGCCTACACCATTGCACACACAACATTTCTTCTCCCCGCAACTCCTCCCACTGCAAAGTCGTGCTGGAGTGCACCACTGCTGGCCACACGGTCAACATCTCCACCGCGTGCAGTTCATTTTGTAATTTATAACTGCATTATAAACTGAAAATTGCATCATGTTATAAATTCTAATTTTTTTATCATGTTATAAATTACAGCTTATTAAATTATGATCATGTTGTAAATTTTAATTTCTAGTAACTGATTAGTGATTACTAATTAGTGATTATTACGATAAAATCTGCTAAATGCATGCATTTATTGATGAAAATCTGCGAGCATATATTTTTCTAATAGCTGCAAGCATGCATATATAATGATAAATATGCTTTATTTTTTGTTTTCATGCTTTCACTGTCACATCATTTTAAGTTTTATGTTATGTTTCATGCATTAAAATAATGATAAAATTTCTTGATTTGTAGCCATTTTATTTTTATTCTATATTTTATTTTAATTATATATATATTGGAAAATTATTATATTGCCGAACCTCATCCTGAACTTCATAAAAAAATTCGAATTCGAACCGAATTTCAAGGTCACCGAACTCGAATTCGAACCCAAACCATGTGACATAGGTCATCCCATAGTATTTGTTGATCCATAGTTTGTATTATTGTTGTCGGACGCATATGCTTTGTAAGTCGTCCCGTAGTAATTGTTGATCCATATTTTGTATTTGCCCATGGTTTGTATTGACACATGGTATTGACCCATGGTATTGGCGCTTAGACTTAGTATATAAGTTTGTGTTGAGACCAATGAAGGTACCGTGAAGTTATTTGTATTGAACTTGGTCAAAGGAGGTTGCCCCCTCGAAGTGACCTGCGATCAATATAAAAGTGATTCTGAGTTCTGTTATTTCTGCTATCTCGTGTATTTTCATTAATTAATTGTTACAGGTTCTCCACAATAGGAAGGTGTTAGATGTAATGGTTATAATTAGACTTAGTTGTACTTTTTCCGTGCAATAAAATCACAATAAATGAATCAGGTTGAGTCCCTTTTAATAAAGTGATGTAATCATGAGATAATAAATGTAGTCCTTAAAAGATTAAGTATTTACTATTTACTATTCAGCAACTATGTACATATTCCTTTCTCGCTTACTATGTATTGAAATTTGAGACATTGCATCACTCAATAATCAAGCAATTATCATTCTCTCTCTTTTACTTGAATGTATATTTCGCGTATACAATCTTGTGTAGAAATCATGTTAATGTATTTGTAACTTTGGAATATATTCATTTGTATATTTTATATTGTATTCATATGTTAAAATTGTACTTCCGACGGAGAGGTTTATTCCTCCGATCGGGAAAGTTACTATTGTACTTGAAGGGTTATTAGACTCTCCTAGAGAAGTCCGCCCTGAGTTAAGTGGTAGAGGGTTATTAGACTCTCCTAGAAGAAGTCGGCCCAATTAGGGTTAAAGTCAAGTGAAAGTAAAGTATAAATAGAGAGGGTGCTCCTCTCTATTTATTCATTCACTCACTCACTCATTTGTGCATTAGTGAGAGAGAGGAGGAGTTCGCACAAGTGAAGAAGAGAGAAGCTGCTGGAGACCATTTCTATCTTTTGGGGTTTTGTATTGTTGCTCATTCTATCTCTGAGGAAGTTGTGGGGTTTTCTCCTTTATGGTTTCCCCGATGAAACTCTTTGTGTCTCTTGTCTCTTGTGTTTGATTTGCTGTGCATGTTATTCTCTCAGATAAGATCCTAAATCATATTGAATTAAATAGTGAAAAATCTAACAAATCAAAGTAGTAAAAACCCGAACTGGCACAGGAAACGATGAGGATCAGACTGGGACTGAACTAGTTTCTAAACAAGTTACTAAAAATACATAAAATATGAAAATTTAATCAAATATATATTTATCCATGTAAATTGATGTAAATCTAAACCATTAAACACCAAATATGCAAATAGAGGGGGGGTGTTCATGTACATCAATGTAAATCCAAACCATTAAACACCAAATGCGCAAATGTGTCTGAACCAGTTAAACCAATCTGTCAACCAGTCCAACCAGTTCCCATACTGTACAGCCAGTTTTTAATCACTAGTATAAATCTACAAAAGGATGGGAAAATGGCTCTTGCTTCATGTTACAGCTCACTCTAAGCAAAATAGTATTAACAATCGAAACTGACACAATAATTGGTAGGGTCAGATTGGGATTGAACCAATTTTTTAACCAATAAATAAAAAATCCATAAAATATGAAAATTTAATATATACATATATATATACACACACACAAGCCATTAGACACCAAATAACAAAATATGTAACTAGAGGGGGGCCTCATTATAAAGCAGTAACTTAGGGTTTAGGTATATATATATATATCCAAACCATTAGACACAAAATATGTTACTAGAGGGGGGGGGCTCATTATATAACAGTAACTTAACTTGGGGATTGGGAGGGGTAGGGCACTGTTTTTTTCTTTTCTGGGGGCAAAGAGTCTGAACCAGTTAAACTGGTTGAACCACTCTGTCAACCATTTGAACCCATTTGTGAACCAGTCCAACCAATTTTTGAACCAGCCAGTTCCCATACTGTATTGATCAGTTTTTAATAGACTAGTATAAATCTGACCGAGGATGGGAAAATGGCCCTTGCTTCATATTACATCTCACAGTACGTAGTATTATCCTTCTATATCGTATCTTCTCGCTCTGTAATTGACCAAATGAGAACCCAACATGATAGTACTCTCATGTTTGACTCCAGATCCCAGAGACTTGAAGTTGAAATTATGTACATACATATGCCAGAAAGGCACTAAAGAAGGATATCGATGAATATGTGCTACAAGTCACTTGTTCCATGAAAACTTCTAAGAATGGTTTTTAATCAGAATATGACAGTAATGCACTCATTTCAAAAAACTTATGATGCATTAGTGATATGTCAGTAAGTCGTCTTGACAGACATGATATGAATGAGCTGTCTTATTTACATTACATTGTGGACTAATGTCATGGACGAAAGTACATCCATTACATGTAAAACTGCAACATAAGACAAATGTGAAAAGCATAATGCACAACAATAAAAAGGACTCAAACATTAAATGAGCAAAATTCAGAGAAAATGCCAAGAGCTTACCCCACAAAGAGGTACTGAAGCAGTTCCAGCATGTGGCCCCCCTAATGATATCATGTTATAAACCTGTCCAAACATTAAATGTGTTTATATGGCTCTGTGATGCAACAAGCAGAATATTACTTTAAAAAAGAATAGCATAATGGAAACCCCATGTTGACTAAGAGAGAATGTAAACAACACCTTTCCCACTTGCTAATAGAACAAATGAAGTTAGCAATAAATTAACCTTACTCATTTGATTTCCACAGAGAAGAGTGAGTGATTAAGGAAGGAAATTGACTCTTTATCTGAAGAACACTTTAAATTCACCCCAGAGAGACCATGATAAAACGAAAACGAATGTAGGTTGCAAAACCTGAGTTTGGTTTCATGTATGCCTTTATATATCTAAATTGACTTATGAGAAATGTTTAGGTACCTTGGATTTGTATCTTATGTAAGTAAGCAAAGGATGTTAAGGGCATTTGAAAAACCACCGTGATTTTGCAGGTATTACAGGTGCAATTTGAACAAATAAAAGGAGCAATACTGCAGATTACACAACAGAACTCATAGGTTTTAAGGCATTTAGAGTTACTTTATATACTTTGGATCTTTTCATCTAACAGATTTGAGTAAGGAAAAGCTGTCTACAAAACATAAGGAGAATGAATACAAGCCTAGCTGCAACCTGCTCTTATAAAATTTAGATCCAATATCCAAGGATTAATGGAGTATTGAATACATAAAGGAGAATGTATTACATCAATGGACAAGAATGTTTACAAGTTTACAACCATGCTTTTTTGAATAATATACAGTTATAACTGCAATGGAGCTGTATTGGATTACTTTATTTTAGATGATACATTAGCAATCTGGTTATGATACAAGCAACAGAGATATAAAGGCAATGAAAGGATATGGGATACTAAACCCAATCAGCCCATGTGCGTTTCCAGGGACGAAGGCACTACAGCAATACTAGGGTTAATGGTCATCAATACCGATAGTAGAGGGCCGAGGCAAGTGCCAAGGTTGGGTAACAACTTTTCAGATTCTCAATTTAAGAGCATGTCCAACAGCGATAAGCATGTATTTTGGCTGAAGTTCCATAGAAAGTAATTAAGTCTGCACATATCAAAAGTTGGAGACAATTACAATGGAAGGTATTCTATGTTATTGGAGTATTAACACTCCAATACTACAGTTCCATACAAAAAGTTACATTAATATTGACTTTAATAAAGAGTAATTAGTAATAAGTTGCCACTGGTTAATAAAGTGGATAGGGCAATTATGTAACAGAACTATCAAATAAGTGAGATAAAAGGAGATCCACCTCATTGTATCCAATCAACTCCATTAATAATAACTTCATATATTCCACATCTACCTTGTATCTCATGTAATTATTTTTAAAGCAGTATCAGAGCAATTCTCAACCTGAGCCTGGGGTCAAAGTGTGTGGGTCCAAGATTGAAAACCAAGATTCTGGGAGCAAGAAAAATTGCATGTCAAAAAGGCAGGGTATAAAGTTATAGAGTGCTTTTATGAAAAAAGAAACTAAAAAAACAAAATATTTTTTTTTAAGTTGCAGTGTATTGAATAAAGTTTTTGGAAAAAACATAAAGGTAAGTTTGTGGAAGTACTGGAATAAAGCCGAAGTATAACAAAGAACAATGAAGAACAGAGGGAGAATTAATCCAGCATGACATGTGCACCAAACACAAACAACCGAGGAGGCAAGCATTTAAGAAGCACAATGGTAATTTTATATATAACAGAGTTTTTTTTCCAAGAAAAATATCACATATTTGGTATTTGAAGGAGAAATCAAAATATACATTTCATATAATCTGGTTTCCATGCTTACCCTTATTCATTCTTCTTCCTTACATCACTCTACTCTAATATACTTTTCTGTTATCGTAAACATAAACATACTTAGTAACTTATATTATTCTATTTTATTATTATTTCCCCTTTATATGTTTATATTTTATTATAACTTATTATTATTTCCCCATCAGTTTGACTTCTCCCTTGCTTACTTTGACTTATTTTACTTTGCCTTATAAAAAAATTTACTATTTTCTTCTACACTATTCCCATGGCTAATTACACATCTTTAAATATTTCTCGGCACCATTATTTTCACTTATCTATCAGCTCTTACTTGATCCCCTGACGCTGGGTGGAGTGTCCACTCGAAACACTGGGACGTTTCTAAACTTGAACACAGTGTATTCCAGAAACCCTAATAATAATAATAATAATAATATACATACCTTCTCGGCAACTTGGCACATCAGAGATATAGATCTCTTTTTTCCTAATAACAATAGACATATAGAGTCATAGACTTCTAAAAACTGTCCAAGCTTACTTACATCCAAAAAAGACATAACAGCATTATATCAGAAAAGACATCAGTAGGCTTGTAGCCTGGCATTCTAAGATCTCAAACATTAGTTTCTGAACAGTAACTGGATCTACCCTACTCTACAGGCCTTTAATACAGGTTTATAACTTGTTCAGAAGAAGTCTTCCTTTTATCCATTCTGATGTGATCACTCGGCCTTATGAAGAGTAAAAGCTTCCATGGACAACTGATCTGCAATTTCATTCAATTCTCTGTACACGTGATGAAAAGAAACAGAATCAAACTGGTTTTTAACCTCCCTAAACTTTTCCATCAGTGGCTGAAGTAATAAGTTTTCTATGCTCTTCTTGCCATTTGCTCACTCAATTATAAGTTTGGAATCGCCCAACACTTGAAGACTGCTGAACCCTTTTTCCAAAGCAAAAAATGTTTGGAAACATCTCATCCCACCCTCAAGCGAAAGTGATCTTGCTGATACCTTGCCAACCCCATCAGCCCACGAGAGGCAAACATGTCACAAGTGCAGTTTGAACTTGGGTGAATGGGATAACAACTCCTCTTAGCCACCCAAGCGAGACCCAACTGACACTTTTATGCATAGCAAAGTTATATCTGCGAATATATATATATATATATATATTGAATAAGATGGTAGAATCAATGATATTCGTGGACTAGGGCATCAAGGAACCATTATGCAATTAGATATTAATCATATTATCAAAGACCAACATCTACAACAAATTGGAAAGTTACTTCAGTGCATGGAATCAAAGGAAAGGAAGTGATCAAGGACTGACACCGAAAATAATTATATATGGATGGATGGAGAATCATTAGTGACAGGAATACAACAGGAATATAAGAAAACCTATTACTTGGTTTCATCACATGTAAAACCCTTAAACACAAAGCTTCAAGGACAAGCTTTTCAAAGGGGGGTACTATGTTATGGCCCTACTGGGGATATATATGGAGTTAAATGTATATCTAATGGGGTTTAAATTCTGCGATAAATTGATGATTTTTCCATTCTTAACATTGTGCGGGCCACAAAAATCTATGGTAGCCCATGTCTAACATCGCGGAGGCAGAGAGATCGACCTGGCCGGTTTTAGACGGGCTCGGCCGGTTTGGACTAGTTCGGTACCGAACCGGTCAGTTCAAGCATCGGGTCAGTCGGTTCGGTACCGAACTGCTCCCCAGGCCGAGTTTTCTGCCAGTTTGGGGTTTCAAATTGTCTGTCCGGTCAACACGGCCAGTTCCATTTCTGGTCGGACTGGTTTTTAAAACGTTGGTATATATGATAGGATTTGGCCTAATAGGGGTCCACAAGTGCAATTAGTGAGAATATGTATATATAGAGGACAATGTAGTTATTATTTAGACATGAACATATAATTTGGATATATGGATGTACTTGGGTTATGTTACCGCCTGGAAATGCATGTCTTATTTCACATTTTCATGGGCTTTCTTCTCTCACTAGCACAACATAATATATTTAAAGTTCAGTGATAGCTATAGCCCTCGTGACTGTATAAATATACATTGACAGTCACAAGGTGAAAGGGTGTGACCCATGATGCTTCATCATTATTATTGTTATTATTACTTTATTACTATTATGGTACTACATTACTATTAGTTATTTACTATTTATTAATTATTATTATACATATATATTATATGTATGTCTCATTGCCACCCCCTTCAAAGATGATTTGTCCCCTAAGCATTGTTGATGATAGCTACATCGATCGATTTCCTCTTCTTGATGTGTCTTCCCTGGTACTTCCATCTTCAATTTTGGAGGGTCGTCCTGGTTCTGGATTCAAGTTTGAATGTTGGCAACAATTGTTTGTAATGTGATTATAATGCTTATGAGTTCTATTTTTTCTCTTAATGTGGTGTCTAGCATTCATTAGTATGATATTTAAATGATTTTGATAAGTAAATATTTTTTCTTTGAAAATTTCATTTTTCGCCGGTTGAAATGGATCTACCTTGTGATAGAAGGAAATTGACCCATACAGCTTATACTCCTTCCTTTGCCACTTGAATTCCATGAATTGTTCTTGAAGATTCGTGGCATAAGTACCCAATTGCATCAACCATTCTACTCCTAACACCATATCCATTCCACCAAGTGGTAGGGTTTAAAATCCTATATGTAGTTCCAAGTTTTGTATTCGTAAAAGAACTTTATTGTATCTTCCTATGCCTTTGACCATCTACAATTGTAACAATGAAATGATTATCATAGATCTTATCTCGAGTCCTTCTAAGGCTTTCATGAACCTATCTTTTTGTTCTGGAATCTTAAGCATATCAATTACAGGTACATTTACTTTAGCATGAGTCAACCAATCACCCATATCAATGCTCAAATTATTTGCTATGGGAGGATTTGTTACCTTGGGCATATACTGCTTTGCTTTCATTGGGGCGGGATTTTCTCTTCTTTGATAAGTAGCTCCTTTGAATCTGGCATTGACAATCTCCTAAACCTGGTCTGGTGTAGGCTTCTCCCCATAATGTCTGGTGATAAAATCTTTCTCTTGACTATACTCTATGGCTTGCTACCAATGTTTATCAGACAAAGGGTAAGTTTGGCCTACCATGTTGATGAACTCAGGCTCTCTTTAATGTATTTCTTGGTTACTTGTTTCAGGTAACCCTTGTTCCATGACATGACAAGTGAACAAACAGGTGGATTCTTCATGGAACCCTTTGCATGGTCTACAAAAAGGAGTCACATCTTCCACCATGTTGGTTGTGTCTAACTGATTGGGTGGCCTCTGCTCATAAGGAGGAGCCTTCTTTTGCCATCTCTCTTGGTTTCCTTTAGGGGTAAAATTTTGTAATTGGGAAATTTGAGTGGCATGTGATTTTTCCATAGTAACAAACCAATTATGCATGGTAGTCATTTGAGAAGTACGGTTTGCTACTAAGGATTCTATCATATCAGTCATTTCCTTCATTGAATCGTTTGAAGAGTCTTTGGCTTCTAGTTCTATGGCTTTCCCTTTATCTTGTTGCTTAGGGCCTAAATGTATTCCTCTTGTGAAGCCTGGTAAATTTGATTTTCCTGAGGATCGCATATTTTCGTCAATTTTAATGGCTTGCCTGAGTAATCGATGGATGTTCAGAAAAGAGATTCCTACTCTATAGTAATTAGATTCACATTTTGAATTTAACCTCCATGAAAGACGGAAATCCGACGTCTCGAAATTGTCATTTGTGGGCAAATTATTCAGAGAAAGCGAGACCAACTAGATAGTGACAGCGGGGCCCCGTCATGCTACACCCTCGTTTGGTGTAGTGCTGGACACACCCCCGTGACTCCGATCTAGCCCACATTTTCTTGTGTAGAACCACACTTGTCAAATCCGGATATATTCCTCATACCTCATAGTATATTTGGAATTCCCTTTCCCTCTAATCCACTCATCTCATATAATCTAAAACTGACCAAGAACAATTGCAAAACATTTCCTATTTTCAGCGGCAGCTATTTGACTCCATTTGGCACTGGTCCATTTACAACAATATCATTTGCTTAAAGTCATCTCATGTTGTGAATGTTGTATTTTTATGCTATTGAACTAGATTTAATTTGCAATATCTTGTCTCAATAATTGTATCTCAAAACTCCTAAACAACTTCACATCTGTCACAAAGAACTAATAAGAGCCTTAGTGACTTTTAGGGACTACCCTCCTTGGCTTCATTAGGAGTTAACCTAAACAGAGGAGTCAAGATCAGGTGACAACACTTGACTCGAGACTTGCCCCCAAGGACGCACCAAGCTGCTTGAAGATTTATGTCGCGTTAACCCCAGGTGTGTGTCCAAGCGATAACAAGGTCCATATCAAATTGAAGATGTTGCAGGTACTAACTCTTTCTGCTTAAGCCACTTAAATGGAGATAAATTACCATTTCCTGTTAATGGGCAAGCTTTGAAGAAATTATGCTCAAGTGATATATGATGTCTTCAGGACATCCCTTGTATTATAGCAGATTTCTATTAATTTGATTTCATCATTTGATTTACCCATGCATTGCACTTGTTGTTTTATTGCATTTCATTTTGATTTGAGCAAGGCAGAACGAATGTGTCTACCTTCAATGCATTTGATGCTTGTTGTTTGAAGTGTGTGCAGGTTTACAAGTCTCGGAAGATTCAGAGGTTCTCACGCACTTCCAAGAGAAGCGCATGTCCTGCAATTGGAGCCGGCTATTATGCCCCAAATTCTCTACAACGCACCCTACCAGAGGTGCTAAAGAGGGAGGTCTTTTTTCCATTGTAAAAGGCCAAGTTGAGGCTTTCTTATGTAAAAGCGTTGGTCTAACAGGGCTCAAAACCCTTGGTCTAGTCATGGAAGGTTCTCTTGGTCCTCATTTCAAGGAGTGTTGGCCTAGTTGCTCTGTTGACTACCCCTTGATGGGTAGAAGTCCCTCATCATGTTGGGCATTTTATGCCCTAGGTGGGTGTCTGGTGCACCTTGGGACAAATCCATTAGGACATGGCTCAGGGGCTCCTAGCCACACTTATGTTTTATACTTTGTAGAGGTGATTGCGCTTGTAAGGGTTGTCACACCCACCTTAGCACACCTCATTTATACTCGCTTTGACCTTATCTTATTGTATCATCCCTCCCTCTTGGTCATCTTGGTCTTGAAGAGCAAATAGTCCACCATCCAAGCAAGCTTAAATAGGCTGTAACAACCTACGAAGGAGGACGTTGAGGACAAAAGACACAAGTTGGGGTTAGATGGGGTATGGCATCCTCCTTCCAAGCTCAACTCATCATCAAGTTGAAGCATTTCATCATTTTTTATTCATTATTTTATGTTTTATGAGGTTTAGTCCCCGAATTGTGGATGACAAACCCTAAAAATCATTAAAAGTAATTTTAAAGACAAATTAGGTAGGTAGACTTAAAGGAGGATTAAGTTAGCCTTTTCTCATATAAATAAGGCACCTCTTCTTCATTTGTAATCAAGATCATGGGATCAAATAAGACATTATTTATTTTTCTTCTTGTGTACATCAGCTCTTGAGTGGTGCGCACCTCATTTCTTGGTCAATTTTTTGGGTTGCAAGGATCAAAGTTGATGCATGAGGTTTCTTTACTATCTTCCAAGGCTTGTTGAAGGTGAAAGTACTCTTGAGACACTAATCTCTTCTCATTTTCTTCTCAATTGTGGTAAGATATTTGAATCTCTTGTCTTGCACTGCCGGAGATATCCAAGGTAGGAGTAATTTAGGGTTTTTATGCATAATAGTCTAGTCTTGTTAGTGAGACATCCCTCTTTAAGGGTCTCTCTTGCTTGGGGCTTGGCATCTTTCTTTTCCCTAACTAGATCAAAAGCTAACACAATCTAGGGTTTCTTAGCAGTGTCGTAGTTCATTCAAATATTGAATTTCCAATTCTTAGGAGGAAATGTTAACCCCAATTTCTCGATGCCCGAAAGGAATAAGACCTAGGTCTAATTCCCTCATCTTCACCAAATTCTCTTTTTACAAAATTCATTGTATTATATATTAAAAAAAATCAAAAATAGAAAAAACCGTAAAAATCATTTTTTTTAAATCCAAAAAATATTTATTTTTTGCCATTGTACTTGTTTTACTTGTTCAATTCTGAATATTTACCACTGTAATAAATTTCTGAGCAGACTATATCAATGAAAAATCCACAAAAAGTGAAAATTTTCCAGGGAAAAAAAAGAAGTAGTAGTTTATGTAGTGTCCTTTTTTAATAATTTGGAAAAATTGCAATTTTTGGTCAAATTCGAACCTTGGACTAGTGATGACTAAAGTGCTTCCAAATGACTCCTAAGGATTTCGAATTGGGTCTGAGAGTGTTTAAAGGGTATTAGGATAGAAAAATGAATCTAATGGGTGCTTAGACACTAACAAAAGACTTTTGCAACCTTCATTTGAATTCAGGAGAAAAAATGGGAAATTTACTACTAGTTTCGATGTTCAAACCCCCAAGGGTAGGGGTCACTAATGGCTTCCCAAATGCAGTATGACCCTCCCAACTTTCAGAACAGAGACATGGATTAGTTAGATGACTTCAATGGGCACCCAAATGCATGATTAATCAGTTCCTAAAGGCTGCTGCAACTTCCATAAAACAGATATCTGCAAACATGTCATTACATAAGGGGAAATGTGAGAAAAACGCTATAACTTGCTATGAAATTTGAGATAAATATCCCAAGGACCTACATAAGGTATATGAGACTTCTTCAGTACATTAATGGCTCTCCAAACAGCACTTAAAACCACAAAGATTGACTGAAACAATTCGATACCAAACAACTTCAACTCTTACAACAAGATATGTGGGAAAATGGCACCATTCATACATAGTTTGGCATTTACACATAGTTTAACTTGGATATTCGACCTGAGGTTCATATGAGCATCAAATACAGAGTGTAGAAATCATATTACAAATAAATGGGGGCCCTTGGACTTCCCCAAAGAGATCAGCGTCTCACCATGTGCGCCCTTCCTCCAAGAGCAAGAATATAGAGAGAAAAGTGAGAGAGATGTGGGAACAAGTTGAAGGAGAAATGGTCACGAGTAGCCCTGTAGCTTCAACCTGTAAACAAATGTCTTCATACAGCTCCAATGAAAGGTATGAATGGCCTCTCCAATTGCCAATTAGAATGGGAATCTTGCACTCTCAAAATTGGTACTAAGGCAAGAAGGATAAACATCCACCTTGCATAGACAAGCTATGCTCTCCAATTTTTCCAAATGAGAAATGATCAAAAGCTGGTCTCCTTCTTTCTTCTTGACTATTATTAACCTCCCAAGGCTTCCATGGTTCGAATTCCCTCCAAGAGCTTCATCCCAACTCGAATTAGGGAGAGATTCCCATGAGTGCCACTTGTCCAACATTTCCTAGCCTTCCTCTTCCATCAATTCGAATGGGGGAAATATTTGGCTGCCATAACTCCCTTGTGCGCCCTCTTGGAGGCTATTTTCAGCCCTGACATGTCATATAGGTCAGATGTCAGCAATCAGGTCTGATCCTTGTCATAAGTGTCATAGAATCTTCATCATTGTTGTCATAGAAGCTAGGGAATCTAGCCCAGGTGTCACAATACCTCTAAGATGGCTCTTCCTCTTCCATGGGAGTTATTCTTCCACTCAAATTCGACCCTCATTGAGTCATGCCAAGTATAATGACTCTCCAACTCCCCCAAGAACGTTAGACTCCACCTTGGATTCGAATGGGTGAGAATAGGATGCCATGTGGCATGGAGAATCTTGCCTTGTGTGGGTCCCACACCACCTATGTGCCCTCATGACCAGGTGCCACTTCATTTTCTTATTATTAATATTTATTTAGCCCCTTTTAATATATATTTGTCAATCTAATGTCCATTTGGGGTCTTATAGCTCCCCTATTCCAAATCTAAATGTTTCCACCCCAACCTAGGGAACTAGTAGATTGGTGGAATTTTCCTTTCATGTAATTTATTTGGATGGGGACATTATAGTTTTGCAGCTCAAAAAAGGCCCTAAAAGCGCTGACCACTGACATCAGCCCTAGGGAGCATGACATCATCTTCTAGAGGCTGCTACAGCCTTATTGCGGTCTGGTATAAAAGTTTTGTAGGTCCAATTTTGATAGAAGACCAAACCCTAGTGGTTGTAAGGGGTTCCCACTTCATCTCCAAGCCTAGGTGGGTTGACCCTGGGGGGTTTTGAAGTGCCAAATCGAGCTTTTCAGCCATTATTGCAAGTTATTACAGATCTGAAGGTGAAATCAGTCCCAAATCTCCTCAATCATTCATCAAAACAAGTGCATCCTAGGGGGAAGTGACTCCTCTTTTGTTACCGAGTCTTGGGAGGTATTATTCCAATGATTTTCACAGTTAGATTCCAAGATTTTGTACAAGTTAAGGAGTTGGTTTTATGCAGAAATTGATTCATCTTGCTAAGTAATCGATACTATGTTACATTGCTCCTAAAACTTCCTAGTCATTAAGAGCTTATTGAGTATCTTAATGATTCCATTAAGGCACTGATCGATGAATAAAGTGGGAAGGTCTTGTACAAGTAGAGTTGTTCTCGTTGTATAATATACAATTCTATTTCTACCAACATTTGGGAAGCCTCCTGTGGCCTAAAGAGAGAGGAGTGGATTAAGGTGACAGTGGGTGGATCCCCTGAAAAGTTGTAGATCTTAGCACCGTCTCTTATGACCTAATCCGAAGGGTGCTGTTATCACGCCATAGTAGCAGGGCTACTATTCTTGCTTAGCAGATATCTGCACATTCCAGAGCTTCCATTATTCAGAGCTTGGCTATGATGATTGTATATTTTGAGATCACTCATGATCAGAGCAGTGTATTATTCAGACTTATGTTAGACCTTGTGTCAAGGTTGAGCCTTGAGAGTTCAGATTTGATGACCGATGTGACCCTTTATCCCATATAGTTTCAGTTCAGTGCTTAGAGATGTATTGCAGTAGTGTTTCAGATTATATATGATGATTATTATTGTGATGATCTTATATGACCTATGGATGTTTTATCATTGACTGTGGATTATTATCTTGTTGATTTAGTCATGTTCACATCATCTGCTTGGTATATTATTCCTGGTGTGGCAAACTGTTTAAAATGAACTATAAATTATAAAATGGACATTTACTTGCACATTTAGGTTGTTTGACAAAACTCACTAGTTTACCACCTTACATAGATATGGTCTTTCCTGACACCAGTTGTCTGCTAGTTTAGGCTCCATATTCACTTGACTCCATCCATACATGACTTTCCTTATTTGACTTTAAACCTTGGCCTGTCTTATTTGACTTTCTGATACTGAGGACTTCCCCATTTTCTACCTCTATGTTTGGACCGCATCCCTGTATGTTCAATGTCTCGGCTCTAAGTTGGTGACAAAACTTACCTTTGGTGAGTTGGATTGTAGGCCTAAATCATTCTAGTCGGTTGTCCTGATGTTTGGCATTGGCTCGAACTCCCCCTAGTCACTTGAGATGTTGTTGGCTAAAACTGAAAGCTCATGTACTACTTATGGAAACTTATAAATTCGCCCATGGAAACTAAAAAGGGCAAGAGCGATGAACTGCTAAAAATACTCCTTGAAGAGTATAAGAAAAGTCCAAAAAGCAATGATTCTTAGAAGCTATATCTAAACAATTGTTGATCTTATATGTATATGAAAACATGCCCTGGATGCAAGCTGCAACTAGTTGTGCTTATCAGCACACCTGAGATCCGAAGGGTTATGTAGGCCAAAAAGGCCATGAAATGAAATGGAATGATCCTAATGAACCTGGATCAACTTGATGTAGACATGATGCCTAAGTTGAATAAGCACTCTCTAAACAACTTATCCATTTGTGAGGCACAGCCATCCCCCGTGTTATTTTGTCTAGCACAAAGTTTGTAGTTTTCCCCTTCTCCCAGTCCAAAGTATTTTTGAGTTGAGTAAGACAAGTCAACCCCTTGGCCCAACCTTGTTCCTAGCCTTCATCCTTCACTAGCAGTTTGACCATGTCCAATGGGTGAGTTTGTCATTTAAACTATTGTGCAAGTAACTTCATATAATAAATAAATATGCTAACTTGATTAATGCCACTGAATGGATGTTATACTTTGAGCTAAGCTGTGAGAATGATTAGAGGAACATGTCTTAGTCTACTGATATGATTTTTCCTTGGTTATATATGGACCTAGTCAAACCTAGTTTGACTATGGTCATTTCTTGGGATCCATGATGATGTGGGCCACATATGCTTATAGATGATGATTGATGGACCCACATACTCTTGAGGATGATGCCATATGATGGATATAGGATGCAGATGATGATTGATGCAATTCAGTAGTTTTATTTATTACTTCAGATCATCAGATTATACACTATCCATATATGGTGGACCCTACAGTTGGCCCATTAGGGCAACCCATGGTGTATGAGTACACATTTCTAGTGGATTTGGGTCTTCTGGATCCAATGAGACACTTATCTTTCAGTTCCGGGCACTTTTGATAGTGATTGATGCAGTTTTACACTTGTTGACCAGATTTGGGGCTGATTTCCCAACCTGAGCAGCAGGGGCCATGAGAGGCCAGTTCACCTAGGGTGCTGTATGAGGAGGGGGTAGTCCAACCACTTGTTTTTACCATTTACCCCCCATTCTGGAGAGCCTGGTGGGCTCAGTTGGACAGCGTAGATGCCCTAGGAGGCATTTTTGGCACTTTCACAATTACCGAGGCAGTTAAAAAATGGGATAAAGTGGTCACTAAGGAATTCGATTTGGGCAATTGAGGCAAGGTTTTGGCACTTGGTTTTCACAGAGGTCTTCCAGGGTGATCCCACTATCTTCCAGCCAGTTTTCACCATGTGGGTAGGCCCACAACGATCACAGGAGGTCTTTTACTGCTTGTCTGTCACAGATTTTGAGGACAGATTTGATCATTTATATTATCTTGGACATATTTTATTATTTTATTGTGCCTTGGGGATGAGCTAGTAAGGATTGATGCCTCCTAGCCCCACCATGTGCTTCTTATGTTATGTCCTAGTCATTATGAGGTTGATTTTTGTTCTTTTACCCCTCTAGTGGATGACGTCATCCTCACTTTGTACCATTTAGTTACGGCGTCATCATTATATTGGGTGATCCATGTGATATATTGTTATGATTCATTATTAGCCATTCATCATGTATTGAGATCTTTTAATCTCAACCACTCATTTGATGTAGTATTGTAGAGTGGTATAGGGTTTTGGTCTTTATTATCCTATATAAGGAGGAGACCCCCTATTGTATAGCTCACCTTTGGAGCTCTGGAATATTGGAATAGAACACTTCTTTGTGGAGCATTTCTCTCTTGTCTTGTGGATTCTCTTGCATCTTGAGTATACAGTATCTCTTCAATGTATCATTGTGGGTTTTGGTTCTACAACTATTTGTCTTGCAGGTAAGTCGAATTGGTGGAGAGGAGGGCGATTTCTTGAGGGTTATTGTTGGAGGGATCCACATATTCTCTCTTGGGTTGATCTTGTGATAGGGAGTATCATTATTGTATCTTCGTGACATAGTTGATGCTTTCTATTACATCTTTCTATCATTTTCATAATCATCTTACTTGACTTGTTTCCTTTGATCTTGTCTTGTAGGAGGAGGACGATTTGGCTTGGAGAATCAAAATTGCACTCTTGAATATACACATAGGAGAATACTATCAATTTGAAAGGTGGCCATAAGCAATTGAGGTAAGATCTACAAGGTATGTGTCTCTTCCCATCCATTCTCTCTTCATTGGTCACAAACCCTAATTAATCAAAACCCCAAATTTTGGTTTTTCTTAGATCTACTTAGATCTAGCCTTGCTTTTGAAAAGATCTTAAGAACCCACCTCTATAGCATCCACCCCTAGTTGGATCTATAATTTGGTGGTGATTGGGTTAAAATTTACACACTTTCAAGGCAATATAGCTCTCTTGAGGCAAATCGCACTTCCTTGGGAGAGGCTTGTTTGGTTAAATCTAGCATATGGGTAGGTGAGATCCCGCTGGATTTGCAATCTACATACTTGATAACCTACCCCTAGACTCTTACTTTGGTGATTTCTATCTTGTGGGCATCATTCCACATTTCAAGGGATTAAAACCCCATGTTGGACTACTTGGCACCTTAAAACTCAAATCTAGTAAGATCTAACCCTTGGATTGTCTTGATTTTCTAGATCCACATGGATCATTGCCTAAACCACTTGGATCTACAATTTGGTGGCCATTGGACTTGATTTGACACACCTTATCCACCTTTTAGCCCTCCTTGAGCAAGGTCGCACTTCCTTGGGTGACTGAGTTTGCCCACTTCTAGGACCTGGGTAGTTGAGATTTCAGTGGATTTGGAACGGGCATACCTTGAAACCTGTATCTAGAGTATCATTTTGTGACGATCTGCCTTGGGGGTAGCATTCCTTGTTTTAAGGGATTGTGGTCCACTTGGGTCATTTCATGAAACCCTAGATCTAATCCAATCCAACCACTCTATCCCAATTAGCCCACTTGATTTGACTTCTAGGTGTCCCGATCTACACTTTGACATATCTTTTGACTCCATTAACCCATCCAACAAGGCACTAGTCCTCCTTAAGCAAGTCGCACTCCTTGGGAATTGTGTCGAACCTTAGATCCCGTAAGTGGGTATTCCTAATTTCAACTTAGATCCATAGATCTACTCATTATATGCCCCTTAGTACCAATTTCATCCCTTAAAGTCCACCTTGTGGGTCCCATTTGAGTCATTCACATATCCCAAGAAAGTGGGTCCCACTTGTGTAATACATGGTACTAGGTCTTATCTTTTTAGCTCATCATGTGGCCTAAATCATCATACATTGGTTGAAACACTAATCATCTCTCAAACCACCTTCAACCATACTTTAACTTCTAGGTCCACTTAACCTTGCATTGGTTTCCGTAACTCATCATTTACTTATCCCTAGGAACCTTTGTTTGGGTCCAATCATCTTTGATTGGTAATAGGGTCTCCCCCTAAGTCTTGATTCATCTAGATCTAAAGCGAAGAGTGCCTCGGTTGACGTGACTCCCACCTTGCACTGGGAACCGTGGCATCTCTTGGGTCACCTCTTTAGTTGTCCATCTCCTCTACCGTCCCGGATGGGATACCACTAGGGACAACTACAAGTTGTGTGATAACAGGTGCTAATCTCTGAGGTAACAGAGTGCACCCCAAAAAAGTAAGAAAGGAGAAAGTTATTGTCTCCCTTGTGATCTTGTGCATGTCCTTCAACTCATCAAGCGAATTGAGGTTAGCTAATTCTCTTTCTTTCTTGGTGATCTTTCTTAAGCAAAGCCCTCTTGGTGAGTCTTTGGTTGACTCCAGAGTCCATAGCCCTATTTCTTTTGGCATTAGTCTCTCCGTACAACCATATATTTATAAAATCAAGCCTCCTTTTTATGTTTTAGATGAAAACTACAATCTCTAAAGAAATTCATAATCAGATTTTATTTCTAGATCTACTTACTTTTATTCATTAAATATCTCTAAGAGTAGATTTAACAAATAAATCTGAACCTTTGCTTCATAGAATACAGCTTTAAGATTCACATTTTTCAAGTTATGCAAGTAATTTCCAAGTTTTATATCCTTTTCTTGCAATACTTCCAAATTTTCCGCAATCTGGAATTCACATACTTGTGCAAATAAAGTATAAACCAGATTTTTGCAACTCAACTATTGGGCATAAAGTTTTAATTCGGTTTTCTGAGTTGCATAGGATAAAAATCTGCAATAATTTTTATCAAAGACTAGCCTAGTCTCTAGACAATGCAGATTGTGCTTCAGTAACCTACGGTTGCAAAGCTATAATTTATTTGTGGGTTATTTAGCACTATTATCAATTCTGAAATTTAGTTCAAATTGTGCACTTTTGCTCTTATTAATTTCAGAATTCTTAATTTCCCTTGCAAGCATTGAAGCATATTTATTCAAGGAAATCAATAGTCGTTTTTACCACTGCCCCTTTGAGCATAAACACCTAAAACTTTTAAAACAATCTAAGTTGCTTAGGTCCTTAATTCATGCTTCTTTATCATCTCACGTTATCTCATTGAAGTATGTATTTTCATTTTAATCCAAGTGGTTCATGGTTGAAGCTTTCCTTTATTTGTCTTGGGTTTATCTGAAGTTCGAAGTGCATCTCTCTTATTTCATATTATTATTTGCACTCAAGTAATAATTAACTCTCATGCTTGATCTTTTGGTCATTTAAATAATTTTCAAATTAGGGAAGCCTCACTTGGATTTTTTTTTAAAGTCGACCTCAATAGAGAGATTGAATGTTAAGGTGACTGTGGCACCCAACCTAAGCTTGCCTCCAAGGTTGCACTAGTGAGTTAAGACTTTTCTCACTTAGGTGCAAATTAGGCAGTAACAGTGGGTATGACAAACATGCTTACAAGGCCTTGGGGAGACACTGTCTTACAAGATGCTAATACCAAAATAAGCACACCACTTCTTATGGTATCATATCTCTATTATGTTGAGTGTATACATTTTTATTGCCATATCGCTTTAACAATATTTCTTGCAATTAGGTTTGATTTTTTTTGTCGAAAAAAGGTGTATCATAGATTGGCATGTTTATAATTATTAGATTCGCATGTGGGTCTCTTTGAGATCATCCATGTAAAAATATGGCTTAGAAATTTCTCTTTTTTTGTGTACATAATTAAGAAAAGCTTTGCAACTATGCACAGTCAAGTACTCTAAAGAAACTACATTGGTTTGATATTGCTTTTTAACATGAAAAATGTATAAGAGCTAGCCCTATTATTAATCCAATAGGTTACTTTTCTAAAATATTTTCATACTTTCCTGGCTTTGGAATCATAAATATTAATTTCAACAGCTTTCACTAGACGTCGTTTCTTGCCATGTCCAATGCATATAGTGATTTGGTATTCAAAAGCCTAGATGGTTATCTCAACTGGTCAGAGCCAAACATGAGATCTCTCCCTCGATGTAGGGGGGTCACAAGTTCGACTCTTCGATTTTCTAGGAGCTGAGTTTGCACTCCCACATTGTACTCATACTGGATGTATCCTTTAGTCCCATTGACCTACTTTTGTGGTCATTCGTTGGACATTAATAAAATTATCTTATCTTATCTTATCTCAGGGAGAGATGCTTGGAACCTAGGCACTGCCTACTTTACACTGGGTATCATCCTCAAAATGAGGGGAAGTGCCTAAGAGGTTTCCTAGGAGTTGTTTTCCAAGGAGAGAAAAGTTATTTGGCAGCCTTCTTAGGATCCTATGAATTGAAGCATTGTCCCATCATAGAAGCAATACAGATCTACTTTAATAGATTAAATGGATGTCGAAAAATCTTTGTTTGGAAAATGAATCAGAATAGGAAACACCTTGCTAGCGTTTTGTAAATTTGTTTACCTAGTTCATATCCTTGTTCCATGTGTTCCCAAATTTAATGAGGGAATTTTGAAGAATATCCCAAGAATTACTTGACTATTTGAGTAGAATATTTTGTGGCAGTTTAGGGGAGGCAGGTGCGGGGGGGGGTTATTTTTTATCCTGGAGGAAGAAAAGTTGCCGAATTTTCCTGGGGACTAGGCACAAGAACTAATAATGAAGCAGAATGGATGGTGATGTATCATTCTCTTGAGCTAGCCTCATCTTTAAACATGGAAAAATTACAGGTAATTGGAGACTCCAGGCATGTAATCCAGAACATGAATAACAGCTCTTCGAAAGGAGCAAAGAGCCAAAATCTTCGAAAAAGAATCAAACTTCTTTCTCTCCCCTCCGATACTCTATTTCTCCATGTTCTCAGAAGCCTCAACTCAACAGCGGATAGACTTGCTAATATTGGAACAACATTGGGACAAGGTCAGTTAGTACAAAATAAGGTCTTGGGACATAAATTCATCCCCTAGAGAAGTTAGACATGGAACTAAATCACTTTCCAATGTTTTCAAAGAGAAAAGTTTGGAGGCGATCCTCCCGTGGTGGGCTCCCGGCCTTCTCTGCATGCGTTTCCCATCAGATGGCACGTCAGAAGCCATGTGCCTTCACATCTGGCTTCAAGGCTCTCACGCTCCAGCATTTATTGCTGCAGGGCGGTTTAATGGAGTGGCTTCGAAGCATGGAGCAGTTTATTCCCATTTCACTCGGCCCAGGGCTACAGCGTCTCTCCGTTTCAGAGTTAGAACCTCGGCAGCGTGAAGAAGACCCTCGCGAATTCAGCATTATGGAAGGGATTCAGCAAGCCATTGCCACTCTCAGTCAGGTAACCTCGGAAGTCAAGGTTTATTTAAGTAGGACGCATTCGGCGGTCTGTTCCATTGCAGATCAGAATAAAGAACAGAACATGGAATTTAAATATGTCCACTCCCGTCTTTCCTGTGTGGAATCCCGTCTGGACGACATTGAGAGGAATACCAATGAACTTCTGGGTAAGGTGGATAGCATCAGAGAAGACCTCACTGTCTTCATAAGCAAAACTCAATACAGCCAGGTCCAGGAAGCGCCTTCTGTTAATCAGGGAATGATGGAAGCTGCTTCCTTTCTGCAACAGAACAACAGATAGTTTCTCTACTTAAGAAATTTTGGAAGTTGCCCCTCATAGGTTTCATATGAACTTCTTATTCTGAATGTATTTTTGTTTACTGCTATGTAATCAGTTCGTAAGGGTATATACTAGTAAAATGACTAGAAATTTCAGGGAAATTAGGAGGAAAGACTCTGAGAGCCATATTTCTTGTAAAACCTGCGGTATATCACTTTTTGAAGCAGAATCATGGCTCAAATTTTGTAATGAATGGCTGTGCACAGCCTTTTATATATATATCTAAAATCCCCTGTTTCTGTTAAAAAAAAATATTTTGTGGCAGTTTAGATCAATCATAGTTATCAAATAATTTATGTAATTCTAGGCTCTTCAAGAATTTTTGAAGGTAACATAGCTTGATCTATAGTATTGTAAAATAGACATACTAAGATGTTTCTCCCTAAATTGCTATTGTTATATGTTTTTTATTGATGATTGTGTTATTGGTTGTATCAACGATGCTTTAGCACCATAAAACATAACAAGAAGCCATAAACCTATGACATACTGAATCTGGTGAAATGAATAGCATAGGCATAATAAGTCCATTGTGAAACAAAATTATCAAGTGTAGCTTCTTGGAGTAAAACCAATCCCTGTTTGAATGGAATCTAATTCATGGACCTCTGTCATGAAATTTTCAAGTATGGTCAATCCTAATTATTAGGGGCTTTCATTAAACTACCGTTATAATAAAGTGGCAAAATATATGTCGTTGGACCTGAAGCCTGTGACAATTTGTTTGATATGAAAACATCCTAGTGTTTGCTTCTTGAATTGTGTGCCGTGTGCAAAATGTAAGCCTTGGTTCAGTACACAGAGCAGTCATTGTCTCTCGTTCAATCCATCTGAATGTAAGCAACATTCTAAAGAAATGGAACAATTTATACCTTAAATTTGTTTGGTGTTCCCTCTGTGTGTTATTCCCTCTTGATCTAAAACACTTTAGTGACATATGTAATTGAATATATGGTAGACAATATTCAGTTTCAACCATCCAGTGCATTTAGCACATTCAAAGTGAGAAAAAGGGAATTTATAAATGTACCCTACTTATTTGGCCTACACATAATTGAAATAATTCAAATTTGGCACTGGTAGCAATCCAATGCACTAAACAAAAGCACAGATACTAGAATCAAAGCATAATTAAAGGAATATTCATATTAAGATTGTTGGCAAAAAACTTACAGGGGGCCCTCCATCACAGAATTCAATGACTCCACGACCTATCACATTGCCCTGAAGATGAATGCCAAAAATAAGAAAAAAGATATGCACACAGTTTTATAGTATTCCCAGCGAAGAAGGAAACTTACAGTAAAACACAGAAGAAGTTCAAAAATTGAATAATTTCATAAACTCCATTTCAAATATTACAAAAAAAATTAGTGGTTGAGCCATATTATCATGCTTTAAGTACCTAAAGAAAGTAAAAGAATGAAAACACACAAATAACAATAAACCATGAGTGGAATGTAGAAATAGAAATTTAAGTTGAGAATGAAATTTTATTAATGTCCCCTTCAATGGCCAAGAGCAATCAATAGGACAGAGACACATTAACAGATAGGGATAAACTAATGAGAAGATGCCTCAAATATCTCCAAAATAAATATATCTAATATAATCATCAACCAAGGTAAGAAGAATCACAGAAACATTAAAGTAGGACAGAGACACATTAACAGATAGAGAATGAAATTTTATTAATGTCCCCTTCAATGGCCAAGAGCAATCAATAGGATAGAGACACATTAACAGATAGGGATAAACTAATGAGAAGATGCCTCAAATATCTCCAAAATAAATATATCTAATATAATCATCAACCAAGGTAAGAAGAATCACAGAAACATTAAAGTAGATCATTATGACAAAACATTATATTCTTGTGTAGTATTACCCAAGAAATAACAACAACTAGGAGCTTTACATGTGGGTGCAGGATAGCTATACAAGGACCAACTCTCGACACTCAAGCTCAAAGTGTAAAACTATGTGAACATGAGCAATACTAAAATAATATCATTCGAAAGACAAACCAAGATATCATTAAGTCTCGCACATTAGGATGGAAAATTTTCAATGTATAATTACCAAAGTATGAAGATTTTATGGTCAAGCTCAAAGTTGTTAATGTACAAGATAGAAGCAGTGACATGTTGGGGCATACTTGTCGATGTACATATACGAGGGACAGTATTGTAGGACAGGTTGTACAACTATGTAAAAACAAGAAACTCAAATCTAGTTCCCTGGATTAATGTAATGTTAGATGTAAACTTTTAATCCTAAGCTCTAATTTGGAATATGATTTATGTAATATCTACCAAGATAAATGCTATAGTGCAAATTTAGAGCCTTACATTTGTATTATAACAAGAAACACTTGGAAGCTCAAAGGATGGCAACACAATGAAAGGTAATAATTTATTCGGTTGACTCAATGACTAGTATTAAGCAATTAATGGAATTCTTTATGTACCCTTGATTTCTCTTTGTTATGGGACTTCTCTTGAACTCTCTAAAGTGGCAAAACTCTATCAGACTTGT
Source organism: Larix kaempferi (assembly GCA_027924585.1). NCBI lineage: Eukaryota > Viridiplantae > Streptophyta > Pinopsida > Pinales > Pinaceae > Larix > Larix kaempferi. The sequence goes on from BSBM01000372.1 coordinate 29,400,242, forward strand.
GTCCCAGGGGTATCTTATCTCCTTCTCAAGCTCTTGGGCTACTTCAACCAACCGTCTCCTACAACCCTCTACCACTAGAGGCTTTCATTCATATGTACTCTCTCCATGTGCTTGGTTGATATCTATTGTTGAATCAGATGCTTTGGATCTAGGGTTTCTTGGCTTTGTCCCGACTCCCCATTATTTATTTGGGTCATCCTCAACCACACCTCAAGGGAGGTTACCAACAAAGGAACTACAGGAAGAGCTCATATTACTAAGGGCAGAATTGATCTTCCGAATATGGTAATATCATTTGGTTATTTGTATGGTTGAATTGCTAGTGTAAATATTACTTTGTTCTGGGTGATGATTTCCAGATTGTTTTGTGGGAATATCTGACACTTTATAGCACTACATAAGCTCAACTCTTATTGGCCTTTTACGCAAGTGATTCATATATTCCCATCCCAAGTAGCACCTTTCCCCTTTTCCCGTTTTACTTCAATTTGGTTTTTGTTATCCACTAAAATTGCACTTAGTGGATTCTGAGTGAACCGTCGACGACTTGAACAATCCAATTGTTCATCATTAGTGTTATGAGATCCATCAGGCCAAATTTTGGCCATTTTTCAAATAATTGCATGTTCATACCCTCGGGAATATTGTCAAAATGTGCTAGCATGACGGTCTTAGGATATGAACTTGGCTTCCTAGGACTTAGACATCAAATGCAAACATTCCATGGTGTATTTTCCCTTGTCAATTATGCATTGCTGAATATGCGATGTATAATCGATGAGTTTTTCACCCACTCCTCCAAAGCTGGAATGTCTTCTTGGTGGTTAGGCCTTAGAAGGTTATTAAAGCTCAAGTGTCAATGTTTATGAGCATGCTAGACATCAAATTGAGTCATTATGAACATGCACTAGGTCCCCTAGGATTTTCAGACAATTCCGAGAAAATAATTTTTCCCCATTTTACGGGCTTTTTTAATATTTTAATTAAAAAATCCAAAAATATAATAAAAGTGTGGTTAGGAGGTGAAATTTGCCATGGGGGTGCTCTTTTTCTAACCCAGAGCACCCATTAAACCCCTAAACCCACTTTTCCTAAGTTCTAAGAGAATATTATTCACTTAAATAAAAATTCTCTCGAAATTAATAAAAGAGAATTACTTAATTCAAAAATAAAGATATTGAGAAAATCAAATTTCCTAAATTGAAGGAAATTTGTCCAACTGAAGGCCCAGTTGACTTGGCAATCTATATCGGGGATCAAATCTAGCATGATATGGGTGATTGGCATCAAATCCGAGCAACTACAAGTGATCTCTCATTGGGAAATGCACCCCTCTCCATCTTGGGCGACCTCTTCATATGTGGCAACTCGTGGGAGAATGGATAGAATTTACAAAGCTTAGTGGGGGTGCCCTCCTTATGTGGCAGCCACCTCACTCCCAATCCCATCAATCATGGATTGTATCAAGGAGGAAATCAAGCCTCCATTCATGGGATGCGCCCCTCTTGAGATCTCTAACCCTAATGTGCCCCCCTCCTCCATTGGGAAATGCGCCCCTCTCCATCTTGGGCAACCTCTTCATATGTGGCAACTCGTGGGAGGATAGATAGAATTTACAAAGCTTAGTGGGGGTGCCCTCCTTATGTGGCAACCAACTCACTCCCAATCCCATCAATCATGGATTGTATCAAGGAGGAAATCAAGCCTCCATTCATGGGATGCGCCCCTCTTGAGATCTCTAACCCTAATGTGCCCCCCTCCTCCATTTCTTATTTAAGCAAGCGCTTGGGCTCTCATTTGGTCATGGTCAGAGAGGACCAAAAGGCTGGCGATTCTTGTACTGTACTTTGTAACATCTTTTGGAATAATAAGGGCTTTGGAGGCAAATCTGTGGTGTATTGCTCTATGTGTGTGGATGCGAATGTCAATGGTTTATGACATAACTGTAGCGTAGCGTAAATATTTGTTGCATTTGTGGATGATCAGGCCTTCAAAGGACTATTACTAGTTGGTAGGATTTATGATTCTAGTTTGATTTCATATATTGCTTGCTCATGTCCACAGTATAAAATTTGTATGTTTTACTTGTTTGTAGGCTTACTCTTTTGATTTCTGGCATGAGAAGTGTTATCACATATATAGTAGCCGGGCTACCATACACTATTTTTCAGATTCCAATACACTTTTCAGCCAGTTCCCTTACATTGAGATGTTGAGATGAGCATCTATTATGGATCATGATTATTACATGGACAGCAGTTTTATTCTCCATGCCATGACTGAGTTTCAGGACACTCAAAGAGATGACCGATGTAGCCATTTAGCCATTATTACAGAGCAGTTAGTAGTGCCCAGAGTTACAGCAGCAGTTTCGGAGGACAGATGATGGTTCAGGTATTGTGCATTCAGGTATATGACTCAGCAGGTATATTGTGGTGTTTTGGTTATATTGCTTTTATATTCATTCTTGTAGCATGTCTTAGCGTTTAGTATCATGATCTGGCGATCATATAGATATGTGGACCTAGTTGTACCTTTATATATATATTACATTGTCCCCACTCAGACTTAGAATTTCACTACCCATACTCATTGGTTTTACCCTCCCTAGGGAGAATAGGGGTGATCATTCCCACCATACTTTGGTTTGCTAGTGTTGGTCTCATTACTCACTGTCTTCATCCATCCATTACCTCCCAGTTTGTTATTCACCTTGACTTACTACTTGACTAGTGGCATGGAGGACATTCCCCCACTGTAGCCTCTATGTTGGATAAGCTTCCCTGTTTATTGTGTCTCGGCTCTGAGTTGGTGACAGAACTTACCTATGGTGAGTTGGATTGTAGTCCTAAATCATTCTGGTCGGTTGTCCTGATGTTTGGCACTGGTACGAACTCCCCCTAGTCACTTAAGATGTGTTGGCTAAAACTAAAAGCTCATGTACTACTTATGGAAACTTATGTAAATTCACCCATGGAAATGTAAACTCTAGAATGTGTTTATCAACACACGTGAGTAAAGGGCAAGAGCAATGTAAAGCTAAAAATACTCCTTGAAGAGCATAATGAAAGGTCCAAAAAAGCAATGGTTCTTAAACTCTATATCTAAACGATTGCTGACCTTTTATGTATATGTACAAACATGCCCTGGATGCAAGCTGCAATTAGTTGTGCTTATCAGCACACCTGAGATCCGAAGGGTTATGTAGGCCAAAAGGCCATGAAATGAAATCAATGGATCTTAATGAAACTGGATCATCGTTTATAAAAGTAGACATGATGCCTAAGTTGAATAAGCACTCTTTGAACAACTTATCCATCTGTGAGACACTGCCATCCCCAGTGTTACTAGTTGTCCAGCATATGTTAGAGTGTGTATTCCCTTTCCATTTCCAAAGTGTCACAATGTCAAGTCAGTAGTCACCCTTTGGCCTAGCCTTTTATTCTTTAAGCCTTCACCCTTCACTAGCAAATTGATCACAACTATGAAGTGAGTATGGTCTTGAAAGTCTGGTCTGAATAATAATGATAATTAATGACTTTATATATTTGGTTTTAGATTGCCAGTAATGATTACTTCTTGTTATAATTGCTACTTGCATGAATTATAGAGCATACTTTAACCTTTGACACCTTGCAGCAGTTTGATGACACCTTGAGTTATATTTTGGTTATGTTGACTTGGTCAAACCCAGTTTGACCGGAAGTCAACCACAGGACATGAGGTGGCAGACCTCAGATGATACAGAGATATGATATATGGTCTGGTACAAGTCACCATGATGGTTCTATGCAGTGGTTTCAGGCTTATGATGATGATTTGTGCTTTTCAGCACTTTTACAGGTTATTATTATTTGGTCTGCCGGATATGATGGACATTTATTTTTGACCATGCAGAGGTCTATATGGTGTATGAGTACACATCTTAGATAGATTTGGGCTCTCTGAGTCCAATGAGACAGTCTGTTTTCAATTCCGAGAAGTTACAGTGATTTTTAGCCTCAGTTGGCTATCCTAGTGCAATTTTGGCCTATCAGAGGCCCTGTCAGAGCAGTGATGAGATTTGATGGGTTCACCTAGGGCGTTGTGCATGGAGGGGGTGGTCCAGCCACTTGTTATTACCATATTACCCCCCTCCCAGAGAGCCTGGTGGCCTCACCTTGACAGCGCAGGAACTCTAGGAGGCAGTTTGGGCAATTTCACACTTCCCAAGGCAGATAAGAAATGGTAAAAATGGCTACTGAGGAATTCGATTTGGGCTACTGAGGCAAAGGATTGGCATGGGATGATGTTTGATGATAAGTAGGATGTCTTCCACACCTTCTTCAGGAGTTTCAGCTTCTAGTGGGACCCACACCCATCACTTCCGGCATTTTATATTGATTTTGGGAGCCTCCCAAGGCTCACGACTTTCCCAGAGAGGCACGATTTGGTGCTTAGAGCATTATTTTTTGGATATTGTGCCATGGGGATTGACCAGGGGTGTTAGAAATTACCCCTTGGACCCACCATGAGCTAGATCTTAAGTTTATTCATTGACTTTTGGTGGGACCCCCTCTCCTAGGGCGATTTGGTCCATTGATCTATTGTATTGTTATATTGATCCATGTATTTTTATGTTGAGCTCATCTCAACCATTGAGTAGATCACTTTGATCTTTTAATCTTAGCCATCCATTCAAAAGGTGGTTAGGATTTTGGCCTCTCTCCATCCTATTTAAAGGAGAGAGCTTCTCATTGTAAAGGGTCTTTGGCTCTTGGAATCTTGATAATAGAAAAACATTCTTGTGGAAATTCTTGGGTCTCCTTTGCATCTGGTGTTCTTAGATGGTGATTGGAAAGTCTATTGCATCCTAGCATTTGGAAATTTGTGGTAAGATCTATATTTTTTGGAAACTTTTGTCTTGTCTACAGGAGGGCGACTTCAACTTGGGCATTTTTGCAAGGCTTCTTCAACTCGCTCACTTGGCATTTGCTTGTATCAGGGGGTTATCATTAGTATCATTGTGATCTATGCTATCTTTCTGTTATTTCTTTTGTGGCATTAGTCTTATCTCTTGTTTGTAGCAAATCTGATATGGTTGACATTTGTTATGCAGGAGAGAGGGCGCATTGGCTTCCTTGGACTAAATTGACTTCATAGAAAACTACCTCAAAGCTTCTCAAATTGATCGGGTTTGCATAGATCATCATTATCAAGGCATCTACAAGGTTATCCAGGTGAGATCCACAGGTTTGTTCACTATTTCTTGATCCCAATCCATTGGCATAAGCTTCCTTGGACTAAATTGAGGGCGCATTAGCTTCCTTGGACTAAATTGACTTCATAGAAAACTACCTCAAAGCTTCTCAAATTGATCGGGTTTGCATAGATCATCATTATCAAGGCATCTACAAGGTTATCCAGGTGAAATCCACAGGTTTGTTCACTATTTCTTAATCCCAATCCATTGGCATAAGCAAATAACTGTTAAAACTCTCATTATTCAAACCCTCATTTTACATTTTTTCAAATCTACTTGGATCTAGTGGCCTTTTGGGTAAGATATTGAAAACCCACCTCTATAGAATCCACGACAATTCGGATCTATAGTTTGGTGTGGATTGGCTTCCATTTGACCCCTTTCCCAAGGCCCCTTAGCCTCTCCAAGTGAGGTCGCACTCCTTGGTTGGGTGAGTTCTGCTAGATCTAGGACCTGGGTAGGTGAGATCCCACTTGATTCATACTCTCCACACTTGATAACCTACCCCTAGTGCTTCACCTTGTTGATTTTCACCTTGTGGGCCCCATTCCTTATTTTGAGGGTTGTGCCGCACTTGGGTCACTTGGTGATGCATTTTGAATCTCAGATCTACTGAGATCTAGCCATTGGATGACCTTGATCTTCAAGACCCACCTTGCTTTACACCTTGACATCCCTGATCTACAGTTTGGTGGACATTCGACTCCATTTGGCCCATTTTCCAAGGCATTGATCCTTCTCCCAAGGCTCACAACTTTCCTGGGTTGTGAGATTTCCTTGGTGGTTGATCTTTGTCTGGTTGCTTAAACACTTAGATACTGTCATATCCATATATCAAGCAAAGCTAGAAAGCCCTAACTGTCAGATCTCTGATTTGGGACACTTTCCCCGTTTTAAGGGTCACATTTCCCAAGGCAGTTGATTTTGACCATTTGAAACTAGCTCTGAATCCTGGAATCATACCTTATCCTAAAGCGAAGAGTGCCTTGGTTGGCGTGACAACCATCCGTTTGGGAACTGGGGCTCTCTTGGTTCACCACTTTAGTTGCTTGTCCTCTCTACCATCCACCTTGGATCCATCTTTAGGGGCAACTACAAGATTGGTGATAACAAGAAGCACCGGATTTGACGTTTTTGTGCAAGTAGTTTTAGTTGTGCAGGTTGTCTAAAGCTTGAATGTGCAGATGATCTAGTTTGACTCTATTACTCTTCAAGTACTTTCAGGATACAGTCCCTCCACTCTCCACCAGCAGGCTCCATAGCTCAAGCATTCATAGGATTCCAACATTCTTTCTATCTCTCTTTCCTTCACTTTAAATTAAAACTTTTCTGGTTGCGGTTACTTGCATGCATAGTTAAATTAGTTTCATTTGAAAATAATATTTTAAGAAGCTGAGTTAGTTAAGTATGTTACTAGATCTAAGATTTAAAGCTTATTTTTTAGTAGATCTAGGTTGCTTACGTACTTGTGCATATTTCCTATCTTTCAGTACTTAAAATTTGTATGCTTTTAACGTTCATTTGGGCACATTTGGTGCATTTCAAGTGGTTGGTTTTGCATTTTTATCGCCATAGCAAGAGGAAGTGTTGCCGAAAAATTGAAGATCTAAAGCCATCCAAGGCTTCCCGGAGCAATATACTTCATTCTTGTATCATTTTCTGAAACTTGTAAGCCTTTGGATGCAAATCTATAAGGACCAAAGGCATCCACCTTAAAATTGTAAAATAATTAATAAAGGCAAGTGGGCCACTCAATGCCCATTCCCCATCCCCCCTGGGGGGATCTCGCAAGCTCAATTTTGTGGTTTACAATTTTTCTAACTTTGTATTTATCTTATTTTATCATCACATGCACACAATCCACCCTTACAGGGCTGTATAGTTAGTTTACCTTTTTTACATTCACAATATTTATTTCACTTTTGTACTTTATTTCGAAGTTAACAATATCAAAAAACTTAATCCGGTTGTGCATTCCCGAAGTACCGAAAGGGAAAAGAGATTCTCAGTCGTCAATAATTTTGCTATTACAATTTTGTACATTATTAACAAATAAGTCTAAGGTTGTGTATTGCCAAAGTAAACTGAAAGGGTTTATCCCTGGTAGGTGAAAAGAGATTCTCGGCCACATAATAAAACTTTATTTTTACTTAATAAAAATGACCAAGGCTTAAGTTCCCGTATGCTCTTGACAGCTGCAGCTCGATCTGATCAGTTAGTCAATCGGAAAGGGACTTGAGTGACTAGTTTAATAGGAAATCCAACAAAAACTTGATCTCTAGAACTCGGGAGGTCGCGTGAAACTAACTACAGAGTCAGTGGGCTACTTTAAGTAGGTTATGCCTCGCCCAGTTGGACCCTTGGTTTAGTTGTCACTATGCTCAGTTCGAAGGACTAAGTTGGAGTTGGGACAAACCAAGAACTAACCCACTCCCTAATCCATACATCATAATAAAATTAATTAAAACTGACCAACAAGACTTACAGCACTTTCACGACACAACAACACTTCAGTAATCTCATGTGACTCCATTTGGCACTGGTACAATCTGCAGTAATCAAGCACTTTTTACATTAAGTGAATCAATGTGTTAGATGGATGTGTCTTTATTCATGCTGTGGTTTTAATTCATAAATGCATTTCTTTGGTTTAGTATAATTCATCTTCAAACTCCTAGATTAATTTCATTCTTTAACTTAGCATAAAGCCATAGTTTTTCTTTCTTAGGGACCACCCCCCTTGGCTTCGCTAGGAGTTGGCCTAGACGAAGTTGAGTGTTGAGTGACAATCTCTCAACTCTTTACTTGCCCCCAAGAAACACACCCAGTGGCTTGAAGATTTATTCCACGCTAACCCCCTTTCCCCCAAGGTGCGTATCCGGTGGCTAACAGTTTCCTTTCCATTTCAATAGCTAGAACACATAATTAACCTAGAGGAAAACCAAATTTACTTTCTAGTTATATATTGCCTTTCTAGCTATTTATACCATTGGAAACCTAATGGAAATTCCCTCAATATCAACCTACAACTCTAGGTTAATATTAATTCAGATTTAATTAATTAGCTTATTGATTAAATGCCCTCTTTAGCTTATTGGATTATGTCCTTTCCAATCAAGACCTTCTCCCCTTCATTCATCACTTTGTCATAACCCCCATCCCTCTTGCCAATCATGCTCTCCTCTCCTTCTCCCTCCAAATTGGCACCCCCTGACCCTGCCTCCTCCACCCTCGGGTCCACCTCGAACCAATATTTTCTTTGCTAAGGGAGACCCGAAGACCATTACTTCCACCCTCTGCCAAATGCTCCCTTCTGTAACTTGATTTGCTTCCCTCGACTCTGCCTCCGCCAAGTACACGTGTATTTCTTCTATCATCTAGGAGACTACCCTTCAAACTTACCCCCACTCCACTCAATCCACACCCGTCCCCCAAAAGCCTGGATGCTACCCCATGAAACAATGGTATGACTATAATTGCAAGCACCTCCACACCCAACTTCGGCATACCTTCAACCATGGTCACCACTCCTACCCAGTTCTCAAAGCTTCTTATCGTCATCTCCTCCGCCATAAGAAACACATGTTCGTTTCTCATAGACAATGAGAGCTGAGTACTTCCCTTATTTATTCCCCTAAACAGTTTTGGTGTACCATCTTCCCTCGTCACTCTCATCTCCCGCCTCATCTTGATCCAAAAGCCATGTTTTCCCACACCTCTTCCCTCTATCACATCACGAGGAAACCCCTTATCCAAGTTACCTCTCCCCCCCTCTTGTTATTTATTCACCCCCCATGATGTTCGGGAGGCTATTTGGGCTATGGGTTCTAGTAGAGCAACGAATGAGGAAGGGTTCTAGGTTGAACTCTTCAAACATGGCCTTAGAGCACTTGTCACTTGGCCTTAGATTAAATCTGATTTGTGTGGGGTTGGTACAAAGGTTTGGATGTTAATCGTTTCAAACTTCACTTTTCATGTCACTAAACCATAGAATAAATAGAACAAGCACATAATGCTAGATTTATTACTAAAAGAAACGGAGAGTTTCATGAAAAGGGTTGTACCTTATTATCAGATTTAGCATGAACATATACAAAGGTAAATAGATCATATTTAACACTAATTACAGACCTGTGGAGCACCCCTTTACTCAACAATACTACTCCCAAGCTTGGTTGTAGGTTACAGGACTGTTGACAGCTCTACTTCTTGACTGAAAGAACCCCTTTTGATGTGCCCAAAATTGTTATGAACAGCCAATGTAAGAGAACAAACCCCAAGGGCTAAACTCAGTAGCAGTGGGAGAGGTGAATCCCCTTCAAATCGATCTATGTTATCAGCTGTAGGTGGCAGCCTCTAGTGAACAGCGAAACACCCTCTTTAGTGCAACGATTTGGCTTGTAGGTGACTATTATTGCTTGCACCTCTTCCTTGAAATGTTCAGCACTCTCCTAGAGCCACGATTTGACTGTAGTTTGGTATTGGAAGCCTATAGGAGAAAGGGAAATGCGCCCAGCCCTGTAGGATAATCCTTTTGCAAATGAATGCCAATGAGAAATCTCCTTCAATGAATGCCAATGAGAAATCTAAGTGATTTCTCCTTGTTGTCCACTAAGTTGCACTTAGTTGGACTCCTTGTGAACCTCAAAAGACTTGGACAACTTACCTTGTTCATTGCCAGAGTTCAAAAGTTTATCAAGCCAATTTTTGGCCCATTTGTAAATATTTGCATGTCCAGACCCCCTTGGGGGAATTGTAATAAGTTGGTCTAAGCATGGTATTTTTGTAAAAGGCTTGGCCTACCTTAGGTTTAGCTATCAAGGGGATACTCTAGAGTGTTTTTTTTTTCCTTAGGAATTATGCCTTACCTTTCAGTGGCGTATAATTCCTGAGTTTTTCACTCATACCTCCAGAGCTGGAGTATTTACCTTGGTGGTCAAACCTTGGGAGGTTATTAAAGCCTAAGTGTCTGTGTATTTTTACATGCTAGCCATCTTGAGTCATATGGACATGTGTTAGGTCCCATAGGATTTTTTTCCCGTAAAATTAGACTATTTTTTAATAGTTTAAATGGAAAAATTGAAAATGTAATAAAAGTATGGTTTGTGGATTAAATTTGACAAGTGAATGCTCATTTTCTAAGCCGGAGCACCCATTTACCCCATAAACCCACTTTTCTTAAGTTTCGAGTGAGTATTTATCTCCAAAATTAATATTTACTCGAAAAAGGCCAAAAAGACCAATTTAATTGGCAAAAAAAAAGACATAATAAAGGCAAAATCCCAATCCCACAGATCAAGAAAATGTGTTGGAATCAAATCTCCTTTGATTGGCAATCAAATCAGGGAGAATATTGAGCAAATAAATGATGATTGGATTGAAGATTGGAGATCCACCAAAGGGGGGGCGAATTTGTGGTTGGAACGATGTCAAGTGGAGGTTGAAAAGTGTCAAATGGTTGGAAAAAGGTGTCATTAACCTCTCCAAACCTCTCACATGTGTCAACAAGCCTTTTCCAAGTGTATTAATCCATTTCTCCAAGTGTCAAAAAGAATCATCTTGGGAAGTGCACCTCCCCCTCTCATTTCTCTATATAAGCAAGGTATCTCATGCTCATTTCTTCATGATATGAAGGCATAGAACCTCTGCTCCTGTAATATGTGAAGTTTCTTTTGAGTAATAAGGTTGAAGACTTTGGAGGTCTACTGTGGCTTTTGTTCCATGCATGTGTTAATGGTTGAGGTGGCATCTTTCTAAGCTTTCTTCTTTATGCCAGTTAATGTTTAGATCTAGCTATTTTGGAACAAGCATTTACGGTTGTCAATTTGTTTGTTTTATGTGAATGCTTTCAAGATTTTAAAGAGTAATATTAGTATTTAGTTGTACGATTATTCTCTTTGTTTTGATTGATGAACATACTAGTTTTAATCTTGCTTGTTTAAGAATTGTGTAAGCTTTGCAGGAAGTCTCAAAGTGAAGGGAGTTTGGAGCTCGGTTGCATCCACCCTCTCTCCATCATTTTCAAACTTCGGATCTACAAGCTTCTTGTCCACAAATTCCCTTTCTTCATCATCTTCTAATATCAAGCTTGGGCTTGAGGGTTTCTTTCTATTATCTTTCTATTTTCAAATATCTCTTGGTTACTTGTTGCTTTAGTTTAGTAAAAGATAGATCTATATTTTTTGCAAATCAAACATCTTCTTTTATTAAGCATAAAAAATCAAATCTAGAGTAGCTTCATTTTTTTTACTTTAAAAACTAGATCTCGATCTATAGTTTTCATACTTGAAGCACACAAAAGTTTCCCATTTTTTTCCAAATATGAACTTTGTAAATTTTTGTGCATTTATGTATGCTTAACCCACTAACTATGCACTTTTAGCTTGCTTGTTTTTAGCAGGTCCAAAGAAAAAGAGAAGGAATTTCTGACGAATTTTCATCAGAAAGTGCCAAAAAGACTTTCTGTGGACCCTTTTTCACTTATATTCCATTCTCTTAAATTGTAAGCCCTTAGATCCAAGTTTAAATGGACTAAGAGGCACTTCTTTGAGCAAGTATTGTAATATTTATTAAACGAGAGCAAGTGGGCTACATAGCGCCCACACCCCATCCCCCCTGGGGGATTTGCAGTGTCTATTTTCGTGGTGTGAATTTTTCTAATGAAACACAAACCGCATTTCACTGTAGGATCGTATACTTATAAATATTTCATTTCTTCTTTTTATTCTATTTTATTTCGCAAAGTAGATTAGAAGTAATAAATTGGCATTGCTTTCCCGAAGTATGCTCTCGCCATCACATAAAGGGCTTTGCCTGAGTACGTGATTGGATGATCAGAAAAGAGACTCTTTGCTTGTAGTAATTAGCATAACATTTTATTTCAGTTATTTATCTTCTGCAAGCAAAACGGAATAAACATTTGGTTTCCAACTCAAAGTATGCTCTTTCCCCTTGCGGGCATTTGCCTGGTCCTGTGGAAAATCAGAAATAGTTGCAACCACTCCTTAAATTTTCACATTTTAATTAATAACTCATCTTAATAAAAGTAACAAGCCCATACATAGTGAAAATTCGGCCCTACGATAATTGAGTTTTGTGTGGGCAAATTTCTCAGAAGAAGTGGGAACAACTGGGAGGCGACCTCAAGGCACAATTAAGCTACACCCTTGGTGTAGTGTTGAACACCACCCTAGAGACTCCATTCCAACCCACATGTCTTCGTGAGGAGCCACCTTCATTCAATTTCCGGACATTGCTCCTTGTACCTCACAGTATCTCTAGAGTTTCCCATGTTCCCGTAACAAATTTAAATCTTTAATAAGTTAAAATCAACCAAGATACAATTACAAAACTTTCCCTTCAGTGGCATCTTTTTTTACATATATATTGACTCCATTGGCATTGGTCCACAACAACAATCATTTTACATTTGCTTAATATCAGTAAATTATTGTGTTTTCTTATATGTTGGTGGTTGGTTATTTTCTGTTGTTGAAGGCATCTTCTTAAGCTTTTTGCAACAAACTTGGATGATAGTAATCATACCCTTAAAAAACTCCTAAAAACAAATCATTAATTAAAACTTTCTATTAACCTTCAAAACATTCCATAGGGACTAGCCCCCTTGGCTTCGGTTAGGAGTTGGCCTAAAGGAAGGAGTCAAGATCAGGTGACAGCCTTGATTCGAGACTTGCCCCCAAGGGTGCACTGAGCAGTAGCAAAGATTTTTGCTGCGTTAACCAAGTGCGCGATCCGGCAGCAACACTCCTCAAGAATATCTAGGGTGGATTTTTCTCACCACCGAAACTATTTTACCCTTAGGATTTTCATCCCAAGATTTTCAAGCTTCAAGAGCTCTCAAATTTTCGAAAAGTGAAATATCATGAATGAATGAGAGAGGGGTCGATTTGTCCTTTAAAGCTCATTTTACCTTTTTGGGCCACTTTTACCTTTTTCCCACTCAATTAATTAATTAAAGTGACTTTATAAAGTCATTGTCACTTTATTAATTTATTAAGTCATTGTCACTTTATTAATTTATTAAGCCTTGTTTACCCAAAAAAATGATTTATTTCATTTTAAAACGTTTTCGGGCACTAGAAGTCACTTTTCATCCTCCCAACGTTTAAAACTCTTCATCCCGGTTCCAATGATTTATTGCACCAAGGTGTTCCCTCAGATAATATGATCGAGATGACACCCTTAGAGAATTTAATTAAACTATGCCCAATAATCCTCCCAATTTACAGGAATTGCCAGAATGCAACGGAACTAAGAATGAACTATGCAGAAGTGGTCCAGATGATGAATAATGGTAAATGGACTAGGTTGGGCCCCTTAAAACTCCTTCGAACCCTCCAAACTCACTAGTAACATAATCTCACTCCTCTGACCTGGCTGACACAAACCTCGGAAGTCATCTCCAACCACGGAACGGGGGAATCCAAAAAATGGGGACATTACACTTTTCCTCACACTAATTCTTTTGATTTGTTGATGCAGGTATTGGATGCTTGTCTTACTGTCAAAGGCACTTTTAGGACAGTATACTTCATTCCTAACTGGGTTCTTCAAATTTATTTGCTGAAGCAACCTTTCACAAGGCTTTACTTTCTGCTTTGTGGAGAGTTTTCCTTACAAAAATGTCACTTGTTCATGTAGTTTTCCTGAATATAATACTGCCCAGATTTCCTCTATTTCATCATTGGCCTGTGATTCCCTTTCCACAGTTCTAGCACTGTTTCTTACCTCAACACCTCTTCACCAACAAACCTTAACCATCATCATCATTGCTTGCTTTAAGATTTGACATTGAATCTGTACCTGTTACACAAATAAATCATAATAATAAATATGCCCAATAAAAAAGCAAATATGCATTCTCATTTGGACTTGCTTCTTCTACAAACCCCACATGCATGATTATCCATGTCATGTGGCCCTCCTGATCAATGTGCATGCCTGGATCAATGATCAATGTGAACAGCCTGATGGAATCTTGCTGGATCATAACCCTCCAGTAGTGTAGGCACAACTGGGGGGTTAACAGGGAGCAACACCTAGGTTCAGGTGTTGCATTGATTGGGTGGAAAATCACCCCTTGGGTGCAATTTCATCCTTATTGGCATTTCTAGATTGAAGCATTGACTTGGACCAGTAGTTGGTCATCAGCAAGGCATAAGGTTACAGGTACATTTATTTCTACTGCTTATTGTACTATTTACGTTATTGGTTTACTCGGTTGATTTAGCAAGAAAAAGGAAATTTGCATAGTATCCACCCTCACAGCCAGATTACATTGGGTAGGGCCGTTACACTAACTGTTGATGTAACCTAGAATTATTGAAAGATTTTGCTGCTGTAATTTTCTGGTTAGGGCTGTTTCATTTCATTTTGGTGGGCTGCATTAGCTATGAAGGAAGGTTAGATGTGACCTATTCCGTCCTCTTGATCTTGCTGTGAAATCAGATTTGAAATGATGCATTGTTGGCTGTTCATTCAATAAGAAGGCTGTCCTACTTTGTCTACCTCATTTAGGGTTTCATATTATGGTTGTCCTTAGCTTGCTCACGGGTGCAAGTTATTTCTGAGCTGTAATTTCATGGTTGTGATGGTGCATCCTTTTTAAGGGCTCTCACTAAATCTTGCAAAATCTGAAAATCTGTTTTAAAGTAATTATGGCACATGAGTGGATGGCTTAATTATGTCTCCTCCATCATATTCAAACCCTCTTGCTCTTTGATCTTGACTCCATCACCCAATTGGATCGACACTGGTCTTGGTAATCCACCATCCCGTTAATTCTAAAGAACATTATAAATTTATTTTCTAGGGTTTCCCCTCTTGTGCCCAAAAATAACTGGCCTAAATTGAGAGGAAGAGTTGTTGTGGTGACAATAGGCAACCTTCCTAAGTTCCCTTAGGGTTTAATTCATTCAGGGACTTAAATATCTTTGCGCGCGTGACTGGGAGGGTAACAGAATCCATTTGCTTCATGATATATCCAAACATGTTTAAATTTAAAAGGTCTTAATTTCTTGGATGTTTGCTTAACAAGCTAAAATAGTAAAAGC
Source organism: Larix kaempferi (assembly GCA_027924585.1). Classification (NCBI taxonomy): domain Eukaryota; kingdom Viridiplantae; phylum Streptophyta; class Pinopsida; order Pinales; family Pinaceae; genus Larix; species Larix kaempferi. The sequence continues at coordinate 29,415,557 of BSBM01000372.1, forward strand.
CCACAAGCATTTCTTGATAAAAAATAGCATTTTCCTGCTTTGTTTCATAGAGGGTTTAAACTTTAAACCTTATAATGTGGGTAGGACTCCATGTATTGACTTGCATATCATAACCTCTTACTTTGACCTAGGGTAGGATGGAGGTAAGTCGGACATAATGTTCATGGTTGGTACAGATTGGAAGTTAACTTACATCCACAAATAGCCAAACAACTTAAGAGATTACAACAAGTTACAAATTCACAAAGAATCAGTTTTTCGTATAAAGTGCTCAGCTAATTGTGGATTGAAAGTCCAACTGACAAAAGTCATATTTACAGCTAATTAAAAAAGGGTCTTAACAGGACAACATGATCAAAACAGTCATATTACGAACTCTATTTGAAAACAAACATCACCTGGGATAGACCAACAATGTTGTACCCATCCTTCAAGTCTGGCATGGCTTTCACCTGACAACGAAGGCAACTGGAATTAAGATGTATTTATAGTTTGGAAGTTCCAACACCGATCAGTAATAATAATTAATAAGAACTAACATTAAACAAAGAGTAATCAATTTCTCACCTTCTCACACACAATTTCAGCCTGCCATAAAACAGAACTAGTTAAGTATTCATCCACTTTCAAATAAATATGCTTATTTTTATTCAGTCTAAACCTTTTAAAATTGGCCACACAGTAATATTTATGTAATCATTTTACTTATTTTAAATCTACAAGCCTTGGATATTGCATGCCCTAAGTAGTCTGATCTCACCTGCTTCTCTAGAGGCATAATCCAGGAAGTCATTGAACCGTCTCCAATTTCTCTAGATAGCAAAATATAATAGCAGTAAATAGTAAGCAAAGATCATTAGGAAAACAAAACCTATTTCACAAAACAGACCTGCCTCGCAGGTAAAATCATATAGCCAGTTTCACCCAATAAAAGAGATTATAGATAAACAGAAGAGCTTACATGCATGATCCTGAAGAGCCAGACCAATTGCTGAGTAGCTCAGTGAAGTGGCTGACACCTCTGTTTTTGCACTTGTCACCAATTCCTGTAATTTTCCTCACAATTTGAACATCAGTCTTCGGCAATTGTATTGAGGAAAGGAAAACCATAGTATTTTTTGCCAATATTGGTATTTTGACAAAATTTCCAAAACGTAATCTTAGAAGTAGAATCTGTCCAAATATTCATTAAACAGTCAGAATCAATGCCCACACTTATCATCTGCTTAAAGCTCCTACAAATAACTGCTGTAATAATATTTTGAGGCAAACTCATGCTACTATAGACTCACTTCCCAGTCTTAGATAACTTATGGTAAGTTAGACAACTTTTTTTGCAGATGTTTGCATATTTTGTCAATGCTTGTACTAAAGGGAACTAAAGGGATTCTTTTGAAAGACTAGAGGGTAACTTTGACTCAGAACAACTTTTATGCTTTTGTCTCAACTGAAACACTATTAGAGCACTTTTAGCCGCTTGCATGGATTTAGGGTAATATAATCTGGAAGAGAGTGCTTACCAAGATTTCTCCAATATATCAGTCAATACAAGATTTGTATATCCATTGTTCCAAGTGGGAAGAAGAAACAAAACAACATATGCCACTCCCCGGATGGGGTGGCAGGTATGCAATGTTAAGGCATGGTATCATGTGAACAGATCGTGGGTAAGGAGATGTACATCTAGCACGTGGCTCTCCATGAAATTGATTTGAGAGATCACTTCAACAGGTAAACCTCACTCCTCACCGAATTCATACGCATGCAAAGAAAGCCTGAGGTACAGGCCACCCCTTGCTGCCATATATGATCAGATAGAACAAAGGACGGGAGGAGAGCAAGAGGTGTTTAAACTTTAATGGCAATCGTTTGGAGTGAGTATTCATCTTAAAAATCTCAGTGATAATTGTTATAAGAAGAGTTCCAACCCTGTAGGGGATACCCTTTTGCTATTGTCGAAACCTATGTGCATCGAGATTGCTTGTATCCGAATGGGGATACCCTTTTGCTAGAGTCGCTGTTGAAGTAATGGAAGGATCAATGAGAGGAGGAGCAACAAAACGAGGAGTGCAAGCTTGAGGAAGTCAGTTCAGAGAATAACCCTGGCAGAGAGAAAAGAAGAAGACCTAGATGCCCTCATAAGAGAGATTAGCAAAATAGAACGATGCAAAAAGGAAAATCTTGAGAATACCAACAAGGAAGGAGAAAAAGGAAAGAATCTAGATTCAGATAGCACTTATCATGCAAAATTCCACACAGAGCTCTTTGGCTTTGTTTCTCGGCATAGAGAAAGGCATTTTGAGAAAACCCGGAAGGAACTAGAGGACCTAGAGAATATTGTAAATACAAAGAGGGAGTTGATGATGGAGGGAGTTCTCCAAGAGTATGTTGGTGCCTTTGTGAAGGACACCAGTAAAACTTGGGGTAGGGACATAAAGGCCCTAGCATTTATTTGAGTTATTCTGGTATAATCAGAGTATATTGTTGCTAGCCTTGAAAGGAAAACCCTCAACTCAAAGAATTTTGGGTAATATCACCAGAGCCTAGAAAACAAGATGAATTGCATTATCAAAAAGCTCAACAACCTCAAGACAAACTTCTTCTTCGCTTTGGGTCGATGAGCATGTTTCATTGATGTTCACGAAGGTGGAGGCGAGAAGAAGCCAATTGAGCTTGAGGAGACCCCCCCGAGGGGAAAATTTGATGATTATGTCAACCATGTTCATGTTGATAGACATTATAGCTATGCTATATCTTTTTGTTTCTTCTCAACATTTAGAACTCACACTGTTATCACCTCGATGACTCCACATAATTGGTATGAGGTATAATCATAATGTATTTTCAGACTTCATATCAATTTCTTGGAGAAGAAATAATGGCGCCATGGGACTTTTGTGTATTGTATGCCCCTCTAGATATTTCGGGCATTCTTGGGTATCCGAATCAATCTCCTGTAGATCAGACTAGGCCTATTCCACAATTTCATGGAGATCCCATTTATGACACTTATCTAGAAATACAACATGTTTCACTGGCTGTGGATCATATTTCAAATTTGAATGTTGGGATGAAGATGTTTCCAGTGTCTTTAGTGGGAGATGCGAAGGATTGGTTCAAATATTTGGGCAGAGGAGAGATATCTTTTGTAGGTTTTACTCAAGCATTCATCACGTATTGGGAACCTATGTACCAGCATAGATTCATCTTAACTCCAGATTTATCAAGCACTGAATGAGATCAAATCTCTTGAGATAAAAAAATTTAGAGGGCAAAACTTGAAAAGAGATTTGCACCTCTAGAGATTTGATCCCACTCGGCACTTGATAGATCTAGAGTTAAGATGGATCTATGCTAGTTCATTTTATTATAATGATTCCCTTTTTTAATTTTTTTACTTTTTCATATATACTAGGTCATTTTTTTCAATTTAATTTATTAACATCATCCATGGCACATGGCTATAGATGCACCTAATTACTCTCTATGCAATGCCTATACCTAACTATTCTATGTGCAATGTCTCTGACGCACAAATTAATTGACTACAAACAACAAAGAGAAACAACAAAAAAATATCAATGAAATATTGATGAGCCGATACAAATACTATGAGACAACACTAGTGCAATCAGTATCTCTAAGAATCCTATTATGCACTGCAAGACTAAGCACATTCCCATCAAATATCAATTTGTAAGAAAGCAAGTTGCTGATAATGTGGTCAAACTTGAATACATTGATACTAAGGAGCAGATTGTGGATATATTTACTAAACCTCTTCCACGAAGTACATTTGAATATCTCAAGGAAAAACTAGGCGTGGTTCTTAATCCACAACATAATGAGAACCTAAATGTGTAAGTTTGAAAAGAATCGGCACTGCGAAGTTGACAAGTAAGGACGACAGTATGGATCACTGCGCAAGGAATGATGAAGTGTTGTGACAAGAACAAGAAATCAAGATAAAGGAACAATGTAACGTCTATATCAAAAAGGCAATCAAAGATAATTATGAAAAGATATCAGTATAGAAGCAACGAAGCATGAAAACGGGGAGAGTTATCCCTGAAACAAGAGGGAGAACTTACATTGCAAAAGTAATGGCTCCTCTTTGCCATTGATGTCAAAGGGGGAGAGATGCTTGTTGTTCGCCAGATTGCACACCAGCAACGGAAATCTTTCGAAAGCTGTTTCTTCACTACAAGTGAGAGAGGAGTGGCCTTGGGGGCAAGCAATGAGCCAGGTACTGTCACCTGAATCCCAGCTCCTCCGTTTAGGCTAACTCCTAACAAAGCCAAGGGGGGTAGTCCCTACAAAGAATTGTCTATGGCTCAATGTTTTAAGTGTTAAAGATGTATGGTGATGCGGATGGGTGCTATAATACCTGCTGCTAGCATTTTCTCTAGCTCACGCTTGATAATAGAGGCCAACTTAGGATTTATTTGCTGAGTTTTTGGCGGAAAGGTTTGGCATTATGCATTTCTAGTTTGAGGGGAATGGTGTGTTGGAACACATCTTCCCTATAGGCCTTTAACTCATCATAAGTAAAGGCAAATATATCTCTATACTCTTTGACTAGGCTTATTAATGCATTTCTTTCCTTTTCGAATGTTCCTTTTCCAATTTTTATGATTTTCGGATCTGTTTCCGTTCCAATGTTGATCTCAATGTAATCTCCTGGCTTCATCTGGTCGATGTTGTTTTTCTTCCCGTCATGTCTGTCAAAGATGTTTTCTAACTTAGTGTAGCCACATGAAATTGGGTTCATAGGTTGGCTTTCTCCATCATACTACTTGCCTTCTTCCTGTTCATTTATGTTGAAATTGGCAAACTCATCTAAGTTATTTATGAATCTCAAAATCTGTTCATCATCTTTGAAAACCTGCCAATGGTTCATATTGTCTGGGACTGATGGCCTATAATTTATTTCAAGGGTACAATCTCCGTTCAACATTTCCTCTGAAGGCTGGAGGGTAGATGCCGCAACTGCCAACCTATCTGCTATACTGTTCTCCTCCCTATGGACTGCTTTTATGTTTAATGCATCAAAGTATTCCATGGTGTCCCATACTGCATTCCTATACCTCTTAAGTCTTTTACAATGGCATGCAAAATTACCCTTGATCTGTTGCACAACTAAGTCAGAATCTCCTTTGATACTAAGCATTTTGATTTTCATGTCTTTAGCGATTTCTATGCCTAGTAAAAGTGCTTCATATTCTGCAACATTGTTTGTGGCTTCAAATTCAAGTCTGAACGCAAAGTTGAAGGCTTTATCTTCAGGTGATATTAAGACTATACCAGCACCTTTGCCAGCTCTAGAAAAAGCACCGTCAAACTCCATTTTCCATAATCCATCAACTTTCTTATCTTTCATTTCTTTATGAACAGGATCTAAGGTGGAATTTATCTGGTGGGTTCCCATTTCATCCGTATTGTAGATGTATTCATTTGATGGTTTCTGGGGATTTTCAACATGGTACCTTCTTTCTTTTTCCGAGTGCAGTTTCACATGAGTATCTTCGGAAGTCGGAACAGTTGCATAGGATAAGTCTAATTGTAGTGATCCACCCAAAGAAGCATCCCACTTTTTAGAAAGAAGCATCCCCCATTTATCAGGCACATCTATGACAAGGATGTCCATGGTGACATGGATGTCTGGGTACTTGGCTAATCTGGCGGTCTGATTTTGAATCATCCCCTCAACTTCGACAGGTCTAGAATCCATGGCACATACATTTCCATAAGGTCTAGTGGTTTTTAGATTAAGTTGTTGCATGACTTTTTTTGGTCATCAGGATGGCACCAAATGCTGAATCCAACATACAATTATGTAGAAGAAGGTCACCTATCATCAATGATATGTAGAAAGGCGGGTGAGCTTCTTTTCTTGTTTCCCTGGTGTGTAGGACTATGGGGGGATCCCCAAAATCATTCATACAACTTGTTGAAGGTTGCTCTTTAGTTTCTGAGAAAGTTATCCTTTTAGGGGTAGGGTACTTTGCAGGTGGAAGATGCTTTTCAGATGCAATGGGTTTAGGAAAAGCAAGCGGCTTTTCAGAAATTATAGGCTTAGAAGTATAAGGAGGAGTACTATTTGTATGAGGCTCTAACAGTTTCAAAAGTTTCTCCCTCTGACCAGGGAGTTTGCATAGCTCAAGTACCGGGACTGGAACCTTAGTGTTGGCCAACCAACTACTTAAATCAAAATTTAAATCAACAGACTCCTTTTCATTATTAGTTTCTTGAGTAATGTGAGGAACTGTTACCTTAGGAGTAGTTTGAGTAGAAGGTCCCTCCTTTGGTTTCTTTTGATATGTATTTCCTTTGAATCTCTGGCTGTTGTTGATACTAGGTGGCATCTCACCGTAAAGTTGAGTCATATAATCAATCTGCTGATAACCTTGGTTGGCTTGAGTCACATCAAGGTTTTCATAGTCATTTCCCACATGGTTGATAAAAACAGGCTCGTCTGATGAAGTACTAGGGCCACATCCTTCAGGATAACCATGCTCTTGAACAAAACATGCATAGTGGCAACCAGATTCCTCATGGAAATCTTTGCATGCTCTACAAAAGGGTTTAGCATACTCAACCATGTTAGCAGTCTCTAGCTGATGAGGAGGCCTCTGTTCATGGTTAGGAGGTTTCCTTTGCCAAGTAGGTTTAGCAGGGAAATTCCTAGGCGCTGGTTGTGTATATTGAATTTGTTGAACTTGTGTTCTTTCCATGTTTATTTTTTTGTTTTGTATCTCTTTCATTTGGCTCACATGTTTCTGTTCAGCTTTCTCCATTCTCTCACACATGTCCATCATTTTCTTTTCATAAGAGTCTTTCATGGCAGTCATAGGATCTTTTTCTTTGTGCTCAATTGGTTTTGAGGGAAGTTGAGATCTAGAATACCCCTGGATATTTGACTCTCCGGAAGATTTCATGTTCTTGTCAATCTTAATGGCCAAATGTTGAGCATCAAGCAAGGTAGCTGGTTCTTTATCTCTTATTTGGTATTGGACCTTGCCACTTAACGCTTCTATGTAGTAATCCAATAAAGAAGCCGCAGGAGGCGCATAGGTATCAGGGATGGAATTAAACAACTCCATGAATTTAGTGTTAAATTCATCCATAGGTTCATTTTCTGTCTTCTTCATGCTGGTTAGGGATGCCACTAAATGTCTAGGTTCTTTTTTGCAACCAAACTTGTTGAGGAAAGCTGTTTTGAAAGCTGCTACAGTGGCGAAAGAGTTGTCTGGTAAATTGTCGTACCAGTTCCCTGCCTTTCCTTCTAAAGATAGGGCAAAAAGAGTCATATAGACATCCTCATGTTTATCAGCACCCCTGATATAAGCGCTACACAACTTAGTGAAGTTCCTGATGTGTTGTTCAGCAGATATGGAGGCATCAGTGCAACTGAAACTGGTGAGTTTATCGATAGCCTTTTCAGGAATGTCGTGGGGTTGACCTGCTATCTGAGTAAAATTGAGTTGAGTAAAGAACTCACCCATTGTGGAAAGGAAACAATTATTGTTTTCAGAGTTTACTTGATTTTCTTAAAACAAAGAATGGATGTCTAAAATAGACTCAGATCCAAGATTTTCAAGGATTTTACGAGAAGCAAGTTTGTTTAGTCTTCTCCTATAAACCTTTTCAGGCTCAGGGATAAAACTAAGCAAGCCTTCAGAGTTTCTTCTAGTTGAATACCTTGAGGTGTTAACTGACAGTGGAGTCGCCAGGTGGATCCAAGTCTAATTTTAGAGAGTGATTAAACTAAAAATCTACCAAAAGTAAAACTAAAAAGGGTAGTGCAGTCGCCAGATAGATATAAAATCTATCAAAAAAGGTAAAGCAAACTAGAAAAAACTAAGGTCGTCCAGGAACAAAAAGATTTGTCCCCGGCAACGGCGCCAAAGATGTTGTCCGCCAGATTGCACATCAGCAGCGGAAATCTTTCGAAAGCTGTCTCTTCACTACAAGTGAGAGAGGTGTGGCCTTGGGGGCAAGCAATGAGCCAGGTACTGTCACCTGAATCCCAGCTCCTTCGTTTAGGCTAACTCTTAACAAAGCCAAGGGGGGTAGTCACTACAAAGAGTTGTCTATGGCTCAATGTTTTAAGTGTTAAAGATGTATCGTGATGCGAATGGGTGTTGTTTAGGAGTTTTTAGTGATGAAAGACACATGATTTACTTTTAAATAAAACACAAGATAAGATGCAATCCACATTGCGAAACAGTATATAAAGACTTGAGATAATTAAGAAGCATCCACAGATAAAAATTAAACGATAAAAGGACCAGTGCCTTATCCAATGGGTAATGGAGTCAAAATAATTGAATTTGTAGTGTTGGGGGATGCTGAAAAATAAGTCTTGATAGTAACTGTTCGTGAGATCGTTGTGCAAATTATCTTGATAAATTTCAAAGTTTTAATGGTCTTGATTATTACAGCTAAAACCAAGAATATCAAAGAGTGTCCGGAAAAATATTCTAAACAGCTCCTTTAAGCGACATGTCGGACCTGTCTGGAATCACAGCAAGGCGCGCAATGCTAACCAGCCACCGTGTCGCAGATTAGGCACTCCGGCGCCTCCCCTGAGAACTACTTAAAATACTTTTTGAACAACGTCGGTTCGTTGGTTATGGGGGTGAAAGTTTTAATTAATTATCACTTATGAGATTATCAAGTCCTTCACCTTTCTGAGTACTAGCCCAACCGTTTCTGGTTGGCAGAGCATACGGGTGTAGGACAAACGACCAAGATAAATTAATTAAAGGGGAAGTGTGGATTGAAAAAATTTTATTATTAAAGCACTTGTTCAACTCTCCGACAGAGAGCGCTCTTGACTTGATCTTATGACCACAGTTCAAGAGACTTCCTAATTTAAAAAATGCTTAATGCAGGGGGAACGTGCAAGTCTATATGCTCTCCGACAGAGAGTGCTCTTGACTTGAATTTGGCCAAATTCAAGAGACTTTGTTCGTTTTAAGAAACAAATAAAAGCAGTTGTGATAGCAAGATACTTCAACTTTGTAACACTTAAATCATATGCTAGCTCAGATAGATGTGAAATATTGCTAACATGCTACTTGCAAAATAAAATGAAACTTTACTTAGTGTTCTACCAAACAAATTTATTCTAAAGGTGGGATCAACCTCCGAACAAGGTCAACCACTAGAAACCATCAGTCCTGGAAACCTTCCAGCTAGCTAGATGTCCACAAGAAGCTGATGGGGGAACGAAAAGCTACCACAAAACTATGTGGCCTTTGGGATACAATCCCAAAGTTAGCTTACTCTAGTCAAAACTTGGAAGAGAAATTATTCTAAAGTATGAAAATGAAAACTAATCTATGAACTTGAAAAAAGATGAAATCTAAACTAAGCATGCACGACACTCTTCCCCAAATGGGGAAGAAACCCAAAAAGTGGAGGCCTCCTCCACTTGAACTTTTTATTAAACTTTTACAAATGCCTTAAGGAAAATTTCTTGAAAGGTCTTAGATCTAACTTGAAATAAACTTCTAAAGAGAGATTCTTAGAGCCCTAAATGGCTAGTTACAAAGGATAATCGTTTCTATAAATCTTTGGTTTTGTCTTCTCCTTAGTTTTTTGCACTTCTTCAATTCTTTTGCCTTGTTTGTTATGGATCTTTCCTTTAGCCATCTACACAACAAGGCTCAGATACCCGTCATTGTTAATCAAATCAAAATAAAATTTGAAACTAAACTAACAATTGCAAGCCTTAGATCCAAGATGTAAGAAATGAAATCTAAGATCTATACTAGAAAGTTGAATAAGCAATGCAAGCCTAACTTAACAATGAAATCTAAGATGCAAGTTTGATTAACAAATAAACTAGATGCAAACTAGATCCTAACAAAACCAAATGCAAAGTATGATAATATCTAGCAATGCCTAACTACTAATTCTTCAAAGCATGAAATCTAATCACTAACCAATAGTTAACAAGTTTTGTTTGTTTTGTTGTTGTTTTAGGGCTAAAATGGAGATGGACGAGAAGGAAAAGAGGAGGAAAACTAAGGTGGACGAAAGGGAGACTAGGGCAAAGATGAAAGAACAAAAAAAACAAGACGAAGAAGGCCCTAAATGGAGGGAGATGAGAGGAGAAGAGGAGCAAACTGAAACGAAGGTAAGATGAGAGAGAAGGAGGTGGACGAGAGGAGAGAAGAGGAGTTGGGCGAATGGAAAGAAGGGAGGAATGAAAGGTAAAGGGAGCTAATCAATAGAGATGGACGTAAAGGATGAAGAGGGGAGACTTGAAGGGGGACGAGAGGGAGATGAAGAGAGCAAAGAGAGGATAGAGGAGGCAAAACGAAAGGAGAAGAGGCCAAAAAAGGAGGTAGGACGAGAGCTAGAAGGAGGGCCAACTAGGGCAAGAAACGAAAAGGAGAGGAGGAGTGAATGGAGAGACTAAAATGGAGGCTTAAAGAGAAGGTGAAGGGAGAGCTAGAGGAGGGAAGTTCAAATCTAAGGTAACCAAGCCTTGAAAAAACGTAATTTTTTGAAACTTTGATGGGTGAGGAAGAGAGCTCTTTGTAGTTTGGTTTTGGAGAAAAAATGAAGGAGCTTGAAGATCCTGCAGAACAAAAGATATTAGTGGAAAAAAAAAGCTTTGCTTGTGAAGTCAAGCTAGATGCAACCTAGCTCACACTTGTCTTCACCTTTGATAATACCTGTAAAACCCCAACACACTCAAACATGCAAGTGAAATCAAATGCTAGTATGTTAGATAACCAAGACTAAATCAACATTGGTATAACCGAATACTTCTTGCTCATTTAAATCTTTGGAAAACATCACACACATAATCAACTTGAATACAACAAATGACTATTCTCATGGACTAAAGATAGCCTTCTTGAGCTAGCAATAATGAAAGAAACACTTGCATAAATACGAGGAAGGTTATAGGAAGATATCACCTCAATGCATTAGACACATTCACCACACAAATTTGAAAACACATGGACCTCCAAAGTCTTGATCTTTATTCCAATATGAGCTTAACAATATTACAATTCTCAGCAGAGTTTTCTTGCATCCAAAAATCCATGAGATAATAACCCAAATGGGCCTCTCTTTATAGCAAAACCAACAGCTAAAACCCTAATTCGAATTTGGCCAAAGAGAGCCAAATAACACTAAGTTGTAAAGTCGAATTCCAGTTCAAACTCAATCAAAATGCTTGGAGTGGTAGTACACATGGCAAGGTCGAGTTTGGGAAGGTATGGGAAGCTCCACCCATCCAATGAGGGAGCTCCAACTAGGAATGACGTGAGCTTAATGAGGAAGGGCGTGAGCTTGAAAGGAGACAAGTGGTGATTGTGGTAGGTGTGTTAGGCACTAACTTGAGTTTGCAAAAGGAGCCAAGCTTTATGATTTGATGAGTCAAGGAGGGCACCTACCATAGGCTTTAATGCACATCAACCAACCCATTCAACACTTGACACCTCACCAAATCGAGTTTTGCATGGAAGAGAGCGAATTAGCTATTAGAGTTTGACTTATGCTGACTGGATAGTGGTCTGGTTGATGACTGAGATGATTGGAATCTTCTTTAATGCCCAGTGCCATGTCAATTAGCCTTTTATTTTATTCATTTCTGATTATTTTGGAGAGATTTGGATTTCTCCAAAATATTCAAATTTATTAATTTAATTAATAATTTCTCTGTAAATGGCTTTTTAGAGAAAATATTAATTATGAGGCTGAATTGACATCCAAAAGTTGGGTTTAGCTAGTCCACGGGTCATGTGTGATTTTTGGCTTATGAAACGAGCCATCAATCACTAAATTTGGACCCCGGATGACTAACATATTACAGATCCAAATTTCTCCATTTAAACTATTGAGAAATTTAATTAAAATTTAGAAATAATTAAAAAATTAAAAACCCCAAATCCAATGCGTTCGGTAAAAAATTTTCGAAATTTTTTCTGAGGGTCCTAGAAACTTAGGACATGACCAAAACCTATTCTAATAGTGTCTAGTAGGTTTATACATATTAGTTGGACTCTAATAACCCCCCACGGCTCAGATTTTCAAAATCGGGCATTCCAGCTTTGGAGGAAGCGGGAGAAAACCTCATCGATTATACATCGCCTTAAGCAAAGTATAATTGACAAGGGAAAAAACTCTCTGGAATACCTTAGTTCCTTGATCAAGTCATGGGAAACCGAGCCACTCAGACCCTACTAGCACACTTTGTTACAAACCCCCATGGGGCCATGGTCATGTCGACTCAAAAACAAAACTGGCTAGACCCAAACATCTGAAACCTAGATACTTTGGAAGTGAACACTGATGTGTTCCAACACTGGCGGATCAATAAGGTTTCAACTATTGTATAGATATAGTTGATAACATCTTACAATGCCATATTTGAAACAGAAGTCATTCACCTCTATTGAACTGAAAGCTTTGGCATTGTCAGTAGTTATCTTCAAAGGGGTGCCAAATCGAGTGATGATTTTGTCTTCAATGAAATCCATGACAACCTTTTCAGTAGCCGTCTTGGTGGGAATAGCCTCCACCCATTTGGTGAAATAATCGGTTGCCGTTAAGATCCAACAAAATCCATTGCTAGAGTTGTCTTTGAATTTACCAATAAAGTCAAGGCCCCATTGCTGGAAGGGGGCAATGACAACAACCGGGTTGAGGGGTAAAGCGGCCAACTTAGGCTTTCCTGTGAACAGTTGACACTCTTGGCAATACTTGACATGTTTGTATACATCAGCAAATATGGTTGGCCAATAATACCCGGCTCTGAGGATTTTGTGAGCAGTTGTATTCGCTGCATAGTGACCTCCACAAAATCCCGAGTGGAACTCAGTCAAGATCTTTTTAGAATCTTGCTCATGGACACATCTAAGGATTACCCCATCAGGGTTTCTCCAACCCAAGCCTTCTTGAGTAAGGCAATACCTGGCAGCTTTTAGTCTTAGTGCCCTTCGCTTGTGTCCCTTAAGGTGATCAGGGCAAGTCAAATGCAGGAGGAAATATATGATATCAGAATACCAATGGTTATCTAATTCTTGCAAGGCAGGTGTCATACATGGACCAGATGGTTGGTCCGTACAATTTATGTCAATGGCTTCCTCATTTTTCTGAGTCAACATTTTGGCTAGGCCCTGTCCTTTGATAAGTTTAGTAGGCTTTATTTCCAAGTCATATTCTTGGATTTTGGATACCCATGTGCCTCTTGTTCCTAAGCAATCCTGCTGGGATAGGATATCTTTTACTGCAGCATGGGGAACATAACCTATAACTTTATTATAGCCAATATACGTTCTGAAATGTTTCAAGGATTTAACCAAAGCATAAGCTTGCTTTTCCATTATGGTGTATTTTAGTTCTGAATTTTGCAAGGCCCTGCTCATAAATGCAATCGGTTGCTCGAACCCTTCGAAGTTCTTTTGGAGCAAAACACCAGCGATAGTATCCTCAGAAGCAAAGGAGAAAATCATGAAGTCTTTAGTGTAGTCTGGACTAACCAATACAGGTGATCTAGTAAGAGCATCTTTAATGGTGGTGAAAGCTTCTTTCCCCTCATTAGTCCACACAAACTTAGCATCCTTCTTGAGTAACCGTTGCATGGGTTTCATTAACTCAGCTAGGTTTGGGATAAATCTTCTGATAAAATTTATATGACCGTTAAAAGATTGAAGGCCTTTCACATTTTTGGGGAGAGGTATCTTCTTGATTGCTTCAACTCTTTCAGGGTCAATCTTGACCCCGTCCCTGTTTATAATATGCCCCAAGAGCTTCCCCTCTTCGATGCCTAATACTGACTTAGCCGGATTTAGAGAAATGCCATACTCTCTGCATCGTTCAAAAACCTTTCTTAGATGATCAACATGGCTGAATCTTTCCTTTGAAAAAACAGTTAAGTCATCTTGGTATATCTCGATGATTTTTCCTATCAACTCCTTGAAGGCATAATCCATGGCCCTCTGGAAAGTAGCTCCTGCGTTTGTAAGGCCAAAGGGCATTCTCAGATATTCAAAAGTCCCCAAGGACTTGTGAAAGCAGTTTTATGTTTATCCTCTTCTTTGATGACAACCTGGTTGTATCCCGAAAATCCATCAAGCATGGACATCATTTTGGATCCAGTGACCTGTTGGAGGAGGGTCTCCATGTTGGGAAGTGGATAATTATCTTTTTGGCATGCCATGTTAAGGTTTCTGAAATCGATGCATATTCTGATGCTTCCAATTTTCTTTCTGACTACAACTAAGTTGGAGCACCATGATGTGTATCGGGTGGGGCTTCCCATACCTTCCCAAACTCGACCTTGCCATGTGTACTACCACTCCAAGCATTTTGATTGAGTTTGAACTGGAATTCGACTTTACAACTTAGTGTTATTTGGTTCTCTTTGGCCAAATTCGAATTAGGGTTTTAGCTGTTGGTTTTGCTATAAAGAGAGCCCCATTTGGGTTATTATCTCATGGATTTTTGGATGCAAGAAAACTCTGCTGAGAATTGTAATATTGTTACGCTCATATTGGAATAAAGATCAAGACTTTGGAGGTCCATGTGTTTTCAAATTTGTGTGGTGAATGTGTCTAATGCATTGAGGTGATATCTTCCTATAACCTTCCTCTTATTTATGCAAGTGTTTCTTTCATTATTGCTAGCTCAAGAAGGCTATCTTTAGTCCATGAGAATAGTCATTTGTTGTATTCAAGTTGATTATGTGTGTGATGTTTTCCAAAGATTTAAATGAGCAAGAAGTATTCGGTTATACCAAAGTTGATTTAGTCTTGGTTATCTAACATACTAGCATTTGATTGCATGTTTGAGTGTGTTGGAGTTTTACAGGTATTATCAAAGGTGAAGACAAGTGTGAGCTAGGTTGCATCTAGCTTGACTTCACAAGCAAAGCTTTTTTTTTCCACTAATATCTTTTGTTCTGCAGGATCTTCAAGCTCCTTCATCTTTTCTCCAAAACCAAACTACAAAGAGCTCTCTTCCTCACCCTTCAAAGTTTCAAAAAATTACGTTTTTTCAAGGCTTGGTTACCTTAGATTTGAGCTTCCCTCCTCTAGCTCTCCCTTCACCTTCTCTTTAAGCCTCCATTTTAGTCTCTCCATTCACTCCTCCTCCCCTTTTCGTTTCTTGCCCTAGTTGGCCCTCCTTCTAGCTCTCGTCCTACCTCCTTTTTTGGCCTCTTCTCCTTTCGTTTTGCCTCCTCTATCCTCTCTTTGCTCTCTTCATCTCCCTCTCGTCCCCCTTCAAGTCTCCCCTCTTCATCCTTTACGTCCATCTCTATTGATTAGCTCCCTTTACCTTTCATTCCTCCCTTCTTTCCATTCGCCCAACTCCTCTTCTCTCCTCTCGTCCACCTCCTTCTCTCTCATCTTACCTTCGTTTCAGTTTGCTCCTCTTCTCCTCTCATCTCCCTCCATTTAGGGCCTTCTTCGTCTCGTTTTTTTTGTTCTTTCATCTTTGCCCTAGTCTCCCTTTCATCCACCTTAGTTTCCCTCCTCTTTTCCTTCTCGTCCATCTCCATTTTAGCCCTAAAACAACAACAAAACAAACAAAACTTGTTAACTATTGGTTAGTGATTAGATTTCATGCTTTGAAGAATTAGTAGTTAGGCATTGCTAGATATTATCATACTTTGCATTTGGTTTTGTTAGGATCTAGTTTGCATCTAGTTTATTTGTTAATCAAACTTGCATCTTAGATTTCATTGTTAAGTTAGGCTTGCATTGCTTATTCAACTTTCTAGTATAGATCTTAGATTTCATTTCTTACATCTTGGATCTAAGGCTTGCAATTGTTAGTTTAGTTTCAAACTTTATTTTGATTTGATTAACAATGACGGGTATCTGAGCCTTGTTGTGTAGGTGCCTAAAGGAAAGATCCATAACAAACAAGGCAAAAGAATTGAAGAAGTGCAAAAAACCAAGGAGAAAACAAAACCAAAGATTTATAGAAACGATTATCCTTTGTAACTAGCCATTTAGGGCTCTAAGAATCTCTCTTTAGAAGTTTATTTCAAGTTAGATCTAAGACCTTTCAAGAAATTTTCCTTAAGGCATTTGTAAAAGTTTAATAAAAAGTTCAAATGGAGGAGGCCTCCACTTTTTGGGTTTCTTCCCCATTTGGGGAAGAGTGTCGTGCATGCTTAGTTTAGATCTCATCTTTTTTCAAGTTCATAGATTAGTTTTCATTTTCATACTTAGAATAATTCCTCTTCCAAGTTTTGACCAGAGTAAGCTAACTTTGGGATTGTATCCCAAACGCCACATAGTTTTGTGGTAGCTTCTCGTTCCCCCATCAGCTTCTTGTGGACATCCAACTAGCTGGAAGGTTTCTAGGACTGACGGTTTCTAGTGGTTGACCTTGTTCGGAGATTGATCCCACCTTTAGAATAAATTTGTTTGGTAGAACACTAAGTAAAGTTTCATTTTATTTTGCAAGTAGCATGTTAGCAATATTTCACATCTATCTGAGCTAGCATATGATTTAAGTGTTACAAAGTTGAAGTATCTTGCTATCACAACTGCTTTTATTTGCTTCTTAAAACGAACAAAGTCTCTTGAACTTGGCCAAATCCAAGTCAAGAGCACTCTCTGTCGGAGAGCATATAGACTTGCACGTTCTCCCTGCATTAGGCATTTTTTAAATTAGGAAGTCTCTTGAACTGTGGTCATAAGATCAAGTCAAGAGCGCTCTCTGTCGGAGAGTTGAACAAGTGCTTTAATAATAAAAAAAATTCAATCCACACTTCCCCTTTAATTAATTTATCTTGGTCGTTTGTCCTACACTCATATGCTCTACCAACCGGAAACGGTTGGGCTAGTACTCAGAAAGGTGAAGGACTTGATAATCTCATAAGTGATAATTAATTAAAACTTTCACCCCCATAACCAACGAACCGGCGTTGTTCAAAAAGTATTTTAAGTAGTTCTCAGGGGAGGCGCCGGAGTGCCTAATCTGCGACACGGTGGCTGGTTAGCATTGCACGCCTCGCTGTGATTCCAGACAGGTCCGACATGTCTCTTAAAGGAGCTGCTTAGAATATCTTTCTGGACAATCTTTGATATCCTTGGTTTTAGCCGTAATAATTAAGACCATTAAAACTTTGAAATTTACCAAGATAATTTGCACAACGATCTCACGAACAGTTACTATCAAGACTTATTTTTCAGCATCCCCCAACACTACAAATTCAATTATTTTGACTCCATTACCCATTGGATAAGGCACTGGTCCTTTTATCGTTTAATTTTTATCTGTGGATGCGTCTTAATTATCTCAAGTCTTTATATACTGTTTCGCGATGTGGATTGCATCTTATCTTGTGTTTTATTTAAAAGTAAATCGTGTGTCTTTCATCACTAAAAACTCCTAAACAACACCCATCCGCATCACCATACATCTTTAACACTTAAAACATTGAGCCATAGACAACTCTTTGTAGGGACTACCCCCCTTGGCTTCGTTAGGAGTTAGCCTAAACGGAGGAGCTGGGATTCGGGTGACAATACCTGGCTCATTGCTTGCCCCCAAGGCCACACCTCTCTCACTTGTAGTGAAGAGACAGCTTTCGAAAGATTTCCGCTGTTGGTGTGCAATCTGGCGGACAACAATGCTGAAGCTGGCAGAACAACTGGAAGAGATACATGAAACTGAAGATGCATGAAGTTGGAACTAACAGCTTAAGATACAGCATGAAATGGAGAAATGGCATGAAGATCACTGAATGTATGGTCTGCGCAGAAGGAACAGAAAGCAGCATGGTTCGCACAGAAGTAGAAGAAGAATTAGCAGCAGACAACGCAGTAACCAAAGGCCCAAAGAACTCAGGGGGAGCACATACATAGGGGGAGCATTGCGACAAAGCACAGATGAAGCATACAGTTCAGAGAAGATCATGCACAGCTTCATAAGGTGTTGACGTCAATGCCAAAAGGAGAGATTGTTGAACTTTAGTTGTCATTGATGTCAACTAATGTCAAAGAGGATGTCAACTGATTCAATGTGAGTCATTGATATCAATTGATATCAAAGTGGTTACAACATTCCTACAGCAGTGTGAAGAAGTATATGGAAACCACTTTGAAGGAGTATCTGCGCAAGATGGTGAAGGACATGGATGCCAATGTGAAGAAGTATATCTAGAAGGTGCATGTTTTAATAACTGGTCCGGTCCGAACCGGAACCGGCCGGTTTGACCGGTTAGCACAACAGGAGCATCAAATCGAGCTTTAAACCGGACCGGGGGCCCGGTTTGGTATTGAACCGGTCTTAACCGGACCTAACCGGACCGGTTCAATACCAAACCGATCTAGCCGAAACTAACCGGTCCGGTCCCGTAATAAACCGGCCGGCCAGCAAACTATCATATCCGCGGGCTCAGAATACGATTTTTTGATTTTTTTTTATTTTTTAATAAAAAAAACATAAACCCTAACCCTAATTCGCCCTCCAAAAGTCAATAAATAAGTGCCCAGCCCCCACCTTCTCATTCACTCACAATTCAAGAGCTCATTGTCTCATTGTTGCAGTCAACTGTCAAGTAACAAGTTTCTGTTTGAGTGTGTTGAGAACTTGAGTGTTCAAGACTTCAAGTTTTGGCAAGGAGTGAAGTGTGAAGTGTGAAGCCAGCTGACTGTGGACTGTGGAGGAGGCTGCTCAGCATCAAATCAAACTTCAATCATCTTCATTCCTTCAATCCAGCTGCAGATTTCAACTTCAAAGTTCAACTGTTCAAGGTATGCTTCTTGTTTTTTTGAATTTTGAGTATGCTGATTGCAATTTGTTGTTGGCACTGGCAGTCACTGTTTTTTTTAATTTTGAGTATGCCGATTGTTGAAAGTTTGAAACTTGAGTGTGCTGTCCAAACTCCAAAGTCCAAACTCCAAGTTTTTGTTTGAGAAATTGAGACTTTGAGTATGCTTGCTGTTGGCTGTTGCCTGTTAGCCTGTTTATAGCACTATTTTTTTAAATTTGTATGCAAATGCACATTGCAAAGTGCAAACTCATAATTGTTTTTTTTTTTAATTTAAAATTTAAATCTGTTTTGCACATTTTCATTTTTTTCCATTATTTTGCACTTGCAGAATCTATTTTCAAATTTCCCAATGGCTCCTAGAGTGAAAGATGCTGCATGGGTCCATGTTGAGTGTGTTAAGGGGGAAATTTTTTGCAAATATTGCCACAAACACATGGGTGGGGGGGGCATTCATAGGGTGAAGCAACACTTGGTTGGGATAAGAGGCCAAGTTCTCCCATGTGATGCACCGGATGATGTGATTGGGGAGATTAGAGTTGAGATATTAATCAACTTAAAAAATATCAAGAAGAGAAGGCTAGGCATAAAGAAATAGAAGCTGAAATTGGGAGGAAGAGGGAACTTGCAAATGCTGCCAGGAGGGCATCTGGTTTACATGATTTTGAAGGCTCTTCCTCTACCCCTTCTACCGTTGCTAGGGACCCCTTCCAGTATGTTCCTCCCTCTCGTCAAAAGACCCAAAACATTGGAGAAAATCAGCTTAAAAAGAAGAAGACCCTTCAGCATTATTATTCTTCACATTCCCCCTCCTTTCCAAGTGGCAATGCTTCTCAATCTCAAGTTCAACCAACCCACATTCAGCCCACCTTAGATAAGCATTGGAAGAAGCAATGCAAAGTAGTTGCTCATGAGTACATAGCTAGATGGTGGTATGATTCAGATATTCCCTTCAATGCTTCTCGCTCAGCTTATTATCAACCCATGTGGGATTCTGTTCTTGCAGCTGGTAAGGGCTTCAAAGGCCCTAGTATGCATGAGTTGAGGGGATCACTTTTGCATAAGGAAGTTATGTCCATACATGAATACTTGGAGGGTTTTAAAGAGTCATGGGCCACTACGGGATGTACCATCATGTCAGATGGATGGACTGATATAAGGAACCGTACTATCATCAATTTCCTTGTCTCTTGCCCACAAGGAACCATGTTTTTGAAATCAGTTGATGCATCTGATAGGGTGAAAGATGCAACCCTATTATTTCAACTCTTGGATGAAGTTGTTATGGAGGTGGGGGTGGAAAATGTTGTTCAAATCATCACAGATAATGCATCTAATTATGTTCTTGCTGGTAAGATGTTAGAGGATAAACACAAAACCATATTTTGGACCCCATGTGCTGCACACTGCATAGACCTCATGCTTGAGGATATAGGCAAACTGGATTGGGTCAAGAATGTTGTAGAGCATGGAAAGAGCATTACAAAATACATCTACAACCATGCATGGGTCTTGAACCTAATGAGGAAAAGCACTGGGAATAGGGAACTTCTTAGGCCTGCCATCACGAGATTTGCAACACACTTCCTCACATTGCAATCTCTCATTTCCCAAGAACAAAACTTGCAGAAGATGTTTTCATGTGATGAATGGAATTCATCTAAGTGGGCCCGTAAGCAAGATGCAAAAGACACCAAAAAAAGAGTTAATGATAGTGCATTTTGGAAAAAAGCAGCAAAGGTTGTGAAAATTGCTGAGCCCCTTGTTAAGGTGTTGCGGTTGGTGGATGGGGAAAAATTGGCAATGGGTTACATTTATGAGGCTATGGATCAGGCAAAGGAGCAGATAAGGGCAGCATACAAAGATAGAGTAGCCAAGTATGGGCCTATTTGAGAGATCATTGATAACAGATGGAACAATCAACTCCATCGCCCTATACATGCAACTAGGTTTTCTTGAACCCAAAGTATCATTATAGAACTCGGCTAGGAGATGATCTAACAAGGGAGGTGAAAGATGGTTTGTATGATTGCATAGAGCGCATGATCCCTGATGAGAATGACCAGATGGAAGTACATCGACAACTTACCTCTTTCAAAAGAGCCACGGGCACTTTTGGAAAAAGCGTAGCAATAAAGATGAGAGATTGCGACCAACCAGGTAAACAATTTCAAGTTTTATTGCTTAAGACTTTAAGTTCAATTGTTTAAGCTTTAACTTTTAACTTTAAGTTGTTTATGTTCAATTCACAATCTAATTTGTTAAATTTAATTTGTCCATGCAGCAAATTGGTGGGATTCATTTGGCAGCCATTGTGGTCTATTGCAAAAGTTTGCAATTCGTATCCTTAGTCAGACTTGCAGTGCTTCTGGGTGTGAGCGCAATTGGTCCGTCTTTGAGAGGATTCACACGAAGAAAAGAAACCATTTGGAACAAAAACGGTTGAATGATCTTGTCTTCGTGCAGTACAACCTCCGACTAAGGCGCAACCAATTGCTTAACAAAAGACCTGATACAGATCCCATTGTGTTGGATGATATTGATCCAACCTCAGAATGGGTAGAGGAGACCCAACAGCCAGAGTTTGGTCCCGATTTTGATATTGATGCAGTCACAGATGACTTGGCTTTGGATGTTGATCCATTGGGAGTAGGAGATGCAGGTGCAGAGCAGGATCCAGGCATGGCGGACAATGATGGTGGCATTGGCACTGGCAATAGCCGACCTAGCCATACAGCCCGTGCTTCTACTAGTGCTACTGCTAGGGTCGTAGATGTCCGTGAGGAGTCCAACTCCGAGGAGTCTGAGCCATATGTTGATGTTGAGCATTCCATTTCTAGCAGTGGTGCTGAGTTTGATGATTGATTAGTTATGAGTCATGACTCATCATTGATCATGTTTTTTCATTTTGGACTGTAGACTCTAGAGGATATAGAGCCTCATTTATATTGTATTTTGTTTCAGAATTTGAGATATATGCTATGAGATTTTACTATGAGTATGTAGTGCACTTGGTGCCATTTTGTGACCCATACATGGTTTATGGATTTCCGATTTATATATATGAGTAGACTTTACATATTATGTGTCTACTAGTCTAATGGTTTCACTTTCAAATATGCATATTATGTGTCTAATGCTTCGAAATATAGCTTGGAATGTTAAATATAATTTTTATGATTAAAATTGTAATTTTTTTTATATTTTTTAATAGTCCGGTTCATTGAAATCAAACCGCTCCAGTTCATTACCAGTTCCGATTCCGGTCCGAGTTGACCCCAGACCGGTTTGATTCCTGATTCCGGTTATTAAAACATTGATTCAGTCTAAATGTGTGTGTCTGAGGATACATCATGCAGATTCAGTTCAAAGAAGAACACAAGTAATGTATCCCACTATATGTTGTACCTGCGTAGAAGACAAGTCCACCATGTCATACACCTCCATGATAACAGTCAAAAGACTAGTTGGACAAAGGTACTTGTGCACAAGCAGACAAGGAGTTGGTTGAGCAAATAACACAAGTGTGCAAGCATGTTGAAAGAAGTCTCTAGTATGCGCAAGCATTGCTTGATAAAAGGTTGGAAGTGCGCAAGCAGTAAGAAACAGCCTACGGTTGGACAGTCCTAAGAGCGCATAAATCTACCCAATTAGTAGATGCTTTCAGTTAGTAGAACACGCACAAGTTCCTAGAAGGGTACAGCGGTTGAAATAAGTATATGAGCAAATTCCACAGCAAATAGTACAGCAGGTGCGCAAGTCCCACAAGTGATGACAAGGCAAAGGTCAAAGTTCCACCAAGTAGATGTTGGAGTATGTGCAGATTCCACAAAGCAGCAACACATCAAGGGCGCATTACCCATAAGGGATGGTACAGCAAAGGTTGAAGATACACCAAGTTGAAAAACAAGGATGCGTACATATCTAAAACGATGGTACATCAAGAGCGCAAGAGTACACCACCCAGGTGTAAAGTCCCACTAAGTTGTGGACCATGAAGGCACAAGACACACAAAGGATGACACATCAATAGCGCAGAAGATGACACGTGGTAAATGCACAATCAGTGATGTTTGGAAGAAGGGATGCCACGACCAACTTGTGGACATGCAATCCGTGTAGGACTTGTATAAATAGGGGTGCAAGTTGGAGATTTGTAGTAAGCTTGATGGCGAGAGCATAAGAGCTTCGAGTGTTTGTTGAAGTTTGATATTCGGGGCATCAAAGAGCTTGTGGACAGAACAGAATGATCTAGCGAGGAGTCGAATGCGCACATATAGCAGAATGAAGTTTTGATGGTGCACAGAATGATGTCGTAGATCTGTGACGGATACACAAGTACTGAAAGGAAGAAATACTGAAGTATGCGCAAGTGCTTGATGTTTCAAAGTTAGCATGTGGATAGTCACAGATGTTAAAAGATAGAAGCAAAGTATATCAGATGATGCGAAGATGTCTAGCTGATGCATATGAGCAGAAGTTAAAGTGTGTGAAGTTGAAAAGACCTATTATCACATATATAGTAGCCGGGCTACCATACATTATTTTTTTGATTCCAGTACACGTCAGCCAATTCCCTTACATTGAGAGGTTGAGATGAGCATCTATTATGGATCATGATTATTATATGGACAGCAGTTCTGTTCCCCATGCCATGACTGAGTTTCAGGACACTCAAAGAGATGACCGATGTAGCCATTTAGCCATTTATACAAAGCAGTCAGTGTTGCCCAGAGTTACAGCAGCAGTTTCAAAGGACAAATGATGGTTCAGGTATTATGCATACAGGTATATGACTCAGCAGGTATATTATGGTGTTATGGTTATATTGCTTTTATATTCATTCTTGTGGCATGTCTTAGCATTTAGTATCATGATCTGGCAATCATATAGATATGTGGACCTAGTTGTACTTTTATATATATATTATTGTCCCCACTCAGACTTAGAAGTTCACTACCCATACTCATTGATTTTACCCTCCCTAGGGGGAATAAAGGTGATCATTCCCACCATACTTTGGCTTGCTAGTGTTGGTCTCATTATTCACTGTCTTCATCCATCCATTACCTACCAGTTTGTTATTTACCCTGACTTACTACTTGACTAGTGGCATGGAGGACCTTCCCACACTTTAGCCTCTATGTTGGATAAGCTTCCCTGTTTATTGTGTCTTGGCTCTGAGTTGGTGACAAAACTTACCTATGGTGAGTTGGATTGTAGTCCTAAATCATTCTGGTCGGTTGTCCCAATGTTTGGCACTGGTACGAACTCCCCCTAGTCACTTAAGATGTGTTGGCTAAAACTGAAAGCTCATGTACTACTTATGGAAACTTATGTAAATTCGCCCAGGAAACTGTAAACTCTAGAATGTGTTTGTCAACACATGTGAGTAACGGGCAAGAGCAATGAAAAGCTAAAATACTCCTTGAAGAGTATAATGAAAGGTCCAAAAAGCAATGGTTCTTAAACTCTATATCTAAACGATTGTTGACCTTATATGTATATGTACAAACATACCCTGGATGCAAGCTGCAATTAGTTGTGCTTATCAACACACCTGAGATCCGAAGGGTTATTTAGGCCAAAAAGGCCATGAAATGAAATCAATGGATCCTAATGAAACTAGATCATCTTTTATAAAAGTAGACATGGTGCCTAAGTTGAATAAGCACTCTTTAAACAACTTACCCATCTGTGAGACACTGCCATCCCCCGTGTTATCTGCTTGTCCAACATAAGTTAGAGTGTGTATTCCCTTTCCATTTCCAAAGTGTCACAATGTCAAGTTAGTAGTCACCCCTTAGCCTAGACTTTTTATTTTTAGCCTTCACCCTTCACTAGCAAATTGATCACAACTATGAAGTGAGTATGGTCTTGAAAGTTTGGTTTGAGTAACAATAATAATTAATGACTTTATATATTTGGTTTTAGATTGCCAGTAATGATTACATCTTGTTATAATTGTTACTTGAATGAATTGTAGAGAATGCTTTAACCTTTGACACCTTGCAGCAGTTTGATGATAGCCTGAGTTATATTTTGGGTCATGTTGACTTGGTCAAACCCAATTTGACCAAAAGTCAACCACAGGACATGAGGTGGCAGACCTCGAATGATACAGAGATATGATATATGGTCTGGTACAGGTCACCATGGTGGTTCTATGCAGTGGTTCAGACTTATTATAATGATTTGTGCTTTTCAGCACTTTTACAGATTATTATTATTTGGTCTGTCGGGAATCATGGATATTTATTTTTGATCATGCAGAGATCTATATGGTGTATGAGTACACATCTTAGATGGATTTGGGCTCTCTGAGTCCAATGAGACAGTTTGTTTTCAGTTCCGGGCAGTTACAGTGATTTTTAGCCTCAGTTGGCTATCCTAGTGCAGTTTTGGCCTATCATAGGCCCTGTCAGAGTAGTGATGAGATTTGATGACTTCACCTAGGGCATTGTGCATGGAGGGGGTGGTCCAGCCACCTAATATTACCATATTAACCCCCTCCCAGAGAGCCTAGTGGCCTCACCTTGACAGCGCAGCCACTCCAGGAGGCAATTTGGGCAGTTTCACACTTCCCAAGGCAGATCAAAAATGGCAAAAATGGCTACTGAGGGATTCGATTTGGGCTACTGAGGCAAGGGATTGGCATGGGATGACTTGTGATGATGAGTGGGATGTCTTCCACACCTTCTCCAGCAGTTTCAGCTTCCAGTGGGGCCTACACTCTTCACTCCGGCATTTTATATGGTTTTTTGGAGCCTCCAAAGGCTCACGACTTTCCCAGAGAGGCACGATTTGGTGCTTAGAGCATTATTTTATTGATATTGTGCCATGGGGATTGACCAAGGGTGTTAGAAATTACCCCTTGGACCCACCATGAGCTAGATCTTATATTTTATCATTGAGATTTGGTGGGACCCCCTCTCCTAGGGCAATTTGGTCCATTAATATGTTATAAACTTATATTGTTATATTGTTCCATGTACTTTATTGTTGAGCTCATCTCAACCATTGATTAGATCACTTTGATCTTTTAATCTTAGCCATCCATTCAAAAGGTGGTTAGGATTTTGGTGTCTCTCCTTCCTATTTAAAGGAGAGAGCTCCTCACTGTAAAGGGGACTTTTGGCTCCGGATTATTGGAATAGAAAAATACTATTGCATCTACTTGTCTTGTGGTGGTGAATGCTTTTGGAGTTCGACTGTTTGTTCTTCCTTTGCACTGGGTTATTGGAGATTATCTTGCTATCTTTTGTCCATGTATTTTTCATCTACAGGTGGAGGCCAATTTGCTTCAAGGAGGTCGCATTGGTAGGGGAGACTCTCCCTGCCACTTCTTTGGGGTTTCTTCGTCGGTAACAGGGAGTATTACTGTCTTAGTACCTTCTACTTCATGTTATCATTTGCTTATGCTTGTATTTCCTCCATGCTTGATCATTCTGATTGAATCGATTTCCTTGGTTTGACAGGTAGAGGAGGGTGCACGTGTGGACTAGGGCATCACTTCAAAGCAAGAAAACTCAAAGATCTCCCATTTGATCTCTACGGGAACATTCCTCTTACAACAAGGCAACCTCATCCATCACACAGGTATGATCTCAAGGTAAATTTCTCATTCCATGATCTATCCATTTCTCTAAGTCATTAAAACCCTCATTGTTTAAAGCCCTCATTTTACATTTTTTCAAATCTACTTGGATCTAGTAGGCTTTTGGGTAAGATATTCAAAACCCACCTCTATAGCATCCACGGAAATTCGGATCTATAGTTTGGTGTGGATTGGCTTCCATTTGACCCCTTTCCCAAGGCACCTTAGCCTCTCCAAGTGAGGTCGCACTACTTGGTTGGGTGAGTTCTGCTAGTTCTAAGACCTGGGTAGGTGAGATCCCACTTGATTCACACTCCTCTCACTTGATAACCTACCCCTAGTGCTTCACTTTGTTGATTTTCACCTTGTGGGCCCCATTCCTCATTTTGAGGGTTGTGCCCCACTTGGGTCACTTAGTGATGCATTTTGAATCTCAGATCTACTGATATCTAGCCATTGGATGACCTTGATCTTCAAAACCCACCTTGCTTTGCACCTTGACATCCCTGATCTACAGTTTGGTGGACATCCGACTCCATTTGGCCCAATTCCCAAGGCACTGATCCTTCTCCTAAGGCTCACGACTTTTCTGGGTTGTGTGATCTCCTTGTGGGTTGATCTTTGTCTGGTTGCTTGAACACTTAGATATTGTCATATCCATCTATCAAGCACAGCTAGAAAGCCCTAACCGTCAGATCTCTGATTTGGGACACTTTCCTTGTTTTAAGGGTCACATTTCCCAAGGCAGTTAATTTTGACAATTTGAAACTAGCTTTGAATCCTGGAATCATATTTAATCCTAGAATCATTGTGAGTCATCTTTCATTATCACATCACACCTTTTCTAAGCCTCCACAGTGGCCCTAATTCCTCAATTATAGGGTTCCATACCTGTCACCCTATGTACTTCCTTAGATTGATTTGATCTAGTGATTGGGTTGATCTCTCCTATCGAGAGTAGATCTAGGTCTCCCCCTTGCTATCTTGGCTTTGATAGCTAAAGCGAAGAGTGCCTTGGTTGGCGTGACAACCATCCTTTTGGGAACTAAGGCTCTCTTGATTCACCACTTTAGTTGCCTGTCCCCTCTACCATCCACCTTGGATCCATCTGTAGGGGCAACTACAAGATTGGTGATAACAAGACCATCTGATGAACGACGACAGAACAACAGCAGGATCCAGCATGCGCATCATGATGCAGATGATCTGAGACAAGTGCATTTTTGCCTCCGAATACGCATCTCGGGGAAAAGGGGGTTAGCGTGGCAAAAATATTCAAGCCACTAGGTGCATCCTTGGGGGCAAGTCTCAAGTCAGGGCTGTCACCTGATCCTGACTCCTCCGTTTAGGCTAACTCCTAACAAAGCCAAGGGGGGTAGTCCCTATCAAAGAGTTTCTAAGGCCGATTAAGCTAATTAATTATGGTGGATGAGTAAGTTTTTTAGGAGTTTTATAAAAATGAAATAGAAACAAGAGATTTGCAATGTATAAAATTAAAGCATAACAGCATAAAGATTAAAAGTGTTCCTCAACCATTCAACACATGATAGAAATTAAACACAGATTATAATGATAAAGCAAAAGACCAATGTTGATAATGGAGTCAAATAAAGTGATGTTGTAATGCTTGAAACAAAATGTTGTGCGAATGCTCTTGGTCAATTTTAAATTATTGTGGAGATGAGTGGATTATTAGGGAGGGGGATTTCCGATATACCGTGAGTTATTGGAAATGTGTCCGAATTATGACAAAGGTGGCTCCTCACAAGGAAATGTGGGCTGGATCGGAGTCTCTGGGAGGTGTTCAACACTACACCAAATGAGGGTGCAGTCTAACAGTATCCTGAGGTCACTACCCAGTGGTTCCCACTTCCTTTGAAGAATTTCCCCGCGCAATGTCAAGAAACGATTACGCCGGATTTTCGTAAAGTATTGGGGAAGTTTTTATTAAGGTGAGTTGTTTATTACATGTGCAAATTTAAAAAGTGCGCACTTCCGCTTCTGGTTATCCCAAAGATCAAGGCGAACCTGCGATGGGCAAGAGCATACACGGAAGGGTGGATTGTTTATTCCAATTGAGATTGAAATGCAAAAAGGAAAATGTGAGACTAATTACTACGGCAAAGAGTATCTTTTCCCCAATCGAGCAAGCTCTCTTGGGTAGTTCGGTAGAGCAATGCCGGTTTAGTGTTCGTTACTTTACAAAAACCATGCAAGAAAAAATAAACTAACCAAAACAAGTAAAAGCAGACTAATCTAATGATACAGAAAAGCAAACCATCAAGGAGGTGACATGAATCCCCCAGAGGGAATGGGGTGTGGGCGCTTGGAAAGCCCACTTGCTCTTCTTATTATTATTTTAAAGTCACTTTTAAATATTTTATTGAGAGAATTGATCAAGGGAAGTTGAAGAGTCACAAAGGGGTCAATGAGAAAGTATAAAAAGGACATGATAGCTCATTCTTTCCATTCTTGTCTATTGCATTTTTCGAAAACTAGAAATCTCAAGCTTCAAGCTTCTCTTGGACGAAACCCTAGGAGGAGGAAATGGTTTCAATAGTGAGACAATCTATCCTAGCCATTGATTGAGGAGGAATCAACTCAGGTTTCCCACTTGCACTTCATTGCTATCATTTGTTTGTCAAGCATTCATCTCAGTTTCGGTTTATCATAAAGTTTTTCTGAGTTGAAGAAGCACGGCACACTGTTGAGGAGGAACACCCCCTTTTGGGGTGAGGCAGGCGCACTTGTTACCATGGAGTTTTGTTGTAGAGAGGGCGCACTATAGTCTGGGCATAATTTCCCATCATTCTTCTCTCAGTTTGCAAGAGGACGCAGTATATATCTCAGCTATTGTGGACGGCGCATCAACTGCCAAAAGTTGTGGAGTTTGTGGGAATAAAATAAAAAGGGCAAGCTGTGAAACTCAGTGTGTATTAAATAGGCCGCTACAGGAACCAAATATCAAGCCCAGAAGTGTTGCCAAGTCTGGACTCTGAAGCCACGATTTTTACTTAGGAGGGCACATTTCAAACTCAGCTGAAGGTTACAGTCATTGAATAAGAAAGTTTGCTGCTGTACGTGGGGTATCTCCATTGTTGGACCTTGTGTGTAGTATCTTCACTATGGTAGTTTAAATCCCATTATAAATGAGCAAAGGGGGGCGCTGCTACATCAAGATAAAGTCTACACAACAATTTCAAGCACCTACAGGCATCCAATCAGCACCTGATGTACTCATGTTTGAGCAGCTCCTGAATATGACAGAGATCTTCATTTATCTCTGTGATCAAGTTCAGAACAGCACCAACATTAATCCAGATTTAAACCTCTGTATTGTACTGCTGTTACAGCCCTTCATAATTAAGGTACTGCTGCTATACTGGTGTTATTACAGCCTGAAATACTTGCTTTACTATACTGTTTATTTGTGATAAGCATGAGCTGCTTGGTGATGGAAATTATTGTGAATGCATGAGATTTTTATATGTTTATTAAACATTGTAACAACTCTGTACCAAACCATAAACCCAAGGAATCGAATCCACAAACTGAAACACCTACAGGAGTATGCTTTCCCAATGCTTGAGGAAATGCTAAGTTCAGATTTGTCAAAAGATGTTCTTTCAAGTAATAATTGATACATAGTCAGTTACATCAGTCAAATGCAAATTACTTGGCAAGGTGCATGACCAAGTTCTCCACCAAAATCATAACAAGCAGTGGGTTACATATGAAATCTCAGATATCATCAACCAGTAAGGAGTTTTATTAGGCTTAGTAGGGGTTATTTCAGGGAGGACCTTAGCAAACTAATACGTGGTTGAGAACAATTTGTAGTTCAGATTTCCTTGGAATTTTACAGATGGGCACAACAGACATTGCAGGATGCAGAGGGGCATGAAGCTCCACATGGCACTTTCCGAGAAAGTAAGAAACCTCAGAGGTTCTCGAGTTATGTTCCACTGATGAGTCACATCATTGACTCAGAACCTACCACCTACGAAGAGGCATCCAGACACCAAGTTTGGAAGGATGCCATGAAGGAAGAATACCAATCCATCATGAAGAATGATGTGTGGGAAGTAGTGCCGAGACCTGAGGGAAAGTCGGTAGTGACTTCCAAGTGGCTTTACAAAATCAAGCATGGAGCAGATGGCAATGTTGAAAAACACAAGGCTAGATTTGTTGCCACAGGATTCTCTCAAAAAGAGGGAGTTGTTTACGATGAGACATTTGCTCCCGTGGCTCGATATACTTCCATCAGGTCGATCATTGCTATTGCTTCAGCTATGCGATGGAAGTTGCATCAGATGGATGTCAAGACCGCCTTCCTCAATGGTGTTATCGAGGAAGAGGTATATATTGAACAACCAAAAGGGTTTGTTGTCCATGGAAAGGAGTCTCATGTATGTAGGTTGAAAAAGGCCTTATATGGACTCAAGCAAGCACCTCGTGCTTGGTATGGACGGATAGACAAATACTTGGTAAGCTTGGGATTCACCAAGAGTGATGCAGACCCCAACCTGTACTACAAGGTTGTGGATGAGCTTGGGATTCACCAAGAGTGATCTAGACCCCAACCTTTACTACAAGGTTGTGGATGATGAGCCATTGA
This sequence comes from Larix kaempferi, assembly GCA_027924585.1. Taxonomy (NCBI): domain Eukaryota; kingdom Viridiplantae; phylum Streptophyta; class Pinopsida; order Pinales; family Pinaceae; genus Larix; species Larix kaempferi. Next base: position 29,446,535 of record BSBM01000372.1, read on the forward strand.
TTTTGGTGCTTTATGGTAATGACTTGTTTCTCACTCGGAATGAGAAACTTAATTGTATGGTGTAAGACGAAACTTGCCTCTGAGTTCGAAATGAAGGATCTTGGATTGATGCATTACTTACCAGCATAGATCCATCTTAAACCCATATCTATCAAGCACCGAGAGGGATCCAATTTCTTGAGGTGTATTTCTTTTTTTAAATTTAAACTTAAGAAATTTGATCTCTCTTGATTGATAGATCCGGGTTTAAGTTTCAAGTTTTTATTTTATAAACGAACATCTATTTTTTAATTACTTTTCATAATATTTTATTTTATGAACCAACATGGATTTTTTTTAAATACTTTCCATAATTTTTTATTTTATGAGCCGACATGAATTTTTTTAATTATTTTGTTAGTAACAAACGTTACAACATCTCTCCCATACTGGGTTGTAGAGCACCTCGTTTCACTCGATGCAATTAGGATTAGAAGGCTAGAAGTATGGCAGAGGTAAAAGGAAATTTTGCTAAGCCAAGGAAAATACACCATTGATATTCTAAAGAGATTCGGAATGTTGGACTGCAAGTCCATGGCCACTCCAATGGATGCAAATTTGAAGAAGTTGAGAGATCCCACTTCAAATTCAAATTTGATTGATCCCACTATGTATCACCAGCTGATTGATGTATCTGACGAACACCAGACCAGATATATGTTTTGCTGTGAATGCTCTTAGCCAGTTCATGTGCGAGCCAATGTAGATTCACTGGGTTGCTACAAAACATGTGCTCAGATACTTGCGTGGCACTGTGGGATATGGCCTGAGATATGCTTCAGAATGTGACTTGAGATTGCAGGGATTTTCAAACTCAGATTGGGTCGGATGTACTGCAGATAGGAAGAGTACTTCCGGATGTTGCTTCTGTTTGAGTTCCGCAGTGATTTCCTAGCGCAGCGGGAAGCAAACCTCAATAGCACTCAGTACTGCAAAGGCCGAGTATATGGCTGCTAGTACAACAACTCGAGAAGCAGTATGGCTTCGAAAACTCATTGTGGGATTGTTTGGCCAAATTTCAGAGTCAACTGTGATTCACTATGATAACCAGAGCTGTGTGCAGATGTCAATGAATCCTGTATTCCATGACAAGTCGAAGCATATTGAAATTCGATATCACTTCATTCATGATATGGTGCAGAAAGGTGTGGTCGAGTTACAGTATGTTTCGACAGATGACTAGACTGCAGATGTTCTTACCGAGCCTCTTCCTATGATAAAGTTTGAATACTTTCGTGGAAGACTTGGAGTAGAAGAGAACGTGTCCCTCCTTGAGAGGGAAAGATGACATGGAGATGTTTACCTTGCTTTCACCCAGGTACCTCTACTTGTCCAGGTTCTCAACTAGGTATGGGAGGATCCCATCGACAGATGAGATGGACAGGTAGTAGATGGTCGGGTGAAGTTTGATTCCACATATGTGCCTCTACTCGTCCAGGTTCTCAGCCAGGTATGGGAGGATCTCATTGGCAGATGAGACGGACAGGTAGTAAATGGTTGTGTGAAGCTTGCACAGGTACCACTACTCGTTCAGGTTCTCAACCAAATATGGGAGGATCCCATCATCAGATGAGACAAACAGGTAGTAGATGGTCGTGCACCTTTGCTCGTCCAGGTTCTCAGCCAGGTATGGGAGGATCCCATCGACAGATGAGACGAACAGGAAGCAGAGTGTAAAGCTTATCTCTTGGACATCCAGGTCAGGTGGAGAGGCTACTCTTGGACTCACCAAAGGACTGGTGGAGTTGATGCATGATGACACTTCTCGAAGGACTGAGACTGTGTTGACAACCTTCCATGTGTATAGAGATGATCGAGACAGTATAGATGTACAGATGAAACCCAGATGATAGTGATGTCGATGATGACCGCATCAGAAGAATACCTTCCTTGTTGAGAGGGAGTGTTGGAATTTGTGCAACTTCGGAAGTTATTCTTATTATATTTTATTGTATTGATTTGTACCTCCTACGGGAGATTATATTGATGTATTTAATCATGTAAACCCTTGAAAGAATCAATGTAAACCTTGGGGAGAAAATCAAATAAAGAAAAGAATTATTAAATGTATTTTTATATTCCCCCAAGACTAGTTGGCCCAATCAGTTTGACAAGTCGGCCCAGTTAGGAAAAAAAGCCAATTTGGCATGTGTATAAATAGAGAGGAAGATTACCTCATTTGGTCATTCACTCAACCAAGCAAGTTCGCATCACTTGGAGAGAGATTCGCATCTGCATCCAGGAGAAGCATATTTTGGGGTTTCTTCGTGGAGAGTTCTTCTACTTTCTCTCTCTTATCATTGTACTCTGTTCTCAGAATTGTTCATCTCTATACGAAGGTTGTTGGGTTTTCTCCCTATTGGGTTTCCCAGGATAAATTCTTGTGTACTGTGTTTCTGTGCTTTGTCTTTCTTCTAGTGATCCTATTAATCTTACGCAATTGAATTACACTGCTATAATCGTATGTAAATCTTACATTGCTAACGACATCTTTGCAGTCTAGAAACATGGAAGAGAACAATTTGTCAAATTTCTCCATCACCTCAATTCACAATCAAACCATATTAAGTTTACAATTGAGGTTGAGGAGGATAACAGTCTCCCATTTTTATATGTGCAGGTGACAAAGAAAACGGAAGGCACAGTCTCCTACCAAGTCCACCATAAGAAAAACCATACAGATAGGTATCTGCATGCCACATCTCATCACCACCCAACACAAAAAGTTGGTGTCCTAGATACACTCATAACAAGAGCTATTAGGATATCAAACAATGAACACATGGACTCTGGAGCAAGAAAAATCACACGTCAATTCCACTTTTTGGATGAATGGTTACCACAACAAGCAAATTTATAAAGCTCTCCGAAAAGCCATTGCAACCCAACATCCCAATCCCAATCCCATCCCTGCTCCCAATTCCAACACCAAGTCTGGCAATCCCTATGTCTCTCTTCCTTATATACATGAGGTCACTAATAAAATTGCAAGGATCTTGAAAAGAAGAGACATCAAAGTGGTTTTCACCCCACCCAACAAGTTCAGAAATCTCCTTAAGACCACCAAAGATCCTCTTGACCCCCGCCATTCTCAAGGTGTATATAAGATTCCTTGCTCTTGTAGTCTTTCTTACATTGGAGAAACCATGAGCCTAAAAGAGCATGCTGCAGACATACAACATCAAAGAATTACGAAATTGGCATTAGCAGAACATTCTCAGAATTCTAATCACTACATTTGCATAGAAAATGTGAAGGTTATTGTCAAAGAAAGCCATCCCTCTAAGAGACTAGTCAAAGAAGCCTTGGAAATCAATAAATGCAACAATAAATTAAATAGAGACGATGGCATTGTGCTCAGTGAAAGCTGGAGACCAATCATTAATATCATGAGCAGGCTGACTTTAAAAAGGATAAAAAATATTTGTCATGAGATGGCTGACTTAATTTAAACAAAAGATCATTCAAATATCTCATATTTATTCCCTAATGCCATCCCTCATTTCTTTAAGCTTCTTCAAGCTTTCTCAAGCTCTGAGGATGGGTCTTGGTTGAGTACCCGAAACATCAGCTTTCTTCTACTCTCTTCACACAATTAATACCATAAGCTGATCTCATTAATTATGGACTGTAAAAGCTAAATTGACAAGATGTTTGATATCATTTATTTATCTTTTCGAAATGTTGATACCCTTTAAAATGTATATTTTTGTATTGTATTTTTGTATATTTACTATTTCTTTAATTATACTAAATATGGAGCAGTAATAAGTATACCTGGCACTCAAAATCCCCCCGCAACCTCCTCAAAATCCAGTGAACCAGATATTGATGTAATTGCAATGATTGTATTGTATCTTTGAATATTTACTATTTTTTGTAATTGTATATATAAGGTGCAGCTGTATTACCAGATCTGCCACCCCTTTGTTTAGGATCCGAAGATCAAATCTGGATCTACCCAGAATCCATCATGGAAGCAGATCCACTGGAGAGGGAAACAGATCCTAATACACTGCAACAGATTCTGTGGAAAATGAAAAGGATCCTGAAATTTTGAAACAGAACCCAAAATTTCCAGCGCTTCTTTGACCCACCAATCCCAAAAAAAAACTATTTTTAATTAAAAGACTTCCAAAACCCTAAACTCCTAAAGGCTAAAACCCTAAACCCCATTCCTGGTCAAGGCCTGGTCTATTCTTATGTTTAGACCTGCTCTCAAGATCTGATCTATCATTATGGTCAAGGTCTGCCGTCAATATCTATCAATATGGTCAAGGTCTGCCGTCAAATCTGATGTATTTTTATGTGCATCGCTGTTGTTCACTTTACCCACACTGTTATTTAGTCTTACCATAGCCATAAAGAAAACCACTTTATTCACCACTTATTCGGACATGTGGATTTGGCTCATTAAAGACGTTGTTATGACCTGCGTGTTCATGCTGAAATGGTCTTCAAAATTATCGATGCTCAATGATTGGCTATAGCTTATCAAATTAACAGTAATTATCAAAATTAGAACTCTTTTTTTTTGTTATAACCTATAGTTCTACTCTTGTGATTCTCGTATGGACTCTATTTTTTATACTTGCCGTTTCCCACCGTATACGGGTTCTGGCTTTTTACATCTGGTGGATCCATATCCGTATCCTGGTAACTTAGATCGCCTCATTTCTGGCTACCTCCACGAAATCCGGCAAACCAGAAACTGCTGCAATTTCAATGATCCATTGCTCAAATTACAAATTGTCAATCTGCGGCGATTCGGGGATTGCATAATACACTTAGATTCAATTTACAGTTGCTGAGATGCCAGATTTCGAGGGTTCAGATTTTCACGGCCAGAATCAGGGTGAATTTCTACCACAAAAGGCTTCAGGGAGAGAGGCAGTAGAGTGCCTCTTATCCTACACCGTAGATACATAGCGTATAGGTATACGCTGTATACACAGTGCACACGTCTCTCACATGTGAAAGCTTCTGGACTAGGTTTCCTGTATCTTTCCTATCACCTGTTTCCCATTTCTGGCAAAACCTTCTGGACTCCATTTCCTGTATCATTCGTGTTTCCCATTCCGTTAAGGGTTCCCCATTTCTCGTAACTAATGTTTTCGCAGGCGAGACAGCTTTTTAAGGGTAAACCAATCATCACAAGCAGTCTCATTCAGCTAAGCTGCTGCAACAGAGGATTCTCTTCTATCAAAATTTACCCAGGACTTGCACCTGGCTCTAACCACTTACTTCTGCCCCAAGAAGAATTGAACCTTGGCAGATGGTCTGACCACAACCATCAACACTGAACCACAACCCCATTGGCGCAATTGGAGGACATTGAATACTGAATTAAACTATAATCGTGGTATTCCTGGGAGTTTTTCTACTCTAAATCGTACAAAATCAAGAACAAACATACTTGGCTTCATAATATGGACCACGAGAAGAAACCTCAATTGGCTTTCATACATTCAACATAAAGCTCAGATTGGTGGAAAGAAAACCTTAAAACAAGAATTTCTACAAATTGGAGGAGTGTAATTCAAACTAAACTGAATGAAAGAATACTTGAAGTCTCCTCCAACCCCCATACCCCAATTAAAAGCTGCAATTGCGGTTATCACAGCCGTGTGGTTGCATAACTAAATCCGAAGTGTTTAAAGCTCGAAATGAAGCATTAAATTACATTCAAAAAATATAAACAATGATTGCATAAAAAGTAGAGATCTGGCAACCACAATTGGCTTTCATACATTCAACATGAAGCTCAGATTGGTGAAAAGAAAACCTTAAAACGAGAATTTCTACAAATTGCAGGGGTGTAACTCAAACTAAACTGAATGAAAGAATACTTGAAGTCTCCTCTAACCCTCCATACCCCAATTAAAAGCTGCAATTGCGGTTATCACAGCCGTATGGTTGCATAACTAAATCCGAAGTCTTTAAAGCTCGAAATGAAGAATTATATACATTCAAAAAATATAAACAATGATTGCATAAAAAGTAGAGATTTGCCAGAAAAATGTAATGGAGTGCACTTCCAGGGGAGATTAATAAAATGAGATGACTAGAGGAATGAGAATTACCATGCAAAACGATGAAGGGAAGGGAAAACGCGAGTGGAAGAAGAGCCACAATGCAAAGCAGTGGCAACAGTCGACAAGCCATGGCCATCTGCCTCCTCCGGTTCACGATCGATTCCGTTAGTCTTTTTAGGATTTGAATGAGTGGACAAATTCCAAATCATTCGTGGGTGTGTAATAAATAACACAAAATTATTCAAAGCCTTTCTTTTGTCACACTGTACAGGAATGGTAGTTGGGGGCGTGTACGAATCTCTGAAGTGTTGGATTTTATAATAACTTCACTTTTTCTTTTGGATATATTTTTCAATGTACATCCATCTTCTTTTTTATATGTTTCATGGATGCCATGTGACCAACCTTCATATAAATTGGATCTAAATTAATAGAAAGAAATTAAATTTTTTAAAAGTTTGAGATGGAGTGTGGGGATTCAACGTGGAGTAAACCTAATAGACTTTTATTTTTATAATTTTATTCGATTTATTGATTCACGCAATGGTTTTATATATATCACTTGACCACGTTACATATTTGTAAAAAAGTTACATGTTGAGTTGTTGACCTCCCCAATCATGATAATAATTTTAGATGTTTAGTAAGTGCAAATTAAGTTTATGTCACCAATTTGACCTCCCCAATCATGATAATAATTTTAGATGTTTAGTAAGTGCAAATTAAGTTTATGTCATCAATTTAATGGGCACAAATTCAATTTTTTAGATGTTTAGTAAGTGCAAATTAAGTTTATGTCATCAATTTAATGGGCACAAATTCAATTTTGAGTTAACCAAATTTTAAGGATTTAAAAGGTAAGTTAATCTTATCAATATATAGGTATCACATGATTAATAGTTAAAGGGATTAATTTAACTAGTTATTATTAAGTTGTTGGGCATTTTGGCTAGTTGCAAACTAGTAGTGCATAGTTTGAATCTACCTAGGTGAGGTGCACTAGTCTATACCAATGGGTTTACTAGGGATGCTATCCACCAATGTGGGAAGAATGCCTTGGGTTTCCATGAGGCTTTTCTTGGGAAAAAAAAAAGTATTAAGTCAATGAGTTAGCTCAATTCATTCGAATGCAATGTTTCATGGTGAAGTTTCTCTTGAGGTCCCTTATTCTAGGAAGAATACATTAGTAACAACAATTGGTTTTGTAGGTAGAATCTGGATCCAAACATGGGGATTATGGTTTTTTGCCTAAGGTTGGGGTTGAATACTATGGATAGGTATGAGGAGAATGTGGATTACTCTGAAGCTTATTTTAGTGGAAGACAACATATTCAGATCTTCTTTGGTGGGAGGGCCTAGTAGTTTGGAAGAGGATGGGGACCAATCTCATTCAAAAGTGCTAGGAAAAGCGATTATGCAACATTCAGGGTCCAAAAGTTTCAGAAAACAATGAAGTTGTTTATCAAGCAATAGTGAGTCGCTCAAGTGCAAAGCCCAATCTGTAGAACATTTACTAATAGCTTTAGTTTGAAGGCTAAGGTGGCATGTGATCCTGAAGTTCATGGCATTTATCAAGTATGGACGACTAGGGTAAAGGACTTGTCTTTCAAGATGGATTTAATGGAAAATTCCTACAAGTTCGGTAAGGCTACCCTTTCATCATGTAGTTGGTTTCAGTCTGAGGGTTTTGTGCTTGGTTTAGTGTTGCTTCCTCCAAAGAATGATATGATAGATAGACATTTGAAGGTGTTATGTACCTAGGGAGAATAGTATGAGGGTACCTAGGGAGGCACCCAAGGGGACAATGTATGTAATGTGGCCATAGGCCCACTTGGTAGTTGGTGGGTAATAGATAGCCCACTAGGTTGTTAGAGGAAATAATACAATAATAAGGGATATTTGGCATAGACCCCTAGGAGTACTCACAAGAAAGTATAATATACATGAGTATCATTGTATGAAATAAGTTGGATGAATTGTATCATGGCAAGCATGGCTTGTGGAGTGATTCCTTACTTAAGGAGTAATTGATGGTGTTACCTACCTTAAGGTTTCTTCTCTACATTCTTGTGTTGTTTATGGTGTGAACATCTCTTGGTATTTCTAAAGTTTAAGGGGTCTATATTATTGTTGTGATTCAATTTTTGGGTTAACAATCACCGCATAGGGATTTGGATTTCGATGTAGTTTGGAGGTCTAGAGTTAACTTAGTGCACAAATATTTGGAGGATTCAAGTCTAGCAACGGGGTTGCCATTTGTTTTATTAGGTTTTGGTATGTTCCTAAGCTCTTTCTATGGGACTCGAACCTTAAAAGGAATTTTCTATCCTTCCCTTTGTTAAATGTTGGTAGGGAAACTATTGTTGTTAGATATGGGGTTTTAAATAGTAGATGCCTTGATAATGAGGGTTTCAATTCCAATAAGGGACTGTCAGTCTAGAAAAAGAGCCCAATTGAATTTAACATGGTTTTTAGAGAAGGGGTGGAGATTATTTCTAAAGCCTTAAAGGAAAGAGAGAGGAAGTGTGTAACATACAAAATATAACATATTAAATAATAATAAATAAACATAAATAATAACATTGATAAATCAGTATCAAATATGAAGGGACACATTCATTTTTGAATGGTCACCATAAGGTGCCTTTAGGAATTCTATATGTACGATATTGTGAATGATTATATATTGTTGATCCATCATTGCGGTGGAAAAAAGTGTGGAAGTGTAACTATCCATTAAAACCTTAGATTTTCATGTGGTTGGAATTAAACAACAAAGACTTACATGGGACAATCTTCAAAAAAGGAACAAGATTGGCCTTGGTAGATGCCCAACAATTCCAAACCTAAAATTTAGATTTATACTTTTAAGGCTTTATAGATGTTGTTTTTTTAAGATTTTTTAAAATTTAAGGAGATGTCAAATTATTTAAAGTCCTAACTTTTTCCATCACAACATTCTATGATAACTATTCATATAGACTTTTGCATAAGAGTGTAAGATGACGAATTGCAACCAATTAAAACAAAAACAAAGCATTTAAAACCATTTAAATTCACTACAAATCACATTCAACAACTATGAAATCATATTATTCCATGTCCAAGAGAAGCAAGGGGGTTTCTCATTTCCTGGCCACTATTTGGGTTGTTGAATGCTTGACAATTGGGTTTCTTAAATGTACATACTAGCAATTACACTAGGAGGTGCAAAGGTACACAATAAATGTTTGTGTGGAAACTAATTGGAAACTAAACATATATAAGTAAACCATGGAGCATATCCTCAATCTCAAGAGAACATGGAGCCCATTTTGGAGGATGTATCATGGCTAGCAATGAATTAATGCATATGCAAACATAAATAAATTAATCAGAGTATACATTGAGTTTTCTTGAATGGATAATTTGACACGTGTCATCAAATTCAGTTTGCTTTACTTATAGAACTATATATTGGTTGACGATCTATTAGTAACTATGGTTTGTATTTTTCAAAACTTAGTTTAGCATTTAGTAGTTGGGGCTTGCAATATATTACTTCCTTAAGACTATGATAAAGGAAAACATTGGACCTCTCTTTCTTTGGTGGATCCAATATCATGATAGGAGGCTACTTTATTTAATTTATAGAAGAAAGATGATCAATAAGGATGTTTCTTTGTCCTTGACCAACTTGTCTAATGTGGCATAATTGCATTTCTCTTTCACTATTGAGCATTCTTCCTTACACACATGACCAACATCAATTGATTGGGAAAAGTTAACTTTGTGCCTAAGATGACGACAATGTTCAACTCCTTTTCCACGTTTGCCAGAAGCAATAGTGTTAGTTTCAGATTCTACAGTCATAGTTTCAAAGGGTAATTTTTTTAATTATTTAAATAAATGGATAAATTGGAGGTATGAAGAGGAAGAAAGTGGCTACATGACAAGTGATACACAACACGTGGAGAACTACCAACGTAGTGCTTAAAACGGAAAAATAGGCATGCAAAAGGGAAAGAGAAAGCTTCACCACTTTACCATGAGTGGCTGAGAGTAATAAAGGATATTAGGTTGCTCGTGACATTCTTATATTCTTGGGGCATTTAGAAATCGACCAAGCATAATTCATGCTAATGGTCCTTTCACACAATCTCTAGCGGCCATAGTTAGGTTTGGTTTCCTGGGTGGGCCTTTATTAGAGGAAGTATATATACATACAGGCATTATATGCTTCTTCCTTTGCTTCAATTTTACTTTGAATCCATGCTTTAATATCCTACATTAACAAAAAAACAAAAAAAACATAGATTATCAAACATTTCTCTTTGGCTATCAAACACTCTCTAGAGAACCTATTTCTTCTCATTAAAAAACCGAAAGATACTTCCAACAGGGCCAGGGTGGTTGGTACATAAATCAATCAATTACCAATCCTCGCCACTCATTGCTTGAAAATACCATTGTGTTTGCACCCCATGAGAGGAGAATCATGAAATTCAACCATTAATACTTGAAATTTGACCTATAGTTACGACCATACTGAGAAACTAGATCTAGGCATGTAATTGACTCTAGGGTTATGGTGTTGAATACATGGCCTCTTGCTATTAGATCTTTTGTTGGTGAGAGTAATAGTGTAAACTTTGAAATGGAAGGGTTCATCCTGGTGAGATAGGTGTCAAACTGTTATTGAGAATATCTCTGCTCTTGTTTGATTTTATGCTACTAGATTAGATGCTAGTAAGATTCAATAAATAGGCAAAAAAATACTTTAATGGATTGGACCATATACCTTGGATCTTTATCATGTGTATTTGGGTGAAGCGTTGCTTTTATGGGATTAAATTATTCAAGGTCAATGAGTTCATGTGCTCTTTCTAGCTTAGGTACTACTTACGATTTTATAGTTCGTACAAGTGTATAGTACTATTACTGGTGCTTTTACCATCTTAGCATCTACATTAACCCTTGTTACCAACTATCAAGCTAGAAGGGATGTTATTGATTTTGGCATGGCATGTAAGATATATCGATACTAACTCTTTATAACTGATGATTTCCCTATGCAATTTATTTTTCATTTATCTCATATTCCATGCTTTCTTATTGCCTATTATTATTAGGTCTTGCTTATGTCCAACTAGTTTGATTTGATCAAAAGATCCAAAGTTTCCATTTTGAAATGAAGAAAATTTACTCCTCCAACACAAGGGTAACATAAGGCCCATGTTGGTGATGAAGAGATAGAACAACAAGGAAAATATCTATTCTTAATAACAAATGCCACTTTTCATTTTAAGGGTCCGTACGAGCTGAATGAAATATTGACTTTCAAGGAACTAATCACAAGAAGAACAAAGGCCAACAATGACAATTAAACCCCAAACAATTGAGTTGACACTTAAAATAACTATTTTTTTTAACATAAACATGGTAAAAGGTTTGTATTAAAAAAGGATGTGCATAGCCATACATTACAAAACAGAGAGCCTTGAAACAGAGAGAGTTTTCACAGTTGAAATTAGAAATATGACCAGCCTGGCTCTGTAGTAATTCTGAAACTGTTGTCTAGTGTTTGTAATTACAGAAGAGGGATAATACCCTTACAAACTGAAAATTTAACAAAATGCAGAAAAACATTCAAACATGAGAAGAGGACCAACCCATCTAATTTTCAGAGCCCTTCTGACCATACTGTTGTTGCTGAACTAAGGTTTCCTCTATTATTCGCATTTCCACGGAGGGGGATTCTTGGCAATGACTGCATTGAGACATCCTGGCCATCTTTAATATTTCTTCCTTTATCACATCCATAGACCCCATCAACTCATACAGGTTATGTTCCAGATCATCTATGTGTGAATCCTGACAAGTTAATTGTTGAGATATATACCTCAAGTCATCTGTTGACTCCCTCTGAGCTTTGATATCCATGCATACTGCCTCGTACACCTTACGTAGATGATGTTTGAAATCCTCCACATTGGCTTTTAAGAATGCCATCCCGTCTACTAAACCAGCCATTAAACTGTGTGCAGAGGTTTGAGAAAGGACCAGGTCTGCCTGTTTCCCAACCCAAGAAACCGAGGGGACAAACTGAGCACTAGAAATTGACACCGGGCTATGGAAATGAACTAGATGATCCTCATAAGCTGAGAAGGAGAGGCTTTCAAAGCTTCTTTGGAACCACAGAGGCAGGGTTTTCACAGAGGACTCAAAGTCATTGAAGAGGTTCGTCATAATGTTGTGATTAAGTCCACAGAGGAAGAAGGAAACTAGGATGTCAATAAATGTTGGAGCGTGTGTGCTGCCAGCGAAGGGACATGCGAGGGTAGAGCCATGCGAAGACCCACGCGTCCCTTCTGGCGGTGGTTTGAAACCAAGGGAGCTCCCTTCCATTGCCCCTTTTGTCCACCCTTCTCGAACGGGGAGCTTAGTGAATGCACTTATGTTTCCCCCCCTCATCACTATATTTAACAATTCCAATGGGTAGGTTTACCCCTTGATTGGAAAATTCATCCGCTTGTTTGTTGTTGCCCCTAAGTATGTGGAAGTAGAACACCTCAGGGGGAGTGCTTATCTGCTTGATTCTCCTTTGCATTATGTTACATCTAGAAACGCCTTTAAGGATTCCTGACCTCATTTTTTGGATGACGTGTCTAGAGTCTCCAAAAACCTTGAGTCTATTGATATTGAGAGTTGAAACGATTTCCATGGTGTGATAGAGTGTTAACCATTTTGCTTCATTGTTGGTTTTATTACCAAGCCCATGCAAAGGAAATGATTTTTTTTCCTCTAGGATCAAAGATAATCCCACACGCACCTGCCTCCCCTGGATTTCCTCTAGAAGCCCCACAAAAAATAAGGTATGGCTTTGTTGAGCCTTCCACCAAAGTTTAAAATTTGTACTATATTTTCTTATTTCCCATTCAAAGCTATCCTTATTTATTTTGGACTGAAGTGAGCTGACTTTCACAAAATATTGACACTAATAGATTTATTTCCAAGGTAAAGCCTCAGAGATGGGAAGGAAGATACCTTTGGCTGAAAGACCTTCAGCAATCAAATTTGTCGCTCTATAGGCAGCTCTGTTGTAGTTTGGTTTCTTGTCCTCAAATATAATTTCGTTCCTTTTGATCTTGACCTGCCAACATATATTCATGGGGATCATTTTCCAAATTATTTCCATTGTGGGTTTCAATTTTGTCTAGCCCGGAAAATGATTTCTCCATTTTTCTATCAGTTCATTAACTTGGTTCAGAATTGCAAATCCCTTCCAAAGGCCCCCCATAACTATTCCCCAAACATGAGTTGCAAATTCACATTTAAAAAAGAGATGCTGGGAATTTTCTGAGGATCCCCTGCATAACACGCATCAAGAGGGGCCTTCTATTCCTCTCTTGCTTAAATTGTCAGTTGTAAGAAATTTATTATGAGCCAATAACCAAAAGAAAAAAATTATTTTTGGGATACAATAAGAATTCCAAACCTTTGCCCGCATCTTTTGAGGGGGGTTCCCGTTGGTATTAATCAAATTCTCGTATCCTTCCTTGACCGTGTAGTATCCTGCTTGACCCCGTCCTCTACTTTCTTTGGTCTGTATATTAAGATGAGCTTTCCCATATAAAAGCGTGAGAAGAAGAGAGTAATCCTACTTAAGATGGTCTGGAAGGTTCAACTGCATCCATCCTTTCCAAGCCCTTGAGTTCCCCCAGATTGAGATGTCCTTCATATTATGATATCCCTCATTATGCATCCATTCACGAATTTTGGCTAGCCCTGGAGTGGAGATCAAAGGAGGAGAGCCCATAATGTTGTCCGTCCATATTTTTATTCTCTTTCAGTTTCCTAGTATCCAATAAAGGTTGTCTTTAATTAGACCTGCAGAATTTTTGATTAAATCCCATGTATTGGTACCTTTCCCTTCCAACTGGTTGTCCAAGCATCTGAGACAGGGCCTTTTCACATTTTTTTTCTGATTACTTCCTTCCACCATTCTTTTTTCCCAGATATTAACCTCCAGGATAACTTAGCTCCCAAAGATTTATTCATTTGAATTGGATCCCTTATACCCAATCCTCCTTTCTTCTTGTTTTCCTTTACTATTCTCCAGTTCACCAGGTGAATTTTTTTGCTTTGAGTTTTCTCTCCTTGCCAGATGAATTTCCTAATTTCGATCCTAATACTATTCATTATATTTTTTGGGGCCAACAGAATAGCACCAGTAAAAATCGGATATGAGGATAGGACTTCCTTTATCAGGGTGACCTTACCTGATAAATTTAACCAACACATTCCCCAAGATTAAATTTTGTTTTTAATTTTCTAAATGATGGGGATCCATGAAGAGGAAGTGGCTTTTTTAATTAAGATAGGGATTCCCAGGTACTTAAAGGAGGACCAATCCACACTGACCTTGAAATCGAGAGCTGTCGCTAAATTTATAAAAACCATGGGCTTACAATTCCATCCATATATGCTGCTCTTACCACTATTTATTTGACCTCCCGAAGCTCTAAGATAAAGGTCCAAAGTGGTATTGAATCTCCTGGAAATTTGCACTGAGGAACTTCCCATTAAAATGGTGTCATCAACAAAATGAGCATGGTTGATTGGGTAAACACCACTTGCAAGGAGTAATCGAGGGATAGAGCCATCCGTGATCGAGCTATTGAGACTTCTGCTGAGAGAATATGCCATGAGAATATAAAGGAAAGGGAACATAGGGCATCCTTGTCGGAGTCCTCTAGAGAGGCTGAAAAAAAGAATTAGGTCTTCCGTTGACTAAGGGGGCAATCCAGGGGGATCCGATACGAGATTTAATCCATTTGATAAGACACTTAAAATAACTATTAACATGGCTTCATAACTTTATTCTTCCCTATTGAAAAGTATTTGTGTGGTGTATACATTCAAATTGAGATCAATCACATATGTTGGGAATTGTAAATAAAATTATAAAACCTTCAGAAACCACACAAAAACTAAATTCTAAAGCTAAACAAAAATAAATTGGATGCATGAAATTGAATACTAAGGTTTTCTCAATAGCCTCTTGGCTCACTGCAATGATCCAATACAATTTACATTGATAAATTAGGGAACATTGTGTTGATATGATAACAAAAGCAATTTTCATCAATCCAAGCATACTTGGAATTTTGTACTGGAATTCATTAACTGGTGATTATAATATGGTAGTCTAAGATGTCATTATAACAAACACTATATGGACCTTCAAAATACCAGAAGCTAACTAGATGTAGAGGATTGAGATAGGGGACTCAATTACAAAGAGGTACCACTCCCACATAGCACCTTCAAGTGGGTAAATGGGAAAACAACTATAGGCCGACTAGTATGAAAAACAACATAGCTCTTAATATTTAAAAAATAATAAAAAATAAAAAACCAAATGAAGTATTTCACTAGTGGCATTGAAGGGTATTTCACATAACAAACCCAAATTGTAGTGTTCTTAACCTTTACACTCGAAACAACCACATGATATATAGAGATTACGATGTAGGAAACCATAAGTTAATAACCAAACACAAGACAATAGAAAATATATGTTATAAAATAAAGCCTTGTATTATGCTATTAGAAAGCAATGGTCACTTTCATCTTAAGGTTGGGCGACCTTTCACCTGAGCCAAGCTCCAAATATTTGAAAAAAACAATCCATAGCCTCCCAGCTCTTTAAATAAGATTCCCATAGACAAAACCCTAACTACTTGTGGTCCCATAATTAATGGGTACTAACTACCTAGTTGGCCTTAATTAGAGTAGAGACCCTTTTTACATCAATTAATTATCCACTACTCTCTAATCGACCTTATTTAAAGGAGATGGTTACATACATTAATCGAATACCTCATTTGTAGCCTAAAGTAGGGGGGTTAGGTTAGGACCCTAACATGCCCTCCCCCTTTAAAATCCATATTGTCCTCAAGGATGAAGGTGAGGAATTTGCTACAGAATCTCTACTGGTTCCCATATGGCATCTTCTAGTTGCATAAATTTCCACTTGATCATAATTCCTTTGACCATGCACTTGCGCAATTGATGCTCTCTAATATCCGATACTGCTTATAGCTAGAGCCAAATGGATCCTTCATCATAGCATTTTGGTAACTTGGTCTACACTTTGCAATTTTATCCTGCAACCTTTTTTATGCAAGACACATGAAACACCATATGGGTCTTAGAGTGATTTGGCATAGCTAGCTTGTAGGCCACCTATCTAATGCATTGTATGATATTGTAGGGCCCATAGAACTTTGGGGCTAGTTTCCAGGGGAGGTTCTTTTTTAATGATGTTTGTTTATAAGGTTGAATTTAAAGAAACACCTTATCCCTTTCGGTAAATGAATGCTTTGAGAAATGCTAATCTGCCTATTATTTCATTCTATTATTAACCATAGCCAAATCGTCCTTAATTTTGTGGAGAATAGCTTCTCTGGTGTGAAGTGTGTTGTCCACTAAATGAACCCGAGAAGTGATCAATAAATAGGAAACCATGGACAAGGGATTTTGGCCATATACAACTTCATATGGTGTCATTTTGGTAGCTCCATGATATATGGTATTAATATACCACCATTATGCAAGAGAAAGCCATTGTGCCCATTGGTATAGTGTTTTCAAAGCGAAGCATCTCAAATAGGTTTCTAATCACTTATTAACTACTATATTTGGGGATAAAAGGCCATGTTAAGTTTCAACTAGGTACCTTGAAGTTTAAATTGCTCCAACCAAAAGTTGCTTGTGAATGTAAGGTCCCAATTGGATATAATGGAACTTGGTATGCCATGTAACTTAAAAATGTGGTCCATGAAGACTTGTACAATGATTGGTGGTGTAAAATAGTGTGATAAGGCACAAAAGTGAGCGTATTTGGAAAGGCGATCAGACTACCACCATGATGATTGTTTTATTACCAGCACTAGGAAGCCCCATTATAAAATCCATAGAGATATCAATCCATATATGGGTTGGAATTGGTAGTGGTTGCAAGGCTTCTAGTGACTTCATCATCCCTCCCTTGTGTTGTTGACAAGTGTCACATGCAACGACAAAGTTTTAGATGTCTATTTTCACAACTTCCAAAAAGAATGAGCGATTAATCCTTTCATAGATTTTATGAAAGCTTCAGTGCCCTGTTGTGGGTATGAATTTATCTCCTCTAAGATTCTTTATTTTAGGGCAGAGTTTGGTGCAAAAAAAATGTGCTCTTTATACCTTAATGTATCTTAGCTCCATGTATACTCAGTAAGAGGGTTTAGGTCATCCTAAAGACTCTAGATGAGTCACACTATGGTGTCTTTCACTAGCAATTATTGATGTGCTTCCTCGAGCAAACCTAAAACTGGTAAGGATAATGCAAATAGGGAGCCATCCTCCTCAAATTGCCTAGACAATGCATCAACCACCACATTTTCTCTACCCTTCTTATATATAATCTCATAGTCATATCCCAACATCTTAGTAACCCATGTATGTTGTTATGGTGATGAAAACTGGTGTTTAAGGAAATATTTTAAACTATGATGACTAGTATTGACATGGAATGCCTCCCTATTAGATACATGCATTTGGTCTCAACTGCATGAAGGATGGAAATCATCTCTTTTTTGTATGTAGAATTGCCAAAATTGTGATCACATAACTGCTTGTTGATGAAAGCTAAAGGGTGTCCTTCTTGCATTGATATTGCTCCAAGACCTCTTCCAGATGCATCACACTCTAAGACAAAAGTCTTATTGAAATCAAACATCACTAATATGGAGTAGTGTACATGGCCTCTTTAAGACCAGGAAGGCTTGCTAAGCTTTCTTGCTCCAAACAAAGGTATTTTTTTTAGCAAGGAAGTTAAAGGAGTTAAATTTTTGCCATAATTTTTCACAAATTTTATGTAGTAGCCTGTAAGTCTTAGGAACCCATGTAATCTCTTTAAGGTCTTGGCGCATGGCTAGTATTTTATAGCCACTCCTTCCTAACTCACAATGTGACCCAATTATTCCACCCATGAAACCCCAAAAGCACATTTAGAACACTTCACAAATATCTAGTGACCCCTTAATAACCGCAAAGCACAATCGACATGCTCTAGGTTACATTCCCATGTTGTGTTCTAAATTAAGATATCACCAAAGAAGATATAGGAAAGGTCGAAAGATCTTCATGAGGTTTTGAAAGGTAGATGGATCATTGCAAATTCCAAAAGGCATCACTAAAAACTCATAACGACCTTCATGGGTACATAAAGTTGTCTTAGGAATGTTTGCTTCTTTCATCCTTATTTGGTTGTATCCTAACGAAGGTCTGGTTTAGTGAAAAACTTGGCTCCATGAAGTTCATCCAAGAGATCATCAATAGCCAGGATATGAAAATTATCCTTGCTAGTTAAATCATCGAGAGTTTGAAAATCTAGACACATATGCCAAGTGCCTTTATTTTTTTAAACCATGACCATCAGTGAGGAATAAGGACTTGTAGACTTGTACTAGGACGATTTGTACTAGCCTCCAACAATTATTGATTGATATTTTCTATTTCATTATTTTGTGCAAAAGGGTGTGTATAAGGGCGTACATTGGGGGTTTGACTCTCTGGAATTAGTGGAATACCATGGTCATTCTCCCCATGGGCAAGTGGTAATCCCTTGGGTGTTCAAAATCTTGTTGGTTTTTAGAGAGAACCAACTGCAAGTTGGGGTGAATATCTTATGATTGTGTGTCCATGACTTTTATGGCATTGAATTGTGCAATAATACCTAACTAGTCTTTCATCAATAACTTCTCCATATGGTATTGTTGATGCTCAAATTGACTCATGCAAAAACAATGAAGGACACCCTTGGAGGGTTGATCAAGAGGAAAAGGGAAATGAAAACTCGGGTATTATTTAGAACCATAGGTGATTAGTCACCTTTAAATGCTAGTCGAAATGATATATACAATAATCAATTAAACTAAACAAGGAAATAAGCAAAACAAAATTAATTTAACATATAAAAAACTCGTGAAAAGAAAATGAAGCATTAGTTGTAATGACATAAAAAGATAGAAAGTGACTGAATAAAGTATGAAACTATGTTAATAAGAAAAGATTAAGCAACTAACTAATGAATAAATAAAAAATAAAAGCGTTAGTCTTTAAGCAAAAGCAAACTCATGTAAGCAATTTGAATGTAAACGAGTTGTACGTTAGATGATTAAGCTAAATAAAATATGTGGGATTGTTCATCAATTAAACACTAAAAATCAACTTTGTAACATGTCAAAATGCAAAAAATTGTGTTATTTATCGTGCA
This sequence comes from Larix kaempferi, assembly GCA_027924585.1. Taxonomy (NCBI): domain Eukaryota; kingdom Viridiplantae; phylum Streptophyta; class Pinopsida; order Pinales; family Pinaceae; genus Larix; species Larix kaempferi. Next base: position 29,465,915 of record BSBM01000372.1, read on the forward strand.
AGCACTATGTGATATATTAATATTATCCCTGAGCGTTTTTGTAAAATGAAATATTTTAACTTATTCTTTTGCATTATGTTGAACAACACGAAAAATTAATACTAGTAGCTAGTTTGCTTTTACAAAAGGTAAACCATAAAGTTAAATTCCTATCATGTAAAACTTTGTAAAAAATGTACAAGTTAAAGAAAATAATAAAATATGTATAGTAAGTTATAATTACATTTTATTAAAAAAGCTGAATAAATAAACAAGAATGTCAAATGATTAATAATATGGAGACAAGGATGTATGTATGCCCCAAAATATTTTTTTATTAAGAAGCTAGAATTTGACAGTCATCAGTACATAGCAGTCGCGACTGGTTTTATACCCCTGAGGACATGAGGTTTCCAGGACTCTATGTTGCTCTCAACATTCCACGGCTCAACAGAGTGAAACCTAGACATCGTGAATGTGCATACACTTTATTGTCTTGAGGTAACCTTCACACATGAAAGTGTTAACCTTAAAATATACATAAAAGCACAAATAACACACATAATAATAAAACATACCTCCTCTGATGGAAAGATGCTCTGCTTTCACCCTAATGGATGGACTTGGAAGTATCCTTACTTTCCATCGTCGCATTGTTAGGATATTGGAGGAATACATATGAAAGGGAAAACAAAAAATCTACTATGGAACACTGCTATACATGCTCCTTACCTTTGATTCCTTGGGCGTTTGCCTTCAGCTCATATTTAAAGATTTCTTGGTGGTAGCCGAAGTGTTTCGCTTTTCTCGAGAATCTTGAGCGTTTTCTTGAGCGTTTTCGGAAACATGGGGTGTTTGGTGAACCAAGAGTCAGATGAGGAAAACACATAGCATGGGAGACCAATAGCTCGTCCACGGATGCAAATATTTTCCAAGACCTCGTCTTACGCTTCTTCTTCTAGGCGAGATTAAACTACTGCCAGTTTTATTACACTATTGGTGATGGGTATTTTGGTCCTAATGTTCTCTGTCCTTCCGTTCACACTGCTTAGTACTACTATGTATATTACTTTTATTTCTATGTTATAGAGAAAATTGTCGTACTTACACCCACATTACATAAAACCAAATGGACCTATTCATATGTTTGACGATGAGGATGTTGTACGGTGAAAATTATCCATCCCTTTGGACCATACATAATATACTCCTTGTACCACTAAGATGGGAAAAGTTATAGTTTAAAGTCCAACTAGCTACTTGGTCCACATTTCACCTTAGAACACTCTATGCTCAACATTTGTAGAAGTAATCGACGTGATATTTCTTCTAAGTAGATACATTGTTAAGGCTAGGAACCTATTGCACAGAGAGACCCCATCTCATCATTGAAGAACAACGAAAGCCTAGAACTGAGTGTTGCTTTTGTGGCATTGCCTGCCATGTCGTGAGTTGAGTGTGTCGCTGTAGTGGATACTGCTAGCACCATCTTTACTCATGTTATGGCAATATCCACTCGCCTCCTATCTCGAACCAACCATAACCCTGTGACATTTTGAAGAACTCCAGGGGGTCCTAGTGATTGTGCTTGTTATCGGATGAGCACATTATATGAATCAAAATGACGCAAAATCTCTCAGAACTGTGACATATACTTCCACCGGTTGCACGAGCAATTATAGAAAAACTATCACATGACCTTTCTGTGGACATAATACTATGAAACAATTCCTTTCTATTGGCAATCTACAAGTTTTCGCTATCCTCCACCCTAAAGTGCGTGTAGTTCATTTGTCTATTATGTTTTTCATAGTTCGATCCCATACCTATTAGGAGCTTGACATAAAAGTCTGAAAGCTTTGCTGGTAGCCAAGAATTGCCATGACGAGCTTGATTCCAATGCGAGAGCGTTGTCTGAGAATGCTATTGGCATGGATATGAGGGATTCATTACGAGCTTTAGGATTATTCACCATACATTTATGCTTATTTTGAGCAAATCCTCAAACATAATTTCCTTAAAGGATGCGTCTTGTTCCTGAGGATGACTCAATGATATCATCATGGCTTAAAACATGAAGTATTGCATCCACATCTCTCACCTCTTTGAATGGATAGTTTTAGTAGAAACCAGACTCGTTTGGCCCTTTTACGCAAGGAACTTCGAGGAAAGCCAGTTTGAGCTTCTTCTATCTAGGTCCCACCTGCAAGCCATAGTGGTGTCAAGTACTACGATTCTCTACTTGGGGGTTTTGCTCACGTGTTTTCGGTATGGCATGTCATTATGGGCTTGTGCTCGTGTTCTTGTCTGGGTTTCCAACCATTTGTCAGTAAGAGGAAATGCACCTATCATGCCCATAGTCGACCTGTAGAAAAGTTTTTTTCCTTTCTTACAAATCGAATGAGTGTGTTAATGAGTGCAATTGATAAAGGTTGTGCCAATATCTCACTTAAACTGCATGAAGCCTACGTTATTCCTTTCTAAAAATAAATTGTCTGTCGCCTGCAAAAAAAAATGGTCATGGCATTTTCCACTCCTTTCCAACGTGCAGATAGATTTACACGTCGATCGTGGAATATTGTTAACGTGCTAGTGTTAGAGTAATGCATGGTCATTTCTGCTAGGTAAACTGCTACAAGGTGTCCCTTTAGAACCTCTTTATCGGTTGCAACCTGTTGGAATCTTATTAATATTGAGATGGGGTGAATCAATATTAGCGCAGTTATGTACAATTTTTACTTCTTATCAATTTAACTTGAACTTAAATTATGCATCTATCATAAACAAAAACATTCACCATCACATGCGCAATACACAAAACACACAAATTTTTACGTGGAAACCCAAACAAGAGAAAACCATAGAATGATCTCTTATATTAAAAGATTACATTCATGGAAGCACCAATTTCCGAAGTCCTCTAGCACCAACTGGAAGGAGGCACCGACCCCCTAGTTTTACAGGATACGACTTGAAGGAAGTAGCGACTCCCTGGTTTTTCAGCTTCAACTGGAAGGAGGAACTGGCCCCTTACTCCTTGCACCATCTTGCCGCCCTTGTATGAAAGTAGAAGATATTACTTTGTTGTTCGACTGATTTGCGCACTCTTTAGATAATCTATTGTTCATTTTGTTTTGCTCACCTTCTATAAACTAATATCTTGCAATCATTGATGTGTATCACAAACTACACTTTACTTCACTCTACTGCATCTTCATGACATTCTACAATCTGCGCTCTGGTTCAGTATTTTGTTTTGTTTTTGTGCATCTGCAAACTACTGCACATCTTTCGATGTGTTGCTGTCTTGACTTCGTGCATTTGTATCAGATCAATCTGTGCACCTTCTGCGATATTACACTTATGTCTTGCCGCATCTGTCTTTAGATAATATGTGACCTTCTGTGCATCATGTGCAATACAACCTTCTTGTTCTTCGCACTTGTCTCAGATCACCCTTGTCATATTGCGCATCCTTCACTGTGTTGCAACTCTGTCGTAGCGCATCTGTCTTAAACAAACTACTTTACTTCATGCATCACTAACTGTGCTTCAAGTAAGTCTTCGTACATCTATCTTAGACCGTTTGTGACTTCCTCTATCCTATCTACGATACTGTCATTCTGTTCTCACGCAATTACGCATCATCTGTAGTCCTACATTTCTATCTTCACGCAATTGTCACAGATAGACTACATCATCCTACTCACCATCAACAATTATGTTCTTCTGATCGTGCCCACTTGGTTGTTTGCTAGATCATGTTGTTCTGGTTCCACGATCACTTGATGCCCCAAGAATTAGAAGCTTGTCAAATCTGTATCTTCTAGTCTCAAGCTTACAAGCTTACTTAAACTCTCCAACTTGGCCTCTTATTTATACTTGTCCTACATGGATGGTATGTCCATAAATTGGTCATGGCATTCCTTCTTCCTTGTTTCATAGTTCAGCTTACTTCTCACTTCCGCCACTTTTCATGTTCTGCGCCACTGAGGTATCACACCTTGTGGGTCTTGCACATACTTGGTCCTTTGCACTGTGGGTTTGTTGATGCCTGGAAAATCCTAGCATCGATAGTAGGGATTCTCCCCAATGAATAATCCCAACTAGATCATTCACTGTTTGGAATGGGTAATATGTCCAATTAACGGTCCGACTATCGTAGATATTTGATTGAATTTACCGGTTGCGGCCTGGCCCACCATTTATATTTTTTTTTAATTATGAATAGTGCAGATGCCCTAATCTAATTGACACAAAACCTATAATTGACAGGCAGAAGCCTCACAAGTGATGCGTACGTTCTTACCTCCCGTCTTATCACTTCTACCTTATCAATCAACTAACCCTATTCTAAATTAACAAATCTATCATTGCAAGGAGCGAAATTTAATGAGAGTGATATCTGAGAATGCTTATACAAATCGAATAGATAGCTATTAAGATAAAATATTTACATTCACAGCAGAAAAGATATAAAGATAGCTTTGTTAATAGTTATATCCATTTATTACTCTAGTATAACACAAACATTTGCATATACAAGTAAAATCATTCATCACCACCGAAATAATTCAATGAAGTTAGAAAGATCTCACAACATGATTATGAACATAGGAAGAAATAATTCCGATCTGTCATTCAACACATTCCACGCGATAATCCATGCACGCTTTACCCAACAAATAGGTCTTGGTCATTAGCAGAAAAGTAGTTCTCTTACAAAATGTCTTCAACATCTATTTCACCAGAAAAAATCCCCCTTCGTCTCATCCCTCTCCCCCCTATTTAAATTACAAGAGAATTTTTCTTCATATGACTAATCATTTCACCTACCCTAACTCTTGGGATGCCCAAAATTTTGTCTCTTGTGTTTGCACAAATAAAACAGACAATTATTTACAAATTATATTATTCAGCTGGTGGGGCCTCTAAATTGGAAATATAACTATCCCATACTTCAGTTTCATGAAATATTATATCACCTTGTAAAGGTTCTAATAACTTTAAAGAAATCTCATGAGTGGATAACTCTTTTCTCACACTTATTAGTCCCCTAGTAGTTGCTCTATAATTTTCTTCCAAAAAATAAGCATTCATAGATGCTTGTTCTATGTGTTGTTTGAGATATTCTTCATTCAGTACGTCTAGCTTCCTTATGTACTCCAGGTCTTCCTTCAAGCTATCTTTCAATTCTGCTATGCACTAGTCCTGGATGGGTAACTCTTACATATCCCGGGAAATTGGTATATGGCATCTCTCATGCACTTGACAAATATCCTTGTAGATTCCTTCACACTTTGTGATAGATTTTGGAACTTCTGCTTGTATTATTCTGGTTGCTTTTCTGCAACTATCCAAAAGAGCTATATCTAGCTTGAGCTCTGCATCTAATTTGTTTGGAAAATGATATGGAAAATATGGATGTTCTCTTTTCCATGTGATCAACTTTTTTATTTTGGGAAACGTATTGTTCAATTTTTGTCTTACAGCAAAGGCGCTTGCATAAATCTCCATCATCCTATCTATCATCTTCCGTATTTTATAAATTTCTCCAGCCAACAATTCCTGCAAATGGCAGATCTGTTCTTGTATCTTGCAAGCATGCTCATAGAAAGGGGTCAAGTCTTGCTTTTGGTTTTGATCCACTTGGACTTGCTCCATCAGGGATTCTTTCTCACTTATCAATCCATCAATATGAACTTGTACAACTTCTTTTTCAATTATCATTTCATTTAAATGTTCTTGTAATGACTCCTTTTCATTGATTAACAATTCCACCTGTTGGTTTGACTTCATTTCATTTTCTTCCAACTCATTGATGCAAGAGTAGAAGTCGCTTCGCTCGCCTTCCATAATTACAAGTTGCACATTCAAAGCATCCTTTCCATTTTCCAAGTTCTGATAATCCAACAGTAATTTGTTCTTTTTAGATTCTACTACATCATGTTTCCTCTTCAGCTCAATACCTTCTCCTCTTGCTTTCACTAAGTTATCTTTCAGCTTCAACATTTTTTCTTTGCTTCGTTCTAAGTATTTCATTAATTTATTCACATTATCAGCGTTCGCATGAGCAGCTGCTATGTTTACTGAAACGGTGAATTTGGGATCCTTGTGAGTACCTTCCACTAAGGTACTTTCCTGAATGGTTACCACATCTGGTTGTGTGCCCATTTTCAACCTTTTCTCCGTTCTTCTCATGATAGTCTTCCGCTTGGGATCGAAAAATATAGTATCCAACTTTGCTACTGAATGCTTCTTTGAAGGAGTAAAGGGGGTGAGCCCGACCTCAACAAATGGAAGATGGCCTCCCATAAGCGGAATTTCGGAGACGTCAGGTAGATCTATGTCCATGTCTTGAAGAATAAGATATTCTTCATGGACACTTCTGTCTTCCACAACTTTCTTCAATTTGGCTTCCTCCTCCTTTTGTCTCTCTAACTCTGCTGCTTTCTCTACCACTTCTTGCCTTTCCTTTCTTAGCCTCTCTTGTTCTGCTTCTTCCTCTCTTTGTTTTGTTCTTCTTCCTGCCTTCGCTTTGCTTTTTCTTCCGCTTTGGCTTCTTCTTCTTGTTTTAGCCTTGCTTCTTCCTTTTTTCTTGCTTCCTCCTCTTGTTTTAGCTTTTCTTATTCTGTAGCTATGGCTTCTTCTTGGGCCTTCTGTTGCTCTGCCTCTTTAGCCATGTATTTGGTTTGGCTGGAACCTGCGCCACCTTTTCGACCAAATAGTTTGTTTAAATCTGTCATATTATTCGCTCTTCGGTATACCTCTTCATCCTTTAAGAAATGATATGTATACTCGAAATGGATCTTACATGATGCACAGTGTTGGGTGGCCTTTTGTAGTTTGTCATTTCTAGTCAAAATTTTCTCTCCAAAGTGGAAAGATTCCCGGTCTTTTACGAAAGCTTCTGCTCCTTTCACCTTAGGGAACTTATATGCTCCGATGACAAATGGAAGTGGTGGATACGAATCCTTCTTGTGCTCATTCATAAAATGCCCCACCTCGTTGACAAAAACTTATCTTACGACCTCTTTGTGTACTACATAGTTCGTGGCATATCTCGACAGTAGAGATGGGGGTTTGGTTCCTCCATACATCCGGATATAGGTTCCTTCAGGGGTAAATTAATAATCCCCGTATTCATTTATCACTGCCATTGCGTTGTATGACAAGCAATTGGGCTCTTCATTAAAGAATAACCAGTATAGGGGAATTATAAACTCCTCACATATAAGCTTATAGAAGCTCGCATATTTATGAGCCCACATTATTTGGTAGGCCACATAAAGAGGGGTCTCAGCTAGGACCCAATAGCATCCCAACTTGTGAAAAGGGTGCCTTATTAGGATACAATCAATCAAATAGGAGGATATCAATAATTCTGCTTTTTTCTGTGTCATTCCTCCTTGGGCTACTGCTATAGCTGACGCCATACTTTCTGAGATGATATCCGCTCAATTGAAGACGGTGCCATGTGAGGCCACATGATACATGAGAGGGACCCATCTAAGATTGTAGATATTCGCATTTTCTCTTCCGAATATTCTACTTAGCATTAAAGCTATAATTCTGAATGGTGTTTTCATATTTTGCGTGTTGTGCTCCCTGCTTGCCCTTTGCCTCAATTGCTTTCCCGGAATCAACATTTTCTTAGCATACTCGGAATGATCTATGTTCAATACCTTGATCTAGTCGTCTTTCATCATAACTTTACGAGGTGGTAGCTTATATGCTGCAATGATATGGGTTCGTTGAAGCGATGCTAATCCTCCTCCATTCCCACCAGCTATAATTCTTGAGCCTACATCCATGTGGGGTAAAATCCACCCGATTACTTCCGAACATGAAAAAAGTTCTGGGTGGGTGGCAGCGCTATGAAGACTTGACTTTCTGATATTCTAGTACACCATCATTTCTTCAATAGATGCATTTGGTACATTTAGGTCCCGGATGAGGTGGTATAGTTCACCCCATTTATACTCAGGAACGATCCCCGTTACTGCTCTGGTATCCTCATGTAAGGTTTCCATCGTGGTCTCTGGGACAACCTCAATATCAGAATGGGATTCTACTACCTTGGTTTTACACTTAGAACTTCTTCTTTGCATTTCTGAGTCCCGAGGTGAAAAGAGGGTTAATGTACAGAAATCAAATGTAAATGCAATAATCTCAAGCAAAATATGATAATGAGCATAATATTCTGAAAACGAAATGCAGATGTATGATTTGTCAGTATTATTTACAAAAGAACTAAAACAGGAAATTCATACTTCCATAATGTCAAGTGTGTTTGGTTCTGAATGACTGTCTTGATGATTCCCTAATGCACTGTTAGATGAGTTTCTTCATTATGTTATTAGCAAGTCTGTTTAACTGAATACTGAGTCAGAAACTTAAAATTTTATCTCACTTAGTGCCATATGTGCGGATTATCAGGATTAGAATGCAACTACTATCTTATTCTTGACACCACATTGTCCAAACAATTATTCTTATCTCCCAAATCCTCTTGTGCCATACTAAACACCAATTCAAGCACACCCATCCAATATTTAAACAAAGTAGTTGATCTACCTGGACCTCACAAAAACCTAACACCTTATTAATCCGATGAGGGATAAGTCTTTGACGAAAACTACTAATGACCAGACCAAGACCAAAGATATCCATTCTTCAGGGTTTATATATATATTTACTTTCATATAACCAAATGTTGAGCGACCATATGCAAGTCAATGTGAACCCTACGAACTTGGAGAAGACAACAGTTCATGGTGGTCTACCTAGGTAAACTGCCCTAAACCCTAAGCCTAATAAACAATGGCGAAAATGTCGTTTACGGATAAAAGGCAGACTGTCAGAAAATGACCTACCTGGCAATACACAAGTGGTCCAAAAGGATCTCCAACGGAGTTAAGCATGTTTTCCTATCGTCCGGTGAGTGCTCCAAACACTATTACAAACAATGTGGCAAGCAAGAATTTGAAACCTTTATATATACCAAATATAACCCTAGCAATAAATGCGTTAACGAGGTCAAATCACACTATTTCAGACCATTTTTTAATTTACGCCGAAACTGTTTCAGACCAATTTTTAATTTATGCCGAAAAGTGTTTGGGCATGTTTCAGAGCAAGAATCCTTCGACATCGATCCTGTTTCGGCAACCGTTTCCTTTGGCACCAATGTGTTTCGAAACACTTTATCATTTGTCACTGATCTTGTTTCGGAGCGACTTCAATTCTATGCCGAAACTGTTCGGGAAAGACAACCTTTTTTTACATCGATTATGATTTGGATGATTTTCAAGTTCGGCATTGAAATGTTTCGCAGTAAAAACCAAGTTTACACCATTCAACTCATACTTTTTTATCGGCACAACCTCCCATTCTACATCGAATGTTTCATCATGTATATAATTTTGTTTCGAATGTGTTGATGCAAAATAGGATTTATGCTCCAATACAAAGAAATTCTCAATCAGTCAAAGATCAGGAGAACTTTCATTGTTGCATCGGCGTAAAATCTAACTTATTCCGATCGTTTCGGGACTCACTTCCTTTTGACTGTGTTGGTGCAAAACAAGCTTATGCTCCGATCGTTCGGTGCTAAATAATAAACTTCACTGATCGTTTCGGCGTGAAATTGAAATGTCCTCCGATAAGGCCTATTTCCTTTATTCTTCGACCGTTTCGGTGGAACATTCTATTTTGCTCCGAAACACAATTCTTCCCTAAAAAATCTGAGCATTTCAGCGGAAAATTGGAAACTCTCCCAATCCAGAAAATTATTTTTTCTTTTGATTTCAATTTTTTTTTCTAAATTTCAAACAAAAAGTAAGTAGATAAAATAAAACAACACTCTAAATAAATTCAAAAATAAGGAGGGGCCCTACAAATTTACAAAATTTTGGGGATCAGGTTGCAACTACAATAGGGTCTTGCACCCTTGGTGTATGGTCTTGCACCCTTGATGTACCATCGCTTGTGGGACTTGCGCACTTGACTTCTCTGACTGCCAATTTCTTCCAGTACTTTTGCGCACTTCAACAACTTGTATGCTTCTTCCGATTAGTGAGTCTTGTGCACTTTCGGGACTTGCTTGCATGTTCAACCGCTTCTTATTCTGAAGCCTCTTGTGCACTCCTGAAACTTTTCCATCCATCTCTTTGCATATACCTTTGAAGTAGTATGACTGGGTGGACTTGAGACTTGCACCTGTACCTTATGTACCTCTTCAAGATGAATGTACTCCTTATGTACTTCTTCAAGCTGGATTCCATATATTTCTTCACACTGGTCTTTATATGTTTCTTCAAACTGATCTTCATATATTTCTTCAAACTGACTTTCTTCAAAGTGGCTTTCATATACTTCTTTAAATTGGTTTGGAATATTGAATCCTCTTTGACATCATTTGACAATAATGAAAACCAAACCTCAACAATATCCCCCTTTGGCATTGATGTCAACACCTCATGAAGCTGTGCATGTTAATCATCTCATGAAGTTGTGCACTTCATCTACTGTGTTCGCAATACTCCCCATGTGTTCTTTCCAGTTTGATCCTTTACTCATCTGTGCATCCTACTGTAAGTGCTCTTCTATTATCTTTCTTCTTTGTTTCTTTGCGCTACACGGATCATTGCTTTTCTGCTGCGCTTCATCTTCGTGTTGATCGCATGCTTCATTATCTTTCTGCGTCTCTCCATAATCTTTCTGCACTGATCACATGCTTCATGATATTTCTCCCCCTTTGACATCAATGGCAAAGAGGTGCCGTCACTGTGCAATTTTAGATTGTCCTGTCTTCAGTTTTTGCGTTGGCCTTCAAGCATTTGCTTGCTTCTATTTCTCCCCCCGTCTATAGGATTTCTTCTCTTTTCTTTTTACTGGGGTTTTTGCGCAGATTTTAGTCAAACTGCAATTTGCACATTCAATTTTATTTCTGTATCTATCTCATATATCCTCCCCCTGTACAGTTGCTAACCTCCTTTTGACTTGATCTTCTATTCCTATCATATTCACTAACCAATCGTACTTCTTTATTTCTTGCGCAATCTGCCATTCTCCTGTCATATTCATTGCGCACTATAGAGTCTCATTTGCTTATTTTTTTCATTGTCTTCCATGTTGATTTCTTCTAGCATCCAACTGTTCCTTTTTTACACATTTACTGCGTTGTCACCAATCTTCATTACATTGTCTGACTTCGTAGATCTTACCACGAAAACCGAAGATTCTTTGCACATATTTCCATTTGTCAGCCAACATGGAAACAAGGCGATGTGACAAATAACTCATGTGGAAACTTCGATGTGTCCTTTTCATACTTGAGCCTTTTGAGAAACATCATTTCGGTCACAAGAAACAATGAATTGAATTTTTGCTTTTTGTCCTTTTGCCCGAATTCATTAACTCATGCAATAACTTTTCACATCTCCATAACCAACTTCGAATCGCACAGCCATGAATGTCATTAATTGCACATCTCTTCAACATATTTTTCGTGTGCACTAGAACCACCTTTCGATTCTATAAATGAGCTAAGAATTTCTTGGTTCATCGTCCTCGTTCGTTCACTGTCTAGATTGTTCTATGTCTTGCTGCTTCTGTGATTCTCATCTTCTTCCATTATGTCTTCCTTCTTACAGAGATTTAATGAGTCATTCGACAACCTTCACCTGGAAGTTCATTCGCAGCAAGAGAAATTCACTCGATTGAGAGTGGACGTGGGCATTTGGAAATCCCAATTGAAAGAGTCTAAGTTCAACCATTGGTACGCACAATCGCAGGTTAATCACAACACTACCGAGGAGTTATCTAGTATGAACAAGAGAATCAACTCTTTGGGGTGGAAACGACAACAAATTCTAGACCTCCTGAACTTGATTTGGACAGAACAATCTACTGTCAATGCATCATCCTCAACTATGCAGTTTTATCTATTGCAACCATCCTTTGAATTCATCGAGCCAGTTCCAATGGATCTCGAGCTTCGTCTTGCACAACAACCAAAAAACCATGATGGAGAATTAGACCTTGAGCTGCAACTTTGAATTATCTTTGTAGTTCTCAATTTTGCTCGATACAGCTTCCATCGTCGTTTTTATACTTCAATTGTCTATAGGCCTTGGCATGCTGCCTCTTTTGTACTTCAAATCTGTTGTCTACGACAGAGGGCTCATGCAATTTGGTAACGACACAATTTTGAATATAAAACAAGATTCGCTTATGTATCTACTCGTATTTGTACTCTCCTTATGTTTGTTCATCAACAATACTAATTTGCATTCTTCTTTCTATGTATGAGATCTTTTATGCGACAATTCAACACATCTCAACGAATAATGCACATAACTTTTGCAATATAACATTAATGCGACAACCAACTTCAAATATTCTCTAACTGTAATACTTTACTTAACACACTCCTTGAATTCCTAATGAATATCTTGTTGAATTCAAAGATCTTACTTAATCTCTTAGATATTAGCAAGATGGGCAGTAATTACTTGCTGCTTGAGACGTACTTGGGTCTTCTGCGCATGCTTGAGAAGTTTTTCTTACCGATATATTCTTGTGCTCACTTCCATCTTGATACTGTTCCTGGTTGTCTTCCCTTTTGGTCCTTGTGTTTTGATAGTTGTTATGCAAAATATTTCTATGTTGACAATTCACTATTCTTCGACAATACTGAGCTTTGTGCCCAAAGCCATCACAAGCATAACATTTCACAGTTTGACAATACTTCGCAATATGACCAATATAATTGCACCTTGTGCACTTCATTGTATTAATATTTGTTTTGGTAGTGTAACATAAATACTTGTAATTATAGAAGGAATTATCATACATGAATGAATTCATTTGACATGGACTGTGGTTGCTGTCGTAGACCTTCTCAGATGTTCTATCATAGCTGAGTCCTGTCTTATCTGCTGGTGATCGCTGATCATTCATAATATTATTTAGGATTAATGTGTTGTCTTTGAATTTGTTCTTCATTTCATCTTGAAGACAAGCCTCATCAATTCTTGAATATGCATAGTTAGGAGGATCAACCATGATGTGATATTGAACCCGTTTCTTCCCTTTTTTCTCAGTCAATTTTCCTTCTATACAAGATATCTCTCTATCCTTTTGTTATAGCTGACTTGCCAGCAATTTATTTTTCTGCACTGACTCTTCCAAAGATGTTTTCAATACTGATTTCTCTTCTTCAACCATTCTAATTTTTTCTATTGCGCAATGTAGTTGTTTCTCAAAATTCATTGCCTTTCCACTAACTTGTTTTTCAAGAGACTCTTGAATCACCTTGGATTGCTTGGCTTGTTTTTCATACTTTGGCAGTTGGTCTTGCGGGAGTTTATTCTTCCTTCTTGACTTTAATATCCAAGGCACTACCCAATTCACCTTCCCAATCAACCTCTGTAGCTTCTTATTCTTCAGATTGTCTGTCTGATTTAATTTTTGTGACAGGATTTGAAGGTGTATTGAAGGATCCACTAAAGAAATACTTATCCAGTGTTCCTGGTTTACTTTGTGCAACTGGTGTGGTTTTCTTGATAGAGGAACAACTCTTTTTCTTTTCTTCACTATTTTCATCTTCCAAAAAGGCCATGAAAATAACTTATTTTGGCTTGTCGTCATAATCACTTTCTTTGGATAAACTGTTGTCTTCCTTAGTGTACAAACTTTTCCTTTGTTTTGGAACTTTCTTCCTGTTCTCAGATCTGTCCTGTGTGTGCGCCAAATTTCGTTCAATATAATTGGTTTCTTCTTCGCTGTCACTGTATTCATCTTCCTTATATGGACACTTTGAAGCAAAGTGGCCTACTCTTCCACATCTAAAACATTTGAAAAGTAGTTTTCCTTTATACTTACCACGTCCTCTCTTTAAATTTCTCACAAAGTTTGATTCTTCCTCATCTTCTTCATCACAAGAGCCTTTTTCATGTTCATGCTTTGCTTTCCTAGTAGCTTTAAAGGCTCACTTCTTTTCTGATAGGATTTTCCCTTTCAGTTCTCATCTCATACACAGTCAAAATCCCTCGAAGCTCATCCTTTGTTAAGTCTACAAGATTAACTCTGTCGTCTAATACATATACCTTTGAGTCAAATCTTGGAGGCAAAGTCCGTAGTATCTTCTGCACAACTGATTCTTCACCTAGTGTAACTCCAAGGTTCTTTATGGAATTAACTAACTCATCCACTCGAAGGAAATATGAGGCAATGTTTTATTCATCTTTCATTTCCAAGGACTCATATAATCTAGAGTAATTCTGCAGCTTCGCTTTCATTACTTTCTCGTCTCCTTCATATATTTTTTTGAGCTTATCCCATACATCCTTGGCTGAAGCAGAGTGCATGACTTTTGTGAATTTTGTGTATGTTAGCCCACATAACAATGCATTTCTAGCTCTTGCATTGCACTCGTATTGTCTTTTCTCAAGTGGATCAATTGGTGCAGTTGCTAAGACATTATAACTATCCTCAATAGTCTACCAAACATCAACTCCGAGTGATTGCAGATACACTTCCATACTAATCCTCCAGAAGGTGTACTTGGTACCATCAAATCTTGGTGCTCTATTGGTGAAGAGACCTTCCTGCTTGCCCATATCTATGTGCAAATCTATCTTCTAGATGTTAAGCTGTTACTCAAGACATCAACTCTGATACCAATTGTTGGAATCTTATTAATACTGAGAAGGGGGGTGAATCAGTATTAGCATAGTTATGAACAATTTTTACTTCTGATTAATTTAACTTGAACTTAAATTATGCATCCATCATAAACAAAAACATTCACCATCACATGCACAATACACAAAACACACAAATTTTTACGTGGAAACCCAAATGAGAGAAAACCACATAATGCTCTCTTATATTAAAATATTACATTCATGGAAGCACCAACTTCTGAAGTTCTCCAACACCAACATAAGGAGGCACCGACCCCTTGGTTTCACAGGCTATGACCTGAAGGAAGCACCGAATCCCTAATTTACCAGCTTCAACTGGAAGGAGGCACCAACCCCCTACTTCTTGCACAGTCTTGCCACCCTTGTATGAAAGTAGAAGATATTACTTTGTTGTTCTACTGATTCGCGCACTCTTGAGATAATCTGATGTTCATTATGTTGTGTGCACCTTCTGTAAACTGATAACTTGCAATCATTGATCTATATCATGAACTTCACTTGACTACACTTTACTTCACTCTACTATGTCTTCGTGACATTCTGCAATCTGCACTCTGGTTCAGTATGTCGTTTTGTTGGTCATTTCTAAGGGTAATGGATGGTAGACCACCCATTTTGTTTTTCAACACCTGTTCATTGAGATCCGCACAACTTCCCAAGTCTAGTGATGGCTCAGTTGGGCATGGAAGAATAGAATATGGGCAGGCTATTCACATTTCTCATTTGTACCTGAGCTTTGTTTATTGATTTCCATTACCGACAAGCACCTACCATAAAGGATCGATGACAAACCTGGCGAAGGTCTATGACTGATCTCCAAGTCATATATGCTCAGGAAATTTCTTGACAATTCTCTTTCCAAACTAAATGAGATTGCATCTCAACTCTATCTGAATGTATGAAAACCAAGAGAGAGGTGTCAATCAAAGATAAAGGAAAATTCGTCATACTTTTCACCTTCTCTAATGTCGATCACTTTGCTTTCAAATTTGAGTAAACCCTAGTATAACGATTAGTCATTTAGTTCAAAACTATGAATGGTTTTTTCAAGTGGAAAGATGGAGAGCTCATAATTTACCAATGCCAACTACAAGGTGGTTGCATTGCAAACTATTGCAAAACAAACATTGCATTTATGTTATCAAAAAACCAATACTCTGCTGTTGAAATTTCATGCACGTGCAATCGTAATTATAATATAACTTAATGAATTTGCTAAATTCAACTACCAACTTTAAGAATTGCCTCTAGTTAGACCTTTATGCTTTTGAAGGAGGTTATGCACATTTATACAAAGTCACATAAATAAATGGTCTCCCAAATATTCTCTTGGGAAAATGAACCAAGTTCATTTTAATGAGTCCAATTTTAGCATTGAAAGGGTCTCATATTTTGACCACTTGTCCCTTGAAGTAAAGGTATTGATTTTTTATAAATGTAATAAATACATTGGATTTTAAAAAGGTGAAAATGGGTGCACAAAGACGCTATATGTTTTTTTGTTTTGTTTTTAAACACCAACATAAATCCATCTTAACTCTGGCTCTATCAAGGGCCGATAGGGATCAATTCCCTTGAGGAAGTTTAGGACTTTAAAAAAGGGTTTGCACCTCAAGGGATTTGATCCCCGGTCTCGGCGCTTGATAGAGCGTTAAGATGGATCTATGCTGGTTTATTAATATGCAATTATTACAAAACTAATATTTAGCTCATTGTTATATTGCCAACTTAAACATACATTAAATCTAATATATTTTAGGTTATAATCATTCAAGCATCAACTATTCTAATTTGGATATTTTACAAATAGGCCAAAGTTGCATTAATTAATTATTTAATTATGAAGTAAAACATATATTCACCCAAAACTAATATCTAACCACCTAATATACCAATTTGGAATCATGTTGTAAATTCTAACACATAAATACTACAAATAAGCAAAACTTTCGTTAGTTAATTGATTATGAAGTAAAATAGATATTTACCCAAATTTAATGGTCAAAGTATCAACTATTACATGTTCTAAAGTATAACACATCAATCCTACAAATAGGCAAAAATTGCATTCATTCATTGGTTATGAAGTAAAATAGTTATTTACCCAAATTTAATCACCCAAGCACCAACTATTTCATGTTGTAAATTATAATATATAAATCCTACAAATACACAAAAGTTGCATTAATTAATTAATTGTGAAGTAAAATGCTTTCAATTTACGCAATTAATTGGTTAATTTGCAATTATCACAAAACTTATTGTTCTATTATTAACTTAACGATACATAATTCAATATATTCATCCACGTGCCAACTATTCCAATTTGGGATCCTAAACAATAACACATAAACCCTACAAATATGCAAAAATTGCGTTCATTCATTTCTTATGAAGTAAAAAAGTTATTTTTGTAACTATTTATGAAAAAAAATATTTCAAATGTGAGGAGGCATGAATGGAAATTGAAATTGAAATTCAATGTATATTTATATAATTGTATTTTACAATCTAGCCAATTTAAATTTGGAGCCAACATGTGACAGACGTGACACATCTCATCCACTTTGGGCTGTAGAAAGGGCCTCTCGGTCCAATGACAAATTTCCAAGCCTCCTTTTGGATCATAGAGATATTTTTTTTTTGCAATAAAATAACATAGGGGAAAATTTACTAGGGAGATTGGGTTTTGTTTTGTTTTATTTTTTGAGGAATGATAATGGCATTGAAATAATGGTGAAGGACCAATAAATTTTAATCAAGGACACTTAACTAAATAAAGCTTGGTGTGATTTGATCTACAAAATGCATATGACGAAACATTCCACAAGAGGCGTGAGAGGCGGATGATAAGGTACGTGGCGAAACTGAATATAGGTGTGATGAGGACTTTGGGCATGATTTTATGGTTCAGACATATTGGGATAATGACATATTTGGGAGCGTTCACCATTGATATCATGTTTCGATGCTTCAAAACAATGTCGATGTTGGAAATCAACAGGTGTGAGCTGATAATTTTAGGAGAACTTGCGGTGAACCCCTTCAGATTATGTTTGTACCCTTCCTTAGTGAATTTGATGTATAGGTCCTTGAAAATCCACGGTGATAAGATCCAAAGTATTTATCCATTCTTCCCCAAAAACTACATCACAACCACCCATTTAAATAACAAACATGTGCATTTTGAGGCGATAGTCATTCATTTGGAGTTTAACATTTTCATGTCGTCCCCCACATTTCATTATACCACCATTTGCTATCATAATCGAAAAAATGGGTATAGGGCAGACATATTAATGAGTTTCTTCTACCACTCTTATATGGATAAAATTGTGAGTGCTACCAGTGTTAAATAATACAATTACTTTACGGTGCTTGATGTAGCCAACCAACTTCAATGTTTCAGGCGTTGAGAAACTTGATAAGGCATGGAGGGAAATTTGGGGTTCCTCACCTGAAGTAAAAAAAGTAGTGTCCTATTCCATAGGTAGAGTAGTATCTTCCATGTATAGTTCTTGAGTGCCTTCAAATGTTATGTCTCCTAGACGATCTTGTGGGGAGACTTCTATTTGGAATAACGTTTGGTCATTGCATTCATGTCCTCTAGAATACCATTCAACATAGTTATAGAAAAGTCTGAGGCATTGACATTCGACCATCGCTTCTAGAGACAAATTTTGGATTTGTAATGGTGATGGGTTGGAGGTATTGGGAGTAGGTGCCATAGTGCGAGTAGGAAATTAAGGTATTTTGGTTTGGGTGTTGATCACCATCTCACCTTCTCTAGCTCCATCACAAGCTTCCAACCATGTTTTGGGGCACTACATTTTGACATGTGTTATAATGAGGCCACTATTGAAACATCCTCTAGAAAATAATTAGAGAGGCTATATGTGTGGATTGTCAATTACTCAAAGGCTACAAGATAGTCCATAACTGTGTTGATTTGGTGTAAGTTTTTCAATAGTCCTAGGTAGTGAGTGTCATGTTCAAAACAATCATGAAATCTATTCACAAAATGGGACCAAGGTTTGTATCCATTTTACTCTTTCTTATATGATTGCCACCATTGCCACCATTCCACGATTTCCAACATTTTGGATCTAAATATAATGCCCACACTTTTAATTTTTGCATATAATCAATGATGCCATGGAGAGCAAAATAATGTTCCATTTGGGTAACCTGTAACATCTCGAAATTTCATAAAAATTTAAAATTTTTAATAACAGCATTAATTATGATAATAATAATTGCGGAAATAATAATTGAGATTACGACAGCATTAGTTGTACAGTTGTTAGTACTAAACATACTTTATTTTCCGTTTTAGTAGCAATAAGATAATGATAGTTTTAACACATAATTAGTAAACATGTTTATGATGACAATGAAATAAACAGATTGGGAATAAGATGTGACATTTTCTCTTTCGCAAAGATACTGACAGTTTGACTTTGCTGCATAAGGGTGTCCTACGAGGTACCTTGGAGCTTACTTAGCTGCAACGCTAAAGCTTATTGAATGTCCTATGTGCAGGCGACAGGTAAGAAGTTTCATGGCTACGTGTAAAGTTCAAATTCAACGTCGTAATTAATAAAATGTTATAAATTCTGTTGCGACTCACCAAAAGTGTACATGTATGGATTTCATAGCTATAATTACTGTTTTAAGATGTTTTCTGACAACTCCACAATGTTTAGAACAAAATCCTCTGTGTACATCATCATGCTGAAAGTCTCGTTGTTGTAATTATTGTTGTTGTTATAGCCGGCTTCGTCGTCGTCTTAAGATAATAAATACTTGTAAAGTATTAGTGTCATGATTATATTACTAATCGTCAAAAGTATTGTAATAAGAGGCAAAGTATGGAGTTTAAGGCTAAAGCATGGTTAAATACAAATTTTGGCTTTGTTACCAAATCAAAGTGTAAACTCCTACATTAAAATGACCTTTGAAAAAGGGATAAAAGAACTTATGGTTATTCTACTAACCATATAATTTTTGTAATAGACATCCTATATAGTAAATTATAAGGGTAACTATTCTCACTATATATTTATATATGAAAGTTTATAGTATTCAAATGTTATGAAAAGGCAATATTATGGTGGTCCTATAAAAAGTCTACCATATCGAAATAACATGAAATTTGTTTTTAATACATGGCTAAACTTATGCCTCGATTCTCTAAGTCAAGATTATAAAGTTAAAGTCCTATAACTGCTATGCAATTGTAACTATAACATTATTAAACTCATGAATAACCATTGGAAACTATATCGTGAATCAAAATGTACTAACATGATTTATTGTTGACAGGGTTTGAGTGCTGGTTCATTAATGTGATATGAACGTTGAGCTACCAGGAGATTGTCCTTCGATCCTGCATTGAAGACTTGACATGAAAACCCCCGGTGACAAGGATCAAAGCCATTCCACGTATGGTGATAACGCTGTAATGGTGAAATTTGAGGCCACTGTGTAATGGTTGTAAGTGATACTCCTCCGAGCTGGAATGTAACACGATCCAAAGTGGTCCATTGTGGCAAAACCATGCATGTGAAGTGATAGTGCATTAAATGCAAGGGTTGTTCGACCCAATGCAACCTCGCTGGCACACCTGCGAATCGTTGATTGTGATGAGTTTGGGCCGTTCGATTGAAACCCTAACAACTGTCATTGATTTTGGTTTAAGAGTTTGAAATGTTGTTCATTGTTTCTATTGTTGTTTGGTCTGTATGGCCGACAGGCTGCCGAAATTTCTAGGGTTAGAAAAGTTACAGGAGGTCTCGACCTCGAGTCCTGTAGATAGGTTTGGAGTTGTAGGTTTTAATCCTTTGTAATGGCGTTGTATTGAAAGTCTGGTTCTCTGGTTCACGTATTCGTCGAGTTGATAGTTTTTAGCAATTTTTCGTTTTAGAAAGAGTGAAAGATACAACCAGGTGAAAATGGTAAAAAGGTTTTCCTATCTCGTCTACCAGCGTGGAAATCCATCGTTTAAATGGTGAAAGTGGAATGCTTTGGTAGTTTACAGCAAGGTAAACTTTTCTTTACGAACAGTGATTCCTTTAATGTATTTCATCTTTCACTTTGAAAAGGTGTCAGACGTCTAAATCTAAGCCATCATTTTTTTTGTCAGTTGCAAGTTGTGAGGAAGAAAATCGAGCAAGGGTTTTGCAAAGTCGGTGAGCTTTCATTCTGGTAAGCTCTGGGTCTTCCAAACCCTCGTAGGTGCTTTGTGACTGTGGTTGATGAGGTTTCAAGGTTTGTGTAGCTGGTCCTGTCGTGACTCGTCGTGGTTGTATTTGAAGAACTTTGAAGCACTGTTTAAAAATCAAATGTTGTTTGTTGTTGCGACTCTCGTTTGATTATGTAAAACCTTAATACTTATCTCTGTCAATCTGGGAGTTGTGAAACTCGTCTGTACAGTGGGTTTTTGAACTCGTTTCCAAATGTTGGACTTGGGAAAATAACCCTGTACAATTTATGTTTTGGCAAACATGTTGTAACTTTCGTTTCTGAGCATATCGTCTTCGTTTTCTTGAAGTTGGAACTTTGTAATGGTTTTAGCCATTGAGCCACGACCTGTTTTGTTTAAGTTATATGAATGATACAAGGAGTCGAGGCTCGTTTATAGTGAAAGCGATGTTCCCTTCTCAACAATGAAAAAGTATGCTAAAATGTTTTTGTGTAAAAACGTCTATGTTATAAGACATAATGTTGTAGGTTGTCATTGTGATTTTTGTTCTTATACTAGGGTTTATGAACTTGTAAAAGATGTTGGTTCTGTAATATGTGCTGTTTGGGAATGAGTTCAAATCGCTGTAATGGAAATGAACGGGTCAAAAACCTAGTTTTACGTTTTGTTTGAAAATAGATTAAATGTTTGATAAAGCACTTTGGTTTGATCCGAAGCCTGTGTAGAATGTAAAGGCTTTCTGTTTACAAGTATTCGTTTTCGTTCTGAAAAGATTTGACAGGAAAAGTGATTTGATTTCGTTGATCTGGTTGAATAAGTGAAACAATTTTGGGAAATAAAACTTAGGGTTTTGAGAATGATACGAATCGATAAATGGAAATCGAAAATCTAACTTAGGGTTTGATAGAAACCAAGTTTTACTTTGAAATAATAAAAACAATTTATAATATATATAGTTTATAATATAGATGAATAAGATGGAAGGAAACGAAATATGGTTTATCATGCTTTCAATATTGTTAGAAAATAATCTTTGAAATGTTTAGAGAGGAAATTGAAAAACAATGTGCATATGAACTATGAAGATATAAAAATATGAAGACTGTGTAAGATGACTGAAATTTGTAACTTATGATCATAACTAGCATTTCTAGTTATTACAACAATAATATTTGTTTTCTAAGTATATTAGAGAACTTTTAAATGTATTGATTTCTTATGTAAATGATAGAGGTAATAAAACACAATGTAATTGTACAGTCAATAAGCTGTATTTGCTTTTCATGAAAATAATAGAGTCTCCTCTAAACTGTAATAAGTACTGTAAATTAATTACTACTGTTAGTTATAGGGAAGAAATGAAAACACAATTCAATCACTGCACTTGTCTATTCGAATCAATGGCATTTGCCTATCTTCTAATCTATTCTTAATTTGCTTATTTATACTAGAGTACGATGCACAAACAACATGTGGACAAATATAGATATTGGTTTATCAATTCCAATTCATCATTAAACTTTAACATTCATAATTTAAACAAGTCTAGAATTAAATTCCTTTTCGAAACAGAAAACCAGAAAATACTAACTATACAGAAACATAATTACTAACTGAGAATAAGTAGAAAATTTTGTAGAACTTGGGTAAATCTGTAAGGCAACAAACAGCTAAGAAGACTGTTCCACCCAACCAATTCCTGAAAACATTTAAGTACTTCCTTAGGACCCCCGAGCTTGTTCATTGAACCACTGGGACGAAGAAACTCTAGGAATTAGGATCTCCACTTGCAGTAGCACTAACTGTCGAATCTTCAAGAACTAGCAGTCTAATAAAACTGCACCAGCATCTTTGGTTCTTCTCAACAATATGCAAACTTAATATTGAACTCACAACTAGCCTCCCTATTCGAATCTCTCAGTGATCACCTGATGCACATGAGAGGAAAATATTCTGCATAAATATTGATTAAGAGCTGCCTGCTCAATTCGAATATGCCTTTTGTAGGCTGCCTAGGCCTTTTTAGATGTTACTGGGTCATTAAATGAGCTGCATGCTCACTCCCTCCACCTGGGGGATAATGCCACATTTTTAGGGGTAGTTGTCCCATAACCAACAACTAGTGGTGTGATGCAATTGCTGCCATCTGTCCCATACCTTCCAACAGCTTCCATTCCTCCTAGTGGGTCAGTGAACACTCATTTAACAGTCCCCTTGGGTGTTTGTCTCCTAATTAATTTATTTAAATAATATTATTTAGTAATTACATTCATCCTTGATCAAAACTGATCATAATTACAAAACTTTGTAATTAAATTTAACATAAAGTATTTTGCAAATAAAATAATAATTTTCAGAAATTTGGGTAGGTGACATAACCCAACCCAATGGATCTATGCCATCAAACTTGTGCATGTATACCTTTGGAAAGTAGTTCCATGAATGGTTATCTTGAAGCGGTGGAGGTGAGACATTTGAAAAAAGAGTGCATGTGTCTTGCGATTAATTTTCAGATTCTTCTTTGGTTGGAAGTGCTTTATGGGGGTCTAGACCCACTCGTTGACATAACATTGGCAACACCTTGTACTCGATATCCATCTTGTCGTTAATGTTGATGAAAACCTTACGCAAGTCTACAATAAAGGTGTCAATCCCATCGGATGTTTTGGGCGATGTTTTGGTGCTCCGTGGATGCTCGATGGTGAGTGTGGACCATGGGCCAACATATGAGATAAAAGTGTTAACACCAACTTATCTCAAGATGACTAGTAGCCTAAGAGGAGTCCCTTGAGAGGTACCCACAAATGTTGTATTTTTGGGTCCACATAAAAGGGTTGTTGGAGATGCATACTGACATGATTAGCATGATGTGAGGATTAATTTGAGATAGGTATCCCACAATGGTGTTGGTGGGTCCTAGACAATTTTTTATACTGATGGGATTATTACTCCCTGCTAAATATTAATACACTAATAGAATTACCAAATTCCTTTTAGATGCAAAGATGTAGGAACTTCACTGGCTAGTCATAGCGGACAAGGCTTCCAAGGTCATGAAGACTAGGAAGTGCTAGGTACTATAACTCTTTGATATGATTTCAAAGTCTAACATTAGTATTTAACCCAATATCTCAGGGCACTAACTAAGGTGTCTCAATTGTGCCTTAGTTGTACTACCCAAATACCCAGGTACTAGAGAGTAATCTTCCCAAGTGTTGTGTTTGGTGCCTCTATAGTATTAAGATGTTCAATTGGATTATCTAAAGTTGGTTTTAGGTTTCCTAGGGGACTTTTGATATACCTGAGGGTATATGGAAGTGAAATTCCATATAGAGGTGTTGTTTGATGTGGCACCACTCAAAGGGGTGCTAATAGGGGTTGCAAAGGTGTCCAACTAGGTGAAGCTGCTTGTATTTCTTGTGTTATAGTATTCCCCAACTATATTTTTACTTTTCAAATGATAGATCTTTGTGATATTTAAAGATGTTGGAACACGTCTCTAGCTTAAAAAAACTCAACAAAATATTTTGGTGTGTGTAGGCTCATGAAAATGCTCTGATATCACTTGTAGTGTTCTTAACCCTTAAACTTAGAACAATCGAAAGATATATAGAGATTTGTGAAGCAAGAAACCAAAATTATAGTGTAGAATGAACAACACGAGACAACATTTAAAATAGATGTTGTAGAATAATCCTTTGTATTATCATAATTAATCAAAAAAACGATGTTCACTTGCCTCTTAAGGTTGGGAAAACTTTCACTTGAGACAAGCTCCAAATACAACAAACTTGACAAAACAATCCATAGCCTCCAAGCTCTTTAAGTGGGTTTCCCATAGGCAAAGCTCTAACTACTCGTGGTCCCATAATTAATGGGTATCAACTACCTAGTGGGACTTAATTAATGAAGAGACGAGTTGTATGACCTTAGAAAGTTGGAAAAAACTTGGGTTTTCAACTTACTCATGGTGGAGGCCCATCAAATAGAGTGGAAACCAATTGCAAATGCATGAATGGTTGCATCACCCTCCAAGTAGCTTCGATATGGTTTGAGTCGTGCAGATGGGTGGGCTATTTGCAAGAATTGGCTAAGTGTGCCTGCACCTATGGACTCTTTTGATAAGGAAGTGCCATACGGAGTGGGAAAGGAGCTTGTGGCATAGAGGTTGGAAATTGACATGGGTTAGAATCACAGATGGTGTGGGGGAAATAACCCACACTTAGATAGACTTTGGTGGCCTAGGGGCTTCCGTGTGGTGAAGCTCCGTAAGTGGGCACGTTGGCTTGGCCTTGTGCACAATTTTGTGGGAAGGAACACTAGTATAAAAGAAGGTAAGATTGACACTTAGAAAAATTCAGAAAACAAGTGGCACTTGGAGGGAATCCACACTAGAGTTGGTATGATTCCTATGGGAGGAAACCTCCCTTTGGGAGGAACTTTATAGGAGGTAATTTTCAGGGCACAAAAGCACATTGGATAGGATCTCCTGAAGTACTGGCCAGGCGAGCTTCCAGAGTGCGTTTGGGAAACACAATCCCGAAGTGAACTGGGTAGACAAGCTCTCGAAGCACGTTGGGTAGGTGAGATCCTGGAGTGCGTGAGGTAGGAGAGATCTTGAAGTGCAGATAGGATCCCAAAGCACATCGGTAGGAAAGCTCCCGAAGCATGTTGACAGACAGGCTCTCAGAGTGTTATTTGGGCAAACGAGCTTCCAAGTGGAGTTAGAAATATAGATCCCAATTCGTGCGTCATTGCAGACTTGGTGCGAAAGGATCCCAATCCATGTTGGAGCACGACAAGCTCCCATGTTGGTTTGTGGGGCTCCCAAGTGTTGTTGGCTGTTGCAGATGGTCCTGTTTTCATGTAGAAGACTATCCTTGCAGATAAGGCAATGGATACAGATGCATGAAAAGACTTGTAGGTTTCCGCAGGGAAGCACGCTCTACATGAAGGCATGTAGATTGACACACGGTCTTGGGTGAAGAGTGTGAGGTTTTCCATTTCACCAAAACCTGCAGATGTTGATGAAAATTTGAAACCAAACACAAGGTCCTATTAACAGGAGTGGCGGTTAGTCCATATTTTTATATTCCTAGAGGTGTGGCGGTTATACCATGTGGTTGTACCGATACTCCAACACCCCCCCTCCGGAGTAGCTCGAGGGAATTGAACTTGAGACCTTAGCTCTGATACCATGTAAGGTTTGTCGTCACACCAAAACTTGCAGATGTTGATGAACATTTGAAACCAAGCACAAGTTCCTATTACCAGGAGTGGCAGTTAGTCCACATTTTTATATTCCCAGAGGTGCGGCATTTATACCATGTGGTTGTACCGATACACCAACAAAGAGGTGCGCATGAGTTTGGGCAGGATGACAAACTCTTGGAGCAGCCAAAGAGAGACGCATTCGGTAGACTATGGTGGCATGGTATGTAAGACCTGTTGAGCTGTGTAGTCATGTGACGAGATTATGTGAGAAGTGTTGGATTGTGGAAGACAATCCGGTTCATGCCTTAGTGTTGTTGGATGCACTAGGAAAGGTGATGGATGTGGGTTGCGAGTAGGAAGCTTGTTGGAGAGGCAAGACATAGGCTATGAGCAGGAATATTTTGGTAGACCAAGCAAGGATCTTGGAAATATGGAGGCTGCGAGTAGGCAGGCTTCAGAAGATTCGACAAGGCTGCGAAGGACTGTAGCTTTCTGAGAGACTTGGCATGGGTGCTGAAAGAAGGAAGGAAGGTGGATACGATGAAGATAAGCCAGATTTGTGGCTTGATTGTATCTTGAGTGCTATCGGTGAGGTGACACTCTCGGATGAGTTTCAGGATGTGGCATCCTCCATTGTATGTAAAAGTCTCATTGTATATTTATAACTAGGTATTAGGCATGCCCGAATTTGGGGGGCCACCCAAATAAACATTTGTCTCTTATATTGTATTTGGCTAAGTGTTGGATGTACTGTAGGATGTGCATGTAATGAAAAAATGGCTAAGTATAGAATTGGATAGAGATAAGTGTTAGGAGTTTTGCGGGTTTAAACCGAGCTGGTCTCACCCTTGGCAAGGATCTGGGCAATGCCGCATGGGCCAATAGAAGGAGAAAAATTGGGTAACGACGGTGATCCCTTGACACGAGCCTTAATTAATGAAGAGATCCTTTTCAAATTAATTAATTATCCACTGCTATGTAGTGAACCTTATTCAAAAGAGATGGTTGCATACAATAATTGAGTAACTCCTATGTAGCCTAAAGTAGGGGAGTTAGGGTAGGACCCTAACACAAACCTAAGTGCAAGCACTTTTAATAGAATTATTTTTTTGCGTGAAGTCATACAAATGAAACAACTAAAAATCAAACCCATCAAGTTTTTTAGAACTTAGAAGGAATTGTGTTGTATTTGAGGGAGATCAATCAAGTTAAGGCCAACTTGATCAACCTCTTATGGGTTGTGTAGGTTTGTAACATTCATTTCCTCAAATTCATCTATACTCATCTCCTCAAATATATTTTTCAAATTATCTTAGTGTTTGTTGTTGGTAAGGAATATTAAAAGTGCATCATATGCTTCTTGATTGAGTTGATTAATATTTTGTTTATGAACCCACCTAAAATAATTTAATGCCATGTCCAGATTATTCCACCTCTTCAATACCACTACAACATATCTAGGATGAGATAGCTTATTGTTGATCCTTTCAAGAGCTTCTTCCATCTCCAATCCCCATGTTGAGTAGAAAAAGAACTAAGCAAAAGGCTCTAATCCAATGGCATCAAAGGATATAAGGGATGTAGATAAAGCTGATTAAAATGAAGGGGAATTTATAAGTTTGGTTTCCAATCTATTAGAGGGAGATGATCCCATTTTCTATATGATTTTGAACCTAGATAAATAGAGAAATCAACTTCGATCAAATTTATATCTCTAGATGATCTTTTGATTACCCACTAACCGTGGAACAAATTTTGATTAAACCATATTAATTAGATATGCACAATAGTAGTGTTGGGGAAATGTGAATTCTCGCAATGCAATAAACAATATCATTGATAGGGAGTAGTGAACTAGAAATTTAAGCAACGTTTTCTAGGTAAATTTTTAATACAGGCTAGACTAGGCAGATTCTATGTGCCCTTCGTGTTGATATTTTGGAGATGGATTCATGAGTAGAAACATACAATTTTTACTTATTGACTTTATAGGATATTACAAATGTAATAAATTATAAACAATATCAAATTACACTAAGAATACACAAGAATATCCAAAGTAAAGAAACACATTATACAACTTGATGAGAACCCTCCAGAGTTCTTGTTTTTTTTATAGGATACATTTAGTGGCTATTTTACCCCGAATTGAAAAGTGTTGCTATGGGCAGAAACATTTTTTTTCGAGGATAAATTACATTTTTTTTAAATCCCAATCAGTTCCATTACAATGAAAACCATAAATCGATCCTTGAATAAAAAGTGGGTTTTTTTTTCTTTCCTTGGAATACATATCCCGTGTAAACCCACCGATTACTTCCCCTCATTTCGAGGATGGTACCCATGTTAAACCAAATTTCACAAAAACTCAAGGCTTTGTGAATATAGGGCTCAAGGCCATTACAACAATATGCTCATTAATAGCTCAACATGTCACAAGATTTGAACTCGGGTGGGGAGGGTAACAATCATTCCTCTCAACCACTCGAGTTAGACACAACTGACAATCAAAAAGGGGTGCTACTAGTAGCAACCCTTTTTTCAGGGCTAAATTTACATATTGTTTAAAACCATGGCCTTAACAACAGATGTCCTACAATCAAAACCCTAAATCAAGCCCCAAATCAAAAAGTGGTGCTACCATGGCACTTTTTTTTTAAGCTAAAATTACAACTTTTTTTAAACCCTTGACACCCAACAACATTGCAACAAAAATGCCAAAATCAACCCCTGAATCGAAAAATGGTGCTACCAGTAGCAACCCTTTCTTCTATGGAGTTGAAATTTAGGCATTTCGAAACCATGACCTAAAAATATATTGACTTTAAAAAAAAAAAAAATTAAAATCACTTTAAAAACAATAGAAAAGACAAATTTGACCTTAAAACATTAAAAAAACAATTTAAAAATAAAAAATAAAACAAATTTAAAAATAAAAAATAAAACAAATTTAAAAATAAAAAAATTAAACAAAATTTAAAATTTTGAACTTAAATAGAATAAAATTATAAAAATTATAATTTTGAAAAGTTTAAAAAGATATATATATTTTTTGAAAAGTTAAAAATAAAAAAATAAAACAAGTGCCACAGGGTGGCGATGTCCCACCTTAAGCTTTATTTAGTATTATCGTAAACTTGCTTCAAATTATGTTTCATATTAGATTGATTACTGAACAATAATTTGAAATGAAGATAATATATTTTCCTATGCGAAATCATTGCCATGCTACACACGTGCATGTGAGGTGGTCGTCATGTTACAAAATCCATGTTCTTGAATGTTACTATCATGATGAGGCCCACATGACAGTAATGTGGCTGTCATGTTACTGTGCAGAATATTTGCCTATTATGTAAACATCATAATATCTTTAAATATATTGCTCATCCTTACTAGATTAAAGTACACCTGTGTTGTCATTTGGCTAAGTTATGTCATGATAATGGTGTGTATGCCTTCCAATGAACTTTCCAACACGTAAACCATTAGTCGATCAAAACTGTTTGATTCAAATACAAATACCATGATTTGATAAATGAAGTAAAGCATATAAAAACATGCCATGATAATGGTTTGTACACCTTCCAATGAAGTTTCCAACACGTAAACCATTAGTCATTCAAAATTGTTTGGTTCAAATACAGACACCAATGCTGAAATCATTGGATTTCCATTTATTTCGGTGAACATGCCTCGTATTGTCAACAACATTAATGTCTTATGTTGGATTTCATATTTCATATTTTATTTTTTTATAATTTTCCTTTTCACCTGTGTAACTCAAGAGCCAATGGAGAGCGCTTGGCGAGTAGATACGATACTGACTGGGTGGCTGGGATGCCAACCCATTTTGGTATGCCACCATCGTGGGAGAAAAGTATAGACTTGGCTAAAAAATTGGCAGCCCTTCGTTTGGTGAAATCTATCTGGTATGCTTTTGAATTTTATATTCCTGGCTTTGGTCTGCAATTAATATATGTACCTATGTGTATTTGATAATTGTGTTTCTAATGTATTCATATGTTGATTATTTTCATAGGTCAATATACAAACAAACGAAGAAGTAGCCATTAAACGGGTATGTTCCTTGTTACGTGTATCTGGTTTCATTCAATTATGCCTCTCAAACCACAACCGTCATCTTGAAAGATGGATCTAAAACTGTTTGTCCATTCTCAAGAGAAGCCTTAGCTCAGCTGCTACAATTTCCCTCATCCCCTGATATGCAGATGAAGGTATAATCTACAGATAAAATTTAATCACTGTTCCGCTCAGGAATAAAAAAGGTATAATCTGGATTAGATAGAGCATTGGCCTAATTTGGACTTTTTTATTTCGGTATGGAAGTGGATGTTTTTCTTTATTTCATTGCAAAGTAATAAAACCCCGAGCTAAGTCCTAATAATTACCTATCATTAAGTGGCAATGGAAAAAGGCTGGTACCACAAGGTGATAGCCAGGACATAGCTATTTTCACAGAGAAGTTGTGAGACTAATACATATCTCACCATATAACTACTTTTACAGAGAAATCATGTTTTTGTTTGAGCGCACCCCCAAGTTATTGCACAATTCATCGTAGGGGATGTTCCTCCATTGTAAAATATTACAACACATAAGGAATTGGCAATTGCTTGTGAAGTCAAGTTTAGACGAAGTCGTTTGTTAGTTTTGAAATTCAAATGCTACTAGGTATATAGGAAACAACGTATTCAACATAGATAGTTGTATTGGTAATATTCAACGTATTTACATGCTTAATATGAATTGCATATTTACAATATTTCCTAATAGATGGTGGCTTTGTGTTTAACCAACCATTAAGCATGAGCCACCCAACCTATAAGCATCATGGAAGTCGACGGACATGGCAAAGGACAACACACAATATTTGAGAGGGCAAGTAGGTTTTGATTTTTCTATCCATTACATACATTTTTTATATCAACCTTCCAATGCTAGAAAAATTCCAGCGTAGCTCATATGCAATCAGTGTCTCGCGCTACTGTTTCCAGGGAACGAGAGCTTAAAAGATTAAAATGAATACTTTCTTAGAGAAGCAAAGTTTCCAACTGTGGCTTGAGTAAAGGCAAGTTTCAAACTCTTGGTATGGAACCCTGGGTAAATGCAAAAATTGCAACTGGTAAGTTAAACAGAATAATAACAAATTTAACATTCAACCTTGCAATTGCAGCACGGACGATCAAACATCAAATAACAGCTTTCAATGCCCATCAAGGGACAAGCTAGGAAGAAGAAGCGTAGGAGGAAGCTTATAAGAAAAAGAGGCAAAATCAAAACTATACCTTAGTGGAGACCGGGTTTGGTATTTGAATGTTGTCTTGCTAATCTACAAGGTCAGTTGCTCCACCCCAAACTACCTCAGACAGAAGCTCCATCAAATTGTCTCAAAACTGTTTCAAATTTATGAAGATAAATACTTTAAATATAAGCAAAAGAAGCATAGGAGGAAGGTTATAACAAAAGCGGCAAAGAAGAACAAAGGGCATGCCAACACCAAAGAGAATTCCACCACCACCGCTTTGTTCAAGCGCATTCCACCGCCACTACCATCGCTTGATAGAATTTGACGGAGAATGCAGTGAAATAAAGGTCACTTAGTCCTCAAGAAGTGATGTCATTAATGGTGTCATTAATGATTGCTTCATTGTAAGAGTTTAAAAAAAAAAAAACAAATCTTTGCCTATGTTAAAACTTTGCACATAAAGCAGTAGCCGGGAAATAACGGTTCAAAGTTTCATCCAATGATATGTCAGATAAATAATATATAATGAATTAGTTGATAGATAAATTCAATAGCGATGTCAAAAAGTTTATGATATATGCACAAATACTCAAAGTCAAATATGAATTAATAAGAAATTGTTGATGCCTCGAAATTCGTAGCACCAATCAGCAAGGGATTCTCCCCGGTAAGCAAGCCCAATTAGATCGCTCACCGCTTGGTGTGGGGAATCCATCCGGTTAATGGCCCAATTACCGTATGTGATTTAAAGATTTGTTTTCTTTCACCGGTTGCGGCCCGATCCGCTGTTTATGTATTTTATATTAAAAGATGATATGCAAGTGATCTATCTAAATGCATGTAATTAAAACAAAAATGATCTAAAACTAACTAAGCTAATTAATCTATCCTTGCAGGGAGCAAAACTGAAGTATGAGTAATACGATGGAAATACACCCAAGAATCTCACAGATAGCTGTTCAATAATATAGATGCATTTACAACATAAAGTAAAAGATATCAAAGATAACTTTGACAAAATTAAAACGTTCCATTACTCATTTAACACAGAATATTTGCACAAGAAATGAAAGCATTCATAACAGAGAATTAATTCAGAATAGTTAGGAACAATCTCACAGTATATGCATGAAAGATGCAGAAATAATTCAACAGACATTCAACATATTCCCAAGCAAAATGCAGTGCTAGCTTTTCCTAGGCAAGATGGAGCTTTCTTTATTAATGCAGCAAATTAGTTCACGTACAAGCAAATCAATCCTTTCACCTGCCAAAAAGTCCTTTTCCTTCTATTCTCTTCCTCTATTTATAACTTTTACAAAATTTGTCTCTTCTCATACCCTAACCCTAGGGAAACACAAAAGTTTGTCTTCTAGTGCTTAAATGGGACAAAAGTCAATTCCAGCTGTTTTTTAACATTTATACAATACAACAGCCTCCAACTGTCTTTTCTAAATTTACAATAAAACAAATTTAACTCCCAGTTGGCCCTGCTGCCTCAGCTGGTCTTTCTACTTCAACTGATCCATCCATTCAGCAGGTCTGTCCACTTCAGCAATGTAGCTGGTCCACTGGCCGATTTCTCGTATGAAAAAATTGCCCCACACATAAATCATCATTTTTAGTGATATCTCATGCTTACGTAGATCTGATTTAATGTTTACTGCTCCTGCTACTGTCTCCTGGGTGATGTCTTCCATAAAATAAGCATGGATAGAAGTTTTCCCAATAAACCGGTGGAGGTCTTCTGGTGTCAAGACATCTATCCTCCTTAGGTACTCTGTTTCCGAAATTAGGTCGCCCTGGAGGTCTGAAAAATGCCTATCCTTGTCACGAAAATCATCTATGGTTTGAGGTAAAACCATAGATGGTCACCCTGCAGGTCTGACAAATGCCGATCCCTGTCAGGAAAATCATCTATGGTTTGAGGCATTTTTCATGGGTTTCTAGGAACTTTGTGTAGAAGTCGGTACATTTCCTGATGGTTTTTTGGATCTCACTAATTATTTTTGTGCCACAGTCTCTACAAAACTCAAGGAGTCCTAAATCTAGATCTAAATCATCCGCGGACTTGACAGGTAGGTGCCCTGGGAATCCTGATTTCTCTTTTCTCCATTCAAGCTGTCTATTGATTTCCTCTAAGTTGCGCACATACTTTTTCTTAAGTCTTAGTGCATCAGCCTCAATTACCTTCATCCTTGCAATCATTCCCTTTACCTTACACACCTCCTCCGTGATCAGTTCTAGTGACTGATGAAATTTCCTTAGCATATCGCATGCTTTCTCATGGAACGCGGTTAGATCTTCCTTCTTCTCATTTGCATCCTTTAGTTGCTCTAACAGCTACTCCTTTTCCTTCATCAGCCTTTCGAACTGAGGCTTATAGAACTCGATCTACTGTATATTGTTGGCTTCATGTTGCTCTAATTCTTGTATGCACGCTTCTAACTCTTTCTTTTCGCCTTTTGCGATTACTAGTTACACATTTAGAGCATTCTTTTCATCTTCGAGCTTCTGGGTCTGCAACGTTATTTATTTCTTTTCGTCTTGAAGCTCGTTGTATTTCCTCTTCAGCTCATTTCCCTGGTGCACCTCCTTCAAAAGATTATCCTTAACCTTA
This sequence comes from Larix kaempferi, assembly GCA_027924585.1. Taxonomy (NCBI): domain Eukaryota; kingdom Viridiplantae; phylum Streptophyta; class Pinopsida; order Pinales; family Pinaceae; genus Larix; species Larix kaempferi. The sequence continues at coordinate 29,499,916 of BSBM01000372.1, forward strand.
AAGCACTTGTCCTTGTATTTCCTTACTTCTTCCACCAACAGATCTACATTATCGGCACTTTCCTGCGCCGAGGCCACACTGCATGCTGCCGTCAACTGAGGGTCGTTGTTAGTCCCCTGAAAAATAGGAACTTGTGTTATTCTGACTTCATCTTGGTTGTCTTGAGTTTTCATCCTCTTTTCCGACCTACTCATGATAGCCTTCTTCTTTTTATCGTAAAAGAAAGAATCCAGCTTTGCCACTAGGCGTTGCTTTGAGGGAGTATATGGGGTGAGAGCGAGGTCTTGAGTCGAGACATGTCCTTCCGTGGCTGTCCTTGGCGGGTTTGTCGTCGATACATCTAGGTCCATATCTTGTGTTCCCGAACTCCCTTGCTCCAAAGCTTCCTTGGACTTTTCAGCCTTTGCAATTCTGCTGCTTCCTTCTCCGCCCTCTCATTTATTTCCTGCAACTTTTTAGCCTCTTCTTTCTTTATTCTTTCGGCTTCTTGCTTCTGAATTCTCTGATCATGCTCTTTCTGCATCTTTGCAGCTTGCTCTTGCTGAACTCTTGCAGCTTCTACATCTTGCTACTGTTTTTCTTCTTCTTCCTTTTTAAGCCTTTCTGCTTCCTCCCTCTGCTTCTCTGCTTGCTCCCTTTGGAGCCTTTGATTTTCTTCCTCTTCCAGTCTATCTGTCTCCTCCTCCTTCTTCTTTTCATCTTCCGGTAACTGCATAGCCACTGATTCCTAGCGTTGCTTCTCCTCTTCCTCTTTCTGCTTTAGCCTAACAGGTTTGGAACTGGAACTGGCTTCGCTTTTAGGGTGGTAGCGTTTTCCCAACTCAGTCATGTTTTCGGCCCCTCGAAAGAACTCTTCATCCTTGTCCCAAAGACGCATGTACTCAAAAGTGACCCTGCAGTTAGCACAGTGGAAGGCTTCTAAGTCTAGAGCAAACTCTATGCCATCTTTTGCCTTGGGGTGCTGGTATGATCCAATGGTAAATGGCATTGGCGGGTATGCAACCTTCTTCTTGTCACTGAGCACTTTATTGACTCCATCCATAAAGAGTTGCCTTACAACTTCTTTGTGCACAACGTAATCTGTGGCATAACGGGGAAATAGGGATGGTGGTCGACTCCCTCAGCTCATTCTGATGTATGTTCCCTCCAGAGAGAAGTAGTAGTCTCCGAATGCTTCTACTACCGGAATAACATTCTCTGATAGGCAATTTGGTTATGCCTTGAAGAGTAGTTGATATAGGGGCATTATGAACTTTTCACAAATTTGGGTGTAGTAGCTTGTATACTTGTGTGCCCATGTTATCTGATAAGCCACATGGAAGGGAGATTCTTTGCTCTTCTAGATGCATCCCAAATCAGGGAAAGGGTGGTTGATGAATAAACAGTCCACCAGATAGGAGGACATGAATAAATCGGCTTTGTTCTGTGTCAATCCTCCTTGTGCAGCAGTTATAAGTGAAGTCATGCTATCTGAGATAATATCAGCCCAGTTGAATATTGTACCATGTGTAGGCACATGGAACATCACTGGCACCCAACCGAGTTTATATATGTTCCCATTTGGCATGTCGAAAACTCGACTCAACATCGGGGCGATGAGCCTATATGGAGTCCTCATATGCTGACTCTCATACTCTCCACTGACCCTTGACCTTATTTTCCTTTCAACAATTGTCATCTTTCTTGCATATTCCAAAGGGTCTATCTTTAGCCCAGATATCCATTCATCATTCAGGAAGGTATTAGGGTAGGGCAGTTTGTATGCTCCGTGATAAAATCAGGTGCAAAAGATACAAGAATCATCCCATCAATATCCGTGATGAATCTGGTGTCAGTATTCACCTGGGGTAGTATCCAACCAATAACCTCTGAGCATGGGAAAAGCTCCGGGCGAGTGGCCTATTTGTGGAGACCAGACTTTTTTATGTTCTTATAAACCATTAGCTCTTCCAAAGAGGCTTCAGGGAAGTTTTGGTCTTCTACAACTCTGTATAGCTCACCCCATTGATAATTTGGGGCAGCTCATGTGATAGCTTTCGTGTCGCCAAACATCGTCTCGAGCGACGTGTCTAAGAGGATTTCCACGTCTGAGTCCGACTCGGCTAACTTGGCTTTCTTTCTGGCGGACAGCCTATGCATATCAGACTTGTGATGATAATGAGGGGACACTTTAGGGATGCCAATTGTTTATGAGCGATACAGTGTTCATATTCATGGTATTTAAAATAGAACTTGAATTATCATGAATGTTAGCTTCCAATTAAATTTTCCCATTAAGGATGAAAACAACGAAGACCAACATTTACACAAAAATCATCCATTTGGAAATTCAATGAGTGGAATTTAAATAGAAAAATGAGCTCTGCCGGCAATTATTTTATCATCATAATTAGTGAACAAGCCAGTACTATCAGCATTATTTTTTTGAATTTCAAAATGCGAAGTGCCAATCTTAATGGAAGAAGACAACCCTTTAAGCAACCAGCGCATTAAATGTCTACGCAAAATAATCTTAAGAGGTGATGGGCGAGGCCTTAGGATGGGAAACTCTTGACAATGAAACAACTAAGCAGGCGACTTTGGCTCGACCGAAATTTACATTTTCGAGCAACTTCCAGCAGCAAGGGTGTGTGCGTGTGAAGAAACAGAGCATAGTGGTCAAGACGCAACTTCTTCTCGGTCCACAACGACTTGACTGGGATGGAAAACAAATTGGTTGCTGGGGTTCAAGGTTCGGGCGAAGTTTTATTGACAGAGAGCCTACCGAACTTAAGATAAGAAGTTTCCTAGTGGGTACCAGGTTCAAAACTTAACCAATCCCAAAGTGAAGGTTGCGACGGACCGGAAGTGGCCATAAAACTCACGCTGACAGGGATACCGGGCCCGGGTAAAAAATAGCCAGAGTGGGAGTGCTCTTTCAGTGCTATGAAGTACAAGGAAGGTCTGTTTTGTTTCAAATAAATTGGGCTTTAAAACAACCACAAACAACTTTAAAACAAAAAGAAACGCTGATTAAGGTCCCAAGCGGGTAAAACAAACGAAAAAGGGTTCGAACGGTCTACTTGTCGACACTAGAGGGAGTTATTGGAACCAGTATGCGTGCCCTAACTGGTGACAGTTTGTTGCTTCCAATGACGCTCGACGACTGCTCGCTATTCGCAAATGGTGGTAAAAGAACTAAAAACCCTGTTGCATATATACACCTATGAGCACTTAAGACTTGCGGGGTTGGCAGTTGGGCCCATTAATGGTGCACGGGGCTCGATGGAACGACCAATAAATTCGCACAGAGTTAGATTTAAAGTCTCCACCCACCAGCACTTACCGTTTCAAAAAAAAACTACGCCCACGGTCGGCAATTTCACCATAACTCTTGCGCAACGAATGGCTCAAAAAGAGTTAAAAACTGCGATGGGAGGAACAAGGCTCTCGGCAAGGTTTCCGGTCGGTGAAACATAAACTGGGTGTCAGCGCAATGATTGACGATTTTAAACCTTAAGACTGCGATGAGGGGTAAAACAGGACGGTGCAAAGATCAACGACCTTTTTAAAGCGAAAAGTTTGCGCAACGGTCAGAGGGGTTATGTTGATTTTCAGCGCAATGGTCGGCGTCTTTTAAGCCCTAAGCTTGCGACCCGGTCGCTGCGACGAGGATCGACGAAGAGGCAACAAGACTGCGCACTAGCCGCCGAGGTTATCGTTAAGCGCTGCGACCCGGTGGCGTGATCAAGCTTGAAGGTAAGCGATCGATCGACGATAAGTGAGCTGAATAATGGTGCAACGGTCGGTGGCGCTAGCATTAAATCCTGCGATCGGAATGCGAGAAAAGGCCAAAAACAAGTGACAAAGTCGGCGAAGATAAGCTAATCTCTATGCAACGGTCGACAAAAACAACATTAAAAACCGCGATTGGTCGGTGAAGTTAGCTCTAAAACCTGCGATCGCTTTATCAACAAAGACCACCGGTTGGAGAAAAATAGACTAAAAGCTGTGACCAGTCTTTTGGGAGAAAAACTTGAAGTTTTTCCTTAGTCAAAAAACAACTTCTCTTGGAGAAAAGAAGAGAGACAACTTAAAGGGTAAAAAACCAAGCTTTCAAGAGACAACAACAAAAAAAAAGCTCTAAAAGATAGAAGGAGGGGCCCTATAATTTTCAAAAAATTATGGGGATCAAGTTGCAGCAGCGACATAAGTTAACGCATATCAAAAAAAATAGTTACCCTGGCCTTCGACAGGGAATGATAACAACTGGCCTTGGAAATGCTACTCCTATCTTGGTTGGATGCATAGATTTATCTATTACCCAAGAGTGGAAACAACATTTTACCCCACCATTTGCAAAATATGCTCCCATACTAGAACCGTAGAAGCTCTAGTTTGAATAGATAAAATTAGGTCTTGTAATCACATTAGTTAGAACACAGTCAGAAAGGGATACACCTGGGACATCCTCTCATGGAACTATTATTCCCTAGAGTAATAAGAAGTCCATCCCAACCTTTTTCATTCCAAAATCCACATGTTTTGTTTTCCACAAAGGATTATAATTTTATATATTAAAAACATGGCAAAGCCACGGAACATATTTTACAACTAAGAATTACAAAATAGCAGGTCTGTATGCCTCAAAAAACCTGATATGAGACTGTACCAACCTCTGCTGCGTGGGAGCGCCCCCCACCCCCTCGCTCCTGCTCCCTCTCTCAAAGCTCGTTTCCTTCGGAAGATCGCTCCCAAAATGCTCCCAGTTTTGGGAGCACGCTCCCAAGGCGCTCCCAAGGTGCTCCCTACCTATCGTATTCTAAAAGCTCCTATACTAGGTTGATCATTTGATGACAGTGTTATGGTACCTCCCTTCATTTCCAAGCTCATATAAAAGTAGTTATGGTTGATCATTTGACGATAATATTATAAGTTATAACTACTAGATGATTGATGTTATATGGTTTAATTCATGTTTTCTATAGCTAATTCAACACATGTTTTTTAGATATAAATCCATCAAAATATATACTATATAAAAAATGCTCCTAGAACGCTCCCAAAACGAGAGCTTTTGAAAATTTCGCTGTTTCTCGCTCCCAACAACATAGGTACCAACTGTCTACAAAATTGTCTCCATGTTGATTTGTTCTATCATAACTTTTATAGTTCATATTTCTATAAGATCTACAAAACACTCATAACAACAACACATACTTGAAAAACACACAGATCTATGGCAAATTAGAGAAGGATATCTCCTCCATGTTCCTGGCAGGGATTCCAACCTCCTGCTTGATTTTTTTTGGGACTCGACAACAGAGTGATTCGACCTGTGCTCAAGAAGATGAAGTTGCACTTCTAGCTCCTAAATTTTCCAGTTTTGGGCATTCATTTCACTGACAATCTCTTGCTCTAGGGCCTGGTGCTCCATCCATTCCTGCATAACCTCCCTTTCCAATTGTTGGAACTGTTCTTTATACTCCCTAACTGAGGTTCGTAGTCAACGTTTCATGGTCAAAAGATTGTGGTGCGGGACATGAATCTTCGAAGGAACCCATTTCAGACTGTGAGTGGGGCAACAGTCTGAGCTACTACCACTATCTCCCATTTCAGACTGTGAGTGGGGCACTGGACGAGTAAGTCATTTTGAGAATTCCAATTCCAGCTACCACCCTTCTATAGGAGGACCATCGCATCATTTTTGATATAAAACCCATGACCGTTGATTCCTTAATCATGGTGACATCACCCTGTTACAATTTTCCAATGCCTAACGGATATTTCCTTGCACAGACCTGATCAACCACATTCAATTTCACCTGGACAGAGAGGACCAAACAGTGGAGAACACACGGGTAAATATGATTATATACCATTACATCCGTTGTCTTCTGGAGCTGTAAAAGGGCTAACTAAAATGCCCCAACTTATTGGAATCTGGTAGAGCAATTTTTTCCAAAATCTCAATTTGGAGTGCTCAGATCGCAATTTCGGTGATCTGGGTAGTTTGAAAATTGGGCAATTAGTCTACAACAAGCAATCCCCATTGCTGAAATTACAAAAATGTGAAAATAGCAATTTCAAGCATGAATTTCAATCGGTTTTGGACCCAAAAGCATCGGAAATGCGGGGCGTTTTGGTTGTCTCTTATCCTACGCGTTGTCTTCTTATCATTGGGGTTAATGTGCCACAGTTTCCCATGATAACATGGGGGGGCATGATGCTAGGCCACATGCACCACATGGAGATGGATGCAATTACCATCAAAATGTACTGAATAAACCTTATTTTAGACATTACGGAATTGTGACCATTTGGGGTGTTCCCTCATTCACACATAGATCCCCTTCTGGTAAGGAAACGACCTTATTTGCTTGGAGATCTGCCTCGAAATTAGAATGCCGAAGAATATGAAATATTTGAGTATATTCCATATCCACTATGAGTGCATTGATTTTGGATATAAGCCGACGAAGAAATAGATTGTTAGGCTTAGATTGGGTCCTGAGAATTTGAGTGATGATAGTAGAGTCCCCAAACACTGAGACTTCAGTGATCCCCCTTTATCTTATTATCTTAAGGTCTTGAAGAAGCACCAAATCTTCAACTTTGTTGTTCGATATCCTTCCCAGACCCTAAGCATATGCAATCTTTCTTTTTCCTTCGGGGTTGAAGATAATCCCTCCCACTCGTGTTGTCCCTGGGTTTCCTTTTGAAGCCCCGTTGAAGAAGAGACAAAATTTTCCTTGATATGTCCACCATATTTTGAAATCTTGTTCATCCTTCCTGATCTTACAATTGTGTCGTTTGTTCGGATAGGTTGGAGGAGCCAGAGTACTTCTCTAGAGTTGAATCTCACTAGACCATTTTGGTTCTTCTTGTGATAAACCTAGTAGAGGAGAGAAATGAACTATATACTTCACACTTTTGAAGAGCAAGGATTTAGATTTAGCTGCAACAATGGCAGGAGAAGAAGTATTTGCTTGGAAAATGAGGTTGTTCTTGGCCAACTAGATTTTCCAACATATAAATTTTGTAAAATTCAACCAACACAATTTGAACCAGCCTTTACGATGGAGGGAGGTTTGGTACATGTTCCCCCAAACACCAAACATATCCTATATGAAGCTAGGAATGGTTAAACCTTTCCCAATAGGAAAGTTATCATGGTACCAAAATTTCTACGCAAATGAACAGTCCAAAAACAAATGCTTTATAGTTTCTTCACTATGTAGAGAATACACCTGGAAGGCCCATGGAGACCCATTTTTTGGAGATTGTCCCCAATGAACAGACGCCAGTGAGCCAGGAGCCAATAGAAAAAAGGATAATTTAGGCATGCTCCCTTTACTCCAGGCCCCACTCCAAATATAACTCATAAGTCAAAGTATACAACATAGCACGCTTCCTTCAACCAATTAACATATTAGTTGAACTTGGTTTGGGGTATGGGATCAATTTATTTTGGATCTAAACTAGATTCCATAAGGTACCCCAAGATAAACAATGTAACAAAAAATGAATATGAGTTTCTTCTTCAAAACCATTCAAAAGAATCACAAAAAAACAAAAAAAATACATAGGCCTAATTTACACAAACACCATTGCTAAATAAAATGATAAACATGACAAGAAGAGGTAATTAGACATTGGGTAACTGTCATTGTATATTGGATCCTACCTTAACAAACCAATCAAAATTTGTAACTACTACAATAGATGTTCATTTTCCTTATATTGCTAGGTAGGTGATATTATTCTTGATATTATGGCTTGCATTTTTGTTTTTGTTTTTTGATTTGAGAAGAAACACATGGTGAAAAGTCAAGATCTTCCAACTTCAATAGCAAAGAAAAATTTCGCTTAGAAAAACAAAGAAAACACTAAATGAAAAGAGCCAACTTGTGTGATCCTGAATGTTGGAAACTCTAAATAGGGAAAGGGCCTATAAAATTCTATTGGAACCTAATATATAATTAAGAGGGGAATAATCCGGGAGTTTCATTTCCTCTTTGTTACATAAGTGGCAAGTGCATATACACATTAAATATAAAACTATTAAAATGTAAACATTAATAGAATAAATGATAAATATAAAATTCTAATGACCTAGACAAAACTACTCATCATTCTCTTTGTTTCTTCAAGGAGAAATTGCCCCACCCTATTTTGAATATAGGGACCAATGGTCAAACATGGATTGGGAAACCCACTTGGCTTGCAAAGGCAAGTTTCCTTTCTTGTTGACTAATTGTATAGTTTGTGTAAATAAAGAAAATCAAATAGGTGTATATCAACGAAAGACGGATATCAAGAAAATGAATCACTTACTAAATTAAAATGGTCAGTGGTGATTTTGTTAAGAAGCTAATAATCCATGCACATTCTCCATGTCCCATCCTTCTTAGAATCAATATGAGGGTTGGATTGCATGGAGAGAATTGGGATGGATGTTCCCTTTATCTTTTCATTCTTAAGTAATGAAGTTTTGTACAACACATAATTGGGTAAAACAAATATCCCATGCAACCAACAAGTTGTATCAAGTTAATGTTGTGTTCAATTGTGGGACTTGGAGGCATACCTTGAGGTTCCTGAAATAATGCATTTTAGCAAGTAATTGAGCTATTTATTCTTGCATGACTTCTCTTTCTATGTGAAGTCTTGGTGCAAGTGCATAGACACAAAAGTGTGGTCCTCAAAGTTTTGGCACCAACTAGAAAGTGCATTTTTTTCTTCCTTCTGGTCACATAATGAGCAATGAAAATTGTCTTTAGTCCTTGTTGAGTGTTTGAGATTTTATGGCTACAACTAATGATAAGGGTGTTGGATCGTTTTGCACTCTCATTGAATGTGATTTCCAACCTTTTATAATTTTATATTGGAAATCCATCTACCTAATTTCTCTTTGGATTGATATATTTTAGAAATTAAATCATGCCTAACTATGTTATGTTATTTCCCAAACAAACATAGTTTTTGTTAATGGAAAATTCCGTCGATTGAACCCAGACACAAGAGTTAGATAAATCTTAGATTTTTTGATCTGAGTTTGACATTTAAATTTTCAATTTAGCTTAAAAGGTCTAAGAGCAAAGATATTTTATCTTTTAGTGGTCATTTGCTTGATTTCGCGTGTATGAGGAATTATACTTTCTTGTATATTTTTCCCTTCATTAGAGTACTATTGTCATTAGTGGCCTTTGATGGACGATAACTTGGGAAATATATATTGCATGGTTAATGTTATTTCTTGAATGAATTTCTTTTAGCATTACTGATAGTTAACAAAATTAATATTTTTATATGATGAATCTAATGCACAAATATGCTCTTTTAAGGGAAAGATAAAAGTCCCTAACTACTTCACATTGTTATTAGTCCTTGCCCGTAGGTGCAACAAGGACTATAGAAATCGGTTTTGCTATTTAGTATTAGTTTGTCATGGTTTTCAAAGTAATATAACCTAAAGTTTTAGTCGTGAATTTGTGTTTTGGCCAATAACAAGATTAGAAGCCTTATTTGGCCTCTTACCCATGTAGGAGTGGAACTCTGTCAGTTAGCTAGATGTGTGGCAAGCAACTAGACATATGGCAAGCAAGCAGGGAGACTGCATGGTCGGCTGCATGAGTGATTTGCATGGCAGTCTGCATGCAAGTGAATCATTCAAATACACCGAAAAATGTATACAATTTCCTTCGGTCTTCACCACAATCTCAAGGAAGCATTATCACTGCACATACATGATACTCAGGTAACCTTATTAATCTAATATCTTTTATATTTTCAAAATTTTATTTCTTAATCTACAGCGTTCCTTTGGATGAAGATATATTTTTGGAACAAAAATTTATGCAACAGAAGGTTCCATTAGGCGCGGGTTCGATTGCCAGGAAAGGAGTTTTACATGTACGACTACAAAATGGCAAAGTATATGCCTTGGGAAATAAAGATGATTCCTAGCTCGAATTGGCGGAAAAATCAAATGAGCGAGTTAGCTTGACTAGCTACGATTTTCTATTGTAAAGTGAGTGCTTTTCTCTGAAATTGATTTGGCAATGTTCGAAAATTCACCTTTTGTCGGTCTAATTCGAGAGCCGAAAATTTCTGATTGCTAAATTGTGTTTTTTCCAAGTTTTACACCATTTGTAATTTTAACTAACTATATTTTTAAATTTAGGGTATGGAAATTCAATGTTCGATATTGTTAGAGGAAAATTTTTGGTAAAATATATGTTGATCCTAAGATATGCAGAGAATTAGGGGAACTCTGGCAGAATGCTTCTAAACAAAAGCATTCAAGGTAAGTATTGAAGTATAATATTTGTTTAGCATGCAATTTGCAGAGAATTAGTTGAACATCGCTACATTTGACATTGACTAGCAAATATATATCAATAAAATGCAATTTAACAGGATTTTAACTGGGTATGCTTAATTTCTATATTGTGACCTAATTGAATGTTGTTATATTCATTGAGCTTTTGAGCACTTGGTTTTACTTCAAAATTCCTGAGTCTTTGAATATATAGTAGGTGGATTTACACAGGCGACACTTTTATGTATAGTTGTTTCTTGCATAAGAGTGGAGGTGGTATTTTTTGGTTGGTAAATTCAATTTTGAGAAATATTTTGAAGAGATGCAAACAAACTGACGGTTTCAAATAAAATTATGAGTACACTGTACAATCTCTTCATTTTTTTATACAAAGGCCTTCGTAATTAATCCTACTCGGATTTCCTTTAATCTCACAAATAATTATCCACTTTGATAAACCAATATCCAATCTTTATGTGTAAAACACATATTTACTAGAATTTACCGAGACATTGGTCTGTAATTGGATCTTCATCAGTGAAACGCATATTAACTAGATATCAACGAGACACAGGTGATCGTAATTGGATCTTTATCAGTAAAAAATTACACAAATCAGAATTTACTGAGACGTCGGTGCCTATAAGTGGATCTTTATCTGCAAAACATGTGTAACCGGAATTTACTAGGAAATCGGTGACTATTCATGTCCACGATATAATATGCTCTTGTTTTCACATTTTCTTTTTGTTCTGGGCCATTTCGAGGGCATCCACGAGCAACGATGGAAAATACAATGGTTTATGGCTTATCCATTCAGGCTTATAGATGCCAAGACAAGTAGGTAGGAATGGGATGACCCCCGGCATGCATAGCGAGCATTTTCCACTAACCCACTGTCACATCCCCTCCCGTCCATCTGATGTAAGGAAGGGAACATGACCAACATTCTAGGCTTCTTTGGATTTGCTCATCCCCGTTCATTACTAACAAAATTCATAATAAATAAAAACTTATGCATGTAGATTCATACTCAATATAAACACAGAGGAAATAAACATTATCCACACACAACTACATCATGCATCCAACCTATCAACAACAGACATCAATTAAACCATGGCAAAACACAAAATTAACATAATACAAACCGCATAGAATACTTATCTTTTAAATGAACTGTCCAACAACTGGCTATGTGAGCAACGTTCCACCCAACCATAGGTCTCTGTCCAACCTGTATTCCTTCAGCTAAGAGACCACCCCCAAGCTGGGATGTGTATCCACTAAGGAGGAACTAAACAGGCTCACTCACAACCATGGTTTCATACAACCAGTCATGCTAAGCCAATACATGGTTGGGTTTATCAATCATGCAAGAGTCGAAGGAGGAGGATGCTAAGTTAGTGAGCTCAACCACAGAGCTACATGCATCTCAACTAAACTCAATCAGTCATGGCACCCACAATACCTACCACACTCAACACAAGGAAGGTCCCCTTCTTTGCTGCACAGTCCCTTGGGCATCCCTTTCCTCCAGTGCTCTTCAGGGTGGGCATGGAAAGGTCCAGCTGCTACTTTCTTGAGATTCTATCCTTCACTGGGTTTATCAAGCAATCCAATCCTCTATTCAAACATTCACACTTGGATTTCCATAATTCGGTGACCAAATAACTCAATCCTGTAATTGGATTTCTGGGCTATAAAAACTGGGTTTTTCAATGGATTTCGGGGTATCTAATACTCTCAATTTTGCCCCAAGGTTCATATCTATGGATCCCCCATTGGATTTTACTGTCAATACCAAATTCTGGGCGTTTATGGCACTTCAAAACGTGGGTTAATTCATAGTTGCGATTTCTGTTTTTTCTCACTGCTGGGCATGTGTAATGTATAAAAAATGAAGCTTAGATGTTCAACAATGGAATGGGAATGAGGAAGAACCAATTCCCATGAGGTAGAGTGACTTGTGGGTCAAGGAAGCAGAGCCCATACTCTGCCATACGTATTTCTGGGCTGCCCATGCTCCATTGAAGCCATGGATTGATTTCTCAACAACTTTCTTACAATTGAAAGAAATGTCAGCAAGGAAAGTCAAATGGGTTCTCAAGATGACATTTGGAAGCTTATGGTTCAACCCCACAACCCCCTCACCACTCCCTAGTGGAATACACATGGCCCCTTCTCATTCGTTGCTTCCATAGCCAGTTTTGATATTTTTATTGTAATATTAAATATTTACATCATTTTACAATGTCCATGGCTTAATAGCACATGGATAGCAAAATATCAAATACTTGTCCATTTTAAATAAAATTCGAGCATACACTAGCGGGGCCTTGGCCTTGAGATCCACGCTAGGAAACATACATCGCATGAACACAATATTTACATAAAAGCCAATATATCATAAAGGTCAAATTGGGGGTATTACATTCCCCTCCCCTTAGAACAACACCATCGTCGGTGTTCTCAAAACTGAACAAAAATGGGAATGCCTCTCTCATGGAATCCTCCAGCTCCCATGTAGCCTCATCGGGACTAAGGTGCTCCCATTGGACCTTTACCTGCTCGATGGATCTGTTCCGGAGCAATGTGACCTTCTTGTTGAGGGTGCACATAGGCTCTACTTGGAACTCTCTCTCGGGTTCCACCTGTATCACATTCCAATCAATCATATGATTAGGATCATGTACATACTTCTTAAGCAAAGATACATGGAAAAGATTATGAACTCTTATGTTAGTAAGAAATGCAACTCTATATGCAACTAGTCCTATCCTATCTAGGACTTCAAATGACCCACAATATCTTGGTTCCAACTTGGCACAACTCCCCAACTTGAGAGAACTTTTCCTTGGTTTCACTCTCAAATAAACATGATCCCCAATATGAAATTCCTTATGCACTCTTTTCAAATATGCATAACTCTTTTGCCTGTCTTGAGCTGCCTTTAAATTCTTCTTGATCTTAACAACTTCTTGTTCCATTTCCTTGGTCATCTCTGGTCCAAGTACCACCCTGTTCACTAGACTATCCCAATTCACTGGAGTCCTGCATCCTTTTCCATACAATGCCTCAAATGGACTCATTCCCAATGATGCGTGATGCCCATTATTGTATGCAAATTCTACCAAGTGTAGGTAATCTTCCCACTTGGATTGTTTATCCATCACATACATTCTCAACATGTCTTCAAGAACCTGATTCACCCTCTCATTTTGGCCATCTGTTTGAGGATGATATGTTGTACTGAAATTCAATCTAGTCCTCAATTCCTGAAATAATCCCTTTCAGAAATTGGAAGTGAACTTTGTATCACGATCAGAAATTATTACCTTAGGCAATCCATGCAATCTGAATATCTCTCTCATGAAGATATTTGCAATGTCATTAGCCTTATGAGTGGACTTGACAGGAATAAAGCGAGCTACCTTTGATAGATTTTCCACCACAACCATGATTGAATCATTCTTCTTCACTGTCATGGGAAGACCTGTTATGAAATCTATAGAGATCACTTCCCACTTCCATTATGGAATGGGTAAGGGCTGCAACAATCCTGCTGGATGTTGGTGCTCTTCCTTAACCTGCTAGCACTTTTGACACCTAGCAATGTACTCAGCTATTTCCTTATTCATACCATGCCAAAAGTATTGCTTTCTTGCTGCTGTTATAGTTTTCTGATATCCTAGGTGTCCAGGGTATGGCATTTGATGTACTTCATCCATCACAAGCTTCTTCAAATCTGCACTATTTGGAATGTACAGTCTAGTACCATGATAAATGAGAGCATCATCATCACCCAGCTGATATCTTGCACATGCTTCATCCATATTACCCTGCTGCAACTTCTCTTTAATTTGAAGGCAAGTTTCATCACCGTTTTGGGCTTCAAGAACTCTTGTCTTCAAATCTTATTTACACACACTTAGTGCTACAACATGAAATTTTCTGCTAAGAGCATCTGCAACCTTATTCTCTTTCCCCTTTACATGTTTAATTTCAAAATCAAATTCACAAAGGAATTCCATCCACCTAGATTGCCTAGAATTCAAGTTTGGTTGGTTAAACAAATACTTCAAGCTCATGTGGTCTGTCCTAAGCTCGAATCTTCTTCCCAACAGATAATGTCTCCACATCTTGAGAGCATGTACTATGGCTGCTAATTCTAAATCATGTGTGGCATAATTCTTTTCATGCTCTTGTAATTTCCTTGACTCATAGAAAATCACAAATCCTTCTTGCATGAGCACTCCACCTAGCCCTTCAATGCAAGCATATGTGCACACTACAAAATCCTTCTTTGGATCTGCTATCTTCAAAACATGAGCACTGGTAAGTAACTCCTTTAATCGATGAAAACTTTTTTCACATTTTTCAGACCATACAAACTTGACATTCTTCCTCTGCAATGAAGTAATTGGATGTGCTATATTGGAGAATCCTTCGATGAACCTTTTGTAGTAACCAGCAAGACCCATGAAAGATCTAACATCTGAAAAATTCCTTGGAGTAGACCAATCCATGATGGCATTAATCTTTTCTGGATCCACTACAATTCCTTCTTTAGAAATGACATGACCAAAGTACTGCACCCTCTTTTGATAGAATTCACACTTGCTTATCTTGGCATACAATTGGTGTTCTCTAAGGACTTGCAGCACAATCCTTAGATGTTCCTCGTGCTCTTCTTCATTCCTTGAATAGACAAGAATGTCATCCAAGAACACAATCATGAGCTTATCCAAATATTTGTTGAAAACACTATTCATGAGACACATGAATGTAGCAGGTGCATTGGTAAGACCAAATGGCACCACAGTGAACTCATAATGACCATATCTAGTTCTGAAAGCCGTCTTGTGAATGTATTCTTCTTTTATCCTCACTTGATGATAGCCAGACCTCAAGTCAATCCTTGAAAACACTTTAGATTCCTTCACTTGATCAAACAAAACATCAATTCTTGGCAATGGATACTTATTCTTGACTGTCACTTTATTTAGCTGCTTGTAATCAATACACAGCCTTAAAGTCCCATCCTTCTTCTTGACAAATAACACCGGTGCTCCCCAAGGAGATACACTTGGCCTGATATACCTCTTGTCCATTAACTCTTGTAGTTGCATCTTTAACTCTACCAATTCCGGTGTGCTCATTCTATAAGGAGCTTTGGAATTTGGTGCAGCCCCTGGAACTAGATCGATGGTAAAATCAATATCTTTCTTTGGTGGTAGTCCCGACACTTCATCCGGAAACACATCTTTGAACTCTTGCAACAATGGGAATTCTTCAATCCTTGGTCCCTTGTCCTTTGATGAGTCTGATAATATATGAACTGCATATAATTGGAAACCTTTCTTATAAAACTTTTTCAACTGTAAGGCTGAAATCTGTCTTACTGAAACTTGCTTGGGAATTCCTCTTACCAATCTTGGCATTCCCTCTTCATCAATGCATTCAAGTGATTTCTCATAAAGAATCCAACTTGGCTCTATGTCTTTCCAACCAATCCATGCCAATTAAGGCATCATAAGATCCTAATGGTAGTACATTTAATTCTGCATGTGTGTGGAGTCCATTCAATTCTATGGGGCACTCCACCACTATTTCACTTATTTTTCTCTTGGTCCCTGTGGATAATTAAACTAGCCAAGATTTATTATGCTTCACTTTTCTAAGAGAAAAACCTTCAATCACTTTTGGAGAAACATAACTATGAGTAGATCCTGGATCAATCAAAATAGAAATAGATTGCTTAGCAATCTTACCTTCAACTTCCACCACTGCTGATTGATGGTCTGCTTGATGATTATCCAATGCTGCATAAATTCGAGGCATTTCCCTTGCCATATCCTCAACTGTATTTGCTCCCTTTAAGTTGTGTAAGCTTCGGGGGTTCTCCCTCCGATGTGGACAATCCTTAAGCATGTGATTTTCTCCACATCCCCAACACTGAAGCGGTCCTTTTGATGTCTTATCTACTGCTATTGCTGGCTTGAATCTGCTCCTTGCTTGTTGCCCCTGTGGAAAGGTTTTGGGATGATTTTTGAATGGTGGCTTGAAGCCACTTTTCTTTTGATCAAACCTCCCTCTTGGCTTCCCTTTCCACGCAGGATGAACCTTTGATTTCCCTTTATTATGCTCATAGCAATGCATTTCCATCCTAATGGCTTCATCAAGACTTGGTGGATTAACAAACTCAATTCTATCTTTGAAACCTTGAGGTAGGCTTCCAAGGAAGCATGGCATCTTTATCCTCTCATCTTTGATATAGTCCACATACCTCAACAATTCCAAAAATTTGTGGACATGCTCTTACATAGATTTCTGTGTTACATCCAAAATCTACTCATCATAAGATTCAGTGTATACACCCCTGAAGATATCTTGACTAAGTCATCAACCAGAGAGGATTTGTACCCAATTGTGCTAGGTTTTGAAGGCTCATCGTAGGTTGCACATGAGCAATATGCGACGTCGCACCTTGCCCCATTACAGAGTGTGACGAAGTCAGTTAGATGGAAAAAATAGCTTCTTCGAGGTCCTTCTCGAAGCTTTCTGACTTGGGACCCTATCCCTGACCTCTTGGAGGAGCTGGCACTCGGTTCCTAATACTTTGGAGAGATCCCTTAAGCCTCTCCTACCATCTCTCAACCTATCCTATCCATACCCTATCCACTTAGTCCTATATGAATGAAGCTCACTCCCATCCCAAAGGGAGGAAGTCTATGGTATCTACATGCTGGTGAAATCACCCTTGGAACATCTCCACTCATCTATTGGAGAACTCATACTTCCTTGGAAGGATATGGCAATTGGCTTCGTCGGAGAAGGGCTACAGCGTTAAGCCTTGGTTGTGGTTCTATATCTCTATTATGTACTTCCCTCTTTTTACAATAATACAAATGCTTTCCACCAATATTGTTCATGTGTGTAATGATATTGAGTAGTTTACTTGCTTAACCGTTTACTTAGATCTCTTATTGTATAGATGTCTTTTACTTGTTTCTCTTGTTTCTTGTCTTGATAGGTCTTGTAGCTTGGATCCGACGACTGTGAGATGTGGAGCAGCATTCAGGAGAAAGGATTACGAAGTGAAAGGTAAGACATCTGATACTCGATCCTTAAGTAGATCTAGGAAATGCGTTAGTAGTATGTTCTATTTGTTCTAGATTCACTTTGAGCTAGGGAGATCCTGCTCGCGTCCGCTTGAGTGGATTGTCCGATAACAAATCTGGCGACCATACTGGGGAGTATAGAATCTGGTCAGTAGTTGTCAATCTGAGAGTCATTTTCAGTTGATTGCTTGACACGAGCCTTTTTATTTTTGCCATTTTACTTCTTGAAGTTGATTTCACTGTTGGATCTTCACATTGAAGACTCTAATCTGCTTCCTCTGAGTTTATACAACTCATTCCCAAACCATTCCATGGTCATTGCTGAGAGATCTGATTCATTTTTGAATCTAGACTCCGCCTGTTGCACCTGGGTAGTAGGAACAGAGTGACACAGTGTCATTTTTGGGTCTCTGTTCTTTACCTGTTAGTTACTCATCGCATCCCTTGCATTGGTAAACTGCGACATCGTCGCACTTCTCGTGTAGGTAAACTGCGATGTCGCATTGTGTACAAGCATAGAGTGCGTCGATTTGTCAAAATTTGGCATGCAGGCATCTCCTCTCCATTTGAAAGTCTTGACTTTGGTTTGTTGTATGAACTCCCTCTGTGCTGCAAGATCCAACTAGGGATCCCACTTATGATTTGTGTTTTGAGTGTTTGGATTGATTTTGGGTTCCGTTTTGGAAAAGTTTGAAGACCGATAGTGGTGGATACTTTTGTCTCCTCCACCTTCATCCGCTCACCCTTGCATTCCATTCCTTCCATCCCTGATCTGATCATTACATTAGATTAGCTTCCGGACCTCGTTTTCGTCATTGTTTGAGATTTGCTTGCTGCTGCTTGATTTTGAGTTAAGTGTGTATTCAGCTTGATCGAGTGCTTGTCTTTTCTCGAGTTTTTTGAGTGTAATGAGTGCTGCAAGTAGTGTTTTCTTTTCAGTCATTTAGATCTGAAAGCTCAATTGCCATCAAGTTTATTCTGTGATGCATCCATTGAAAAGTTAAAAAGTGCTTCTTTCCCATCATTTCTTAAGCATTATTGAATAAAATTGTTGTGCATTGGAACGTTTTCGTTTGTGTTTTGGAAAAATTGAATGAATGTATCATTTCTTAAGCATTATTGAAGAAAATTGTTGTGCGTTGGAACGTTTTCGTTTGTGTTTTGGAAAAATTGAATGAATGTATGATCTATTGTGTTTCTCTCGAATTATGAATCGCTCATTTTC
Source organism: Larix kaempferi (assembly GCA_027924585.1). Taxonomy (NCBI): domain Eukaryota; kingdom Viridiplantae; phylum Streptophyta; class Pinopsida; order Pinales; family Pinaceae; genus Larix; species Larix kaempferi. The sequence goes on from BSBM01000372.1 coordinate 29,518,568, forward strand.
TTGAAAGACTCAAAGTACGCTTCGATTTTTGCAAAATTGATTCCATGCTAAGGAAAGATAGATGCATTTTTAATTTTTGTTGATTTTAGACCATTGAAAGTGAAATTGAAAAACCTGCATATTCCATTTCAGAATCCTCTCTTTTCATTACCTAGTGTCGTTTTGCTTTGAAAAGAAAAAGAAAAGGAAAAATGTTTTGATTTGGATAGTGTTGTGATTTTTTGTGTTTCGTTGAAAAAGGAAAAGAATGTTCTCATTGTTAGATTTGTTTGAATTGGGAATTAGGTTGCATTGAGTTTGTTTTGGCAATACTATTGGAAAAAGTTTTCTCCTTCCCATAGCTAGAATTCATTGACAGAAAAGAATATTTCGTGCATGGAGTTAGGACTTGCATTATGCTTCCGATTATGTACTCACCTCATGCATTCACCTAACCGTCCAAGATAAAATTAACGGTAGAACTAGATAAAAATTTTAGCAACTTGTGTGTAAGTTAGAGACGTGTTCCGACGTTGTTAAGCGTGGCAGCTGTCGTTATTTTCCAACACTGTATCCCTGGGGTATTGTAGTCTTCCACGTACTTATCGATATATCGAGCTCCTTCACGTACCCACCAAGTACCATAATCCGTACTTGGCGTATATCGAAGGGTGTATCACGTACTCGGTAGTATATCGGAATGTCTCTAGCCGAACGATTGTGCATTAGACAACACCACTATGGATTTGAGCTCCCACGTACCTTGCGTATATCGGGAGACACCACTAGGATTCCTGAAACCAACTGAGTTAACCATTTGGCCGTCTTGGCAAAGCAATACACCGAGAACAACACTCGGGGAGATTAGCATGCACGTACTGTCCAGGTAATCGGGTATGCAGGCAAGGGTACGGTCCCAATCCTCCTTGTCGCGTCATATTGTTGGACCCTGCAGTATATCGCGGTTTGCGATGCCTTGATAATCCCGCAAGGTTACAGACCTTTGAATCCACTCTGTCACATAAGTCTGCTTGTTTCCTTAGTTTGAGTAGGTTTTTCTGGACTGCTTTTCTTTTAGCATACCCTTAGGAGAAAACGCTGTTTCAGCCATCCTGGCTGATTATCCTGACGCTCTGGTGGATTTTCCCTGGAGAAGATCCCGTAGGATCTTAAACTTATCACCTGAATATCCCCTTAATCCATAGGTTATTTCTAGGGTAAGAATGGATTAGCGTAACACGGTCGTAGTTACTGAAGTGGAAAACCCCACTCTGAATGTTGGAGGACTTTTGTTTCCACAAACTCCTCCGGATTCACCTGCCTCTCATCCACTGCAGGATGAAGGAGCACAAATCCCCGCTTCACAAGACCTTTCTCCCGTCATCTCGGGAGAACCTAGATCATTGGAATGGATAAACCGACCCTAGGACGACCCTACAGCAGCTGTTGGTCCTTCAGTAGCTTATTGGACCTCTTCTACAGACCACCCAGTGGCTCATTTTTCCATTTCATCCCCACCTAACTGGACTACTCCATAGCTCTCTAGACATTAATACAGGCCTGACCCTGCTGATATTTTCGGCCCTATTCGTGAACGGGTGGAACAGTTACGTCTTAGGGGTGATGACCTTCGAAGACAGAGTCTCGAGCAACACTATGAAGAGTTTCGAAATCAGAACTTCCAAATAAGATTTGATGATAGACCCATCCCGGTTCATCCGATATCTTTTGGATCACCAGAACAACCTTCCCACCATGAGACCACTAATAAGACTGGTCAACCCTCACAAGAGTCCAATCCTGCACCTCAAGTGAACCAACCGGTGGAAGGACAACATTCCAACACACCTGTTACTACCATAGTTACTTTACCAGTTCCTCCCCCACCTCAAAATTCGAGGGGAGGATATTCCATTCCCCCGGATTATCTTATTGGTAATGTTATTACTACGGTAGCTAGTCAACAACCTACGTTGGTTCAACCTCTGAATAGCGGTCAACCTCTTGTGGCTGGGGGGAAACCCCCATTTCCTAACCAAAACATAGGCGGTGGAATCCCCAACGGACCTTCCGTTGGACCTCCCCAACCCGCAAGACCATCCACCATGGGATTATCTCATGTTGGGGGGCCATCCAATGTAACCCTACCCTCATGGAGTCAAGCGTATCCAGGTTCCATTAACCCTATGTCGGGCCAATCTAATCCGGGGAACGCACCATATGGGATACCTTATCCCGGGAATCCATACACTCTATGGGGGCAACAACCTGTGTTGCAACACGGACCCCAACCGATTATCCCTCAGGTACCACCACCCCCGGTCAGTCCTCCCCCACCTCCTGCTGGAGGCGGCGGGCCCCCACCTAACCTTGGTGGAGGCCCACCTCATTTTACCAACAATATCCCTCACCCTTCCGGCGGTGGCGGGAATGGTCCACCACCCCCTCCTGGCGGAGGCGGCGGGGGACCACCTTATCATGGTGGAGGAGGACATTTCCCTTCGGGTGGCGGAGGTGGTCCACCACCCCCTCCAGGTGGAGGCAGTGGAGGACCTAATTACTATGGTGGCGTCAATGGCGGTGGAGACCCTCATCCTTCTGGCGGCGGAGGTGGTGGGGGCCCCCATCCTTCTGGCGGCGGAAGTGGTCCACCACCCCCTCTAGACGGAGGCGGTGGTGGGTCGCCTTATTACGGGTATGGACCCCCACCTCCTCCTGGTGGTGGCGGTGGACCTCCACCCCCTCTCAGTGGTGGAGGTGGACCCCCACCTTATTGGAATGGACTGCCTTATGGTGGCGGACCCCCTTATGGTCCGGGTGGCACACCCCCCTATGGCCAATTTCTTCCTGGTACACCTTACAGTCATACCGATCCTTACATGCCTTATCCGTATTATCAATACGCGCATCCTAACCTGCAGTTGCCCTTCCTGGCTACTTTGGACCTGCCTGACCTATCCCATTTAACCAACGATCCTATTTACCACGGATCTAACTGGCCACCAATTCCGGTGAAACTTCCATCTGATATCCCCAAATTTGATGGCAAGCCGAATGAAGACCCTAAAAACCACGTGATGACATACCACTTATGTTGTTCATCTAATTCCTTAATGGACGATTCAATTCGTCTTAGATTGTTTCAAAGGACTCTCACCGATTCGGCTGCCAAGTGGTACATTGAGTTTCCACCCCACTCTTTTCCTGATTTCGGTTCTCTTGCCATGAAATTTTTGACGCATTTCCAGCTTCCCATACGGTATGAAACTGGTACCGAGCTTTTAACCTCGCTCCGTCAGAATACCACCACTCATATTTGGGATCATATCCACGAGTGGCAAAGGAGACGACGTGTCATTAAAGCTCCTATTCTAGATCAGCTCCTAGTAGACTGGTTTACAAAATCCCTCATCCCTACCATAGCAAGAGATGTTTCCATGCGAGGTGCTGTCACCGAAGAACAAGCCATCGCAAGTGCCCATGTACTAGACCTAGTCTACACTCAATCCGACACTTTGTTTGATATTCTTCCTGATGCACCCCGTGACGTTAATGACCCTGTGAAACCACATAAGGGATCCCAAGCTGATGGAATCATTGGTTCCCTTAACACCTAGCCTGCTTCTAGCACTGTTGGATCATCCAACCTTCACGGTTCCTCCCCATTACCGACTCAGGCTGGCCACAACACCACCAAATCCACCACCCCTGCTCTAACTAAAGAGGTGAATTCTGTCCAATCAGCTTCATCTCAGAAGTCTGGCGGTAAAAAGAAGAACAAGGAGAAACCCAAAAAGTCTTCTTCCCAGCAGGAACAAAAGAGCACTCCTGACGATACCAAGCAGAAACGAAAACTAAAGTATCCTTGTTTACTGTGTGGAGATGACCACTTCTCCAAAGAATGTCCCCATAGAGACGAAGCACAAAAGTTTCTTTGGGGTAAACCAAATCCCACAGTCCTCAATGATCCGTTTCCTACTCAGAACCAACAGATGATTGCTCAACCCCCCCAGCCCAGGGGGAACCATCCAATACCGCGCATGTTCTCATGGTGCGTAACGAGACGATCAATTTGAACACTCGCTTGCGATCTTACGAACTGGTCCCTTCGAAGGAATCCACTGGAAGTAATGCTGAAAAAGATTCCGACTCCTTAACTGATGTCACTGTACCATCAACTTCTCTCACCATTGATAAGCCATCCTTAGACTCGATATTGCGACCACCCAAGAGTACGATTCGAAAAGCTGTTTTTAATCCTAACGCTTGGGAAACACAAAATTACAATATCGTAGAAGACTTGGCACAAGCTCCTTGCGCCATGTCTACCCTGGAAGTTTTGCAGAATTGTCCTAATCAACGCAAAACTCTCCTTGCAGCCATCGATGTAGTCGATCCCGATTCCTCAAAAATCATCATGTTACGACTTGACCACTTCAAGCCGAGGCTCTCCCACCAGCTCGCATTTCAAGTTTCTGCGAACATTGTTGGGAAGATTTTCCATTGTACCCTTTTAGACGAAGGCGCCTCCACTTCTGTCATATCGATCGCCTGTTGGAGAGCCATTGGCTCCCCCGAATTGAATTGTTCTCCCACCACGTTGAAAGCATTCGACGGGCGTGGATTTCAACCTCATGGTCTCTTACAAGCTCTTGCAGTTGAGTTGGGTGGAAAGACCGTAACCGTTAACGTGGAAGTGGTCTTGGACCCAATAGATTATAATCTCTTGCTTGGTTGCAATTGGTTTTACGCCATGCAGGTAGTAGCTTCTTCCATCTTCCGCATAGTACAATTCCCCCACCAAGGACGAATTGTTACTATTGACCAATTAGATTTTTGTGCACTAGACGCGACTACTCATCCTGGTGACCATGTTCCTTCCATTGGAAATATGTCAAAATAGTATGAGAGTATAGGGGTTGGACTTTTGAAAGATTCATCTCTCATGGGCGTTTTTCCGGCGACGGACCCCCCTAATCATGTTTCTACGGTGAACATGATCTCCATCGATATTTTATCTCACTCTACCGATACTTGGCTTGTACCGGATGAAGCCACAACACACTTTCTTGGAGATATAATGCCTCCTTCACCCTCTAAACGTATTTGCGAGGCTATCCAATCAGCACCGGAGGACCATTTAACCGTGGCCTCTCCATCCTGTTCTCTACAACGGACGTCATCTCTACCTGATCTCTTACTTCGGACTTTTCATTCAGACGAGTCCATCATGGAAGTTATGAATGTTGACGACGGTCCGTGGGATGATCTCCACCATAGGTCATCTTTTCTTCCTCCTTTGGAGTACATAGATGACAACATCCACACCCTCTTTTCACCAGACATCTACCCGTTCCCTCATTCCCCCATCCCTACATGTCTTACGGACACGGAGGGAAACTTGGCCAACATTGAGCCAACCTGGTATAGTGGAACACATTCACATAGGCCAGAAGTGTTCCCCTGAAGAAATAGCTGCTGGCACAGCCTTATTCAAGCAATTTCAAGACGTATTTACTTGGTCCTATGAGGATATGCCTGGGATAGACCCCGCGATTGTTTCTCATGAAATAAAAACCTATCCCGACGTCAAACCTGTACACCAAAAATTGCGACCGGTACACCCCCGGAAGATGACAGCAATCAAGGTAGAGATTGAAAAGCTCTTAAAGGCTGGTTTTATTTATCCTGTCCCATTGACGGATTGGGTCTCAAACATCGTCCCTGTGAACAAAAAGCAGGGTACCATTCGCGTCTATGTCGATTATTGGGACCTTAATCAGGCTTGTCCGAAAGACAACTACCCGACTCCCTTCATCGACCAGATTATCGACAATTGTGCCGGAAGCGTCATCTTCTCATTTATGGATGGCTTTTTTGGTTACAACTAGATTGAGATCAACGTCGCCGACCAAGACAAGACGACTTTCATCTGTCTGTGGGGAACGTTTGCATACCGCAAACTCCCGTTTGGCCTTAAAAATGCTGGCGCCACATTTCAGTGGGCTATGTCGTATGCCTTCCATGACATTAAGTACTTTGTGGAACCTTACCTGGACGATCTCCCTGGTCACTCAAAGCAGCGCGAGTTCCACATTGATCATCTGACGACCATTTTCCTCAGATGCAGACGGTACAATATCCGTATGAATCCTCATAAGTGTATCTTTTGCGTTGAGGCTGGACGCCTCTTAGGATTTATCATTTCGAAGGATGGGATCCGCATTGATCCCTTAAAGGTGGAGGCCATCATCAACCTGCCCCCCCCGATTGATGTGACGGAACTTCAAAGTCTCCAAGGGAAGGCGACTTATTTAAGACGTTTTGTTTGCAATTTCGCGGAGAAGACTTAGGGGTACATGAGACTGCTCAAGAAGGACGTCCCATTCATTTGGGACGACCAAGCTCAAAAATCCTTCGACAGTATCAAACATGCCATCACGCATGCCCCCGTGCTCCAACCGCCCAATTATTATCGAGATTATATCTTATATCTCGTCGCTTCTACTACCGCTATCGCCATGGTTTTGGTATAGGAGGATCAAAACGCCCAGGAACATGTAATATACTATGCAAGTAAGGGTCTCACCGACACTGAAACTAGAATTGACATGTCGAAAAACTCGCATTCACGGCGGTCATCGCCGTCCAAAAGTTCCGGCACTATATCTTGCTCCGCACCACCACCATCATTGCAGACTCGAACCCCATGTACCACGTCCTGACACGTCAGGTGCTTGGGGGCAAGTATTCACACTGGATCGTGATACTGCAAGAATTTCATCTTCTCTTTGAGAAAGACAAGTCAAAAAAGTCTTTGGTGTTTGCTGAGTTGATCTGTGACCTTCCCCGTCCTGATGCAGAAATTGAGCACAATGACTCTTTTTCGGATGAATCATTGTTTCTCATCAGTACGACTGATCCATGGCATGGAGATATCTCATTATATCTCCAAACCCAACGCTTCAACCTTCAACTGTCTCGCGATGACCGTCGTAAGATACGTCACCATGCGAAGAATTATTTAATCATTAATGATACTTTGTATCGCCATGGCATTGATTCAATTCTTCGACGTTGTCTCACTCACGATGAAGCCGAACGCGTTCTAAATGACTGTCACGCTGAGGCATGTGGCGGTCACCTCTCTGGGATGGATACATCCCAGAAGATTTTGTGCGTAGGATATTTTTGGCCTACTATCTTCAAAGATTGTATTGAGGACGTAAAAAAATGTCCTCCTTGCCAACACTTCCATACGAAGAAGCGCACCCACCCCACCCCATTACACCCGGTTATTGCCGTGGGCCCCTTCACAAAATGGGGCATTGACTTTATGCATTGTAATCCTACCTCGGTCGGGGGGCATAGTTACATCATTGTAGCAGTGGATTACTTTACAAAGTGGGCCGAAGCTATGCCTACATACCAGAACGACGGCAAAACTGCCGCACTCTTCATGTTCAATCATGTAATAGCACGGTTCAGAGTTCCTCAGGCGATTGTTACCGATCATGGTTCTCATTTTCAAAACCATATGGTTGATGAACTGAGCAATAGGTTGGGTTTTCGCCATGAAAATTTAGCACCCTACTAACCACAGTCCAATGGACAAGTCGAGGCCATTAACAAAGTCTTGAAAACCATGTTCCAAAGGATGGTAGGTACGCAGAAATCCAATTGGCATAACATGCTCTTTTCAGCGTTATGGGCCTACAGAACCTCCATTAAAACTACCACAGGTTTCACTCCTTTCAAACTAGTCTATGGATTGGAGGATGTCCTACCTATAGAGTGCGAAATTTCGTCTCTACAACTCGCTATCAAACTTCTTCCTAATACTACTGCGGAAGAAGAACGTCTCCTGCACTTAGCAAAACTTGACGAGTCCTGCCGAGATGCCGCTCTTGCTAATGAAGTGCACAAGAAACACATCAAATCCCAATACGACAAGTCAGTTAAACCTCGTATTTTTAACGAGGGTGACCTGGTCCTCACTTATGACTAGAAGCACGACAAACTAAGAGCAGGAAAGTTCGAATCCATGTGGCATGGACCCTATATTGTCAAACGTGTTTTGGAAAAGGGAGCTTACGAGCTTGAAGACTATGAAGAAATCTCTTTGGGTGAACCCCTCAATGGGCTTTACCTGAAGAGATACTATGCCTAAACTCGTCACGCTTAGACTTTCTTGTATATACTGTACATGGCGTGTTTTTTATGTGCTGTGACGCTTTTATTTTTGAGTGTCTTTAGATCTTGTTTCTGCTCCTTATACCATGTTCTATCTGCGTGTGCAGATGGCAACGTGCTATGGATTTGAGGACGGCTCCAGCCGACATACCCGTAACCTTGCTTCGGTAGCCTGGGTACTATATTCCCCAACAGGCGAGCTCATTAGCTCATGAGGAAGTTGCCTAGGGTTTGCGACCAACAACACCGCAGAATATCAGGCAGTAATCAGAACCCTAGCTAACGCCATTTCCTTGGATATGAACCACATTGTCATCCACATGGATTCTCAATTAGTGGTTTCCCATCTTAACCAGGTTTACGCCATCCGTGATCCCACCTTATTCCGTCTCTTTAGACGAGTACGTCTCCTGGAAAGGTCATTTGAATCCATTCAGTACCTACACATTCCACGAGAGTTAAACACAGTTGCTGACTCGATGGCCAACTTCATTTTGGATTGGTACATCACACACACATAATATTCATAATATGTAAAAGCATTCACAACATGTAAATAATGCAAGGTATAAAAGCAAACATGTAAACAAGATCACATCACTCATCATTTTAAAACACATAATGTATAAATCGCCGAGAATGTCTGTATATATATATCACTCAAAAGTAGTGCTGGTACAAAATCTGAAGCATGATGGCTTTCAGTGAGTCTCTACAAAATCTGAAGCATTGTAGCTTTCAATAGTACAAAATATGAGGCCTCTAACCTCTCAGTACAAGTATAATAGTGTCATCAGGCCTGACGCCTGACCCGTACACCACCCCTAGCACGGACAGCCCGCTGTCGCTGAGTAAGGAAGCAATCCACGGTCCTCGCTACCTTGCGGAGTAGGGCATTGAAGCGTACGGATGCTCCAACCCCAAACCTATGCATAGGTCTCGATAGGTCATCTATTGCTGGCTCAGGAACCTCTACTGTCAATTGAGACAAGTTCCTGTATACCTCCTCCATCTCCTCGATGGCAGCATGAGCACCTGGGGGCACAACTGCTTCCCCACCTCCGTTTCTCCTCGTCAGAAGGGAAAGTCCTACCGGTCGTACGAGCCCCACATTTGCACACACATGTTACATACTTGTTAGCACTGCATCAAAAAAATGATAAATATGCAAAGCTAAAAATACAAGGGTTTTTGTTCTCACCTATGTCACCCCATGCTGCACCCTCAGGCAACACTAAGTCAGGATCCTCTCTGAAATCCGTACCACTGTACGGGAAGTCCTCAACCATGACTAACTGGCCTTCTAGCCAGCTGAAGAACTCAGGACCAAAGCTGATGATAGGTCCTCCACCATGACGGGTCATCACCTCAGCCCATCTGAGCATGTGGGGATCTCTAGGCTCCCTGTCATCTAGCACTAGCTGTGGACGCAAGAGAGGGATCCGATCCAAGAGGAACGATACCACGATCGATCCATAACCAAACTGTTTGAGCTCTCCCCGCCGACACTTGGTCAACTGAGCTCGGAGGTTTGCGAGGAGACCCTCGCACCAGTTGAAAACCATGGGGGACATGCAGTCCTCTGCATAAAGCATCTAAGTCCAAGTAGCCATGTGTGGGGCTTGGCTTCCCACCACTCTAGTAATAGTAAATAGTATGGTACGCAGTGGGCGACTCACCACATACCTAATAAGAATCTTCCCACTGGAATATTGAGCAAGAGCGGTACAATGCTGTGACACCATGTCATCGACTGTGCGGTCACTGGCCCGTGTTCCAGTAAGAAATACAGGGTTCCCTCTCCAGGACAAACCTGTGAGAAAATAGATGTCCTCAACATCTATTGTGAGGATGTGCTCACCAATCACGAAATATTGTTGGGCCGCATCCCAACTCTGGAGCATGTGTGATAGCAACGGGATTTGGGATCTCATCCCCTGGATCTCAAAGAACTTGAGAAAACCGCAGTTCCTCAAGGCATCCATGCATTGTGGATCATTGGCAGCTTGTACATCTTCTACTTCGTGTTCTCTTTCCCGCCACTCTAAAACCATGTTGGCTTGCTAGCAACCTTCCAAAGGGACATTTAAACACTGTTAGATCCTACTTCAACCACAACAAGTTCTTTTTTTGAGTTTATTTTGATGTTTGGGAAATGCATCTCCACCGTCGCACTGTACTTTTGCATACAGTGCGATGTCGTCGCACTTCACCCATTCGAGACTTGTGCCGAGTTGGTCTCGTCGCAATTCCCGAAAGGGCCAACTGTGACAAGCTGAGAGTGCAATAGCCCTCCATGAATTCATCAAAAAACCCAAAAATTGAACCTAAAAACAAAATGTAATCCAATGGAAAGTTGCTGGATGAAGTTTAGGCTTACTTGCTCCTAACGGTGGGTGAAATGGCAGATCGTAGCTCCCGGAATCGGCAAAGGAAATTTTGGCTCCAAATTGGTACTTCTCCTCCCAAATTGGCAAATAAAACAATGAAAACTATTTTTGGTCCATTTTTCTATTTATAAATAGAATGGAATATTCCTTTTCAAATATTTTGATGCTCTTGGGCCATTTATCATAGTTTTTGACCATTTTTGTCGTATTTGAGGCTATTTGACACATTTTCTAGTGTGCAGGAGTTGTAAGTAGTCTTTCATGTCGTTTCTCATATCACAACGGTCATCACAGGTATGAACACTCCCTTGAACGTTTTGTCGTTATTTTTGCAACGGTTAGTTTGTAATTATTGCGTGATGATGAGTTTACTCTTCGTTTGTTCTCGTACTCATGAAAATATGAGAACAAGTATTGAGTTATGATTTATCACTTTTCCGGGCTCGTTAAACTCCCATGGAAAAGGACACCCCCCGGAGTCTACCGTTAAGCTCTTTTCAGGCTCTCGAAAAACAAAAAGATTGCTAAGCGAACTTGTCGCGTTCACTCTTGTTAAAGTATTTGAATGGTCGTCTTCCTGGTGATAGTTTACCCCTTTTTCGGACCAAGAGGCACTAATTACGAAAAAGGTATACTCCAGCCAATCATGACTGGAAGAGTCCTCTCCCGCGTTGTTTTACCCTTTTTCGGGCGATGAGGCTAACTTTACGAAAAAGGACCGTTGGAGTCTTCTTTAGTTCTTTTCAGACTCTCTAAACATGAAATGACGACCGAGTTTACCTTCTATGGACTCGTTAAAATTTTCACAATGAAGGGCCCGTCATGGGACGAACCCCTCCTATCCCAGGTTCGAAAAATATTTGGGATTGGACTCATCTATGAGATGAGCTATACCGAGTATCTGGTTACCCTCATCAAGCTCATAAAAAACACATGAGGCACTCATCATTCATGATGGGGAAAAAGGAAAGCGTTTGTGTTACATACCTTGTTAGTGGCAGTATGTAATCATTCTTGAACATGGCACTCATATGCATTTGCATACAGCACTTGGATCATCCGTTTGCCCTTGAGTTCCACTTATTTCCTGAGTCTTGTTACTCCTTTGAATCATTGCGCCGAGAGGCGCTCTACAGCTCAGTATGTGGGAGATCTTGTTAGTCGAGTGTTTGTCGAGTTTGTGTTTGTCGAGTAACAAAATAATACAAAGTAAACAAAAAAGAATAATACAAAGTAAAAAGTAATAAATATTATGTAGGCCATAAACAAAAAAAAAATACAAAGTAAAAAGTAAATATGAGACTTAAACTAGAGACTTTAGAGCTTAGGATTAGGTGGTAAATATTATGTCAACCATATACAAAAAAGAATAATACAAAGTAAAAAGTAAATATGAGACTTAAACTAGAGACTTTACTTTTTACTTTTAATACAAAGTAAAAAGTAAATATGAAACTTTAGAGTGTTTGTCGAGTTTGTCGAGTAACAAAATTAATACAAAGTAACCAAAAAAGATAATATAAAGTAAAAAGTAATAAATATTATGTCGTCCATAAACAAAAAAGAATAATACAAAGTAAAAAGTAAATATGAGACTTAAACTAGAGACTTTAGAGCTTAGGATTATGTGCCTCAAGTATTCCACTCAAGGAGCTATTCAAGGAGAGGTTTGCACCTTTGGAGATTTGATCCCTCTCGACACTTGATAGAGCCTAGGATTTGGATCTAGGTTGGTTCAAAGAAAAGCTTCCATCATCAGTCGCTTCAAGAATTTGTGTCGCACTCGTCGTGTCAATACTGCCAAGTCATGCCATGCCCATGTTCAAGAATATGTCTATCATTTATCGTCTGTAGTCAGTACACCCGCCATTACGTTGGTCTACTCTGAGTCAGTCTTGTATGTTACTGTACCATCTGATCTACCCTATACATTTTTGTCGCGTTTCATGTTGATTGATGGGGGATTCATCATGGCCCTTCGTCGACGGATTCATCCTTGTCGACTTCAACACATCATCTGAGGATTGAATCTAGAAACCAATAAAGTACCTTGGCCCTACATGCCTCAATGGCAGGTTACCTCGCTTTCATCATGAGTTTACATCATTGACTCTTGATTGAAAGATTTCATCTTGCGTTCGACTTCAACTCATTTATTCACGCTTGATGATATGTACTGTGATACCTTGGGAATCATTGACATCAATGGTGATCTCCCTCGCACTTGTTAACAGTTTACATCAATGGCCGGTAATCAAGTGGTTTCTACCATGTTCGACATCAAGACATTTGTAATCACATGGATAGATTCGTATCATTGCGGGTTCCGCTTGAAGACCCTAGGGAGTCATGTTTTACCCAGGTTGCGATGGAGTTTGTATTGAGTTATATCACATGGATCCACATTTGTATTGGTCGTGGCTGTGTTATCATCTCATCATGGATCTACGCTTGTGTCTAGTAGCCACGATTGTGTTCAGTCGGTCATTACTAACATGGATCTGCACTGTATTGGTCGGTAGCCATGTTGTACTTCATATGAGATTGTTAGTTCAGAGTCAGTTGCACTGCAGCAGTGTCCTTCGTCCGACAAGTCTATTGCCATTACTTCTATTAAAGCACTTCACCTGTCTATCTTCAACAACTTCATGCTTTGGGGGGCATTTTGTTACACCCAAAATCTACTCATCATAAGATTCAGTGTATACACCCCTGAAGATATCTTGACTAAGTGATCAACCAGAGAGGATTTGTACCCAATTGTGCTAGGTTTTGAAGGGTCGTCGCAGGTTGCACATGAGCAACATGCGACGTCGCACCTTGCCCCATTACAGAGTGCGACGAAGTCAGTTAGATGGCAAAAATAGCTTCTTCGAGGTCCTTCTCAAAGCTTGCTGACTTGGGACCCTATCCCTGACCTCTTGGAGGAGCTGGCACTCGATTCCTAATACTTTGGAGAGATCCCTTAAGCCTCTCCTACCATCTCTCAAACTATCCTATCCATACCCTATCCACTTAGTCCTATATGAATGAAGCTCACTCCCATCCCAAAGGGAGGAAGTCTATGGTATCTACATGCTGGTGAAATCACCCTTGGAACATCTCCACTCACCTATTGGAGAACTCATACTTCCTTGGAAGGATATGGCAATTGGCTTCATCGGAGAAGGGCTATAGCGTTAAGCCTTGGTTGTGGTTCTATATCTCTATTATGTACTTCCCTCTTTTTATAGTAATACAAATGCTTTCCACCAATATTGTTCATGTGTGTAATGATATTGAGTAGTTTACTTGCTTAACCATTTATTTAGATCTCTTATTGTATAGATGTCTTTTACTTGTTTCTCTTGTTTCTTGTCTTGATAGGTCTTGCAGCTTGGATCTGACGAATGTGAGACGTGGAGCAACATTCAGGAGAAAGGATTGCGAAGTGAAAGGTAAGACATCTAATACTCGATTATTAAGTAGATCTAGGAAATGCGTTAGTAGTCTGTTCTATTTGTTCTAGACTCACTTTGAGCTAGGGAGATCCTGCTCGCATCCGCTCGAGTGGAATGTCCGATAACATTCTGTCCCAACCTGAGTTCATTGAACTCTTTTCTCTTACTGTCATAATACCTAGCAGAAAGGTATTTTTCCTTGAAATACTTCTTAAATCTTTCCCAGCTGATCTTCCTTTCATTGATCCCTTTAACTTCCAAGAGGTTATCCCACCAAATTGAAGCTCTGCCATTTAGATTGTAAATGTAAATTCTGTCCTTTTCATTTCCTGAGTGATCGTGAATCCTGAAATATTTCTTCATCCCAAGAAGCCATGCCTCTGCCTCTTGGCCTGTCTTACCCTCTCCATTAAATGTGGGAGGTCTTGCCTTCCTGAATTCTCCCTGTGGGATGCCTTTGAATTTATTTCTTCCCTCAAATATGCTAGACGCATGCCTTGGAATTCTTTGAGAACCTCTGGAGTCACATGACTTGCTAGAAGAAGATCTTGAGGAAGGTGTTGTATGCTTCTTGCTCACGGAACTCTTCCTTGGGCTTGGAGTCCTCTTCCTAGAATGACCTCTAGAGTGACTCCTTGCATCTCTTCCTTCTTCACCTACATTGCTTGGGTTAGACACAAGGTTTATCCTCTATTTCATATCAGCGAGGCTCTGCAAAATAGCAGCATTGAGTTGGTTCTGTTCTTCCCGAGCCTTCATTAGCCTTTCATTAAAGCTTACCATGGTTTCAACCAAATTCTGAGGAGTTATTTGCTCCCTTCTCCCATTAGATTCAGTTTTAGCATTTCCTTCTTGCACATTTTCTCCTAGCACATCTTCATCATGCTCATAAGGATCTTGAGCATCATTTATAGTCACCATTTTCCTTTGGAGACCCTTTCCCTGTAGGCTGCCTCTGCTACACTATTCAAATCTTATGTGCTGCAAACACTGTGCATTATGAAAATATTTATTAGACATATTAGGAATGCATATAGAAACATACAACATCAATATTTAACAGAATTAAACTCATGGAATTATTCACATAGCTATTATGCCTTCACTTCCTTGCCCCATTATGCAATTCTGTAAATTACCAATATTGACAACAATTTGTCAAAATAGTCACTGGCACTCTTTTGCTCTACATATCTATGATGTATGATAACCTCATTCAAATTATGGTTATGCACCATTGTTCCTTGCTGGATAAGATTTCCAATTCCTATCCACATGCTTCATTCCGACTTCGGGTGGGGAAACTACCTTACTTCAAAAATGACAATTTTTAACAAAATTCTGCACTTTTACACAGTTGCAAAATATCCCAAGCTGTGAACTTCAGCCACCTATAGAAGCAAATCTAGAAAGATTCAGGAAAACTTTTCTACCAGGAGAAGTTAGTCCATACAACAAGGAACACTGAGCAACTTGCAGATCTCTGTTTCGATGCACCATTCATCTTCTATAAAATTCTAGGTTTGACTACTTTTCACTTTTACTTTTTCCAAAATTTCAAAATTTTGGGTCAAAAATGGCTATCTCCCAAACTGTGCATTTCTGGAAAATCCTTGTCTAACGTGAATTGTCTATTTTAGTGAGAATATGAAATGTTGAGTTCAGTAATTTTCTTGAATCCTTCATCTAAGGTCTCTTTCATCCACTGCAAGCTTTTCAAATTCTCCAAAAAGTGGCCCGAAATAGTGCTTTTTGGCCTTCTCACTCACCCCGACTCCACATCCTTTGGATTTTGGTTCCAAAATTCCAAACTTAACATTTTTCCTGCTCCATGGCTGCTCCATATCAGGTTCAGCTCAATCCAACCTTCTGTTAAGCGCCGAGACACCGATTTGTAAAAGCCATTAATTCCAATTTTATGCCAAATTAGAGAATAATGAGCTCGAGATCTTCACGGGTTCTTTCATGGCCTTCGTTAATGGCCTCAGAATTCCATAGAACTCATCCAATTCTGATTCCGCATGCTCCTACTATCCAAAAATCGAGTTTCACGCTCTATATTATTTTTGCTTCCGCAACCTGCAATCCATAATCCACAACCGAACTACAGAACTCGGAAATGCGGAAAGCCAAATCACAAATCTAAAATTTTAACGTTTCCGCAATCTGCAATCCACAGTTGCGGGTTCAGAAATGCGGAAATCCCAAAACGAAAATTCAAAAATTTAACGTTTCCGCAATTCGCAATTACGGGTTCGGAAATGTGGAAAGCCCAAAACGCAAATTCAAAAATTTAACGTTTCCGCAATCCGCAATCCACAATCCACAATTGCGGGTTCGGAAATGCGGAAAGCCCAAAACGCAAATTCAAAAATTTAATGTTTCCGCAATCCGCAATCCGCAATGCGGGTTGGGAATTACGGAAAGCCAAAATGCAAATTTGAAATTTTAACGTTTCGGCAATCCGCAATTGCGGAAACACTTCTACTCCGGCAACTTGCAGGGCTCATATCTCCCTCATCCCTTAGCTAAATAAGCCGAGTCTGGTACCGTTGGAAAGATCTTGGAGAGATATATGAAATGGTGTGATCCTCTGCCACACATGAGAACTCTGATCCTGACATTTTTGTAATCAAAATGTCGCCAAAAACTTCATGAATACCACGCTAAAACACTCTGATAGCTACCTGTAACTCACAGTTTGGCCCAAGCAGCCCCAGTGCTGCAACATGGGATTTGATACCACTCTGTCACATCCCCTCTCGTCTATCCGATGCAAGGAAGGGAACATGATTAACATTCTGGGCTTCTTTGGATTTGCTTAGCCTCGTTCATTACTAACAAAATTCATAATAAATAAAAACTTATGGGTGCAGATTCATACTCAATATAAACACAGTGGAAATAAACATTATCCACACAAAACTACATCATGCATCCAACCTATCAACAACAGACATCAATTAAAACATGGCAGAACACAGAATTAACATAATACAAACCACAAAGAATACTTATCTTTTAAATGAACTGTCCAACAACTGGCTATGTGAGAGCAACGTTCCACCCAACCATAGGTCTCTGTCCAACCTGTATTCCTTCAGCTGAGAGACCACCCCCAAGTTGGGATGTGTATCCACTAAGGAGGAACTAAACATGCTCACTCATAGCCATGGTTTCATACAACCAGTCATGCTAAGCCAACACATGGTTGGGTTTTTCAATCATGCAAGAGTCGAAGGAGGAGGATGCTAAGTCAGTGAGCTCAACCACAGAACTACATGCATCTCAACTAAAATCAATCAGTCATGACACCCACAATACCTACCACACCCAACAAAAGGAAGGTCCCCTTTTCTGCTGCACAGTCCCTCATGCGTCCCTTTCCTCCAATGCTCTTCAAGGTGGGCATAGAAAGGTCCAACTGCTAGTTTCTTGAGATTCTATCCTTCACTGGGTTTATCAAGCAATCCAATCCTCTGTTCAAACATTCACACTTGGATTTCCATAATTCGGTGACCAAATAACTCAATCGCGTAATTGAATTTATGGGCTATAAAAACTGGGTTTTCCAATGGATTTCGGGGTATCTAATAATCTCAATTTCGCCCCAAGGTTCATATCTATGGATCGCCCATTAGATTTTATTGTCAATACCAAATTGTGGGCGTTTATGGCACTTCAAAACGCTGGTTAATTCACATTTGCGATTTCTGATTTTTTGCACTGCTGGGCATGTGTAATGTATAAAAACTGAAGCTTAGATGTTCAACAATGGAATGGGAATGAGGAAGAACCAATTCCCATGAGGTAGAGTGACTTGTGGGTCAAGGAAATAGAGCCCATACTCTGCCATACGAATTTCTAGGCTACCCATGCTCCATTGAAGCCATGGACTGATTTCTCAACAACTTTCTTACAACTGAAATAAATGTCAGCAAGGAAAGTCAAATGGGTTCTCAATATGACATTTGGCAACTTATGGTTCAACCCCACAACCCCCTCACCACTCCCTAGTGGAATACACATGGCCCCTTCTCATTAGTTTCTTCCATAGCCAGTTTTGGTATTTTTATTGTCATATTAAATATTTATATCATTTTACAATGTCCATGGCTTGATAACACATGGATGGAAAAATATCAAATAGTTGTCCATTTTAAATAAAATTCGAGCATACACTAGTGGGGCCTTGGCCTTGAGCTCCACGCTAGGAAACATACATCACATGAACACAATATTTACATAAAAGCCAATATATCATAAAGGTCAAAATGGGGATATTACACCCACATCTTATGCAACTATTCCACGTTGAACACAGATCGACGGATGACCGAGAACAAGTGTATGGCATGCACGTACTATTAGTAAAATATTAGTGAAATATAGTAGCATATAAAATCTAGGTATCAATATAAACCACCATTGAATTCTTATGGATGAACACATGGCTATAGGGTTCGGCTGATTCCTTATAGGGTCCACCGACTTGTGCAAGGCTTAGTAGTGTGACGTGTCTCTTTAATATGAAGCAAAGTCTTGGGCAGCTAAACTGCTATAGGCATCAGTAAAAAAGGCCGCCAACAAAGAAACCTTATTCCGTTCCGACCCCAGCTGCCATATACTTTAATTCTAAAGAGGGGTTTGGAAGTCATGAGCGAGCTTTCTGTACGAGAAGGTGCAAAGCCGCTCACAATTGTCTTAGATGCTTCTCTATTGGTAGCATGTGTCTTAGATGCATATATTAATATACAAAGAATATTACTGTTAGCTAGTCACACCACCATGCACTTTTACACCTTGAACGTGTGACACAAGATGCATGATGAACTTCTACAAGACAAGTTGTAAAGGTGCATGCCTACTTAGATATGCATTCGATGTAAATCGTTTCACATTAATGTGATACTTCCATCATTTGCTCTATTTATTTCAACTGAAGGTTTTCATTTCTAAGAAATATTTATCTAGGTTTCTATGCAATGACGTATGCTCATATAGGAAAAAGGAAGTTGATGCATATATATTGTCGTATTAATATTGATAAATAAAAATTTTCTGCATATTCGTGTTTTCTTTTTAGGAGGCTTTATGCCAATGAGTACGCCATTCCACTATCTGCTAGTACAAATAGAACGAGCACACTATCTCTACATGCTATTCTAAAATTATAGCATTACTTTTTGTTATTTCATCCATTTGCTTTCCTAGTATGAAAATGTTGAGGTAATAAAATGTAGCATTTTCCGGTTTTTAGTTTTCCATTATTATTTCAGCATTGATTCTGCACCCCGTGGACCCTATTGCAGACTTTATTGCGAACAAGTAGGCATTGTGCTTCGTAGATGTCCATTATTTTTCATTCACTTTGTGCAATTTACTTAAAAGAATATATATGCACAAGATATTATACCTAACTTACCTAACTTATCTTGATGTTTATTTTGCTTTTAGTTTTGGCAGGGACTTGAAGCTCTGCTTCCGTCTCTCTTGTTTCATGTATGAAACTTCTATTCATGTGCATTTTATCATGTAAATGGTGGAATTTATGTGCAAAAGGAGTATACAAGCTCTTTGGAATTAGATGAATCTATTAACAACTAATGTTTCTTTATTTGATCTAGTAAATGGTGGCAAAATGGTGCAAAAGGAGTATGCAATCTCTCTAGTATCAAATTAAATGAATATACTTACAACTAATGTTTATTTATTTGATTTTGTAAATAGTGACAAAATTGTGCAAAATAACTGTTGCATTTTGAAATCAAATGAATCTAGTGAGAGTTGATGTTTGTTTTTTTGGGGAATTTTGAACTATATTTAATTGTTATTTTGTTTTAATGCATTTGTCTTTCTATATTCATTGTTGAAAAAACACTATGTTGTATTCATATAGAAAATGTCATGTACCCAACAATCTAATACTCAATTTTATTGTAAATTTTTTCCTCTGATACCAAATTCGATTTCACTAGCTAGGTATAGAATTCATAGCAGACGAAAAACTACAACTTAAATATTTAACTTCAATCCTACACATGAATGCAATCCTACCATGCTATCATCCATAATTATCCAAATTAAATCCATACATAGAAAAAATAAACAAATCGGTAAATTATAAATTTCAGAACATAAATATATGAAGACATGGCATTCCATAATATATTCAAAATACTTATTTTTATGAGAAAATGACCTCCAAACGGTCGCAAAGGAAGGATGCTCTTTCCATCCTTAGGATATCTGCCACACTAAATATTTCTATCACATAGGTTACCCTTGAGCCAAGGCTATGATTTTACAAGGGTGAAGTTCCTAAGGTCTGGATCTAAGTTCTCTTGCTTGGCGTACAACCTATAAAACTCTTTGTGCAAGAAATCCCTACTACAACAATCCCAATCAACTAACACTCCTGCACAACACTAGGAATGGGACCCTCTTATCCGTAAACCATCCCTTAGGTTATCCCAATTCCCTTCCAATGCTAGAACACATGTTGTCCAATGAATCTCATTGCCGAGACTTTATGGGTTCTCAGCTGTAGGCCATATTTTCTTATCTTAGCAACAAAATAATCATTAGCAGAATTTAATTGAAAATGACATAACTACTGAATTCCTTTTTCACAAATGTGGTTTCAATCTCATTAGGTGTTTTGGGTAGGTCCATGTTTTGGTTGTCCATGGATGTCCTATTATGAGTATGGACCATGGGACCACTTATGATATGAAAAGTGTTAACACCAACTTCTCTCATGACAACTAGTGGCTCAAGAGGAGTCTTTTGAGATGTACCCCCAAATGACGTATTTTTGGGTCCACACAAAAAGGGTTGTTGTAGACTTATACCAACATGATCAACATGACACAATGATGCTTTTGAGATAGGTCTCCTACAATGGTGTTGATAGGTCCCAATTTTTTTTTTTGACGTTGGTAGGAGTATTACTTCCTACTAGATATTATTTTGGTAATAGAATTACCAAATCGCTTTTGGATGCAAAGATGTAGGAATTTAGATGGTTGGCCATAGAGGATATGGTTTCTAGGGTCCTAAGAACAAGGGAATACTAGGTGCTATAGCTCTCTTATATACTTGTAGGTTCCAACAATAGTACTCAACCCAATCTCTTAAAACAATAAGGAGGCTCAATTGTGCCCTTAGCTATACTGCTTGACTACCTAGGTACGAGAGAGTGATATTCTTGAGTGATGTGCTCAATGCCACTATAGAAACAAGATGGTCGATCTAATTATATAAATTTGGTTTTAGGATGCTTGGGGGACTTTTGATATACCGACGTGTACATGAAAGTGAAATTTTGTATACATGTGATGTCTAATGCAATACTACTCAAAAGGGGCACCAATAGGGGTTACAAGGGTGTACAACTAGGTTAAATCGCTTGTTGTTCCTGCGTGTAGTCTTCTTTGACCAAAATTTTACTCGTTAAACGCCATACCATTATTTTATTTAAAGACGTGGCAACATGTCTCCAGCTTAAAAAAAGATCTGCAAAAAAATTGGAGGCATTCAAGCTTAGAAAAGTGCTCTAGTACCACTGGTGGTGTTTCGTAAGCCTTAAACTTAGAACACAACTAGGTATATAGAGATTTATAATGCGAAAAACTAGAGATTATAATGTAGAATGCCATATATAAAGGCAATTGAGATGATATGCTACAGGATATACTCTTGTATTATGATAATCCAATAGAAAGCAATGTTCACTTACTTCTTAAGGTGGGGTGATGTTTCACGTGAGCAAAACTCTAGATACAACAATACTTGACAAATCAATACACAACCTCCTAGGGCTTTAAATAGACTTTTGATAGCCAAAACTCTGACTACTTATGGTTCCATCATTAATGAGTATCAACTATCTAACAGACCTTAATTAAAAAAGATACCCTTTTTACATTAATTAATTATTCACTACTATATAATGATCTTTATTTAAAGAAGATGGCCGCATACTTTAATTCACAAACCCCCATGTAACCTAAAGTAGGGAGGATAGGGTAGGATCCTAACATTCTTCCAATCAACACGAGGTATTGACAATTATTCTACTTGATTTCTCCAATAGGAAAGATGTGTCTCACCACACTACATAAGTCATCATTTGAGTCAAGACGCTGTGAGTGGAGGATATTTATTTTGCCAAAATCATTTAAGACTTGCACTTGAATCCAATTCTATCATAATCATTAATATACAACTATCACATGCACAAACATGAGTGTGCTATTAGAAAGACTTTAAACTAATAATGTCTTACTTACATTGACTTGACAACAACCATTGAGAAGTGAAAAATACCTACTATACATATTTTTCTTAAAGTAAAAGATACTTACTATACATATTTTTCTTAAAGTCATCCCACATAGTGATGCCAGATGGGCTCACCATTAGTGTAAAATACTCACGATGCATATTTTTTTAAAGGCATCCCACATAGTGATGGGCTCACCATGTTTTTTACACTATAGAGCCACCAAGATTTCATTTTTTCAAACTTAATTTTTTCTACATCATAAAGATATTTTGCATCAAAATATCTCTATATAAAATCTAAACAATTTAGTGAATGCTTAATTAATTAAAATCCTTTTTTTAACGGGATATTGTGGTTAACCTTAATATTAAAGGAATTTTATCCGTGAGATGTAGAACAGTTGGTGGCAGGGTATGGTTAAGACACCCCCTAAGCGGAAAGGTCGCCGGTTCTAATCCCATGGATACCAAAAATCCAACCATGTTAAAGGTTGGTGTGGTCCAAGCCGGGAGCGATCCCCGGGTGATTTTGACGGCCTAGATGCCCCTGGTTCGTGGTAACTTAGCCAAAGGCAAACTTGCTAGTCAAGGAGGTTCCACCACTTTGCCAACAAAAAAAATATTAAAGGAATTTCATCTTCTAAGACCTATGGTTGGATGAACCACGGATGTTTTAGGGCATCATCTTCTTAGAACAAATTGCAAACTGACTAATATTGATGTCAACGTTCAACAAAGGCAGGACCAACCCTTGAAGTGAGTAGACATACATTCACTTTACATGACTTTAAAAAAAATAAGTTCTTGGATTTAAAAATGGTTGATAACATATAATAAAATATCATATTTATGCCTACATGGTTGATAACATACTTCAATGTTTATTTTAATCACTCAAAAGGGACATTTAATCAAAAGTTTATGGGCGATTTTTTTTCAAGCCGAAAAAAAGATAACTTGATATTCAAAAAGAAATGAATCAAAGTTATATCAGGTCTTCTTCCATCTATCCTCTACCAACAAACGACATAAGAGCCAAAAATGCCACCCAACATAAATACATAAAGCTTCGAACAAAGATACATATGACAAGATAAACCCCAACAAAAATAGGGCTCCATCCAACCGAAACCAAAAAAGAAACCAACCTTTGCATCATTATGATTTGAAAAAATCCATATCTATGTCACATAAAAAAAATATAAAATATTTAATTATGATATATTCTATTAATTTATATCATTGGTATATCACCATATTATCACATCAAAACATCATTATGCCAAGTTATTGTATGTCACATCATCATCATCACCAACGTCATTATGCGAGGTCATTGTATGCCACACTATCATCACACTTTGTCATGTCTATGTTGTTCTATTGAGATTTCACTCATCCATCATTAAATATCAAATAAAGTGAATTTTAAAATATTTATAAGATATGAAACTAAAACATAATAGATTGGAAGTACAACATCAATATGCCAAGTCCTGTATGCCACATCATCATCATGTTTTTTTATATCTTTGTTATTCTATTGAGATTTTACACATCAATTAAATATTCAATAAAATGAATTGTAAAATATAACTGAACAACTCATTTTCATTATTAAAATTTAAAATTTAAAAAAAAAATTACTACACGTTTAATATAAAAAATATTACATAAACAAAAATAAGCAATCTACAAATTTTTTGATCTTTTAAAATTATATTTGTCCAACTATATTAAAAAAAAGTTAAAACATAGAATAAACCAGCCTGTAGTTGAAGTTAAGTACTGCTTATTTGGCGGTCGTGATTCCCGCTGGGCAAAATCTAGGCAACCACGACGACTGCCAGTCTGGCAGTCGAGTTTCTCTGCGAATCACCACGTGTCACGTTTCTTGCCGTCCGATCTCAAGGAAGTTGGAATAATTAAAAGAACGTTGGAATATTAACCGTTGGCAGAGTTAACGGAATCATTACAGTTGTCAAGAATATATTAAAAAATAAAATGAGAAGAGCCAATGGGAAGAAGCCTACATGCGTGCCTGCCTGCAAACACAGAGGCATGGCATGCTTGGACCCCATCTCATGTGCTCTTACCAATACACAGCTGGCATGCACATGTACATGACCCCATCATCTGACGGGTCGAACGGTCCTCGGAGTGACCCGTATGCATGGGTGGTTTTAAGGGGGCGGTTTGATGGTTTATAATACTGAAGGAGGAGGCAGTGTTTCTGTGTGTATTGCGAGGGTCTTTTCTTGCGCTGTATCGGCGTGAGGATATTCTTTGCTGCGGCTCTTCTTTCTTTCTTTACTTGGTTTCCGACATCGACATATCTTGATATTTTCAGAAATGGCCTTCTCGACGGTCTCCGTAACGCTGCTGATGCTCTCTGTCGCCTTCTTGTTGATTAATCTTTTCGCATCTTCCGCCAATGCACAGGCTCCGGCTCCTGCTCCAATGTCCGACGGTAAGTTTTCGGTCCTCCACCATTTTATTTTGACAATTACAGGATTTTGTTTTGGATTGATTGAATGTATATTTTTGTTGCAGGCACGGCCGTCGATCAAGGAATAGCCTACGTGCTCTTGTTCCTGGCGCTGGCTCTGACCTACCTCATCCATCCCCTGGATGCCTTCCCTTACAATCTCTTTTGACGGTCCGGCGATCCGTTTCTTGACAGAAAAGAAAAGAAAATAGAAAGAAAGGGCGTCCGGCGATCCGTTTCTTGACAGAAAAGAAAAGAAAATAGAAAGAATGGGCCGTTTGTATTATGATTAGAACTTAGAAGTATGAGCATTGTATTTACCCTAGATATTTGATGTCGTGCCCGCAGATCCGAGGGATTGATTCTTTATTTCTCCATTGATATTTGTTTTGTGAATGTACATGTATCTGATCCTACATATTTTTAGCACTGCTATGTAATTTTACAAATTTTTTTGCCAAAGACTTATCAGTGAATGCTACTCTAAGTTTTCAGTCTGCTTTTACTGCGTTCTTTTGAAGATTGCTGCGACTTTTTCGCAGACGTAATAAATTATATTTCATCATTTCTCAGTCCGCCCGCCCTCCGTGGCAACAAACTTACGAGCATTCGATTCCTTTCAGCGTTTTGATATGTGTCACATGGATATTATCAGTAATCGAAGAGAGGAAGATGCTGCATTTTCGGAAGAATTTGTTGCATTTATGCATACAAATGCTGCATTTTCGGAAGAATTTGTTGCATTTATGCATACAAATTGCAAACGGAAATGGCATGGTTGAATGGTTGTTGTGGGTTCGAATCTGGACTATTAAAATAAATTGGGTTTAATTTTTAAAATAAATTATGTTTTTAATTTGGAGGAGAATAAATTATTTGAACATAAGAAAAGAAACCTACACTATCCAAATACTTATATCCATTGTCACCAAAATAGATGTTTTTGTTAAATTTTAATAATATTTATTTTGTTATTGAAATTTTTTTCTAATGATTACACAATATAGATGAATATTAAAAAAACTTATATCCAGACATTAATGTGTAATTATTATATTAATATATATGAATACTAAAAAACTTATCTTCCATGGTCATTATTTTGTTATTGAAATTAGAAAAACCTACACTATCAAAATACTTATATCCATTGTCACCAAAATAGATGTTTTTGTTAAATTTTAATAATATTTGTTGTTTTATAGAAATTTTTTTCTAATGATTACACAATATAGATGAATATTAAAAAAACTTTTACACAATATAGATGAATATTAAAAAACTTTTACACAATATAGATGAATATTAAAAAAACTTATATCCATACATTAATGTGTAATTATTATATTAATATATATGAATACTTAAAAAATTTATCTTCCATGGTCATTATTTTGTTATTGAAATTATTTTCTAATGATTACACAATATAGATGAATATTAAAAAAAACTTATATCCATATATTAATGTGTAATTATTATATTAATATATATGAATATTAAAAAAACTTATCTCCATGGTCATCAAAATAGTATTTTTTTGTTAAATTTTAAAATAAAAAAGTTTTTTTGGGTTATTGAAATGGTTTTTTAATAATTAAATTAATTTGTATAAAATTATATGTTCTTTTTTGTAAGGTAAAGTTTTGTTATCTTGGTGATTTTAAATTTGATTTTCTTTTGTTTAAATAATTTTCCGACTTATTTGAGGGGAATAATAGTGGATTTCATGGAATAATACAAAGGAGTGGATTTTATAAAAAAAACATAAATCCCTATATAATTCAAAATAATAATTAATAATTAAATAAAACATAGCATTTTACATAATAGATTTAACTCAAAAATTTTATAAATCTCTCAACAAAGTGCCACCTCCAAGATAAGACTTTGAATTCACTACTAGAAATCTCAAGGTATTTCAAGGTTGGTAAACTTTTCCCTCTCTTTGTACCAATGTGAAAGTATAAAGAGTTTGTTTGCTCAGAGTTCTTAGAGAGTGTTTCTTCCCTAGTGTTCAAAGAAAAGTAAGTGAATTCGTGTCCTCATTCCTCCTTCATGCATGCCTTTTTTTTTGCATGGAAATCATTGCCCATGTGGTCTTTCCCATAAAGAATCACGTCCCATAAATGATTAAAATTTTTGTTTAGATTGCCACCAAACTATCGTTTTTCATGAAGGATAGTTCATAAACTTTAAAAGGTAAAAAGATTAAAGTATAATTAAAAATACTTTAAAGATCAAGTTAAGGCTAAGGGGTCATGCCAATGGTGAATTCATGGTCCCTTTTCTCTTTAGCATTTGCCTCACCACATCTAATTGTATTTTATATTAATTTTTCAAAAGGATAATGTTATAGCCCCCCTAAGCTGCTTATAGCCCCCTTTCTTTCTCCTTTCCTTCTCATTGATGAATTCATAGTCCCTTTTCTCTTTAGCATTTATCTCATGAAAAGTTTGATGAAACTTTATAATGATGATGAAACTTTCAACCATAATCAAACTTTACATCATTAGATCAAGGGTCCAAAACCTTACATCATTATATCAAGGGTCCAAAACTCAATGGTTGAAATTTTCACCAATTGCTTTCTTCTATTAGTGTGTCTACAACTCTATTTTCCTTGCCCTTGATATGCTTGATTTAAAAATTCAATTCACTTGAATAATTCCATCCATCTTGCTTGATGAGCATTCATGTTAGGCTGTTCAAACAAATATTTTAAACAATGACGATCCGACCTCAACTTGAATCTGTTATCCATGAGGTAATGCCTTCACATTCGTAGAGCATGTACGATAGCTACTAGCTCTAGATCATGGCTATCATACTTCTTCTCATGGTATTTCAGTTTCCATGATTCATAACAAATAGCATGCCCTTCTTGCATTTAAAATCCACGAGTCCTTCTAGAGATGCATTTGTGCATATTACATACTCCTTATTTGGATCTGCAATCTTTAAAATTGGTGCACATGTGAGTAACTCTTTCAAAAATATGAAACTATCTTCACATTTTTGGGTCCAAAAGAATTTCACACCCTTCTTCTGTAAAGATGTAATAGGATTGGCTATCTTGGAGAATAGCTAAATCTCTTGTAATAGCTAGCATATCCCATGAAAGACCTTACCTTAGATACATTTCTAGGAGTGGGCCATTCTTGTATAGATTTTATCTTAGTAGGGTCCATAGTCACTCTTTCCTATGAGATAATGTGACCTAGATATAATAGCTGCTTTTGATAAAAAAAAGAACACTTGCTCAACATAGCATACAACTAATAATCTCTCAAAATTTGTAGTTATTCTCAGGTGCTCTTCAAGTTATTCTTCTATCTTGGAATAAATTAATATATCATCCATGAATACAATAATTAATTTATTTAGAAATTCTCTAAATACACCATTCATCAGGCACATAAACATGCATAGTGCATTAGTCAATCCAAAAAGTAAGACTATGTATTCATAATGCCCATACTTGGTCCTGAAAGCAATTTTGCTAATGTCTTCATCTTTGATATGCACTTGATGATAGCCCAATCTCAAGTTGATCTTCCAGAAGACTCTGGATCCTCGCAACTGATCGAATAAATCATCGATCCTTGGTAATGGGTACCTGTTTTAATCGTGGCCTTGTTCAATTATCTGTAATCCACGCATAACCTCAAGGTACCACCCTTCTTTCTCACAAAGAGGGTAGGCGCTCCCCACGGTGATACACTGGGGTGTGTATAACCCTTCTTCAATAATTCTTATAATTGCATTTGCAATTCCTTCAATTGAGGTGTGCTCATTCTATTAGGATCTTTGGACACTGGAACAACTCTCGGTACCAAATTGATTGTGAAATGGAACAACTCCCTCTTAGGGGTAATCTTGGTAGATCATGGAAAGCATCTTTAAACTCCTGCAATATTGCATACTCTTCAACAAATGGTTCTTAGTCATTTTGTAACTCTTAACCATGGAACGAGTATAATTGACATCCCTTCCTAATACACTTCTTCATTTGCATGGCAGCTATTTGTCTAACATATGTTGGCCTTGGAGTGCCCTTTATTTGAATCGAATTCATGTTCTCGTCCAGACATGTGATGGTTTTTCCATGACAATCTAAAATGGAAAAATGTGATTCTAGCCAATCCATCCCGATCAAAATATCATTTGAGCCAAGGGGAATGATATCTAAGTTGGCCTTTAGGCTGAAACCCATTCATCTCAAAACAACACCCTTTAATCATTGAAGCGATCTTTCGTTTCATACCGGTGGTTAATTGCACCATTTTGGACTATGGTAATTGCGCTCTACAACCCAGTATGGGGGAGATCTTGTTAGTCGAGTGTTTGTCGAGTAACAAAATAATACAAAGTAAACAAAAATAATAATACTTGAAGTAAAAAGTAATAAATATTATGTCGGCCGTAATAAAAAAATAATAATACAAAGTAAAAAGTAAATATGAGGCTTGAACTAGAGACTTTAGAGCTTAGGATTAGGTGGTAAATATGTTGGCCATAAACAAAAAAAAATACTACAAAGTAAAAAGTAAATATGAGACTTAAACTAGAGACTTTACTTTTTACTTTTAATACAAAGTAAAAAGTAAATATGAGACTTTAGAGTGTTTGTCCACTAACAAAATAATACAAAGTAAACAAAAAAATAACAATACAAAGTAAAAAGTAATATAAAGTAATAAATATTGTGTGAGCCATAAACAAAAAAGAATAATACAAAGTAAAAAGCAAATATGAGACTTAAACTAGAGATTAGGTGGCTCAGGTATTGCACTCAAGGAGCTATTCAAGAGGTTTGCACCTCAAGAGATTTGATCCCTCTCGGCGCTTGATAGAGCCTAGGATTTGGATCTAGGCTGGTTTATAGCTCACTAAATGACATCTTTCAATCACATTTCCATTAATGTAACAATAGGAGGCTCCAAAATCAATTAAAATTGAAATTGGTACATTAGCAATCTTACCTTCTATCTCAATCTTGGATGATTGATGGTCTTCTTGTTGATTATCCAAAGTTGCATAAATCTTAGGTATGCTTCTCGCTATATCTTATACTGTGGTAGCTTCTTGAACCGTATGTAAGTTGTCCCCTTTATTACCCCTATTTGGACATTTACAAAATAGTGATCACCTCCATGGTTCCAACATTTAACTTGATATTGCCACCTTTGTCCTACAGGATGAACCACCTTTGATTCACCATATAGAATTTGCTCTTTGGAAAATTTATTCTGGTTACCTTTAACATCAAGAGGTTTGGACCTGTTTTTCCTCTGGTCTTGTTTATCCTTCAATTTATCTTTCCAAACTTTGTGCATATTATGTCTCCCTTTATCGTGTTCATACAGGCATTTAGCCTTCCTTAAGGCTTCCTTCAGAGTATGAGGTTCATCATAAGTGATTCTATCCTGGTAGTATGCTGGTAATCCACTGAGAAATCATTGGAATTTAACTTTTCCATCTTGTATGAAATCAACATACCTTAATAGCTCCAGGAACCTTCTCTCATACTCCTCCATAGTCATATTACCCAATTTGAGTTCAAATAACTCCTGCATTTTATTGTCATAATACTGTCGTGAGAGATACTCACGCTTAAAATACTTTTGAAACTTCTTCCACAAAATATTCCTTTCATCAATAATTTTCAATTGCTTCAATTTCTCCCACCACCGGTAAACCTTTCCTTGAATATTGTATATACAAATTCAGGCTTCCCGATTATCAGAGTAATTATACAGTTACAAATATTTCTTTATTTCTAGAAACCACATTTCCGCACTTTCCCTTGATTTCTTTCCATTAAAAGTAGGAGGTTTTAATTTTCCGAGTTCACCTTGTAGTCGATCCTCATTGTATTTCCTCTTTTGATATATTCTAGATACTAAATCTGATCTATTTTTCAGGTTCCCATCTTTCGTGATGGATTTCAACTTATTCATCCTGCTAATGCTTCCCCATTTTGCTCACATCTCTACTTCTCAATTGTTGGTGCCTATTAGAAAATCCTTTGCTCATAGAATCTCCTTCATCACCTCTCATAACATGAGACATGTTGCGCTAGATTATTTCCCCCCACCTATGCCCTAAGGTCACTGGATTCTATTCTTTGGATACTCATCCCCACTTCCCCAGTGAAATTGGGAAGTTCTGGTTCATCCACCATTTTCACTGTACCTCTTTCTATTTAATCTGGCAATATGAATTAATTAATAATTTTGTTAGACATAAAAACAACCAATTACACATTTTTCAACTAGATTATTCATGCAAATTTTCCTTTCTGGGGTTTTCATTCAATGTTTTGAGTATAATAAATTTAATTTACACTCACTCTGACAGTGTTCTCGGTTTTATAACCCATGAGGTTCGAGATATGTAGCATTATCTTTGATATCACTCTGTAACGTACCCCATTACGACATTGACTCACGACCAACCATTTTCACATGCGGGGTGATAACACTTACTCGTGCTCTAAAAATTTAAAATAAACATGGAAGGCATTTTCTAGCTCCCATTTGGAAATTAACCAAATTCATGAAAGAAAGATAGGCTAAGACATGGAAAATGAACTGACAAAATAGTTTATAGATACATGCCTTGTAAATGGAAACTATAATTTAAACTATCTCAGGATTTTGATATTTATCTTAAGGCTCTGTATAATTGCATTAGGAAACCAGTCATTCAACTTCAAACTTTAGCATTAAAACTTAAGTCTCATAAACTGAAGTTTTAATTCCACACACAACTTGAATAATGTTTCTAGTCATAGAAAACATCCATTAATCATGCAATTTCACCACAGAATAAACTCCGAATAAAATAAAATTCTATTAAGGTTGACAACATTAAACTAAATCACGATTTGAATTTGCAGTTTTCCTATTACTCATGTTGGAAAATATGCATAAATGATTATATAGAAACACACACATAAATCCCTAGGCAATTCAATTTACATCCAGGAAGCTTTCAGATAATAATATGCGAATCTCATTCATACCTAACTACATTCAAATCATAACTCCATTCACTGACAATTCATTCCTCTAATTCACTGTACAATTAAAATGTAATTCATTATGAAACAAAATATATAACAAATTCACAACTTTGTAACCAGAATGTACCAATACGATTTTACACCTAACATAAATGGAGTTTAACCCTTCATCTACAACCTTCGTTCTAGAATAAAATAATATCATTTACATATATGAAAGATATTACATGAAAATCCAAGACACAAGTTTCATATTTACTGCAATTTATAATTTAGATTCTTCAGAGATTATTAGAAAAAACCATAACTTGAAATAATAACTGAATGAAACACAACATTTTGCATAAAAACAGAGTTAACTCAAGGGTTAATATTCTTCAGAGAACATTTCACCCATTAAACTCAAGCTCAATAATTAATTAACAGAAATAGAGCATGAACAGGTATACCAAATTCAAGCAAGAATATTCAAGTACAATTTCACATTGCAATACAAGCAATCATTTCAAATCTTCCAGAAATTATTCCATTTTTACAAGATTCATAAAAACAATAATAAAGATAATACATAGCAAGATTACTTATCTGTATAATGATGATTCAAACAATTGGCTGTGTGTGAGGCACACTCCACCCAACCATAGGTTGCCTTGTTCATAAATCTATCAATAAGGTGCCACCCCCAAGCCGAGACTTTGAATTCACCAGTAGAAATATCAAGGTCAGTAAATAAAGAATGGACAAAGTAATTCTCCACCAGGATTTTATCTTGGAACTCACCTAATTCTCACACCAACAACATGGTTTCCCTTTCCAATTTTAAGAACTTGTTTTTCAATTGTTTTCAAAATAAACAGTTGTTTACGGACAATCTACTCAAGCGGACTCAAGCAAGATCTCCCTAGTCCAAGTGGATCTAGAACAAATGAATACCGAATACAACCTACTTTCCAAGATCAATACAGATGCAGGTTAACAAGCGGGTCACTTACCTGAAGTCTGCAAATCCTCTTCCTCTTTGTTGATCCAATGCTCCGGAGCCTTCATATATCAAGCTGCAAAACCCTGTTGAACAAATGGAAACAAGCAAACAATAAAAGCATATTATGAACTGATCTAAGCTAACAATTAAGGAAGAAAGCTCTAAATATCATCAACACAACAATATTTATGCAAAGAGTTTGTATTACTGTAAATGATGGGAAATACATAGAAAAAGATAGTCACAACCTAAGACTTCCATCCAGCAATCCAAGCCAAGCCTCCAAAGGATGGTGTTTTCCTCCCAAAGGATGAGTAGGGATCACCTAGGATAATTCCACCAACATGAGAGTGCTATAGTCCTTCCTCCCCTTCCAATGGAGAGAGGCTTCATATTTATAAGGCGAAATGGGTAGAATAGGTTGAATATTAAGGGGAGAGGTCTAAGGGATCTTTCCATTAGGTTAGGGGATCAAATACCAACCCTCCTAGTAACTAGGGATAGACCTCCATGTCACCAATCTTCGAGAAGTTGCTCGAAGTTCCTTGTTATCCACATTAACCAACTCTGGCGCACTCTGCATAAAGACAACTGGCATCAGGAAGGGATCAACACAGGCTGCATAAAGGCAACACGAGCCACTGGCGCACTCTGTAGGAGAGCATGATGCGACAACCATGGTTTGATGCCTCTTGCTAGAAAGCAAGATGCAGCAGTGTAACTAGACAATGTGGAAACATAAGGACAACAACTTGCTCTAGATGTTTTGAGCCAAGGAAACTTCAGGAATGAAGGCACAGAGTTGGCACAAGACTCATGATGATGATATTTTGGTGTAACAGAATGCCCCCCAAAGCATGAAGCTGGTAAAATAAGACAGGTGAAATGCTTTGTAATGTGAAGGATTGAAGGCAAGGATGTTGGTTGGAAGAGGATGCTGCAATACAAACGACTCTAAGATAGAGGTCTCATATGACTCATAACATGGCTACCGACCAATACATTGCAGATCCATGGTAGTAGAGACTCACTGAACACAATCATGGCTACTGAACACAAGTGTAGATCCATGATGAGATGATAACACAACCATGACCAATACAAAGTGGATCCATGTGATATGACTCAAAAAATATCCATCGCAACTTGGGCAAGATATGAGTTAACCTAGGGTCTTCAAGCCGAACCCGCAATGATACGAATCTAACCATGTGATTACAATGTCTTGGAGTCGAACATGGTAGAAACCACTTGATTACCAGTCATTAATGTATACCGTTAACAAGCGCGAGGGAAATCACCATTGATGTCAATGATCCCCAAGGTATCACACTACATACCATCGAATGTGAATCAATGAGCTGAGGTCAAACACTCGATGGGATCTTTCAATCAAGAACCAATGATGTAAACTCATGTTGAAAGCGAGGTAACCTGCCATTGAGGCATGCAGGCCCAAGGTACTTGATTGGTTTCTAGATTCAATTCCCGAATGATATACTGAAGTCGGAAAGGATGAATCCGCCGAAGGAGGGCCATGATGTATCTGTTGATTAAGTTGTCATTGATGCCAACAGTGTATAGTAATTGATGCCAACATGTCTTGGTGCCCCTTGAGGAGCCCCTGAGGGTTAAGTAATTGTCAGTGTCTAAGGAGACCTTTTGATCTTGTCCAAGCCCAAGTTTGAAGCCCTTGGAGCCCTTGGGACAATGACAAAAGCCCTGAACACCCTGTAGAGTGTTTAAGTACCCCAAAGAGGTTTTGTGTTTCCCCAATTGTTTCTTTGTTTCCCCAGTATCACAACTTATGCCCCAGTACGCTACAAAAGTTTTGAACAAGTTGCGAGAGACCAAATGAACCTTTCAGTGGTCATTTGTGTTTATTGAGGTCATGGTACCCCAGGAGAAGGTCTAGCAACCCCACAGGTGATGTCATGATGGATCTTGACCCTTGTAGGTCTCCTGGTGTGGTTGAGGTGGTTGAAGAAGCCTATGAAGCCCCTTGCTTGATGAAGAAGTCCTTGGACCGACATTTGATGGCTTAATGGTCCTTGTCCCCTTAAAGGTGATGATGTGGCCATTAATGACTTAATGAAGACTTAGAACCCTTGACGAAGATCTTGATGCCCGTGTATCCCTTATTGGGGTCATGGAACCCTTGGAGATGGTCATTATGCATGAGAAGGTCTGGCACCCACATAAATGGCGGCATGATGACCCTTGGACACTATATGATCATTGATGGTGCATTTGGAAATGATTTGGGTCTTGGAATCCATACATATGGTGGTTTGTAATCCCATGATTGTTGGAGCCTTTGATATGATAGAATCCTTGGTCATGATGCCCTCATCACTTGGTGATGGAGTCCTATGTGATGGGCTTGAAGTCCATGGAAAGTATCTTTAAGTATTATATGATATCCTTGAAAGAGTCCTTGAAACCCTTGCATGTGGTGCCTTGGGTCTTGAACCATGGTGATGTATGGTCCTATTTGTGGTTGTATGGATATTGGGATGTAGATGGAGGTAGATCCCACGGACATGCCTTGATATGTTGAAGAAGACTTTGAAACTCTTGTAGTTAGTGGTATGGTCTTTGGCACCCTCATGTGTGGGGTCTTTGACGTCCTGGACACATTGAATAATTTAAGGGTATTAGACCAAGAATTTGCAAATAAACCCATCATAGGGAGATAGTCCTCGTCAAGCCATTTCCATTGATATGTGGAGCATCTTCTAACTCCTTATGGTTGAAGAGATATGAATTTTTGAAGTTGGTGTACCCCACCTTTTTGGGTGAGCCGACCTAACAAAAGAAAATTTAATTATTTGTAATTTTGAATTGCATGTCGGCCCTGTTTGAGGTAATAACTTTCCTCCATGACCTATATAAATAGAATATCAAACATTTCATTTGCTCATCAATTGGAATTTCGCAACTCTTGGAGAAAAGTGCGAAATTTTGTGGAGGAAACGTTTTTTGGGTATCTTCACTAAAATTGGCATAACTTTCTCATACGGAATCGGAATTACAAAATTCTTGGCTCGTTGGAAAGCTTGTTACGAGGGCTATGTGATGACATGATCTAGAGTTTATTTTGGTTTGTCTATTGTTTCTTGACCTTATGATCTTCAAAAAGGTATGGCTCATGCTTCTGGGTTTCTCTTGTAATGGCACATGTTTCTCATGGATAGAGTTCATCTTTGATATTTGTATGTGAGCCTATATATTGGTATATATATTTGAAGTCATTATGGAGGATATGATGATGAAGTTGCATACTTTTATGCTATGATATTATACACTTTATGATGATAATGCATGTGATAATGATGTACACTCTATGAAGTTGATGCACTCCTATACAATATGATGTACATGCATACCATAGTGTGATGATGCTCTCCTATGCATTATGATGTATACTTGATGTTGATTTGACAAGTCATCATTGACTTAGCATTCTTCCATTGCATTTTGAATAGTATTATATTAGGATTGTATTGACAGTACTCTTTGACTTAATTGATGACCTTCATTGAGTTGACAAAACAATGTTGTAAGGGTTTGTCATTGACTAAGTGGATTGACCTAAGATTGACTTGTTAGTGGTTGACTATGAGCCTTAACTGTTATCTGAGTAACATTGGCAAGTTGATGATTTGACAAAGTAAAGGCTGTTTGATTGATTTGATAATACTTCTCTTGATTGATTTGAGATGTGATTGGTTTTGGGCAATTGTTTTATTCACCATTGACTTAGTAAGTCAATATTGATCTTAAGTAATGGGCATTCCAGTATTGAGAAACCATTGACTGTATTTGATTTAGTTAACATTGTATGAGACTGTATATTGATGAAAGTATCCATAGGTGGTATAGCATTGACCAAGTTGGTTGAAGACATGATTGTCTTACAGTTTGTTGATTGCTTGTTTGAAGTTGTCCGTCAAGTTCTGCTTGACTATGTTGCCTGTCAAATTGTGAGAATAGTTGTGATGTCATTTAACTAAGTATGATTGGGTGAGTAAAGTTATGGTTGTAACTCTATCTTGACCAAGTAAGAAAGTAGGTTTCCCATAGAGCAATTATGGACAGGTACATGATCAGATTGACACAGGCATATGATTAATTTGGCACAGGTACATAAGCAGCTTGGTACAGGTTTGGCATAAGTTGTATGTGCAATTGGTCTAACTCAGATTGGCTGAGTTGTATGAGCAGTTGGTTTGATCCAGGTGGTCTGGTACACAGTTGGTTGAACTCAGATTGATTGATTCAAATGATGTGAACAACAGATTGATTTATGCAGACAGATTGATTGGTATAGCTGAGATTGATTGGTACAGCTAGATTGGACAGATTGAGTGTATAGGTTGATGAACAATGTGGCACAGTTGTGATGATCGGTGGACAGTTGATGAGCAATGAACAGTTGACGAGCAGTGGTCAGTTGATGAGCAGTGAAAGTGGTTTTGCAGTGTGGTACAGGTTGTGCAGTGTGGTTTAGGTTTTGCAGTGTGGTACAGGTTGTGCAGTGTGGTTTAGATTGTGCAGTGTGGTACAGGTGTTGGATAGCAGGTCCACAGGATCAGTGCAGTTTGTGGTTCAGTAGTTCAGTTTCTATCTTCATATCAGGGTGGCAGGACGGGGCAAGGAAATTGAGGGAGCTAAGGCTTCCTTCAGGTTGTAGCCTGTAAACCAGGGGGTTGTAGCCTCCTTCCAGTTGCAGCTGGAGAATTGAAGTCTTTGTAACAAAGGGGGTTGTTGCCTCCTTCCAGTAGTTGTTGGTAAATTATTATTATAAAGGCTTCCGTGGTTTTTCCCCCAGGACTTGGGTTTCCACGTAAAAATCTTGTGTACTGTGTTTTTCTATGCTTCCTATGTGATGATGATATGATGAGATGTAAATGTTAATAATGCTGATGATATAATGATAATGTGATAATGCATTAATGAATGATGTATTGAATAAGCTTCTGATGATTGTTAAAGTTGAAAAAGTAATAAAATCTACACACACTGTTCACCCCCCCCTCTCAGTGTGCTCCGTGTGTCCAACAGTATCCCCCATCATCGACATGAAATGCGATCATAGATGTTTGGAATGAATCAGACAGTAATGTGTGAGACTAACTTAGAGACGACCGACATGATAGAAGGCGACTGCAGATAATGAATGACAAACTTCTCTTGAACATGGGAATGGCATGACTTGGAAGTATTGACACGATGAGAATGATACCAACCCCCTAATGAAACTGATGATGGAAGCATTCTTCAGATGACCCAAAGGAGAAACAAGACTCATGGAATTGGTGTGACTCGAAGACAAACGAATTACCCAAGTACTGAATGCATATCCAGATGAGTGCCATGTTCAAGAGTGACTATGTATTGCTATAACTACAATGAAACACAAACTCTTCCCTTATCCCCATCATGATTTATGAGTACCTCTTTTGTTTTTTAACGAGCTTGAGGAGGGTAACAGATGCTCTATATAGCTCATTCCATGGACGAGTCCAATCCCAAATATTTTGCGAACCTAGGATAAGAGGGGTTCGTCCCAAAACGGGCCCTTCGATGTCAGTTTTAACAAGTCCAAAGAAGGTAAACTAGACATCATTTCATGTTTAGAGAGTCTGAAAAGAACTAATGAAGACTCCAAAGGTTCTTTTTCGTAAAAGTTAGTCTCTTCACCTGAAAAAGGATAAAACAACGTGAAAGAGAACTCTTCTAGTCACGATCGGTTGGAGTGTTCCTTTTTCGTAAATAGTGCCTCCTGGTCTGAAAAAGGGGTAAACTATCACCAGGAAGACGATCATTCAAATACTTTTACAAGCATGAAAGCATCAAGTTTGCTTGGCGATCTTTTCGTATTTAGAGAGCCTGAAAAGAGCTTAAAGGAAGACTCCTGTGGGGTCGCTTTTTCGTGGGAGTTTTACGAGCCCGAAAAAGTGATAAAAGATAACTCGATGACTTATTCTCATCATTTTACGAGCACGAGAAGGAACAAGGAGTAAGCTCAGTGTCATTAATATTTGATTTTAACGAGCAGAATAATAACACAAGAACGCTCGAAGAGTTGTTCACACCCAATCACATGCGTGAGATGACCACAATCACGACAAAAGGTTTGAATACGACACTTTACTTCACCTGTAGACCCCAAAAACTAGGTCAAAACAACCGATTAGCCATTTAGACATAAAAA
The DNA here is from genome assembly GCA_027924585.1 of Larix kaempferi. Classification (NCBI taxonomy): domain Eukaryota; kingdom Viridiplantae; phylum Streptophyta; class Pinopsida; order Pinales; family Pinaceae; genus Larix; species Larix kaempferi. Next base: position 29,557,579 of record BSBM01000372.1, read on the forward strand.
ATATCCCCAACTATAGTAAAAATGATCCAATAAGGAATAAATTGAAAAGAGAATATTCCAATTTCAATATAAAATGGGAAAATAGTAAAAATTACTCACTATTTAATTTTTACCAAATTGGGAGGTGGAAATTACTAGTTGAAGTACGATTTTCAATTGTCGATTGCGGGAGCCCTGTTTGGTCATTTTCAGTGCCGTCAGCATTGGTAAGCCTACATCCTGTCCTTTTCATGTCCAGTGGATTAAAATTTCTTTTCATTTCTAATTTATGAATTTTTGGCTTGTATAAATGAGGGGAAATGCGCCTTTAGGCTGGCGCACTTCCCCCTTATGGGATGTGCACCGAGGGTTGGATGGCGCCATTCCCATAAGGGTGTCTTGCACAGATGGCGCCCTGTCTATACGGACGGGGTGCGCCGGCATGAATTGGCCCCATGAACTCAAGAATATACCAAAAATTGATAAGTTGGAAGGTTGGATACACTTCTAATGAATGTTTTGTTGATGTTTGGATAAGTTTGGGTGGTAAAGATGGTCCAATGGAGAGAAAGAGAGCACGGAATGGATGATTCCCAAATGGCCAAAAATCCCCAATGCATGAATGCATTGCGGAATTGCGAGATACTAAAGTACTTTCATATCCAGGGCATGAGGGCCGAAGTACCTCTACTGGAATACCTGATTAGATGCTGGGATCCAGAGCAACAACACTTTCGGGTTAGTGTACATACACTGACTATAGATATCGAGGATATCTATTTTCTGAAGGGGTTGTCCCCATGGGGAGCTCCAGTGTCATTGACGGGATCACGAGGGAGTGATCGAACTACTGAGGAGGTAGTGGCACAGTGGTGTACTCCTAGTACGTAGATGGTTGGTGGGAAAATCCCCATCAAATATGTGAGAAACCATCCACTATGCATAGTCTTGTTCACTATTGAGAGGGCGGTAGGGAGTAGAGCTCCTCACCTGGACAACAAGGCCCACATGTTGTATTCGGAGGAGTGTATGGATCCTACAGTTTTCAACTGGTGCGAGGGACTCCTCGTGTCCCTCATAGAGCAGCTCACCAAATGTCAGCGTGGTGAGATGAAACAGTTCGGATATGGGTTAGTCATGGTCTCATTCTTCTTAGAGCGAGTCCCACATCTACGCCCACAGATCGAGTTAGATGAGTTGGATCTAAGGAATCCTCACATGGTTTGATGGTCCGAGGCGATGGCCCGCAACGGAGGTGGGGGTCCTATCATTAGCTACGGTCCTCCTTTTTTCAAGTTGTTGAGGGGTCAGCTCCTCATGGTGGAGTACTACCCCTACGAGGTCACTGATTTTAGAGGAGACCTGGACCTAGTTCTTCCTGAGGACATGTAGTGGGGCGATATAGGTAAGAATGACAACTCTATTGTATTTTTCATTTTATGTTTTTAGATGTTTTTGGAGTTGTACTGACAACTATTACATGTTTGGTGCAGATTTGGACTCATCTCATCCAGCTGGTGCCTCCCCGATTTCCTGGAGAGGAGTGGTGCGAGAGATGGAGGCTACAGAGCGCGATGCAGTAGAGGAGTTGGATGGGCTGGAGGAGAACCTCCAGTGGTTGACCTTGGATATCCCGGATCCATGCATTCACGAGCTACACTGCCGCTATCAATGATATACCGTGGGGGTATCCGATCACTTCGGTTCACTACTTTGGAAAGTGGCTAGGGTCATTGTATACTACCATGAGTGTCCTAGGGACTAGGCTCATATGTATATGTATATATGTAAAGCTACGGGCTTCAGACTTTTGTAGAGGATGTTTATACTGAAAGCTCATGTGCTTCAACTTTTGTATCAGTACCACCTTTTTGTATTTATACTGACATGATATGTAAAATTTTTTATGCGACTCTATATACTGTGTTCAACTGATGATTATGGGATCTTGTACATGTTTTTTCTTATACATTATGGACAATTTACATGTTATGTCTGTTTTTGTATCTTTTGGATTTTTTTATGTATGTGCAATGTACCAATCTAGTATAAAATTGGCCATGGAGTCAACAACAATGTTCATGTGTCTTGAAATGTGCAGGTATTGAACAGATTCAAAGGACCTCTCCAAGAGATGTACTCGTCGGAAAAGACAGATCAACGTGGGGTCACAGATAACGTAAACACGGTTAAGATGAGAGACCACTAATTGTGAGTCAAGATGGATGATAATGTGGTCCATACCCAGTTAAAGAGCGTCGGTTAAGACTCCAATCACCGCATGATACTCGGCGACGTTATTGGTTGCGTACCCTAGAAAATTCCCTCCTGAACTAATGAGCTCGCTGATAGGTGAATAGAGTACCCAGGCTGTCAAAGCGAGGTTACGAGTATGCCGGTTGGTGCCGTCCGCAAATCCAAAATAGGTTGCCATCTGCACATGCAGACATAACATGGTATAAGTGTAAATCCAAAATCCTATCACACTAAAGCAAAGTGCCACACCACACAAAACACACACCATGTACAGTATATACAGAGTACTAATGCATAAAAACTTAGGCATAGTACCGCTTCAGGTAGATCCCAATGATATCCCATCATAATCTTCGAGTTCATATGCTCCCTTCTCCAAGACACGTTTAACAACATATGGCCCGTGCCACATGGACTCAAACTTGCCTGCCCCTAGCTTATCATGTTTTTGGTCGTAGGTGAGGACCAAATCTCCCTCGTTAAAGATACGAGGCTTGAATAACTTGTCATACTGGGATTTGATGCGCTTTATATGTGCTTCATTATCAAGAGCAACATCGTGGTGGGTTTCATCGAGTTTATCCAAGTGTAGAAAGCATTCTTCCTTGGCAGTAGTGTTTGGAAGGAGTTCAACGACAAGTTTTAATGATGGAATCTCACACTTTGTCGGTAATACTACCTCTAGTCCATACACCAATTGAAAAGGCGTGAAAATGGTGGCAGTTTTTATGGAGGTCTGGTATGCCCATAAGGCATAAAAGAGCATGTTATGCCAGTTAGACCTGTGTGTACCCACCATGCGTTGAATCATGGTTTTCAAGACCTTATTGATGGCCTCTACTTGTCCATTCGATTGTGGGTAGTATGGAGTTGAGTTCTCATGGCGAAAACCCAGTCGGGTGCTCAATTCGTTGACCATCTTGTTCTGGAAATGAGATCCATGATCCGTAATGATGGCTTTCGGGACTCCGAATCTTGCAATGACGTCATCAAACATAAAGAGTGTGGCTGTTTTGTCATCTTCATTGTCCGTAGGATAGCCTCGGCCCACTTGGTAAAATTGTCAACCGCAACAATGACATAACCATGCCCCCTGGATGAGGTAGGCCTACAGTGCATGAAGTCTATGCCCCAGTTGGAAAAGGGACCGATGACAATAACAAGATGTAAAGGAGCTGGGTGAGAGCGCTTTTTATAATGACAAAGCTGGCAGGGAGGACACTTCTTGATGGCATCGATACAATCTTTAAAGATGGAAGGCTAGTAGTATCCAACGCGTAGTATTTTCTGTGTCGTAGCCATCCAAGAAAGGTGACCGTCACATGCCCCAGAGTGACAATGATTCAAAACGTGTTCATCGACGATCAAGTAGGTATAAGGTATCATCAACACCACAATGGTATAAGGTATCATCGATGATCAAGTAGTACTTGGTATGGTGGCATATACGACGACGTTCGTCACGAGATAGTTGAGGGTAGAACCATTGGGTTTGGAGATACAAAGTGATATCCCCATACGATGGGTCATAAGTGCTGAGAATAAACAAGGACTCATCGGGTAAAGAGTCTGTAGGCTCGGATTCCATATCAGTACAGGGAAGATCGCAGATAAGCTTAAAAAACCAAAGACTTTTTAGACTTGTCCTTCTCAAACTGGAGGTCAAATTCTTGAAGAAAGACAATCCAACATGAATACTTGTCCCCTAGTACTAGACGTGTGAGGACATGGTACATAGGGTTAGAGTTGACAAAGATGGTGGTAGTGTAGAGGAGGATGTAATGGCAGAACTTTTGGACAACAATGACTGTTGCGAGAGCTAGTTTCTCAACATGTGAGTAACAAGTTTCGGGATCAAGAAGACCCTTACTCAAGTAGTATATCACATGTTCCTGGGCGTTGTTGTCTTCCTGGACCGAGACCATGGAAATCGTGGTAGTGGAAGAAAAAAGATAGAGGATGTAATCCTTGTAGTAATTGGGCGGTTGTAAGACGGGGGCATGAGTGATGGCATGCTTTAGGTTGTCAAATGATTGTTGGGCATAATCGTCCCAAATGAATGGGATGTCCTTCTTTAACAGCCACATGTATCCCTGTGTCTTCTAAGTGAAATTACAGACAAAATGCCTTAAGTAGTTTGCCTTCCCTTGCAAACTTTGTAATCCCAGTATGTCGGTGGGGAGTGGAAGAGCGATGATGGCTTCCACCTTCAAGGGATCAATGCAGATCCCGTCTTTGGAAATGATGAATCCTAGGAGGCGTATGGACTCGACACAAAATATGCACTTGTGAGGGTTTAGATGGACATTATATTGTCTACATTTTAGAAATACGGTCGTCATATGATCTATGTGGAACTCATGACGATTTGAATGAGAAGGGAGATCAATGAGATATGGCTCCATAAAGTCCTTCATGTCATGAAAAGCATACGACATATCCCGCTGGAATGTAGCACCAGTATTTTTAAGACCAAAAGGTAGTTTGCGATATGCAAACGTACCCCACGGGAAGATGAAAGCAGTTTTATTTTGATCGGCGGGGTGGATCTCAATTTGATTATAGCAAGAAAAGCCATCCATAAATGAGAATATGACGCTCCCAGCGTAGTTGTCGATGATTTGGTTGATAAATGGGGTAGGGTAGTTTTCCTTGGGATAAGCCTTATTGAGGTCCCTGTAATCGACACAAAACCTAATGGTGCCCTACTTTTTGGAAACAACGACGACATTAGAGACCCAGTCTATCAATTGGACAGGGTAGATGAAGCCAGCCTTCAAATTTTTTTCAATCTCAGCCTTTATAGCCACAGTCTTCCGAGGGTGCAGTGGACGTAAATTTTGTCGGACAAGTTTAGCCTTGGGATAAGTTTTGATCTCATGAACAACAATGACAGGATCAATTCTGGGCATTTCCTCGTAGCTCCATGCAAATACGTCCTGGAACTGTTTGAATAAGGCCATGTATGAGGCAATATATTCAGGGGAGCATTTGTGGCCTATACGAATATGTTCCATGACTCCATGTGTTGTTGACATGTCGATCAGTATGGTAGGTTCAATGTTTTCCAAGTTACCCTCAGTTACCGCATCACAAGTGAGGATAGGAGATTGGGGGTAGGGAACAACATCTGGCGAGATGAGGGTTTCAATGTGGTTCTCCATGGAATCTAGCAGTGGGAGTAAAGACTATCGATGGTGGAGGTCTTCCCATGGGGGTTCATCCATGATCATGATCTCCATGATGGACTCGTCAGAATGGAAAGTCCGGAGGAGAGGATCGGGTTGCGATGAAAGCCGCTGTAAAGTTGGAGAATAAGATGTAGATGCCAGTGAGGAGTGGTCATCTAATGATGTTCGGATATCCTCGTATCTAGATTCCGCTAGTGTGAGAGGCATTAAATCTCCAATCGAGTCCAACATGTCAAGCGTGGGAACGAGCCATTGGTCATTGGAGGTAGTTGGTGATGGGATCATAGAGGAAATCATGTTCACTGTGGCAACATGGGAAGGGGGTCCGATGATGGAAAGAATCCCATGAGGGATCTTGAGGAGTCTTGCCCCCAAACTCTCATATATCTGGGATGAATGACCTAAGAGGGGTACATTGGCTCTAGGGTGAGTAGTGGTGTCCAGTGTACATAAATCTAGTTGGTCGATAGTAATGATTTTCCCTTGGTGGGGAAATTGTACAATGCGAAATATGGAAGATGCGACCGTAGTCATGGCATAAAACCGATTACAACCAAGGAGTAGATTATAGTTCAATGGGGCGGAGAATACTTCCACATTGATGGAAATGGTATTTCCCCCCAGCTCTATAGCCAAAGCTTGTAACAACCCGTGTGGTTGGAATCCACTACCGTCGAATTCTTTCAAAGTGGTAGGGGAGCGGTTCAACTCGGGAGAGCCAATGGCTCGCCAATAGGATAATGACATTACCAAAGTGGATGCTCCTTCGTCTAACACAGTACGATGGATGATTTTCCTAGCAACATTGGTAACAATTTGGAACGCAAGTTGGTGGGAAAGTATCGGTTTGAAGTACTAGAGTTAGAACATAATAGTGTTCGAGGAATCAGGGTCTACAACGCTGATAGCAGCAAGGAGAGTCTTGCGCTGATTAGGACAATTTTGCAAGAATTCCAACGTAGACATAGAACAAGGGGCTTGCGCTAAGTCCTCTACAATATTGTAACTTTGAGTAGCCCGAGCATTAGGATTCAAAACAACTTTTCTAATCGTGCTCTTGGGTGGACGTAGTAATGACTCAAAGGAGGGTTTCTCAATTGTGAGAGAACCTTGTAGTGGGGGAACGTTTGATGTAGAGGCGGAATCTTTTTCAATATTACTTCAACCAGATTCCTTAATTGGGACCGAGTCATAAGAACGTGATCAAGTGCTCAAGTTGACAGTTTCACTATGCACCATGAGAACATGAGCGGTAGAGGATGATTCTACTTGAGAAGGAGAGTGTTGTTGCACGATCATTTGTTGTTGTTGCATGGGGAAGGGATCAGTTAAAACTACGGGTGTTGGGTTCCCTTTTAGGAACTTTTGGACCTCGTCCCGATGTGGGAATTCTCTGGTAAAGTGGTCGTCACCCCATAGTAAACAGGGATACTTAACCTTCCACTTAGCTTTGGTGGGGTCAAGATTATTCTGTTTCTGTTCCTGCTGATTAGAAGACTTTTTGTTTTTCCCCTTGTTCTTCTTTTACCACCGGATTTCTGAGGTGAAGCAGATTGGAATGAATTCACTTCATCCGTGGAAGCAGGTCTGGGTGATTAGTTGGTGTTGTTCCCAGGATGGGGTGGGGATGGAGTGGAACTAGCATGACTATGTGGTCCATTGGATTGAGAAACAGGTTGGTTTGGAACGAAACTGATGATGCCATCAACATGAGGTCCCGGGGGTGGCTTTGTTGGGTCGTAGGTAGGGAGGGGTGTGTCAGGGACAATATCATATAGAGTGCCAGATTGAGCGTAGACTAAGTCTAAGTATTGGGCACATGCTATAGCTTGTTCTTTGGTGACGGCCCTTGTTGGGCTTCAATCCACTAATGCAGATCGAACCTTAAATTTATATCAATCCGGGTCTGTAAGCTTAGAGGCATATCCAAGTTTTAGGACTTAGAGCTAGACTTGTTTGGTTAACTTAATTTTCTGTGAATTGAATCGACTGTCAGATGAGAAGTACTGTAACTTAAAGATACAAAAATCCTTTTACAGGGATAACTTCATTTGTTCTTTTCAAGTACACAACAATCTATTTAGGAAAGCAATCTATTGGTGAAAAGAACTGAGATAATGAAAGCAATTTAACAATGATTCTAACCCTAAGATACAGACTACAAAGTTCTGCCTGACATCCCAGTACTGAATGAACAATTAATCATTATATTCCCTTACAGGACATTGTTCGTAATTGATAATTGTTCTAAACACTTTATCTTCAAATGAGCAGCAATGTATGACATATTAAAATCACAGTCTGAACCGTTCTTTTAACATTTAACAAAATATAAGACAGAGCTCATAGAAATGTAAGTGATGTGTAGCATGATGAAATCGTGGCTTGAACTATTAAATGAGAACAGAGCTGTAATAAAATTAATTGAAAACTAACTGAATTCGTTCTGCAATAATAAACTAGATACTACAGGGATTAACACATACCAATGGCACAATCTAAATCGCATGCATCAAATTAAATCGCTGCAAACATCTAAATCGCATTCACTGGCAATGTAAGAGTGTGCGAACTCAGCAATGGGGGCCCTCCAGTGCCTCGTTCCACACACAGTTGAAGATTTACAGAACTGAAAGTCTAATTGTATTCACCATAAATTGATTACACAGTAAAATCACGCAGTTCAGAAGCAGTATGCTTTCTTCCCAAAATCGTGATTATTGATCCAATGTTTTGTGAAGTACTTATACAAATTCGAAAGAAAACTGGTAATGCTATAATCCTGTAAACTAATTAATGAACATAGCCATTGAGATCCTCATTCAGAATCGTGAAACTCAACAAAATCCAAACTGCCCTGCTTTTGTGGTGAGTGGTAGCACAGGTGGTCATCTTTGACCGACTTTGACTTGCCACTTGTGAGAGCCACATCATCTATTCATTGGAAATTCGTCCATCCTTGGACACTGAGAATCTTTCCTCCATCTTTCAGTTAATGCCTAGCTGGCCTGCAAGTGCTCAACTTTGGAGACATTACGGGAAGTTAGCACATCTTGTAATTCTGAATAAAACCTTAGTTTAAATGCTCTAAAAATCTCAAAATTCAATTTGTTAACAAGCAATGACATTAATACCTTTTTAACCAAAGTCCGTGGTGAACTAAAAGCTTTATAGATCAGTATGAGGGTTTTATGGAGGAAAATGGAGGATATTTAGATGACAAAAAGAGGTCAAAATGGTGCCCAATATCTCGCCCAAGAGGAAGCTGTTGCATGTCCCCATGCCAAAAATATTTGACCCTGTATCAAAATTTTGCTGCTGATCTTCTTGCTTCTAATCTCCTACTGAGACGATGCATCTGTTGAAGTTGGAGATGCATAAAGAACCTTCAGTCTCTCATACTTAGCTTTGTAGGTCTTCTTCTGCTTATACCATCTGGATGCATTCTTAGAAATGTGTGTCCTCTGGATTCTCAGCTTCCGATTGTCTTTTCTCAATTTCTCATTCTTGAGCTCCAATTCCTTTATTTCAAGTTTCAACCTCTTAATCTCTTTATTTTTCTTGGAAGTTTTCTTCTTCTTCATTGAAAGCTGGACAGAATTGGTGTCCATCCCTAATTCTTCACTTTCCTGTATTGAACCCTCTTTCTTTTCTTCTTGCACAGTTTGTGGCTCTGACGAAAGAGAAGCTGAGTCTTTTAGTACTCCCTGTCTTGACTGCTTTTCCTTCTCCCTCTCCTGCTGATCTAAGAAGAGATTGATTTTCTTTGTTTGTTTTATTATTTCATCAGCTTCTTGGGTTCCCAGTCCTATTTCACCTGCTAGGTTTTCTTCTTGACCTTCCAAAGTTTGTGTGTGTTCTTCATCTTCTAATGGCTTTTCTTTTTCTTTCTCTTGCTGATCCAAGAAGAGATTGATTTTCTTTGTCTGTTTTATTATTTCATCAGTTCCTTGGATATCCTGCCCTTTCTCACCTGCTAGGTTTCCAATTTGACTTTCCAGGGTTTGTATGTGTTCCTCATCCTCTAATGTTGGCTGGCTATGAACTTGCTTATACTTCCTTGGCTTCTTCTGGTAAGTGGTGAAGACTTGCTCTTGTTTTTGAAACTGTTTATCTTCTTTCATTACACTCCTAGTTCGTATCCTTCTCTGAGGCTGTTTTGAACTTGTTGCCTCAGAGTTGTCTTCATCATTAGTAATCAGCAATACCTCCTTTTTCTTCTTTTTCTCCTTTGGCAGTTTTGAACTTGTTGCCTCAGGGTATGTTATCATTAGCAATTCCTCTTCTTTTGAAACCTCTTCATGCAATTCTTCCTGCTCTTCAAACTGATTTTGAACTAAAAATCCTGACCATGTCAAATTTTGCTTTTGTAACTCATGCTGGATGATGATTTTGATGAGTCCACAGTGAAAAAGACTTGTCAGTTTGTCTTTTTCACGCCTTTGGACAGCCTTAGCCATCTTAGTTAGGCTCTGCAACAGGAAATAGGGCATATTGATCTCACATTCACCTTTCAAATGCTGCAACAGCTTGATGTGGTAAAGGTAAACAATACTGAATCTCCCTTCACAGGTGATGAATCTTTGTATGATGTACACTATTTCATCCCAGGGATGAACCAGCCAGCTCCTTGGTATACCTTTCTTCCAGTTTACTGACCCTGCTCTTGATCTGCACAAAAAGGGTATCCATGATTTCTCTTTGAATTGCTTGGTTTTGAAAAACCTTTCTCCTTGCTGTGGCAGGCCAATAATTTGTGCCAAAATGTCTTCAAATAGTCTGAAATTTAAATTCCCTATTGTAGCCCTCTCTCCATCGAACGAGCCAGCAAAGGCTAGGCTAACATTATCATTGTGCCCATCAAATTTTTCAAAGAAAGGCACCCATTGATTTTTTTTGAAAATTTCCAGGCATTTTTCATGAATGTCTGCGGGCTCAAATACCTCTGGTTCCAGTCTAGATGACATTTTGAAAAACAAATAGAAAACATGAACCTTTTATCTTTTAACTCTGCCTTTGTCTTCCTATCCCCTCAATAATACTCTGAAACTATGAAATTTCTGTTGGTTTGAGCAGAGTATTCAACAAAGAAAAGGGTTTAAATTTTTACCTCTTCTCTAGTGCAATTGTTTTTACTTCCTTCTGCACGATTTCCACAGAGATTGGTGTATTCACAGCTTCCTTCTCACTGATTGTCTTTCTGCCTGCGCGATTTCTTCAGCAAATCGTGTATTGACACTTCCTGTAATCCACGGCCCCTTCTCACTGTCAATTATCTTCACACAGCAGTCGATTTTGCAGAGACAACAACTGGACTCAGCCTCAGGGAGAATAACACAGTCGTGGTTCCTAATTTTATCAATACATCATGCAGGAATTTACATGCTGTCGTGGGGCATCATTCCACGTTTTCCTTTCATCATTTCTTAACATGCCACTTCATTCAAATTAAAAAAATGAAAGGTAAGGTTTTGGTTTATAAAACACTTTAATCCTTTTTTTATATATGCCCAACGTTTAATGCATAAACTGTAAAATACACTTCGGTTTCTTTGTATAACCAATGTTTTATTGAACAGGCTATTTCTCTTAAAATGAACCTTTTTTTTCCTTTAAAAGATGCGCTGAAGATATATATGACCATTGTTTCCCTCCTTAAATTCTATATATTACTTAATGCCTGATGCACTAAATACATATACAAAAGAAACTTTTGAAATTCCTTTATGTCAATATTTCACTTTTTGCTGAGAAGGAGACCCTGTTTGTCTTTAAACCAAGAAGAAAACTCTGTATGTAGAATGCAGTTTGTATCCTGTAGAATGCAGTATAGGCCCTGTAGAATGCAGTATTTAAAAATTTCCCTTGGGTTTGATCCTGACAACCATTTTGACCCCTAAGGTGGAAAAATGAAGTGTTGGCAGAGGCTAATGGAAGGTAAGTAAGGTACTAGCAGAGACCATCAGAATAATGAAAGAAATAGGCAGTCAAGCTTTTCAATAGTTGGTAATATGTCATTGCTTAAAAACAAAGAATTCTGAAACTTTTTAAAACATAAAAACTATAAATTCTTATAGACTTTGCTTGATGTCCCTGTATGATGAGCTTGCTATCTGATGAAGTTGGTTTGTATCCTGATTTATTCCTGTCCTTTTGATGTCTTTTGTCTGCCATCTTCTGATGTCTTCAGTTTCACTGGAAGTCAGGTCCCTCTGCATTGTTTAAAAATCACTTGTGTTGCTGGAAATCAGGTCCCTTCTGCATATGAAAAATCACAATCCTCTGCATATGGAAAAGACTTGGAGGGTTCTAAAGGAGCATGAAAAATGCTTATTCCCCTCACAGGCCTACATTTTGACTTGTCCTCAAGTCAAACAAGATCTTCATTATTTGGAAAACAAAACAGGAAATTGGAAAAATATATTTTTGTGAATTTTCAATGGCCAGGTAAACCTGGTTTTCCAGAGAAAATTCAAGTTTATATTGTGCCAGTGAACTGGTTTTCACAACTAAACTTCCTTTTTTTTATAATTTTTTTTTTTATTTTCATTTATTTTCGATTTTTTTTTTTATCGTCTTTTTATCTTTTTTTGTTTTATTTGTTTGCTGTATCAGAGCAGCTAAGGAGCAGGTGAAGGAGAAACAATGATGTGTTTATCCAGTACTTGCATTTCCTTTTGCTGTGAAATCTGCTGTATAAAATCTGCCATGTTGATAGGTTTGTTGTACAGCTTGAGTCGGTGGCCATTGACCACAAAGTTATGTGCTTCATCATCTATGGTTTGAAGTTTTACTGAACCATTGTGATAGACATCAACAATCTCATATGGACCAAGCCAGTGAGTAGTAAATTTGGGTTTGAAGTCTTTAAACTTTGAGTCAAACAATAGTGCCCAGTCACCCATGTGAAATTGCTTCTTTTTGATAAATTTGTCATGCCATTGAGCTCGCTACTGTTGTATCAGAATATTGTGTTCTATGGCAGCCTGTCTCATCTCATCTAGCTGATTCAACTGAAGTATTCTTTCTTGCTGAGCTTCTGAAAGATCCATGCCCAAATCTGCTGCTAACTTGAAAGTATGAACTTGAAACTCTATGGAAAGGACGACTTGCTTACCATAAACCAGTTGATAAGGAGAAAACCTAGTACTGTTTTTCCAAGTGATCTGGTATGCCCATAAAGCTTCAGTCAGCTTAGCTGACCAATCTTTCCGATGCATCTGGACAGTTTTGGTAATGATTCCTTCTAAAGTCTTGTTTGTAGATTCCACTTGGCCATTTGCTTGTGGATGGTAAGGGGTAGACTTTTGATGCTTAATCTTATACTTTTCTGCTATCTCCTGCACTAATTTAGAGGTAAACTGGGCACCTTGATCAGTTACAATCTCTCTAGGCACCCCAAATCTGACAAAGATCTCCTCAAACAGAAAGTTTACCACAGTCTGTTCGGTGGCTCTGGGAAATGGTTTGGCCTCTACCCACTTAGTAACATAGTCTGTGTAGACCAAAATGTACTTCTGTCCATGTGATGGTGGATGAATGGGACCAATGAAGTCAAGGGCCCACTTTTCAAATGGTTCAATGAGAATTTGTGGTTGGAGTGGCATTTCATCAGACCGGACTGGGCGTCCCATTCGTTGACAAGTGTCACAACTTCTAACATACCTTTTAGCATCTTTGAAAATGGAAGGCCAATAATACCCCAAATTGAGTATCTTGTATGCTGTCCTTTTGTCTGCAAAACGGCCACCACACGGTTCATCATGGCATGCCTTTAAAATATCTAAGATTTCATCCTGTCGTACACATCTTCTTATGATTAAATCATATCCTGTGTAAAAGAGATCACCATTAACCCATATATGCCTAGCACTTTGTTTAATAATCTTCTTTTTTTCTTTAGATGTCATAGATGGTGGTAGTTGGCCTGATGATAAGTAATTAGCAATATCAGCATACCAAGGAGTGATAACAGAAATTGCAAATAGGTGTTCATCAGGAAAACTATCTATAACAGGAACAACCTCACTAGTATTGTGTAAGCGGGACAGGAAGTCTGCCACTTGATTTTCTCGGCCAGGCCGATCTAAAACAGTGATATTGAACTCCTACATTAATAACAGCCATCTAGTAATCTGACCATTAGTGATAGACTTATTCATCAAGTATCGTAAAGCTGAATGATCTGTATGAACAAAAATTTCATAGCCAGTGATGTAATGACGGAATTTGTTTACAGCATGAACAACTGCCAACATCTCTTTTTCAGTGACTGTATAATTTAGCTCTGCAGGTGTCATATTTTTACTAATGAAATAGATAGCATAAGTCAAAGTATGTTGTTTCTGGCCCAATGAGGCTCCTATTGCAGTAGCAGAGGCATCAGTTGAAATATGGAAAGGCAATGTCCAATTTGGTCCTCTTAAAATGGGAGTAGTGGAGAGCTTTTCCTTAAGTGTCTGAAATGCAGATTGACAGTCAGTATCCCAAGTAAAACACACATCCTTTGAAAGCAATTTAAACAATGGCAGGGCTATCTTACTAAAATTTGCAATAAATCTACGATAATAGCCTGCATACCCTAAAAAGCTTCTCACATCTGTTTGAGTTGTGGGTTCAGATAAATTTTTAATGACTTGAATTTTAGCAGGATCTACTTTTATTCCAGACAAAGAAATGTGGTGTCCTAAAACTATCCCTTCAGTCATCATCATAAAACACTTTTCGTTACTAAGGGAAAGGTTTGAGTCAACACACCTTTTCAGAATTTTCTCCAAATTTGCTAAGGAATCTTCAAAGGTACGTCCATATACAGAAAAATCATCCATGTAAACCTCAACACACTCATGAATTAGATCTGCAAAGATGGCCAAGACAGCCCTCTGAAAGGTAGTTGGGGCATTACATAAGCCAAAAGGTAAAACTTTGTAGGCATAAGTGCCCCAGGGACATGTAAAGGTGGTTTTGTCTTGGTCTTCGTTTGCAATACTAATCTGATTATAACCACTGAAGCCATCTAAAAATGAAAAATATTCCTTTCCAGCTAAAGCATCCAGCACTTGATCAATGAAAGGCAATGGAAAATAGTCTTTTAAAGTTGCCTTATTCAACTCCCTGTAATCGATACATATGCGCCATTTACCATTTTTTTTAGGAATAAAAACCAAGGGTGAGACCCATTGGCTGTCGGAGATGGGGTAAATAAATCCTACTTTTAACAACTTTCGCAACTCGTCTTTGACTATTTCCTTTAGCATAGGGTTCATTTTGCGTTGCGGTTGTCTCAGAGGTCGTATTGTTTCATCTAGGTAAATGTGGTGAGTGCATGTCTCAGGATGAATACTGGGCATATCAGTGTACTCCCAGGCAAATGCATGGGAATATTTAGTCAGCAAAGTAATCAACTGTTCTTCCTGTGATGTGGTAAGATGTGCACTTATTTTCAGAGTTTTGCCTGGACTGATTTCAACCGTTTTACTATGAATATCGGTGATGGAATGAACATTAAAAACGTCATGAAGTGCTAATGCTAGGGAATTAACATTGCAATTTTCTTGAAAATTATAACCCAAAACTTGATCTGCTACAGCATATTCCATATTTCGTAATTCTGCAGAAATATCAGGTTCAACAATGAAATAATCCAGTAGATCTTCGTGGTTGTCTTCCTAAAAATCAAAGTACTGATTTATACTCAGAACAGGCTGAATCACCTCTTCTTCTTGTTCTTTGGTTTCATTAATCCATGACAGCTGATCTAATGTAGAAGGTCGTTGGGCAGAAGGGTAAAGTGCAATCTGTTTTCTCTCTGTCCCATGTGAAATGAGCATACTTCCTGATCTACATCCTATGAAAGCATCCGCTATTGCCAGCCAGGGTCTGCCAAGGATCAATGGGTGACCTCCTAAGTTAGATTTTGGCTGTAGGACTATAAAATCAACAGGATACTCCCAGGAGTCTAAAGAAACAATAATATCTTCCAAGACCCCTTCAGGTGTAATTTTAGACCTGTCAGCTAATTCTAAGACGGTTGTGGTGGGTCTGAGATTTGTCAAGTGAAGGTAATTCATTGTCTCTAGTGTCATGACGTTAATGGCAGCACCTAAATTGATCAATGTTTTTGGGATGGAAAAGTTATTAATAGTAATTGTAACCATTGGAATTCTAGGATCTACATACTTTTCAATGAAAACGGTGTTGGACATCAACCCCGCTAGATTGCCTACCACATGAATTTTCGATGGATCCTTCCTTCTTTTATTAAGACATAGTTCCTTAACTGCTTTAGTGTAAATTGGAATATCTTTTATAGCCTGCAGTAGAGGAATTTTGACATATACATTTGTTAACTCGTTCAGAACATCGAAATCAGGTAAGGAAATCGAAGGTTTTTCTTTGACTAACCTCTCAGGAAAAGGAGGCGTATAAGATACTGTTGTGTTCCCTCGTTGACTATAATTTTCTGACTGAGATTTTTCTGTATTTAATTTTTTTGGAGTTTTGTCATTTTCTGGTGGTTCTTCTAAGATAACAGGAGATTGTTTTTGTAAGGTTTTCCCAGATCTCAAATTGATATTTTGCAGTGGGATAATGGAGTAGGGGAGTGCCATTCCATCATCAACATTATACATGGGTCTGTCGGTTTTATTATTTGGATTTGGAATTGACTGAGCTGGCAGTTGTGTAGGCCGAGGTGGAGGCTGATTGGATGGCAACTGAAGTTGTTGAGGTGGTGTACCCAATTGAGGAGCCATAGTGTTGGGTTGTTGAAAAGATGGATTTTGAAAAGATGGGGCTTGAACTTGATTCTGCTGATATTGAGGATAGGCAGAAGGTTGTTGATAGGGCTGCAAATAAGCCTGCTGATATGTCTAGTTACCATGGGCATACCCTCTCCAATTTGGAGCAGATTGAGCTAATGGAGGAGACCAAGTTTGCCAAGGCATGGGTGCATTCCATGAGTTCTGAATGGGAGTTTGATAATTTGTATTAAATTGCTGCATAGGATCTTGAGACATACCTGAGAATCGTGGCTGCCAAGGTCTCCGTTGTCCCATGAAGTAGAGAGACTCCATGTCGTGATTTTCCTCCATTCGAGCTGCCTGCAATTCCTTCAATCTAGGGCAATCATCAGTTTTGTGATTAAAAGTGCATAAGCCACAAATTTCAACAGTATTTAAAGGACATTCTCTAAGTGGGTGTTTCTTTCTACATTTAGGACAAAAAATAGACAAAGCCTGATCTTGTTGGTCCTGTTGTTCTTGCCTCTTCTCGGTTTTTGTTGCTTCGACTTGTGTGCCCAAGGTACTTAATAAATCAGTCTTGAAATCTTCTAGCAGATTTCCAAGCTCAGCTCTAGAAATACCACTGTTTGCAGATTTAGTTGCTTTGGTATTGCTATCTCTTTTTCCAGTTCGAGCCTTTCCTCTTGAATATTTCTGACATAAATCTTGTATCTCATCAAAGGGAAGGTAAGAGATGTCACCTTTGCCCATAACATTTAAAATATCCAAAAACTCTTCTCTTATTCCTTTCAAAAATATTGTTCTAATCATTTCAGGCGTTAAAGAATTGTATTTAGATTTCTATAAATTGTATGAGAATCTTTCCAAATACTCCTCCAAACTCTCATCTTCCTGTTGAGTCATGCCAAAAATGTCATATTTCAGACCCTTTGATCTGCAATATGCCTGATATTTTCGAAGAAAGATTTTCCTCATTTCATCCCAGCTAGTGATAGAATGTTCTCCTAAACCCATGAACCATTTCAAGGCAGCTGCTTTAAGAGTAGCAGGGAAAAGACGGAGCTTATGGGTGTCATCAGTATACCCATAAGTTCGACACAAGATGTCAAATTCGAATAGGAAAGAGTCAGGATCTTCAGAGGTCATGCCATAGAAGTTTGGTAAGACAGATGGTGGAATATTCTTCATTTTCACCTCTTCTCCTAGGATAACGCTAGTGTCTAAGATACGGAATTTAAAGGTGGCTTCCTGACCTTCTGCTGTTCCTTCATCCCTCACATGTCTTCTCTCTTCTTCCCTTCTCTATTGTCTACGTTTGTTTTCTATTTCTAACATCCTCTCGTACTCCCTTCTCTGTTCTGCAGTTGGGCCTTTTGATGTTTCTTCCTCAGACATTTTGAAACTACCAACTGTTGAGATGAATCCTTTTAGAAGAGAAGCTCCTGTTACTTCTGTTTTTGGGGGGTTTTTAAGAAATCTTCCTTTCTCGTCTCTTAGCCTTGACATAAAAGTAAAATCTAGTTTGTGTTTTTGTTTGAAATTTTTGTTTTTATCATAAAACTAAAGTTCCTAGGCCTGCTTCTACAATGCCTCCCCGACAACGGCGCCAAAATGTTGGGCTTCAATCCACTAATGCAGATCGAACCTTAAATTTATATCAATCCGGGTCTGTAAGCTTAGAGGCATATCCAAGTTTTAGGACTTAGAGCTAGACTTGTTTGGTTAACTTAATTTTCTGTGAATTGAATCGACTGTCAGATGAGAAGTACTGTAACTTAAAGATACAAAAATCCTTTTACAGGGATAACTTCATTTGTTCTTTTCAAGTACACTGCAATCTATTTAGGAAAGCAATCTATTGGTGAAAAGAACTGAGATAATGAAAGCAATTTAACAATGATTCTAACCCTAAGATACAGACTACAAAGTTCTGCCTGACATCCCAGTACTGAATGAACAATTAATCATTAAATTCCCTTATAGGACATTGTTCGTAATTGATAATTGTTCTAAACACTTTATCTTCAAATGAGCAACAATGTATGACATATTAAAATCACAGTCTGAACCGTTCTTTTAACATTTAACAAAATAGAAGACAGAGCTCATAGAAATGTAAGTGATGTGTAGCATGATGAAATCGTGGCTTGAACTAT
Source organism: Larix kaempferi (assembly GCA_027924585.1). NCBI lineage: Eukaryota > Viridiplantae > Streptophyta > Pinopsida > Pinales > Pinaceae > Larix > Larix kaempferi. The sequence goes on from BSBM01000372.1 coordinate 29,575,906, forward strand.
TAAATGAGAACAGAGCTGTAATAAAATTAATTGAAAACTAACTGAATTCGTTCTGCAATAATAAACTAGATACTACAGGGATTAACACATACCAATGGCACAATCTAAATCGCATGCATCAAATTAAATCGCTGCAAACATCTAAATCGCATTCACTGGCAATGTAAGAGTGTGCGAACTCAACAATGGGGGCCCTCCAGTGCCTCGTTCCACACACAGTTGAAGATTTACAGAACTGAAAGTCTAATTGTATTCACCATAAATTGATTACACAATAAAATCACGCAGTTCAGAAGCAGTATGCGTTCTTCCCAAAATCGTGATTATTGATCCAATGTTTTGTGAAGTACTTATACAAATTCGAAAGAAAACTGGTAATGCTATAATCCTGTAAACTAATTAATGAACATAGCCATTGAAATCCTCATTCAGAATCGTGAAACTCAACAAAATCCAAACTGCCCTGCTTTTGTGCTGAGTGGTAGCATAGGTGGTCATCTTTGACCGACTTTGACTTGCCACCTGTGAGAGCCACATCATCTATTCGTTGGAAATTCGTGCATCCTTGGACACTGAGAATCTTTCCTCCATCTTTCAGTTAATGCCTAGCTGGCCTGCAAGTGCTCAACTTTGGAGACATTATGGGAAGTTAGCACATCCTGTAATTCTGAATAAAACCTTAGTTTAAATGCTCTAAAAATCTCAAAATTCAATTTGTTAACAAGCAATGACATTAATACCTTTTTAACCAAAGTCTGTGGTGAACTAAAAGCTTTATAGACCAGTATGAGGGTTTTATGGAGGAAAATGGAGGATATTTAGATGACAAAAAGAGGTCAAAATGGTGCCCAACAGCCCCATCCATAGCGACATCTCTGGCCACGATGGGTAGGAGGGATTTAGTAAAACAATCTGCAAGGAGTTGGTCCGGAATGGGAGCTTTAATCAAACGTCGTCTCTGCCTCCACTCGTGAATATGATCGGAGATATGAGTGGCGGTAGTTTACCAGGAGAGAGGTCAAAATATCTGTATCGGTCTCATAACGGATTGGTAACTGGAAATGTGTCAAAAATGACATGCCAAGGATCGGAAATCAGGAAAAGAGTGTGGTGGTAATTCGATGTACCACTTGGCACCAGTGCCAGTGAGGGTTCGAGGGAATAATTGTAAACATATGGAATCATCCATTAGGGAGTTAGACGAACACCACAAATGATAAGTCACTACATGGTTTTTGGGATACTCACTGAGTTTTCTGTCAAACTTGGGGTGTCATATGGTAACTTCACCGGAATAGGTGGCCAATTAGTTCCATGATAGATTCGATCGTTAGTCAATCGTGATAAATATGGAAAATCAAGTGTGGCCAGAAAGGGTAATTGTTGGTTGTACTTTGGATACCGGTAGTACTGATATGGCATCGGTATACCAGTAGGAGGGTGGACCGATTGGTTGTAGGGTCCTCTCGTAGGAAATTGGCCATATGGGGGTGGGCTGCCGGGGTTGGGAGGGGACTTGAAGGAGGTTTTCCTCTGCTCGAATGAGGTGGACCACCACCGAAAGGTGGGCTCCCACCGCCTCCATAAGGTCCATCGCCGTAAGGTGCGGGTCCTCCTCTTCCTGAATGGGGTGGTCCGTCGCCATAAGGCGAGGGTCCTCCTCCTCCAGAATGGGGTGGTGGTGGTGGTGGTGGAACAGATGGTGGTTGAGGTGGAAGGGAAGATGGTGGAGGTGTTGGGGGTGGCCCGCCGGCCGGAGGTCCGGTTGGTGGGACATAATGGTGCCCCCATGGGGTATTCGGGTTTCTAGGGTAGGGTAATCCAGGAAAAATATTTCCTGGATATTTTTGTCCAATATTGGTGTTATGATGTCCTGGAATAATGTGTCTCCATGAGGGTTGGGTCCAAATGGATGGACCCCTCGTATGATGTGTCCACGTGGGTTGTCCGATGGTTGGAAGAGGATAACCAACCATACTATAACTTGGATGCGAAGTGTATCCTCCACTCATAGTATGACTGCCGACTGGGTGATGACCCCTATTCAGGTTAGGTCCACCAACTAGGGGTTTCCACCCAGTCGAAATCTATCCACATGTTGGAATGTGCCCGGTGACCAAATGCTGACCACTAATGTTGGGTTAACTCATGACCAAGGGTTGATTGCTAACGAAAGGATTACTTCCTCTTGACAGTAGACTAAGAGGCATATTATATCCTCCCCTCAAATTTTGAGGTGGGGGAGGTGGAGGTAATGTTCCATAGTTAACAGAGCTTGAAGGTTTCTCTTCAGAAGTTGGGGTCACAAGAGGCATAGAATTGGTCGCCTGACTCCGAGGTGTACTTGTAGGAAGCGAGGATTTACCTGGTTTGTAAGTGGTCGAGTTAGGTATGGATGTTTTTGGTGAAGTGAATGATAAAGAGCGTACATGGGAATTTCTAAAGATGGGTACTTCCGGAATGCTTGTTCTCCGTGAGAGACTTTGGCGTCTAAGGTGCTCTCCAATCATGTGCAGATATTTCATTTTCTCATAGAGAGGTGCAATTAATTCATCATTAGGAACCCAACGACGAGGTATGGTTTCTTCCATAGGAATTGACCCAAACTCGACGACATGCCGACCTAGAGATGTGTCCCAAAAAGATACGGATGGACCAAATGTTGTTGATACAGATTCATCTTGGGGTTGACTGAAGATCCAGTCTGTGGCCCTAGTATTTCCTTCCATCGAATGATGGAAGGATGTGTCATATGAGGTAGGTTGTTACCCTATCGAAGGTCCTATGGGATCAATGACAGGTGGATTGACGGGAGACGAGTAGTTTGTTCTCGACTCTAAAGTGGAGGTCTCTTCCTCACGTGACATAGACATAGTAGGTTGATCCATTCTTGCTCCCGAGTTCTCCTCCCGGTTAAGGGGATATTCAGGTGGAAAATTCAAAATCCTTCGGGATCTTATCAAAGGTTGATCGACTAGTTTGGCCGAATCACAATTTCTCCTAATTGTAACCTATAAAAAGAGAAAAAATGCAATCCAAAATATACACAGGCTAAAGCCGCAAGCAAACTTATGTGACCGGTGGGGATTCAAAATTATGGAACCTCAAAGGATTGTTAAGGCGGCGCAACTCGCGATATACCACAGGGTCCAACAGTTATAGTCGGCCCAATATTTCAGAGCACTAACCAGGGAGGATTAGGACCGTACCCCTGACCGTATAACTCGACTACGTGAAGCACGTGCGTAGTAGATCCCCGAGTGCTGTTCTTGGTGTATTTCCACGCCGAGACGACCAATAGGTTAACTCAGTTGGTATAGGAATCCTAGAAGGGTCTCCCGATATACGCAAGGTACATGGGAGTTCAAATCCGTAGTGGCATTGTCTAATGTACAACCGTACGACAAGATCCTTCTAATATACTATCGAGTACGTGAATTACCTTTCTATATACCCAAGGGTACGTGAAAGGATGTTCGATATACCGGTTGGTACGTGGAAGAACTATAGGCCCCCGGGATGCAGTGCAGGAAGATAATGACAACTTCCACGTTCAATGATGCTGGAACACGTCACTAACTTATCAAACAAGTTACTAGAAAGTTTTAACCTAACACTACCGCAAATTTTATCTTTCGCTGTTAGGTGAATGCATGGAGTGTAGACAGGAATTTAAACAAAATGCAAACCTAAGCTATATGCACAATGCAATTTTTTTCTTTTTCGTTTCGATGAAATCTATCTAAGGTAAGGAGAAATTCCATTGTTTCCGATGGTAAAAGAAAGACAAGTACCCCTATAACTCAAAATCAATTAAAAAGACAAATGAAGCACTCTTTTCACTATGCCAACAAAAATCGCAAAATAAAAAACTCCAAATTGTAAATATATTTTTTTCTTTTTCTTTGTCTTTTCAAACTAGAATTAATCTAAGCAATAATGAAAAGAAAGAATTCCTTCCTAGAATGCAATAGCCTCAAATTTCAACAATAATGAACTAAAAATCACAACGGAAATCAAAGATGCAAAGAATCTTTCAATTTTTTGAATACTTCATAAAAGTTTGAATCCTCTTAGGTTTCCAAAGAAATGATTGACTAGTCTTTCACAACTAAGAAAATAGAATCAAGCGATTATCTTTCCAAACATTCTAAAGATTTATTAATGTCAATATCCAAAGCATGAGAAATTCTACAATGGCCTCCAAGCAATGAACTTGAAAACAAAAATAATGAAGCACTTTTGGTTTTCCAATGCATGTATCAAGAACGGAATTTGATAACTATACGGATTTTCAGATCTAATAGCAGAAAACAAAAGAATAGCTACAATACTCTAATAAATCATAAATTCTCAAAGAAAAAATGATGAGCACCCAATGAACTCAAAGACACTTAAACACATGCAAAAACAATCAAGGGCAACCAAAACTCAATGAATAAGTGTATGAAAGGTTTGGAGGTCAGATCCAACGAACTGAATAGATCTGGTAATGTGGTCAAGGATTACAAGATCGAGTGGGAAGATGGGGCATTGAAATTGCCCGCCACTACCAAGTCTCTCACTTGACTGATTTAGAACCCAAAATCAACAAAAATCAAACCAAACACAAACAAGCTGGGTCTAGGGTTCCCGTGGTTGTATCATGCAACACACAAAGCTCTGTCAATCAGACCAAATGACCAAAAATGGAGAAAGTTGTGCTAAGAACCAAGCAAGAAATGCTGGTGCACTCTGTTGTGATGCACCAGAGCGACATGTGCACTATGTACACATGTATATGGAGCCAGTGGCCTAGGGTGCAGTAGGGAAAAGGGTGCCAGAGGCGCATTCTGCTCACTGGAAATGAGTTCCAAGGGCACAGTTGTAATGTCCCCATTCAAATAAATCTCAAGAAGAGAAAATTCTACCAATCTACTAGTTTCCTAGGTTGGGGTGGAAACATTAGATTTGGAATAAGGAGACTAATAAACCCCAAATGGACATTAGATTGAAAAAATATATTAAATGGGGAATAAATAAATATTTAAGATAGGAAAATAAGGTGGCACTTGGTCATGAGGGCACATTGGAGGTGTGGGGCCCACTTAAGCAAGATTCCCCATGCCACATGGCATTCCACTCTCACCCATTCGAATCCAAGGTGGATTCCAATGTTCTTGGGGGATCTTGAAGGGAATAATACTTGGCACGACTCAATGAGGTCGAAATGTAGAGGAAGAGTAACTCCCATGGAAGAGGAAGAAGCATTTTGGAGCTAGTGGGACACTTGGGCTAGATTCCCTAGCTTCTATGACAACAATGATGAAGATGCTATGACACTTATGACAAAAATAAGACATGTTTGCTGAAATCTAACATATATGACATATCAGGGATAAAAATAGCCTTCAAGAGGGCGCACAAGGGAGTTAGGGCAGCCAAATATTCACCCATTCGAATTGGGTGAAGGAGGAGGCTAGGAATGGAGGGACAAGTGGCACACATTGGAATCTCTTCCTAATTCGAGTTGGAATGAATCTCATGGGTGGAATTCGAGTTAAGGAATCCTTTGGAAGTTTATAAAAGTTAGGAACAAAGAAGGAGACCATATTTTTATCATTTTTCATTTTTCATATTGGAGATCATAGCTTGTCCATGCTTGTGGAGTGTTTACTCTACTTGCCTTAGTACCAATTTTGAGGGTGAAAGATTCCCATCCTAATTGGAAATTGGAGAGGCCATTCATACCTTTTATTTGGAGCTACAATGGAGTCATTGGTTGCATGTTGAAGCTACAGAGATACTCGCGACATTCTCATCCTCAACTTGCTTCCACACCTTTCTCACTTTTCTCTTCATATTTTGGCTCTTGGAGGAAGGGCGCACTTGGTGAGATGATGTTCTCTTTGGGGGAACTATTGTGGCCCCATTTATATGTAATATGATGTATTTACTCTATATTTTTGTCTTAGAATATCCTCAGGTCGAACTACCAATTGAAACTATGTCAAAATACCAAACAATGTGTAAATGGTGCCATTTTCCTCATATCTTGTTATGGAAGCTTGAAGTTGCTTTATTTCGACTTGTATTAGCTCATATATGAGATTTTTATGATGGATGGAGAGTCATTAATGTATCAAATAATTTTCATATACGTTGCATAATCCTTTGGAACATAAATCTCGAATTTCATGGCAAATGGTGAAGTTTCCTATCATTTCCCCCTATGTGATGACATGTCCACAAACCTCTTATTTATGGGAGTTTCAAAAGCCTATAGAAACTGATTTATGATGCATTTGGGATTCCATTGAATTCCTTTAACAGTACCATGTATGTTTTCTTAAATTTGGGAAGGGCGTACAACATTTGGAAATCCATCTTTGTCCCCTACCCTTGGGGGTTTTGAACCTCGATTTGACTAGTAAGGTTCCCTATTTTTCCCTGATTGTGAATGAATGTTGTATAAGTGTTTTGAGAGCGTCCAAGCATCCATCAGCCTCATTTTTATGTCTTAATACCTTCCAAACACATTCAAACCCAATTTGGAAGCTTTTGGATCCATTTGGAAGCATTTGAGTTATTACTAGTCTAAGGGTCGAATTGGCCAAAAATTGCAATTTTTACTAATTTTTACAAATTCATTAAAAGGGACACTACAACAGTGGCACAGGGAATATACTACCCAGGTGCGCCGGGAGAACAACAAGTAGAAAAATTAAAAATATCTCCAATAATGAAAGATAATAGGTCTAATATTGATCCCAAAGAGAGTCAGGGCAAGCCAACATACTCTTTAATGACAAAATCCAAAGATGGGAGGGGTTCAAGAGGCTAGAAAATGGATTAAAAAAAATCAATGAAATAAAACTAAACTGAAATCAAAGCTATGTTCTTTCCCCAGTATGGTTGCCAGATTTGTTTACAGACAATCTACTCAGGCGGACTCAAGCAAGATCTCCCTAGTCCAAGTGGATCTAGAACAAATGAATACTGAATATAGCCTAGTACTTTCCTCGATCAATAAAGATGCAGGTTAACAAGTGGGTCACTTACTTGAAGTTTGCAAATCCTCTTCCTCTTTGTTGATCCAATGCTCCAGATCCTTTAGATCTCGAGCTGCAAAACCCTGTTGAACAAATGGAAACAAGCAAACAGTAAAGTCATATATAGGATATGAACTAATCTAAGCTAACAGTTAAGGAAGAAAGCTCTAAATATCATCAACACAACAATATTTATGGAAAGAGTTTGTATTACTGTAAATGATGGGAAATACATAGAAAAATATAGTCACAACCTAAGCCTCAACGCTGCGACTTCCATCCAACAAGCTAAGCCAAGCCTCCAAAGGATGGTGTTTTCCTCCCAAAGGATGAGTAGGGATCACCTAGGATAATTCCACCAGCATGAGAGTGCTATAGTCCTTCCTCACCTTCCAATGGAGAGAGGCTTCATATTTATAATTCCAAATGGGTAGAATAGGGTTAAGATTAAGGGGAGAGGTCTAAAGGATCTTCCCATTAGGTTAGGGGATCGAATACCAACCCTCCTAGTAACTAGGGATAGACCTCCATGTCACCAAGATTCGAGAATTCGCTCGAAGCTCCTTGTTATCGACATTAACCAACTCTGGCGCACTCTGCATAAAGACAACTGGCGACAGGAAGGGATCAACACAGGTTGCATAAAGGAAACACGAGCCACTGGCGCACTCTGCAGGAGAGCATCATGCGCCAGCCATTGTTTGACGCCTCTTGCTAGAAAGTAGGATGCGCTAGTGTAACTAGACAATGTGGAAACACAAGGAAAACAACTTGCTCTAGATGTTTTCAGCCAAGGAAAGTTTATAAATGAAGGCACAGAGTTGACACAAGACTCATGATGACGAGATTTTGGTGTAACAACAATGTAGTTTCTTCCTTGGTATCTGGAACAAAACAATAAAACGACATGGATATTACTGTCAAACTATGCCCAAAATTACCTGGAGCAAAATAGTAAACCACATGGGTATTACTGTCAAACTGATCTAAGCTAACACTTAAGGAAGAAAGCTCTAAATATCATCAACACAAAAATATTTATGGAAAGAGTTTGTATTACTGTAAATGATGGGAAATGCATAGAAAAAGATAGTCACAACCTAAGCCTCAATGCTGCGATTTCCATCCAACAATCCAAGCCAAGCCTCCAAAGGATGGCATTTGCCTCCCAAAGGATGAATAGGGATCACCTAGGATAACTCCAGTAGCATGAGAGTGCTATAGTCCTTCCTCTCCTTCCAATGGAGAGAAGCTTCATATTTATAAGGCCAAATGGGCAGAATAGGTTGAATATTAAGGGGAGAGGTCTAAGGGATCTTCCCATTCGGTTAGGGGATTGAATACCAACCCTCCTAGTAACTAGGGATAGAACTCCATGTCACCAAGCTTCGAGAAGTCGCTCGAAGTTCCTTGTTATCCATATTAACCAACTCTGGTGCACTCTACATAAAGACAACTGGCGTCGGGAAGGGATCAGGGTAGGCTGCATAAAGGAAACAAGAGCCACTGGCGCACTTTGTGGGAAAGCATCACTCGCTAGCCATGGTTTGGTGCCTCTTGCTAGAAAGCAGGATGCACCAGTGTAACTAGACAATGTGGAAACACAAGGACGACAACTTGCTCTAGATGCTTTCAGCCAAGGAAACTTCAGGAATGAAGGCACAGAGTTGACACAAGACTCATGATGATGATATTTTGGTGTAACAACAGTGTATTTTCTTCCTTGGTATATGGAACAAAACAATAAAACAACATGGATATTACTGTCAAACTATCCCCAAAATTACCTGGAGAAAAACAGTAAATGACCTGGCTATTACTGTCAAATTATTCCCATAATTACCTGGAGCAACAAACTGGCTATTACTGTCAAACTATACCCGGTATTACCTCTGAGAAAGATTTATAAATGTTTCGTAAATTCGCTGGAAGTTTAATTGCAGATCCAGCAGGACATCCCTCGCTCAACAAATGTCAAAATTCATCTCTAACCATCAAGGTCATAAGAATGATGCAGAATTTGCAACCCTAGCAGGCAAAACAATCCACTGGAAAAATGAGAAACAAAATACTTGTCCCTTTGTCCGTACCAATGTGAAAGTACAAAGAGTTTGTGTGCTCAGAGTGCTCGAAGAGGTCATAGTGTTTCTTCCCTAGTGTTTATAGAAAAGTGAGTGAATTTGCGTCCTCATTCCCCCTTCAGGCATGCCTTTTTCTGCATGGAAATCATTGCCCACGTGGTCTTTCCAGCAAAGACTCACATCCCATAAATTATTAAACTTTTTGTTTAGCCCTTCCACCAAACTATCGTTTTTCATGAAGGATAGTTCATAAAGTTTAAAAGGTAAAAATATTAAAGTATAATGAAAAAAATACTTTAAAGATCAAGTTAATCCTAAGGTCATGTTATAGCACCCCCGCAAGGTGTCGATAGCCCCCTTTCCTTCTCGCTGGTGAATTCATGGTCCCGTTTCTCTTTAGTTTTTGCCTCAGCCACAACCATTTATATTTTATATTATTTTTTCAAAATATAATTTATTCAACATTTTAGGCATTTAATCATCAAACTTTACATCATTATATCAAGGATCCAAAACCAGGGTATTACACTATATTTCTAGCTTGCTTGATATCACATGATTTTTCTTGCTTAAAATAAGTCTTCGTAGCTTGGCGAACCCTTCTGGTTCTCATGCTAGCCCTCTTCTCCACTAAAACGTCCTCCATGTTTCCCTTGACTTTCATAAGAGAAAAGCAACAAAATGTCACACAACAATTAAGGAAACCTTCTAACAAATTCACAGACCGAGAGAAGGAAATTGTTGCTTCTTCATATTTGTGGCTCCAACCACTCTGACCAATTTATGTAATTATATTGATATAGATGAATATTTTTTTTATAACAAAAATACTTAAGAAACTGTTGTTTCTTCATATTTGCGGCTCCAATCTAACAACTTAGGCACTCTAAATTCTGCTCCAGTCGTCAAGCTTCCCTTCGACATGCCTCACTATCTTCCAAAGGATTTATCTCATAAGTTCCCACAATATCCACTTCGCCTGTCATAATTCTCATCGTGCAAACCAACAATAGTAGAATACAATGGATCATGGGCACACATGGAGAGGATTTATGAAGGATGCAAATTAAATGGTATAATGTTTGGAATTGTTGTGTGAGATATGCCACCGCACAAATGATCTTCATGCTTCCCATATTTGAGATTCGATTCAAAACTGAGAGATCGAGAGGGACCATTGTGAAACTATTTGATGATCATGAGTGAATCTCCAAATATCATTAAACAATAAATTGCCAACAACAAAACAATTTCCAAACCATGATACAAAGCATAAAATTCAGCGTAAAAATATTTTTAAAAATGTTGGTATTTTTTTTTTTTTGAGTTGAAATGTATGAATAGACAAATTACTCCCAAGTAGCCACACAATTTAAAAACCTACATTATTGTTTTTAAAGACCATACATTTAAAACTTGAATATTTTCATTTAAAAAAATGGCACACAATTTTCCTTGAATACATCCAATGCATAATGTTTTAGAGTACCAAAGCATTTGTGTTTTTGCCCATGTTATCTTGTTTATTGTTTTTGCTGCTATATTGTTCACTGTTTTTTATCCATTGTTTTGTTGCTATCATATTCACTGCTTTCATCTTGGAACCAAAAACCACAGGGAAAATACGATTTTTCAATCTTCAATTTCTCATTTGAATGAAGCGGCTTTCATAAGCATAAAAGTGGTAGGGAGACACTTTCGCTCTCAAGGTTAGTGGCCGATCCAATGGAAATGCCAGTTGACTAATGTTCTTTTGAGCTAACTTTGTATCACTAGTTGGGTGCATACAATTAACTCGAATGCCCATCTTTCCCATTAATGGAATCCTCCTACTATTAATGTGGGTATTCCACTTCAAAGATAAAAAATGGGTTTACAAACTTCAGCTACCTAAGACATCTCAACCAAATATAAATGTTGATATACAAATGTATAAATGAAATAAATAAAAGTATTAAGATCAAAATTTCAATCTAAGAATATGTTACTCAATTTAGATTTAAATATATAGTTTTCAATATACAACTTGGGTGGGTCTAAGGGTTAAGAACATGTCTTTCCTTGTAAGAGGTCGCATGTTCAAATATTGAGGGGTTCAAAGGAGTTAACATCAAATATTGAGGGGGTTCAAATGATTGGGCATTGAAGTTTAATTAATCTAAGAACTAGACCCTAGTTGGCTCTAGTCTAACCACCTCCACAAATATAAATTTTTCAATCTCTAAAAATTTAAGTTTTGGTGTTTGTTTGATGCTTATTTTAGTATCAATTCCAACCTTTGTTTCTCGGCCTCTCTTTCATAGATATTTTTGTTGCTAAAAGATAAAGAGATTTAGTGATATTATAAATGTGAAATTGGACACCATGCAATGTTAGAAATTTGTGTGTTACTCTTGGTTCCATAAAGACCACGTTGCTTCCATGCACACACCTAAGCATTAACAAAAACAAAACAATACAAATAATAAGCTACAAGTGCTTATCCTGTAAAAAGGACATCCCTGAATAGACTTCTAAGGTTCCAACTTCTAAGCCAAGAAATATGGTTGTTTTTCCTAATTAGAAAGTGATTCGCATGTTTTTATAGTTTCTTCACTCTCCTTACATGTGCACATGCAACATCTACTTACATATGTAGAGGAAATATTTTCACACAATGTAACTTCTTGTCTCATAGGCCTTGAATTCATGACCAATTGAAGTCCCAAAGGCTTCACATTATAAAAGATAGAAATACTAGGATCTGTAGAATTGCATATAGGGACGAGCTCATCAAGACACCATCTTGATTGGGCATATGTGGGAGATAAAATGGTGATATGGAAGGAGATGGCGCCTTCAATTTGGGGAGATGATAAAGGTTACAATTTGTGTGAAAGAAGGTCATAGTATATATGGCTAGCAACGATTTATTTTATGTATGAGCTAGGATGATTGATGAACACATAATTTGCAGGTCTGCCATTGAACACAAAGCACAAATACAATTACAAAAATAATAATAACAATAAGAAGACAATATTGAGAAATGTATTGATTAGTAGGTTCAAGATTGCTTGAAATTTTGGTACCCTTCCAAGTGAAATCTATAATCTAGATATAAAATATGCAACAAGGGCCAATTGGTAAGGATTTTTTATCACATTCTTAGTAGCTGGGGGATACTACCTATTTTTTCTGATCAGATGTTAGTTTCGAGCATAGTCCTTACACTTGAGATAGATGAACATCAAAGGTTATCTTTGGTCCAGATGATCATATATTATTTTCAACAACTAAATTATCTAGGGGCAACAGTGTGGGGCCACCCTAGCTACTTTGAGCCCTCTTTATGACATCCCTTGTTAGGCATATTCAGACCTTAGTTCACTGAAGAAGAATAATTAGTTGGATGTACTTTTTCTTTGCCATGCAGATACTATGGCGATGGTACATATAGATTACAGGTGCAGTAGCAAGTTATGAGTAGGTAAATGGCATGAGGTAAATGATGGATTTCATACTTGTATTGGTAGAATGACTATGCTACGTTGTTGTCATGCATTGGTGATCATTATTTTATTTTGGTTGTTGTAGTTGGGATTGCACTTGGAGTGATATAGTGACTTTTGTGTTAAGTTTATTTTGCATGATTTTTTTTGGGTTAATCCATATGCAAAGTATAGATCAATTCCCCCTCTCCTGGTTCCACATCATAGTCTTAATCCACCCTTCCATTGTTTCTGTTTGATTCTTAAAATCCCTTGACTTGGACTTGACCGATAGAACTGAGGATCTCCCCCACAGTGACCTCTTTGATTGGATAGCCTCCATGTTTTCTTATGTCTCGGCTCTTAAGTGTGTGGCTTTGTCTTCAGTCCTGTCGATCTCTTTCGTTTTGCACCCATTATGATTGAGTGCAGTAAGGTTGGATTATGTCACTGGAAGTATATTCCCTAGACTCGAAGCAAGTACTCCCAAAACTGTGATACTCTTAAAAGTCCCTGAAATTAGTTAGTTGCTAAATGGGTAGGTACTCATCCTTTATATGATGTTCCACCTACTTGCCCGTAAAAAGGCATTATTGTGGAAACTCTGTCAGGGCTATGGACGATCGCTAGTAGTGGAGCTAAGGTCATGGTAATATTGGGGCTCACAAGGCTTTCCAGGTCGGGTACGTTTTAGTCATGAAGCTAACTGAAGGAAAATCAAATGTGAAAAATGTGCTTCACTGATACATCCAAAGAAATGCAAAGTGAAAATCAAATGCCATGAAATAAGTAAATGGGGGGCTTGTTAGAGTTGAAAGGATTCCTTTCAAGCACTTTATCCATTTGTGAGACACCATCGATCCCTATTGTTCGCTACTCCAACAAATGTCATAATGGCCCCATAAATCATAGTTCTTCGAAGGTGAATTAAGTCTATCCAAAAGTCAAACCTCACTTTGACCAAAGCCGCTATTGTACTACTTTCCACCTCACCTAGGAGAGAGAAAGGGGATTGATCTATAGTTTACATTTGTGGTTAATGTGAATTGAAATATGCATCTGGAACTATTGCTTCTGTTGCTTAATTATATTGAGTAATTGTCCTACTTTTTCTTCTCTTTTGAATTGATCACCATTGTCTGGCATGACTTAGCACTTAGTTGTCTTTTAATACTTGTTATGATAAGTGAATTAACACCTCTTGCATGCAGTAGTGATTAGTTTTATGCTCAGTTTCATTTTTGGTCGGTTTTGACTTGGTCAATGGGTCAATCATGTAGCGGGACCCCACTATAGGTTGTTAGTGTTCATCATAGTGCCTTGGGAGTCCAATTGGACTGTTCCATGGATTAGATTGCGGAAAATTGACTTATTTCATCATTTTTGTAAAGTGAACATAAATAATTAAGCCAATTTTTAATTAAGAAATGGAAAATTATTCATAGAGGATATGATAGATTGCTCCAGGGTGTACGAGTAGTGGATCCTAGTGGATTTGATGTTTCTAGATCCATCCATGTAGTCATATTATCATTTTGGGTAAAGGAAGAGTCAATTATAAGCTTTTTGAAGACTTATGGAGACTTCCAACTATACATTAATTAATTTATAAAGTGACCAAGGTATGATATGTGTGACAAGGTACTAATGAATATCAAGATGTGACTTGGGTTATGGTGGCATGGACCCCTAGATGTTATTGGATGACTTTCATGACAAAGCTTCATGTCATCATAGCATGAGCTTCAGTTCCCCCATGAGGACATCTTTCTCCCTAGGAGGGCGACTTTCACTATGACTGACTTATGTATCATGTTAAAAGTTAATTTTAAGTTGTAAAATCATTCCCTATGGATGAATTGACCCCCCTAGGATGATACATGATGTATTATTGGTGTATCTTATGATTTGTATCTTGGGCTTAGGAGGTAATTGGCCCCCCTCATTTAGGATTTGAATTTTTCCAACTTGATCCATGTACTAGTGAGAGATTAAATCTCCACCATTGATATTTTCTTTTTATTTTTTAATCTCAACCATCGATAAAAAAGTTGGTTAGGGATTTAGCTTCTCTCTTAGCTATAAAAGAGAGGGAGCTCCTCATTTGTAAATGAATTTTGAATCTTAGGGAAATAATAGAATTTGTCTCGTGGCTCAATTTTCTTGTATCTTGGGATGAATGTCGATTTTTTACAAGCGTTACTTGAGAAGAGGAAGAATAAAATCTATTTGGCGTTCTTGAGCTTTGGGATGAACTCTTATAGCCATCCCAGATCAAGTAAGTATTTCATTTCAATTTGAAAAATTCTCCATACCATTTGTCAACCAAAACCGAAAAATAAAATTTTCATTTTACATTTTTGCAAATTGTATTTCTATGTGAAGAAGCCAAATTCTCTTTGGCGTAGTTACATTGCTTTTTTGGGCATCTTCTTTTGCCCTAGGCATCACCTTGAGACCATAATGATTTGGTTTGAGCTTCATTCCCATTAATAAAATAATTTTATTTTTCCAAACCAAATCGTATTTTGATTTTTTTTGAGTCATTTTGGGCCTTTGGGATCTCTACGAATTCATTATAAACCGCAGCGATTTCATTTATTATTCATTTGGAATTTTTCTCCCTTCGCGTTGAAGATGAATCTATTGAAGAAGGGCCATTTTCCCGAAGAGTTTCAAATTCAAATGCATTCAGTGTCTCTTTAAACCATTTCGAGGTCGATTTCGAGCCATTCATCATTGATTTGGTAATGGTTTAGGAATAAAATGAAATCATTGTAAGTGTGGAAGCCATTTCTCTTGGAGAGGGGCCGATTTTTATCTTGGATTAATTTATTTTACATTTGGGCACCTTCATAAACCCTCTTAAACTCATTTCGACCATAAAATCCTCTCTCATTTAGCATTTATTCAATAAAAGTGATTTCAACTTAAGGATTGTGTGTTGAATTTGTTGTTCTTTTGGGTCACCATATTTTACCCTAGGGTGTCAGCTTTGGTCCATAGCGAATAGATTTGTAACTTTAATTCTTCATTTGTTTGGAATTTTCAATTTCTCCCTAGGGTTTTGAGGTTGTTTTTCCAGTTGCGAGGCCTATTTTTATCATCATTCTCGCTCACGGATTCTTTGAATCCATTTTCCCATCCAAAAGTACCGTTCTCTTCAAAAGCTAAATTGTCCTTAGGATTTGAGGTCGTCTTCACATAGAAGTGTTTGACATCTTGCTTGTGCTAACAAGTTTAAGTGTAAATTGAGCAAGTCGTTTAGAGATAGCGTGTGTCCACTTTAATATCCATATTTACTTGTTAAAATTCCTTTGTCCCATATTTCCTGGATCCAAAAGGTTGAACCTTTATCTGCTAAGTTGGATTGCATATTCATCATCTTCCCAAAACCTCAACCAATCCACAAAATCATAGCTCAACACTATTTCCAGGATCTTCGAATCACCTATCAGGGTACCTTGTCCATTAAAGTATCAAATCATAGATAAGTTCCTTGTAGCAGTAAAAGGAGTTTGGCCTTTGGTTGAACTTGGGTCTCCCCCATAACTAGCTTGGTTCACCCTTAGTGTCATAGGTAGCATAAAGTGACGAGAATCTTAGCCGGAGTGACAACCAATACATCTTTTGGGAGGCAGGATCCTCGAGGGTCACAACTTTAGAAACCATCTTTGGAAGGGAAGTAGTATCCAGCATGTAGTATTTTCTGGTTCGTAGCCATCCCAGAAAGGTGACTATCACATGCCCTAGAGTGATAATCATTCAAAACTTGTTCAGCCTCCTCGTGGGTCAGACATCGTTGGAGGATAGAATCAACACCACAACGGTATAAGGTATCACCAATGATCAAGTAGTACTTGGCATGGTGGCATATACGACGACGGTCATCACGAGATAGTTGAGGGTTGAATCATTGGGTTTGGAGATACAAAGTGATATCCCCATACCATGGGTCAGAAGTATTGATGATAAAAAAGGACTCGTCGGGTAAAGAGTCCATATGCTCAGATTCCGTATCAGTACAGGGAAGATCGCAGATAAGATCCGCAAAAACCAAAGACTTTTTAGACTTATCCTTCTCAAACTGGAGGTTGAATTCTTAAAGAATGACGATCCAACGTGAATACTTTCCCCCTAGTACCTGACGTGTGAGGACGTGGTACATAGGGTTAGAGTCAGCAATGATGGTGGTAGTGCAGAGGAGGATGTAATGGTAGAACTTTTGGACAACAATGACTGTTGCGAGAGCTAGTTTCTCGACATGTGAGTAACAAGTTTCGGGATCAAGAAGACCCTTACTCAGGTAGTATATCACATGTTCCTGGGCGTTGTTGTCTTCCTGGAACGAGACCATGGAAATCGTGGTAGTGGAAGCAAAAAGATAGGGGATGTAATCCTTGTAGTAATTGGGCGGTTGCAAGACGGGGGCATGAGTGATGGCATGCTTTAGGTTGTCAAAGGATTGTTGGGAATAATCGTCCCAAATGATGGGACGCCCTTCTTTAACAGCCGCATGTAGCCCTGTGTCTTCTCAGCGAAATTACAGACAAAATGCCTTAAGTAGTTTTCCTTCCCCTGTAAACTTTGTAATCTGAGTATGTCGGTGGGGCGTGGAAGAGCGATGATGGCTTCCACCTTTAGGGGATCAATACAGATCCCATCTTTGGAAATGATGAAGCCTAGGAGGCATATGGACTCGACACAAAATATGCACTTGTGAGGGTTTAGACGGATATTATATCGTCTACATTTGAGAAATACGGTCGTCATATGATCTATGTGGAACTCATGACGATTTGAATGAGAAGGGAGATCATAGAGATATGGCTCCATAAAGTCCTTCACGTCATGAAAATCATATGACATATCCCGCTGGAATGTAGCACCAGTATTTTTAAGACCAAAAGGTAGTTTGCGATATGCAAACGTACCCCACGGGCAGATTAAAGCAATTTTATGTTGATCAGCCAGGTGGACAATTTGATTATAGCCAGAAAAGCCATCCATAAATGAGAATATGACGCTCCCAGCGCAGTTGGCGATGATTTGGTCGATTAATGGGGTAGGGTAGTTTTCCTCGGGACAAGCCTTGTTGAGGTCCCTGTAATCGACACAATCCCTAATGGTGCCCTACTTTTTGGCAACAACGACGACATTAGAGACCCATTCTATCAAGGGGACAGGGTAGATGAATCCAACCTTCAACAACTTTTCAATCTCAGCCTTTATAACCGCAGTCTTCCGAGGGTGCACTGGACGTGACTTTTATCGGATGGGCTTAGCCTCGGGATAAGTTTTGATCTCATGAACAACAATGGCAGGATCAATCCCGAGCATTTCCTTGTAGCTCCATGCAAATACGTCCCGGAATTGTTTGAATAAGGCCGTGTATAAGGAAATCTATTCAGGGGAGCATTTGTGGCCTATACGAATATGTTCCATGACTCCATGTGTTGCCGAGATGTCGATCGATATGGTAGGTTCAATGTTTTCCAAGTTACCCTTAGTTACCGTATCGCAAGTGAGGATAGGAGATTGGGGGTAGGGAACGACATCTGGCGATATGAGGCTTTCAATGTGGTTCTCCATGGAATTTAGCGGTGGGAGGAAAGACCATCGATGGTGGAGGTATTCCCATGGGGGTTCATCCACGCTCATGATCTCCATGATGGACTTGTCAGAATGGAAAGTCCAGAGGAGAGGATCGGGGTGGGATGAAAGCTGCTGTAAAGTTGGAGAATAAGATGTAGATGCTAGTGAGGAGTGGTCATCTGATGTCGATTGGATATCCTAGTATGTAGATTCCGCTAGTGTGAGAGGCATGACATCTCCAATCTATTCCAATGTGTCAAGCGCGGACATGAACCATTGGTCATTGGAGCTAGTTGGTGATGGGATAATAGAGGAAATCATGTTCATTGTGGCAACATGGGAAGGGGGTCCGGTGATGGAAAGAGTCCCATGAGGGATGAGTCCTACCCCTAAACTCTCATATATCTGGGATGAATGAACTAAGAGGGGTACATTGTCTCCAAGGTGAGTAGTGGTGTCCAGTGTACAGAAATCCAGTTGGTCGATGGTAACGATTTTCCCTTGGTGGGGAAAATGTACAATGCGGAATATGGAAGATGCGACCGTAGTCATGGCATAAAACCAATTACGACCAAGGAGTAGATTATAGTCCAATGGGGCGGAGACTACTTCCACATTGATGGAAACAGTATTTCCCCCCAGCTCTATAGCCAAAGCTTGTAACAACCCGTGTGCTTGGAATCCACTACCGTCGAATTATTTCAAAGTGGTAAGGGAGTGGTTCAACTCGGGAGAGCCAACGGCTCGCCAACAGGATAATGACGTTACCGAGGTGGATGCTCCTTCATCTAACATAGTACGATGGATGCTTTTTCCAACAACATTGGTAACAATTTGGAATGCAAGTTGGTGGGAAAGTATCGGTTTGAAGTACTGGAGTCAAAACATAATAGTGTTCGAGCAATCAGGGTCTACAACGCTGATAGCAGCAAGGAGAGTCTTGCGCTGATTAGGAAAGTTTTGCAAGACTTCCAATGTCGACATAGAACAAGGGGCTTGCGCTAAGTCCTCTACAATATTGTAACTTTGAGCATCCTGAGCATTAGGATTGAAAATAAATTTTCTAATCGTGCTCTTGGGTGGACGTAGTATTGACTCAAAGGAGGGTTTCTCAATTGTGAGAGAACCTTACGGTGGGGGAATGTCTGATGTAGAGGTGGAATCTTTTTCAGTATTACTTCCACTAGATTCCTTAATTGGGACCGAGTCATAAGAACGTGATCGAGTGCTCAAGTTCACAGTTTCACTACGCATCATGAGAACATGAGCAGTAGAGGATGATTCTCCTTGAGAAGGAGAAGGTTGTTGCACGATCATCTCTTGTTGTTGAGTGGGGAAGGGATCAGTTAAAACTGTGGGTGTCGGGTTCCCTTTTAGGAACTTTTGGACCTCGTCTCGATGTGGGCATTCTTTGGTAAAGTGGTCGTCACCGCACAGTAAACATGGATACTTAACCTTCCGCTTAGCTTTGGTGGGGTCAGGATTATTCTGTTTGTGTTCTTGTTGATGAGAAGACTTTTTGTTTTTCCCCTTGTTCTTCTTTTTACCATCGGATTTCTGAGGTGAAGCAGATTGGACTGAATTCACTTCATCGGTGGAAGCAGGTCTGGGTGATCGGTTGGTGTTGTTCCCAGGATGGGGTGGGGATGGAGTGGAACTAGCATGACTATGTGGTCCATTGGATTGAGAAACATGCTGGTTTTGAATGGAACTGATGATGTCGTCGACATGAGGTCCT
Organism: Larix kaempferi; assembly: GCA_027924585.1. Lineage (NCBI taxonomy): Eukaryota > Viridiplantae > Streptophyta > Pinopsida > Pinales > Pinaceae > Larix > Larix kaempferi. The sequence continues at coordinate 29,595,821 of BSBM01000372.1, forward strand.
GGGGGTGATTTTGTTGGGTCGTAGGTAGGGCGGGGTGCGTCAGGGACAGTATCATATAGAGTGCCAGATTGAGCGTAGACTAAGTCTAATTACTGGGCACGTGCTATAGCTTGTTCTCTGGTGACGACCCCACCCATAGCGACATCTCTGGCCACGACGAAGAGGATGGATTTAGTAAAACAATCTGCAAGGAGTTGGTCGAGATTGGGAGCTTTAATCAAACGTCGTCTCTGCCTCCACTCGTGAATATGATCAAAGATATGAGTGGCAATAGTTTACTCGGAGAGAGGTCAAAATATCTGTACCGGTCTCGTAATGGATTGGAAACTGAAAATGTGTCAAAAATGACATGGCCAAGGATCAAAAATCAGGAAAAGAGTGTGGTGGTAATTCGATGTACCACTTGGCGGCAATGCCAGTGAGGGTTCACTGGAATAATCGTAAACGGATGGAATCATCCATTAGGGAGTTAGACGAACACCACAAATGATAAGTCACTACATTGCTTTGGGATCCTCACCCAGTTTTCTGTCAAACTTAGGGTGTCATATGGTAACTTCACCGGAATAGCTGGCCAATTAGTTCCATGATAGATTGGATCGTTAGTCAACCATGATAAATATGGAAAATCAAGTGTGGCCAGAAAGGGTAATTGTTGGTTGGACTATGGATACTAGTAGTACTAATATGGCATCAGTATACTAGTAGGAGGGTGGACTGATTGGTTGTAGGGTCCTCTCGTAGGAAATTGGCCATATGGGGGTGGGCTGCTGGGGTTGGGAGGGGGACTTAAAGGAGGTCCACCTCTGCCAGAATGAGATTGATCGCCACCGAAAGGTGGGGGCCCACCGCATCCATGGTAAGGTGGTCCTCCACCGAAAGGTAGGGGTCCTCCTCCTCCATAGTGGGGTGGTCCTCTGCTGGAAGGTGGGGGCCCTCCTCCTCCAAAATTGGGTGGTCCGCTGTCGTAAGGCGGGGCTCCTCCTCTTCCTGAATGGGGTGGTCCACCGCCGTAAGGAGAGGGTCCTCCTCGTCTAGAATGGGGTGGTGGTGGACGAGATGGTGGTCGAGGTGGCAAGACAGATGGTGGAGGTGTTGGGGGTGCCCCATCGGTTGGAGGTCCGGTCGGTGGGACATAATGGTGCCACCATGGGGTATTCGAGTTTCCAGGGTAGGGTAATCCAGGAAAAATATTTCTTGGATATTTTTGTCCAATATTGGTGTTATGATGTCCTGGAATAATGTGTCACCATGGGGGTTGGGTCCAAATGTATGGACCCCCATATGATGTGTCCATGTGGGTTGCCCGATGGTTGGAAGAGGACAACCAACCATACTATAACTTGGATGAGAAGTGTAGCCTCCACTCATAGTATGACTTCCGACTGGGTGATGTATGACTTCCTACTGGGTGATGTCTCCCAGTCAGGTTAGGTCCACCAACTAGGGGTTTCCACTCAGTCGAAAGTTTTCCACATTTTGGAATGTGCACGGTGACCAAATGCTGACCACTAATGACAGGTTAACTCGTGACCAAGGGTTGACTGCTAATGAAATGATCACTTCATTTTCTCATAGAGAGGTGTAATTAATTCATCGTTAGGAACCCAACGACGAGGTATGGTTTCTTCCATAGGAATTGACCCAAAATCAAAGACATGCCAACCTAGAGATGTGTCCCAAAAAGATACGGACATACCAAATGTTGTTGATATAGATTCTTCTTGGGGTTGATTGAAGATCCAGTCTGCGGCTCCAGGATTTCCATCCATCGAATGATGGAAGGATGTGTCATATGAGGTAGGTTGTTACCCTATCGAAAGTCCCGTGGGATCAACGACAGGTGGATTGAGGGGAGACAGGTAGTTCGTTCTTGACTCTAAAGTGGAGGTCTCTTCCTCACGTGACATAGACATAGTAGGTTGATCCATTCTTGCTCCCGAGTTCTCCTCCTGGTTAAGGGGATATTTAGGTGGAAAATTCAAAATCCTTTGGGATCTTCTCAAAGGTTGATTGACCAGTTTGGCCGAATCAAAATTTCTCCTAAGTGTAACCTATAAAAAGAGAAAAAATGCAATCCAAAATCTACACAGGCTAAAGCCGCAAGCAAACTTATGTGACAGGTGGGGATTCAAAATTATGGAACCTCAAAGGATACTCAAGGCAGCGCAACTCACGATATACCACAGGGTCCAATAGTTATACTCGGCCCAATCTTTTAGAGCACTAACCAGGGATGATTAGGACCGTACCCCTGATCGTATAACCCGACTACCTGAAGCACGTGCGTAGTATCTCCTCGAGTGCTGTTCTCGGTGTATTCCACGCCAAGACGACCAATAGGTTAACTCAGTTGGTATATGAATCCTAGAAGTGTCTCTTGTTATACGTAAGGTACGTGGGAGCTCAAATCCGTAGTGGCGTTGTCTAATGCAAAACCGTACAACAAGATCCTTCTGATATACTACCGAGTATGTGAAGTACCTTTCTATATACCCAAGGGTACGTGAAAGGCCGTTTGCTATATTGGTTGGTACGTGGAAGAACTGTAGGCCCCCAGGATGCAGTGCAGGCAAATAATGACAACTTCCACGCTCAACGACGCCGGAACATGTCACTAACTTATCACACAAGTTACTAGAAATTTTTAACCTAACACTACTGCAAATTTGATCTTTCGCGGTTAGGTGAATGCATGGAGTGTAGACAGGAATTTAAACAAAATGCAAACCTAATCTATGTGCACAATGCAATTTTTTTCTTTTTTGTTTCGATGAAATCTAAGGTAAGGAGAAATTCCATTGTTTCCGATGGTTAAAAAAAGACAAGTACCCCTATAACTCAAAATCAATTAAAAAGACAAATGAAGCACTCTTTTCACTATGGCAACAAAAATCACAAAATAACAAACACCAAATTGTAAATATAATTTTTATTTTTCTGTCTTTTCAAACTAGAATGAATCTAAGCAATAATGAAAAGAAAGAATTCCTTCCTAGAATGCAATAGACCTAACTTTCCACAATAATGAACTAAAAAGCACAATGAAAATCAAAGATGCAAAGAATCTTTCAATTTTTTGAATACTTCATAAAAGTTTGAATCCTCTTAGGTTTTCAAAGAAATGATTGACTATTCTTTCACAACTAAGAAAATAGAATCAAGCGATTGTCTTTCCAAACTTTCTAAAGATTTATAAATGACAATATCCAAAGCATGAGAAATTCTACAATGGCCTCCAAGCAATGAACTTGAAAACAAAAATAATGAAGCACTTTTGGTTTTCCAATGCATGTATCAAGAACGAAATTTGACAACTATAAGGATTGTTCATTACTCCACAGTTTTGTAAATATAAATGGAAGGAAATCTGCGGAAGATTTTTTCAATCGATAGTTTCGAACCTTTCAAGCAGGTTTTGAAAGGTTCGAAATTGTCGTTTGAAAAAATCTTCCACAGATTTCCTTCCATTTATAACTATAAGGATTTTCAGATCTAATAGCAGAAAACAAGAGAATAACTACAACACTCTAATAAATAAGAAATTCTCAAAGAAAAAATGATGAGCACCCAATGAACCCAAAGAAACTAAAACACACACAAAAACAATCAAGGGAAACCAAAACTCAATGAATAAGTGTATGAAGGGTTTGGAGGTCAGATCTAACGAATCGAATAGATCTGGTAATGTGTTCAGGGATTACAAGATCGAGTGGGAAGATGGGGGATTGAAATTTCCCGCCACTACCAAGTCTCTCACTTGACTAATTTAGAACCCAAAATAAACAAAAATCAAACCAAACACAAACAAGAAGGGTCTAGGGGTCCTGTGGTTGTATCATACAGCACACAAAGCTCTATTAATCAGACCAGATGACCAAAAATGGAGAAAGTTGAAAGTTGTGCTAACAACCAAGCAAGAAATGTTGATGCACTCTGTTGTTATGCACCAGAGCGACATGCGCACTATGTACACAGGTATATGGCGCTAGTGGCGTAGGATGCAGTCAGAAAAAGGGTGCTAGAGGCGCATTTTTCTCACTGGAAATGAGTTCCAAGGGAACAGTTGTAATGTCCCCATTCAAATAAATCTCAAGAAGAGAAAATGCCACCAATCTACTAGTTTCCTAGGTTGGGGTGCAAAACATTAGATTTGGAATAAGGAGACTAATAAACCCCAAATGTACATCAGATTGAAAAAATATATTAAATAGGGAATAAATAAATATTTAAGATAGGAAAATAAGGTGGCACTTGGTCATGAGGGCACATTGGAGGTGTGGGGCCCACTTAAGCAAGATTCCCCATGCCACATGGCATTCCACTCTCACCCATTCGAATCCAAGGTGGAGTCCAATGTTCTTGGGGGATTTGGAAGGGAATAATACTTGGCATGACTCAATGAGGTCGAAATGTAGAGGAAGAATAACTCCCATGGAAGAGGAAGAGGCATTTTGGAGCTAGTGGGACACTTGGGCTAGATTCCCTAGCTTCTATGACAACGATAATGAAGATGCTATGACACTTATGACAAAAATCAGACATGATTGCTGGAATCTAACATATATGACATATCAGGGCTAAAAATAGCCTCCAAGAGGGCGCACAAGGGAGTTAGGGCATCCAAATATTCACCCATTCGAATTGAGTGAAGGAGGAGGCTAGGAATGGTCAAGGGACAAGTGGCACACATTGGAATCTCTTCCTAATTCGAGTTGGCATGAAGCTCATGGGTGGAATTCGAGTTAAGGAAGCCTTTGGAAGTTTATAAAAGTTAGGAACAAAGAAGGAGACCATATTTTTATCATTTATCATTTTTCATATTGGAGAGCATAGCTTGTCCATGCTTGTGGAGTGTTTACTCTACTTGCCTTAGTACCAATTTTAAGGGTGAAAGATTCCCATCCTAATTGGAAATTCGAGAGGCCATTCATACATTTTATTTGGAGCTACAATGGATTCATTTGTTTCATGCTGAAGCTACAGGGCTGCTCGTGACATTCTCATCCTCAACTTGCTTCCAGACCTTTCTCACTTTTCTCTTCATATTTTGGCTCTTGGAGGAAGGGCGCACTTGGTGAGATGATGTTCTCTTTGGGGGAACTCTTGTGGCCCCATTTAAATGTAATATGATGTATTTACTCTATATTTTCAGCTTAGAATATCCTCAGGTCGAAATACCAATTGAAACTATGTCAAAATACCAAACAATGTGTAAATGGTGCCATTTTCCTCATATCTTGTTATGGAAGCTTGAAGTTGCTTTATTTCGACTTGTATCAGCTCATATATGTGATTTTTATGATGTATGGAGATTCATTAGTATCTTGAATAATTTTCATATACGTTTCATAATCTTTGGAACATAAATCTCGAATTTCATGGCAAATGGTGAAGTTTCCTATCATTTCCCCCTACGTGAAGACATGTCCACAAACCTCTGATTTATGGGAGTTTCAAAAGCCTATAGAAATTGATTTATGATTCATTTTGGAGCCCATTGAATTCCTTTAACAGTAACATGTCTCTACTCTGAAATTTGGGAAGGTTGTATAGAATTTGGAAAACCATCTTTGTCCCCTACCCTTGGGGGTTTTGAACCTTCATTTGACTAGTAAAGTTCCCCATTTTCCCTTGATTGTAAATGAATGTTGCAGAAGTATTTTGAGAGTTTCAAAGAACCAAAAACCTCATTTTTATGTCTTAATACATTCCAAACAAATTCAGACCCAATTCGGAAGCATTTGGAGCCATTTGGAAGCATTTGAGTCATTACTAGTCTAAGGGTCGAATTGGCCAAAAATTGCAATTTTTCCTAATTTTCACAAATTCATTAAAAGGGACACTACAAGTGGTTTCATAGAATGGTCCTTGTGCCTTATGTGATTGACCATTAATGAGTACAAGAATTCAGGGACCACCCTCAGGATTTGAAACTGAAAGTACTTTTGTTGAAGAGGAAGAAGTAGGAACAGAAGGCAATGGGGGAAAGTATTTTCTCAAAGACATGACCTCATAATCGACCTCATGAATTTCAGAGTTCAGCAAGGCCTACTACAGCTAAATTTATTGAGGCCAAAGAATAACCTAACACCCAATATGACATGCAAGAAGTTATAACAGAATGGCAAAAATTGAGTGAAGATTGTACAAGGACTCTACCATTTGATCAATACTTTATTGTCTCAAACAAACTCAAAATGAGGGAAGGTAATAGGACTCCCTTTTAGAATAAAGAATTGAATTATGCCATAGGTAAAATTCCCCTTCCTAATTTTGATGGCTCATCTCAAAGTTCTGCAAATGATTGGGTACAAAAACTAGATGTGTATTTTCAGTTGAATCCAATGGTTGAAGAGGATGCTCTAAAAATGGCTATTTTGCATCTCGAATGGTAAGCCAATGATTGGTGGTTCCATGGAATTAAAACTTTGGGACATGATCAGGTTACAACATATAAAGAATTTGTTTACATGGTATTGGAAATATTTGAGAAAAAAGACCCAGAAATTCCTTTCAAAGAACTAGCCCAATTGAAGCAAGTTGGAACCCTTGCTGAGTACATGTTGTAATTCCAAAAACTATCAGTTAAGGTGGATGATATATCTATGGTAATATTAGTGTTTCTCTTTACTGAAGGTTTGGATGAACCTTTGAAGGGTTTATTTAAGGCCCCCAAACCTACTTCATTGAAAGATGCCATGAACTTGGCAAGAGATCTGCAAAATGTGCTACCCAAGACAAGGTTTCCTCCCAAGCCCAACTTTCCTTCCAAATTCATATTTGAAAAGAATCCATGGAAAAATGATGCATTTGGAAAGGATAAGAAAGAGGGACCAAACAAGGAATAACTCAGAATAAAGAAACTATGTTACACATGCTTCCAACCATGGGTACCAGGGCATAAATGTGCTAAGGGGAAAGCACAATACATTGAAGTATTTTCTGATAATCATGATTATGAAGGGGATATGGAGGAAAAAGGACATATTTCAGATCAAGAAGAGTGATATGACACAGAAGAAGAAGGGATACAAGAATAATATTATCCTTCATCTGACAAAGGGAGAATGGCAGTGCTTTCAGGAGTGCCTCATTTTCACACTATTCGATGCAAGGGAGTGGTACACGGACAAAGGGTCTTGGTATTGGTAGATGGAGGATCCACATATAACTTCATTGATGAAACCATGGTGGAGAGGATAAAGCTACCTACTGAACCATTCGATAGATTCACAGTCATCATTCCAGGTCACAATACTATGGAGTGCAAAACATGGATTCCAAAGCTACAACTCACCATAGGTACTTACACTTTTTCTGATAGCTTTTATGTGTTTGATGTTGCTGATAATAATGTGGTATTGGGAGTGAAATGGTTGTGGTATTTGGGTTGAAAGAAGTTTTATATGTTGGGAACATCATTGGGAAAGATGGCGTGAAGGTTCACTTGGAAAAAATAAGAGCTATTCTTGAATGGCCATCACTCAAAAACATCACATCATTGAGAGGCTTCATTGGAATATGCACTTACTATAGAAATTTTGTGAAAGGGTTCTCCAAATTGACTGCTCCACTTACTGATTTGACTAAGAAGGATGCTTTCAAGTGGGATGAAGAGTCTGAAAAGGTTTTCCAAAAAATGAAAGAGGTAATGAGTAGTTGTCCAGTACTTTCATTACTTGATTTTTCTAAACCATTTGTCTTGGAATGTGATGCATCAGGAGAAGGGATAGGGGCAGTCCTAAAGAAAAATCAACACCCCATAGCTTTTGAGAGCAGAAATTTGTAGCCACATGAGAAGCTCTACTCCATTTATGAAAAAATAAATGTTAGCCATCATGCATGCCTTGGCCAAGTTTAGACAATACTTGGTGGGAAACAAGTTTGTGGTCAAAATGGATCATAACAGTTTGAAGCATTTTATCACACAAAAGGACCTCAATGAAAGGAAACAAAAGTGGGTAAGCAAATTCCAAGCTTTTTATTTTGACATTGAATATGTTAAGTGGGAGAATAATATTGTAGTAGATGCATTATCTAGAAGACCATCATTTTCTCTTATGGACATTTCGAAAGATTGGAAAAATATGCTAATAGTTGAATATGCCAAAGATAGTTTTGCTTGTGATGTGTTAGATGGGGTCAAAGGTGATGATAGGTACAAGGTTTTGTATGGTATAATATACTACAAGGATAGAATATACTTGGTTCATGGTTCGAATCTCAAGCACAAGATTTTGAAGGAAGCTCATGATTCTCCTTTAGCAGGCCATCCTAGTTTTTTCAAAACATATAGGAAACTAAGGGAAAGGTTCTTTTGGAAAGGGATGAAAGAAGATGTTATAAAATATATGAATGAATGCAAGTTATGTCAGCAAAAAAAAAATGAACATACACATCATGTTGGTCTATTGCAACCATTGCCCATTCCACAACAAAAATGGGAAAGTATCTCCATGGATTTCATCACAGGTTTGCCCAAGGATTTGGGTAAGGATTGAATTTATGTTGTGGTGGATAGACTCACCAAATTTGCTCATTTATTTGTTGTTACATCATCTCTTACTGCTACACAAGTGGTTGATCTATTCTTTAGAGAAATTTCAGATTGCATGGACTTCCCAAGAACATTGTGAGTGATAGAGATAGCAGATTTATGAGTGCCTTTTGGCAAGAAATTTTCAAGTTGGTTGACACTCAATTGACTCCAAGCACAAGATATCATCCTCAAGTTGATGGACAAACAAAAAGAGTGAATCAATGGTTGGAGGGGTACTTGAGGAACTATGTGGGTGAGCATCAGAAAACATGGGTGAAATGGCTACACTTGGGTGATTTTTGCTACAACACTACTTTCCATATGTCCATTGACATGTCTCCTTTCAAAGCACTTTATGGTTATGAAGCACTCACATTTGTTGAGCACATATTTGGTGATAGTAGAGCCCCAAAAGCTAAATATTGGGTGGAGGAATGTCAGGAGATTTTGAAACTTCTAAAAGACAATTTGCAGGTTGTCGAAAATCAATAGAAACAGTATGTGGATCAACATAGGGTGGAAATAAATTTTCAAGTGAATGATTTGGTCTATTTGAGGCTACAACCATATAAACAAACATCCTTGAAATTGAAAGAATCAGAAAATATCAAACCAAGATATTATGGTCCATATAAGGTAGTTCGAAAAGTTGGGGAGGTGGCTTATGAGTTGGAACTTCCGGAAGGGAGCAAAATACACAATGTATTTCATGTTCTGTGCCTTAAGAAGGCTATTGGTTAGCAAATATCTGTTTCAAAAACCCTCCCTCCATTAGATGATGAAAGACAACTCATACTTATTCCAGAAAAAAATTTAAAGGTAAGAGAGAGAAAATTGAGGAGCAGAACCATAAGTGAGTATTTGGTACAATGGAAAGATTTTCCAAGTGAGGATGCCACATGGGAGGAGGAGAAATTTTTGTAGCATCCTAATTTTTAATTTCTTGAGGGCAAGCAATATTGGGTGGGGAGGACTGTAATGTCCCCATTCAAATAAATCTCAAGAAGAGAAAATTCCACCAATCTACTAGTTTCCTAGGTTGGGGTGGAAACATTAGATTTGGAATAAGGAGACTAATAAACCCAAAATGGAGATTAGAATGAAAAAATATATTAAATTTGGAATAAAAAAATATTTAATATAGGAAAATAAGGTGGCACTTGGTCATGAGGGCACATTGGAGGTGTGGGGCCCACTTAAGCAAGATTCCCCATGCCACATGGCATTCCACTCTCACCCATTCGAATCCAAGGTGGAGTCCAATGTTATTGGGGGAGTTGGAAGGGAATAATATTTGGCATGAATCAATGAGGTCGAAATGTAGAGGAAGAGTAACTCCCATGGAAGAGGGAGAGGCATTTTGGTGCTAGTGGGACACTTGGGCTAGATTCCCTAGCTTCTATGACAACAATGATGAAGATGTTATGAAAATCATGACAAAAATAAGACATGATTGCTGACATCTGACATATATGACATGTCAGGGATAAAAATAGCCTCCAAGAGGGCACGCAAGGGAGTTAGGGCAGCCATAGAGTCACCCATTCGAATTGAGTGAAGGAGGAGGCTAGGAATGGAGGGACAAGTGGCACACATTTGAATCTCTTCCTAATTCGAGTTGGCATGAAGCTAATGGGTGGAATTCCAGTTAAGGAAGCCTTTGGAAGTTTACAAAAGTTAGGAACAAAGAAGGAGACCAAATTTTGATCATTTCTCACTTTGCATATTGGAGAGCATAGCTTGTCAATGCTTGTGGAGTGTTTACTCTACTTGCCTTGGTACCAATTTTGAGGGTGAAAGATTCCCATCCTAATTGGAAATTGGAGAGGCCATTCAGACCTTTCATTTGGAGCTACAATGGAGTCATTTGTTGCAGGTTGAAGCTATAGGGCTGCTCATGACATTCTCATCCTCAACTTGCTTCCACACCTTTTTCACTTTTCTCTTCATATTTTGGCTCTTGGAGGAAGGGCGCACTTGGTGAGATGTTGCTCTCTTTGGGGGAGCTCTTGTGGCCCCATTTATATGTAATATGATGTATTTACTCTGTATTTTCTTCTCAGAAGATTCTCAGGTGGAAATACCAATTGGAACTATGTCAAAATACCAAACAATGTGTAAATGGTGCCATTTTCCTCATATATTGTTATGAAAGATTGAAGTTGCTTTATTTCGACTTGTATCAGATCATATATATGATTTTTATGATGTATGGAGAGTCATTAATGTCTTGAATAGTTTTAATATAGGTTTCATAATCCTTTGAAACATAAATCTCGAATTTCATGGCAAATGGTGAAGTTTCCTATCATTTCCCCCTATGTGAAGACATGTCCACAAACCTCTGATTTATGGGAGTTGCAGAAGCCTATAGAAAATGATTGATGATGCATTTGGGATTCCATTGAAGTCCTTTAACAGTACCATGTATGTTTCCTGAAATTTGGTAAGTTAGTATAGCATTTGGAAATCCATCTTTGTCCCCTACCCTTGGGGGTTTTGAACCTCAATTTGACTAGTAAAGTTCCCTATTTTTCCCTGATTGTAAATGAATGTTGAATAAGTGTTTTGAGAGAATCCAAGCATCCATCAACCTCATTTTTATGTCTTACTACCTTCCAAACACATTCAGACCCAATTCGGAAGCATTTGAGTCATTACTAGTCTAAGGGTCGAATTGGCCAAAAATTGCAATTTTTCCTAATTTTTACAAATTCATTAAAAGGGACACTACAATAGTGGCGCAGGGAATATACTACCCAGGTGCGTCGAGCAAACAACAAGTAGAAAAATTAAAAATATATCCAATAATTAAAGATAAGAAGTCTAATATTGATCCCAAACAGAGTCAGGGCAACCCAACATACTCTTTAATGAAAAAATCCAAAGATGGGAGGGGCTCAAGAGGCTAGAAAATGGATTAAAAAAATCAATGAAATCAAACTAAACTGAAATTAAATCTATGTTCTTTCCCCAGTATGGTCGCCAGATTTGTTTACGGATAATCTACTCAAGCGGACTCAAGCAAGACCTCCCTAATCCAAGTGGATCTAAAACAAATGAATACTGAATATAGCCTAGTACTTTCCTAGATCAATAAAGACACAGGTTAACAAGTGGGTCACTTAACTGAAGTCTGCAAATCATCTTCCTCTTTGTTGATCCAATGTTCCATATCCTTTAGATCTCGAGCTGCAAAACCCTATTGAACAAATGGAAACAAGCAAATAGTAAAAGCATATATAGAATGGGAACTAATCTAAGCTAACAGTTAAGGAAGAAAGCTCTAAATATCATCAACACAACAATATTTATGGAAAGATTTTGTATTACTGTAAATGATGGGAAATACATAGAAAAATATAGTCACAACCGAAGCCTCAACGCTACGACTTCCATCCAACAAGCCAAGCCAAGCCTCCCAAGGATGGTGTTTTCCTCCCAAAGGATGAGTAGGGATCACCTAGGATAATTCCACCAGCATGAGAGTGCTATAGTCCTTCCCCCCCTTCCAATGGATAGAGGCTTCATATTTATAATTCCAAATGGGTAGAATAGGTTGAAGATTAAGGGGAGAGGTCTAAGGGATCTTCCCATTAGGTCAGGGGATCGAATACCAACCCTAGTAACTAGGGATAGACCTCCATGTCACCAAGATTCGATAATTCGCTCGAAGCACCTTGTTATCCACATTAACTAACTCTGGCGCACTCTACATAAAGACAACTGGCGTCAGGAAGGGATCAACACAGGTTGTATAAAGTCAACACGAGCCACTGGCGCACTCTGCAGGAGAGCATCATGCGCCAACCATGGTTTGATGCCTCTTGCTAGAAAGCAGGATGCGCTAGTGTAACTAGACAATGTGGAAACACAAGGACAACAACTTTCTCTAGATGTTTTTAGCCAAGGAAAATTTAGGAATGAAGGCACAGAGTTGACACAAGACTCATGATGACGAGATTTTGGTGTAACAACAATGTAGTTTCTTCCTTGGTATCTGGAACAAAACAATAAAACGACATGGATATTACTGTCAAACTATGCCCAAAATTACCTGGAGAAAAACAGTAAACCACATGGGTATTACTGTCAAACTGATCTAAGCTAACAGTTAAGGAAGAAAGCTCTAAATATCATCAACACAACAATATTTATGGAAAGAGTTTGTATTACTGTAAATGATGGGAAATACATAGAAAAAGATAGTCACAACCTAATCCTCAACGCTGCGATTTCCATCCAACAATCCAAGCCAAGCCTCCAAAGGAAGGTGTTTTCCTCCCAAAGGATGAGTAGGGATCACCTAGGATAATTCCACTAGAATGAGAGTGCTATAGTCCTTCCTCCCCTTCCAATGGAGAGAGGCTTCATATTTATAAGGCCAAATGGGTAGAAGAGGTTGAATATTAAGGGGAGAGGTCTAAGGGATCTTCCCATTAGGTTAGGGGATCGAATACCAACCCTCCTAGTAACTAGGGATAGAAGTCCATGTCACCAAGCTTCGAGAAGTCGCTCGAAGCTCCTTGTTATCCACATTAACCAACTTTGGCGCACTCTGCATAAAGACAACTAGCGCTAGTAAGGGATTAGGGTAGGCTGCATAAAGGCAACAAGAGCCACTGGCGCACTCTGCAAGAAATAATCATGTGCTAGCCATGGTTTGGTGCCTCTTGTTGGAAAGCAGGATGCACCTGTGTAACTAGACAATGTGGAAACACAAGGACAACAACTTGCTCTAGATGCTTTCAACCAAGGAAACTTCAAGAATGAAGGCACAGAGGTTACAAAAGACTCATGATGACGACATTTTGGTGTAATAACAGTGTATTTTGTTCCTTGGTATCTGGAACAAAACAATAAAACGACATGGATATTACTGTCAAACTATGCCCAAAATTACCTGGAGCAAAACAGTAAACGACCTGGCTATTACTGTCAAACTATTCCCATAATTACCTGGAGCAAAACAATAAAACAAACTGGCTATTACTGTCAAACTATGCTCGGTATTACCTCCGAGAAAGATTTATACATGTTTCCTAAATTCGCTGGAAGTTTAATTGCAGATCCAGCAGGACAACCCTCGCTCAACAAATGTCAAAATTCATCTCTAACCATCAAGGTCATAAGAATGATGCAGAATTTGCAACCCTAGCAGGAAAAATAGTCCACTGGAAAATTCAGAAACAAAAGACTTGTCCCTTTGTCCGTACCAATGTGAAAGTACATAGAGTTTGTGTGCTCAGAGTGCTCAAAGAGGTCATAGTGTTTCTTCCCCAGTGTTTATAGAAAAGTGAGTGAATTTGCGTCCTCATTCCTCCTTCAGGCATGCCTTTTTCTGCATGGAAATCATCACCCATGTCGTCTTTCCACCAAAGACTCACATCCCATAAATGATTAAACTTTTTGTTTAGCCCTGCCAGCAAACTATCGTTTTTCATGAAGGATAGTTCATAAAGTTAAAAGGTAAAAATACTAAAGTATAATGAAAAAATACTTTAAAGATCAAGTTAAGCCTAAGGTCATGTTATAGCCCCCCCTTAAGGTGCCGATAGCCCCCTTTCCTTCTCGTTGGTGAATTCATGCTCCCTTTTCTCTTTAGTTTTTGCCTCAGCCACAACCATTTATATTTTATATTAATTTTTCAAAATATAATTTATTCATCGTTTTAGGCATTTAATCATCAAACTTTACATCATTATATCAAGGATCCAAAACTAGGGTATTACACTATATTTCTAGCTTGCTTGATATCACATGATTTTTCTTGCTTAAAATAAGTCTTCGTAGCTTGGAGAACCCTTCTGGTTCTCATGCTAGCCCTCTTCTCCACTAAAACGTCCTCCGTGTTTCCCTCAACTTTCATAAGAGAAAAGCAACACAAAATGTCACACAACAATTAAGGAAACCTTCTAACAAAATCACAGATTGAGAGAAGGAAATTGTTGCTTCTTCATATTTGTGGCTCCAACCAATTTGACCGATTTATGTAATTATATTGATATAGATGAATTTTTTTTTATAACAAAAATACTTAAGAAACTGTTGCTTCTTCATATTTGTGTCTCCAACCTAACAACTTAGGCACTCTAAATTTTGCTCCAGTCGTCAAGCTTCCCTTCGACATGTCTCACTATCTTCGTAAGGATTTATCTCATAAGTTCCCACAATATCCACTTCACCTGTCATAATTCTCCTTGTGAAAACCAACAATAGTAGAATACAATGGATCGTGGACACACACGGAGAGGATTTACGAAGGATGAAAATTAAATGGTATAATGTTTGGAACTGTTCTGTGAGATACGCCACCGCACAAATGATCTTCATGCTTCCCATATTTGAGATTTGATTCAAAAGTGAGAGAACGAGAGGGACCATTGTGAAACTATTTGATGATCATGAGTGAATCTCCAAATATCATTAAACAAGAAATTGCCAACAACAAAACAATTTCCAAACCATGATACAAAGCATAAAATTCAGCGAAAAAATATTTTTAAAAATGTTGGTATTTATTTTATTTTTTGATGAGTTGAAATGTATGAATAGACAAATTACTCCCAAGTAGCCACACAATTTAAAAACCTACATTATTGTTTTTAAAGACCATACATTTAAAACTTGAATATTTTCATTTAAAAAAATGGCACACAATTTTCCTTGAATACATCTAATGCATAATGTTTTAGAGTACCAAAGAATTTGTGTTTGTGCCCATGTTATGTTGTTTATTGTTTTTGCTGCTATTGTGTTCACTGTTTTTTATCCATTGTTTTGTTGCTATCATATTCATTGCTTTCATCTTGGAACCAAAAACCATAGGGAAAATAGGATTTTTCAATCTTCAATTTCTCATTTGAATGAAGCGGCTTTCATAAGCACAAAAGTGGCAGGGAGACACTGTCGCTGTCAAGGTTAGTGGCTGATCCATTGGAAATGCCAGTTGACTAATTTTCTTTTGAGCTAACTTTGTATCACTAGTTGGGTGCATACAATTAACTCGAATGCCCATCTTTCCCATAAATGGAATCATCCTACTATTAATGTGGGTATTCCACTTCAAAGATAAAAATGGGTTTACAAACTTTAGCTACCTAAGACATCTCAACCAAATATAAATGTTGATATACAAATGTATAAATGAAATAAATAAAAAGTATTAAGATCAAAATTTCAATCTAAGAATATGTTACTCAAGATAGATTTTAATATATAGTTTTCAATGTACAACTTGGGTGGGTCTAAGGGTTAAGAACATGTCTTTCCTTGAAAGAGGTCGCATGTTCAAATCTTGAGGGGTTCAAAGGAGTTAACATCAAATCTTGAGGGGGTTCAAAGGATTGGGCATCGAAGTTTAATTAATCTAAGAACTAGACCCTCATTGGCTCTAGTCTAACCACCTCCACAAATATAAATTTTTCAATATCTAAAAATTTAAGTTTTGGTGTTTGTTTGATGCTTATTTTAGTATCAATTCCAACCTTTGTTTCTCGGCCTCTCTTTCATAGATATTTTTGTTGCTAAAAGATAAAGAAATTTAGTGATATGAGAAATGTGAAATTGGACACCATGCAATGTTAGAAATTTGTGTGTTACTCTTGGTTTCATAAAGACCACGTTGCTTCCATGCACACACCTAAGCATTAACAAAAACAAAACAATACGAATAATAAGCTACAAGTGCTTATCCTGTAAAAATGACATCCCTGAATAGACTTTTGAGGTTCCAACTTCTAAGCCAAGAAATATGGTTGTTTTTCCTAATTAGAAAGTGATTCGCATGGTTTTATAGTTTCTTCACTCTCCTTACATGTGCACATGCAACATCTACTTACATACGTAAAGGAAATATTTTCACACAATGTATCTTCTTGTCTCATAAGCCTTGAATTCATGACCAATTGAAGTTCCAAAGGCTTCACATTATAAAAGATAGAAATACTAGGATCTGTAGAATTGCATATAGGGACGAGCTCATCAAGACACCATCTTGATTGGGCATATGTGGGAGATAAAATGGTGATATGGAAGGAGATGGCGCCTTCAATTTGGGGGGCTGATAAAGGTTACAATTTATGTGAAAGAAGGCGATAGTAAATAATGCTAGCAATTATTTATTTTATGTATGAGCTAGGATGATTGATGTACACATCATTTGCAGGTCTGCCATTGAACACAAAACACAAATACAATTCCAAAAATAATAATAACAATAAGAAGACAATATCGAGAAATGTATTGATTAGTAGGTTCAAGATTGCTTGAAATTTTGGTACCCTTCCAAGTAAAATCTATAATATAGATATACAATATGCAAGAAGGGCCAATTGGTAAGGATTTTTTATCACATTCTTAGTAGCTGGGGGATACTACCTATTTTTTCTGATCAGATGTTAGTTTCGAGCCTAGTCCTTACACTTGAGATAGATGAAAATCAAAGGTTATCTTTGGTCCAGATGATCATATATTATTTTCAACAACTAAATTATCTAGGGGAAATAGTTGTGGGGCTACCCTAGTTACTTTGAGCCTCTTTATGACATCCCTTGTTAGGCATATTTAGACCTTAGTTCACTGAAGAAGAATAATCAGTTGGATGTACTTTTTCTTTGCCATGCAGATACTATGGCGATAGTACATATAGATTACAGGTGCAGTAGCAAGTTATGAGCAGGTAAATGGCATGAGGTATATGATGGATTTCATACTTGTATTGGTAGAATGACTATGCTATGTTTTTTTCATGCAATGGTGATCATTATTTTATTTTGGTTGTTGTAGTTGGGATTACACTTGTAGTGATATAGTGACTTTCGTGTTAAGTTTCTTTTGCATGATTTTTTTTGGGTTAATCCATATGCAAAGTATAGATCAATTCCCCCTCTCTTGGTTCCACATCATAATCTTAATCCACCCTTCCATTGTTTCTGTTTGATTCTTAAAATCGTTTGACTTGGACTTGACCGATAAACCTGAGGATCTCCCCCACAGTGACCTCTTTGATTGGATAGCCTCCATGTTTTCTTATGTCTCGGCTCTTAAGTGTGTGGCTTTGTCTTCAGTCCTGTCGATCTCTTTCGTTTTGCATCCATTATGATGGAGTGCAGTAAGGTTGGATTATGTCACTGGAAGTATATTCCCTAGACTCGAAGCAAGTACTCCCAAAACTGTGATACGCTTAAAAGTCCCTGAAATTAGTTAGTGGCTAAATGGGTAGGTACTCATCCTTTGTATGATGTTCCACCCACTTTCCTGTAAAGAGGCATTATTGTGGAAACTCTGTCAGGGCTATGGATGCTCGCTAGTAGTGGAGCTAAGGTAATGGCAATATTGGGGCTCACAAGGCTTTCCAGGTTGGGTACGTTTTAGTCATGAAGCTAACTAAAGGAAAATCAAATGTGAAAAATGTGATTCATTGATACAACCAAATAAATGAAAAGTGAAAACAAAGTGAAAATCAAATGTGAAATTCAAATGCCATGAAATAAGTAAATGGGGGGCTTGTTAGAGTTGAAAGGATGCCTTTCAAACACTTTATCCATTTGTGAGACACCATCGATCCCTATTGTTCGCTACTCCAACAAATGTCATAGTGGCCCCATAAATCATAGTTCTCCGAAGGTGAATTAAGTGTATCCAAATGTCAAACCTCACTTTAACCAAAGCAGCTAGTGTACTGCTTTCCACCTCACCCAGGAGAGAGAAAGGGGATTGATCTCTTGTTTACATTTGTGGTTAATGTGAATTGAAATATGCATCTGGAACTATCGCTTCTGTTGCTTAATTATATTGAGTAATTATCCTACTTTTCCTTCTCTTTTGAATTTATCACCATTGTCTGGCATGAATTAGCACTTAGTTGTCTTTTAATACTTGTTATGATAAGTGAATTAAGACCTCTTGCATGCAGTAGTATTGAGTTTTATGATCAGTTTAATGTTTGGTCGGTTTTGACTTGGTCAACGGGTCAATCATGTAGAGGGACCCCACTATAGGTTGTTAGTGTTCATCTTAGTGCCTTTGGAGGCCAATTGGACTATTCCATGGATTAGATTGCGGAAAATTGACGTATTTCATCATTTTTGTAAAGTGAACATAAATAATTAAGCCAATTTTTAATTAAAAAATGGAAAATTATTCACAGAGGATATGATAGATTCCTCTAGGGTGTATGAGTAGTGTATCCTAGTGGATTTGATGTTTCTAGATCCATCCATGCAGTCATATTATCGTTTTGGGTAAAGTAAGAGTCAATTATAAGCTTTTTGAAGACTTACGGAGACTTCCAACTATAAATTAATTAATTTAAAAAGTGACCAAGGTATGATATGTGTGACAAGGTACTAATGAATATCAAGATGTGACTTGGGTTATGTTGGCATGTACCCCTAGATGATATTGGATGACTTTCATGACAAAGCTTCATGTCATCATAGCATGAGCTTCAGTTCCCCCGCGGGGACATCTTTCTCCCTAGGAGGGTGACTTTCAATATGAGTGACTTATGTATCATGTTAAAAGTTAATGTAAAGTTGTAAAATAATTCCCTATGGATGAATTTACCCCCTTAGGATGATACATGATGTATTATTGTTGTATCTTATGATTTGTATCTTGGGCTTAGGAGGTAATTGGCCCCCCTCATTTAGGATTTGAATTTTTCCAGCTTGATCCATGTATTAGTGAGAGATTAAATCTCCACCATTGATATTTTCTTTTTATTTTTTAATCTCAACCATCGATAAAAAATTTGGTTAGGGATTTAGCTCCTCTCTTAGCTATAAAAGAGAGGGAGCTCCTCATTTGTAAATGACTTTTGACTCTTAGAGAAATAATAAAATTTGTCTCGTGGCTCGATTTTTATCATCATTCTTGCTCACAACTTATTTGAATCCATTTTCCCATCCAAAAGCACTCTTCTCTTCAAAAGCTAAATTGTCCTTAGGATTTGAGGTCGTCTTCACATAGAAATGTTTGACATCTTGTTTGTGCTAACAAGTTTAAGTGTAAATTGAGCAAGTTGTTTAGAGATAGCGTGTGTCCACTTTAATATCCATATTTACTAGTTAAAATTCCTTTCTCCCATATTGCCTGGATCCAAAAGGTTGAACCTTTATCTGCTAAGTTGGATTGCATATTCATCATCTTCCCAAAACCTCAACCAATCCACAAAATCATAGCTCAACACTATTTCCAGGATCTTCGAATCACCTATCAAGGTACCTTGTCCATTGAAGTTTCAAATCATAGATAAGTTCCTTGTAGCGTTAAAAAGGAGTTTGGCCTTTGGTCGAACTTGGGTCTCCCCCATAGCTATCTTGGTTCACCCTTAGTGTCATAGGTAGCTTAAAGTGATGAGAATCTTACTCGGAGTGACAACCAATACATCTTTTGGGAGGCAGGATCCTCAAGGGTCACAACTTTAGAAACCATCTTTCTCTGTCGTCCTAGATAGGATCAATCATTTGGGTTGCTACAAGAATTGTGATAACCGGATGATATGGGAAAATGATGATAGTCATTGCAAGGTAAAACCTTACACTCACGGTACAACCTATCAAGATAGATTCCTCTCTTTTTTTTGTTTCTTTCATTACTTTTGTTTTCGTGTAGACTAAACATTCGACGATTTTGCCCTTTCTTTACAACATATTTTGGCATGATTTCGATGGAATAAAAAAATTGAAGAAATTTTCAAAATCTCTTGAATAATAGTGTTTAAACTTGCATAACCTAGGTGTCGTGGGGTATTTGAGGACACTCAATCCATTTATACATTCAAAAGAACGATTTGAACAACATCAAATTCATATTTTAAAAAAATCATTGGATTTCGATCAAAAATTCACTAGACGAGCAAAATTGTCGATTTTTTTTATTTCTCCCTTTTCCTTGTACCATTAAAGAGTCAATTTCTTCTAGAAAGAGCTCCACCATTATCATATCCAAGATTTCCTTTTATTTTTTCATTTTGTATATGTTTAATTATTTTTAGCTTATCATATATATGCCTCTTTTTCTTTTTAGTCACAATTCTTTATAAGAATAATTCAATATCAGATTTATTGATTAAAAAAAAAGAATGAATCACCACTTTATCCTAGATAAGAGCAATTTAGGATCAAGTTTATTTATTTTAAAAAAATAATGAATCATCACTTATTAATTAAATATTAATAATAGTTGTTAATTTTCGCTAGCTCATTCAATTAAGGTGTGGGTCTTGTCAGCAAGGTGACCCAGTTTCAATTCCCCTTAGGGGTGAACTAGTTGGGAGGAGACACCCTAAAATTAAACCAAGTTAACAAAAGTCAAACCTCACTTGACCAAAGCCACTATTGTACTGCTTTCCACCTCACCCAGGAGAGAGAAAGGGGATTGATCTATAGTTTACATTTGTGGTTAATGTGAATTGAAATATGCATCTGGAACTATCGCTTCTGTTGCTTAATTATATTGAGTAATTGTCCTACTTTTTCTTCTCTTTTGAATTGATCACCATTGTCTGGCATGACTTAACACTTAGTTGTCTTTTAATACTTGTTATGATAAGTGAATTAACACCTCTTTCATGTAGTAGTATTGAGTTTTATGCTCAGTTTCATTTTTGGTCGATTTTGACTTGGTCAACGGGTTAATCACGTAGCGGGACCCCACTATAGGTTGTTAGTGTTCATCTTAGTGCCTTTGGAGGCCAATTGGACTATTCCATGGATTAGATTGCGAAAAATTGACGTATTTCATCATTTTTGTAAAGTGAACATAAATAATTAAGCCAATTTTTAATTAAAAAATGGAAAATTATTCATAGAGGATATGATAGACTGCTCCAGGGTGTATGAGTAGTGGATCCTAGTGGATTTGATGTTTCTAGATCCATCCATGTAGTCATATTATCGTTTTGGGTAAAGGAAGAGTCAATTATAAGCTTTTTGAAGACTTACAGAGACTTCCAACTATAAATTAATTAATTTAAAAAGTGACCAAGGTATGATATGTGTGACAAGGTACTAATGAATATCAAGATGTGACTTGGGTTATGCTGGCATGGACCCCTAGATGTTATTGGATGACTTTCATGACAAAGCTTCATGTCATCACAGCATGAGCTTCAGTTCCCCCACGGGGACATGTTTCTCCCTAGGAGGGCGACTTTCACTATGAGTGACTTATGTATCATGTTAAAAGTTAATGTAAAGTTGTAAAATAATTCCCTATGGATGAATTTACCCTCCTAGGATGATACATGATGTATTATTGTTGTATCTTATGATTTGTATCTTGGGCTTAGGAGGTAATTGGCCCCCCTCATTTAGGATTTGAATTTTTCCAGCTTGATCCATGTATTAGTGAGAGATTAAATCTCCACCATTGATATTTTCTTTTTATTTTTTAATCTCAACCATTGATAAAAAAGTTGGTTAGGGATTTAGCTCCTCTCTTAGCTATAAAAGAGAGGGAGCTCCTCATTTGTAAATGACCTTTGACTCTTAGAGAAATAATAAAATTTGTCTCATGGCTCGATTTTCTTGTATCTTGGGATGAATGTCGATTTTTTTTCGTCTTTGTAATCTCCTTCGCTACTAGATCCATTTTTCTTCTTCTCGAGGACAATTTCTATTGGGGTTTTCATCTGTAGGGAAAAGGAGGGGAAATTTCTCCAATTGATTACTCTGGCATAATAAGGAATCTCTCTCTGACAGGGAGTGATCTATGAATGAGAAAAAATTGTTTCAACCATTATTATTTTTCCATTTCTTCTTAGTCTCCTATAGATCATTTTATTTGCAAACCAATGAAATTATTTTCAGTCATCGCCATTTGTTTTTTCTGACAATTGTCTCATTTGTTTTGGAGGTAGAATTTCACCAAATTTTACATGCGTTACTTGAGAAGAGGAAGAATAAAATCTATTTGGCGTTGTCGAGCTTTGGGATGAACTCGTATAGCCATCCTGGATCAAGTAAGTATTTCATTTCAATTTGCAAAATTCTCCATACCATTTGTCAACCAAAACCAAAATATAAAATTTTCATTTTACATTTTTGCAAATTGTATTTCTATGTGAAGAAGCCAAATTCTCTTGGGCGTAGTTACATTGCTTTTTTGGGCATCTTCTTTTTCCCTAGGAATCACCTTGAGACCATAATGATTTGGTTTGAGCTTCATTCCCATTAATAAAATAATTTTATTTTTCCAAACCAAATCGTATTTTGATTTTTTTTTAGTCATTTTGGGCCTTTGGGATCTCTACGAATTCATTACAAACCCCAGCGATTTCATTTATTATTCATTTGGCATTTTTCTCCCATGGTGTTGAAGCCGAATCTATTGAAGAGGGGACATTTTCCCGAAGAGTTTAAAATTCATATGCATTCAGTGTCTCTTTAAACCATTTCGAGGTCAATTTCGAGCCATTCATCATTGATTTGTTAGTGGTTTAGGAATAAAATGAAATCATCGTAAGTGTGGAAGTCGTTTCTCTTGGAGAGGGGCCGATTTTTCTCTTGGATTAAATTCTTTTATATTTGGGCACTTTCATAAACCCTCGCAAACTCATCTCGACCCTAAAATCCTCTCTCATTTAGCATTTATTCAATAAAAGTGATTTCAACTTAAGGATTGTGTGTCGAATTTGTTGTTCTTTTGGGTCACCATATTTTACCCTAGGGTGTCACCTCTGGTCCATAGCGAATACATTTGTAACTTCAATTCTTCATTTGTTTGTCAATTTTGCCCTAGGGTTTTGAGGTTGTTTTTCCAGTTGCGAGGCCTATTTTCATCATCATTCTCGCTCATGGCTTCTTTGAATCCATTTTCCCATCCAAAAGAACTGTTCTCTTCAAAAGCTAAATTGTCCTTAGGATTTGAGGTCGTCTTCACATAGAAATGTTTGACATATTGCTTGTGCTAACAAGTTTAAGTGTAAATTGAGCAAGTCGTTTAAAGATAGCGTGTGTCCACTTTAATATCCATATTTACTTGTTAAAATTCCTTTGTCCCATATTGCCTGCATCCAAAAGGTTGAACCTTTATATGCTAAGTTGGATTGCATATTCATCATCTTCCCAAAACCTAAACCAATCCACAAAATCATAGCTCAACACTATTTCCAGGATCTTCGAATCACTTATCAGGTTACCTTGTCCATTAAAGTATCAAATCATAGATAAGTTCCTTGTAGCAGTAAAAAGGAGTTTGGCCTTTGGTCGAACTTGGGTCTCCCCCATCGCTAGCTTGGTTCACCCTTAGTGTCATAGGTAGCTTAAAGTGACGAGAATCTTACCCGGAGTGACAACCAATACATCTTTTGGGAGGCAAGATCCTCCAGGGTCACAACTTTAGAAACCATCTTTCTCTGTTGTCCTAGATAGGATCAATCATTTGGGTTGCTACAAGAATTTTGATAACCGGATGATATGGGAAAATGATGATAGTCAATGCAAGGTAAAACCTTACACTCAAGGTACAACCTATCAAGATAGATTCCTCTCTTGTTTTTGTTTCTTTCATTACTTTTCTTTTCGTGTAGACTAAACATTCGACGATTTCGCCCTTTCTTTACAACATATTTTGGCATGATTTCGCTGGAATAAAAAAATTGAAGAAATTTTCAAAATCTCTTGAATAATAGTGTTTAAATTTGCATAACCTAGATGTCGTGGGGTATTTGAGGACACTCAATCCATTTATACATTTAGAATAACGATTTGAACAACACCAAATTCATATTTAAAAAAAATCATTGGATTTCGATCAAAAATTCACTAGACGTGCAAAATTGTTGTTGTTGTTGTTGTTTTTTTTTTTTTATTTCTCCCTTTTCCTTGTACCAATAAAGAGTCAATTTCTTCTAGAAAGAGCTCCACCATTATCATATCCACGATTTCCTTTTATTTTTTCATTTTGTATATGTTTAATTATTTTTAGCTGATCATATATATGCCTCTTTTTCTTTTTAGTCACAATTCTTTATAAGAATAATTCACTATCAGATTTATTTATTAAAAAAAAAGAATGAATCACCACTTTATCCTAGATAAGAACAATTTAGGATCAAGTTTATTTATTTAAAAAAAATAATGAATCGTCACTTATTAATTAAATATTAATAATAGTTGTCAATTTTCGCTAGCTCATTCAATTAAGGCTTGGGTTTCATCAGCAAGGCGACCCAGGTTCAATTCCCCTTAGGGGTGAACTAGTTGAGAGGAGACACCCTAAAATTCAACCAAGTTAACAACTGGTGTGATCCAAGCGAGTGGTTTCTCAAACCAAATGCCACTCTCATCAAGTAAGAGAGTTTCAAGCAAAAAAACATTTTAATAATAATCACATTCTAAATAGAAACCATTTAAGATCGAGTTTATTTATATTTTAAAAACGAATGAATCATCACAAATTAATTAGATATTAATAATAATGCATGCATGCATGCTAATCACCACCCTATTTTAAATGTTGAAAAATAATGCATAATAGTTATGACAATTTACAATAATTAAAAAAAAAAATGAATATTGTTATGAGATCATTATGTACACGACGTTATGGACCCTAAAGTTATCATAATTTACAGTAATATGATACTCACGATATGAGTTTCAAAATTTCAAAAT
The DNA here is from genome assembly GCA_027924585.1 of Larix kaempferi. Lineage (NCBI taxonomy): Eukaryota > Viridiplantae > Streptophyta > Pinopsida > Pinales > Pinaceae > Larix > Larix kaempferi. The sequence goes on from BSBM01000372.1 coordinate 29,620,988, forward strand.
AATATATGAAATCAAATTATATTATTAATTAATTTTAATCATAAACATATATTATTAATTATTAAATTTATTCTAATCATAAACACACATCATTAATTAATTGATTAGATTTACTTTTTTACACGGCTACGTTAGAATATTATATGTTTTTCCTTTCTTGGGTAGTGGTGTCTCATACTAAAATACATCACTATTTTTTTTTGTTTTAAAACTTTTTGATATTTTTCTGTGCATGAGTTATTGTAGGGTATTTAATTTTGCCAACATGTTATTATCTTAATGAGAATATTGTGATGAATAATAAATGACAAATTCTACCAAATTATAATATTAAAATATTTTCTTTAAAAAGTAGGTATTTAACAAAATTTACATTTAATTGTTATTTTAAATGATTTTATTTGAAGGTAGATATTAAGCAACTTAATTTATATAATTTGGACTTCCAAGTTTGGAGGACTAATCAGGAGTTGGACAACCTTCATTTTGACGGTGCCTCTAAGAACAATCCTGGCGTTGCAGGAGCAGGTGGAGTTTTGTGGAATAGAAATGGGAACATAAGGTTGAAGTATAGGTGGGGCCTGGGCAATAGCTCCAACAATCTCGTTGAAGCTTTAGCCTTGTTGAAAGGCTGCCAGATAGCTAGACTTCATAATATAGATAAGCTTCAAGTGTTTGGGGATTCTTTGAACATCATCCGCGCCCTCAACACTAACACCAATAGCAACAATCTTCCTCTCAGTCGCATTATCCAGCGAATTCGTCATATTTCGAGCACCTTCACCATTTTCAGGTCTTATCATATTTTAAGACTCTTAAACACAGAGGCAGACATAGAAGCTAATGCTGCTACTAGTCATCAACAATGCATGCTCAAGCTCTCAAATTTGGATGCTGAATTCCAGCATATTCCTTAAGTTTGGATTTATTATAAGCATAAATTCACTTGTCTGCTCGTTTAGGTTGTTTAATTGGAACAATCTTCATTTTCTGCCCTTCATCCTCCACTACAGAGCTTTTTTATAATGCTTAGCCATGAAGATTTTCTGAGAAATCTGGAAGAATAAAACTCGTAGGATTTGGAGGAAGCATCTTCACACTGAGATGGAAGAAGTGATAAAGCTCAACTTTAAATGTTATCTGAAATTCTTTGAAGTTCTTAAACAACAGATTCACATCATTTCTTTAGAGGATGAAGCTGTCTGAGCTCCGTTGTCAGTTAAGTGAAGTTTTTGGTAATTATCAACAGAGCAGAAGTCTCCCTGGAGTAGATTTTTTTTTTTAACAGAAACAGTGGAATTCATATATATATATAAAAGGCTGTGCACAACCATTCATTACAAAAATTGAGCCTACATTTTGCTTCAGAAAGAGGGAAAATGTAGAATTTAAGAAAGTTTTGGCCCTTGAAGTCTTTACATCTTGTCTTCCTGAAGATTCTGTTCATTCTACTGGGATATACCCTTACAAATTGATTACATAATAAGTGGCAAAAAAACATTTGGATAGTGGAGTTCAAAAGGAACCTGTAGAGAAAACATTCACCAAAATTTTCTAAGAAGAGAAATTAACTGTAATTTTGCTGCTGGAAAGAAGCGGCCTCCATCATTCCTTGATTGACTGTTGGCGCTTCCTGAACTTGACTGAATTGGGTTTTGCTAATGAAGACTGAAAGTTCTTCCTTGATGCTGTCAACTTTCCCCAGAAGTTCAATGATGTTCCTGTCCATATCGTCCATTCGAGACTCTACACAATAAAGACGAGAGTGAACATACTTGAATTCCATGGTCTGCTCTTTCATATGGTCCATAATGGAGCAAACGACCATATACGTTCTGCACATGTAGACCTTAATCTACGAGGTTAGCTGACTGAGCATGTCGATAGCCTGCCTAACCCCATCCATGTTACTGAAGGACGAGCTGTTGTAGGGGGCTTCTTCTTCAGGGAGCTGCAGAGGGTCGAGACCAGAGGCATAGATGCTCAATTGCTTGAGCTTCGGGACGAGGGCGAAGAAATTAGGGCGCTCCATGCTTCGAAACAATGCCCAATTACAATCTAGGAGCATTAAATGCTTATGCGTGGGAGCATAAAGGCCCATGGTGAAGGCACATGGGCGATGGCGTGTCAACCAAGAGAGAATGCGGACAGAGACAGCATGGTGCCCACAACGAGGGAGGAATCGTCCCCAAAAAAACTTAGGGTTTGGTTTTGTTCTCATTATCCAACAACCCCTCAAGGAATGAACCGATACTCCAAGACTTTATTGTGCAATATTTGTCCTTTTTCCAATGAGACTCCAACATTGGCTAAATTGTCAGCCGTGGAATTAAGATCTCTGAGGACGTGGAAAAAAAGAGTGTCAATAGGAGGAGGAAGGAGCTCGATTCTTTTTCGAAATCTTTGGCTTTTAGATCTTCTAATGAGAGAGTCATTCCTCATAGCTTGGATTACATGCCTGGAGTCTCCCAAGACCTGTAGCTTTTCCATGTTTAAGGTGGAAGCTATCTCAAGAGAATGATACATCGCCAACCATTCTGCTTCATTATTGGTTCTGGAGCTTAATCCCCATGAAAAGTCAGCAACTTTATTTCCTCCGGGATCGAAAATAACCCCCCCCGCACCTGCCTCCCCTGCAAAAGACCCTGGAGTAGAATTATGGCTCTTTTTATTTTTAATTTCAGAAGGTAGAAAGAACGCTCTACAACACCTCAAGTGGTTATGATTTAAGTTAATCAAACTCTTACTTTTTTAATTAATCCTTCAATAGAATCCCCAGTTCAGAGTCATGGATTGTTCAGTAAAAGCTGAGATCCCTCAGCGTAGTAACAATTTGTCTTATTCAGCATAAGCAATCGCAGAAGGACTCTATGATTCCTTCGAATCTCTCAAGGAATTATTCAGCACAACCTCCAGTAACCTCTTTCATTAGCATCATCAACTTTTAAGGATTCATTCATTCTTTTCATTTGCAATAAACTTTCTCAGAATGAGAAGGAAGGCATTTTTAACATTCATTCTTTTTGTCAATGGTGGTCTCCACAGAATTTGTGAAGTTGGAAATGATAAAAAGCAATATTGGCCTCCATGTAATTTTTCGATTTGGGTAAAAACCACAGCTCCTTTTTTTTTTAATATTCAAATATACGTTCTTGTTAAAAAAAAACTTAATTTATATAATTTTAGATTTTAATTTAAAAATTATTAAAATATTTAAAAATAATTATAAAATATTAAACTTATATATATAAAAGGTGTAGTAATTCTACGTTTTCAACTTTTTCCAAGCATATTTTCAGTTAGAATCACATATATTAGTTATAGAAATTGCATAATTTGAATGCTATGGGGGTATTTCAGGGAATCCATACAATTTAAACACATAGAAATTTGGATTTTACTAAAAAATTACAGGATTCCGACCAAAACCCACCATAAAATCGAAAAGTAGAATAAATAGACTACTCCTATATAAAACTTGTTTCTATTTTTTTTAATGTTTTCTTAAGTTAATGTATTAAAGTAAAATTGAATCATATATATGTTTTCAAAAAATGTTCTCAATTATTTAAACTCTAAAAATCACATAGAATTAAAAATGAATATAATATTGATATATAAAAATGAAAGTCTATTTATTATATTAATTAAAATTTATCATGTATAATCAATTAAACTCTAAAACTCATATTAAAATTAAAAAGAAATCTAATATTTATATATGAAAATGAAAATCATCTATTATATTAATTATATCTTAAACTCTAAAAGTCACACTAAATTTAAAAATAAATCTAATATTTACATATGAAAATGAAAACCCATCTATTATATTAATTAAATATTGTCATGCATAAATGAATTGCTACTCAGGTTGGTTTGATTTTATCACGTTGTTATCTTTTCTTACAACATAACATTGTTTTATATATATATAATCTAGATTTTTAAAATTATATACATAGATTTTATTGTTCTCTACATTATTAAATTAAAGAACATTCAAATAATTATTTATCAAAAATAACTTTACTTAGTTAACTTTTACGAAAGGACATTGCCTCCTATTGAAGTGTAAATCGAGAGGATCTTGCCTTTTATAAAAGTGCACATTAAGCAAGTATTTAAGAAGTACCTTGGTGAAGTATTTAAGCAAGTACCTTGAAACGTAGATATTTAAGCAAGCATACATAATTTTGATTTTGAGCCATTGCAATAAATAAGAGAAACCAATATTGTCTCCTAGCAAAATAAATAGAGAGAAGAAACGTTTTCTTTACAATCTCTAAAAAAATATTAGAAACAATGTTGTACTGCAACAAGAGACAATGACACTTGATCTGGAAGTAGTTAAAATAAAGGGGAAAAAAATAAATGAAAATATTATAGGCGAAGAATTTATGTTGGAAACCTAATCCTATGGCATTATGGTTCCTTTTGTGAAATATTGTAAGTATTTGCTTTCAATTATGAAGATGAAGATGCACGTAACTTGGGAATTTGAAGCCCAAAGGTCACCTCTTTCACTTGTATAAATAAACCATTTAGGATCAATAAAATTCATTCGTCATTGGAGTTATTCCTCTAGGCTTGACATTGGTATTAGAGAATGTCATAACTCCAGTATGTCTTTGCCAATATTATCTTTGGTGTATGCACATACTTTGTGTGGGCATTTCGCTTCTTTGAGCGAGAGAGATGGCATTGGGTGTTTCCATCCCTAAAAACCTAATCCAAATACATATCTTTCATTCTCTGTTGTACATTACTCTCTCCTCTCACGACCTCGGCGTATTCTCTACACAACCTAGGCATATTCTGTGCACAACCTAGGCAAATTCTATCTCCTTTACCCGTGTGCCTTACCATCTCTCTCTTTGCATGACCTTGCAATTCACCACTTAGGCCTGCAAACTCACCTCATTTCTACATAGTCATATATGAGCATGATATTTTTATGAGTGTAACCCTAAACGTTGACCCATGGTGCAGGCGCATATGGGAATAAATAGCTCGCAAATCACAATACACAACGAAAACACGAACCACAAAAAATATTTGGACACCATTAATGTCTTATTATTAATTTGAAACAAATTATATATGTTAGTTACAATGCAAAGTCAATGCTCTAACTTAGTCGGTATGTTCAATGACTTATTTCACAACAAAGTATGGGAAACAACAGCCTCAATCACTTGGGGATAGTAGAAACCATGGGCATAAACAACCATGGACAACAACCCCTTCTCCTTGTCTTGATCTTTATTTATAATCTCCTTCACCACCTCAAATTGCCTCTCAATTCTTCCTCTAAAATCCTCTTGGCACTTCCTCTATAGTTATGAGCATTAACTACTTCACCTGCAACCTCCTTAGCATACCTTGCCACATGGAAAATTTAACAACCACCATAACTCCTGCAATAATTGATCCAACTACTCCCGCAATTGCCCGGATTTCTATGCCTTGAATTTTCTAGTAGGTCATATTCTTGACCTTTCTGTTGTCGCAACTCGCGGTTGGACATTTTTTCCCCATTAGTCATTCGTACGCCTCTTCTGCATCTACGTCGGCCTTAATCCAACTTTGTCTTTTCTTCTGCAATGGGTCTGCAATCGAATGCTCTCGAATTGGTCGGATTGACCCACAATTGACTTCTACAAACCTGCTTACCTATTGTCGACCTTGCCTCGTCGACCTCCTTTGAAACTCGACCATCTTTAGACTAGTCTCCACTCGACTACATGGGTTTTGACCACCCATTTCCCCTTCATTTGGAGGTCGTCGAATCTCCTCCAGACAACTTTAGTCATATGTATTTGAATAGAGATCTTACGGCCCAATGCGCCTACATCAGTATCCCTAGTTTGAAAGAACTATGCCCTTGGTTTGTCACCCCATCAAACTCTTCCTCCAAAATCCATGTTACTTCTTCCATGCTTCTGTTACTCTTCCCTCACCAAAGAACCTTTCCACTAGGTACAAGGAAGGACTAGGGTATATTACCACTATGTAATAAATGAAACTTATGAACTCTTATGTAATAATAGTCATTAGGAAATTATAACTAATGTATTAATAATGATAAGTAATGCCTTTTTCAAAGGACATGACTTATCACTTTCTCTGCCTGCATTTGTATACACATCAATTGTACTCAAATAATCATTTGGAATATATGAATAATAAATAATATATCATCGAGAAGATATATGGATACATCCTTGTTATGATGGATGCTCAAGTCAAGTAACCTATTGTGCTGGATTCATAAGCTATTTGCAGAGACTTAGACCTGCACCTTCTATTTCTTATATTGTATCACAAAGACTACATTGTTATTTACAGAACTTGTTGTGTCACGGTAGTTATTGTAGAGACTGTATTTTTCATTACATAAGATTGTATTATCAAAGATGCATTATTTGGATTTCATCATTAGAGTGGTGCTCACTGGGAAGGATAACTACTTGGACTGGTCAAGAAAGATCAATCACACCCTCATCTTCAACGATTTGCGGGATGGCATTTGTGAAGGAGAAATTGTTGAAGAAGTAGATGATGCCACACTTAAAGATCCTACAAAACCTATTGTAGAAAAAGAACTTACCATAAACTCTTATGATACTTTGAATAAGTTAAAGGATTTGTATGACTCACATTCATAAATGGAGATGATTTAGTTATCGTTGAGACTCTTCAACCTAGAGTTGAAGGACAATTATCCCATGATTGCAACATTTGAGATTAGAGCAATCATGCATGGCATTGATTCTATTGGTGTGAAGAAAGACCTTTTTCTCACATACTTCATTAAGTTACTCTACCCCACATATTCACGTTATATCGAATCACTTCAAGCTAGTTGTAGCTTGAAATACCTCACTTTTGACACTTTATTTGAGAAGATTGCAAAAAGAGAGAAAGTCTTTGGAAAGAAGATACTTTAGCCCACCGAAGAGACCTTGTACCTTGCCCAAAAAGGGAAGAATCAATCAAATGATTCTCCTAAAAGAGAAAGCAATAAGAGAGGATGTGAAAGAAATTTTTTTTATAGGCGGGAGGGTATAAAAAATAACAAGAAGAGACTTGATCTTCACTCTAACCACTGTGGCAAGAATGGACAATGTGCAAAACATTGTTGGGCTTCATTGGATACGATTAAAGAGGAGCATAACCAAAAGAAAGAATATAAAGATAAATCTCATGGGTCTATTAAAGCTCATGAATCTGCTCACTTTATTGTTGCACATTGTAATGTTGGAATAAATGAAGTTATGTTTAATACTTCATTTGCATATTGGAGAGATACTTGGTTGCTTGACACTGGTGCAACCTATCACATGACATTTAGAAATGATTTATTTGAAGATTTGAATGATAATCTAGATGGTGTAATAAATGTTGCAAATAAGCCCAGCCTCAAACCAAAGGGAATTGGCACTTTCGGGCTCAAACTGCCTGGATTCTTTGAATTTCTTTTGCATAATGCTATCTTCCAAAGTTGCAGAGAAACTTGTTGCCTCTTATGTAGATTCAACAACAAGGCCATTCCATCCACATATTTGAAGGACAAGTTGAGATAATGAGATCATTTGACAACCAATCATCATGTCCGAGTATGAAGATGAGAGACTATTGAAGCTGAAAGGAACATCTGCAGGATCTCGTGATTTTTCCTGCCTCTCTTACCTTGAGAAAGGTACATTGTCATCTAGTCTCTTGTGGAATGCTAGATATGGACACATTAATTATAATAGTCCCATAATGTTGAAAAAGAATGGTGTTTTTAGTTTTCCCACCATTCCAAACAGTTTGAAATAGTGTCACGTTTGTATTCTTGGAAAATATAGTAAGCAACCTTTCCATGAGTCCAATTCTAGATCCTGTAGAAGATTAGAGTTGATACATTCTAACGTGTATGGCCCCATGCCTGTTGCTTTTGTAAATGGTAATAAATATCTCATGAATTTTATTGATGATTACACTAGGATGTGTTGGGTCTATTTATCAAAGCAAAAATCTAAGGCAGATAAAACATTTAAAATTGTTCATGTATGGATTGAAAATGAAGCACAATTTCACATTGGCAATCTTCATACTAATAATGGTAAAAATTATACCTCTAATGATTTTGAGAACTATCTTTGTCGGCAATACGAGATTGTGCATGAAACAATCGTTCCATATATTCCTCAACAAAATGGTGTAGTAGAAAGAATGAACACGACACTCTTGAATATAGTATGCTCCATGCTATTTTTCAATAACGTGAAATTGATGTTTTGGGGTGATGCAGTTTTGTGTGCAGTCAATATTAGAAACATAAGTCCATCTCATGCTCTTGGAAACAAGGCTTCATATGAAATATGGTATGGCCTCATTCCTTTGGTAAGGCATCCTAGGGTCTTTGGTTCCACATGTTATGCCTTAATTCCAAAGGAACAAAGAAACAAGCTCAGTGCAAGGAGTCAAAAGTGCATATTCTTTGGGTACTCAAACACTACCAGTATATGATGTCTCTATGATGAGGTTAAAAAAACTTGCACTTTCCAAAGATGTCATTTTTCTTGAAATGAATAAAAATGACAAGTCTATTGAGAGGCAACTTGATCATATGGATAAATTTACTCATGTAAAAGCATTTCATGAATTTGACAATGAGATTCCACATCTTCGGGGATCCCTATATTGGATAAATATTTTGAATCTCCTTTTGCAACACCATCTTCCCCTCATGAAGAACATCCTGCCACTTCATCATAACAAGAGGTTCAATTGGATGATCCATTGAGAGGATTGGAAGACTAAAACTTGAAGAGAATGAAGCACCACTAACTGAGCAACCTAGACCCCCAGAGAAAGTTCCAAAGTGGGTCACAAAGACACTTGAAAGTGTTCATTTTGATGAATTTGGAAAGACAAGAACTAGAAGTTCAACAGAGCAAGAAGATGGAGGAGATGCAGATAATTCAAATTTAGGTGATGTAAAAGATATGGATGTTTCATATTATTGCGAATAGAATTTATCTGCTAAACTTGACCTGACTTCCTTTGAAAAAGATGTTGTTCACGATGAGTGGAAAGAATCCAAGCATAATGAATATGATGCTCTGATCAAGAATGGGGCATGGAAATTGGTGGACTCTCCATTCGGAACCAAACCAATTGGTTGTAAGTGGATTTACAAGAACAAGTACAAATAAGATGGCTCACTTGACAAGCATAAGGTGAGGCTTGCGACAAAAGGTTTTGCACATAAAGAAGGCATTGACTATAAGGAGACTTTCGTCCCCACGACAAAATGGGATACCATCTGCACTCTATTGTCTTTGGTTGTAGAAAATGGGTGAAAACTTCATCAAATAGATGTGAAGACTACTTTCTTGAATGGAGACTTGAAAGAGAATGTCTTCGTGTCTCAACCAAAAGGTTTTGTTGTGAAGGGGCAATAACATAAGGTATGCAACTCATCAAGTCACTGTATGGCTTGAAGTAAGCACTCTGTGCATGGTATGAAAAGCTAATTGAGCATCTTCTGAAATTAAATTTCAAACACTTTAATCTTGATGATGTAGTGGATGCATAGTACTCCTTTTATTTCATATATTCTATAAGATCTCGTCTGACTTGTTCAAGGATGGAAACAAAACCCATCCCATTGCTTGACCCTAATTCATTAACATCTTGCTCCTCAATAAGCTACAACTCAAAGTGTTCAACTAAATCAAAAGAAGTTGGGGTGTGATACTTCTTTCTTGCTTATGCTTGTTAATTATAATGATGTAAAAGACAATTATGTGGAGGAAATGGTAATGCAGGATTGCAAATTGAAGAGAAACTAGGATACTTATCCATTGTGTATATGATCTTTGTATGACTATAATCATATAGCTTGAATGGGTCTAACAGTTAAGAACATGTGTTTCCACCTAGGAGTTCATAAGTTCAAATTCGGAGGGGGTAGGGTATGTACACCTCTGTAGACTTTAGCAGTTACATCGTTGCGCAGAGGGGGGTCCCTTTGCACCACTAGGAAGGGCGCACCCCTTCCTTTGCCACTATGAGTGAAGAGGGCGTGTCATAAATGAGTCACTGCCCATTTCTTTGTATTCAAGCATGTGCATGAAAGCAGTGAGATTGTAACCGGTTAAGTGAATAAGAGATTAGGTTAAAGTGTGTCCTTGCTTATAAAAGGCTCACGTAAGCTCATAATAAAGTTAATGGTCTTTCGTCTAAGCTTGTCATTCTCGTGTGATTGTGCATTCTTGTCTATTTTCCTAAGTTCTTTATTCAGATACGCTTACAAATCACCCTTGTCCCACAAACAAGGGGGTCTCATACACCAAATTGGTGTTTGGCTTGGTTGTGACCTTAAAAATAGATTATTATTATCGGAGCTCCATTATTATATTTTTATAAATATAAATCTAACAATAATTACACCTATAGGTGTTTATATTTTAGAATTTGGAGTGGGAGTATGTTTTTCCTAAATTCGGGAGGATGAAACAAGTGTACTATCATGGTCGTAATTCGAAATAAACACTTATAAAAAAATAATATAAAAATAACTGATAGTTAATGTGTGGATAACTCAAAGCTGACGCATGGATAACATGTAGTTAGTTGTAGACAACCCGTTTAACTAAAAAAATACCGATGATAACAGGTAGCTGAGGCATAAACAACCAGTAATAACAACTATATATGAAGAACAAGTAATAGATAACTTGTTTATGACACTTAACTTGTGACATTTTTTCCAGCAAATTATGACATATTAACATTCACTTAACACAAATTAAATAACTATACTAATATAAATACATTTAATTATAACATCACATAAATACAATCCAGCCCAGCTTATATAAATATAATAACAATCCAGTCCAACCTATACATGCTTTATTTGGCGTGTGTGATTCCTCGCTGAGCAAATCCTGGCTATAACGCTGGTGGCTTTAAGGCTACCTACCAAATCAAGCGGAGCTTTGGAGCCTTTTCTAAACCAGTAGTTGTCTTATTTAACTGGACAGCAAAGATTTAGATTTAATTAATTAACATTAAAAGCCCGCTACGACTGTCAGGCAGGTCCGTTATTGTTATATTCGAATTTGTTTGTGTATAATCCACGTGTCATTTTTGAGCCGTCCGATGATAAAGAAAAAAACGTTGAAGATGAACCGTTGGGAGAAGCAGGCAATCATTTGGGTTATTCAAATAATATATTAAAAAATAAAGTGAGGCATGCATCCACCCCATCCCATGTGTTCTTACCAATACACAGCTGGCACAGACACATACATAACCCCATCATAGATGGGTCGGACGGGATTTTGTGTGCCACGTATGCATGTGAGTGAAGATGAGTGTTTGAATGGCGGTATTCCGGTAGTTGGAGAAGGCGGTTTGATGGTTTATATTACAGGAGGAGGCGGTGTTTGTGTTTGTATTGTGAGGGCGTGGCGCACTTCAATCCTGCGCTCCGTTGAAGTGAGGATCTTGTTCCTCTCTTCTTTCTTTTCTTGGTATCCGATATCGACATTTCTACTGTTATTTTCAGAGATGGCCTTCTTGACAGTGTCTGTTAGGGTGCTGATGCTCTCTGTCGCCTTCTTGCTGATGAATCTCTTCGTAGCTTCCGCCAATGCGCAGGCTCCCGCCCCTGCTCCCATGTCCGACGGTAAGATCTCAACCCCTCCATTTTATTTCGACAATGTAGGTCTTTAGCGGATTCGTTACGGGACTTTGATGAAGCGTAACGGGGATTGATTGAATGCATATTGTTGTTGCAGGCACTGCCATCGACCAAGGAATAGCTTACGTGCTCTTGTTCCTGGCGCTGGCTCTGACCTATCTCATCCATCCCCTCGACGCCTTCCCTTTCAATCTCTTTTGAGGTTCCGGCGATCCGTTATCCGTTTCTTGACAGAACAGAAAAGAAAAGAAAAGATAGACAGAAAGGGCTTGGATTTGTATTATAGACGGAACTATGTATACTGGATTTACCTTAGATTTTGATGCCATGCCGGGCAGATCCGAGGGATTGATTCTGTTTTCCATTGATATTTATTTTGCTTATGTACATGCATCTTATTTATGGTTATTATTGACCACTTCTATGCAATCTTTATAAATTTCTTTTAAAGACTTATCAATGAATGCTATTCTAAGTCTTCAGTCTGCTCTTATTGCGTTCTTTAGAAGCTGGCTGCCGGCATTCTCTCAGATCAATTCTCAGACTCCCAGGGCAACAAATCTATGTGCCATGATAATGAATTCTTTTGCAATAGTTGGATTTGTGAATAGTCAAAGGCGTTATTAATACGGAATATTATAGTTGCGCAACAGTACCACTCTACGCTCAGAAAAAGTTTCATGCATTTGCAGATTTCGGGAATGGTACCCTGAGTAAATAATTGAATTCAAGGGTTGAAAAGTTAGTTCAGTGTTGCATATCTCAGTCAATATTTATTTATTGTCCGGTCTATATTTATTCATTTAGGATAAATTTACTTATGTAAAGGCATTTCATGAATTTGACAATGACATTCCACATTTTGAAGGGACAATCCCTATCTTGAATCAATCTTTGGAATTTTCTTTTGCAACACCATCTCCTCCTCATGAAGAAGTTCTTGCCACTTCACCATAACAAGAGGTTCAATTAGATGATGCATTGATAGGATTGGAAGACTGAATCTTGAAGAGAATGAAGAGGTCACTAGCTGAGCAACCTAGACCCTCACAAAAAGTTCCAAAGTGGGTCACAAAGGCACTTGAAAGTGTTCATTCTGATGAATTTGAAAGACAAGAACTAGAAGTTCGACAGAGAAAGAAGATGGAGGAGGTGTAGATAATTCAAATTTAGGTGATATAAAAGATATGGATGTTTCATATTATCACGAATTGAATTTATCTGCTAACCTTGACCCAACTTCCTTTGAAGAAGTTGTTGCTCACGATGAGTGGAAAGAATCCAAGCATAATGAATATGATGCTTTCATCAAGAATGGGGCATGGAAGTTGGTGGACTCTCCATTTGGAACCAAACCAATTGGTTGTAAGTGAGTCTACAAGAACAAATACAAATAAGATGGCTCACTTGACAAGCACAACGTGAGGTTTGCGACAAAAGGTTTTTCACATAAATAAGGCATTGACTATGATGAGACTTTCACCCCCACAACAAAATGGGCTACCATCCACACTCTATTGTATTTGGTTGCATAAAATGGGTGGAAAGTTCATCAAATGGATGTGAAAACTACTTTCTTGAATGGAGGCTTGATAGAGACTGCCTTCATGTCTCAATCAAAAGGTTTTGTTGTGAAGGGGCAATAACATAAGGTATGCAAACTCATCAAGTCATTGTATGGTCTGAAATAAGCACTTCGTGCATGGTATGAAAAGCTAACTGGGCATCTTCTGAAATTAAATTTCAAACACTTTAATCTTGATGATGCAATGGATGCATAGTACTCCTTTTATTACATATATTCCAGAATATCTCGGTTGACTTGTTCAAGGATGGTAACAAAACCCATCCCATTGCTCGACCCTAATTCATCAACATCTTGCTCCTCAATAAGCTACAACTCAAAGGGTTCAACTAAATAAAAAGAAATTGGGGTGTGATACTTCTTTCTTGCTTAAGCTTGTTAATTATTGCATGTAAAAGACAATTATGTGGAGGAAATGGTAATGCAGGATCACATGGGCCTAACGGTTAAGAACATGTGTTTCCATCTAGGAGTTCATAAGTTCACAAAAGCAGTGAGATTGTAACCGGTTAAGTGAATAAGATATTAGGTTAAAGTGTGTCATTCCTTATAAAAAGGCTCACGTAAGCTCATAATAAAGTTAACGGTCTTTCGTCTAAGCTTGTCATTCTTGTGTGATTGTGCATTCTTGTTTATTTTCCTAAGTTCTTTATTCAGATCTGCTTATAGATCATCCTTGTCCCACAAACAAGGGGGTCTCATACACCAAATTGGTGTTTGGCTTGGTGTGACCTTAAAATTAGATTATTATTATTGGAGCTCCATTATTATTATTATTATTTTATTATAAATATAAATACAACAATAATTACACCGATAGGTGTTTATATTTTAGAATTTGGAGTGTGAGTATGTTTTTCCTAGATTCATGAGGTTGTACTGTTCAGATTGATTTTATGGTTGTGGTTCCATATTCGAAAGAAATAATTATAAAAAAAGAATATAAAAAATAACTAATAATTGATATATAGATAACTCAAAACTCATGCAAAGATAACATAAATAACAGATAACGTTCACTTAACACAAATTAAATAACTCTACTAATATAGATACATTTAATTATAACATCTCATAAATATAACAACAATCCAGCCCAACCTATATAAATATAATAAGAAGAGCCGCATGCGGAAATGTCCGTGACAGAGCATGAAAATAGAGTTTGCAAATGCATGCTTTTGCAAGTGCAAATGATAACTTCACTTTCCAGTTAGAAGGGCAATGCAGGCGGGATGAAACGAGCTAGAGCATGAGAAGAAGGATGAAACGAGCTAGAGCATGAGTAGAAGGACAATGTAGGCGGAATGGTTAGGCGGAATGGTGGGGTGGGGGGAAGAAGCAAACATTGTCTGGAAAAGTAAGGATGGAAAGTGATAAGGGAAAGAACACATGATTTTTTTTTGGAGTAAAGCATTAAGAACAAAAAACTAGTGTTAGTGTGCTTGTGGTATGGAAAATGCATTGGCTTGAATGCAAATGCTATGAGAGGAATATGTAGCCATGGAAATAGTATGATGACTTCTATACAATAGCGGTAGAAGTTCTAGAACATTGGTACCTTTAGAAACGTTGCAAGCAAGTAGATGCGAGAATCTGAAGAGGATACAAGGGTTGGAGTAGTGTACAAGGCTTGGGTCGCTATGTGTTTTGGGTTGGTATGAGTTAAAAGAGATGTCCAGTATAGAAACATTGGCATCTTTGGAAGAGTTGCAGGTAGATGAATGTGTTAAGAAGAAGAGGATAGAGGGGTTGGCGCATTGTACAAAGCTTCAAATTTTGTATGTTGATGGGTGCTCTAAGTTAAAAGAGCTACCAATTGGTATGGAAACATTGGTATCTTTGGAGGAGTTGTGGGTAGCTGAATGTGTGGAGGTGAAGAGGATACAGGGGTTGGCACATTATACAAAGCTTTGGTTGTTATGTATTGATGGGTGCGGTGAGTTAGATCATTGCTTTATGTGGCAAAATGTACAATTTCCTGAATGCGTGATTTAGCAAAGCAGAAAACATTTTTGGCCACTGTTTGTGTGGTCGCAAAATATCAAACAGAACAGGTCACATGATCGAACCCTACGTTGCGATTTGTAGGTCATCCCGCTCATCCTAGACGGTCTTGGTACGACTTAGAATAGTTTGATATCTTCGTTCGCATTGCTAAAAAGAGTAGGTCACACTTGCTCCATCCCTTCTCTCGGTTATCATGAGCTTGCAACGGCTATACCACACAACATGTCTTGCAAACTACTCATCTTCGCTCGCCCTGGGTGCACGCATTCATTCACCGGGGCTGGATTTTAAAGCTAAAACCATCATGAATCGACAAATAAGGCATGGAAATGGTAAAATTATTCGGTTATTGTAGTCAGATGAGCTTTTGTCAAAGACACAAGATCTTTGCAACGCATAGATAAGGGAGGTATTATTACCCGCCATTTGTAAATCTACTTTACAAAAACTTGATGTGGGGTTTTCCAGTCCCATAGATCGTTTCATCCTTCTGCTCATACTCTAGCTCATTTCATCCCGCCTACATTGTCCTTCTTGTTGGAAACTGGAAAGTGAAGTTATCATTTGAACTTGCAAAAGCATGCATTTGCAAACTTTGTTTTCATGTTTTGTCATAGATGTTGTCTTATATGGCTCTTGTCCATGACATATTGTTTTCATTTTCTACATATTAGTTCACCTGCACTAAATTCAAAAAATCTAATTTTCAATCATTGAAGTTTTAATTTGGTGTTAATTTTTGTATTAATCTATATCTTATTATTTAAATTATAATTGGTTGAAAGTGGGTGATGTCACCCTCAGGATTTGGAGTGTGGATTTCAACCTCCATCTGTCCACAATGACATCACTACAAGGACATCACTGCAATGAACACTTCTGCCACGTCCTTGAATATCACATGCCCAAACAATGGGCATGGATAAACATACGGATTCCACATTGTTGACTCTCCTTTATCAAGGAAGCGTCCAAGGCCTTCAAATCAAGTGCCCAGACGCCATGTGGATTTTCGTCCCCACAACACCCAATGCATTTGTCATCAACATTGGAGATATTTTGTAGGTAACCATCATAATTAAGCATTGCTCGTCCATCCTTTGATAGCTATCGAAGATTATGGGAATATATCCGATTGGATTTAAATTGAATGCAGATCCTCAACAATGGCAGATACAAAAGTGTGGTTCAGCGAGCCGTTAATAATAGCAAGCCCAGACTTTCTTTGGCATATTTATGGGGTCCTCTTCTAACTATTGTTGTAGAGCTTGCTCCGCAGCTAGTCGATTCCAAGAACCCTTGCATGTACAGAGCTCTTACATGGAATGAATCTCTGGTTATGCAGGCCAAACATTTTGACAGAGCCCTTGATTTCTTCACAAACATTCAATAAGTTGAAGACCATAGACATGTCCATCTGCTGGCATCTTGTCAGTGTCCATCTGTTGAATCCAAGAATTTCACTATAGAGCACCACTTGATAAGACCATTGCCTCATTCCAAAAATTCTTTCGATTTCTCGTATTCTTTTTCAATCTCCTGTTTCACTCAGTGTTCACAATAGCAGCATATACCAGCCATGTTTAATGCAATTGTCCTAAATTTTGTAATGTTGTAATTATATCTCTTGCTTTCTTTGCCACTTAGTAAATGCTCACTATTCATAATAGTAGCATATAACAACCAACCAAGTTAAATTATCTTGTCCACCCATAATTTCTGAGATGTACCGTTCATAAGATTTCAATCTAATAGTTGTACAAGAACATTACTTGAATGAACATACATTATCACATGGGTGGTAACCTAATATGGGCGGAATCGGTGAATTCTTCTGAAAATGGCCACAAAGACCTATGAAATATTTGGCTCGAGTTTTCGGTTTGGTAGAGAGGCTTTATAGTAGACAAGCAGCAAGATAAACGTGTATATGCAAGTCCAACTTAAGTGGAAAGCTATTATGTCCGCCCTCCTATATTAATTTCCACAGCAACCTGATGTTGGTTTCATACAGTGTCCTAACAAACAAGGACATGGAAAAGTTTAGGCTATAAAGAACAGCACCGCAGATTGGTGTGAGATCAAAACAACCATCAGTTCATCATATCGTTGGCCATGAATTTTTAGATTGTATGGGATCAATTCAGATTGCAAACAACGATTGCATGCCGCTGGATTAACCAAGAGAATCGTGTTCAAAGATCATACCAGGAGGAGTATCAAGAGATCTGAAAATCTAACTCGCCACTTGCTTACAGTTTAAACACAGCATCACATAAAAGAAGAATTTACCGGATTAGAATCATCATGACTACTTGGATCGCTCAGATTCTTAGTCTAATCGCTGGAAAAAAGAAGCCAATATCTGATATTACACCATAGTTTGATCCAAAAATCAAGGCATAGATGATGCGATTGGCGCTAATCACTCCTTGGACTATTTGACATCTGCAGATAGTTCAAGGTGGTTTGCACGAAGTTTTTATGGTTAAATTCTGCATAAAATTAACTTTTAAGGAAAGGACAATAGGTTACATTATTGTGCTCATGTGCTTTATAGTATTGGATTATTGTGCTTTTTTATCAAGGTTTATAGTCTTAGATTGGCTTAATGTGATTTTCCACATTTGCATCAAAGCAATTCAACATTGCCTTGTGAGCACTGGCCATGCAATTTTGAAAATTTGTGGTGTTTGCATTAGATTTTATGTTATCAGCAATTCCCATTCCATTTAGAATTGACCAAATGCAATTGCAGGTGCATGGAACACTAAAAACAAAAAATACCTTCACGCCTCCATTCCACAAAATCTACAACAAGCACATCCCTGGCAACTTGGCAAATTGCAGAATTTGCAAACAAAAGACACCATATAGGCATGAGCATTGTCTGGAATGTACTCTTGAAACAGAGGACGAGACACTGGGTTGCACAATGAAATTTCTGCAGTTGCAATAATACTGGACAACAATTACAATAACTACATATGAGGACTACAAAACCAACATTTCATCAACATTTTTTCACCTACGAAGACTCTGTGTGCATGTTATTTTCACACTTGATGCATACAACATTATAACAGAAATCGACACTATGAAGTGTTAGGCTCCAAGACTATTTTATTTTTGTGCGGAAATTGTGGTTACATCAACTTAATTGTTCAGACATAATACTTGCCTAGTTTTTTGTAGAGTCATAGGCTCCAGAACAGTTTTGGTTTTTTTTGGGGGATGGCAATTGTCACTAGTTCAACTTAACTGTTCAAATCGAATACTTTCCTAATTGCTTCTTCGATAGTGTCTATAAAACAAGGTTTATATGACCTTTACCTTTGCATGGCCTGTGCATTTATGTATCTTTTGTCCATTATCCTCATACTTTATGCTTATATACTTTGCTTGCTGAATATATATATATATATATATATATATATATATTGCTATGATATATGATGGTAATTATTTCAAAATCTCGTCTATGTTATGGTAACCTGTTATTCATGTTAATTGCATAGATTTCCAAGTGCATGAGAATTTCTTGTACAAATGCAAGTGCAAATGCAAATGATTTCGTTCTTATCCTTCTTCATCATGTTTTATCCTTAACCAAAGTATTGCTTTATTCTCATCATGTTGTATTAAAAATCAAAATATTTTTTATGAGAGTTTAATGTAGATAAAATTATGCATTGTAATTGTTTTAATGCTTAAATGCTAATCTCTTAGTCTCATATTTTGAATGTTTCAAACATTCCCTTTGGAATTGATCCATTTCCACAAAGAAAAATGATCAACAAGTCCATGTAACTTAATTTTCATCCATGGCTATAAAGACTAGATAATAAATTATGCTAAGAAGAAGTGCAATGGATTTTAAGTGGAAAATGCATGGAACCAGAAAATTGTAATTGTTTTTTCCTTTGCTTAGTCTCTCATGCCTTTTTTTACATATTCTGAAAGTGCATTGTTTGTTCCTTTGCTTTGTCTCTCATGCCTTTTTTAACACATTTTGAAAGTGCACATAATAAACGGTTCCTATGTGCACAAATGCAAATGATAATTTCTCTCTGCATCGTGTTTTTTTGCTGTTGCAAGTGCGATTTGTAAACTCTATTACCATGCTTTGCATCATGTTTTTTTGCTGCTGCAAGTGCAATTTGCAAACTCTATTATCGTGCTCTATCACGGACATTGCCGCATGCGGCTGTTGTTAATTAAGTGTCTATTACTGTAATTTGATTTTGTATTATTATTGACTTCCTAAAATGGGACGTGTCAATGATAAATACAAATGAATTTAATTAAAAGAAGGTAAATAAAAGGAAAGAGAGATTTAACCCAGAAAAATATTTAATAAAATACTAAAGTATTAAGAATTAATGAATAATGAATGATGTGAAGAGTACAAAATGAAAGTAATCACGAGAATAAATAAAAAGCATAAAAGAGAAAGAAGGGAAATATGTATTTAAAAGAAGAAAGGAAGAAATGGGTGGCTCGAGAATTAAGAGAAAATAAACAAAATAAATAAGAATGATAAATATATATATTTATTTAAAAATAACAAAGTAAAAAATAAAGTTTATTGATGAGTTATTATGATTAATTTAATATAAATGAGATTATTAATATATAATTGTTTTAGTATAAAAAATTAGTAGTATAATAAAGTTTATTGATGAGTTATTATGATTAATTAAAATAAATGCGATTAGTAATATATAACTCTTTTAGTTAAAAGAAATTAATAATATAATAGTTAACTTATCAAATTGGTTAATAAATTATTAATGAATTTAATTTGAAAAATATATTATGCTTTTTTTTCAATGAAATGGGTTAACACATACAATATGATTAGTAATTTAAAGTCTGATTTATATGATCAAATTTATTTTTAAAGTTACGGTGGTGAGACTGAGTGTTACATATACCTATTTTATAAGTTTTCTATGTGATTGGTAATTTAAAGTCTGATTTATAGGATCAAATTTATTTTTAAAGTTACAGTGGTGAGACTGAGTGTTGTATATACCTATTTTATAAGTTTTCTTCTAATAAATACATGACAAACGGTTTAGTGAAGCGTTATTTAAGAAATATGATTGGTAATTTAAAGTCTGATTTATAAGATCAAATTTACTTTTAAAGTTAAGGTGGTGAGTCTAAGTGTTATATATACCTATTTTATAAGTTTTCTTCTAATAAATACACGACAACCGGTTTAGTGAAACGTTATTTAAAACATAAGACAAGTAGGTTTATAAAGCATTATAAAATGAAAAATCCTCCCTGCCTCTATATTTGGAATATGACAGAAATAAATGTATAAAACATTGCTTGCATATTTCATATCAATATCTACTGTTCTCCCGTTTCATTTTTTTTAATAGAAAAGATTATCATTTTCTTTCGACTTTGAACGAGCGTCATTTACGGAATTAGATTCACCATCTACCTTTCATTTGATTTTGATACTTGACGCGCAAGAAATAAATCCGAAATCTCCAGCTGCGTGGTACAAATCTAGGTTGAATGTCTCCCTTTACATTCAACATGATTAAATTCATTGATTATTATGCATGAAAATATTGTTAATGATTAACCATCTAATTAAGATTCATTGATTATTTATTGCGCACAAAAATGTTACTACCCAAGTGCCCTCCACTCCGTTACATTTCTCGATTTATCGTTAGTTTCAGCGGGCTTAAGTGTTACACAGCCATTAAAATATTCTCCAATTTGTCTTTACTTGTATACCTCATTTAGGGATCATTCAAGCCATCTGCTTATTTCTGGTTTACCCCTTATTCACGGCAACAGATTTATTGTTATTGATGCACTGTCATATCTATATATGGATGGATCAGGTAAGTCCTCATGGTGGTAAATAATTCTATTTTTTATCAAATGGAAGAGGTGAATGCTTTAAACCTGTGACATATTCCGATACTCCTCGTTCAACCGCAGGGACTCTGCCACGTTCTACGCTATTGATTTCCTGATGGAATTAATACATTTCAACGGATTAAGACTTTCTTGTTGTGTTTGTTTCACTTTTGTTGAAATCTCTTAAAATAAATGGCACACTTTTCTATGAATTGTTTACCAAATGCTGAGATTGTCTCAAGACTATGCCTGTTGTTTTGTGTAGTGCGCACAATGGCGATAACCACTGTATGGGAATGGCAATGAAAATCTCCATGTCCTCATCAATCTTCAATAATTATTTTCCCTCTGGGATATCGTCGGACCTCTCTCGGTATCTCTGTACGATTTTATGTCGGTATCATTCTCATCTGCCACTGCCAAACCTAAAAAATAAAATAGCCAACGTCTTATTCTGTGTGCAATACTCTGTGCATGTTAGTAACGTTGACAGGTGCAAGGTCACCGGTGTAGACTCTTAGTCTCCGTACATGGAGGTAAAAAAGGCGCCCCGGGGGGCGCCCTTACGTGACATCAGCTGGGCTAAAAACTCCCCTTCGCGCACATGCAATTGGAAAGCGGAGGCGGAGGCGGGGGCGGGTAAACTTGGACTGAGCACGCTGAGCCTGCAATTGCCTGTGAGCTCTAGCCACCTGTCAGTTTTGTACTGTAGCTCTCAAATTTCGTCAGAAAGCATAGGTGCCTGAAGGCAAGCCCAGGCTGTAGGTGGGTCTGCTGGAAATGCGTGAAAATTGAGCTCAGGGGCGCCCTCGAGCACGCTCGAGGGTGTTTTTTCCGTCCATGTGCGGAGGCTATCTATCTTTTATTGTTGACACTGTGTGCTGATCGAAACTCATGCCAGCCCATTTGCAGAGGGATCGATTTACTGTCATGGGTTTGAATTATGATGATGGGAAGGATTGGCACTTGGCATTGGTATGGATTAAACTTCTTCCATATCGCATTTCGCTAATTGTGTACTGAAGTCTGCAAAAACTAAAATCCACTTGGCAATGTGATATGACAGAGACATTACTTGGTTAGAGAAATTACGGATGCATTGGGGAGCTAACCTATTTACGCATGAGCGAGAAATTATGGATGCATTGGGGAGCTAAACTATTTACGTATGAGTGCTTGCCATGGCACATTTAGCCTTTAAATGACAATAAGGGTGCACCTCACCTTTTTTTTGAGAAATTATGGTAGTTTGTCATATCTGTCCTCTTCAAGACTTGATGTAAGCTTGCCGCTCCCTTCTGGGCACCAAAAAACTAGGATAATGTCTCTTTCTGCAACCAATAAAATTTAAGAAAAAACATTTTTAAAATTCAAAATTATAAAAAAAATATTCTAATATGTGTCTAAACTATAAATAATAACAAAAATTTATAGGTTAGCATAGACTCTAGCCCACATTATCTATAAGTAATAACAAAAATGTATAGATTAGCATATACTCTAGCACACATTAATAATAGGGTTTTAACGATCCATATATGATCCCCTGGGACATAATAATATCATGATCTTGCATGGATTCAAAGGGCGATTAAGTGGAGATGCCACTGTTGTTAAATAGAGGGATATAATAACGTGTCCATCTCTATTTAACTCTCATATGATGGAATAACATTGAAAGCCAACGTAGGAATTTCATGATATTTTTAGGATATTCCACCGTATCAATTAAAGACTGACCACCAGCCAGTTAAGAGAACGCCAACAGAAAAGAGAGATTATGGAGCATTATATCTCAACGCAAGAGTAAAGGCTAAGCAAAAACAGGACAATAAGAGAAACTGCTAGATCATTAAAGATATGAAGCCACCAAAATACCGAAATTACAGTCAACGATCACCACAATATTGCTGCCATGTGTTGACAGGATAATGCCACATTTCGAGAGGGGAAAATAACGTGCATGAAGATATAATAATCCGTCCCGATGTTCGACTATAATATGATTACCATTGGAGCATGCGTTGGCGGCAATGAGTTATTCTTAATACAATTAAAAAAGGTCCCAAAAAATACCACGCAAGGAGGTTGGGCACCAGCTAGAGGATAATAAGTTGTTTTATTAAATCACATGTAGATATTATCAACACGAATAAGTATAACAACCCCAAAATGCAAGGATTGCAATCCTCTTCACATTGGATTCCACAAGAAGAACGAAATTGACAGTTTCGAAAGAGCTACCAAGTAAAAGTGGAGCTCTTCAAACAAGTTGAACAAGTTTGGGCTGGCAGTTAACGTGAGGTGAATTGCCTGTGGTTTTTAGTCTAATAAACACCACCTATAAGTTACAGCCAAGTAACCAGCGGATTTTCCAAAGACATAGAGCTGGCCAATATGGAACGTTTAAACATAATCTGGACAGAGTAGGTACATGCTTTTCTTAAGTATTATACCTAATCAGGGAGCAGTCAACAGAGAGAATGAAAAATAGACAACAACTTAACATGAAAACATGATTATCATGCTAAAATGAACAATAGATTGAAATTAAATACACAGGATTTAACTAGCGGCGAGGGGATCGATTTAAAAAAAAATGAGTTACTTAACTAAACTAACAATAAATCAACAAAGTAAAATCACAAGCTTTAGCAAGCAACCAACAAATTTAATTCCTGTGTAGATCGACTTCCAGAAGGAGATAAGCATACGTTTAAACTAACGAAATCATCTACAGAGATCCCCTTTAGAATCTGGATCTTTTTCATTCAAATCACATTACTGATACAAAGTTCAGGATCAAATCAAAACAAACTTATCAGACCCGAGTGCATATTACGGTTTTAATCTTTGACTGCGACTGCTTGGGGTAGTCATAATCGCTGGTTGACATATGTTGCAGAGAGGCTGCAGAGAAAGGACAGGTGCGGGGGACACGCGGCCACCAAAACCCCCCGCACCAAACTACGAGGTAATTTTATACACTGAACTTTTGAAAACCTTATAAAATTTTGTCGAGTGGAAAAAAATAAATGGTTCGGAATAAGCTAATATGCCCCCGTTACGATATGTCACGGACATAACAATCCAATCCAACCTATACATGCTTTATTTCGCGCGTGTGATTCCCCGCTGAGCAAATCCTGGCTATAACGCTGGTGGCTTTAAGGCTACCTACCAAATCAAGCGGAGCTTTGGAGCCTTTTCGAAACCGGTAGTTGTCTTATTTAACTGGACAGCAAAGATTTAGATTTAATTAATTAACATTCAAAGCCCGCTACGACTGGCAGGCGGGTCCGTTATTATTATATTCGAATTTGTTTGTGTATATTCCACGTGTCATTTTTGAGCCGTCCGATGATAATGAAAAGAACGTTGAAGATGAACCGTTGGGAGAACCAGGCAATCATTTGGGATATTCAAATAATATATTAAAAAATAATGCGAGGCATGCATCCAACCCATCCCATGTGCTCGAACCAATACACAGCTGGCACAGGCACACACACATAACTTCATCATAGCTGGGTCGGACGGGATTTTGTGTGCCACGTATGCACGTGAGGGAAGATGAGTTCTTGAATGGCGGTATGCCGGTATTTGGAGAAGGCGGTTTGATGGTTTATATTAGAGGAGGAGGCGGTGTTTGTGTTTGTATTGTGAGGGCGTGGCGCACTTTAATCCTGCGCTCCGTTGAAGTGAGGATCTTGTTCTTCTCTTCTTTCTTTTCTTGGTATCCGATATCGACATTTCTTCTGTTATTTTCAAAGATGGCCTTCTCGACAGTGTCTGTTACGGTGCTGATCATGCTCTCTGTCGCCTTCTTGCTGATGAATCTCTTCGCACCTTCCGCCAATGCGCAGGCTCCCGCCCCTGCTCCCATGTCCGACGGTAAGATCTCAACCTCTCCATTTTATTTCGACAATGTAGGTCTTTAGCGGATTCGATACGGGACTGTGATGAAGCGTAACGGGGATTGATTGAATGCATATTGTTGTTGCAGGCACTGCCATCGACCAAGGAATAGCCTACGTGCTCTTGTTCCTGGCGTTGGCTCTGACCTATCTCATCCATCCCCTCGACGCCTTCCCTTTCAATCTCTTTTGAGGTTCCGGCGATCCGTTATCCGTTTCTTGACAGAAAAGAAAAGATAGACAGAAAGGGCCTGAATTTGTATTATAGACGGAACTATGTATACTGGATTTACCTTAGATTTTGATGCCATGCCGAGCAGATCCGAGGGATTGATTCTGTTTTCCATTGATATTTATTTTGCTTATGTACTTGCATCTGATTTATGGTTATTATTGACCACTTCTCTGCAATCTTTATAAATTTATTGAACATTGATCTTCAGTCTGCTCTTATTGCGTTCTTTAGAAGCTGGCTTCCGGCTTTTTCTCAGACGTGGTAAATTATTGATCGATTCTCAGCCTCCCGGGGCAACAAATCTATGTGCCATGATAATGAATTCTTCTACAGTGGTTGTATTTGTGAATAGTCGAAGGCGTTATTAATAAGAATATTATAGTTGCGCAACAGTACCACTCTACCCTCAGAAAAGTTTTCTGCAGATTTCGAGAGATGGTACCCTCAGTAAATAATTTAATTCAAGGGTTAGAAGAGTTTGTTCAGTGTTGCATATCTCACTCTATATTTCTTGTCCAGTCAAATTTATGCATTACCACCATTTCACCGAAGACGAGTAAATAATTTAATTCAAGGGTTGAAGAGTTAGTTCACTGTATGTTTCTTGTCCAGTCAAATTTATTCTTTACCGCCATTTCACCCAAGATTGTGCAATCTTTGTACAACAAATTTAGTAACCCAGAAAGTTTTTACCACCATTTCACCCAAGATTGTGCAATCTTTGCACAACAAATTTAGTAGCCCAGAAATTGGATTCAATGGCCGTTTTTATGGTAAAATTGGATTGAATGACCATTTTTACTTCGAAATTTGGTTGAATAATTACTGTATAATGGAGACTTACTGTACAATGAAGACTAATTATTGAAGGTGACTGCCCCAATTACTAAATATTGAAGGTGAAACTATGAGAGACGCTGCAAAATTGGGAAGCGTGGAAAGTGAAATCCGGTTCATCAAATGCCTGTCTATGCGATCTTCATCATCATAGTTGATTGGTTCAACACTGGTCTAAGATCCCAATTCTTCAACGAGACAAATTCAAAAAACATGGTAGGATAAACATAATTGCATGTGAATAAAACATTTTAAATTGCAGAATAAACCTATCAAATATGTCAAATCACAAACATTGTATAGTTTATTTTTCGCTTCATTGTGATGAGATTCGATGAACTTACATACACACTTCTCAAGGTTTGTCGTAACATCAAAAACATAAACTTATTATAATAATTATTTGAACATTGTATAGTTTATTTTTCTCTTCATTGTGATGAGATTCGATGAACTTACATACACACTTCTCAAGGTTTGTCGTAACATCAAAAACTTAAACTTATTATAATAATTTAGTTATCAATGGGAGGACATTCAATAGTTGCTATTTGCAAGTGTGGACTGAGTCATCACTGTTATTGAAGGAAAGTTATGGAACTACTAATGTGAGGCATGGGATAACTTGCATTTAAATAGTCTTGTTTTTTTGGTGATTTGTTCTCTAGGTTTGGTTATCAAATTGGTGGAATTGTAGTTCCACCCCATTTACTGCCGAACTATGCCATGGAACTGTGTACCTAGGGATTTTGGTCCATTTTAAGACAACTCTAGGGATTTTGGTCCATTTTAAGACAACTCAGATTGTCGAAATTCCAAAAAAATAACGAGAAGGGGTGGAACTGTGCCTCGAGGATATGTATTGGAAGGTAGCAAAGCTCTTAGCCAATCATAAATAATTTT
Source organism: Larix kaempferi (assembly GCA_027924585.1). NCBI lineage: Eukaryota > Viridiplantae > Streptophyta > Pinopsida > Pinales > Pinaceae > Larix > Larix kaempferi. Next base: position 29,648,077 of record BSBM01000372.1, read on the forward strand.
AATTTTATATCTTAAAGAAAAATACTCAACCAATCAGAGACAATTTTAAATCTTACTTTAAATCTTACTGAAAGACCAAAATATAGTATCTACTTACTTCATTGAAGACCAAAAAAAATGGTTTACTTTTTGTAATTTTGAAGTATTGATCTATGTTTAGCTCGATCACACTCTGCATACGGATGATTACTATATCGTGGTTTCACAATGACTTATGATATTGTACTATTTGATTCTCATCAATGAATACCAATAGTACTGTTTTTTTCCACTTTTTTTTCTGCTGAAAAAAGAAAAGTTTATATGTTAGTTTTTATGTATATATAAATGAAAAGTCGTCATAACCAACTATGAACAATTTTTTGGTTACTCCAAACATTTCTCCATATTCACATAGATACATCATTGTTTACCGCAAATATTGGTTCCATAATGACTACAAGAAACAATCACTATAATATCTTCTCATCTTTCTTTTTTTGTTTATATATATACAAACTAATTCAAAATTGAGCAAAATGTTGCCTGCCTACTTAATTGTAAATTACTAATATGATATCATGTAGATTGTCGCCAGTGCTGCAATACCAAACAATTCTTTTGTTTCTCTGTAAACAAGCTACTTCAAAATTGAACAAAATTTTCCCAGCCAACTTAATTGTATTACTAATATGATACCATGTAGAATGTCGCCAGTGCTGCAATAACAAACAATTCCTTTGTTTCTCTGTTAATGTAGCCAAGAATATGTGGGCACTTGGCATACAAATTATGTCTTGCATTTTGTCTTCCTATAGAACTCTTTCGTCTTTATGCTTGTTTTAGTTGCTGACAATATAATTTTGTTGTTGTTATCAATAGCCAATTCCAGATACCATGTGAATAATCATCCATGACCTTCCCGTGTGCGTTAGAGAATGTGATGTACACTAATGGATAGTAACGTGATACACTAATGGATAGTAACGTGATACACTTGTTTTAGTGGCTGACAATATGATTTTTTTGTTGTTATCAATAGCCAATTCAATGTACCATGTGAATAATCATCCATAAGCTTCCCGTGTGCTTTAGAGAATGTGATACACTAATGGATAGTAATGTGATACACTAATAATTATTGTGTTATTATGCTGGCACATTTGATATAAGATTTTTTTTCGTATTATTTTACATTTTATAGTGTTAAGGTGATGGTATTAGCATTAATTATTAAGTTCAATCTTTAAATAGTTTATAATTAAGTTTGTATTGAGTTCATATATATATAGGAAATCAGATGGTAATCAATCTTTATGGCTTTTGTTGTCTATCTAGATAGTGGTGTTCAATCATGGCTCGTTTCACAATCATTACATTTGGTTGTTGCAAAACCATTGTCCATTTTATGTGTTATTGCCAACTTTGTAGTTGTTTTGATTGTCTTTTTACAATCTCGTACATGATTTTCTACATGTTTATTTTATCTAATTAGTCCATCATATAAAGTTGTTATTCTATCACAATTTCTTGTAGGACTAATCTTGTAGAAGACCTCATTCCCTTGACAATGAAATGACACAATTCTTTTGGTTGACATCCCACATGCAATCCACTGGTGTGGAAACCCCATCCACATCTGTCCCAATCCTCAACACTCATTCCACATTAACCTATATAACACAAGTAACCATTAGAGAAATTTTGAGGTATAAAATGGGCCTCCTAAGGAAAATTATAAAATATAGTGGAAATAATAAAATAATATTAGCATACCTCATCAAATTTTGGAGGAACAAAAAGAAAACTATTTTTTCAACTTGTATTTTAAACATATATCCCTATATATAAACTCAAATTTTGAGAAGGAACACTTGTTGGATGGGGAATTCAATTCCAAATCCAATGAGTACCCACTCGACATACTTTTGATGGACCCTGCTCCCCAAAAAACAAGAAATAAATGAAAAAACATGATGATGATACAAGGAGATGAGTTGAAAATACGTGTTGAACCCCTAAGGGAACCCATTCTTAATCCCCAATTAGCATAACTAAGCAGGGAATTAATATTGGAATTATTTAATCAACATACCTTAGGTTATTTAGCTTCCTAAGGTTTAGGTGAGGTCAAAGACGTTTTGATTAGGGTCACATTGCCCCTCCTTAGGCTTCTCTCACCCTTGCCACCTATGGACTCATAAACCCCCATCTCCTTTTGTTAGATCCTCTCTTGTAGCCACTCAAGAATTTTTATTTATAAACATAATAGAATTAAACATAACAATGTTCAGGTCATTGTGACCACTGTCTTGTGCTTATAGCTTGCTACCAAAATAAATGAATATTTACATATTTACATTCCGAGAAAAACAAGGGTTACATCCCCCCCTTAAAAAATGCACTGTCATCAATGCCTTACAATACTATGTACTTGACATGTACATAAAAATTCATTTTTAGAAAGATACATTATGCTTTTTGCACTGCATCGTCTGTCTCCCATGTTGCTTCTCCAGGGTTGTAATGGGTCCACTGGACATTTACTTGCCTGATGGATTTGTTTCTCATAAACATTGTCTTCTCATATAATATTTGCATTGGATGTATCAAAATATCGCCTTCCTGTTCCACCTTTCAAGGTGGTAATGTTGTTCCAGCATTCTTGTTGTTCTTTAAGAGACCCTGTCTCCTACTTCAACAACACATACAATGCTATCTTCTTCATTCCAGCTTGTATCTGATGGATTTCTTTGAGCAACAATGTCTAATCATTCCCTTGGACCACCTTGGTACACCTCCAAGGCCTTTGGCACATGACTGTCACCTACAACAATAGACAATGCAATCATGCATACAATAGTCATCTCAAGCAAAACATTCCATAACATGAATTTAGACACATAATAGAAGCACATATTCAAAAAACAAAAAATAAGTATGCATAGTATCCTGATAAGTTTATCTTCATGAATATGTTCTAGCTTCACATGGATGCCACAGGCCCACAGGCGAGGTTCAACCTTCTATCCTTTTTTTCCATTGAGTCCACAACCAAGCCAACATTTTGATTGGGTTTATCAAGCCATTCAAAATCATTGATCGAAGCACCAAGCCAACCCACAACTTGGTTTATTAGGCCATTCACAGATCACAATGCCAAGCCAGCACACAGCTGGGTTTATCAAGCATTTAAGGAATTCAATAGTGGAATATACTAATCTAGTGAGCTCAATTACATAGCTATAGGTGCCTCAACTAGAATTGGATAGCTTGGGTCCACATTACCCGCCCCACATAACACCAAGGAGGTATCCCTCCTTTTCTCAACAGTCCCCCAGGCGTCCCCTCCCTCTAGGTGCTATTCAATGTGTGTGTAGAAAGACCATGCAAACCTCGAGCATCTTCGAGAGGCCTTGCCTTCACTAATTTTATCAAGTAATTCCCTATCCCTTCTTCCTGCACTTTCCAACTCAATGATAGTGGAAACTTCCCTGCACTTTCCCACTTAGTATCCATCACTTGTCCTCCCATGACGAGTCTCATCATCTCACCTCTATCATAAACACACAGTTCTCAAGAGATACCATTATCAAAATTACAAACTGAAATTTTAAATCTTCCTACTATAAATCACATTTAATCAACCAGGAGACCCTCCTCGTGTTGTTTTTCCTTGTAGGCAATAATGCACGATCTTCCTCATGGTATTACACTCACTACCATGTCAAAGACTTGCACACATGAAACCTGTCTTTCCTGATAGATCCACAACAACCAACAATTGTTAGCATTTCATCAACATTTCCAATTGAAATTTACAATTTAGAAAATACTCTCATTCAAATTTTAACACTCATGAGATCCTTCTCATGATGTTCATCTCTTGCACCCCATAACGCATGGTCTTCTTTCAATGTGTCCTGCTGACATAATTCACAAATAGCCAAACAGTCAATAACATTAATAACCAAATTCAAATATGAATTTACAATCATGTAAATCAAATTTTAATTAACTATGAGGCCCTCCTCATAGTGTTTGGCTATGATAAGTGGTGTCACACTATCTCTATTTATGGTCTTACACTCGTTTCCATAACTTGGACATACACCTACAACATGTCCTCCTAATACAATTCTCAAATAGCCAAACAATAATTAATGTTTTCAACATTTAAATCTCATTGCATTATCCACAACAATCATGTGATGATCTCATAATTACCAATAATTCTACCATTTCATGTATTAGCTAATTGCAATGAAATGTGGTACAAGCATGCATTCACACAATGGATTCTAACATACATACCCACACATAAGCATACCTAACCACAAATTTACATAATCATTTAATGCACATTCACTTAATGCACCTTTGCATTGATTCATGAATACCATAATGTGATGTCATCATACTCACACTAACTCACTCACATGTTAAGCTACTCCCTTCACTGCTTAATAGTCTCTCAAGAGCTTAGGGAAAATATTCCTAATAATTAATTCAATGCACATAATTCACTTATGCTCGTGCAACCAATGCACTCTGGCATGCTAACATGCTCCAAAACACCTATGTGCCTACATATGTGTCCCACCATGGTAAGTTAGACATCCTAGCCAATGCTTCAACACAATACCCAACCATCGCCCTAATCACTTGGTTAACTATCTGGGTGCCTTCTTTACCCGAACACAACATCAGGAGTTCACTCACTCCCTGCTTGTTGGAAAATATGTTTTGTCCTAGATTAACACCAATAAGGATTTCATGGGATACTTGTACAACACTACACACTTCACAACCCAACACCCTCATGGTCTCACACATGGCATGCTATTCTTTCATATGAAAGCATTCTAAATTCTAAACAGTCAAGTTGTATAAGGCCCCTTTCCGTTACTACCCCATATCTCACCTTACCTAGTGGGATATCATTCACCTAATTGCATTCAATATCATAGGCATACCAATTTATGATGATTAAAATATTGTTGAACGGATTCTTATCCAATCCCCTTTCAACACTTGGGATATCATCATAGTAAAGCATTACCTACATGACCATCATCAACCTCTATTGTTACATGATCCATTGGCCTCTTACAAAGGATTGCACAATCCTTCCACCAACCTCTTGATCACAGCTTTGTTGCCCCCAACATTTCTTCATGAGGCTACTTGTCATGTGCAATAGCATCATCAACATCCTCAACGATCTATCTAACCATCTCTGATTAGGAAATCATCAACAATCACAATAATTATCATCAGTGTCTCATTGCATATGTAAAACCATACTACTTTTACCAATATGCAATATCACATGCATGTACAAGCATAGCCACATGCACTTTGTCGTATCTCTTAATATGCTCACTAATGCATATGAATTGCAATCATTCATTCTCTTGCATTTCCAACATTCCCATGCTATAATTTATGTATATAAAACTAAGAAATATAAATTTAATAATAGAAGACTTAAGGAATTCTCTCTATTAATCCCTTATCTCAGCTTGGAATTCCATAGTCATGGTTGTCCTGCTCCTAGGTTTCCTACCATTCAAATTCAAACATTAGCCATGACAATTTAGTTTTCAAACTTAAAAATAGGTCACAATTTCATATGAACCTTAATTTCTATTTGAGCATTCAATAAAATAGGATTAAGGAAAGAGAAATCCCTTCTCTTCATGTCCACTTGGTTGATTCTAACAGTCACCCTTTGCTGTAGCTAGTTCTAGCTTTCTAGTTAGCTCCTTTCCAAACTTAGGTTTCCTTCTACAATCACTTCCTTGGTCGATGAGGCTACTCTAACACTCTATCTCTTCCTGACAACTCTTTCCTCTTCTTTCACTTAAGGCACATGAATGTGGGTAGTGCACTGGTCAACCCAAATGGCACCACCACAAACTCAAAATGACGATATCAAGCCTTGAATGGTGTCTTGTTGATGTCTTCTTCTTTTACAGCTTACATTTATTCCGGCTTTATGAATGTTGTGCATTGTCCTCATTCTATCTCTCCCATGAGGACACTCCTTGTACAAGTGATTTCCTCCACATCCCTAACATTTAACAAGTTGCCTTACTCCTGAAAACTATGTCCTTCGAAATCCATCGTGAACCACATCCCTTTGTTTATGCTGCTATTAATTCCTAAAGAAAGGTGGCTTGAATCATTTCTATTTTTTTTCCTCCTTATTTCTCTTCTTATCCTTCCAAGACTTTTGAATATATATCCCTTCCCCCATTCAGATCATACATGTGTTTGACCTTCTTGATTGCCTCTTCAAGAGTCTTTGGCTCATCATACACAATTCTATATTTGAAAAATGAAGGCAATCCACCCAAGAACCTCTATATTTTTACCTTCTCTTTCTTAATGAACCCTACATACCTCAACAACTCCAAAAAATTCTCTCATATTCCTCCATGCTCATATTTTAAAATTATGGAAAAAATAATTTATTTGACAATTTTTGTCAAATAAGAGCCACATGCTCTTTTATGATCAACTTCTATAAAAATTTGAGACCCTTCTGATTTGATCATGCCACTGTATAGTCTAGATCATTAGCTTTCCATTGACTATCTCTGGGTCCAAATTTGACTTGTGAGTTGAAATTTATGACTTTAAGACATTGCTAATTTCTTCCCATAAAATTTTGTACCTGTTGTTGAAATTCATTGACATTGAACTTGCCCCACTATGAAACTCTTGATACAACACATTTGATACACTATCGGAATTGGCCCATCAACGCTCCCCATGAGATCCATCGCGAAATTCCTCGAAATGGGACCCTGATACAACACTCTTGATACACTATTGGAACTAGACCATCGATGTTCCTCTAAACACCTTCAGACTTACCTCCGATGACTATGAGAGTTCACCTCCGATGACACTTGCACTTCACCTCCGACGACCTTCAGATTTCACCTCCGATAACTCTCAGATTTCACCTCCAATGACACTCAAACTTCACCTCCAATGAACTTTAGACACCATTTCCGATGACCTTTGGACTTCACTTCCAATGACTCTCGGTGTTCACCTTCGATGAAACTCGGAATTCACCTCCAATGACCTTTGGACTTCATCTCTGACGACTCTTGAAGTTTACCTCCAACGACGGTTGGACTTCACTTCCAAAAACCTTTGAACTTCACCTCCGACAACTGATCCAAATTTATGTGAGAACGAAATGAAAGAGAATATATAGAACCATATACACATATATATTGCAGGGAACACAGTGATATATTAAACTCAAATTCTATTAAATGAATGAAATGGAACAAACTGTAAAATAAAAGTAGCTAGAATGATGGTAGCTATATCTCTGAGAAGAGATTTGGTGACTATGCTAATTCGTGACAACATGATTAAAAAAGGAGGCTGAAGGGCCTTTTTATTATAAGAATGAGGGTAAACATCCTAACATCCAAAAACTAAACCCTCGGAGATGATCCGTAAAAAAGGTTTGTCGTACCCGAGTTGGTTAGTTGAGGTGCCAACTTCCCTGGGGCATAACTTTTGCATACGATCTCTGTTTAGGGAATTCAATAGCTCATTGGAAAGGTCTAGTATAGAAGTACACATTTATCCCATCCAATATTACCTTTGGGTATGAATGGACTATAGTGTCTCCAAAAAATGTCGTTTAGGGCAACAAAACGACCCCAAAAAATTTGGACTGCAAAAACTGCCAAACTGTGAAAACTGTCTTGAGCTAGTGGAATATGTGGGTAGTCATTGATATCCATATGGATTAGTCCTCCCCTTTTAGGAAGCAATGGTATCCATTGCGTTAAGTCCCTCATCATATGGATAATTGTGTGTTGAGTTGATCTCCTAGTGAGGCATTTGTTAAGGTGAAAGTGTTTCCTTTCTTTGACAGCCTAATAGGGATGTAAATGTTGTTGATGGATGCGTTGGACCCGTTGAACAATTTTGGTTTCCTTATGATCCTTGGCATGAACTAGTGTGGATGATTTATTTCTGTAGGAGTACCTTGAATGGGTGGCCTTGCACTTTAGAGGTACCCTAATAGGAGATGCAACAATGCCTTTGATTTCTTCTTGTTTCTGTTGAGTAGAGAGACCCTGTGCAAAGGTTTTGGAGGTCTCTATGATCTGATGCTCACCTTTAGAGGAAACCATGAAGAGGGAAAATTTCCCACTGTGGGATATTATCTTTCTGCACTGCTTGGTTGAGTTTAAAGAGATTGCAATAGGTGCAACTATATATGGTATACAATACAACTGTCCTCCCAAAGCGACAATCACACTACGATGCTGTGACTCATACACAACATGACGCTTCCACATATACGACTACCCTAAAAGAATATCATAGAATTCAAGTGGGGCCACATCACACAATACCTCGTCTTAATTTGAAAGGATTGATTTCGTATGGTAGACGACATTGATGATTGACACAGATACCTCGTCCTTGTCTTAGCCAACCGATGGTGTATGATCACGGGTGTGGTGTTGTCAGTAGCCCCAATCTCTTGATGACTTCTATTGAGATTAGTTTCTTTTAGTTTCCACTGTCAACAACAAAATGTAGGCGGATTCCCTTCACCCACATATGTGAGTGTAATAGGCACTCTTCTGCCTTTGACCCTCCTATTTCCTTTGGCTGAATCTTTGTGGTAGAAACATTGACATTGAGTTATGCATCAATAATCTGCTTCCACGTGTCTGCGACGGTGAAGTTGGGTTCTAAATCGGAATCAGAACCAGAATCTAATTCTGAAGCTTTGATCTCGACCACCAATGACTGCTTTGAGAGACAGTCATCAGTGTTGTGCCAGGGACTTTTGTGGAACTCACACCACTTCCCAGTGTCCTTCATTTTCTTTCTGTTACCCTTCCTGTACAAGTTGTCTTGAAGTTGGTTATCCTTGTGTTTTCCTTTGTTTTGTGACTCTAGGTTTCCTTTTCCATGCTTTTGCTGCAATGGATTTGCAAGCCCAAAATACCGCTTATTCTTTTGCTCAAATTTCTGCTCTATTTTGACAACATACATATAAGCAACTCATAGTGAAGAGATGTACAAGAATTCCATCTATTTTTGGATGTACCAATGTATGCCACTACAATATTTTAGAACCAGATGCCACTCAGAGTCTCTAATACCCAACTTGTGAGCAAGGTATGGAAGGTATTTGTGAAATTCAACACTGTTTGGTCCCTCTCTTGATGGAGTGTGGTCCATCTCATGTATTGGTTATCATAGTTTCCCATAGGTTAATATTGTACCTTAACGACATCTATAAAATAGGCCCAAGTAGGATTGGCCTCAGAAATTCCAGATTCCTCTATTATTTTTGCTCACAATAAGTTTCCCACCAATTTTTGGCATGGGGAACAACCTTAAGGAGCACAATGGTGATATTTTCCCTATCAAAAAAATTGTGGATAGGGAAATACCCTTTTAGTAGACTCAACCATTTATCTAGGGCATCAAAATCGATCTATCCTTCAAATAAATGGATATCAAAGTTAACTTGTACCTTTAAGGGTGTGGCCCCTTCAAAGTGATTGCTTGATGATCCCTTTGTTGTTGTTGGCATCCGTCGAAGGATCTGGCAGAAATTGTCTATCATCTCGTTCCTTTGTCGTGTTAGGGCTTCCTCGAGCCATAGATTGATAGAATATCTTGTTCTGTCATCTCTTTTTTCCTCAAACATGGGAGTTGTTTTGGGCTGATGAGGGTAGTTTTCCCCAAGCTCAACTATTTCATGACCCAACTCTCAATATCCAGATCTCATTGGAGACATGCACTAAGAGACAACAAAGAGCACACTGCTTTGATACCATTAATCTGGATTTATGTGACAATGAAATGAAAGAGCATATATAAAACCATATACATAGATATATTGCAAGGAACACAATGATACAATAAACTCAGATTCTATTAAATGAATGAAACAAAACCAATCGTAAAATAAAAGCAACTAGAATGGTGGTAGTTATATCTCTGATAAGAGATGTGGCAGCTACACTCATTCATGAAAAGCTGAGTACAAAAGGAGGCCGAAGGGCCTTTTTATTATAAGCATGAAGGCGAAACCCCTAACATCGAAAAACCTAACCCTAGGAGATTATCCGTAAAAAAGGTTTGTGGGTTCTAAGGTGGTTAGTTGAGGTGTCAACTTCCTGGGGGCATAACGTTTGCATACAATCTTCGTTTAGGGAGTTTGGTAGCTCATTGGAAAGGTTTAGTAGAGAATTACACAATTTTGCTATCCAATCCTTCCTTTAACTATGATTGGAATGGGGTGTTGCAAAAAAACGTCGTTTAGGGTCTCAAAACGACCCCATAAGTTTTGGACATGAAAATCCGTAAAAACTACCAAATTGGAAAAACTATCTTGAGCTGGTGGAATAGGTGGGTGGCCACCGATATCCATATAGATCAACCAATCTTGGATTTCACCTTCAACGACACTTGGAATTCACCTCCAAAATCCTTTAGACTTCACCTCCGATGACTCTCAAAGTTCACCTCCAATGATACTCAGACTTCACCTCTGATGACCTTCACACTTCACCTCCAACGTCTCTCAGAGTTCGCCTCCAATGAAATTGGGACTTCCCTCCTATACATTATCGGACCCTTCTTCTAAATTCCTTTAGAATCACCTTTGATAAGCCTCGACGGTAACTTCAATATAATCTGTTGGCTTCCTGATATCAGACAATCTATTAGATGGTTTCAACCCCTTCCCACAAAGGCTCTGATAGCCCAACTTCGATAAGCTATCCATGCACTTCCTTTTGATGCAACCATGACACTCCATATGTCCATGTGGCATCTATGTGCCCCACACCAAATTTCAAAATTCTCAAAAAGTTTTAAGCTGTCCAAATTTTCCCAAAATTTTTAACTAATGGCTATCATGCAGAAATTTACTCTCATTGTGTCTTCCTGACGAAATTTTTTGAAAATTTCAAATAGGTGGTTGTCATCCATAAATTTAATCTCATTGTGTTCCCTTGATAGAAAATTTCCCATCCATTGATAGGTCCATCACTTCTTCCATCGAACCAACTACATGAGTCCATGGCACTAGCTCGGTTTCCCTTTGGCCCATTTAGGCACGACATTCTAAACCTTCTCTTTGATACCAATCTATCAAGTCTATGACTATCCTGGTAGTACGTTTGGGATGACGGGGAACTCCCTCAATGCCATTATGTCGAATTTCTTCCTCTGATACTAACCTGTAATGATCCTGATGACTACACCATACCTTTAGATCCACGGGGTGCTAAAAAAACATACCCCGATACTTGAAAACAAAAACCATTTTTGGAACTAACAATGTAACCATTGCCAATTGAAAACAAATCTCTGAATTCTGATGCAATTCTACCCTTTTGAACTCTGTTGAATTTCAATTACAATTTACACATATATATGGATTCAAAATCCCAAACACATCTATCCACAAAAGGATAATTAAAAAAAGCTAAACATTAATTCATACAGATAAATACACTGAGATAAATTACAACAGAATTAACAGCTACATTATTAATTCACACAGCGGAATACGTAACAATTATACAACGAAATACAATATATGCATGGTTTCCCAAATCCATATCAATTTACCATATTAATTCATATAACATAATTACTCATACTAATTCTACATGAATGCAAAAACTAATTCCAAGCAGTCCTTCATTTAGGCATATTCTCAAGCTAGAAAACATATACATTCTAAAACATAAATTAACCATAACAACATAATCATAAACATAGCATAAACATGAATATGCTACTTATCTTAACAAGAAGTCCAACTGGATGCAGGACTCGGACGTTCCTCCCAGCCGTAGGCACTTTGTTGTACTTAGTATTTCTACAACAAAGGGCACCCTCGAGTTGGGGCTATCAATCCACAAGGGTAGTGTGCTTCTCTGCCTTCCCCAAACCTCTCACTTAGCCTAGTCTCTCACAAACTATACACAAGTTCAAACATTTTCCAAGCCAATCATAGGATTCTCAAATGGTCTTCTCTTCCCAATCCCACATGAAACCCACTAGTGCGGAAAGCCCATCCACATCTGTCCCAATCCTCAGCACTCATTCCCCATCAAACTATACAACACAAGAAACAACACCCTTATTTGAGATAACAATCCCTCAGGTGCTCTGCAGTATCCTTCCAGTGCTCCAACATATGTTATCCAGGAATTTTTTGTACTAGGACTCCAGGGAACACCGCATCCAGGCCAGGTCTCCCCAATAAGGGCTCACTAACCCAATACACTAGTTCTATGGATATTCAACGTGTCTCTGGGACTCCAGGATAGCTCAACCACCAAATAGGGATGTTCCTTTCCCAATTCAATACCACAGTATCATGAAGATACTTGCTTTTCCTCTTATGCGTAGAGTTAACCCAACTGAATGGTCATGACATCCAACTGAGCATCTGAAGCTCAAAATTTTCCCCAACCCAAAACAATGTTGCATTTACTTGATGGTATAAACTATAGGTGGTAATGCCAATTTGGGTTTCCCATTAGATCTCCTTGGACGTGGAAATGATGACCTGGCTTTCAAGATTTCCCAAACTTCTCTTTATTGAACTATGCATTCCTCAAACTAAACTCAAACCCCTAAAATGAACCAAATTCCCATCTTTTATTTGCATGATGGGAACTTGACACTTGGCACCCAAGGGAACCCCCTCTTACTCCCCAATTAGCATAACTAAGCAAGGAGTTAAGATTGGCATATTTTAATTAACAGACCTTAGATTATTTAGCTTCCTAAGGTAAACGTGATGTCAAATAAATTTTGACTAGGGTTCAATTGCCCCTCCTTGGTCTTCTCTCACCCTTGCCACTTGTGGACTCATAGCCCCCCATCTCTTTTCATGTGATCCTCTCCTACAAACACTCCAGAATTTTTATTAATAAACATAACAATGTTTAGTTCATTTCGACCACTATCTCAGGCTTCTAGCCTGCCAAAATAAATGCATATTTACATTCGTGTTAAGACAGGGGTGTTACAACAAGTATAATCATAATCAAACACAACACCTCATCCAATTCCACTCAAACGTTTCAACTAACTGGGTGACTAACTGAGGCTGATTGGTGTTACATAATTGAGGGAAAACCTTTTTACAAACTTATCCTCTTTTAATTGGGTTTTAACTAGAAAACAAGATTTCTTTTTCCTTTTTTTTCAATAAAATGGAGAAATGATTAAGCCTTCGTTGTTTTGCCTTTAAAATAAAATATTAATCATATGAAATGGGCATGAGAAAAGGGTCATATGCATGTTCTTAGAGTGAGTTGATTTTTCACAGTGAGAATGGGTGTATGAAGGTTGTGAATGTGTGGAAGAACCCAGGTTCACTGATTCTTGTTAAACAATAGCCTTTTTCCCATTTAGCAACTATGTTATCTGTTTATCAATTCATATTTTGACCATATGTAACAGGCGTGAGGTGGGGGTCATTAACCCGATACCCAATACCAAGTATACACCAACCGGGTTCTCATGCAAGCTTATGGAGAGGGAAATTCATAACGGTCGAACATGCGTGGAGCCCATATACATATGATTTCTTTACAAGATTAAACATGATGCTGAATTGAGGGCATGAGACTGGTTCTTTAACCAAAGGACAAGCTAATACCATATCAAAATTAATGCAAATTAACAAAATACTACCTAGGTTTAAAGGACGAAAGGTCGGGACGAAAGATAAGGTTAGTCAAAATACTCAAGTGAAAAGGGATTTCATACTCTATTTAACACACTACAAACTTGCAATAGTAACATTGAAAGTGTTTGAATTACCTTACATGCATTGAGTCAAGCTTCCATAACCTTCTATAGTATGCAAACCCCAATAAATCCTTGTTCTACAACCTTTTCCTTGGCTCTGTCGATGTCTAGGAAACCAACTATGGCATTTTAAAGGGTAAAATATACAACTATAGATGTCGTTTAGTACAACGATGGTCACTTATCAATCGTAGGGGCATGAGAAAAGGAAAAATGAAGTGGAGGAAGTGGTTCTATGAATAAAAAATGGTAACACCTAGCCACTACTTCTAGAAGTTTGAATTGATGGTTGAGATTAAACCTTAACATAAACTAGAGAAATCAAATTACAAGAAATATGAGTGTGGTACAATAAGGTCTGAGGTAGCATACATCTGGGTGGTTAACCATGGCCCTTTAAATTTGTTAGTTTCAGGATGTAACAAACATTATTATACATAAGAGAAATATAAAACAGTAAAGAAACCATTACATCATGTATATCCAGACACCATGATTTAACTTGGAAACAACTTAACTACGGAAAAACCAACAGAATATCTTCATTATGCTTTTTGTCAAATCGGGCCAAGGCATGGTTGACCGTGTTTGCCACTTGTACCCTTGGCCATAGGTGAGTTTCCAGACATGCACACTCATATTACAATGGAGTACCAACTTCTTTATATACTTACATCACAAGAATACTATGGGTGGATCTCCTTGTTCTAGACTAATTGTCCAATTTTAAAACTACCAAAATCATGGAAATTACAATCTGAACACTCCAAATTAATATTTTGACAAAAATTGCTCTACCAAATTTCAACAAATCCTGAAATTTCAAATTTCGACGAATCCTGGAATTTAGTTAGCACCGCTCCATTGAGAAGAAGCCCACATTGAGAAGAAGGCCACATGGGTGCGTTCCTGTCTTCCTGCAAACACAGAGGGATGGCATGCTTGGAAAGTTGGACCCCATCCCATGTGCTCTTACAAATACACAGCTGGCACGCACACATACATAATGCCATCAGATCCCATGTGCTCTTACCAATACACAACTGACACGCACACATACATAACCCATCATCGCTGGTTCGGACGAGCTTGGGTGTGCCACGTATGCATGTGAGGGAAAATTGGTGTGTGAATGGCGGTATTCTGGTAGATTGATGTTTTATGTGATGGAAGATAGGTGCGTGAATGGCGGTATTCCGGTATTGGAGAAGTCGTCGGATTGATGGTTTATATCGCAGCAGGAGGCGGTGTTTCTGTGTGTATTGTAATTGTGAGGGTCTGGCACACTTTATTCCTGCGCTCTGCCGGCGTGAGGATCTTGTTCCTTGTCTTCTTTCTTTTCTTGGTATCCGTCGACATCGACATTTCTTCTTGTTACTTTCAGCGATGGCCTCCTCGATGGTGTCCGTTACGGCGCTCCTGATGCTCTCTGTCGCCTTCTTGCTGATGAATCTCTTTGCATCTTCCGCAAATGCGCAGGCTCCCGCCCCTGCTCCCATGTCCGATGGTTAGATCTCGCTCCTCCATTTTATTTCGACAATGTGGATCTTTAGGGGATTCGTTACGGGATTTTGATTTAACGTAACGGGGATTGATTGAATGCATATTGTTGTTGCAGGCACCGCCATCGACCAAGGAATAGCCTGCGTGCTCTTGTTCCTGGCGCTGGCTTTGACCTACCTCATCCATCCCCTCGACGCCTTCCCTTACAATCTCTTTTGAGGTTCCGGCGGTCCGTTGTGCGTTTCTTGACAGAAAAGAAAAGAAAAGATAGACAGAAAGGGCCTGGATTTGTATTATAGACGGGTAACGGAACAATGTATACTGGATTTACGTTAGATTTTGATGACATGCCAGGCAGATCCGAGGGATTGATTCTGTTTTCCATCGATATTTATTTTGCGTATGTACATGCATCTAATTTATAGTTATTATTGACCAGTTCTATGCAATCTTTATAAAAAAAATTTAAGACTTATCAATGAATGCTATTCTAAGTCTTCAGTCTGCTCTTATTGCGTTCTTTAGAAGCTGGCTGCTGGCTTTTTCTCAGACGTGGTAAATTATTTATTGATTCTTAGCCTCCGCGGGCAACAAATCTATGTGCCATGATAGTGAATTCTTCTGCAGTGGTTGGATTTGTGAATACTCGAAGGCGTTATAATTAATAAGAATATTATAGTTGCGCAACAGTACCACTCCACCATCAGAAAAGTTTCATGCATTTGTAAATTTCGGGGATGGTACCCTGATTAAATAATTTAATTTAAGGGTTGTAGGGTTAGTTCAGTGTTGCATATTTCACTCTATATTTCTTGTCCAGTCAAATTTATGCTTTACAGCCATTTCACCCAAGATTGGGCAATCTTTGTACAACAGATTTAGTAACCTAGAAAGTTTTTACCACCATTTCACCCAAAATTGTGCAATCTTTGTACAACAAATTTAGTAACCCAGAAAGTTTTTACAACCATTTCACCCACGATGGTACAATCTTTGTACAACAAATTCAGTAACCCAGAAATGGGATTGAATGGCCATTTTTATGGTAAAATTGGATTAAATGACCATCTTTACCTCGAAATTTGATTAAATCACTGTTGTACATTGGAAACTAACTATTGAAGGTGAAACTATGAGAGACTGTAAAATTGGGAAGCGTGGAAAGTGAAATCCGGTTCATCAAATGCGTGTTTATGCGATTTTCATCATCATAGTTGATTGCTTAACACTGCTCTAATGATGCCCATTCTTCAACCACACAAATTCAGAAAACATGGTAGGATAAACATTACTACATGTGAATAAAACATTTAAAATTACAGAATAAACCCATCAAATATGTCAAATCACAAACATGGTATAGTTTAATTTTTTTCTTCACTGTGAGGAGATTTGATGAAATTATTTACACACTTCTCAAGGTGTGGTGCAACATCAAAAACTTAAACTTATCATAACCTTAAATCTATCATAATTTAGCTGTCAATGAGAAAGCATTTATGGATAGTTGCAATTTACACGTGTGGGCTGAGTTATTATTGTTATTTAAGGAAAATCATGGATCTATTAATGATTTGGTTTGTAAAAGAGGAGACTTTTACTTTTACCATATGTGTTTGGGAGGTAAGAAAATTCTTAATTAATCAAAAATAATTTTATGCTTTGAAAAAAAACTCTTAACCATTCAGAGACAATTTCAAGTCTTACTGAAAAACCAAAATATAGTATTTACCTTAAAAATAATCTTAAGCCAAAAAATGGTTTCACCTTTAAAATAGTGCAATTTAACCTCATATTGAAAGAGAACATCTTATGCTGTAGCTCCATTTAAATCTGGATTATTTTCTTGATATTTAATATCTGGTTTTTGATAATTGTTTACAAGGTGGCTGATAAGAGGCCTACTAGCTTGCTTTGCGCATAGTCCAGCTGGTTGAGGAATCATATTGATTAGATAAGCATAGACTTGGCCATCCATGTCTTTGATCAATCATATATTTTCACATTTAGAGTAGGGACTTAAGAAAAAATGGCCACCATGGGTTTTAATGCAGGTGCAAGCATGGAACATGGGGATGGTATTTGAGCACTCATTATCTCAAACTAAGAACTTGGCCATACAACGAACTCTTTCATGTCAAGCTCTTTCCTTGTATATAATGTAGTCCTGAACTGTAATATTTCTTTCATGTTTCTCATCTTTTCATTCATTTCAAGAACATTTTAGATCTATTAACATCTGTACAATACTCTCCACAATTCTAGGCTTATTGATATATAGATTTTTTTGGGGGATGGGGCGCTGATATTCATATATCGAGATCGACCACTGCAATATCAAGGACGTTATTGATAGGCGCAACTGCTCCAAAGTGTACTTACAATGGATGTAGAGGATGCAAAGCTAAATGTATAGCAGAGCAGGTGCTTGTAGATGCAACTGATCCACTGAATAATACTTATCATGTCACAAATAGATCAGTTTGTTTCATATCTTTTACATATTCTTTCTCATTGCAAAATGCTTTACAACTCAGTAATGTTATCTAAGTGAAGTTTATATGTTAGTTTAAATCTAATATATATTCAAAATTGAGCAAAATGTCGCCTGCCTACTTAATTGTATTACTAATATGATATCATATAGATTGTCGCCAGTGCTGCAATAAGAAACAATTCCTTTGTTTCTCTGTTAATGTAGCCAAGAATATGTGGGCACTTGGCATAAAGTTATATCTTGCATTTTGTCTTCTTATAGAACTCTTTCGTCTTTATGCTTGCATCCAATAGTATAATCATAATCCAGAAGGATGAAGTACTAGATGCCACCTCCCAACTAGACCAAATATTGTCAATCCAAAGACCCCATCAAGACCGGACAGGACTTGGATTTTGTCCTATCTCAAGCTAGACAAAACAACTACTTGACCTACCTGCCAGAGAAATGGAAAAGGCTGAGCAGTATCGGTTGGTTGCACAACAACAAAAGATACAACAGAAAATGGCTCTTCCCCCGTCAAGACTGAAACCATGTTCAGTCAAAGATATCAATGAGCCATCTTTGGCCCAGAAAGAGATCTTTGAAACCATTAAGTATGGCCATTCTCCTTTTAATCCCAAAGATAAGATGATGAAGGATCTATTTTATTGGGATTTACATACTCATCTAGAAGCAGAGGAATTCTGGAATCAAGATCTTCCCAAAGGAGAAAGAAGAAGACTATCTGAAAGATGGCACTTTGAAATGGATTTCCACAACCAATGGATATCCTTCTATGAATGGAGAAAGGAGTTCCAACAAACTCTTGCTATGATGCAATCTAGTCCGCCACTTGAAACCAAAAGAACAGAATCCAGAGGAGAACGGACCTCAAAAGGACATTTATGGAAAACTCCAACAGGAGAAGAAATATATATTGAGGCCAATTTCCTACCATTCAGACCTATCAAGTTAGATTATGAAGAAGGATCTGTGCCTACAGCTCTGGTCATTCTCAATAATGACAAAGAAGAATAGGCCAATTGGTCAAGCCTGGCATTAAAAGGACTAGTCATACAAAACATAGAACTCCAAAATAAAATGCCATGCACAAGTCAAATTGATTCTTTGCAAATTCTTTGTAGAAGGATACATGATGAAATTCAACACATAAGAATTGATAATCCAAAACATGAACATTCTCCAGTCTCCGCTGAAGAAGTCAAGTCTATATGTGAATCTCTCAAAGATGAACTTACAGATTCCATCTCAGACCTTGATAAGAATGTTGGAGACGCATTTTCCTACATAGCAGATAAAGTAAACGAAAATGCTAAAAAATTGGTAAAAATCTAGAAAGATGTGGATAAGCCCAAGATAGAACTGTCAAAGCTTGGACGCTTTGGAGAATTCTCAGCGGCTAGCTCTTTGGGTATTCCATCCTCAGGATCCAGTCCCACTGGTAAAGAAGTTTCCCTTATGGCAGTAGACTCAGGATGGGACTATAATAAACCCCGCAAATTTGTTCACCCTGACCTCTATAAAGAAGATCCAGGTTACCAGGAGTCTTATAACCCAAAGAATTTATATTCTTGGAATCTAGATGACAAGAATGAGGGAGAAATTCTTGATATGGTTAATAAAATGATGATTTGTTTCAAGGCTTATATGTCCACAGGGAAATATGAACATGTTGATGCTATTAATATTATCGTTTATGGCTTTAATGGTAATTTGGGTGTATGGTGGAACACTCACCTCCCAACCACTCAAAAGGTTGAAATCTAAAACAACACCCAACAGCATGACGAGCCCAACATCATTGGCGTTCTATTGGCAGCAATCATTGCAGAATTTTGTGGTTATAGTGCCACCATGACTGATAAGCACAAACAAATCCTCCTTCAGCTCCGCATCAAGTCCGTCACTCAATTCCATTGGTATCACAAGCAATGGATCCGCCGCATCTACCAAATTGAATTTGACTACATTGAAGAGAAGGTGTTTAAAGAAAAATATTTTGCAGGTCTACCCTCCGATTTCCAGGAACAACTCAGAGACAAATTCCAGGAAGATCTTTCTCTCCACACTTGGGGGAAATTTCGAGTTGCTGCTGAAAAGATATTCCTCCAATATTGTGAAACTAAAAATCTCGATAAAGACCTTTCCCACAACACTTCTTTTCGTGGCGGTAGGGAAGTTTGCAGAATGTTTGGTATAGAACCACAGAAAAGTCCACATAAGAAAAACAAGCACCATTCAAGCCATAGGCTATTCCATAAGAAACCTACAGGAAGACAAAGTAATAGATGGAAACCAGAAGAAATCCACAGAAGAAAAAAAGCAGATTATAGAAAAGAACCAAAGAAAAGAAAAATTAAATGCTTCTACTATGGTAAAGAAGGCCATACTACTCCCGAATATTATAAAAAGAACCAAGATTACCAAAGGAAGCAAAAGGGAGCTAGGACATGGACAAATAGGGAGCGGATGTTTCCCAAGGCCGAGCCATTTGATGACAATTTCAGAGGTCTCCCCAGAAGAGGAAGACCCAGACACCAAAATTTGATGCATGTAGAAGTATTAAGTCCAAAAACTTATGAATATGAGTCAGATGAGTCGGGAGATGCTGAACTCATGCATATCCACCAAATGTATGAAAGGCCGTGTAAGTGTGGAGGAGAATGCCAAGAATGCCAGGAAGAACAAGAAACATATGAGTCAGAAAGTTCTCCCCATCAAATGAGCAAAGGTTGTTTGCTGCATGGACCAAACATCCCAAGAATGCATCTCCTTATGAAACAGAGTCAGAAGAAGTAAACTGCTTCATGGTCGGAACAGAAGAAGATCAAAACAATCTAATAAAGAAAGCAATAGCCCAAATGAAAGAGGGAAATAAGAAGGATGAACTGGTGAACAACTTTAATAAAATATTCCTTGATGATCGAAAAGGAAAAGGAATAAAAGGTGCCAGAGAAAAATTTAGAAGAAAATCTGTACATGATTTAGAAGAAGAAGAACAGGAGAACTCAGATAAGGAAGACAACAAGTGGACATGGAAGGCAGCAAACCTGCCTAGTATGGAGAAAAATGTTTACCCCCTTCTTACAAGGATGCACCAAGATGCACCAAGAGCCACAAAAAATAGATTTGGCAACACTTCATAAGGAACACCTGAAATTAGTGCAAGAAGTCAAAGAGCTCAGAATTACAGTTGAGAAGCTGAAAGGACAAGCAGAAACATCTCAACCAGAGCTACCACAACAGGAAGATGAAATGCATCTCATGATGGCTATCCACCAGAAGACAGTAGTAAAATTACAGATCAAAGTACATGAAGATAACATAATGGTGCTAGCATTGATCGACTCAGGAGTAGACATGTGTTTTCTTAAGAGGAAGTATGTTGACCCAAATTACTGGGAACCATGCCAAGCTCCAGTCAAAGGTTTTGGAGGAAGAAAAGCAGTAGAATATAAGACCATCCATGGAAAGGTATGCCTTGGAAATTTCTATATAAATTGTATTTTCTTACTAGTAGAAGATGACTTTGCACACGAATGTGTAATAGGAACTAGTCTGTTGTCAACCACCATCCCTCATGGAGTAAAATACGATGATAAAGGGAAAATTGGATACCATTTTACTATAAGGAAAAAGCAGGTTTTCCTCCCAACAGTATCTACAGAAGAAATTACACATTCCATATGGAACTTAGAACTTGATACTGTGAAGCATTTCAAGGCCCAAATCAAAGAAAAGGGAAATCAAATCAGGGCCATAAAAAGGGCTGAACACTTACACAGGATTGAGGATGAATTGAAGGCTCCTGAAAGGCAAAAAATGATTGAAGAAATTAGAAAATAATATGTTGGAAAAGTATGCCATACCACTCCTAATGCATTCTAGCATAGAAAGCAATTTTGGGTAAACCTAAAATATAAGGAAGGGTACCAAGGGAATCCAAGCAGAAGCAGAGAAATCCCCATGAACAAGGAATACCGAAGTCTTTGCAGAAACAAAATCCATGACTTGCTTAGTAAAGGACTTATCAAGCATTCGAGGAGCCCATGGTCTTGTTGAGCCTTCTATGTAAATAAACACTCTGAACAGCTACGTGGAGTACCAAGAATGGTGATCAATTACAAGCCGCTCAATGACGCCCTGGAATGGGTAAGGTATCCAGTCCCAAACAAATCTGATCTGATCAAGAGAATTGCAGGACCAAAGATCTTCTCCAAGTTCGACCTGAAATCCGGCTTCTGGCAGATTGGAATCAAACCAGAAGACCAGTTCAAGACAGCCTTCAATGTTCCACACGGACAATATGAATGGAAGGTAATTCCTTTTGGATTTAAAAATGCCCCTTCTGTGTTGGAACCATATATGGATTGGCTCATGGTCTACATTGATGATATTCTTGTATTTTCAAAATCTGTTGACAAGCATATGAAGCACCTTAGGACCTTGCTCCATGTCCTATACAAGAATGGATTTGTGCTATCTGAGAAAACGATGAAACTATTCCAAACAGAGATTGAGTTCCTAGGGAAAAGAATAAAGAATGGAAAGATTGAAGTTCAACAACATGCTCTTGATTTTGCTGATAAATTCCCAGATGTCATTATAGACAAAAAACAGTTGCAGAGATTCCTAGGCTGCCTAAATTATGTAACATCATATTATGAAAATTGTGCACAAGATAGGAAGTTGTTAAATAAACGACTGGGAACAAATCCTCCACCATGGACACAGAAGCATACAGAAGCGGTAACAAGGATAAAAACCAAGGTAAAGACTCTCCATGTTTTGCACATAATAGATGAAAGTCTAATGAAGATCTTGGAGACATGTGCATTAGAAGAAGGATGGGGAGCAGTCTTGAAACAATGTCGAAGAGATTGCAACAGCACTGATGAAGAAGTAGTCTGGTATGCATCAGGGCTATGGAACGATGCCCAAAGAAAATATCATACTATTGACAAAGAGATTAAGGCATGTCTGAATGCCATCCAGAAGTTTGAAATACACTTAATGAATAAGAAGTTCCTAATCAGAACAAACAGCCAGCCAATGAAATTTGTCCTAGAAAATCCAATCAGAAACTCCACTGCCAAAGCCAAGTTCGCCAGATGGAAGGCCATGTTTTCTCAATATGAGTTTGAAATCAAGCACATCAAAGGAACTGAAAATTGTATTGCAGATTTTATTACAAGAGAACATCTACAGGATAAATATGGGATTGCAACCCCCAGTTGTATGATGATGATAACAGAATGGTATGAAGGAAGTGACTCCTGCAGATACGTTGATGATGAAATGAGATGGGAAGATTATACGGAACAATGGAATCCCACTTGGCAGCTGAGGTCCACAGAAGTCTTGGATGAGAATTTACAACACCCAAATTTGCTGATAAATTTAGTACCAGAACACAGGAGATATCCAACATCAACCTATGGGGTTCCCAACATGGTTTATGGCCGACAATTGATACAGGCCATTGATTCCTCACATGTGCTACAAACAAATTTCCAGGACCTTAGACTCATAAGCATTGAATCAGCACTAGGACAAGTCTTAGAACAATATTGTTGTATCAATCACATGTGTACCTTAGCCTCCTGGCCAAGAAATGACCCTACCCTCAATTTTCCCCTCACTGATGTAAATTATGAAAAGTACAAAAAATTGTGGTGGGACTTCCTAAAGAAGGACAACCGAGACCATGAATATTTTGCAAAGATAAAGTTTGGTCTGCAAAGGGCACATGTGCTGAACGGAATCCCAGACTAGACGCATTGTTGGTGGAATGACTTTGGCCTAAGCAGAAGCGGAGTGGACCCTGCCATTATACAACATGAGCACACGCAGTACTGTATTCCCTGCTCTAAGGTCAAGGACATGTACACCAGCGAAGTATGTGATGACACACATCTGCTTCAGACCTTTATATACAATAAATTTCAGTAGTTGGTGAAAGCAAAGATCCGTGTATAGACACGACAAGGACAACGAATCATTATAAGGAGCATGTACACCAAGATGTGGGATCCCTCATATCAACGAATATTTGGACATCCGTATGATGGTATGATCGATTGGCCTCAAGAAAGGTCTGCTTACAATTTCTTGATTGATTAAATGGTTTCCGTGGGATTCCCTGAAATCTCCACTTTGTTTCCTTTATTTTGGTTTCTGTGGGATTCCCTGAAATCTCCACTTTGTTGTACTGTCAGGTCTAGTGATCTTTTCTGACTTTGTTGTTGTTCGAATCCTCTTTTAAAGATGTTCTGAGACTCGGGACACTTTCCCGACTTTTGGTGCGGTTTGACCCACATCTCAGACAACTTTTACGAACAAACAAATTAGAAGGACGATTTGTTTCCTGCAACTACTTGTTCGAGGAGATTCCTTGCTTCATCATGAAGGAACCATCTCTCTTTCAAAACTATAAATAAGGAGTCCCTCCTCTCATTTTCGGCATCATGTATCTGAGAGTAGAGAGTCTAGAGTCTTAAGTCTTGTCCGAGTATGCTCTGCAAGTGCAGCTTAGTCTGATCACATTGCATCAGAAAGATCTGTTTTAGGAAGTTGAGTTTAAAGGAATTGTGATTATGCTCTGTGAATTGCCCTATGGGTATAATATCGCATCAGAAAGCATTCTGATAATATCTGCTCTGTAATATTTTCGCTACAAAATTAATACAATTTCTGGGTACCATTCCCAATTTGAAGTTTGTGTATTTCTAGTCTGTCTAAAGCCGTATCACCCCTTAGTCTAGATCTGTAATTCCCTAGCTATCTTGCAAGATTCTTCACTCTAGTCGTGAAAAGCATCTGTCCGCAAAGAAGTCCCAGTAGAGGTCGTAGCGCATGTTCGACATTACAAGGAGTGATTGAAGAAACGTAGCAAGCTCGTGAGTTGCAGATATTCAACCAGAAGGAAGCAAGCCCGACGCTGTGATTTCTATCCAGTCTACCAGGTGTAGAGGCCCCTGCATCAATATGATTTTTTTGTTTTTATCAATAACCAATTCAATGTACCAAGTGAATAATCATCCATGAGATTCCCGTGTGCGTCAGAGAATGTGATACACTGTAATGGATAGGTTGATAGATTATTATGCTAATGACAACTTTGAAGTTATGTTTAATAATATACGAGGAAAACAATCAATCTTTGTGTGTTCGGTTGTAGGTCTAGATAGTGGTGTTCAATCATGACTATATTTGGTTGTTACAAGAGCATTGTCCATCTTACCTATTATTGTCAACTCTGTGGTTGTTTTGATTGTCTTTTTACAATCTCTTACATGATTTGGTACATGTTTATTTTATCTAATTAGTCCATCATATAAACTTATTCTATCATGATTTCTTGTAGGTCCTATGTTATAGAAGACCTCATTCCTTTGAAAATGAAATGACACAATTCTTTTGGTTGACATCCATTGTGCCATAGCAGCAAGTTTGCTTATGGTTTATAAATGAAAGGTTGTCTCTTTAAGAACAAAAAATGTTATTATATGCTTGGAATGTGTTCTGGACACAACTCATTCTTGCTTTTTATTGTGATTGTGTTTATCTAGGCATTGGAAGGAATCAACTTAGTCCAAAATACATTCAGTTGAAATTTTTTGTGGGTGATAAACAAAGCTCAAGCTTGGAACAATTGGGGATGAGAGGTTTGTACTAATTCACATAGCAATAACATGATGTATATTTTTTGGTTCACATATATTACACATATGATTCAAATCTCTCCTAATCCTCCCATGCGCCTCCAAGCAAGAGTGTTTTGTCTTGATCCTAATATTCTTGGGCACAAAAACTAAGGCTCACTCATCTTCAAAACCATGATATGTTAATATTGGACAACAACCATATAAAGTAGGTTGTCTTATACCAAAACATCCAAGAACATAAATGTGATAACTACAAAGAAAATTAGCAATCTTTTTTGTTCCATGAGAGATTGTCCTAATAATCAAAGGTAGGGCCCCATCTAGTTACCATGGGAGCATCATTAGCTATTTTCTCCCATCCATCATTATCAAGTTCATGGGGCTTTAGATACATCATGATATAAAGGCCTATTGTTAGACATTGTTTATCATTTCTTGTTAGGACAAGATGCCAACAAAGACCATCCTTCCTCCTCTCCCAAACTTGTTTGCTTGTGGGTGATAAACAATTGGGGATGAGAGGTTTGTACTAATTCACATAGCAATAACATGATGTATATTTTTTGGTTCACATATATTACACATATGATGCAAATGTCTCCTAATCCTCCCATGCACCTCCAAGCAAGAGTGTTTTGTCTTGATCCTAAGATTTTTGGGCACAAACACTAAGGTTCACTCATCTTCAAAACCATGATATGTTAATATTGGACAACAACCATATAAAGTAAGTTGGCTTATACCAAAACATCCAAGAACATAAATGTGATAACTACAAAGACAATTAGCAATCTTTGTTGTTCCACGAGAGATTGTCCTAGTAATCAAAGGTAGGGCCCCATCTAGTTACCATGGGAGCATCATTAGCTAGTTGCTCCCATCCATCATTATCGAGTTCATGGGGATTTAGATACGTCATGATATAAAGGCCTATTGTTAGACATTGTTTATCATTCCTTTTTAGGACAAGATGCCAACAAAGACCATCCTTCCTCCTCTCCCAATCTTGTTTGCTTGTGGGTGATAAACAAAGCTCAAGCTTGGAACAATTGGGGATGAGAGGTTTGTACTAATTCACATAGCAATAACATGATGTATATTTTTTGGTTCACATATATTACACATATGATGCAGATGTCTCCTAGTAATCCTCCCAAGCACCTCCAAGCAAGAGTGTTTTGTCTCGATCCTAAGATTTTTGGGCACAAACACTAAGGTTGACTCATCTTTGTTAGGATATTTAGACACTTAGGAGTTAGTTAAGATCAATTTGTGTAATATATCCGTTAGGGATAGTGTGTTTCTTTAGTATGCATTAGTATGCATTTGTAAATACTTAATCCGACGGTCACGATATGTTCCCGACATAGAGTGATCCGACGGCTCAACTTCTCTTAGATCAAACCTAGCCTTGATCCGTGGCCTAACACCCAATTGGTCCATGATCTCTATTTAAAGAGCATGGAGAGTCATTGTTTAGTGGATCGATTATGAGAAGCTCATTTGTAACTTTCTTTCTTTGCATAATAAATTGTCCCGTAAAAGCTATTTGGTCGGGGCCGTGGAGTGTTTCCCTCAAGAGGGTTTGAACCACGTCAAAACATCGGTGTGTTGATCTGTGATCTGTTTGTGTGAAGTGGTTGCTCTTGGTGTTCGTTCCTTTGGTAGTACCCTGTGTACCCGAACATGGTATCAGAGCTTTTATGAAGTGCCACTTCCGGTTATGATCTAGATCTTGAACTGCTGTTGCCGAAACTCGAAAGGGTTTCTAGTCCTGGTATTTCTGTGCATTTCTGGGCTCTGGGAGGTGTTCCATTGCGTCTGGAGCGTCGTTTTCATTGGGAAATAATTTTTATTTAATCAAAAACGGTTTCCGGTTGCTCCAGAAACGCGTATTTCATCAGATCTAAAGGTATAATGTTACAGTGACGCATTTTTTTATTTTTTTTTAAAAGAAAAAACTCATATTTCATCATTTTTTACTGTTAGATTTTTTTTGGGTTCGGATTGTTGCTTTCCCGTCTGTGTATGCTCTTTGCTATGCACCTTGAGCGATCTCGGCAAATCAGAAACAGAAAGGGAAAGGGTTTTTATTGGCTGCATATGCTCTTTGTCGTGCACCTTGCGCGATCTCGGCAAATTAGAAACAGAGAGAAAACGTAGACTTTCTGGGCAAGCTAAGAAGATCTAACTCCACAAGTGTGGAATTTTTTTTTTGTTTCAATTTGTGGTGTGTTTTGCAGGAAAAAGGGCAAGCATGCAAACCGAGCAAGAAGAGTTAAAAAAAAAAAAAAACCTTCCTCATTTCCATATTTTACATACCTTTTAATCTAGCTCACTTGGTTCAAAGTTGTTTTATTCCTTAATAGGTCTTGAGTTCAAGTCTTAGGAAGTTACTTTTAAAAGAAAAAGTGCATGCAATTTCTATTTTCAAGTTATTTTATTGTAAAAGTGCATCTCACTTAAATAACAAAAAAATAAAAATACAAGTGAGTCACTTAAGTTTTTTTTATTGTTGCACTATTTAAAAGTAATATCATTGTAAAAGTGAAATCACTTATTTTACAAAAGTGGTTCACTTAAAGCAACTTTCTTGTAAAGTGATTGTCAAAAGGTTCATCTTGGGAAGAGGGGGGTTCTTTTTTTTTGCTGGACATTTTCTAGCTACCACGTCACTAATGGGGACATCTTCAACAGTTTCTTTGTTCAAGCATAACTTTATCATACAGAGTCAGTTTTCAATGCCGTTTTTTTTTAAACCTCCTATTTTTTTGAGCTCTTCACATCCAGACTATTGGTTTCTGCTTTTACAGCCATTAATTTACAAATATGGCCTCCCCTTGTGATATTCTACTTGACAGTTCCAATTATTTCTCATGGAAATCTCGTATGGAGGATGTTTTACGAAGTAGGGGACTTTTCATAATTACCTCAGGGAAAGAAAAAGAACCCACTGATGATGATAAGAAAATAAAATGGGCAAATAGATGTGATGAAGCTTGTGGATTGATTGGGATGTCAATCTCTACTGATTTGCAATTCCACATATCTGGAATTGATTAACCTAATGCTACTTAGGACAAGTTGGAATCTGTGTTTGGTAAACACAATGAAATTCGAGGTCACCAACTCGAAAATGAGTTGATTTCTTTAAATCCAAGTGACTTTTTATGCATTCAAGATTATTTATCTAAGTAAAAAACTCTTAAACTCTTATGTGCAGAATGTAAGATTGAGAAGGAAGACAAACAATGCATTTATCATATTCTTTCCAAACTTGGACCTGCATATTTTGTTTTTGTATCTACATTTTATTCCTTGAAAGAATCCTTGAATGCAGCTAGCTATCAAGAGCCTAGTCTTGAATCCTTTTGTGATTCCTTGATTAGAGAACAAGATAAACTCATTCATCTTGGAATAATCAACAATGCAGATACATCTGGAAAAGCCCTATTGTCCCAACAACAACAAAAAAGTCCAAGCCTCCCAAGAAACAAAATTTTCGCAATAATAAGTCAAACAAGGGTCCCAAACCCTCTCAGTCAGCTCCTTCTTTAAAAAATGACAAAGGATCCAAGCCAAAAGGCAAGAAGACTGAGCGTCATTGCAACTATTGCGGGAAAGATAATCATGATGAATCTAAGTGTTTCAAGAAGATGGCAGCCTTGGAAGCAGCAATGAAGAAGCACCACATCATCCTAGATTCGTCTTCAGAATCTGCCTCTCATGGACATGCACTTTGTGCTTCTGGTTATTCTTATAATGCATCTTCTTCTTCTACTTCAAATGAATGGCTCATGATTCTGGAGCATCTTATCATATGGCTAAGGATCAAGCCATCTTTTCTACTATGCATGAATGTAACACCAAACAAATATTTGTTGGTGATGATAGATCTCTAAGTGTTGTAGGAGCTGGAACAGTTCTAGTAGATAATGGTCATTTTAGTGATATACTATGTGTTCCAAGAATTTCCTGCAATTTGTTATCAGTCTATCAAATCACTCATTCTGGTGAAGGTAAAACTATGACTTTTACACCTCACCAAGTTGTAATCAAGGATTTTAAAGATCCTCAACAGGTCCTAGCTACCGGAATTGTTGATGATATTACCAGGTTGTACAAGTTTAACAACTTTGGGTCATCACCTTTCCCTTCAGTTTTTGTTGCTCATAGTGATAACTTGAGCAAACTTTGGCATGACCGATTTGGTCACTTAAATTATCGCTCATTGCAACTACTATGTAAAGAAAATATGGTGATAGGTCTTCCGATGGTATCTTGCAGGGATGGTGTTTGCTCCGGTTGTGTACTCGGAAAACATCATCAGGACAGTTTTGACAAACGTGCCTCTTGGCACGCCTCGGTTCCCTTGGAGCTTGTGCATAGTGACTTGTGTGGTCCTCTTCCATCTGCTTCCTTTTCTAGTTTCAAATATTTCTTAACTTTCATTGATGATTACACCAGACGCACTTGGATTTATTTCCTAAAACTTAAGAGCGAAGTATTGAACATGTTCTTGGCCTACAAGGCCCTTGTTGAAAAACAATCTAGTCATCAAATTATTAAGTTAAGATCTGACAATGGAGAAGAATATGTTAACAAAAAGTTCACTACTTTCTGCATTGAACAAGGCATCTAACAACAGCACACTATTCCATATACACCACAACAAAATAGTGTAGCTGAGCGGAAGAACCGCACTTTAAAAGAAATGGTTAATTGTATGATCCAATCTAAGGGACTAAGTCTTCAATTTTGGGCTGAAGCCATTAATTGTGCAAATTACATAGTTAATCGCACCCCTACTAAAGCATTACAAGGTATAACACCGAAAGAAGCATGGAGTAAAACTAAACATGATGTAAGTCACTTCCGTGTGTTTTGTAGTGAAGCATGGGCTCACATTCCGGATGAAAAACGGAAATCATTGCAGCCTAAAAGTGAAAAGTGCATATTTGTTGGATATTCTGAAGATGTAAAAGGTTATAGACTTGTTCAACCACATTCTCATGATATAATCATTAGAAGAGATGTTAAATTTGATGAAAATATCTTGGCCTACGAGCCTAACTCGGCGATTGTGCCACCTTTGGCCTACGAGCCTGATTCGGCGTTTGTGCCTTCTTCTTCTTCTTCCAACTTCCTTGACAGGTTTCCAACTCTAGTTTCTGATGATGACAGTGAGGATGAAAATCCACCTCCGCCTGCTCATGTTCCTCCAGTTGCACCAGCACAAGTGCTTCCTCGATGGGTCCGTTCAACATGTGAAGCAGCTGGTGATCTTGCCGGTGATCCTAGAGATCAACGTCGAACACGTTCTCAGTTTCAGCGAGCCTCTTCTCTTTTGGCTCAAGTTTCCAAGAATCATGATCCAGAAACTTTTGCAGAAGATTCGGGGAATCCAGATTGGGATGTAGCCATGGATGAAGAATATCGTTCCTTAATGGCGAACAATACTTGGGATCTTGTACCTCTTCCAAAAGGAAGAAAACTTGTCAGATGTAAATGGGTCTACAGAACTAAGTATGCATCAGATGGAAGTGTTGAAAGACTTAAGGCAAGGTTAGTTACCAAAGGTTTTTCCCAAGTTGAAGGGATTGATTACAATGAAACCTTTGCTCCCGTCGCAAAAATGAAATCCATCCGCCTTGTTCTTTCCCTTGCAGCCTTACACAACTGGGAATTCCATCAAATGGATATCAAGTCTGGCTTCTTACATGGTGATTTATAGGAGGAAATTTACATGGAACAACCTCCTGGCTATGTTCAGAATAACTCTAGCCTTGTCTGCTGCCTTAAGAAATCCTTATATGGCCTTAAGCAAGCTCCTAGAGCTTGGTATGCCAAAATGGATAACTTTCTCCTTGACACTGGTTTTTCTAGATGCCATTCTGACCCCAATGTCTATACCAAGAAAGTAGGACACCATCTCATCATACTTGTTCTATATGTTGATGACCTTATTCTTACTGGTAGTGACCCTAAGCTTATAACCCATGTGAAATCCAGTCTTAAACAAAATTTTGAAATGTCAGACTTAGGACATTTGCATTATTTTCTTGGTCTCCAAGTCTTGCAAACCAAAGAAGGAATCTTTCTTTCTCAGTCTAAGTATTCTTGTGACCTTCTTCGTCGCTTTCACATAGAAGATTGTACACCAGCCCCTTCTCCCTTCCAGTCTAGAGTCAAACTTTCTGTCACTTGTACTTCACCTGAAGTCGATGCCACCTTGTATCGTCAGCTTGTTGGTAGTCTCTTATACTTGACTCATTCCCGTCCTGACCTTTCCTTTGTCGTTGGTCATGTTGCCCATTATATGCAGACACCTCATGAAAGTCACTGGAAAGCAGCTAAAAGAATACTTCGATATATTCGAGGTACAGTTCAATTTGGGATTCATTACAGTACAGGGGGGAAACCTTTGTTGGTTGGTTTCACTGATTTAGATTGGGCCGGTGATCCTGATGATCGAAAGTCTACTGCAGGTTATGTTTTCAGTCTGGGATCTGGACCTATCACTTGGGCTTGTAAGAAACAACAAGCTCTTGCTCTTTCTTCAGCAGAAGCAGAATATCGCGCTGCAGTTAATTCCAGTCAGGAAGCTTTATGGCTTCGACAGATGCTTTCAGAGTTTGGATTCGAGCAGCAGCAGCCTACTCCACTTTGGTGCGACAATCAAAGTGCCATCAAGATTTCCAAAGATCCAGTTCTACATCAACGCAGCAAACACATTGAGCTATATATGCACTTCATCAGAAATCTTGTTCATAATTGTGTTCTTGAAGTGCTCTTTTTCCCTACAGATGATCAAGTTGCAGACATCTTCACCAAGTCTCTTACAGAAGCGAAGTTTTCTAAACTTCGATCTATGTTAGGAGTTCAGGAACTTATCATTAAGGGGGGATAGGCTCTAATGCCTCCTTCCTTCTCCTAATAGTGTCACTTTTGTAAATCCTTCAATCCTATCCCAAGTTGTTCTTGAGGGGGGATGTTAGGATATTTAGACACTTAGGAGTTAGTTAAGATCAACTTGTGTAATATATTCGTTAGGGATAGTGTGTTTCTTTAGTATGCATTAGTATGCATTTGTAAATACTTAATCCGACGGTCACGATATGTTCCCGACATAGAGTGATCCGACGGCTCAACTTCTCTTAGATCAAACCTAACCTTGATCCGTGGCTTAACACCCGATTGGTCCATGATCTCTATTTAAAGAGCATGGAGGGTCATTGTTTAGTTGATCGATTATGAGAAGCTCATTTGTAACTTTCTTTCTTTGCATAATAAATTGTCCCGTAGAAGCTATTTGGTCGGGGCCGTGGAGTGTTTCCCTTAAGAGGGTTTAAACCACGTCAAAACATTGGTGTGTTGATCTGTGATTTGTTTGTGTGAAGTGGTTGCTCTTGGTGTTCGGTCCTTTGGTAGTACCCTGTGTACTCGAACAATCTTCAAAACCATGATATATTAATATTGGACAACAACCATATAAAGTAGGCTGTCTTATACCAAAACATCCAAGAACGTAAATGTGATAACTACAAAGAAAATTAGCTATCTTTGTTGTTCCATGAGAGATTATCCTAGTAATCAAAGGTAGGGCCCCATCTAGTTACCATGGGAGCATCATTAGCTATTTGCTCCCATCCATGATTATCGGGTTCATGGGGATTTAGATACATCATGACATAAAGGCATATTGTTAGACATTGTTTATCATTCCTTGTTAGGACAAGATGCCAACAAAGACCATCCTTCCTCCTCTCCCAAACTTGTTTGCTTGCACAACGGTAACCATTGTGGTGAGATTGAGACAATTAGGATTAAAGAGGGATAGTTGGCTCATGTATCATCGTACATGGGGCCTAAATATATAATTATAGAAGTTGTTGCAAGTTGTACAGTTCCATGTAGATCTTAGAGACCTACACAATAACACGTGGAGATAGACTAGCATGACTTGGTGCACTATCATACTAAGAGAGTTTGCAAGAAATCTCATTACCATTGAATATCATATCATTATTCCTTCCTAAATTGAATTCAATTAAAAAAATCACCTACATTGCATTAAACTCTATTTCCCAAAGAAATTGATCTCTTATGATCACAGCTTTCCATGTAATGCAACCTAGGAAGTAGGACTTACATAAAGAACCAACCCTTTCCCACACAAATTCCATTAGAGGACAACACCAACACAAGTATTACAGGGACATGTATCATCCTCACTAAGGGAACTATGTTTTTTAATTCTTGGGTAAGAGAGCCTTTTACCTATTAGTCAGTCCCCCATAGTTAAAAACTAGGAAAGCATAACTACTTTCAATTCTAGGAACAACTTCAAAATTCTCTTAAACTAAACATCCAATTCCAATTCTTGGACTTCACTCATCAAACTTTATTTGACTACTATGTTCATATAGGCATGTAGTAGAGCCATAAATAAACAAAGGATATATTATACTTGGTGAAGGTTGTAGAACAACCTGATTCCTAGAATAAACAGGAATATGCTACTTATCTTAACTAGAATTCCAATTAGCTGTGGGATTTGGATGTTCCTCCCATCCATAGGCACTTTTTTGTACTTATCCTTTCTACAAAAAGGGCCACCCTTGAGCTAGGGCTATCAATCCACAAGGGTAGTGTGCTTCTATAACTTCCCTATTCCTCTCACTCATCCCCACCACTCGCACAGACTATACACATGCTCAACTCATTGCATAACCAATCGCAAGCTTCTCAAATGGTTTTCTCTTCTCAATCCCACATGCATCCCACTGGTGTAGAAACCCCATCCACATATGTCACAATACTCAACACTCATCCCAATAAACCTTTACAACACAAATAACAACATCATTTTGTGAGTTAATTGTCCCTTAGGTGGTCTTAAGTTTCCTTCCAATGCTCCAGCACAAGTTGACTAGGAACTCTTTGTACTAGGACTATAGGGAACAAGACATGTGGTCCAGGTATCCCCAATAAGGGATAATTAACTCGATACACAAGTTTCATGGATATTAAACATGTCCGGAGAACTCCAGGTCAACTCCACCACCAAACAGGGATGTTCCTTTCCCAATTCAATAGCATGCTATCATGAATATACTTGCTTGGCCTCGTTTGCACAGAGTCCACCCAATCAAATGGTCACATCATCCAACTGAGCATATGAACCTCAAACTTCTCCCCAACCCAAAACAAGGTTGCATTTACTTTTTGGTACGCACTACAGGTGGTAATGGAAATTCGGGTTTCCCCTTAGAACTCCTTGGATGGGGAAATGATGGTTTGGCTTCCCATATTTCCCAAACTTCTCTTCACTGAACTCTCAACATACCTCGAACTAAACTCAAACCCCCCAACTAAATTGAACTCCCATATTTTATTTGCATGATGGGAACTTGACACTTGTCACCCAAGGGAACCCCCTCTTAATCCCCAATTAGCATAACTAAGTAGGGAATTAATATTGGAATAAATGCATATTTACATATTTACATTTTGGGAAAAACAGGGGTGTTACATTCCCCCCCCCACTAAAAAAATGCACTGTCATCGATGCTTTACAACACTATGTACTTGACTTGTACATCAAAATTCATTTTCAAAAAGCTGCAGGTATTCTTCTCGCATTGCATCCTCTCTCCCATGTTACTTCTTCAGGGTTGTAATGGGTCCATTGGACCTTTACCTGCCCAATGGTCCTATGTCTCAACAACATCATCTTATTGTATAGGATGTGTATTGGATGTACCAAAATATCGCCTTCCTTTCCACCTTTCAAGGTGGTAATGTTCTAGTAATCTTGTTGTTCTTCAAGAGACCTTGTCTAATCTGTAGCAAGGAGGGGTGAGGCTCAAAGATGGTTCTTTGGACCTCACCTCTCAATCTAAACTAATAATCGAACTATGAATAATAACAAAGGTAGGAATACACACACACAAATGAGAAAATAGGAAAGACTGACTTGTTTATTAGAAAGCTTAGATAGGCTTTATATAAGAATTACATAGTGTTCCATAATGGACAAAGTCAAACTAATCTAACTAACTAGAAATTTATTATATCTAACCAACTTGTGTTCCCATGTGTGAACAGAACCAAAGGCCATAAGTGGGATGGATGAACACTCATCCATCCCACTATCTCTTACTTCAACAACACATATAATGTTATCTTCTTTATTCTAGCTTGTATCTGATGGATTTCTTTGAGCAACAATGTCCAATAATTCCCTTGGACCACCTTGGTACACCTTCAAGGCCTTTGGCACACGATTGTCACCTACAAAAATAGGCAATGCAATCATGCATACCATATCCAT
The DNA here is from genome assembly GCA_027924585.1 of Larix kaempferi. Classification (NCBI taxonomy): domain Eukaryota; kingdom Viridiplantae; phylum Streptophyta; class Pinopsida; order Pinales; family Pinaceae; genus Larix; species Larix kaempferi. The sequence continues at coordinate 29,683,916 of BSBM01000372.1, forward strand.
CTCAAGCAAAACATTCCATCACATGAATTTAGACACAAACTGAAGCATATATTCAAAAATAAAATAAAATAAATAAGTATGCATAGCAACCTGATACTTATCTTCATTAATATGTTCCAACTTCACATGGATTCCATAGGCCCACATGTGAGGTTCAACGTTCTGTCCTTTTGTTCATTGAGTCCATGGCCAATCCAACATGTTGATTGGGTTTATCATGCAATTCAGAATCATTGATCAGAATTCCAAGCCATCCCATAGATGGGTTCATTAGGCCATTCACACAACACACAATTGGGTTTATCAAGCATTTAAGGAATTCAAGTGTGGAATCTACTAAACTAGTGAGCTCAAGCAAAGGGCTATAGGTGCCTCAACTAGAATTTTCCATCTTGGGTCCACATTACTTGCCCCACACAACACCAAGGAGGTACCTTTCTTCTTCTCAACAATCCCCCAGGCATCCCCTCCCTCTAGGTGCTATTCCATGTGTATGTAGAAAGACCATGCAAACCCTAAGCAACTTCAAGAGGTATTGCCTTCACTAGGTTTATCAAGTAATTCCTTGTCCCTTCCTCTTGCACTTTCTAGCTCAATTATAGTGGCTAACTCCCTGCACTTTCCCACTTAGCATCCATCACTTGTCCTCCCATGACATGTCTCATCATCTCACCCGTGTCATAAACATATAGTTCCTGTGAGATACCATTATCAAAATTTAAAACTGAAATTTTAAATCTTCCTACTGCAAAATCATATTTTATCAACCATTAGACTCTCCTCATGTTGTTTTTCCTTGCAGGAAATGATGCACAGTCCTCCTCATGTGATTACACTCACTACCATGTCCAAGACTTGCACACATGAAACCTATCCTTCCTTATAGATCCACAACAACCAACAACTATTAGCATTTCACCAAAATTTCGAATTGAAATTTACAATTTAGAATGTACTCTCATTCAAATTTTGACACTCATGAGATCCTTCTCATGATGTTTAGCTCTTGCATCCCATAGCACATGGTCTTCTTTCAATGTGTCCTCTTGACATAATTCACAAATAACCAAACAATCAATAACATTAATAACCAAATTCAAATATGAATTTACAATCATGTTCCCTAAATAAATCAGATTTTTAATTAACTATGAGTCCCTCCTCATAGGGTTTGGATATGATAAGTGGTAGCACACTATCTCTATTTGTGGTCTTACACTCGCTGCCATAACTTGGACATACACCTACACCATGTCCTCCTAACACGTTTCTCAAATAGCCAAACAATCATTAGTGTTTTCAGCATTTAAATATCATTGCATTACCCAACCTCTTGATCACAGCTTTATTGCCTCCAACATTTCTTCATGAGGCTACTCATCACGTGCAATGGCATAATCAACATCCCCAACCATGTATCTAACCATCTTCGGTCAGTCAATCATAAAAAACCACAATAATTATCATCAGTGGCTCAGTGCATATGTAAAACCACACTACTTTTACCAATATGCAACATCACATGCATGCACAAGCATCGCCACATGCACTTTGCATTATCTCTTAATATGCTCACTAATGCATATGAATTCCAATCATTCATTCTCGTGCTATAATTTATGTATACAAAACTCATAAATATAAATTTAATAGCAAGAGAAGAGTTAATGAATTCTCCCTCTTAATCCCTTATCTCAGCTTGGACTTCCACTATCGTAGATGACCTACTCCTTGGTTTCCTTCCATTCAAATTCAAACATTAGCAATGAAAATTTAGTTTTCAAACTTAAAAATAGATCACAATTTCATATGAACCCTATTCACTATTTGAGCATTCAATAAAATGGGGTTAAGGAAAGGGAAAACCCTTCTCTTCCTCTCCACTTGGTTGATTCTAATAATCAACCTCTATTGTAGCTAGTTTTAGCTTTCTAGGCAACTCCTTTCCAAAGTTAGGTTGCCTTCTACAATCACTTCCTTGTTTGGTGAAGTTGCTCTAACACTCTGTCTCTTCCTTAGAAATGTTGTCTCTTCTTTGACTTGAGGCACATGAATGTGGCTAATGTGTTGGTCAACCCAAATGGCACCACCACGAACTCATAATGGCCATATTGAGTCTTAAATGGTGTCTTGGTGATGTCTTCTTATTTTACAGCTTACATCTATTATGGCTTTCTGAATGTTGTGCATTGTCCTCATTCTATCTCTCCTATGAGGACACTCCTTATACAAGTGATTCCGTTCACATCCCCAACATTTAACAAGCTTCCTTACTCCTGGAAACTATGTCCTTCGAAATCCATCCTGAGCAAAATCTCTTCGTTGATGTCACTATTGATTCCTGGAGAAAGGTGGCTTGAATCCTTTCTATTTTTGTTCCTCCTTATTTCTCTTCTTATCCTTCCAAAACTTATGAATATTTGTCCTTCCCTTGTTCTGATTATACAGGTGTTTGGACTTCCTGATTGCCTCTTCAAGAGTATTGGGCTCATCATGTTGAATTAAGTGCCACAGGTTCTTTTATGATCAACTTCTATAAAAAAATCGAGACCCTTTTTTCTGATCTGATCATGCAACTATATACTATGGATCATTAGCTTTCCATTTACTATCTATGGGACAAATATGATTACTGAGATAAAAGCCTATGACTTTCATAAGTCCCTCATTTATTCCCATAAATTTCTTGTCCATGTTGTTGAACTTCATTGGCATCAAACTTTCTCCACTATGAAACTCTCGATACAACACATCCGATACACTATCAGAACTAGACCAGCAGCATTTCCCGCAATATCCATTGTGATATTCCTCGGAATGGGACCTTGATACAACACTCTCGATACATTATCGAAACTTAACCATCGACGTTCCTCCGAACACCCTCAGACTTACCTCCGATGACTTTGAGTGTTCACCTTCAATGGCACTCGAACTTCACCTCTGATGGTCTTCGGATTTCACCACTGATGAATCTTGTATTTCACCTCTAAAAACACTCAAAATTCACCTCCAATGGCCTTTAGACATCATCTCTGATGACATTGGACTTCACCTTCGACGACCTTTGGTTCCCATATTTGATGACTCTCGGAGTTCATCTTCAACGAAATTTGGAATTTACCTCCAAAAACCTCACCTACAAAGACTCTTGGAGTTCACCTTCGATGACACTTGGAATTCACCTCCAACAACCTTCACACTTCACCTCCGATGACTCTCGGAGTTCACCTCCGATAACCTTCGCACTTCACCTCCGATGACTCTCAAAGTTCACCTCCGATGAAACTCAGAATTCCATCTGATATGTTATAGGACTCTTCTTTTGAATGATTTCAAGCTTACCTTCGATTAGCCCTGGAAGTAATCCCAATATAATATGTCAGCTTCCTCATATCTGACAATCTATTAGACGATTTTGACCCCTTCAGACGAAGGCTTCAATATCCTGACTCCGATAAGCTATCCATGCATTGCCTCATGATGCGGCCATGACACTCCATATGTCCACATGGAATCTGCGGGCCCCACACCAAATTCCAAAATTCTCAAAATTTTCTAAGCTATCCAAATTTTCCCAAAATTTCAAACAAATTCATGTCTTGCGGAAATTTACTCGCGTCATGCCAAATATCGGGTAGACTTCGCCAATAATACCATGCATTTCAATGTTGTCATGCCAACTATTGACTAAATAATTATTCCTAGCATCAATGTGGTTATATCCAAAGTTGAACCTTTTGATAGCATAGTATGTCACCTTGAAGGTGACTTATGTCTTATTAGTCCCTGCCGAGTAGGGTAACTCTTGTATTTGATCAGTGTTGACTGTGTATTAGTCAGCGTTGACCGAATCCGTAACATACAATTTAACCAAAGTTTCAAACATTTTTTTATTTTTTAATATAAAAATCAAAGTTTTGTGAAATTTGATTGGCCACGGACTTGAAGCGTTATTGCCGAGTCAGAGGTGGAGTTGTGAGAACAACATCATATTAAAGCACCCAACCGCTTTGGAACCAACGCTCATTTAATTCTTTTCTGTATTTCTGTCTGTATTCATTTACTTCTTGCAGTCGCCGCCTTCTTCACTGCCAAGACTGCCATGGTCTCCATAGCCATGCCACGACTGCCTGCCATTCTCTCCACCGCCATACTACCACTGCCACCGTCTTGCACCAAGCATTGAATGAGGATGAGGCTTCATCCATACCACAACCTGCACCGCCTCATCGATCACCGCCTCATCGACCTTCCTTAGGGTCCTGCACTACTACCCATATAGCATCGCCATTGCATAGTACCCGCCCGCATAGAGTTCTGATCAATACAAGCAAAGAAGAAGCTTTCTCTTCTTTCCTTCTCCTACAATTGAATGTTTACCCATCATTTTCGGTCTTTTGCTTCCACCTACGTGGTTCAGCTTCACCAACAGCAGTTGGTTCAAATGATCCAGTATATCCAGTACCAGAAGCAGTAGCAAAGCCAATATCAACAGCCGTTGATTCTGTTGATTAAGTTCCATATTTTCCAGATAAGTATAACAGTGTGCAGATTTGAAAAACAAGCATGAGAATACTTGTTGAACCTGTTATATGTCCGCTCTCCACCGTGCTTCATAAGCATATTTTTCAAAGAACTTGTTGAACCATGCTTCAACGAGCTGCAAGCCTGCACACCGTGCTTCTCCACAAGCTTCAAAGCACTATACTAGTCAAACAATTTTTTCAAAGAATCAATTCAACAATTAGATTTGAACTCTTTTCTGCCTTGAGCATCTATTGAAAAGGCAAATATCAATTTTTTATTTCATTAACCTGTCTTTGTATGTTGTTCATTGACCCTTGACGACATTGATTTTATTGTGAATTTTTCCAAAATGCTTTGTTGATGAATAATTCCAGTCTTAAGCGATGGCTGATGATGCAATAGTTCGCAAAATGCTAGTTAGATCTAGAAATCATGTTTCTTATTGGAATCAAAGCGTTTAGACCTCACTAAGCTTTACTTATTGATTGCAAAATTATTGATATAAATAAAGCAGAGCAAACAGAACTTATTGTTTTATTAATATAATAGCAGGGCGAATAAAATGGGCAGGTAAGGATAGGAGAGGGATGTATAATATATGACTCGGTTTTGTTGGGAAAACAGAGAAAAGCATGCATTCCTATATTATGAGTGGTGCGACGTAAAGGCAGGGACTCTAATGGAATTTTAGGCCTTATACATTTCCGATTGTTTCAAAGGTCAGAGTGTGGCGACCTAGGCAATTGCAGCGTTGAGTGGAACACGGTGTTATTTCACAATTCAGGTAAAAGCCTATCTAGCAAACCAGAAAAGGTTTCTAAGTGCTAAAACTTAAAGTACAATCCTAGAATCACTGGATAATATCAGATGATATGATTCTGTTATATATGTAATAACGCAATTTAAGCTGTTAAATAAATATGACTAATTAAGTCTGTACAAGGCATGCAGTCTTCATACTCAATGCTTCTTTTAGAGATGGATGCGATGTTTAATTTTCCACGAGCATACCCATCAAAATAATACGTATCAACCTTGATTCCATTGATGCCATTGAGTATTTGTCCTTCATATTGCAATTTAAGAGTGACCCTGCACGTAGATTCACGGTCAATAATTGTACAATTTGCTCACCTGCTCATAAAATACAACAAAAGGAGACTGCCTAAAATTGCATTTGCATAGATAAGTGTTTTTTTGACATTTCCTTATACCAAGTTGCATTTACAGACCCACCTACAATTCATTGGAGGCTTTACCCACAGACTGCAATTGATGAAAAAATAAAGAAAAGCTGAGAATGGCTAATGCAGTTTCATACCTGAGTGATAGCCACCCTTGCTTTCCAATCCATGTGAAATCGGCATCACGGTCTCAAACGACGCTGGTTCGTGAGCAATCAAAGACAAATCCGTTGGGCATTTGGAGAAGATGAGTATAAATTTTCCAAGTGGTCGGACGATCAACAGATAAGTGTTTAAAGTGAATACCAATGCATATACCATCTCCTTCATTCGCAACACACAGCCTTGCCATCGTGTGCCCTCACACGCAGGTAGAAGACGTGCAGGAAGGGGCTCGCGTAGGTCAGGAGGAAGCAATCGGGGCTCCATGGCTATGCCTGTCCTTGTTCAAAATGGATTAGTCACTGGACTAGGGTGCATGGCCAAAACGTGGCGGTGATGATTATTTCGAGACTACTCTAAGTTGCATGGCCATGCATCACTTCAACGTGGCATTTTTTAATTTTTGTTTATTTATTTATTATAATTATTTGCTTTATTATAAAATTTTGTGCCACTCAAGTTCATAGTGGTGTTCACTGAGTATACAATGGTGCTTTTGTCTCCTATGGTGGCCGACTTCTCATTGATGTAATTGAATTGCAGCTACTATGATTTATAGTTTTGATGTATGGATATGGCGAAGTTTTGGGCGTGCAAAGATCGTGAAGAATTCAAATGAGTCAATCCTATTGAAGACAAACAAAGGTCACCACGATGCATTTGAGGATCTCAAATGATCAATTATCAATATCCATGATCACAAAGGCAGTACAGTTGTAATCAAAATATGTTTTCATTTTTTTTAGTTTTGCATATTTATTTTCTAATCATTATATTCTGAAAATGTAGGTATAAAAGTTACAACGTGCAGTTGCGGAGTGATTTATCATTTAGGAGCAGTAAAGCAATATACAATTTCACTAACGCTGTTGGTAACCTAATCGTGAATAAGATGTCTGCATGTTGCGAAGCATCTGCAACTTTATGAAACTACCGCAGTCATTGAGAGCACCAAGCTACCGGAAAAATGCCACGAGACCCCAAGCTTATATAAAGGCTAACCAACCAGAAAGATAGGATTCGTCTGGCTAATTCGTTAAAGATAGCTCAACGGAATCGATGAAGACGGGGGCACCAAATTCTTTGTGAATGCAATCAATTACAAGGAGGGGTGCTTTGCCTATATAATGGAACGAAATTCGACCGAGCAAATAGTTAAAGCTGCACACTGAATACTTTATATATATATATATATATATATATATATATAAACCTACATTGAATATTATCTGTATATATTTACACAATAGGTGTTTATATCAGTACTCATAGCCTTGCCTTGTTGGACGAAGCTTTGGGCGCCACAACTGATAGCTATGGTATTCATATGATGTGAGAGGGCGAGAGTTGGATCAGTGGCAAATGATATAAGTAGGATTGAATTCATTTGATACAATTGCCAGCCAGTAGGATTGAATTCATTTGATACAATTGCCAGCCAACTCTTGCAACCACTTATGTTTTCATTAATTCCAATGCTTCAACATTGCATTTGGCAGGGGCTACGCTGCTATGCAGCACTTGTTTGTATTGTTACCCACCTTGTTTCACACAAAAAGTTTCCTTTTTTAAACTATTTATATCACCACGAACCATGCACATACAATAGGTCATCAAGTTCTTACACCTTGTTACATCATGCCAAGGCTTACATGCATAAAGAAATAGACCTCTTTAGATTTATTTTTTTCACATGGTAAAAATAGCTATACTTTAGTATTAAGTTTATGACAGAAAATTACAAAGACGAGCTCTAGAGTCATGTTACAAACAAACAACCAACCATCGGCAACAAAAACTACGCCCTCCATGACGACAAAAAAAACTCCAAAAACATAATGGAAGAACAATAAGGCTTCCCCGAGCCAAAAGAGACCCAAAAAGAAATCAAATGCATCTGCACCAACAGATAGAGACCAACATCGATGACCCAACAAAGGAAGGCCAAAATAAAACACAGCACATTATAGCCCAAACAATTGAAGACAGTTGAAATCCCGAAGAAGATCGTCAACCCAAACTTCAAAAAAATCTTACCTGCCACCTCCAAAAGAGCTCTTTTCGAAAGAGCGTCTGCCTAAACATTCTCTAGCCGGGGGATATGGAGAAACTGTATACCGTTAAGATCAAACAGTAAGGATTTGATCATATCGAGCCAAGGAGATAGTATAATTACTTGTAGTGGCCCAAGCCCATTGATCCAATTGACTACTACCTGTGAATCTCCCGCAATCTGTTGAAGATCCAGATTCCTGAGTTTAGAAAAATATAATAAACACCAAAGATCACAAACCTCGCTCTTGGTATTGGTGCCCATGCCAACATTCATCCATATGTTAATATAGCAATGACTATTTAGAAAAATAAAAGCACCAGTCCCACAAGCACAATCCGGACCCTGTGAGGCCCCATCAAACTTGCCATAAGATCCTACAAAAATAAAAGGCAATGGTTTGCTAATGGGGCAATCCCCGAAAGAAATAGACTTAGCATCAACCCATAAATCATTGTGTTCCACCATTTCCTTCCCCTCAATCCAATCCGGCTGAAGAAATTTACCTTAAAAAATGGCCAGATTCCTACATTTCCAAATTTCACAAAAAACCCCACTCGCCAAAGCAACAAACCTAGAATTGCTTATGTACCATTTTAGCAAACCCATAGAGAGAGAGGTCTCCGTCCAAATAGGCAAAGTGGAGAAGAAGTGATGGATAATCACCTAGACCCTGCCGCTAAATCCACAGTGGATAAATAAATGGATGTATGATTCCTCCACTTGTTTGCACAGTATGCAATTACCTGGCCCAACGAAGCCTCGCTTCTGCAGATTGCCCCATAGCAGTAGTTTACCTTCCAAGGCCAGCCATATGAAAATATTTATTTTATGCGCGATGTTCCAATTCCACACCACCGAATGCCACCAACATTCCATATCCGACTGAGGGAAGAAAGTCTCATATGCTAAGCCTGTCATCAGAATCCCTGAAGATGTGTTCCTCAACCACCCAAGTTGATCAACAACCAATGATAGGTTGACATTACCACTTTGCAGAGCAAGAGCATAACCTAACCATTTCGTAGCCCGAGTTCCCTGAAGACCCAACTGCGTCGCGCTAATCCAATTTTGAAATGGAGAGAAAGAAATTGTGATCGATGAAGCATGTTGTAGGGTATAATAACCATAGGTCCAAAGAAAAAAGATCAGCTTCAGGGAAATTTTATAAAGTGAGGGCCCTCCGAGAATAGGATCCAAACCCAGCTGTATTTTTCGACCATCCCCCGGCAACCAAGTCACCCAATCATCTAAGATTGGTAATGCTGATAAAAGACCAGCCCAAATATTGGAGACACCTTAGTTTTTTTCCTATTTGATCTAAGCCACATCGGCATTGAAAGCCCCTGTAGATACTTGTCCTTCACCACCGCACCCCAAAGACTCTCACTCATGAGAGCCCGCCAGAGACTCTTCGCTAACAAAGCCGAGGAGAAATGATAGATGTTCTTGATAGCCCAGCCCCCTAATTTATAAGGAGCAGCCAACTTCCGCCAATTCACTAGATGTAGGTTCTGAACATTCTGCCCTGACCATATAAAACCATGTGTTTTCCTTCGAATAACCTTCAAGATTGACTTCGGAACCTTACTCAACGAGAACTAGTATACTCCAATGTTCTGAAGAACATATTTCACCAATGCAATACGGCCTCCCAAAGAAAGCCACCACCAACACCACTTATGGATTCTCTTATCGAATCGCTTAAGTAGCCATGTCCATTCCAGAGATTTGTAAGCATTCGGTTTAATGAAATAACTCAGGTACATGGTTCCAGCCACCAATGCTTTAAAATTGAAGTGAAAAACAGCTGATAATTCCCCTCTCAAATGATCATCCAATTCATGCTCCAGAAGAGTCAATTTTTTGTCACTTATAACCATGCCAGTTGATTTACTGAAGAGATCAAGGATCTCCTTAATTTTTTCCCATTCTTTTTTGCCAGCTTTCCCAAATAACATCACGCCATCCACAAAGAGTTAATGGGTGACCGAGATATTTTTGGAAATCTTAAGTAGACTCTTGATCAAAGCTAGAATTGATAATCAGGCCTCTTTGGATTATTATAGTGTAAGAGATGAAGTATCTTTATAAACACAAAAGATGGGACCCCTTCCTTTTTTACAGTTATTTATTTAGTGGAGATAGTGTTTGGATGATGAAGGGTTGAAATTTGCAACATTTTATGAATTATCAATGTTGAGTTGAAAAACAAGTCAATAACAATAATTTGTAGTTCTTCATTCTCACAATTCACATAGTGAGAACAACAAAATTGACATATTGTACATAGATAATAACAACATATTGTACATATAGAACTTTAAAAGAAGAAAAATATGCCCAAAAATCCTTTGAGAGTCAATTTTCACAAAAACAAATAAGTGTAAGAGTTCCCTCATAATAAAAAAATCCCTTTTCAACTTCTATTCCTCCCAACTAAATCTCAAGTTCTCAACCTTCACCCTAAATACCTTAATTTAATCATAATATCATATAAATATAACAATCAATATCATATATAAATATAATAACAATCCAGCGTGTGATTCCTGCTGATTAATATCATATAAACATAACAATCCAGCGCGTGATTCATGCTTTATTTGGTGGGTGTGATTCCCCGCTGAGCAAATCCAGACTATAACGCTGGTAACTTTATCTACCAAATTAAGCTGAGATTTAGAGCCTTTAGCTGGACATCAAATTTAATTAAATTAACATTAACAGCCGGGCAGACTGGCAGGCGGGTTTAGAATCCACGTGGCACTTTTCGATCATTCCGGTCACCGGTGCTAAACAAAAGAACGTTGAAGATGAACCGTTGGGAACTTGGGAATGGCAGGTAATCATTCGGTCTGTCAAAGAATATTTAAAAAGAGTAGAGACAAATGCGTGCCTGCCAGTGCCTGCCGGCAAACACAGAGGCCTGGCATGCTTCCTGCTCTTACCAGTACACAGCTGGCACCCGGAGGCGGTATTCCGGTATTGGAGAAGCCGCCGGATTGATGGTTTATATCGCAGCAGTAGTGAGTATTGTGAGAGTCTGGCACACTTTATTCCTGCGCTCTGCCGGCGTAAGGATCTTGTTCCTTGTTCTTTCTTTTCTTGGTATCCGACATCGACATTTCTTCTTGTTATTTTCAGCGATGGCCTTCTCGACGGTGTCGGCCGTTGCGCTGCTGATGCTCTGTGTCGCCTTCCTTCTGATGAATCTCTTCGCACCTTCCGTCAATGCGCAGGCTCCCGCCCCTGCTCCTGTGTCCGACGGTAAGATCTCGCCCCTCCATTTTATTTAGACAATGTGGATCTTTAGCGGATTCGTAACGTGACTTTGATTTAACGTAACAGGGATTGATTGAATGTATATTGTTGTTGCAGGCACCGCCATCGACCAAGGAATAGCGTACGTTCTCTTATTCATGGCGCTAGCTCTAACCTACCTCATACATCCCCTGGACGCCTTCCCTTTCAATCTTTTCTGAGCTACCGGCGATCCGTTATCCGTTTCTTGACAGAAAAGAAAAGAAAATAGAGAGAAAGGGCCTGGATTTGTATTATATTAGACGCAACCATGTATACTGGATTTACCTTAGATTTTGATGTCATTCCGGGCAGATCCGAGGGCTTAAATTTGTTTTCCATTGATATTTGTTCTGCATATGTACTTTCATCTGATTTATAGTTATTATTGACCACTGCTATGCAATCTTTTATAAGTTTCTTTTAAAGACTTATCAATGAAAGCCTTTGATCTAAGTCTTCAGTATTCTCTTACTGCGTTCTCTAATTCGATTATTCATAAATTATTTTCTGACGTGATAAATTATTCATCGATTCTCAGCTTCCCGGAGCAATAAATCTACCTGCAATGATACTGAATTCTTTGCAGTGGTTAGAATTGTGGCACATGCATATCTGTGAATAGCTGGAGGCGTTAAGTAAGAATATTATAGTTACGCAACAGTACGTCCACTCCACCTTCAGAAAATTTCATGCTTTTGCAGATTTGTGACCTTTACCTGCAAAGATTCATCTATAATTCTTTTTAAATTTGATTAAATTCATCTATAATTTTCTTGCTTTTGAGTCCGTCCATTTCTTGATCACTCTCGAAATCTTAATCATTTTAGAAAAAAATGCAGGTGAATAAAACATTTTAAATCACAGAAACGACATATCAGAAACATAGCTGTAATTTTTTTGTTAATGTAATTTCTTTGTTAATTGTAGTTCATAAGGAGCAAAATTCCATTCCTACCCGATTCTTTTAGGTCTCGAATTCTTAAACTATTTCTTTACTTTTCCAATAATATAACGGCAAAATTTGTACCAAATGCCTTTAGGTGAAGGGAAGCTCTTAGTAGATCAAAAGCGGTTTGTTTCAAGTCTTACTCAGACCAGAAGGTTGTTTTCTGAAGGCTGTTTCAGCTGAGGCTCAATGGATAACTATTAAGACTGGGCAGATAAAGATGATCTACTTAAGCTTACAACCTCATAATTGGCTTAAAACTATACAGCTCCAGCTAGATAACTTAGTTTTTATAATTGTTCAGTAAGTGGCTTTCCTCCATGCCTACCATCTTGCTTTGTGCGAAGTCCAACTTGTTGAGGAATCATATTGGTTTTGTCCCTAGCATAGACTTGGCCATCTATTGCTTGGAGAAATTAATTTGAACAAAGTGCCAAAGAATCAGCAAGGGCGAACTCTTTTGTGTCAGGCTCTTTCCTTCTATATAATCTCCTCCGCAGAGGATGCAAAGCTAAATGCATAGCAGAGCAAGCGCATCTAGATGCAAATGGTCCATTGAAAAATGCTTATCATTACCGCTGTGCTGGCCACAAATAGACCAGTACTGTTGCACTTCATATTTTCACTGGGCAATTTTCTTTTCTTTCGTATCCTTCTATATTCTATATTTTGGTGGCTTATGTATTCAAGATATATGAATCAAGATACAATGAAAGGTCGTAGTATATAGCTAGCTATATATATATTAATATATATTATTAACACATTATATATATATATATATATATATATATAAAAATCCATCAGACTATTCTTGTACTTTAGTGTATAGTATGTCCACTTATTTCCTTTGCATTTTGTTGTTATGGGTGGTTGTTACATGCACCACCCATTATAATTTGGTGTAATGAACAACCTATTGTAATATGGTGTAACAATATGAAAGGTAGGGAATGAATAAGTTTAATGAATATATAACTATAGTTTTTAGTGCAGCATTAAAACCATGTGTGAGAGTCTTAACTTAACTAATTCATTTGTTAATTTTTTTAGTGTGTAAACCCTATTACTTGTTTACCATTCAATTTATGGACAAGATGATAAAAAGTTACACCAAAAATAAAATAGAAAATATCTATGCATTTTAGAAATATGATATAAGTATAAATAAAAATCAATAAAAAATAGAAAGCAATATTTTTTCCAAAAAAAACATTTACTTAAAATTTGCATAAAAATCTAAGTGTGTGAACCACAATGAATATGTCATTCATATTTAAAAGCATTGTTTAAAAAGGACTTAAGAATAGAGAGTTCAAAAATGGATTTGTTTTTGTTTATGCCGGATCCCAGAAACTATCCAAGCTCATGTTTGGTGGTCTTGGGAAATGTGTTCATTGGGTGCTTGAGCCTAAGGAGCTTTGTGTAGGGAGCCTTGAGGATGTTGTATCCCTCTCCCAACCAATATCAGGGGCCTAAGGATGTTGTTTCCCTACCATAATTGTGGTCAAGGCCCAAGACCCATCCACTATGTATGAAATATCTCAATGGCACTCATATCGAATTCATAGGGCAAAGATCCCCTAGTGAGGACTTGTGTTAATGTGTCTAAGGTAAATGTTCATGGTGCTTAAGCTCAAAAAGGTTCAATTAGGACTTAATGCCCTTGTTTACACACTTGAACTTGTGGCACGGTCCATATCCATTTTTAGAGCACAAAAACTACCTATGACACTTGTATCCCACTAAAAGGCCTTCAAACAACCCCTAATGCCATCCCTAACGCTTTGTGACCCATCTTTAGTGTGAAAATATCTTAATGGAGTCTATATCAAACCTTGATGCCAAAAACCCTCAAGAAAGGGCTTGTATTGTGATTTGTAGATGTTCTTCATGATGATTAAGCCCAAGAAGTGGCATCTAGGGCACAAGGTCCATTATTCTCCTCTTATGACATCAGATAAACCTCTAAATACGTCCTTGGTGCATAATGAACCTATTGATGGCATGCATAGCACCCTTGGAGACTTGATTGTTAACCAGCATAGGTCATATGTGGAGGCTTGAGGGCTCGTCACCTAAGAATATTTGTTTAGGGCTTAATAATAATGATTCCCTCCCCCAACCAATGTCAAGGGATTGAGGATGTTGTTTCCCTATCGTGATTATGGTTAAGGCCTCGAGACCCATCCATGGTGTAGGAAACATTTTAATGGCACCCATATGGGGCAAAGACCCCCTATTGAGGGCTCGTGTTGTTATGTCTAGTGTTTATTCATGACACTTGAGCTCAAGAAGGTTCAGTGAGGGATTAAATCCCTTGTTTACATCATTGACCATGTAGCACAGTCCAAACCTATTTCCAATGTATAAAACCTACCCATGACACTTGTATGGACTCTCGAAGGCCTACATAGAACCCCTACAAATAACTAATGTGATCGTGTGAGGAATCATTCAAGGTTATTGAGATTGAGAAGATTCAACCATATCCTTATGCACATGTTTTCCTTCCTCAAGCATGTTCATGGCCTTGTCACCCATCCTTGGTGTGCAATATATCCTAATTCCATCCATATCCAACCTTAATGCCAAATACCCTCTAGAGTGTTTTTGGATTATGGTTTGCAACTATTTTTCATGGAAATTTATCTCTATAAGCGACATTTACGTCCTAACGCTCGATTGTTTTCCTCACTTAACCATGGTTCTAGAGCTCTAAAAGACCTTCACTTGGTGCTTAAGCCCCTTGTTTCCTTCTTAACCATGTTTAGACCTTGAATACCATTTCTAGTGCACAAAAATCCCCCTTCCCTCCCCTCAACCCCAACCCCTCCTCTCCTCCCACCCACTGCGTCCATGATAACCCCTTCCCCCTCTTTTACCTCTTCATCATCATCCCTCTTTATCCACATCCAATTCCATCCAAACTCTCTACCCCCACCCCTCCCACTGTCATCACTTCCTCATACTCAATGGCTCTCCACTCCCCCATACCCTTTGGAATCTACCAACCTCTTCACTCTATAATAAATATCTGCCATTAAAACCTCTCTACTCATGCATGCCCCTATTCTTTTAACACCTCTCCTCCCCCACCCTTCCTTGCTCCCCCCTCAACTCCTACGGCCTCTCTACCTTTGTCTAACATTTTCTCTAGTCACTTATCTACCCCTTACACCTCCTTAACCATCCACTTTGAAACCACTCTAGTCCAACCCCTCCTCACCTCCCCCTTTTCTCTAATCCAACCATATTACTCTACTCCATAATTCTTCTATTCCCTAGTTTTCATTGCCTCTTCAACTCTTATCCCTTACGTATTCAATCCAGCCACCCCTACCCCACCTTGTACCCCCTCCCCATATTGGCCCATACTCCTCCTCACCCCAACCCTCTATTCCCCACCCCATCCCCTCATTCTTACTACCTCTCCACACCTACCCAACATCATCCCCCCTATCAAATCCCACTACTTCCCCACCCTACCCTTGCTCACACACCACACCTGATATTGTTCATTTACTCCCTCCCACTCACTCTTGCCTCCACTATATCCCTTCCCCTCCTTATTTCACCAGAATAAACCCATCTTCTCTTCATCACTATCCCTCCTCACCCTCCCTACCCCTCCATTCCCATCACTTGTCCAACCCTACCCTTTCTATCCCACCTCTTTGTTCTTGCTTCAACTCTATCTCATATGTCCTTTCACATCATAGCTAACCTCCTCTTTCTATTTCCTACTATCCTACACATCCTTAACTAGCCTTCACAACCCTTCTTCACTTGTATTCCCATCTTCCCCTAACCCTCGTCACCTCCATCTCTCTAGAATATCATCAACTATCCATAACCTTCATCAATCATATCCACCTATAGTCCCTCTTCTCCCATGCCCTTCCTAGAATGCCTCCCCCTCCTACCATCTCTCCACCCATACACCTCCTCTCTTGCCTCATTTTTTCCTACCACTGCTACCCCTACTCTCTCACCCATTGCTCCATCCATTATTTTGGTTCCTCTTCCATATATTGCTCCCTCCACATATCCGTCTCCTCTACATAAAATTTCCCTCCACCCCAACCCCTCTTTTCCTCCTTTTCTTTCCACTCCTCCCTTGGCCTAGTTAATTCTTCCTTAATCTAGCCGACCTGATGCTTTATCCTATCCTATCCTATCCTATATTAACCTTTCATATCCCAAGGCTACCTACCTTTCCTACTTTAACCTACCCCATGCTACTTTATATCCTATTATACCTTACGTTACCCCACCTTTTAACAACTCTACCATATATTTTCCTACCATACCTTAGACTATATTATCCTAAGCTTATCCTACCATATCCTACCCTACCTACAATACCTAAGCATATGTTAGCTTATCCTAACCTTAAACTATTCTACCCTAGATTAAACTAGGCGGCCACAATTTCTTAGCCTGTGCTAGCCTAACATACCCTAATTTGAGTAGTTTTGTGATAATCTTGATTTTAAGCATAGTATATAGTTATCTTGCTTATAGACAGAGGAATGCACATGCATTTCTAGTGTGGGCACACTTAGGAACACACACACATTCCTATTGCATGCACATTATTTCATTTTTTTTAAATGATGTGCAATGTATGCATATTAAATAAATTTGTGCTATCTATGTGTTTGGGATTGATGAATGGCATGTGTTATTAATTTTTGTAGTCTTAAGCCCAATCCTTATACTATAAAATACAAATTGCAATATACTTCAACAATTATTATTTTCTATTATTGGAGAAGAACAAGAAATAAAGAAAAATATTAATGGTAGCAGTGAACACGATGTTAGGATATTTCAATACTCCATCCTTGTCCTACCTAGCATTATTTATTTTTCCTACTTGTTGATGATGTCATTTTCCCCCTAGTGGTGTGCAGATGTCATATGGGATCCATCTACCACCTTCTGAGCCCTGAATGCATTGTTTTAGGACCACTTCAGTCAGTTCCCTATTTTATAAGAACCCGCTGAGTGTTCCAGTGTAGTCCACCTGAGTTATCTGACTCTTGTGGGGGGTTAGATCTTCGTATGTCACTGATTGTGGCCTCATGCGCCATTTTCTGACTAGCATGCATGATAGACTCACTATTACGCCCTTCTTAGTCAGTTAACTATTTGTGACTTCAGTTAACTAAGGTTAGGTTTCGTTCAATTGACTTTGAGTCTTCCGGAGCACTCCAGTGGTGATAATCCCTATGCTAGTCCAACTGAGATTCGAATTATCTCCATTGTATTATCATTGTTCATTATACTAATAATTGAGTAGTGTGACATTATTCTGCTCCTATCTGAGTTATGCTACATTATTATTCTTCTGCTCTTTTTACTGCAGTTTTCACTCTTATTCAAATTTCTTGCTCATTCTTTCTTTGTGAGGAATCCTTAGCTCTTTAGATCTGTTGTGACATAGAATTTCACATGGTATCAGAGCCATTGAGTGAATAAGTTGAGCAGCTGCTTTTGGTAGTGCAACAAAGGCCTCTGGATTTCCACAGCAAATCTGGGTGCCATTGCATTGAATTCATTGGAGAAATCCAATGAGGTCTAGCAAGGTGTGAAGGATCCAGATAAAAGTGCATATTTTCCTAAAGCAGTGCTCAGTAGTAGTCTACCTCCTTATTGAGGGTTTTTTGCAGGTTATTTAAATTTTTTGAGTGCAGCAGCAATTGCAACAATTTTTTGCAGTTGTAGTAGTTTTCTGCAGTAGCATTAGCATATATTTTTCATTGTTTTTGCAGGTATTCTACAATAGCTTTCATTTCCTCCTCTCTCTCTCCATTCAACTATGATGAGTGGAAACCAAATATGATAGCATATCTGAAGAGACAAGGTCTTTTTGATATGTGTATTGGTGTTATGAGAGATTTTGCCTCCTATGAAGAAGAGAATGATTGGCTAAATGAATGTGACAGAGCCTTTGGAGCAATGTGTATTGCTATGTCTCCTAGTATGCGCTACCTCATTGATACTACTAAATATCCAAGTGATCTATAGGCCCAATTGGACAAAGAAATTGGCTAGAAGAATGAAGAGATTGGTGCAAATTTTTTGGAGAACAAGCCCAGTGATACCTCCTTAACTGTTCTCTCTAATTATGCCTCGGCCTCAATCATATCTCATGATGAAATTGTTGAATATGAAGAAGAAGCTGCATATTCAACACTCATGTTCTCAATGTCTTCTATTTCGAATTTTGAGCAAGATAAGCCAGTTCATACTCTAGAATCTGAAGAGGTTCTTAAATCCCCTCTTTCACATGAGTCTGTTGGTGTGCATAATGATGATCTATTGAATGATTTGGAGGTTAAATTAAAGTTTGGAGGTGATACATTCTCCCTCCTTGATCACATGCTTCGTATGAACTTCTATTTGATCATTGGCACATGTTCTCATAGTTTCTCTGAAAATGGAAGACACTACCATTTGCTTGGGTTCAAGTCTCAGGCATATTTTGGTGATTTTGGTTTTTATCTCACCCCTGTTGGTTCAAAGGAGATCACAAGAAACCATCTATCAATTCTTGGAGTTGATTTGAAGTCCAATCCACCACCATCATTTCATAGTTCATTTGGTTATGATCTCACCTATGTTGGTTCAAAGGAGATATCAAATAACTATCTACACATTCCTGGAGTTGATCCTACCTCGCATGGTCTGAATCACAGGTTCCAGGATGATCTTCATATTTTGGGATTTTTCTCACCATGTTCGGTCTGAAGAGAAAGTTCAGAAAGCCTCCATATTTGCTTGCATCCACTGAAGGAGAATACAAGCACATGTTTTTGGAGGATGATCCACTTCTTCCCAAGAGAAAGATACCTCTAGATGTATGATCAAGCATCACACCTACTTTATTTTGGCGCAATTAATTTTTTGGTGTGTTTTAGTCCAATTTGATGGGGGGTTTCCCCCATTTCCATGGTTCATGGACTATTCTTTATTTTTTATCATTTATTTGATTGTATGGGTGACCTTTGGTCTTAGTAACCAGAGCCCAAGATGCAAAAGTATGGATTAAGGGGGGGTGTTAGGATATTTCAATACTCCATCCTTGTCCTACCTAGCATTATTTATTTTTCCTAGCTGTAGATGATGCCATTTTCCCCCTATTGGTGTTCAGATGTCATCCGGGATCCATCTACCACCTTTTGAGCCCTGCATGCATTGTTTTAGGACCACTTCAGTCAGTTCCCTAGTTTATAGGAACCTACTGAGTGTTCCAGTGTAGTCCACCTAAGTTATATGACTCTTGTGGGGGGTTAGAGCTCTAGATGCCACTGATTGTGGCCTCATGCACCATTTTCTAACTGGCATGCATGACAAACTCACTATTGCGCCCTCCTTAGTCAGTTAATTGATTGTGACTTCAGTTAACTAAGTTTAGGTTCCATTCAGTTGACTTTGAGTCTTCTGGATCACTCTAGTGGTGATAATCCCTATGCTAGACCAACTGAGATTCGAATTCTCTATATTGTATTATCATTGTTGATTATACTGATAATTGAGTAGTGTGACATTATTCTGCTTAAGTTATGTTGCATTATTATTCTTTTGCTCTTTTTACTGCAGTTTTCACTCTTATTCAATTTTTTTGCTCATTCTTTCTTTGTGAGGTATCCTCGGCTCTTTAGATCTGCACTGACAAAGAATTTCACATGGTATCAGATCCATTGAGAGAATAGGTTGAGTAGTTGCTTTCGGTAGTGCACCAAAAGCCTCTGTATTTCCACAGCAAATCTTGGTGCCATTTCATTGCATTCATTGGATAAATTCAATGAGGTCTATCCAGGTGTGAAGGATACGGATAAAAGTTCCTACTATCCTAAAGAAGTGCTCAATAGTAGTATACCTCCTTATTGAGAGTTTTTTGCAAGTTATTCAAATTTTTTGAGTGCAACAGCAATTACAGCAATTTTCTATAGTTGCAGCAATTACAACAGTTTTCTGCAGTTGCAGCAGTTTTTTGCAGTTGCAACACTTATGCTGCAGTAGCAGTAGCATATATTTTCCATTGTTTTTGCAGGTATTCTACAATATTTTCCATGAATCTGAAAGCAATTCCTCCTCTCTCTACATTCAACTATGATGAGTGGAAACCAAAGATGATAGCATATCTAAAGAGACAAGGTCTTTTTGATATGTGTATTGGTGTTATGAAAGATTTTTCTTCCTATGAAGAAGAGAATGATAGGATAAATGAATGTGACAGATCATTTGGAGCAATGTGTATTGCTATGTCTCCTAGTATGCGCTGCCTCATTGATACTGTTGAATATCCAAGTGATCTATGGGCCCAACTAGACAAAGCATTTGGCAAGCTGAATGAAGATATTGGTGCAAATTATTTGGAGAACAAGCCCAGTGATACCTCCTTAAGTGTTCTCTCTAATTATGTCTCGGCCTCAATCATATCTCATGATGAAATTGTTCAAGATGAAGAAGAAGCTGCAGATTCAACACTCATGTTCTCAATGTCCTCTATTTTGAATTCTGAGCAAGATAAGCCAGTCCATACTCTAGAATCTGAAGAGGTTCTTAAATCCTCTCTTTCACATGAGTTGTTGGTGTGCAGAATTATGATCTATTGAATGATTTGGAGGTTAAATCAGAGTTTGGAGGTGATACATCTGCCCTCCTTGATCACATGCTTCTATGAACTTTTATTTGATCATTGGCACATGCTCTCAGAGTTTCTCTGAAGATGGAGAACACTACCATTCGCTTGGGTTCAAGTCTCAAGCATATTTTGGTGATTTTGGTTTTGATCTCACCCCTGCTAGTTCAAAGGAGATCACAAGAAACCATCTATCAATTCTTGGAGTTGATTTGAAGTCCAATCCACCACCTTCATGTCATAGTTCATTTGGTTATGATCTCGCCTATGTTGGTTCAAAGGAGATATCAAAGAACTAACTACACATTCCTGGAATTGATCCCACCTCAACTGGTTTGAATCACAGGTTCCAGGATGATCTTCATATTTTTGGAATTGTTCTCACCATGTTCGGTCTGAAGAGCAAGTTCAGAAAGCCTCCATATTCGCTTGCATCCACTGAAGGAGAATACAAGCACATGTTTTTGGAGCATGATCCACTTCTTCCCAAGAGGAAGATACCTCCAGA
This sequence comes from Larix kaempferi, assembly GCA_027924585.1. Classification (NCBI taxonomy): domain Eukaryota; kingdom Viridiplantae; phylum Streptophyta; class Pinopsida; order Pinales; family Pinaceae; genus Larix; species Larix kaempferi. The sequence continues at coordinate 29,705,261 of BSBM01000372.1, forward strand.
CATATGATCAATCATCACACGTACTTGAGTTTGTAGCAATTAATGTTTTGGTGTGTTTCAGTCCAATTTGAGGGGGGGGGTTCCCCATTTCCTTGGTTCATGGACTATTCTTTATTTTTTATCATTTATTCGATTGCATGGGTGACCTTTGGTCTTAGTAACCAAGGCCCAGGATGAAAAAGTATGGATTAAGGGGGGTGTTAGGATATTTCAATACTCCATCCTTGTCCTACCTAGCATTATTTATTTTTCCTACTTGTTGATGATGTCATTTTCCCCCTAGTGGTGTGCACATGTCATCCGGGATCCATCTACCACCTTATGATCCTTGCATGCATCGTTTTATGACCACTTCAGTCATTTCCCTATCTTATAGGAACCTAATGAGTGTTCCAGTGTAGTCCACCTAAGTTATCTGACTCTTGTTGGGGGTTAGAGCTCCGAATGCCACTGATTGTGGACTCATGCACCATTTTTTGACTAGCATGCATGACAGACTCACTATTGCACCCTTCTTATTCAGTTAACTAATTGTGACTTCAGTTAACTGAGTTTAGGTTCAGTTCAGTTGACTTTGAGTCTTCCGAAGCACCCCAGTGGTGATAATCCCTATGCTAGACCAACTGAGATTCGAATTCTCTCCATTGTATTATCATTGTTCATTATACTGATAATTGAGTAGTGTGACATTATTCTACTCCTATCTGAGTTATGCTGCATTATTATTCTTCTGCTCTTTTTACTGCAGTTTTCACTCTTATTCAAATTTTATGCTCATTCTTTCTTTGTGAGATATCCTCAGCTCTTTAGATCTGCTATGACATAGAATTTCACACACGATGCATACAATTACAATGGCCTAATTGATTTCATTAAATTTCCTAAACATTTTAGGTTGTATATGTCATGTTGAATTCACTAAATTTTCTAAAAATATTAGGTTGTATGTTTCATGTTCTCTTGGGATATGATATTCCAATATTGAACATGGTCGACTATAGTAAATCTATGAAATTTTACATGCATGCATATCAAATTAAGTTGTTAATTTAAATCTCATAACTATAAAATTAATAGTGTACTAAATGAGTGACAATGTGGAGGCTTTTCCATCAATTAGACAACACATAAACCTAAACATAATTTTCAAGCAAGGACTCACTACTTTGTAGCTATTTTCCATCAAATTTAGCTATTCTTCTTATTCATTTTAATTATACTAGTTTTAATTTTGTATGTTGATAGATTGATGTAATCGTGCATACAACAACTACTTCATACATGAATAATGCACACAAAATTGTAGGGATAGTATTTATGCACCATCGTTAACCTATGCCACATGGCATTTATGAAGTGGAACATGTGCCATGGGGCATCTATGAAGTGGAACATGTGCCATGGGTAATCTATGAAGTGGAACATGTTCCATGTGGCATCTATGAATCGGGTTTCCATCTAAGTGTACATAATACAATTTCAAGCTAAAACATGCACATCTTCAATTGTAGTATGACCTATCTTCCCCACTTTACCCTGCCCTATGCTAATTTATAGCCTATTATAACTTACGTCACCCTACCCTTTAACCAATCTACCATATATTTTCCTACCCTACCTTAGACTATATTATCCTAAGCTTATCCTACCATAGCCTACCTTAAGCATTTGTTAGATTATCCTACCTTTAAACTATTCTACCCTATATTAACCTAGTCCACGATTTATTCACCTATGTTAGCCTAACATACATTAATTTAAGTAGACTTATGATAATCTTGATTTTAAACATAATATATAGTTATCTTGCTTATAGACGGATTAATGCACACGCATTTCTAGTGTGGGCGCGCTTAAGAATGAATGCACGCACGTTCCTATTGCATGCATGTTATTTCAATTTTTTTTAAATGATGTGCAATTTCAATTATACGTATTATAAATTTCAAGGAGGTTCAGCGGGGTGTGAACCTATTTAAAAAGGAAAGTGTTTGTGTTCCTGAAAGTGCACACGTATTTCTAATTTAGCAATGAGCATGCATTCTTATTGCATTGAAAAGGGGGAGTAACTTCTTGAGAGCCCCATTGTATTATTTATTTATCTATCACATGATCATTAATCCATCTTCTGTGTTCCTTCATTCATGTGAATTGAAGGTCTAGAGGTAAATTAGAGGCACACCATGTTTAACATTGTCAAGCCTCCACTACCACTTGCACACTACATGGAGGAATATCCTCCACTAGGTTACGCTTTCTTCTTCATATTAATTATCTTATTACATGATCATATATAATATTCATTTACATTATAATGATTTTAATGTTATCGGGTAACCCACACAAGATCCTTACTAATAGTGTGTTGAACCTCTTATAAACACGGTGAAGAGCGAATCCAAAGGATAATTTCATAGATACATCCATATATGGATTATATGAATTTAATTTAATGTTTTTATCATTCATATGATCTATGTATAGTTGTAGGTTGTATGCATATGAAATGATTATGTGCTATCTATGTGTTTGGGATGGATGGTGTGTTTTTTTTTGCATTCTCAAGCCCAATCCTTATATTCAAAGATACAAATTACACTATATTTGAATAATTATTTTTTTATTATTATTGAAGAAGAACAAGAAATAAAGCAAAAAATTAATGATAGCAATGAACAATGATTACAATTAGAGTATTTGTCATGTTGAATTTACTAAAATTCATAGAAATGTTAAGTCGTATGTTTCATGTTCTATTGGGATATGGTATACCCATGTTAATCATCGTTTACTATAATAAATCTATAAAATTTTACATGCATGCATATCAAATTAACTTGTTAATTTAAATCTCATAACTATATGGGTGACAATGTGGAGGCTTTTCCATCAATTAGACATAAACTCACTACTTTGTAGGACATGCATATTGTTTTTGCAAGCACCACCATCGACCAAGGAATAGCCTACATGCTCATGTTCCTGGCGCTAGTTCTGATCTACCTCATCCATCCCCTCAACGCCTTCCCTTACAATCTCTTTTGAGGGTTGTTGTAGGTACAACACATCCCATGTTTTCTACAAAACATGGGAGCCCCAAATTTTTTATATGCAAAGAAAATGATTGAAATCCTTGGTCATTTTAAGGTTTTCATCATGCTTTCATTTCTTTGTTTTTTATTTGATCAAGTTAAGCTTTTCCTTTTGAAAATTCCCTTGATTTTGTGTGTTTTTCATAATTGCGGAAAGCACAGGTTTTTCCAAAAAAATGTCAGTTTTTTCGCAAACCCGCAATGCGGATTGCGGGATCTTGGTTTTCTGGTTTGGAAATGCTTTTCGTTCCGCAACCCGCAATGCGGATTGTAGAGGCGGAATTGTTTGTTTAATAATCGTGGTTGCTCATTCCGCAACCCGCAATGCGGGTTGCAGGTGCACCTTTTAATTTAGTTTTGCGCTTTGTGATCCCGCAACCCGCAACCTGCAAATTGTGGATTACGGGAACTTTTTGTTTGATAATGTTTAAAGTGGAGATCCCGCAACCCGCAACTTTTGTATTATGGATTGCGGGAAGGATGTACATAATTGCAAAATAAACCTACGATATTTCTATTTCGCAGCTTGCATATTTAATCTTGACCGTTGATTTGCCTTGATCCTACAATTGATATTGGATTGTTTTTGTTTTGAATAATTATCCTGCTTCTCCGTTTTCTTCACCATTTTTTATTTGCAATCGATTTTCAAACTGCAATTTTCACCTGCGGCCGCTTATGAACTGATCATCATTGATTCAACTAATTTGTAATCGATTGGGTGTTAAGGTCTAACATTAATCATACGTGAATTATTGCAATATTATCATGTCTTAATTCAATCCCTGTTGACGCATGTGCGTTATTTCAATATGGACGTGATAATTGCAAGTTTCAGACCGTAAGGTTTTAATCATGCCAATTCATTACGCTCAGCCATTCCTGGAATCTTTATTGTTTTCTATTTAATACACGCTTCAACATGGGTAATTCGTTGTTCGCCATATTGTAATGGAAAAGTATTGTTAGTTAATTTTTCATAATTTTTCCTTCTGACAATTGTATTGTGAGCAATATGAAGGGAGATCATAAATCTTTGGTTAGGTTCTGTAAAGATAAACAACTTCAGCCTCTTATATATCAAGAGCCTGTGTCGCCACCTTTTGATGCAGGTGTTCCTGATGAAAGCAATGGTAGTGAAGAAGAACCTGAGATTCAATCCATCTGCATACACCTCCCTCAGAAGAAGAGAAGGAAGATCACTAAAAATCCAGTTGATCAAGACAATACCATTATCTAGGATTTTATAGTCAATGAGGAACCTGTCACTCCATTAATCCCTTTGAAGGAAGAGCCAGTGGCCAACTTTTCAGTTTCGAGAATGTTGTTGATCATCATAAATCTTCCAAGAAAGATTTTCCATCTCCCTTATTATCCGTCACAGACAGCTAGTAGTATGTGGTTAACCTCCACAATTTATTACGGGATGTTTCCCGCAACTTATGTGATGAACATCTTTTGCAAAATTTTGTGAACATTTGTTTTGAACCATTCTCTACGATGATATGATTAGAATAGTCTAATTTTGTAAATCCTTGTTTTCATGGGAAAGCTATCCTTTGTAACCATTTTTGTAATTATTATTTAAAGAGATAGAAGCCTCATGGGGGGGGGGTAGAGAATTGCCAAAGAAGGACTCGAGAAACGCTGTTTCACTTGAGATCATGTAATTTTTTGCATACCAATGAATCAAAGTTAGTTTCTTTTGGCATCTTCTTTGTGTAAGTTATCAAATTTCTTTGATGATGTCTGATTTCTTCACCTTAATTATCAGATAATACTGTTGATTTTGTAGCCAATCATTAATGTATTGATCTAGAATTTAGATTTGTCTTGATTCATTATCTTTCTGTATTTAATTTTTAATTGAATTTCTTTAATTAAAATATTTATCTATTTCTGCAAATGATTCACAGAAACTATAAAATCAATAGTTCATGTTAATTTTTCAATTGACAAAAGAACAAGAGGATAATCTTTGATATGCTTAATCTTTGAATTATTATCAGCAATTTTCATTGTTTGATTATATTTTGAAGTATGAGTTAATGATTCAATTTCACATTTCTGTCAAGTTGATGAGATAACTTATTGGAACTCAAACCAAGTTACCCTACACACAAACAATACACTCCCTTTAGATTAGATCTAACTTAGCTTAGATTTCTTTTAAGGTAGAGTTGTCTTAGGTTTAGATCCACTTTAGAATTAGGACACTTTTGTTCTTCCATCTTAGGAAGACAAATCCTTCTAGGATCAAACCCTATAAGTGCCAGCGGAGGCCTTTGTATTTGTGGGAGATTGCTATTCCAAACAGGCTGGGGAAAGAACTATCCTTGCGTAGGACCTTTTGAAGCCTTTCAGTCTGGGTTTTCCCCCTCTGTTGTTAGCCTTAGAACCCATTCCAGCACCTACACATCCAAGGCTCCAACAAGGTTCCAACGATCTGTTATGCGTTTATTGACAGAAAAGAAAAGAAAATAGAGAGAAAAGGCTTGGATTTGTATTATAGATGAAACCATGTATTTTGGGTTTACCTTTTATTTTGATGCCATGTCGATCAGATCCGAGGGACTAACTTTCTCTTCCCTCTGATAATTGTTTTGTGTATGTACATGCATTTTATTTATAGCTATTATTGATCATTGATATGCAATCTTTATAAATTTATTTTAAAAACTTATCAATAAATGCTATTCTAATTATTTAGTCTTCTCTTATTGTGTTCTTTAGATGCTGGCTATTGGCTTTTTCTCAAACGTGATAAATTATTTATCGATTAACAACCTCCCAAGGAAACAAATGTATGTACAATGATAATCAATTCTTTGCATTGGTTGGAATTGTGACACATGCATATCTATGAAAAGTTGAAGGCATTAAATAAGAATATTATAGTTGTCCAACAGTGGCACTCCACCCTCGGAAAAAGTTCAATCATGTCATTGTAGCAGTTTTAACAACGCTCTCTTGCAAACTGAGCAAGGCAATAAGAAAAAAGTTGACATATGCTCAGCTCAAAACACAAAATAAGTGAGGAAAAGAATGGTCAAAGTCGGTAATACCTACACACTCTATTTTTTAAAGAAACTCGATTTTTAATGCTAGTTTATTACTCTGTTATGGGGGTTTGAAAATAAAATTTAAGTCTTCAACCAAGAAAAACTAGTAGAAGAAGGGTTGAAGGGTGGAATTTGTGGACTAATATCATCTCAAATAAACAGAGCAATCATTCTGACACCATGACAAGGGATTCATTAGACACGAGCCTACAAATTACTCTAATTTTTATAAGAATCCCAAGGTGGCTGAGGCTTTCAAAGAAGTCAGGTGGATGAATTATTTCAAGAAGTTAGATGAGTACAATGATGAAGCCACTCAATAATTCGCACTAAACCTAAGGAAGATAAGTGAACTGGAATATGTCATGAAGGTAAAAGGGATTATTGATACTGTAGATGAAGACACCCTAAGTAGAATAATAGGCCTATCGAAAGGAATTAGATGGGACAAACAAGATAGGGAGCTTGCTCAGAAGGACAAGAAGAAATTTTTCAGTTCATATGAGACCTTTGAAGAAACAAAGAATGGCATCTAAAGGTAGTCACTCACAAAACCTTGGGATGATATTGCTCTCTCTATAATAAAATACATTACATGTGAGGGGAGGTTTAGTATGGTACCTGCCTACCATTTCATATTCCTATAGCTATGAGGAATCTTTGATGGTAGAAACCTGGACAAAATATTCCTTGGTTCCTACTAATATATTTATCAGCAATGAGTTTGAAATCCCAATCTAGAAAGCCTGATTTATTAGCACATCATTACCTCAATTAAGCTTATAATATGTGATGCCTTGAAAACACACTATGCACCACTTCAATGGAACGAATTCCTTCATCTAAAGGAGGATGAGATCCAGGGATACAAAAGGACTTGTAGATTCCTACAAAGGTCCCCCTCTAGATGACACCGATGGAAAGGAAAAGGAAAACAGACATGGAAAAATCATATGTCTACCCTAGGAAGACAAGATCCACATCAAAAAATAAATCAGTGCAGGTGAAGGAAACCACAAAGAATGGGACCACACTTGACAGTGTTGAAGATCTAGTAGATGCATTGATCCAACTAGTTACTCTTAACTCAAACCTCGATCAACTACTAGAATCTACATCAGACCTGGTTAAAAGGATTAAAATAAGAACCAAAGAAAAAGGGGGAGCAAATAAGAAACCAACAAGGGAAGCAATAGTAGTAGTAGATGAAGAATCCATGCAAGATCCCCCTGATGACATGGAAATGCAGGATCTCCATAAAATGACAATTGAAGTAAAGACCTCAGAATTTGCCAACATCAGGCTATTTTAGGAGAAAGAACAATAAATTCAGCAATTAATGATCCAGTTGCAAGGAAAATAAAAGGAAATCCTCCATTGGAAACATATTTCCCAAGCACATCAGGTAGTGAAAAATACCAATAACAATGGTTCCTCTATTAAGAAGGAAAAAGAAAGCAATTTCATACAGGAAAAATCCCAAATTTTGAGAATGCAATATATTGAGAGAAAAAAGAAGTTGGAGATTGACAATAACATACTAAGTAGAGAGGTACAAGAGCGCTTGGAGGAATTGGAACTCAAATCCAGAAGATAAGAAGAGTTGGAAGCCATAGTAGCAAAATTTCAGGAAATATCCCAGGAACTGTTAGAATGTATGTCTCCCTCAAGGGTATACTCATTATTTTTGAAAGAGAAGTAGTTACATTTTCAAATGAGAGACTTAAGGACTCGCTCCTTGATCATCTTATATCTCCAAAATATTTTGTGAACACTTTCCTAGAAAGTGGTGAGGAAGAGAAAGATCAACCTAGTGAATTTTACATGCGCAATAATATCTTGCCCCATCCTTTTAGATGGACCCCCGATCCTTGTGTTGGGGACTTGTAACTCAGAGCACTATGTTCATGGATACTAAATGAGAGTAAAATGGATATTGAAATGGCCAAGTACCAAAGAAAGGAAAGACAAAATCATCTGTGGATAAGGCCATAGGCTCCCAATCTTGAAGGGGTGGTCTCGGGCCATCAAGAGCTAATCACAGATAATGAACTCATCCTCATCTTGAAGGAGAAGCAAGTTGGAGCATTAGAACACTTCACAAGGGTATTTTAAGGAAGTAAGGAAAGATTCATCAAAGAATCCCAAGCAATGTGGAAGGATCTCCCACCTAGACTACAAATAGTAGATATTCACATCCCCTTCAATCTGATGAGGGAACTATTCAAATCACAGCTATGCATATCCATTGTAGAGAAGATGGAGCTTGAGTGGATTGGCCTTATGCTCAATCCACCCTTGCTTTTAACCGTCCCATATGTAGAGAAATGGAATGAAAAGACATAGTAGAAGCATGGGGAGAACTGGATTATTCCAAGGGATACTATCAACCAAGGGCATTGACCAAATGTATGGCTTTGGATGCTAGAGCAGAACCATAGGGACTAGCCCAATCACAAGAAGGAACATCAATCCTCCCTTTTTGTTGTGACATAAGGATGTGCAATACCTTACGTAGGGGAGAGATGATGGGCTGCCAAAATGGTGAGAGTTATCCCATCCATGTCATGGTCCACAAGGATTAAGAGATGGAAATTATCTGAAGGAAGTTGTATTAGCGATAAGATCACCTGTTTTTGCATGCATATATAGTTGGAATTAATGTTTGATTTAAATTATTCATTTAACTATTTAAACTTCCTTATTTGGTGACTAATACAAGAATGTTAATAAATTGATCTTAGTATGTCACCAATAGATAGGTCATGATCTCGCGTGCTAGAGAAGACAATTGGCTTTCCACCACAGTGAGGGAGGCAGGTATTCGAAGCACCTACCAAGATACCTTTCTAGCAGGTGTCATCACGTATGAGAATCAGCTAAGCAATCTGAAGTCAGTAGTAGCAGTCAGATGGTGCGTAGTCCTGATGAAGACTTAGTTTAGTTGAAGAAACAAGATGTTATTTGATTAATCATTTTTGCCTATTTTTGTATTTAAAGGGAAAAGTGAGCAAGACACTATGATGCACTCCTACAATATTATTATTTTGATAAACTTGTTACTGTTGTTAAAGTTCCAAACACGTATTATGTATTGTCAAGTTTTTTGATAAACGAAAAGGACGTATTTTGCAGCACTTATCTTAGTAGCCTTTCGATTCTTGTAGTATCCTTGGGTAGGTCCCACCCAGGGGTAATATAGGGATCCCTTGTTCTTAGATTAGATTTAGTTGTGTTATCGTTTTATGCAAACATTGTAGAGGATTACTATTTCCTATAGAATTTCTACATTAACTATGATTTCTCATGGAGGAAGCTTTATTTTCATTCTTTGTGCACAGATTTTTCTTGCTTATGCTTTTGGTAGTTAAATTTTTTGTTTGCTTAGATTTGTTTACTTGTTATGCTTGCATCTATTATTTGACTTAATTAATACTTCCCCTCTACATCTTGAGTATTTGCATGGACTTGGTAGTTACTATGTTTCCCACGTCTTATATACCCAGGCTATAGTAAGGCAATTCATCACCTTTAGCTATCTAGCTAAGTTGGGGAAGATGGTCCAACTCTGCATTTATGCACTTTGTAGATAGAAGTTAATTATGCTTTAAATAGAATTTTTTATGGTTGATAACATTAGATTCATTTCTTGTTATTAGTTTAAGTTTTTATTTATACTACTAGACAAGTTTTCCCATTTGTAGATGCATATACTTTGTTGAACCCTCTCAAGTTTGTACGAATCCTTGGGTTGACAATTAAAGTTAAGGTTAGAAGATACAATATTATACGGTTGATGACTTTATCCCACCAAATGGTGGTCCTATTAAACATAAGCAAACATGTGTATATTGTTAGGATATTTAGACAGTTAGGAGTTAGTTAAGATCAACTTGTGTAATATATCCGTTAGGGATAGTGTGTTTCTTTAGTATGCATTAGTATGCATTTGTATATACTTAATCCGACGGTCACGATATGTTTCCGACATAGAGTGATCCGACGGCTCAACTTCTCTTAGATCAAACCTAACCTTGATCCGTGGCTTAACACCCGATTGGTCCATGATCTCTATTTAAAGAGCATGGAGGGTCATTGTTTAGTTGATCGATTATGAGAAGCTCATTTGTAACTTTCTTTATTTGCATAATAAATTGTCCCGTAGAAGCTATTTGGCCGGGGCCGTGGAGTGTTTCCCTCAAGAGAGTTTAAACCACGTCAAAAACATCGGTGTGTTGATCTGTGATCTGTTTGTGTGAAGTGGTTTCTCTTGGTGTTCGGTCCTTTGGTAGTACCCTGTGTACCCGAACATGGTATCAGAGCTTTTATGAAGTGCCGCTTCCGGTTATGATCTAGATCTTGAACTGTTGTTGCCGAAACTCGAAAGGGTTTCTAGTTCTGGTATTTCTGTGCATTTTTGGGCTGTGGGAGGTGTTCCATTGCGTCCGGAACGTCGTTTCCATTGGAAAATAGTTTTCGTTTGATCGAAAACGGTTCCCGGTTGCTCCAGAAACGCGTTTTTCATCAGATCTGAAGGTATAATGTTACAGTGACGCATTTTTTTATTTTTTTTTTTGAAAAGAAAAAATCTCATATTTCATTTTTTTTACTGTTAGATTTTTTTGTTTCGGATTGTTGCTTTCCCGTCTGCGTATGCTCTTTGCCGTGCACCTTGAGCGATCTCGGCAAATCAGAAACAGAAAGGGAAAGGGTTTTTTCGGCTGCGTATGCTCTTTGCCGTGCACTTTGCGCGATCTCGGCAAATCAGAAACGGAGAGAAAATTTTTTTTGTTTCGTTTTGTGGTTTGTTTTGCAGGAAAAAGGGCAAGCACGCAAACCGAGCAAGAAGAGTTTAAAAAAAAAAAAAAAAAAAAAAACCCCCTTCCTCATTTCCATATTTTACATACCTTTTAAACTAGCTCACTTGGTCCAAAGTTGCTTTATTCCTTAATAGGTCTTGAGTTCAAGTCTTAGGAAGTTACTTTTAAAAAGAAAAGTGCATGCAATTTCTATTTTTCAAGTTACTTTATTGTAAAAGTGCATCTCACTTAAATAATAATAAAAAAAATACAAGTGAGTCACTTAAGCTTTTTATTTATTGTTGCACTATTTAAAAGTAATATCATTGTAAAAGTGAAATCACTTATTTTACAAAAGTGATTCGCTTAAAAGCAACTTTTTTGTAAAGTGATTGTCAAAAGGTTCATCTTGGGAAGAGGGGGGTTCTTTTTTTTTGCTGGACATTCTCTAGCTGCCACGTCACTATTGGGACATCTTCAACAGTTTCTTTGTTCAAGCATAACTTCATCATACAGAGTCCGTTTTCAGTGCCGTTTTTTTTGAAACCGCCTATTTTTTCGAGCTCTTCACATCCAGACTATTGGTTTCTGCTTTTACAGCCATTAATTTACAAATATGGCCGCCCTTTGTGATATTCTACTTAACAGTTCCAACTATTTCTCATGGAAATCTCGTATGGAGGATGTTCTACGAAGTAGGGGACTTTTCAGAATTACAACAGGGAAAGAAAAAGAACCCACTGATGATGATAAGAAAATAAAATGGGCAAATAGATGTGATGAAGCTCGTGGATTGATTGGGATGTCAATCTCTACTGATTTGCGATTCCACATATCTGGAATTGATGAACCTAATGCTGCTTGGGACAAGTTGGAATCTGTGTTTGGTAAACACAATGAAATTCGGGGTCACCAACTCGAAAATGAGTTGATTTCTTTAAATCCAAGTGACTTTTCATGCATTCAAGATTATTTATCTAAGTACAAAACTCTCAAGCTCTTATGTGCAGAATGTAAGATTGAGAGGGAAGACAAACAATGCATTTATCATATTCTTTCCAAACTTGGACCTGCATATTCTGTTTTTGTATCTACATTTTACTCCATGAAAGCGTCATTGAATGCAGCTAGCTATCAAGAGCCTAGTCTTGAATCCTTTTGTGATTCCTTGATTAGAGAACAAGATAAACTCATTCATCTTGGAATAATCAACAATGCAGATACATCTGGGAAAGCCTTATTGTCCCAACAGAAAGAAAAGTCCAAGCCTCCCAAGAAACAAAATTTTCGCAATAATAAGTCAAACAAGGGTCCAAAACCCTCTCAGTCAGCTCCTTCTTTAAAAAATGACAAAGGATCCAAGCCAAAAGGCAAAAAGACTGAGCGTCATTGCAACTATTGCGGGAAAGATAATCATGATGAATCTAAGTGTTTCAAGAAGATGGAAGCCTTGGAAGCAGCAATGAAGAAGCACCACATCAGCCTAGATTCGCCTTCAGAATCTGCCTCTCATGGACATGCACTTTGTGCTTCTGGTTATTCTTATAATGCATCTTCTTCTTCTACTTCAAATGAATGGCTCATTGATTCTGGAGCATCTTATCATATGGCTAAGGATCAAGCCATCTTTTCTACTATGCATGAATGTAACACCAAACAAATATTTGTTGGTGATGATAGATCTCTAAGTGTTGTAGGAGCTGGAACAGTTCCAGTAGATAATGGTCATTTTAGTGATGTACTATGTGTTCCAAGAATTTCCTGCAATTTGTTATCAGTCTATCAGATCACTCATTCTGGTGAAGGTAAAACTGTGACCTTTACACCTCACCAAGTTGTAATCAAGGATTTTAAAGATCCTCAACAGGTTCTAGCTACCGAAATTGTTGATGATATTACCAGGGTGTACAAGTTTAACAACTTTGGGTCATCACCTTTCCCTTCAGTTTTTGTTGCTCATAGTGATAACTTGAGCAAACTTTGGCATGAGCGATTTGGTCACTTAAATTATCGCTCATTGCAACAACTATGTAAAGAAAATATGGTGACAGGTCTTCCGATGGTATCTTGCAGAGATGGTGTTTGTTCCGGTTGTGTACTCGGAAAACATCATCGGGACAGTTTTGACAAACGTGCCTCTTGGCACGCCTCGGTTCCCTTGGAGCTTGTGCATAGTGACTTGTGTGGTCCTCTTCCATCTGCTTCCTTTTCTGGTTTCAAATATTTCTTAACTTTCATTGATGATTACACCAGACGCACTTGGGTTTATTTCCTAAAACTTAAGAGTGAAGTATTTAACATGTTCTTGGCCTACAAGGCCCTTGTTGAAAAACAATCTGGTCATCAAATTATCAAGTTAAGATCTGACAATGGAGGAGAATATGTTAACAAACAGTTCACTACTTTCTGCACTGAACAAGGCATCCAACAACAACACACTGTTCCATATACACCACAACAAAATGGTGTAGCTGAGCGGAAGAACCGCACTTTAAAAGAAATGGCAAATTGTATGATCCAATCTAAGGGACTAAGTCTTCAATTTTGGGCTGAAGCCATAAATTGTGCAAATTACATAGTTAATCGCACCCCCACAAAAGCATTACAAGGTATAACACCGGAAGAAGCATGGAGTAAAGTTAAACCTGATGTAAGTCACTTTCGTGTGTTTGGTAGTGAAGCATGGGCTCACATTCCGGATGAAAAACGGAAAGCATTGCAGCCTAAAAGTGAAAAGTGCATATTTGTTGGATATTCTGAAGATGTAAAAGGTTATAGACTTCTTCAACCACATTCTCATGCTATAATCATTAGAAGAGATGTTAAATTTGATGAAAATATCTTGGCCTGCGAGCCTAACTCGGCGAGTGTGCCATCTTTGGCCTGCGAGCCTGATTCGGCGTTTGTGCCTTCTTCTTCTTCTTCCAACTTTCTTGACAGGTTTCCAACTCCAGTTTCTGATGATGACAGTGAGGATGAAAATCCACCTCCGCCTGCTCATGTTCCTCCAGTTGCACCAGCACAAGTGCTTCCTCGATGGGTTCGTTCAACATGTGAAGCAGCTGGTGATCTTGCCGGTGATCCTAGAGATCAACGTCGAACACGTTCTCAGTTCCAGCGAGCCTCTTCTCTTTTGGCTCAAGTTTCCGAGAATCATGATCCAGAAACTTTTGCAGAAGCTTCAGGGAATCCATATTGGGATGCAGCCATGGATGAAGAATATCGTTCCTTAATGGCGAACGATACTTGGGATCTTGTACCTCTTCCAAAAGGAAGAAAACTTGTCAGATGTAAATGGGTCTACAGAACTAAGTATGCATCAGATGGAAGTGTTGAAAGACTTAAGGCAAGGTTAGTTGCCAAAGGTTTTTCTCAAGTTGAAGGGATTGACTACAATGAAACCTTTGCTCCCGTCGCCAAAATGAACTCCATCCGCCTTGTTCTTTCCCTTGCAGCCTTACACAACTGGGAAGTCCATCAAATGGATGTCAAGTCTGCCTTCTTACATGGTGATTTACAGGAGGAAATTTACATGGAACAACCTCCTGGCTATGTTCAGAATAACTCTAGCCTTGTCTGTCGCCTTAAGAAATCCTTATATGGCCTTAAGCAAGCTCCCAGAGCTTGGTATGCCAAAATGGATAACTTTCTCCTTGACACTGGTTTTTCTAGATGCCATTCTGACCCCAATATCTATACCAAGAAAGTAGGAAACCATCTCATCATACTTGTTCTATATGTTGATGACCTTATTCTTACTGGTAGTGACCCTAAGCTTATAACCCATGTGAAATCCAGTCTTAAACAAACTTTTGAAATGTCAGACTTAGGACATTTGCATTATTTTCTTGGTCTCCAAGTTCTGCAAACCAAAGAAGGAATCTTTCTTTCTCAGTCTAAGTATGCTTGTGACCTTCTTCGTCGCTTTCACATGGAAGATTGTAAACCAGCCCCTTCTCCCTTCCAGTCTGGAGTCAAACTTTCTGCCACTTGTACTTCACCTGAAGTAGATGCCACATTGTATCGTCAGCTTGTTGGTAGTCTTTTATACTTGACTCATTCCCGTCCTGACCTTTCCTTTGCCGTTGGTCGAGTTGCCCGTTATATGCAGACACCTCATGAAAGTCACTGGAAAGCAGCTAAAAGAATACTTCGATATATTCGAGGTACAGTTCAGTTTGGGATTCATTACAGTACAGGGGGGAAACCTTTGTTGGTTGGTTTCACTGATTCAGATTGGGCCGGCGATCCTGATGATCGAAAGTCTACTGCAGGTTATGTTTTCAGTCTGGGATCTGGACCTATTACTTGGGCTTGTAAGAAACAACAAGCTCTTGCTCTTTCTTCAGCAGAGGCAGAATATCGAGCAGCCGTCAATGCCAGTCAGGAAGCTTTATGGCTTCGACAGATCCTTTCAGAGTTTGGATTCGAACAGCAGCAGCCTACTCCACTTTGGTGCGACAATCAAAGTTCCATCAAGCTTGCCAAAGATCCAGTTCTACATCAACGCAGCAAACACATTGAGCTACATATGCACTTCATCAGAAATCTTGTTCATGATCGTGTGCTCGAAGTGCTCTTTTGCCCCACAGATGATCAAGTTGCAGACATCTTCACCAAGTCTCTTACAGAAGCGAAGTTTTCTAAACTTCGATCTATGTTAGGAGTTCAGGAACTTGTCATTAAGGGGGGATAGGCTCTAATGCCTCCTTCCTTCTCCTAATAGTGTCACTTTTGTAAATCCTTCAATCCTATCCCAAGTTGTTCTTAAGGGGGGATGTTAGGATATTTAGACACTTAGGAGTTAGTTAAGATCAACTTGTGTAATATATCCGTTAGGGATAGTGTGTTTCTTTAGTATGCATTAGTATGCATTTGTATATACTTAATCCGACGGTCACGATATGTTTCCGACATAGAGTGATCCGACGGCTCAACTTCTCTTAGATCAAACCTAACCTTGATCCGTGGCTTAACACCCGATTGGTCCATGATCTCTATTTAAAGAGCATGGAGGGTCATTGTTTAGTTGATCGATTATGAGAAGCTCATTTGTAACTTTCTTTCTTTGCATAATAAATTGTCCCGTAGAAGCTATTTGGCCGGGGCCGTGGAGTGTTTCCCTCAAGAGGGTTTAAACCACGTCAAAAACATCGGTGTGTTGATCTGTGATCTGTTTGTGTGAAGTGGTTTCTCTTGGTGTTCGGTCCTTTGGTAGTACCCTGTGTACCCGAACATATATTATGATGACAACGGTGATATATTAATACTATGTAAGAAATATTTATGATATGGAGGTGAATAGTTATGATGGTTAAGGATTTATAAATTTTAACTTAGGTTGTTGGACTATGTCTCTTGAGTGCCCGCTACATAAGAAAAAGAAACAATAATAGTGATATGTCAGTACATTAAAGCGGTATGCCACTTCATTATTGTGTTGTTAGGGATTTACTTTTTGGCCACCCAACAATGGACGTTATCATTGGTGTCGATTAAATATTAATTATAAATATTTAACGAAGTGAGGCCTACAATAAGACCTCAAACCTATTGTCCAATAAGATATCAAAGAAATAATTTTTCATTATATATAAAATATGTGTGTGTTGTGTGGATGGGTGGGTGGGTGTGGGTGTGGGTGTGTGGGTGTGTTTTTCTATGTTAAATAATATAATTTGCACAAAAATATAAATTAAAAGACCAAACTATTGCGAAGTCAGTCATGAACTCATCACAATAGTACATTTCCTTCGATAGGGATGAATAACTACATGCTTATAAAATACTCCAAAGTTATCAATACCGAGATTGCCACTGCATAACTATGCAATTACTCATGGAAGGATGGCATCACATGGGGTACCAAATCCACATGCTTATCCTTTCTAGTTGTAAGATGTATGTTTCATCATTCTCAAGATTGTAGAAACACAAACACTTAACATGTAGGAAACCATGTTCACTAATTGTTTGACAAAATCTCTCACTGGATTTAGGCTTAGCAGAAGCATTTTCAATCTTTTTGAGGTCATTGTCATGGAGGTCTATCACTTTTCATATGACCACTCAAGGATTTATCGTTAATTTAAAGAAACAAATGTACATTGCAAAGGGGATTAATATCCACCAACAATGGCTTTACGGGTAAGAATCTAGATGATGATTTCCTGCTATAAGGATATGGCATTAGCAAGTATTCCACCATGCATTTGGTGTTGCATTTACATGGTGAAGCTTTGAGTTGAAGTATTATCTCTTCTTTTAGGCCTTGGGCCCCAATATTTCAAGGATGTTGTCCAAAAGAATATTATTCCCCTTTCGAATCATCCTTAGGAGTGTTCACTGTGGAGAGATATCACACTTAACCAATGTTAGCATTGTAGGCATTGAAGATTAACAATGTGTATAATTATAATGGATTTGTTTGCATAATTAATGGGTTGTGGTTATTATCATCAACTATTACTATGTGATAAATTTACACTGACCTCATATTTCCCTATTTCTTTATGTTCCAAGGATTTTTTATTGTGTATATTAACAATCTCTATGACCCAAAAAAGTTATTAGAAGATGGAACTTGGTTTATGTGTTGAGTTGGGATCCTCATTAAACCTTAGTTTCCAAAGTTTAATCTCACTAACATATTTGTCCCCACCACCCCTATGTGGGTGAACCTATCAAATCTCCCCCTCTATATGTGGGTTCAACAAGTTTGGGATAATTTCTAAAATTTAACCTCAACTAGATCAACAAGGGCATCATTATTTGTCTTTGCATTTTGTGTATAACTTGATTTGAGCAGGCATCTCTCAAACAAAATTATTATGGAGTGTAAATATTCTCATTGGACATGGGGCTTGGATTATCATAACAAAGATTTCATATGAATATTTTCATGTGATATGTCATTCACAAAATGTATTTCCTAAGGCTCCCAACTCATGAAGGAAAAATGGGTAAAGTAGAAAATTGTGAGGCTAAAACCACTCTTAAACAACACCTAAAGTGACCCCCAAAAAGATTGCAGTTTCTCCATGATATCGAAGCATCAATAGAGGCTCTATATCTACACATGATTGTAGAGGATAACCATTTGGCCATGGCATTCCCACAAATCCATTCCTCAAATAGAGATACTTTGATTGGCAACCTTTTAAAATGATTGAAAAGGTCATAGAGTTAGAAACCACGTAACCAAAAAGGGATGCCCTATAACCGAGAGTGATGTAGTTTGATAGATAATTTTATTAGTACCTCCATGAAGGAAACACTCTTTAGTTGAGTGGAATGATGTCTAAAAATATAAAAAAGGATTACATTTGAATATTTTAGATCCCTATTAAGGAGATCTGTGAAAATATTTTAAATCATTAATAAAGAGACCTTTTCAACACATTTGTAAAATTTATCTACGGGAAAAACGCCAATCACTTCACCTCATTTAAAGGATGGTACCCAAGGTAAAGTCTAGATTCTCCAAGGCACAAGGCTAATTGACAATAAGGCTTGAATTCATTACAATAATATACTCATTATGAATTCAACATGTCGGTTACAAGAATCAAATGGGGAAACCCTAGGATGGGGATGTGGAAACCCAATTTTGTATTTAAGATGGGTTATGACAACATGTTGGATTACGGTGAAAATGGCATCATCGATTCACCTGTTATATTTTGCACACACGATGAGCTCTTAGAAATCTAGCCTTGTACTAAAGCTTTCATTGCAGATGTCAGGGGGGAGAATTTGGATGTCGAGAATGAGCATGTAAGGGTCAAAGGTAAAGGTAGATTGAAGCTCCCTTTTTCCTCCACATGCTTAGGAGTTAATTCCTCTAAGGTGCCAGCTACTCAACACATGGGTGAGACCTAGGTTCCAGAGATGTCTAACAAGGGTTCTTTGGAAGGTGGGACAAAGGAAGATTTAGGCATCCTTGGTTTTCCTTTGTGGTCTTGTGTAGCAAACAAACAAAAATTAAAATCCATCTGAGCCAAGACAGATAGAGTTTTGATGGTTTTGGGTTTGGATGTAGGGCTGAAGAAGGTTGCAACACTTTTAGCTTTGGCTTTAGTTGACAAGTTCATGGGGAAAATGGTCAATAGTGTTTCTTTGTCTGACTGGTTGGAAGTGGAGTGGAATCCATCCCTAGGTTATATTCCCAGATTTCATATCCTTATTAAAGGATGGGTGTGTTTGAATTCAAATTAGAAGGGGAAATCGCTTGTATTGTATCATCAACCTGGTTGTGGAGCCCATCTAGCATTGTATTGAAGAGATGGTGTCTAGGATTTGACCCATGCATAGAGCCTTTCTTTATCCAACATATATGGGTTTAATTGTCGGGGCTACCATTATCACTTTGGTCCAAAGATGTGTTGAAGGAAATAGCCAATAAGCTAGGTTGTTTTCTTGTGGTGGATAAGGATCTTGACTCCAAGGAAGATAAGTGCATGGATTAGGTCTTGGTAGAACCTAACTTGAATGAAGGACTTCATGAAAATATCGAGATCAACTAGCACCTTGGCACTTTTGTTCAACCTCTCGATTATTGGAATTTATGGTTTCATTGTTCGTTATGTCATTACCTAGGGAATTTACAATAGGATTGTACTTCCTCTCACGAGGTGTTAGGGGCCAAAAAAATTGTGTGAATTCTCCAAGTGAGGCGAAGAAGTAAGTGGGAGGCGACAAGGAAGGTCTTTAACATGAAAAACCTTTGGGAGAGAGGCTAACAAAGGAGCATTATTTGTAGTTTGATCAGAGTATTCCAAGGACCCTCTCTTCAGACCCTATTCTAGTTACAGCACTACAATACTCATAAACACAGAAAATTAACGAGTAGAATGAAACTCAAAAATACCAAATCTGCTTTATTCATGAATTGAAACCTCGATTACATAATATTCCTCCCTTTCCCTTGCAAAAAGGGAGCTATAGTACTCCCACTCTTGTCCTCTCTCTTGCACCTAAAACCCTTTCAATCAAATAAAGATATGGAAGAATACCCAAATACATTATTCCAACGACTTCTCAAACACGTCTTCTTCATATCATGCCTATGGACCAATATTACAATAAAATATTCATTTAATCCCTCTTTCTGTGCAACAACCCATAACAAACCCTTACCAACCCACTAATTAATGACCAATACAATGAGAAACTAGGTCCCAACACATAGTTTGTCGAATCAAGGTAAGAACTCTATTGAGAGTCCTATTCTTTTCTCAGAACATGCTCTTTTGGCTTCAGGCAGGGAGGGGTCCTTCACCTTTAGATATCAAGGAAGGGGAAAGATATGGTCTCTTGTGAATTTGTTAGACCCTGTAGCTGTAGAGGGCCTAGGTATCTCTTCCTAAGCCCTCTAGTCTTGATGTCTCAAATGACTTAAGCTTTGTTAAGTCTTGTACCATTCCTCCGGTGACTTCTCGCTATCACTTAAGATCTAGAGTAAATTTCAAGCAAGTTCTAGAGGAACCCACCAAGGGGGGTATAGGGATGTTGCTGATCCATTCCTCCCATGATAGTAGAAAATCATTTATTTCAAAGGCATCCCAGGAATTCCAAGCCCAAAGCATCCCGAGAAGCCCAAGATGGAAAACAACTGACCATATTTAGGGCCCTTGGAGCTTCAAATCCCTATGCTCAATTCTCCCCATGATTGTTCTTTCTTTCAATGTGTGTGGGGTTAGGGGTGCCCCTAAGAGATCATCCCTTCATAGGATCATCTTGATATATCATCCTAATGTTTTACCTCTCCAAGAAATGATGTGTGCAGGCTCTCAAGTTGTTGACATTCTAGCTCCTTTGCTAAAGGGGTGGAAGTTTTGCATTTTGGATTCCAATGGTCTCTCTGGAGGTGTTCTTACGACTTGGAACTCTAATGTCAATGTTCTCTCTTCCCATGTTTTGTTTGCAAGTATGTTGGTGGAGGTGGAAGCACTAGAGTTGGGGAAGGTTTTCAAAATAGTTATCCTTTATGGTCCTTACCTCGAAAGAAAAGTATTCTGGAATACCTAAAATCTCAGGGCTCACTATTGGGTGATAATGTAATCGTCAATGGTGACTTCATGAATTTGACAATTTCCTCTAGAGAAGTGTGGGGGGACTTTGGTATACAAGATCTTTTCTCTCAGTATTTTCTCCATTTATTTGAATACTTAAATTTAATCAATATTGAAACCCCGCATATTGTTCCTACTTGTTGCAATGCTAGAGGGGGAAGGGAAGCTATATCGAAAAGACTAGATCGTTTTTTGCTAGTGGAATTTCTATTTTCTAAGGTTGAGTTTCTTAGATCCTAGGTGGTATTCCAAATGTTCCAGAGAATGAAGTCGAGGAAGAGTAACCAGATTCGGTTCAAGATGGGGTTGGAAAAAGGTTATGTCTGTCAGTCGTGGATGGTGGCGTTGATGTCTTCCTTGTTGCAATCAGAATAACGGAAGATGGTTGCTCCCAGTCCCACATAGTGGAGGCAAAGTTGCAGTTATTGAGGATATGCTCATGATTTTACTCATGTTGATTGCATAAAACACAAATCGATGGTCCCTCAAAACCCCGTTTGAGCAGTCGATCCCAAGTCAGGATCTTTTTGCTTACAACCAACCAGAGGAAATTTTTGACTTTTGGCCATAGGTGCGAGTCCCAAATCTTTTTCCAGACGATGTGTTTGGATTGGAGATTGCCTGGATGAGTAAGGTTGTAGGCCTCTTAGATGGTGAAGTATCTTTTCTGCTGATGACCCCACTTGAGCTTATCAAGCTTGTCTAAGTTTGTGATCTTTCTAGAGTTGATTGTTTCCCAGAATGCTTTGCCTTCTTCGCTATTGAAGTTCTAGTTCCAGTCCTCTTTGGTGATCCAGGATCTCCAGGTATCGCAATTGATCTGAGGTCCTCTGTTGTTGGGAATGTCTTTGCAGATCCTATATTCCATTGAGATGATGCAAGGGGGCATATGATTCGAGGCATCCTCCCAGAAGAGAGCTTTGTTCCCATCCCTAACTCCCTACCTTAGACTATTGTTAACAACCAAAAAATGCTCACTAGCTCATCTCCCTAGTCACATGACCCATTTGTCCACTTTTCCTACCATTTTAGCCTCTACAACCTCAAAAACCTTCAAATGGTCACCAAAAAGACCAAAATCAATCTTTTTCTACTCAAAAATGCCAAAAAAACCCTCAAAAAGGGCCCAAAATTCCACAAAAATCAATTAAAAGGAAATAATATTCAAAAAATTAATTCAAACAAGGAAAAAGGAGGGAAAAAAGAGAAAAAGAAACCCTAAACCATTTACCAATACCATTGGTTTCCCAAAACCATGGTTCAATACTCCATCACCCAAAATCTATAAAAAGGTGGTAGAGGCTCCCATTATTCATCCACATTCTTACCTATCCTTATGCTGTCAAAATCATTCTTGAGAACCCTAGCCTCCATTTGAGCTTGAGTTCTCCATTTAGAATGAGCCTTTGGCCCATCCTTGAAGCATCTTGGAGAAGAGAGAGACCATTGGAGCACTGGAGCACCTCGTCCATGCAATTGCACAAGCTCCATCAACCTCACCATTTGAGGTAAAACCATTGCAAACCCTTGTTTTCCCATTAATTCAAAAATATCAACTTTTATTATATCTCTCATGATTATTTAGTTGTTTACTATTTTAGATTTAGATTTACTTTCATGCACATGTTATCTGTTAATGGTTAAATTTTATTGATCTTGCATACTCTTAGATTTACTTTTTATTTGGATTGCTACTAAGGAGTCCATTCTCCTTAGTAGGTGCCCATTTGCACAAGCTAGGGTGAAAATCCTAGCCACAACTATATTATCCTATGCTTATCCTACCATATTCTACCATACCCTACCTTAAGCATGTGTTAGCTTATCCTACCCTTGAACTATTCTACCCCATATTAACCTAGTCCACAATTTATTCACCTATGTTAGCCTAACATACATTAATTTAAGTAGACTTATGATAATCTTGATTTTAAACATAATATATAGTTATCTTGCTTATAGACAGATTAATGCACGTGCATTTCTAGTGTGGGCGCGCTTAAGAATGAATGCACACACATTCCTATTGCATGCATGTTATTTCAAATTTTTAAAAATGATGTGAAATTTCAATTATACTTATCATGAATTTCAAGGAGGTTCAACGAGGTGTGAACCTATTTAAAAAGGAAAGTGTTTGTGTTCCTGAAAGTGCACACATGTTTCTAATTTAGCAATGAGCATGCATTCTTATTGCAATGAAAAAGGGGGGTAACTTCTTGAGAGCCCCCTTGTACCATTTATTTATCTATCACATGATCATTAATCCATCTTCTATGTTCCTTCATTCATGTGAAGTGAAGGTCTGGAGGTAAATTAGAGGCACACCATGTCTAACATTGTCAAGTCTCCACTACCACTTGCACACTACATGGAGGAATATCCTCCACTAGGTTACGCTTTCTTCTTCGTATTAATTATCTTATTACATGATCATATATAATATTCATTTACATTATAATTCTTTTAATGTTATCGGATAACCCACACAAGTTATTTATTGATAGTGTGTTGAACCTCTTGTAAACACGGTGAAGAGTGAATCCAAAGGATAATTTCATAGATACATCCATACATGGATTATATGAATTCAATTTAATTTTTTTATCATTCATTGCATCTATGTATAGTTGTAGGTTGTATGCATATGAAATGATTTTGTGGTATCTATGTGTTTGGGATGTATGGTGTGTGTTCTTTTTTGCAGTCTCAAGCCCAATCCTTATACTCAAAGATACAAAATTACACTATACTTGAATAATTATTATTTTTTATTATTGAAGAAGAACAAGAAATAAAGCAAAAAATTTAATGATAGCAATGAACAATGGTTACAATTAGAGTATTTGTCATGTTGAATTTACTAAAATTCATAGAAATGTTAGGTTGTATGTTTCATGTTATATTGGGACATGGTATACCTATATTAATCATATAAATCATGGTTTACTATACTAAATCTATAAAATTTTACATGCATGCATATCAAATTAACATGTTAATTCAAATCTCATAACTATATGGGTGACAATGTGGAGGCTTTTCCATCAATTAGACATAAACTCACTACTTTGTAGGACATGCATATTGTTGTTGCAAGCACCACCATTGACCAAGGAATATCCTACATGCTCATGTTCCTGGTGCTAGTTCTGATCTACCTCATCCATCCCCTCGACGCCTTCCCTTACAATCTCCTTTGAGGTTTTGACGATCTATTATGCGTTTATTGACAGAAAAGAAAAGAAAATAGAGAGAAAGGGCTTGGATTTGTATTATAGATGAAACCATGTATTTTGGGTTTACCTTTGATTTTGATGCCATGCCGATCAGATCTGAGGGACTGACTTTCTTTACCCTCTTATAATTGTTTTGTGTAAAGTGTCGATCAGATCCGAGGCTCATTTGAACTTGTGAAAAGTAGCAGTTTTAACAACGCTCTCTTGCAAACAAAGCAAGGGAATAAGAAAGAAGCTAACATATGCTCAGCTCAAAACACAAAATAAGTGAGGAAAAGAATGGTCAAAGTCGGTAATACCTACACAGTCTGTTTTTTAAAGAAACTCAATTTTTAATGCTAGTTTATTACTCTGTTATGGGGGTTTGAAAATAAAATTCAAGTCTTCAACCAAGAATAGTAGAAGAAGGGTCGAAGGGTGGAGTTTATGGATTAATATCATCTCAAAGAAATAGAGTAATCGTTCTGACACCATGACGGGGGTTCATTAGACACAAGCCTACAAATTACTCTAATTTTTATAAGAATCCCAAGGTGACTGAGGCTTTCAAAGAAGTCAGGTGGATGAATTATTTCAAGAAGTTAGATGAGTACAATGACGAATCCACTTGGTAATTCGCACTAAACCTAAGGAAGATCAGTGAACTGGAATATGTCATGAAGGTAAAAGGGATTGTTGATACTGTAGATGAAGACACCCTAAGCAGAATAATAGGCCTACCGAAAGGAATGAGATAGGACAAGAAGAACTTTTTTAGGTCATATGAGACCTTTGAAGAAACAAAGAATGGCATCTAAAGGTAGTCACTCCCAAAACCTTGAGATGATATTGCTCTCTCTATAATAAAATACATCACATGTGAGGGGAGGTTTAGTATGGTACATGCCTACCATTTCTGATTCCTACAACTAATGAGGAATCTTTGATGGTAGAAACCTGGACAAAATATTCCTTGGTTCCCACTAAAATATTTACCGGCAATGAGTTTGAAATCCTGATTTATTAGCACAGTGTTACCTTATTAAGATTATAATGCGTGATGCCTTGCAAACACACTATGCACCACTTCAATGGAACAAATTCCTGCATCTAAAGGAGGATGATATTTTGGGATACAAAAGGACTCGTAGATTCCTACAAAGGTTCCCCCCTCGACAACACTGATGGAAAGGAAAAGGAAAATAGACATGGAAGAATCCTATGTCTCCCCTAGGAAGACAAGATCCACATCAAAAAATAAATTAGTGAAGGTGAAGGAGAACACAAAGAAAGCGACCACACTTGACAGTGTTGAAGATCTAGCAGATGCATTGATCCAACTAGTTACTCTTTACTCAAACCTCAATCAGTTACCAAATTCTACATCAAACCTGGTTAAAAGGATTAAAAGAAGAAGAAAAATAAAAAGGGGGATAAAATAAGAAACCAACAAGGGCATCAATAGTAGTAGTATATGAAGAATCCATGCAAGATCCCCCTTATGACATGGAAATGCAGGATCTCCCTAAAATGAGAACTGAAGTAAAGACGTCAGAATTTGCCAACATCAGGCTATTTAGGAGAAAGAACAACAAATTTAGAAATTAATGATGTAGTTGCAATGAAAAGAAAAGGAAATCCTCCATTGGAAACATATTTCCCAATCACATCAGGCAGCGAAAAATACTAGTAACAACGGTTCCTCTATTAATAAGGAACAAGAAAGCAATTTCATAGATGAAAAATCCCAAATTTTGAGAATGCAGTATACTGAGAGAAAAAAACAATTGGAGACTGACAATAGCAGACTAAGTAGAGAGGTACAAGAGCGCTTGGAGGAATTGGAACTCAAATCCATAAGATTAGAATAGTTGGAAGCCATAGTAGCAAAATTCCAGGAAATATCCCAAGAACGGTTAGAATGTATGTCTCCCTCAAGGGTATACTCATTATTCTTGAAAGATAAATGGTTACATTTTCAAATGAGAGGCTTAAGGATTGTCTCCTTGATCATCTTATATTTCCAAAATATTTTGTGGACACTTGCCCAGAAAGTGGTGAGTAAGAGAAAGATCAACCTATTGACTTTTACATGCACAATTGTATCTTTCCCCATCCATTTAGATGGACACCTGATCCGTATGTTGGGGACGTGTAACTCAGAGCACTATGTTCATGGATACTAAATGAGAGTAAAATGGATATTGAAATGGACAAGTACCAGAGAAAGGAAATACACAACCATCTATGGATAAGGCCATAGGATGCTAATATTGAAGGTTTGGTCTTAGGCCATCAAGAACTAATCACAGATAATGAACTCGTCCTCATCTTGAAGGAGAAGCAAGTTTGAGCATTAGAACACTTCACAAGGGTATTCGAAGGAAGTAAGGAAAGATTCATCATAGAATCCCAAGCAATGTGGAAGAATATCCCACGTAGACTACAAATAGTAGAGATTCACATGCCCTCCAATTTGATGAGGGAACTATTCAAATCCCAGCTATATATATCCATTGTAGAGAATATGGAACTTGAGTGGATTGGCCTTAGGCTCAATCCACCCTTGCTTTTAACCATCCCAAATTTATAGGAATAGAATGAAAAGACATAGCAGAAGCATGGGGAGAAGAGAATTAGTCTGAGGGATACTATCAACCAAGGGCATTGACCAAATGTATAGCTTTGAATGCTAAAGAAGAACCATAGGGACTAGCCCAATCATAGGAAGGAACATCAAGCCTCCCTTTTTGTTGTGACATAAGGATGTGCAATACCTTAAGTAGGGGAGAGATGATGGGATTCCAAAATGGTGAGAATTATCCCATCCATTTCATGGTCCACATGGATTAAGAGATGGAAATGATCTGAAGGAAGTTGTATTAGCAATAAGATCACCTCTTTTTGCATGCATACATAGTTAGAATTAATGTTTGATTTAAATTATTCATTTAACTGTTTAAACTTACTTATTTGGTGACTAATACAAGAATGTTAATAAATTGATATTAGTATGTCACCAATAGATAGGTCATGATCCTGCATGCTGGAGAAGACAATTGGTTGGCCTTGGCTTGCCTCCATAGTGATGGAGTCAAGGATTTGAAGCACCTACCAAGATACCTTTCTAGAAAGTGTCACCACGTATGAGAATCATCTAAGCAATCTCAAGTCAGTAGTAGCAGCTGGATGGTGCGTAGTCCCGATGAAGAGTTGGTTTGGTTGAAGAAACAATATGCTATTTGATTAATAATTTTTGCTTATTTTTGTATTTAAAGGGCAAAGTGAGCAAGACACTACGTTGCCACTCCTACAATATTATTATTTTGATAAACTCGTTACTATTGTTAAAGTTCCAAACACGTATTATGTATCGTCCAGTTTTTGAATAAACGAAAAGGACATATTTTGCAACACTTATCTGAGTAGCCTTTCAATCCTTGTAGTATCCTTGGGTAGGTCCCACCTAGGGTTAATACAGGGATCCCTTGTTCTTAGATTAGATTTAATGTTGTTATCATTTTATGCAAACATTGTAGAGGATTACCGTTTCCTGTAGAATTTCTACATTATCTGTGATTTCTCATGGAGGAAACTTTATTTTCATTCTTTGTGCACAGATCTATCTTGCTTATGATTTTGGTAGTTAAATTTTATGTTTGCTTAGAGTTGTTTACTTTTTATACTTGCATCTATTATTTGATTTAATTAATACTACCCCTCTGCATCTTGAGTATTTGCATGGACTTGGTAGTTACTATGTTTCCCGCATCTTATATACCTTGGATACAGTAAGGCAATTCTTCACCTTTAGCTATCTAGCTAAGTTTGGGAAGATGGTCCAACTTGCCACTTTGGGAATGATAAAGAAACATGTGTTAAGTTGAATAGTTAGATACTGCATTTCTGTACTTTGTAGATAGAAGTTAATTATGTTTTAAATAGAATGTTTTATGGTTGATAACATTAGATTCCTTTCCTGTTATTAGTTTAAGTTTTCATTTAGACTACTACACAAGTTTTCCCATTTGTAGATGCATATACTTTGATGAACCCTCTCAAGTTTGTATGAATCCTTGGGTTGACAATTAAAGTTAAGTTTAGAAGATACAATATTATTGTTGATACCTTTTTCCCACCAAATGGTGGTCCTATTAAACATAATCAAACATGTGTATATTATGATGACAACAGTGATATATCAATACTATGTAAGAAATATTTATGATATGGAGGTGAATAGTTATGATGGTTAAGGATTTATCAATTTTAACGTAGGTTATTGGACTATGTCTCTTGAGTGCCTGCTATATAAGAAAAAGAAACAATAATAGCGATATGTCGATACATTAACGTGGTATGCCACTTCATTAATTTGTTGTTAGGGATTTAGTTTTTGGCCACCCAACATTTGGCATTATCACTGGTGGTGATTAAATATTAATTATAAATAATGAACGAAGTGAATCCTGCAATAAGACCTCAAACCTATTGTCTAATAAGATATCAAAGAAATAATTTTTCATTATATATAAAATATGTGTGTGTGTGTGTGGGTGGGTGGGTGGGTGGGTGGGTGGGTGGGTGTGGGGTGTGTGTGGGTGTGGGTGTGTAGTTGTGTTTTTCTATGTTAAATATTATAAATTGCACAAAAATATAAATTAAAAGACAAAACTATTGCAAAGTCAATGATGAACTCATCACAATAGTACATTGCCTTCGATAGGGACAAATAACTGCATGATTATAAAATAATCCAAAGTTATCAATACTAAGATTGCCACTGCATAACTATTCAACTACTCATGGAAGGATGACATCACATGGGATATCAAATCCACATGCTTCTCCTTTCTAGTTGTAAGATGTATGTTTCATCATTCTCAAGATTGTAGAAACACAAACACTTAACATGTAGGAAACCATGTTCACTAACAGTTTGACAAAATCTCTCACTTGATTTAGGCTTAGCATAAGCATTTTCAATCTTTTTGAGGTCATTGTCATGGAGATCTATCACTTTTCATACGACCGCTCAAGTATTTATCATTAATTTAAAGAAACAAATGTACATTGCAAAGGGGATTAATATCCACCAACAATGGCTACTCTTTATGGGTAAGAATCAAGATGATGATTTCCTACTATAAGGATATGGAATTAGCAAGGATTCCACTATGCATTTGGTGTTGCATTTACATGGTGAAGTTCTGAGTTGAAGTATTATCTCTTCTTTTAGGCCTTGGGCCCCGATATTTCAAGGATGTTGTCCAAAAGATTATTATTCCCCTTTGAAATCAGCCTTAGGAGTTTTCACTATGGAGAGATCTCACACTTAACCAATGTTAACATTGTAGGCATTGAATATTTAAAATGTAATTAGGTATAATTATAATGGATTTATTTGCATAATTAATGGGATGTGGTTATTATCATCAACTATTACTATGTGATCAATTTACATGGACCTCATATTTCCCTATTTATTTATGTTCCAAGGATTTTTCATTTTGTATATTAACAATCACTATGACCCAAAAAAATTATTAGAAGATGGAACTTGGTTTATGTGTTGAGTTGGGATCCTCGTTAAACCTTAGTTTCCAAAGTTTAATCTCACTAACATATTTGTCCCCGCCACCCCTATGTTGGTGAACCTATCAAATCTCCCCCTCTATATGTGGGTTCAACAAGTTTGGGACAATTTCTCAAATTTAACCTCAACTAGATCAACAAGGGCATCATTATGTGTCTCTGCATTTTGTGTATAACTTGATTTGAGCAGGAATCTCTCAAACAAAATTATTATGGAGTGGAAATATTCTCGTTGGACATGGGGCTTGGATTATCATAACAAAGCTTTCATATGAATATTGTCCTGTGATATGCCATTCGCAAAATGTCTTTCCTAAGGCTCCCAACTCACGAAGGAAAAATGGGTAAAGTAGCAAATTGTGAGGCTAGAACCACTCTTAAACAACACCTAAAGTGACCCCCAAAAAGATTGTAGTTTCTCCATGATCTCGAAACAGCAATAGAGTCTATATCTCTACCCATGATTGTGGAGGATAACCATTTGGCCATGGAATTCCCTCAAATAGAGATACTTTGATTGGAAACCTTTTAAAATGATTGAAAAGGTCATAGAGTTAGATTCCACGTAACCAAAAAGGGACGCCCTATAACTAAGAGTGATGTAGTTTGATAAATAATTTTATTAGTACCTCCATGAAGGAAACACTCTTTAGTTGAGTGGAAATATGTCTAAAAAATAGAAAACATGATTACATTTGAATGTTTTAGATCCCTATTAAGGAGATCTATGAAAATATTTTAAATCATTAAAAGAGACCTTTTCAACACATTTGTAAAATTTATCTAAGGGAAAACCCCTAGTCACTTCGCCTCATTTCAAGGATGGTACCCAAGGTAAAGTCTAGATTCTGCAAGGCACAAGGCTAATTGAGAATAAGGATTGAATTCATTACAATGATATACTCATTATGAATTCAACATGTCGGTTACAAGAATCAGACGGGGAAACCCTAGTATGGGGATGCGGAAACCCGATTTTGTATTCAAGATGGGTTATGACAACATGTTGGATTACGGTGAAAATGACATCATTGATTCGCCTGCTATCTTTTGCACACATGATGAGCTCTTAGAAATCTAGCGTTGTACTAAAGCTTTCATTGCAGATGTCAAGGGGGAGAATTTGGAGGTCAAGACTGAGCATCTAAGGGTTGCAGGTAAAGGTAGATTGAAGCTCCCTTCTGCCTCCACATGCTTGGGAGTTAATTCATCTAAGGTGCCAGCTACTCAACACATGGGTGAGATCCAGGTTCCAAATACTTCTGACAAGGGTTCTTTGGAAGGTGGGACAAAGGAATATTTAGGCATCCTTGGTTTTCCTCTATGGTCATGTGTAGAAAACAAACAAGAATTAAAATGCATCCAAGCCAAGACATATAAAGTTTTGATGGTTTCGGGTCTAGATGTATGGATGGAGAAGGTTGAGGAACTTTTATCTTTGGCTTTAGTTGACAAGTTCATGGGGAAAATGGTCAATATGGTTTCTCTGTCATACTGGATGGAAGTGGAGTGGAATCCCTCCTTGGGTTATATTCCCAAATTTCATATCCTTATTAAAGGATGGGTGTGTTTTGAATTCAAATTAGAAGGGGAAATTGCTTGTATTTTATCGTCAACCTGCCTGTGGAGCCCATCTAACCTTGTATTGAAGAGATGGTGGCCAGGATTTGACCCACGCATAGAGCCTTTCTTTATCCAACATATATGGGTTTAATTGTCGGGGCTACCTTTATCACTTTGGTACAAATATTTGTTGAAGGAAATAGCCAATAAGCTAGGTCGTTTCCTTATGGTGGATAAGGATCTCAACTCCAAAGAAGATAAGTGCATGGATTAGGTCTTGGTAGAACCCAACTTGAGTGAAGGACTTCAGGAAAATATCGAGATCAACTAGTGCCTTGGCACTTTTGTTCAGCCTCTCAATTATTGGAAGTTATGGTTCCATTGTTCATTTTGTCATAACCGGGGGAATTTACAATAGGATTGTACTTCCTCTCACGAGGTGTTAGGGCCAAAAAAATTCTGTTAATTCTCCAATTGAGGCAAAGAAGTAAGTGGGAGGCGAGAAGGAATGTCTTTAACATGAAAAACCTTTGGGAAAGAGGTTAACAAAGGAGCACTATTTGTAGTTTGATCAGAGTATTCCAAAGTCCCTCTCTTCATACCCTATTCTAGTTACAACAATACAATACTCATAAACACAGAAAATCGATACCCAACAAGTAGAATGAAACTAAAAAATACCAAATTGGCTTTATTCATGAATTGAAACCTTGATTAAATAATATTCCTCCCTTTCCCTTGTGGAAAAGGGAGCTATAGAAATCCCACTCTTGTCCTCTCTCTTGCACCTAAAACCCTTTCAATCAAATAAAGATATGGAAGAATACCCAAATACATGATGCCAAAGAATTCTCAAACACTTCTTCTTCATATCATGCCTATGGACCAATATTACAATAAAATATAATTTAATCCATCTTTCTATGCAACAACCCATAACAAACCCTTACCAACCCACTAATTAATGACCAATACAATGAGCAACTAGGTCCCAACACATAGTATCTCGAATCAAGGTAAGAAATATTTTGAGAGTCCTATTCTTTTCTCAGATCGTGCTCTTCCGACGTCAAGCGAGGAGGGGTCCTTCACCTTTAGATATCAAGAAGGGAGGAAGATATTGTCTCTTGTGAATTTGTTAGACCCTGTAGTTGTAGAGGTCCTAGGTATCTCTTCCTAGGCCCTCTAGTCTTTATGTCTCAAATGACTTAACATTTGTTAAGTCTCATACCATTCCTTCGGTGACTTCTCATTATCACTTAAGATCCATAGTACATTTCAAGGAGGTTCTAGAGGAACCCACCAAGGGGGGTATAGGGATGTTGTTGACCAATTCCTCCCATGATGGTAGAAAATCATTTATTTCCAAGGCATCCTAGGAATTCCAAGCCCAAAGCATATCTAGAAGCCCAAGATGGAAAACAACTGACCATATTTAGGGCCCTTGGAGATTCAAATCCCTATGCTCAATTCCCCACATGATTGTTCTTTCTTTCAATGTGTGTGGGGTTGGGGGTGCCTCTAATAGATAATCCCTTGATAGGATCATCTCTATATATCATCCTAATGTTTTAACGATCCAAGAAATTATGTGTGCAGGCTCTCAAGTTGTTGATGTTCTAGTTCCTTTGCTAAAGGGGTGGAAGTTTTGCGCTTTGGATTCCAATGGTGTCTTTGGAGGTGTTCTTGTGACTTGGAACTCTAATGTAAATGTCATCTCTTCCCATGTTTTGTTTGCAAGTATATTGGTGAAGGTGGAAGCACTAGAGTTGGGGAAGGTTTTCAAAATAGTTATCCTTTATGGTCCTTACCTCGAAAGAAAAGTATTCTGGAAGACCTAAAATCTCAGGGTTCACTGTTGGGCGATAATGTAATTGTCAATGGTGACTTCAATTTGACATTTTCCTCTAGAGAAGTGTGGGGGGACTCTGGTAGACAAGATCCTTTCACTCAGTATTTTCTCCATTTATTTGAATACTTAAATTTAATCAATATTGAACCCCCCGCATATTGTTCCTACTTGGTGCAATGCTAGAGGAGGGACGGAAGCTATATCAAAAAGACTAGATCGATTTTTGCTAGTGGAATGTCTATTTTCTAAGGTCAAGTTTCTTAGATCCTATGTGGGATCTAGTGGAGGATTGGATCATCGGTCTATTTTACTTCAAATTGCAAAAAAAATGTCAAGCCACCTAGTCCTTTTAAGTTTAACCAAGAATGGTTGGGGGAGGCGGAATTTAAATCTCTTGTTAGATCACATTGGACTTATTTTGAGCTTTGTCAGGAAGAGTCGGCTATGAGGAACTTCTCAAACAACCTCGTTCCTTTGAAGCATGTAGTGGGGGATTGGTACATGCGAAGAAAATAAGAAGGATTGGATGATCTTATTCAGGTGGAAGAGAAAATAGAGAGATTATTTGCAAATAATACTGAAGGTGTTTTCACATATGATGATTGTTAAGATTTAATATGCTAAGACAGAAAATAGCAGCATTACATTCCATTTCACAATAATAGCATATACAGGATCACTGAAGAAACAACAAGCACAGCATAAACACAAGAGACAGAGATTTATCTTGGGAACCCCTCATGGGGTAGAAAACCCAGCAAAGCTTCCTCAATATATATGACCAGCAATATACAAAGATGAAACCCTGAGACATGATCTCCTCCTCCACAATAGCAGACCTCTCCTCCACAAGTGCGCTATCCTCAAGTGAGTGAGTGTGTCAAATGAGGAACACACCTCCTCTATTTATACACTACACTAACATGTATTTTACACAGGTACATGTAGGCTCGTATTTAACCAATGGGTTAAATACCCCACTACAACTGACTGGTCCGGCCCCCACATGGTGGGTCTAATAACCCTTTGACCCACATAACACATACAGGGCCGACCCCCACTAGGGAAGTCAAATAACCCAAGTTACCACATTCTGACGGAGGAATAAACATCTCCGGATATACAATAAGATCTTCACGGAGGAATGAATCATCTTCGGAATAATAAAGTACAAATATAATATTCTTTGAAGTTACAATATCTCAACAATGATATGGAAGCAATGAAATCTCTGGAAAAAATAAAGCAAGACCTTTTGGAATTCAAAGAAAAAAATTGGCATCTAAAGAGCCAAGTAATATGGCTCGAAGTTGGCGATAACAATACTTTTTTCCATAAATATGTGTATTTTGGAGAATATAAAAACACCATTTGGGAGTTGGAATTGCAAGAGGGAGATAAACTCTCCTCCTTTAAATATCTGCAACGGCTAGTAAGGATCATTTCCAATCACTTTATAAATCTCTGGATGTTTTCCATATTGGTGAGTAGATGCAGGTAATAAGGAATTGCCCTCTTTGAGGATGAAATGGATGAAATTATTGAAGCCCCAGTTACAAAATATGAGATCCATGGTGTTTTAGCATATTTCAAAAAATCCAAAAGTCTTGGTCTGAACGGATGGATTGTTGAGTTTTACTTGGAATTTTTTGACCTCTTGGCTGATGATTTGGTTTGGTTAGTGGAGGATTCTCGTCAAATAGGTAAGGTGTTGGGTGCTATAAATTCCACTTTTATCACTATGATACCCAAGACGAATGAACCCCTCTCCTTTGTTGACTTTAGGCCTATTATATTGTGTAATATTGTCTAGAAGATTATTTCCAAAGTCATAACAAATAGGATTAAGGGTTGCTTATCTCAAGTAATTTCAAACAAACAGTTTGGTTTTCTTTCGAATATAAAGATCTTGGATGTTGTCAAGGAAGCTTAAGAAGGGTTTCATTCTCTCAAAGTAAAGAATATCTCTGGAACAGTGATGAAGATCGACCTCTCTAAGGATTTTGATAAGGTAGATTGGACATCTTTACATATGTTCCTGATTCAAATTGGGTTAAGGCTTGCCTCGGTTAATTGGATTATTGGTTATGTATCTTCGGAAAGCTAGGCGGTGTTATTAATGGATTTCCCTTGGTTTTTTTAAATCTTCTAGAGGTTTACATCAAGGTTGTCCCTTGTCCCCTTTCTCGTTCCTGTTGGTTGTGGAAAGATTGAGTAGAAGCTTGTCTTTGGCAAAGAGGGAAGGATTAATCCAGGGCATCCGAGTGGCAAAAGGTAAATCCTTAATCCATCTTTTGTTTGTGGATGATATTTTTATTTTTGGGCAGGGTTCAGTCAATGAATGGAAGTGCATAAAATAAATTTTAAATCTCTTTTGTTTAGAAACATGAATGGAGACCAACCAACGAAAGTCGAATATTATATTCAATGAATTAGATTCATATTTGGAAAGGGATTTCGGTTGGTTGTTCCTATTTTTTATGGAAATATCGACAATGGCTTGATGTATCTCAGATACTTTCTCAAACTAAATGATTGTTGTATTTCCGAATGGGATTAGTTGTGCAAGAATATTGATGAGAGTGTCCCCTATTGGTGTTTTCATGGGATATATTTGGGAGGCCAAATAGTTTTGATAAAATTGGTTCTCCATAGTATTTTGGTATACCAGTGGTCATTGTTGGAACCTAAGGTTATGCAAGTTCATCACACTCTTGGATATTCTAGAGACAGTCAGTCGATAAACAACATTTGATTGGAGGATTGATTGAAAGAGTCAAAGGCTTGATTGAGCAAACAACTCAATGGTTAACAATGTCATGGTCAGCTTGATTGGAACAACTGACTAAACTATGTGACATTGTGGATTTCATGGAAATGATTAGAACCAACGACCCATATTTGTGGACCAGATCATCCTCACTTCAAGGGAGTTTGTTAGATCTAGAGACTATAAACGAATGAACCTATGGGTTGTGTTGATATGCTTGATATGTTGGAATCATGTACTGAATAATGCATTGCGATGTTTTGATCAGAATGCATTGTGCTTAAATGTTGTAATGGTGTCTTCAGACACCACCTCTTTTCTTGGAATATAATTCCCTTTTGTTATTTTCTTTTCTATTATATGGTTCATATGAAGACGTTCCCCAACATGGTATTAGAGCTATTGGTTTTGACATATCCCATTGTCTATTAATCGTGTTGAGTCGTATCTAGTGTTGATGGACTCTGGGATGAAGATTTGTTGATTTAAACCTCTTCTTGAACTTGGATTAGATCTGTTTGATTAGAAGTATGACTTCTAATATAGAACCTATTGTTCTGAATGGACACAATTATGCAATATGGGGACCATATATGGAGACCTTATTAAATAGTAAGGGACTGTGGGAATATACGAAGGTCGTTATTCCAGATCCAAAGGATAACCAAGCAAATTTTGTCACCAACGAAAAGAAGGATGAGGTTGTTGGGGTCACCACGACCTACATTTCGAGGGAGATTCGCTTTCACACAAGCGGGATCAATTGCCCTCATGCAGTCTGGAGCAATCTGAAGTCATTGTTCAATAAGGTTAACGAAGTTCAAGTAATGCAATTAGAGAAAGAGTTGATCTCTATATAACCCCATTCCTTTGAAAGGATTCAGGACTATATAGCTTGCATCAAGGATTTACAATTGAAATTGGGAAAATGTAGTAAGGATTTTCCGAAGAAGGATGGATATCTCATTGAACTAGTCCCAATGAATATGAGGACATCGTATTATGTATTATGATCCCCCTTTCATGCCAATTGGATGTGAAGTAAGTAAGATGGTAAGGACTTGACCTTTGATGTTTTTTTGTGATTTGTTGATTAAAGACCAACCAAATTTGCTTGAAGAAGGAAAGCTTGGTAGCAAACACTAGGATCAATTGCTCAAAATCAAGTTCAAGAAAAATTATAAAGAGCATGTTCCACTAGATCATTGACCAAAATGTATTGACCAACCTACTTGTTATCACACAACTTGTAGTTGCCCCTAGTGATATCCCATCCGAGACGGTAGAGGAGATGGACAATTAAAGAGGTGACCCAAGAGATTCCATGGTTCCCAATGCAAGGTGGGAGTCACATCAACCGAGGCACTCTTCGCTTTAGATCTAGATGAATCAAGACCTAGGGGGAGACCCTATTACCAATCAAAGATGATTGGACCCAGACAAAGGTTCCTAGGGATAAGTAAATGATGAGTTACGAAAACCAATGCAAGGTTAAGTGGACCTAGAAGTTAAAGTATGGTTGATGATGGTTTGAGAGACGATTAGTGTTTCAACCAATATATGATTTAGGCCACATGATTAGTTATAATGACAAGATCTAGTACCATGTGTTACACAAGTGGGACCTACTTTCTTGGGATATGTGAAGGGTTCAAATGGGACCCACAAGATGAAATTAAGGGATGCAAATTGGTACTAGTGGATATGTAGTGAGTAGATCTATTGATCTAAGTTGAAATTAGGAATACCCACATATGGGATCTAAGGTTTGACACAATTCCCAAGGAGTACGACTTGCCTAAGGAGGACTAGTGCCTTGTCGGATGGGTTAATGGAGTCAAAAGATATGTCAAAGTGTAGATCGGGACACCTAGTATGCAAATCAAGTGGGCTAATTGGGATATGATGGTTGGATTTTACTAGATCTAGCGATTCATGATATGACCCAAGTGGACCACAATCCCTTAAAATAAGGAATGCTACCCCCAAGGCAGATCGTCACAAAATGATACTCTAGACCTAGGTTTCAAGGTATGCTCGTTCCAAATCCACCAAAATCTCAACTACCCACGTCCTCAAAGTGGGAAAACTCAATCACCCAAGGAAGTGCGACCTTGCTCAAGGAGGGCTAAAAGATGGGAAAGGTGTGTCAAAACAAGTCCAATGGCCACCAAATTGTAGATCCAAGTAGTTTAGGGAATGATCTATGTGGATCTAGAAAATCAAGACAATCCAAGGGTTAGATCTTACTAGATCTGAGTTTTAAGGTGCCAAGTAGTCCAAAATGGGGTTTTAATCCCTTGAAATGTGGAATGATGCCCACAAGGTAGAAATCACCCAAGTAAGAGTCTAGGGGTAGGTTATCAAGTATGTAGATTGTAAATCAAGTGGGATCTCACCTACCCATATGCTAGATCTAACCAAATAAGCCTCACCCAAGGAAGTGCGATTTGCCTCAAGAGAGTTATATTGCCTTGAAAAGTGTGTAAATTTTAACCCAATCACCACCAAACTATAGATCCAACTAGGGGTGGATGCTATAGAGGTGGGTTCTTAAGATCTTTTCAAAATTAGGGTTTGTGACCAATGAAGAGAGAATGGATGGAAAGAGACACATACCTTGTAGATTTTACCTCAATTGCTTATGGCCACCTTGCGAATTGATAGCATTCTCCTATGTGTATATTCAAGAGTGAGATCTAAGAGCTCCAACCAAAACGTCCTCCTCCAAGATAGCCAAATCGTCCTCCTCCTACAAGACAAGATCACATGAAACAAGCCAAGTGAGATGATTATGAAAATGATGGAAAGATGTAATAGAAAGCATCAACTATGTCACAAAGATACAATAATGATACTCCCTTTCACCAAGATCAACCCAAGAGAGATGTTATCACATATATAGTAGCCGAGCTACCATACATTATTTTTCAGATTCCAGAGCACTTTTCAGCCAGTCCCTTTACATTGAGATGATGAGATCAACACCTATCTATGGATCACTATCAGATTTTGGACAGCATATGTATTCCCCATGCCATGACTGAGTCTCGGGACACTTAGAGAGATGACCGATGTAGCCATTATACCATTTATACAGAGCAGTCAGTAGTGCCTAGAGTTACAGTACCAGTTTTAGAGGACAGATGATGGTTCAGAGGATGAGCATTCAGGTATATGACTCAGCGGGTATATCATGGTGTTGTGGTTATATTGCTTTTATATTCATTCTTATGGCATGTCTTAACATTTAGTGTCATGATCTGGTGATCATATAGATATGTGGACCTGGCTGATCCTATTATATATATTCTACTGTCCTTACTCAGACTTAGAAGTTCACTATTCATACTAATTGGTTTTACCCTCCCTAGCGGGAATAGAGGTGATCATTCCACCATACCTTGGCTTGCTAGTGTTGGCTCCATTATTCATTGTCTCCATCCATCCATTACCTACCTTTTAGTTTATCACCCTGACTTACTACTTCACTAGTGGCATGGAGGATCTTTCCCCACTATAGCCTCTGTATTGGATGAGCTTCCCTGTTATTGTGTCTCGGCTCTGATTTGGTGACAAAACTTACCTTTGGTGAGTTGGATTGTAGGCCTAAATCATTCTGGTCGGTTGTCCCGATGTTTGGCATTGGCTCGAACTCCCCCCCAGTCACTTGAGATGTTGTTGGCTAAAACTGAAAGCTCATGTACTACTTATGGAAACTTATAAATTCGCCCATGGAAACTAAAAAGGGCAAGAGCGATGAACTGCTAAAAATACTCCTCGAAGAGTATAAGAAATGTCCAAAAAGCAATGGTTCTTAAAAGCTATATCTAAACAATTGCTGACCTTATATATGTATGAAAACATGCCCTAGATGCAAGCTGCAACTAGTTGTGCTTATCGGCACACCTGAGATCCGAAGGGTTATGTAGGCCAAAAAGGCCATGAAATGAAATTGAATGATCCTAATGAACCTAGATCAACTTGATGTAGACATGATGCCTAAGTTGAATAAGCACTCTCTAAACAACTTATCCATTTGTGAGACACCGCCATTCCCTGTGTTGTTGCTCATTCAGTATATACTATGGTGTGTATTCCCTTTCCCATATCCAAAGTGTCACAATGTTAAGTCAGTCAGTCACCCTTTGGCCTAGCCAGTTTATTTTTAGCCTTCACCCTTCACTAGCAAATTGATCACAACTATGAAGTGAGTATGGTCTTGAAAGTCTAGTCTGAGTCATAATAATAATTAATAACACTATATATTGGTTGTTAGATCGCCAGTAATGATTACTTTTTGTTATAATTGCTATTTGAATGAGTTGTAGAGCATGCATTAACCTTTGACACTTTGCAGCAGCTTCTAATGATAGCCTGAGTTATATTTGGTCAATATTGACCTGATCAAACTTAGTTTGACCAAGGTCAATCACAGGACATGAGATTATTGGACCTTGTGATGATACAGATAGATGATATATGGTCTATGTACATGTACATGATGGCTCTATGCATCAAATACAGGTTTATGATGATGATTTATGGTTTTCAGCATTATTTGATCATTTACAGATTATTATTATTTCACTTGTTCCGGTATATTGGATATATTATATGATCATGCAGAGATCCATATGGTGTATGAGTACACATCTAGGATAGTTTTGGACCTTCTGACTCCAATGAGACAGTTTGTCTTCAGATCCGAGCAGTTACAGTGATGATTTAGCCTCAGTAAGTTGTCCTAATGCAGTTTTGTTCTGTCGAAGACCCTGTCAGAGCAGAGTTGGGTTTTATTTGGTTCACCTAGGGTGCTAATGATGGAGGGCGTGGTCCAGCCACTTGTTTTTTACCATATTACCCCCCTCCCGGACACACTGGTGCCCTCACCTTGACAACGCAGGCACTACAGAAGGTAGTTTGGGGCAGGTACACGCTTCCCAAGGTAATTTTGGATTGGTAGAAATGGCTCCAAAGGAATTCAATTTGGGATACTGAGGTAAATTTTTGGCATGGTATGATTAGTGATGATGAGTGGGATGTCTTCCGCACCTTCTCCAGCAGTTTCAGCTTCATCGGGGCCCACATCCATCACTTATGGCATTTTATGATGATTTATGAGGCCTCCTAAGGCCCACGATTTGTCCATAGAGGCATGATTTGGTACTTTGATGACTATTTTATTATTATTGTGCTATGGGGATTGACCAAGGGTGGCTAAAATTACCCCTTGGACCCACCATAAGCTTATTGTTATATTTTGTCATCATGATTTGGTGGGATCCCCTCTCCCAAAACGATTTGTCCACTTATGGTTATATTTTATGGTTGATCCATATATTTTATTGTTGAGCTCATCTCAACCATTGATTAGATCTTTTGATCTTTTAATCTTAGACACTCATGTAAAAAGTGGTTAGGATTATGGTCTCTCTCCATCCTATTTAAGGAGAGAGCCTCTCATTGTAAAATCATCTAGAAATTTTTGGGTCTTGGCTCTTGGAATAAAATTTCTATCTTTTGGAGTACATGCTTGGGTTGGAGTGGATGTTGGTTGCTTTGATTGTAAATTCTTTTGTCCATTGCACTGGAGGATCTATTGTAGCTATCTTGCATGTTTGCCATATATTTTTACAGGTGGAGAAGACTTCTTCAACAAGTGCGAATTGGTGGGGAGGCTTGCCCTTCAAGCTTGGAGGAGGATGTTTTGGGTTAAACAAGGAGTGGTTTTGTCTTTGCACCAACTATTCTTTGCTTATCTCTTTCTTGGTTGTATCTACCTTTAACATGTTAAACTGATTGATGCTTTGCTCCTTGGTTTTGACAGGTTAGAGGGACACATATGTGGCTTGGAAAAATCGATTTGGCAAGAGGGCTTCAAAAATTCTCCATTTGATCTTTGGAAAAAGTAATCCTCATCTCAACTAGCATTCATCTCTTCATCCAGGTATGCTCCAAAGGTATGATCTTCTTCTTCTTTGAATCATCCATAATTTCTAGATCATAAAAACCCTAATTAATCAAAACCCTCATTTTGGTTTTTCTTAGATCTACTTAGATCCAGCCTTGCTTTTGAAGAGATATTAAAAACCCACCTCTATAGCATCCACCCCTAGTTGGATCTATAGTTTGGTGGTGATTGGGTTAAAATTGACACACTTTTCAAGGCAATATAGCCCTCCTGAGGCAAATCGCACTTCCTTGGGAGAGGCTTGTTTGGTTAGATCTAGCATATGGGTAGGTGTGATCCCACTTGATTTGCAATCTACATATTTGATAACCTACCCCTAGACTCTTACTTTGGTGATTTCTACCTTGTGGGCATCATTCCACATTTCAAGGGATTAAAACCCCATTTTGGGACTACTTGGCACCTTAAAACTCAGATCTAGTAAGATCTAACCCTTGGATTGTCTTGATTTTCTAGATCCACATAGATCATTGCCTAAACTACTTGGATCTACATTTTGGTGGCCATTGGACTTGTTTTGACACCCCTTTCCCATCTTTTAGCCCTCTTTGAGCAAGGTCGCACTTCCTTGGGTGATTTGAGTTTGCCCACTTTGAGGACGTGGGTAATTGAGATTTTTGTGGATTTGGAATGGGCATACCTTAAAAACTAGGTCTAGAGTATCATTTTGTGACGATCTACCTTGGGGGTGGCATTCCTTATTTTAAGGGATTGTGGTCCACTTGGGTCATATCATGAAACCCTAGATCTAGCAAAATCCAACCATCATATCCCAATTAGCCCACTTGATTTGCATGCTAGGTGTCCCGATCTACACTTTGACATATCATTTGACTCCATTAACCCATCCAACAAGGCACCAGTCCTCCTTAGGCAAGTCGCACTCCTTGGGAATTGTGTCAAACCTTAGATCCCATATGTGGGTATTCCTAATTTCAACTTAGATCCATAGATCTACTCATTACATATCCACTAGTACCAATTGCATCCCTTAATTTTACCTTGTGGATCCCATTTGAACCATTCACATATCTCAAGAAAGTAGGTCCCACTTGTGTAACACATCGTACTAGATCTTGTCATTATAACTAATCATGTGGCCTAAATCATATATTGGTTGAAACACTAATCATCTCTCAAACCACCATCAACCATACTTTAATTTCTCGGTCCACTTAACCTTGCATTGGTTTCTGTAACTCATTATTTACTTATCCCTAGGAACCTTTGTTTGGGTCCAATCATCTTTGATTGGTAATAGGGTCTCCCCCTAGGTCTTGATTCATCTAGATCTAAAGTGAAGAGTGCCTCGGTTGACATGAATCCTACCTTGCATTGGGAACCGTGGCATCTCTTGCGTCACCTCTTTAGTTGTCCCTCTCCTCTACCGTCCCAGATGGGATACCACTAGGGGCAACTACAAGTTGTGTGATAACATTTTTTGGCACCGTTTCCAGGGAGGTAGAGGCATACCTTGGTTCAACATACCTTTTGTCTCACATACTCCCTGAACTTCAAACGACATACATCTTGGTAGAAGAGTTCAAAAGTATACCTGGCGACTCCTAATCGAAACTCCGTTGAGAATCAAACCCACAAAGAGATGTCTGCTCAAGATGACATCTCTCCCGAAATGACCATGGAATTTATGTCAAACATGTGTGAAATGGTCACAAAAATTGCTATGTATCTTAAGAATCAAGATGAGAATCAACAAACCAAAGAAATGCTAAAATCCATCTGTAGCAATTCAACCCCTTCAAAGGATAGTTCTCTTAACACTCAGCAACTCA
This sequence comes from Larix kaempferi, assembly GCA_027924585.1. NCBI lineage: Eukaryota > Viridiplantae > Streptophyta > Pinopsida > Pinales > Pinaceae > Larix > Larix kaempferi. Next base: position 29,749,052 of record BSBM01000372.1, read on the forward strand.
AGCCGGCTGATCCACAGCCTAGCAAGGCAGTGCATCAACCTGTACGAAGAATATTGCCGAAAGCTCCAAAGCCTTCACTTGAGGTCATCACAAAGGGTAAAGCTATGACTAACACTAGTCAAACGTCTCCTACGAAAAGCAGATCAAGAGATAAAAATTGACCCTCCTCCTAAAACTAATGTTACCAAAGAAACCTTTGGAGAAAACAACTTGTGCCTCCCAAAACAAAGCCTCCCATGATTTTAAAGCCTAATCAAGAGCTTCCAAGAATGAACATTCCTAGTAAGCTAACCAATTCATCTACTTTGGTTTCCTTAAAGGACTTAATCAAAATTCCATCTGTCAGGTATGACATCATGAAGTTCCTAGGTTTAGGTGTAAATGAAAAGGATAAGGAAAACCCAGTCAATCTGAATATTGATGTAACAAGCTTTCTGACAAAGATAAATATGCCTATTCCCTTCTGTGAAATTTTCAAGATCCCTTCATTCCGCAAAAGAGCTACCACTCATCTTGGGATTCAAACAAGGAAGAAAGTCCCTAAGAAGGCTTCTGCTGAAGTTAAGGATTCCCCTGTCATGATCCAAAGTGTCTCAGGTGACAACTCTGGAAGTTTTTTGCCCTTCTATATTGCGCTGGAAGTAAATGGTTTGATATTGCATAACTGCATGCTTGACTCTGGAGCTGAAGTAAGTGTCATGCCCTTAAGAGTCATGGAACAACTTGAGTTAGTACCCACAAGACCTTATAGAAATGTTTGTGGAATGGATTCCAAAACTATGGAATCTATTGGGATAATTGAAAATTTGCCTGTTAGGTTGGCTGCATGTTCTGACATTGAGCTCTCAATGAGCATCCTAGTCCTGGACATCCCTGATGCTTGGGGAATGTTGCTATCCAAGGAATGGTCAGCAAGATTGGGAGGAAGTATCCAAATGGATCTCACATATGCCACAATCCCAACTAAGGAGGGGTCATCCATAACTTTGTTTAATGAACCACCTTTGCAGGAGCATGTTGAGACGCCTGAACATTTATTTACTGAAGCAATGTATTCAAGTGATGAGATTGGAAACTTCATGGTTCTGGAAAATTATTGGGAGGAAGTTAAGAAGCGACCTTTTTCACATGATCAAGTCTGGAAAATGCACTTTGACGGGGCCCGCTCCCGACATGGTGCAGGATCCAGTATAGTTTTAATTTCACCATCAGGAGAAAAGAACTTGTTCTCTTATCGGTTGGAGTTTGAATGCACCAACAACATGGTTGAGTATGAAGCATTGCTTTTAGGCTTGGAAATTGCTAGGGAAAGAAACATCAAATCTTTATCTGTCACAGGAGATTCTGACCTCATTGTGTCCCAAGTCAAAAACGAATTCCCTGCTAAGAATAATAGACTTAGAGACTATAGGAATGTAGTTTGGGATACCATTGAGTGCTTTGATGCCTTCAGGATTAAGGCTGTCCCCGTGAACAAACACTTTGGCTGATAAGCTATCTGTTATGGCCAGTACTCTTCAAACCTCTGAGTCTTTAAAGCAACAAAACTGCAAACTTGAAGTTTTATTCAGACCCTCTGTCCCTAATAACCAAGACCATTGGCAGGTTTTCGATAATGATGCCCAAGTCATCCGATTTTTTACTGCTTCTCGAACCCCAATGGTAAACTTTGAAGATGAAATGAAAGGTAGTTCAATTGAAGGAATGGATGTCATAGAAATCACCTTCCCTCTTGAGAAGAATTTCAATAGGCATGATGAATACAAAGGTAGGAGATCTGAGCCAGTGGGTGGGGTTATTAAAATAAATGTAGGCTCTTCTTGCTCCCCAAAAATGATCAGAATTGGGATAAATGCCTCAAAAGAAGAAAGAAGAAGAATTATAGAACTAATTATAGAATATAAAGATGTATTTGCATGGGTCTATGATGATTTGAAAACTTATGATCAGTCCATTATAGAACACACTATTCCTCTTAAAGAGGGAGCCAAACCATATCGACAAAAGTTGCGAAACATGAACCTTAAGTTAGCTCCCTTAATTAAAAAAGAATTGGAAAAGATCTTTGCAGTGGGTATCATTAGGCCAATTAGGCATACAACCTGGGTATCCAATACCGTAATCATAAGGAAGAAAAACGAGGAGATTAGAATTTGTATTGACTTTAGGAACCTGAATCAAGCATCTCTAAAAGATAACTATCCATTGCCTAACATGGAAAATCTGTTGCAAAGTGTAACAGGGGCTGCCATGCTATCTTTACTTGATGGTTTTTCTAGTTATAACCAGGTCCAAATCAAGAAAGAAGATCGTGGGAAGACAACCTTCACCACCCCATGGGGAACATTTGAGTATATAAGGATGCCATTTGGACTTATAAATGTCGGGTCAACCTTTCAAAGGGCAATGGATCATGCATTTGAAGGCTTAATTGGCAAAATCATTGCAATTTACCAAGATGATCTAACTGTTTTCTCTAAAGACAGGGGAGACCACATAAAGCACTTAAGGAGAATTTTTGGAAGGTGTCGAAAATTTGGAATATCTTTGAATCCTAAAAAGTCTACTTTCGGTGTGGATGAAGGGAAGTTAGTAGGTCACATTGTTTCCAAAGAAGGCATTAGAATTGATCCTGAAAGAGTACAAGGAATTCAAGCCATAGCTCCCCCAAAAGATGTCATCTCATTACGGTCATTTTTCAGGAAAATAAACTTCGTAAGAAGATTCATCCCTAACTTAGCTGAGTTGGCCAAACCCTTAAATAATTTGCTTAAGAAGGATGCGAAGTTTGTTTGGGATAAGAAATGTGACGCCTCATTCAAGTCTCTAAAGAAAGCCATTGCTTCTGCGCCTGTCCTAGTAAGCCCGAATTACAATAAGGAGTTTTTGATTTATTCCTATGCATCCGAGGACACCATAGCAGGTGTGTTGTTACACAATAATGGAGACAACCATGAGCAACCTGTTGCCTTTATGAGTAAAAACCTTAGAGACACAGAACTCAATTACACAACCACTGAAAAACAAGCCTATGCTTTGGTCAAGTCTTTAAAACATTTTAGGACATATATCGGATACTCCAAGATTATTGCCTATGTCCCTTATCAAGCGGTAAAGGATGTCTTGTCTCAGCCTGATGGCATAGGGGTTAGGGGAAACTGGATTTCTAGGATTCAAGAGTATGATATTGAAATCAAGCCAATCAAGATAGTGAAGGGCCAAGGGTTAGCGCAACTGTTGACTGATTCCAAAGTACAGCAAAATAACATGATTCTTTATATTGATGAAGATCACGAATGGTACAAAGACATCATTTTCTACCTCAGACATATGACCTGTCCTGATCACCTTGTAGACCACCAGAGAAGAGATTTAAGGTTAAAAGCATCTAAGTATGTTTTGACAGAGGATGGTTTGGGCTGGAAGAATCCGGATGGAATGATACTCAAATTTGTAAACCATGATGACTCCCAAAGAATCATCAAAGAAATGCATTCCGGATTGTGTGGAGGACATTATGCACCTAGAACCACAGCTACTAAGATCATGAGAGCTGGGTATTATTGGCCATCCTTGTTCAAAGATGTCGGCACACCTTTATTAGAGCATGTCAGGAGTGACAATTCTATTTAGGAAAACCTAGACTACCTGCCCTGCCTTTGACCCCAGTCATTATAGAAGCACCTTTTCAGCAATGGGGAATGAATTTTGTAGGACCTATAAACCCTAGCTCTTCAAGTGGACACAAATACATACTGACTTGTACAGAATATTTCACTCGCTGGGTGGAAGCTATCCCTACTAAGAAGTGCACTGCAGAGGTTGTGGTCAAGTTCTTAGAAGAGAATATAGTCTCCAGATACGGTTGCCCCTGCAAGATTACAACTGATAATGCACCATCTTTTAGTAAAATTGAGATGTCCACCTTTTGTTCAAATCATGGGATCACTTTGTCTCATTCTTCCAACTACTATCCACAAGGAAATGGTTTAGTAGAATCAAGTAATAAGAATTTGATAAGACTCTTAAAAAGAATGATTGGAGAGAACAAGAGGACTTGGGAGGAAAAGTTGAAATATGCTCTCTGGGTAGACCGAACGACAGTCAAAAGAATAACTGGAAAAGCTCCCTTTGAAGTAGTGTATGGACAAAATTGTAGGCTCCCAATCAACCTTCAAATTCCTATTTATGAGTTGTTACAACAGTGCTCCTCTAATCAAGAGGCCCTGCAAGCAAGAATTGACAAGTTAGTAGAACTAGATGAAACTAGAAGGGAAGCTTGGAATAAAATGGTCATAGAACAAGAAAGAATAAAGGGAACCTTTGACTAAAAGAGTTGAGATATAATATTTGGAATTGGGGATATAGTTTTTCTATGGGATAAACATAAAGAGAAACCAGGAAATCATGAAAAAATTGAGAAGATACGGATGGGCCCTTATTGGGTGAGTAAGATGGCTGGCAAAGGTACAGTGTATTTAGAGACTTTAGATGGAGATGAGTTGGAATTACCTGTAAATGGGAGGTTACTAAAACACTACTTCCCACCTATAAGCCTGGAATGATCTTCCTTACTCTGCCTTGCCATGCCTGTTTAGAGTAGGTAGTTTTTTAATAAGCTCACTTGAGCAGTAGGATTTGTGTGCTTTTTCTTTTTCCGTGTGATGAGTTTCCAATTTTTCTTTTCTGCTTGGAGTGTCTGCTTGTTTTTGTTTTTTATTGAGTTGAGCCTTGCTCCTTCCTAAGCTTGTCTCTTCTCTTGCATGCATTAAAGAATTTTGATTTCCTTTCACATTTTTGGCTGCCTGTGCAAGTTGAGATGCCTACTTGAAAAAGTTATCTTTTCCCCCTACACAGTAATATAAAAATAATAATAATAATAATAATGAATGATGAATAAATGATATATGCCATGTTAAATTTAAAATTTTCTTTTATGCATTTCATGTTATAATTTAGAGTAGATTTCAGTTTCAGTTTTATTTTATATTTTTCCCATACATGCTCCATGAGGTATTCTAGTGTTTGTGAGCACAGGTACAGGTGCAAAATAAAAGCTGAAAATGATGATGGTGCAGTGCTGGATTGAAGATTGATGCAGAGCAGTTCGAGACCAGAGATTCTGAAGTTCTCAAGCGCTCTCTCCCTTAGAGCACTTATCCCAGCTAGAGCCAGATGTTATCACATATATAGTAGTCGGGCTACCATACATTATTTTTCAGATTCTAGAGCACTTTTTAGCCAGTCGTTTACATTCAGATGATGAGATGAGCACCTATCTATGGATCACTATCATATTTTGGACAGCATATGTATTCCCCATGCCATGACTGAGTCTCGGGACACTTAAAGAGATGACCGATGTAGCCATTATACCATTTATACAAAGTAGTCAGTAGTGTCCAGAGTTACAATAGCAGTTTTAGAGGACAGATGATGGTTAAGAGGATGAGCATTCAGGTATATGACTCAGCAGGTATATCATGGTGTTGTGGTTATATTACTTTTATATTCATTCTTATGGCATGTCTTAACATTTAGTGTCATGATCTGGTGATCATATAGATATGTGGACCTGGCTGATCCTATTATATATATTCTACTGTCCTTACTCAGACTTAGAAGTTCACTATTCATACTCATTGGTTTTACCCTCTCTAGGGGGAATAGAGGTGATCATTCAACCATACCATGGCTTGCTAGTGTTGGCTCCATTATTCATTGTCTCCATCCATCCATTACCTACCTTTTAGTTTATCACCCTAACTTACTACTTCACTAGTGGCATGGAGGATCTTTCCCCACTATAGCCTCTGTATTGGATGAGCTTCCCTGTTATTGTGTCTCGGCTCTGAGTTGGTGACAAAACTTACCTTTGGTGAGTTGGATTGTAGGCCTAAATCATTCTGGTCGGTTGTCCCGATGTTTTGCATTGGCTCGAACTCCCCCCCAGTCACTTGAGATGTTGTTGGCTAAAACTGAAAGCTCATGTACTACTTATGGAAACTTATAAATTCGCCCATGGAAACTAAAAAGGGCAAGAGCGATGAACTGCTAAAAATACTCCTCGAAGAGTATAAGAAAGGTCCAAAAAGCAATGGTTCTTAAAAGCTATATCTAAACAATTGCTGACCTTATATATGTATGAAAACATGCCCTGGATGCAAGCTGCAACTAGTTGTGCTTATCAGTACACTTGAGATCCGAAGGGTTATGTAGGCCAAAAAGGCCATGAAATGAAATTGAATGATCCTAATGAACCTAGATCAACTTGATGTAGACATGATGCCTAAGTTGAATAAGCACTCTCTAAACATCTTATCCATTTGTGAGACACCACCATTCCCTGTGTTGTTGCTCATTCAGTATATACTATGGTGTGTATTCCCTTTCCCATATCCAAAGTGTCACAATGTTAAGTCAGTCAGTCGCCCTTTGGCCTAGCCAGTTTATTTTTAGCCTTCACCCTTCACTAGCAAATTGATCACAACTATGAAGTGAATATGGTCTTGAAAGTCTAATATGAGTCATAAGAATAATTAATAACACTATATATTGGTTGGTAGATCACCAGTAATGATTGATTTTTGTTATAATTGCTATTTGAATGAGTTGTAGAGCATGCATTAACCTTTGACACTTTGCAGCAGCTTCTAATGATAGCCTGAGTTATACTTGGTCAATATTGACCTGATCAAACTTAGTTTGACCAAGGTCAATCACAGGACATGAGATTATTGGACCTTGTGATGATACAGATAGATGATATATGGTCTATGTACATGTACATGATGGCTCTATGCATCAGATACAGGTTTATGATGATGATTTATGGTTTTCAGCATTATTTGATCATTTACAGATTATTATTATTTCACATGTTCCGGTATATTGGATATATTATATGATCATGCAAAGATCCATATGGTGTATGAGTACACATCTTAGATAGTTTTGGACCTTCTGACTCCAATGAGACAGTCTGTTTTCAGTTCCGGGTAGTTACAGTGATGATTTAGCCTCAGTAAGCTGTCCTAGTGTAGTTTTGGTTCGTCGAAGACCCTCTCAGAGCAGAGTTGGGTTTTATTTGGTTCACCTAGGGTGCTGATGATGGAGGGGGTGGTCCAGCCACTTGTTTTTACCATATTACCCCCCCTGCCGGACACATTGGTGCCCTCACCTTGACAGCGCAGGCACTCCAAGAGAAAGTTTGGTGTAGGTACACGCTTCCCGAGGCAGTTTTGGATTGGTAGAAATGGCTACAAAGGAATTCGATTTGGGATACTGAGGGAAATTTTTGGCATGGGATGATTAGTGATGATGAGTGGGATGTCTTCCGCACCTTCTCCAGCAGTTTCAGCTTCATCGGGGCCCACATCCATCACTTATGGCATTTTCTGATGATTTCTGAGGCCTCCTAAGGCCCACGATTTGTCCATAGAGGCATGATTTGGTACTTTGATGACTATTTTATTATTATTGTGCCATGGGGATTGACCAAGGATGGCTAAAATTACCCCTTGGACCCACCATAAGCTTATTGTTATATTTTGTCATCATGATTTGGTGGGATCCCCTCTCCTAGGGCAATTTTGTCCACTTATGGTTATATTTTATGGTTGATCCATGTATTTTATTGTTGAGCTCATCTCAACCATTGATTAGATCTTTTGATCTTTTAATCTTAGCCACTCATGTAAAAATTGGTTAGGATTATGGTCTCTCTCCATCCTATTTAAGGAGAGAGCCTCTCATTGTAAAATCATCTAGAAATTTTTGGGTCTTGGCTCTTGTAATAAAATTTCTATCTTTTGGAGTACATGCTTGGGCTGGAGTGGATGTTGGTTGCTTTGATTGTAAATGCTTTTTTCCATTGCACTAGAGGATCTATTGTAGCTATCTTGCATATTTGCCATATCTTTTTACAAGTGGAGAAGACTTCTTCAACAAGTGCGAATCGGTGGGGAGGCTTGCCCTTCAAGCTTGGAGGAGGACGTTTTGGGTTAAACAGGGAGTGGTTTTGTCTTTGCACCAACTATTCTTTGCTTATCTCTTTCTTGCTTGTATCTACCTTCAACATGTTAAACTGATTGATGCTTTGCTCCTTGGTTTTGACAGGTTAGAGGGACACATATGTGGCTTGGAAAAATCGATTTGGAAAGAGGGCTTCAAAAATTCTCCATTTGATCTTAGGCAAAAGTAATCCTCATCTCAACTAGCATTCATCTCTTCATCCAAGTATGCTCCAAAGGTATGATCTTCTTCTTCTTTGAATCATCCATAATTTCTAGATCATAAAAACCCTAATTAATCAAAACCCTCATTTTGGTTTTTCTTAGATCTACTTAGATCTAGCCTTGCTTTTGAAGAGATATTAAAAACCCACCTCTATAGCATCCACCCCTAGTTGGATCTATAGTTTGGTGGTGATTGGGTTAAAATTGACACACTTTTCAAGGCAATATAGCCCTCTTGAGGCAAATCGCACTTCCTTGGGAGAGGCTTGTTTGGTTAGATCTAGCATATGGGTAGGTGAGATCCCACTTGATTTGCAATCTACATATTTGATAACCTACCCCTAGACTCTTACTTTGGTGATTTCTACCTTGTGGGCATCATTCCACATTTCAAGGGATTAAAACCCCATTTTGGGACTACTTGGCTCCTTAAAACTCAAATCTAGTAAGATCTAACCCTTGGATTGTCTTGATTTTCTAGATCCACATAGATCATTGCCTAAACTACTTGGATCTACATTTTGGTGGCCATTGGACTTGTTTTGACACACCTTTCCCATCTTTTAGCCCTCCTTGAGCAAGGTCGCACTTCCTTGGGTGATTGAGTTTGCCCACTTTGAGGACGTGGGTAGTTTAGATTTTGTGGATTTGGAACGAGCATACCTTGAAACCTAGGTCTAGAGTATCATTTTGTGATGATCTGCCTTGGGGGTAGCATTCCTTATTTTAAGGGATTGTGGTCCATGTGGGTCATATCATGAAAACCTAGATCTAGCAAAATCCAACCATCATGTCCCAATTAGCCCACTTGATTTTCATGATAGGTGTCTCGATCTACACTTTGACATATCATTTGACTCCATTAACCCATCCAACAAGGCACCAGTCCTCCTTAGGCAAGTCACACTCCTTGGGAATTGTGTCAAACCTTAGATCCCATATGTGTGTATTCCTAATTTCAACTTAGATCCATAGATCTACTCATTACATATCCACTAGTACCAATTGCATCCCTTAATTTCACCTTGTGGGTCCCATTTGAACCATTCACATATCTCAAGAAAGTAGGTCCCACTTGTGTAACACATGGTACTAGATCTTGTCATTATAACTAATCATGTGGCCTAAATCATATATTGGTTGAAACACTAATCATCTCTCAAACCACCATCAACCATACTTTAATTTCTAGGTCCACTTAACCTTGCATTGGTTTCTGTAACTCATTATTTACTTATCCCTAGGAACCTTTGTTTGGGTTAAATCATCTTTGATTGGTAATAGGGTCTCCCCCTAGGTCTTGATTCATCTAGATCTAAAGTGAAGAGTGCCTCGGTTGACGTGACTCCCACCTTGCATTGGGAACCGTGGCATTTCTTGTGTCACCTCTTTAGTTGTCCATCTCCTCTATCGTCCCGGATGGGATACCACTAGGGGAAACTACAAGTTGTGTGATAACAAGAGACTATGTGGATCCCTCCAACAATAACCCTCGAGAAATCACCCTCCTCTCCACCAATTCGACTTTCCTGCAAGAAAACTAGTAGAAGCACCAAAATCCACAATGATACATAGAAGAGATACTGTATACTCAAGATGCAAGAGAATCCATAAGACAAGAGAGATATGCTCCACAAAGAAGTTTTTTTTTCCAATATTCTAGAGCTCCAAAGGTGAGCTATACAATAGGGGGTCTCCTCCTTATATAGGATAATAAAGGCAAAAACCCTATACCACTTTACAATACTACATCAAATGAGTGGTTGAGATTAAAAGATCTCATCATACAATCAATTTCTAAGATGAACCATAATAACATAACACATGGATCACTCATAAAGTGATGACGTCATAGTCTAAAAATAATCATGGAGGGTGACATCATCCACTAGAGGGGGTAAAAGTACCAAAATCTACCTCATAATGACTAGGACATGACATAAAGAGCACATGGTGGGGCTAGGAGGAATCTGTCCTTACTAGCTCATCCCCAAGGCACAATAAAATAATAAAATATGTCCAATATAATATAAGTGATCAAATCTGTCCTCAAAATCTGTGACAGACAAGCAGTAAAAGACCTCTTGTGATCTCTGTGGGCATACCCACTTGGTGAAAACTGGCTGGAAGATAGTGGGATCACCCTGGAAGACCTCTGTTGAAACCAAGTGCCAAAACCTTGCCCCAATTGCCCAAATCGAATTCCTCAGTGACCACTTTATCCCATTTTTTAACTACCTTGGTAACTGTGAAAGTGCCAAAACTGCCTCCTAGGGCATCTGCGCTGTCCAACTGATCCCACCAGGATCTCCAGAAGGGGGGGTAAATGGTAATAACAAGTAGCTGGACCACCCCCTCCTCATACAGCGCCCTAGGTGAACTGGCCTCTCATGGCCCCTACGGCTCAGGCTGGGAAATCAGCCCCAAATCTGGTCAACAAGTGTAAAACTGCATCAATCACTGTCAGAAGTGCCCGGAACTGAAAGATAAGTGTCTCATTGGATCCAAAAGACCCAAATCCACTAGGAATGTGTACTCATACACCATGGGTTTTCCTAATGGGCCAGCTGTAAGGTCCACCATATATGGACAGTGTATAATCTGATGATCTGAAGTAATAAATAAAACTGTTGAACTGCATCAATCATCATCTGCATCCTATGTCCATCATATGGCATCATCATCAAGAGTATGTGGGTCCATCCATCATCATCTATAAGCATATGTGGCCCACATCATCATGGATCCCAAGAAATGACCATAGTCAAACTAGGTTTGACTAGGTCCATATATAACCAAGGAAAAATCATATCAGTCGACTAAGACATGTTCCTCTAATCATTCTCACATGTTATCTCAAAGTATAACATCCATTCAATGGCATTAATCAAGTTAGCATATTCCTTTATTATATGAAATTACTTGCACAATAGTTCAAATGACAAACTCATCCATTGGACATGGTCAAACTGCTAGTGAAGGATGAAGGCTAGGAACAAGGTTGGGCCAAGGGGTTGACTTGTCTAACTCAAATCAAAATACTTTGGACTGGGAGAAGGGGAAAGCTACAAACTCTATGCTGGACAAAATAACCCGGGGAATGGTTGCGCTTCACAAATGGATAAGTTGTTTAGAGAGTGCTTATTCAACTTAGGCATCATGTCTACATCAAGTTGATCTAGGTTCATTAGGATCATTCAATTTCATTTCATGGCCTTTTTGGCCTACATAACCCTTCGGATCTCAGGTGTGTTGATAAGCACAACTAGTTGCAACTTGCATCCAGGGCATGTTTTCATATACATATAAGGTCAGCAATTGTTTAGATATAGCTTTTAAGAACTATTGCTTTTTGGACCTTTCGTATACTCTTCGAGGAGTATTTTTAGCAGTTCATCGCTCTTGCCCTTTTTAGTTTCCATGGGCGAATTTATAAGTTTCCATAAGTACTACATGAGCTTTCAGTTTTAGCCAACAACATCTCAAGTGACTAGGGGGAGTTCGAGCCAATGCCAAACATCAGGACAATCGACCAGAATGATTTAGGCCTACAATCCAACTCACCAAAGGAAAGTTTTGTCACCAACTTAGAGCCGAGACACCGAACATACAGGGATGTGGTCCAAACACAGAGGTAGAAAATGGGGAAGTCCTCAGTATCAGAAAGTCAAATAAGACATGTCAAGGTTTAAAGTCAAATAAGGAAAGTCATGGATGGATGGAGTCAAATAAGTATGGAGCCTAAACTAGCAGACAACTAGTGTCAGGAAAGACCATATCTATGTAAGGTGGTAAACTAGTGAGTTTTGTCAAACAACCTAAATGTGCAAGTAAATGTCCATTTTATAATTTATAGTTCATTTTAAACAGTTTGCCACATCAGGAATAATATACCAAGCAGATGCTGTGGTCATGATTAAATTAACAAGATAATAATCCACAGTCAATGATAAAATATCCATAGGTCATATAACATCATCACAATAATAATCATCATATATCATCTGAAACACTGCTACAATACATCTCTGAGCACTGAACTGAAACTGTATGGGATAAAGGGTCACATCGGTCATCAAATCTGAACTCTCAAGGCTCAGCCTTGACACAAGGTCTAACGTAAGTCTGAATAATACACTGCTCTGATCATGAGTGATCTCAAAATATACAATCATCATAGCCAAGCTCTGAATAATGGAAGCTCTAGAATGTGCAGATATCTGCTAAGCAAGAATAGTATCCCTGCTACTATGTTGTGATAACACTACTAAAGAAAATACTGGAGAGTTTTCATTGACAAAAAAAGATCGAAAGAAGAAAACCTATGGCTATGTGGAAAAGTGGGACATGCTGAGAAAAGTTGCTGGAAGAAGAAGAAGGACTTGGAGGAAAAGGTCAAGCACCTTGAGTATAGCACATCGACTGGTCAGTCAATCAACTAACGTATTGATAAATTCACCTTCTCCGTTAGCACTTTCGAGGCACTACATGTCTGTACCACTTAGACGGAATGGATAGTCAATTCTAGATGTACTCATCATATGGCTAAACATGCTTTTCTATTCTCTTCCTTTTGTGGATCTCTAGAACATAATATTTATGTCATCGATGATTATACTCTCATAGTTGTTGGAAGCGAAAATGTTGAATGCCAACATGGTTGAATATCCAATGTCTATCATGTGCCTAGATTGAGTGTTAATGTGTTGTTGCTTACTCAACTTACACAGACCAAGAAGACTGTTGAGTTTTGGTCAGATCACTTTATTGTAAAGTATCTAAGGCTTGGGGGGGAAACTGTTGCTTTGAGATATATATCTCAAAGATAGACTTTATAAATTCTATGATTCTCCTAAATTGACTGGACCGACGACATTCATTGTGTATAATGACAATAGAAGTCAAATTTTTTCATGAACGGCGTAGACATTTGAAATTTTGAAGTTTGAAGATGATGGTAACAAACAATATGGTTTTCGGTCTCCCAAATACTATTCCATGTAGATGACATGTACTAGGAAAGCATCATCAGGCACCCTTTGATTCTGGGAAATCATGGTGAGCATAGGACCAAATGGAACTTATTCATGGTGATCTGTGTTACATGAACAAACCTTCATTAGTAGGTGTGAAGTATAATTTGACCTTTATAGATAATTTCTCTAGATTTTCTTGGGTATATTTATTGAAGAATAAGAATCGCGTCTTTGAAATATTCAAGTAATATAGGGCATTACCTAAAAAGCAATGTGGCTGACCCATAAAATGTTTGAGAATAGATAATGGAGTTGAATATGTGAGTCGACAGTTTGAAGAATATCTCTTGCAAAATGGCATTTCTTGGTAGAGATATGTCCCTCACACCCCTTGCATAATGGCATCACAAAGAGGAAGAATAAGACTTTGGTAGGAATGAATTGGTGCCTGCTGCAAACCAAATTAAAGATCTTCCAACTAAATTTTGGGAAGAAGTTGTTACTCTTCAAACTATCTCCTGAACCTTGTTCCAACTAAAGCAATCGCTGACATGACTCCAGTCGAGAAGTGGAATGGAAGAAAACCCTATGTCGGAAACCTTAGAGCCTTTGTATGTGTTGCTTGGGAACATATCAATGATAACTGCAAGAATAAATTAGATGCAAAGGGTCATGCTTGCATCATCACGGGCTATTATGATGAATCAAAATCCTATCCATTGTTTGACCTTGTCAAACAATAAATCATTTTGAGCAGGAATGTGATATTTGATTACATGAGTTCATGTAATAAGTTGTTGAATTCCTCCTCTATTCTATTGCACAATGATTTGTTTGATATTATTGAAGAATTTGGATTTACTGTACCTCTATTTGTATTTTCGACCAGACCGACGGATTCTACTCCTAAGTCAATTAGCAGTCAATATACCTTGATTGAAGACATCGAAATCCTGACTCACTTAATTGACAATCACTGACATGAATCAATGTTTACTTGTTTACCTTGGTAGGATGCTAAAATAATTGAAGTTGTTGGACCAAATGTTGGAGATGCTAGTATTTGTCGACAGACTTGCAGTCAGAAATAGCATGGCAGTGTTGCATTGATGGCATGTGTTCTTAAACCTATGATCCTGACAGTTATGATGATTCTTAGGGAGTGTGTGAATGGGAAAATGTTATGACTACTGAAATTGATTCTTTGAAGAAGAATCATACTTGGGAACTTGTTCCTCAACCATAAGGAAGGAATGGTGTGAAGTGTCGATGGGTCTATAAGACCAAGTTTACTTCTAATGGTGATGTTGAATGTCACAAGGCTAGTTTGGTAGGCAAGGGATTATCTTAGTAAGAAGGCATTGACTACACTAAAACCTTTTCCCTTGTTGAAAAAATGAACTTTGTTTATTTGATTGTTTCCCTTGTTGCTCGTTTTGGATGGGAACTTCATCAAATGGATGTTAAAAGTGTTTTTCTTCATGGATATTTCTGTGATAGAATTTATATGGAACAACCTCCTAGTTTTGTGATAGATTCTAGTCTTGTTTTTCAACTCAAGTCGATGTATGGTTTGAAACAAGCACCTCATTCTTGGTATGCGAAGATTGATCATTTATTTATCAATCTTAGCTTCAAACGTTGTGAATATGACCATAGTATTTATGGATTACATGTTCATGGTGATACCTTGATTATGGCATTGTATGTTTATCATTTAGTCATAACTAACAATAATGTCAATCTGATTTTGTGTTTGAAGAAACAAATTGCATATACCTTTGAAATGATTGATCTTGGTTGTTGCATTTCTTTATGGGCATTCAAATTTTGCAAATGGATGATGGCATATTTCCTTCTCAACCAAAATATGCTTTGGATCTTTTGAAATGATTCAAAATGAATGACTGCAAGTCTTGTGATACACCTTATCAATCTAGCATAAAGTTGTTGAAAGATGGTGACTCTCTACAAGTCGACACCACTCTTTATCGATAGTTGGTTGGTATCCTGATTTACTTAACTCACAGTCGATCGGTTCTATCCTTTGTTGTTAGTGTGGTCTCTTGGTTCATGCGAGATCCTTGAGAAAGCCACTAGAAAGTTGCAAAGAGAATTGTTTGCTATATTAAAGGAACTTATCAGTATGGTATTAAGTATTGTCACAGTACGTAACCACTAGTCAGGTTTACTGATTCTAACTAGGATGATTACATTGACGACCACATTCCACTTTTGACTATGTGTTTCAACTGAGTTCTGGACCCTTGTTCTGGTCATGTAAGAAACATAAGGTAGTCTCTCTTTGGACTACAGAAGCATAATATCATGGTAATGTCAATGCAGGTATAGAGGCAGTGTGTATTCATTAACTTCTTGAAGATCTTCGGTTTCTTGTTCAGGCCTCAACTATTATCAATTGTGACAATCAGAGTACAATACAGGTTGTTGATAATCTTGCTGCTCACAACAAGATGAAGTATGTTGAGCTTCATGTTCATTATTTGAGATAGTTGGTATAGGAAAATGTTGTCTCACTTGTTTATTGCAGGACAGATGATCAGATTGTTGATATCTTTACGAATCCTTTACCATAAGCTAAGTTTTTTAAACTTCAGGCTCTGCTTGGGATTCAAGAAGCTACAATTATGGGGGGGATGTTTAGAAAATGTAATTTCATCTCATGAATCTCAAAATCATTGTGTTGTTGGAGAGGTGTTGGAACCTAAGGTTATGTAGGTTCATCACACTTCTGGATCTTCTAGAGAAAGTTAGTCGATAGACTACAGTCGACTAGCAAAGCAGTCAATTAGAGGATCGACTAGAGGTGTTTAAGGCTTGACTGAGTGGAAGAATCAATGGTCGACAAGGTCGTGGTCGACTCAACTAGAACAGTTAACTAAACTATGGGACTTTGTAGATTTCGTGGAAATGGTTAGAACCGAAAACCCCTATTTGCGAAATAGAACATCCTCACTTCAACGGAGTTTGTTTTATCTAGAGACTATAAAATGAAAACTCTATGGGTTGAGTTGATATGCTTGATATGTTTGAATCATGTATTGAAGAATGCAATGTGATGTTCTAATCACAATTTGTTGTGCTTAAGTGTTGTAACGATGTCTTTATACACCACCTCTTTTCTTGGAATATAGTTCCCTTCTACTATTTTCTTTTTTGTTCTATGGTTCTGTTATCACCAAACTTGTAGGTGCCCCTTGAGATGGATCCAAGATGGATGGAAAAAGGGAAGGGAAACCTAAGAGGTGCAACCAAGATGGCCTCAACTCCCAATGGATGGTTGTCACGCCAATCGAGGCAATATTTACTTTATGTTATCTAGCCCAAGACAACAAAGGGGGAGACCCAAACCTACTCCCAACAGGAGAGATCAAACCAAGACACCAGATCAAATCAGGTATAAATGAAGTACGTAAGGTGTATGGAAAACCCTAGATCTATGGATAAAGTCACTAGGTGGGTAATAGGTTGGATCATGGGATTCAGACAATGTAGATTTGGTCCAACATGTTTGTGCAAGTGACTTATGAGGTTTTGAATAAGATCAAGGATTTAGGTACTAGTCAATTGTGAGAAAATCCACTGCCTTGGGAACCATGTCCAATGCAAGGTAGTTAAGGACCAAATTGGGGATAACCAGTACCAAAGATAAGCTTGATGAAAAGATGTGACAATGTTTAGGTGTTCAAGCATGCAAGACAAAGATCAAACCCTAGCTAACCCAACAATCTAAGAAACTCGATTTAGCTTGGAGAAGATTAGTGCCTTGGAAAATGGGCCAAATGGAGTCGGATGTCCACCAAATTATAGATCAGGGATGTTGAGGTGTCAAGCTAGGTGGATCTTGAAAATTAGGGTCACCCAATGGCTAAATCTCAGTAGATTTGAGATTGAAATATGCCACAAAGTGACCCAAGTGGGGCACAACCCTCAAAATGAGGAATGGGGCCCACAAGGTCAAAATCATTGAAGTGACACACTAGGGGTAGGTTATTAAATGTATAGATGAAGGATCAAGTGGGATTTCACCTACCCAGGTGCTAGATCCCCGCAAACTCACCTCTCCCAGGAAGTGCGACCTCCCTTGGAGAGGCTTCTTTGCCTTGGAAAGTGGGACAAATGGAGGCCAAATCACACCAAACTACAGATCCAAATTGTCGTGGATACTGTAGAGGTGGGTTTTAAATTTTATACCCAAAAGCCAAGTGGATCTTGCTAAATCTAAAAAAATGTAAAATGAGGGTTTGTAAATTAAGGGTTTTATCAATGAAGTAGCTATGTCAATGGATTGGAGCCAAGACATGAAGAACAAACCTATGGATCTTACCTAGATAACCTTGTAGATGCCTTGATGATGATGATCTATGCAAACCCGATCAATTTGGAGCGATTTGAGGTAGTTTTCTATGAAATCGATTTGCCCAAGGAAGCCAATGCGCCCTCTCTCCTGCACAATAAACCTCAACAATATCAAATTTACCGCAAACAAGAGATAAGACTAATGCCACAAGAGAAATAACAGAAAGATAGCATATATCACAATGATACTAATGGTAACCCCCTGATACAAGCGAATGCCAAGTGGAGCGAGTTGAAGAAGCCTTGCAAAAACGCCCAAGTGAAGTCGCCCTCCTGTAGACAAGACACAAGTTTCCAAAAAGATAGATCTTACCACAAATACCCAAATGCTAGGATGCAATAGACTTTCCAATCACCATCTAAGAACACTAGATGCAAAGGAGACCACAAGAATTTCCACAAGAAAGTTTTTCTATATCAAGATTCCAAGAGCCAAAGACCCCATAACAATGAGAAGCTCTCTCCTTTAAATAGGAGGGAGAGAGTCCACAATCTAACCACTTTTTGAATGAGTGACTAAGATTAAAAGATCAAAAGATCTAATCAATGGTTGAGATGAGCTCAACAATACAATACAAGGATCAATAATAAAATATAACAATAAGTGGACAAAATCGCCCTAGGAGAGGGGATCCCACCAAATCATGATGATAAAATAATAGATCTAGCCTGTGGTGGGTCCAAGGGGTAATTTTAGACACCCTTGGTCAATACCCATAGCACAATGTCAATAAAATAATCATCAAAGTACCAAATCGTGCCTCTATGGACAAATCGTGAGCCTTGGGAGGCTCCAAAAATCATCAGAAAGTGCCATAAGTGATGGATGTGGGTCCCGATGAAGCTAAAACTGCTGGAAAAGGTGTGGAAGACATCCCACTCATCATTGTTGATCATCCCATGCCATAACATTGCCTTAGTAGCCCAAATCGAATTCCTCTGTAGCCATTTCTACCATTTCTGAACTGCCTTGGGAAATGTGAAACTGCTCAAACTGCCTCCTAGAGTGCCTGCGTTGTCAAGGTGAGCTCACCAATGAGTCTGGGAGGGGGGTAATATGGTAATAACGAGTGGCTGGACCACCCCCTCCATGCACAGTTCCCTAGGTGAACCAAATAAATCTCATCAATGCTCTGACAGGGCCTCCAACAAACCAAAACTGCACTAGGATAGCCAACTGAGGCTCAATAATCACTGTAATTGCCTGGAACTGAAAACAGACTATCTCATTGGACTCAGAAGGTCCAAATCCATCTAAGATGTGTACTCATACACCATATAAACCTTTGCATGGTCCAAAATAAATACTCATCATATCTGGCAGACCAAATAATAATAACCTGTAAGAGTGCTGAAATGCACAAATCATCATCATAAGCCTGAAACCACTGCATATGCCCACCAAGGTGACCTGTACCAAACCATGTATCATCTATCTGTAACATCTTAGGTCTGTCATCTTATGTCCTGTGGTTGACTTTTGATCAAGTTGAGGTTTGACCAAGTCAACATGACCAAAATATAACTCAAAATGTCATCAAGCTGCTGCAAGGTGTCCAAGGTTAAAACATGCTTTACAATCCATTCAATTAGAAATTATAACAAGAAGTAATCATTACTGGTGATCTAAATCCAAATATAGTAAGTCATAATTATTATTTATTACTCAGACTAGACTTTCAAGGTCATACTCACTTCATAGTTGTGATCAATTTTCTAGTGAAGGGTGGAGGCTAAGAAAAACATGGCTAGGCTAGAGGGAAATACTTACTGACTTAACACTGTGACACTTTGGCAGTGGAAAAGGGAATACACACCATAGCATATAGTGGACAAGCAACAACACAGGGAATGGCGGTGTCTCACAAATGGATAAGTTGTTCAAAGAGTGTTTATTCACCCTACACAGATGCGCACAATCCATAATACAAAAGAGGCCAGCAATATTTTGATATAGCATTTAAGTTCCATTGCTTTTTGGGCCTAGAGTTTCCATAGCCTTTGATCTATGTGTGTTTACAAACACATTGCATAAATTTACATTTATTTAGGCTTCTTGCTACATATGTGTTTTTAAGGCACTTGTTTACCTGAGCACTTCTAGGTGTGTCACAGACAGCTTGTTTACCTAGGTATTTTACATTTCATAAAAGATATAACATTTGATATTTCATAGCCATTTTCATTTGGCTTGCCTTTCATTCATGTGTGTTTAGAAACACATTGCATGAATGGGCTTTTCATACAAGATATAACATTTCATTTCCATACTTTGCATTAGTGGCAGCACTAAAAGTTTCAGGTTTAGCCAACAACAACTTTAGTGACTAGGGGGATTCCACAAGGAAATCCAACTCACCATAGGTAAGTTTTGTTTCCAACTTAGAGCCGAGACACAATAAACGGGGAAGCTTATCCAATATAGAGGCTACAGTGGGGAAAAAGTCCTCCATGCCACTAGTCAAGTAGTAAGTCAAGGTAATGAATCAACTGGGTAAGTCATGGATGGATGAAGATAGTGAGTAATGAAACCAACACTAGCAAGCCAAAATATGGTGGGAATGATCACCTCTATTCTCCCTAGGGAGGGTAAAACCAATGAGTATAGGCCAAGAACTTCTAAGTCTGAGTAGGGACAAGTAAGATATATATAAGCATAACCAGGTCCACATATCTATATGATCGCCATATCATGATACTAAATGCTAAGACATGCTAAGAAAATGGAAATAAAAGCAATATAACCACAACACCATAATATACCTGCTGAGTCATATACCTGAAAGATCATCATCTGAACCATCATCTATCCTCTGAAACTGCTGCTATAACTCTGGACACTACTGACTGCTCTGTACAAATGGCTAGATGGCTACATCGGTCATCTCTCTGAGTGTCCTGAAACTCAGTCATGGCATGGGGAATATAACTGCTGTCCAAAATCTGACAGTGATCCATAATAGATGCTCATCTCAGCATCTCAATGCAAGGGAACTGTCTGAATAGTGTACTGGAATAAGAAAAATAATGTATGGTAGCCCGACTACTATATATGTGATAACAGGTTCATACAAAGAGATTCCCCAACAATTGATTGCTCATGTTCCAAAAGCTATTCTTTACATAATAAGGAAGAAATGTTTACGGTTCTTATGGACGGAGAACAAACAACAAGAAGGTGTTCCCATGGTGAAATGGTCTACTTTAGCCGAACTAAAGGAGTTTGTTGGTTGAGGTCTTGAGAACATTTATTATTTTGGGCATGCATTGGCTGCAAATTCTCTCTAGAGACTTCTCTTTAACGAAAGGATATGGGGTTAAATAATGAAGAGGAAATACTTCAATGGATTGTCATCTGAAATGTGGATCTGATGTGATTTTTAAGTGCCTCCAACATATGGAAAATTCCCTTCAAGCCTTTCCTATATTGGGAAAATGGGTGGCTGGCAAGTAGGTAGAGGTAATTGTTCACGTCTTGCAGAGGACCTGTGGGTTGAAGCAACTAGATATTATAAGCTCTTGAATTCCCTCAAAGACAAAGGTTGCACAATGTTGAGTGATGTTGGGATACAAGGGATACCTAGCAGTTGGTTATGGATATGGATTTCAGTAGATGAATTGAACTTACAAGGGGACTTAGTGGCAGAATGGTCTCACTATATCCTTCACTTGTCTCTCAACGCCATCTATCTCAAGAATGAAGACGATAGATTGATGTGGACTTGGAATAACTCCATTGGGGTTTTAAACACAAATTTAGGATATGAGGATTTAATTAACTTGGATATGCTGGACAAAAATAAGTGGTGGTGGAAGGGGCCTTGGAAGCTAGCTTGTCCTTTAAGAATTATCTTATTATGCTGGTCTACGCTTTCAAATAAGATCCTAACATGGGATAGTTGTCAAAATTTCTTTTGGCATGTTCTGAATAGATGATCCCTGTTATCAAACAATCTACCAAAAGTGGACTTAAGGCGTGATCTCCCTAGCTCAATGTGAGTCTAGAACAAATAAGAAGAATATGAAACTACTCTCCTAGATCTAGTTAGAGATCGAGTAATCAAGAGATCTTTCTCCTCGTTGTTGTTCTGAGTCCCGCGGTCGTCATATCTAGGCTATAAGACCTGTCAAACATAGGAACAGTACAAGTAGTAAAACATGCCTAAACACTAACTCGTCTAAGTAAACAGTTGAGGAGGTGAACTATAAATATCATTAACACAATAACATTTATGGAAAGCATTTATATTACTGTATAAAAAGTGGGAAGTACAATAGAAGAGAGGATTACAACCGATGCCTCAACGTCGCAATCTCCTTCCGACAAGCCAAACCAAAGCTCCTAGAGAGCAGTAGGTGCCTCCAAGACTAGGGTGTTGAACTATTGAGCTAATTTCACCAACATAAGAGTACCATAGACTTCCTCCCCTTGGGATGGAGAGAGCTCTTGCATTTATAGGACCAAGTGGATAGAGTAGGTTGAGGATCATGGGGAGAGGGTTAAGGTATCCTCCCATTAGGTTAGGGAACCGAACACCAACTCACCTAGGAGTTAGGGATAGAGATCCACCTCATCCAACTTCTAGAACTCGCTCAAAAGCTACCTTTATCCCATGAAACTGACTTCGGCGCATGTTGCATGAGGGCAACCTGCGCCGGCGCATATTGCTCAAAGACAACCTGCGTCGGCCTAATTAGGAGTGTAGATAAAGGCCATCAACTTACTCAGAATAACTAACTTGATCATGGAACTTCAGGGATTTAGGGACTGAGGTTACATAGGTGTGGATTTTGGGTGTAACAATCCCTTTTCAAATGCCAAGAAGAAATGGTAAATCACCTATTCATATCATGTTCTTATGTTGTCTCAATATGGAGGGATGTACAAAATATTTTAACATGTCCTGGAACCTAGTCTTAGGAAACTCTATCTCAATGTTTTGAGTTGTGGATGAAGGATCCATTGCTTAGTTACTTCGAATCTCTTCCCTGCTTCATGCTTTGGGGTATCTAGTTGGTAAGAAATCACTCGATTTTTGAAGGATCTAGATGGGATTCAATGGTAGCTACAATAAAGATTTCAGTTTCTTTCAAAGAAGCTATCAACCAGCTCCTGGAAGTCCATCCATCGGTTAAAATCTCCTTCCATTAACCATGAATATTCATGGGGTTCTTCAACAAGGCTAGCCAATGGGGTCTATGGGATTGGAGAAACCTTGTATCTCAATACTTCTCATTATTTTTTATTAAAACTCAATGCAAGGATAGGCACAAACTCAAGAGTCAAGTTTTTTTCCCTTTGGATATTATTAAGGTTTGCACGTGATAAAGGGATTCATTTCCTACAGGTTTGGGACGAATCCAAATTTGTTGTTGATTAGTTCAATGGGAATAGTCAGGTCCTCAATCCGGTCTTACAACCACTACTACACCGCATTCAGGCTAAGAGCTTGGAGTACAAGGCTTTGATTGTCAAACATATCTACAAGGAGCTCAACCGTCAACCTGATACTTTGTCAAAAGAAGCATTGATTTTATAGGAGGGCTTGATTTAGGTTATGGAATTTCGATAAGGGACCAACCTTCGTGAGTACATGATCCCCCTTTTCTAATTTGCTTTTTCAAAGGAATGTTTTTTATTATGGAGTTTTCTCAGTGTTGGGCCTATTCTGGGAGCTTTTTTAAGAGAAGAAGTATGTATCTTGGTTTTTATGTAAGAGAATGTTGTTAAACTCGATGTCTTGATCCTAATCTCAGTTCGATAAAGTAGGTCAAGAGGGAAAATCCTGTTAAAGAATTTGAGTCACCATGTTCATTTGCATGTATATTTTAATTTCACTACTTGAAACAACAAATATATGATTTTTTCTTTGGAAAAAAAAGTCAATTACAAAAATAAAACTTGGGTGGGGAGGATAACACCATCCCATAATCACTCAATCTAGATCCACTTGAATAGCTTATTATAGAGATAACTGACTATTATCCACTCTTAACCATCAAATCACTAATTTTAGACTTATACAAATAATTGACCCAAACATATTTAATGTAATATATACTCTCTCTCTCCAATTGTATTTAATAAATTTAAGATGAGATTAAATCTCTGTCATTTTAATATTTTATTGTTTTAGAATTGCTAATTGTTATTTTTTCTTCATTCATTTTTTATTTCGAGAAAAATTTGGAATCCTGAAGATGGATTGTAAAAGACAAGGAAAAAAATGATTGTTACAGAAATGAAATCAAAAGAAAGATAATGGAACTGAAATCATAAAGAGCAAGGATTATACAATAAAGACTCCTCTACCTCTTTCTCTTTTAAGTGATATTCCATTTTACATCAGAATAATTATTGTACGATTCAGTTTTGTGGACTCAGCTTCCCATAAAGGGTCAACCACCCATAAAGGATGCACCTTACTTTCAGCTAAGAAGACACTACCGGTAGGTAACTATTCCACCATAGTGGCCCAAGACCTGCACTTGACCCCAGTTGTGTCCCCCAAGAGTGGGGGAACCTTCACTAAATTGGAGCCTTGGTAGACGGAAAAATGAGCCATCATCCATGCCACTGAACTATCACCCCCATTGGTTGGCCCTTATCTACCTTTGTATTTTTTACATGTGTTGGTTTGGATGCAATGGCAGTATGTTCTTAATCTTTTTCCTACCTGCTCCGAGAATGATCTGCACATTCTTTGAGCAGATGAGTCAGTTATTTCATGCATTCATACTTGGTTTGCTTCCTTGACCCTGTGACTTGAATGTGTTTCGATTTATGCTCAATGCTTTTTCCAAGAGAATCTTTGCAAATTTTTAGATTGAAAATTGTGTTGAAATTTAAGCTTAAAAAAATAGGGGGGCATCGCTGTGGAGCGTTGACTCATAAGCCTCTGAGAGACATCGGAGAGCTAACTCATAGACCTCAAAGGCTTATGCAATAGCGCTCTGACGCTTATGATCCAACCCCCTTATAATATCACACAGTCGAATACCCCCTTATAAATTTTTAGCTCTCCACTATACATGGAATGATCATCATTTCACTCCAACTCCCATCTCTGTCTCATCAACTATGGTCAAATTTTGGGTTTGGATCATAGCTCCACCAGAATCACAATGGTGTATTTTGAATATGTATATATGTGTGTGTGTGTGTGTGTGTGAGAGAGAGAGAGAGAAAGAGAGAGAGAGAGAGAATGACCCATCGGTTTCAGGCATATTTAGATTATCTACAAACCTAAAATTCCTTGGTAGATGTAGGCAACAATCTGTACGTACGCTAGGTACCTTGGGAAAGCTTGAAACCATACTTCACACCAATATTCGAGGCATGAAGTATGCAGTGAATGTGGGAGACCAAGATATGGCAAACTTTACAAGTTAACTGCTTCAAGTGAATTATTGGTGTGTCCATGGGAATCAAAGTCAAGAAGAAAGTTTCGACAAATCCCTCTTCTTAATGAAGCTAAAGAGCCAGGATCATGTTAAGGTACTGTAAAATTTAAGTTAAATATGAATATTTATGTTTGAAGAGAGTTTAGTATAATCGATCTTAGTGTTTTATGAGTCTTAGTGTTTTCTACAGTGTGCTATCTTTACAACACTGAAAGAATCACTTTACAAAGCAAGTATAATTCATGACTAGGTAAACAACAATAAAAACATACAAATGGTAAATGGAGGTAAGATTCTGAACCAGTCTTGAGGTTTGAAATTTAACAAGTAACAGGATATATTTGTCATTTCAATCCATGTTGGAGAGTTAGCTTTTAATATGCAATGTACAAAGATACTATATACTTAAATTTAAAAACACTTTTAAAAACTGAAGCTTGAAGTGCACAACTTTATATGGATTTTCAAATTTGTTAATTGCTTTCACACGGTGATCACGTTATCATTTCATGATTAAATACATTTCTGTAAAAAATAAACTCCAAATAGTGATCAGCAATTATCTGCAATTTTATTCCTTTTTCAGCCAGATTATCCCTTTCAAAAATATATTCTAATTTATATTATAAAACCTATTATTCAATATCAAAAACAAAGTAAGTTATAATTTGTAATATCTTATTTTGATTTTTTGAATTTATTAGAAAGTAAGTTATAATTTGTAATATCTTATTTTGATTTTTTGAATTTATTAGATTGAGGTATGCATAAATTTCAATAAAGTGTAATACGAGTCATATGAGTTTAAATGAATGATTCTATGTGTAAATGATGTTTGTATACATTCCTAGTGTAGAACTCAATGTCAAGGTTAAATTGGTAAATGGTTAGTCATGTATTCGCAATAGTTAGACTTTGTATGTACTATGTGGTAGACATTCTATTGTATGCTCAAGATATGTAAATATCATTCGAGAACCAATATAAAAATTCAAGATCATACAGAGAGCATGAGAGGGGCTATGAGTCCACTAGAGGGGAAGAAGAAATAGATCCCAAGGAGAGAAATAATCTTATATTTCCTTCTACATTTTTACTATGTACCTTAGTTAAATCTCATCCACCATATTTGACTTGGAACCTAATCATTGAGTGTATGTAGTGGTTGATGAGGAAGTCTACCTCACATAGTTATGAGAGCATGGAATTTGGGTACAATCATCATAGCAAAGTGCAAGAGACCCCATCCCTATTGCTAATGTCCTTAGAAGATGTTATGGGCTACTTGATATATAATTATATGCATATTTGATGTTGTTACAACCATCAATTCTAGTTGTAAAATGCATTATGCAAAATTTGTTGTGTAAAGTAAGATATATCCATGCTAATTGCATGGAATTTTCCTTGTGGGTATCAATGTTGATGATAGAAAAAAGAAGGAATTGAAATTATCTATATGTTGGATGTTTTTATCTTCATTATTTTATGTTCTTTCATGTAATAAACTGATAACATGAAATTATGTGCTATAACGATTAATTGGGTAATTGAATTAGAATCTTTGTGTAATTCAAACATGTGGTTAAATCTTTGTTGAAACAATTTAGGAAAATTGTTGTACATGTATATATAAAAGTAGGATTTTCTCGAGAATAATCTATGCCGAATCTTTGAAACATACCCAACAGTTCAAGTGGACACTCCACCCATCATCATGTATATATATTTCCATTGTAAATGGTGATTCCATATATATTTTTGTGTGTGTCATTCATGGGGCTATTGAAGCTAAATTGGACTCACAACTAAGAAATCCCAGAAGGTGAGAAATATTTTTTTTAATGAGGTGCCCTAATAGCCAAAGGAGGGTCTAGGTATTCCACATGGAACTTGCGCTTTGATTGGATTTAATGCTTGGATTCAAATTAGAAAACTTGTTGGAAATTGGTGCAATTTGAGTGCTCCTTATCACATGCCATTAAACACCCATTTACAAAATGATTGAAAAACATGTGTTAGGTTTGTGCATGGATGAAGATATGGAAAGGTAAGGGATATAAGTTCTATACATAAATTTTATAATTGGTTAATTTGCAGCTTAGTGTTTTCATTTATAAATTTCCCAGCACCTAATTATTTTGAAGTAATTTTGTACTATAAATGTCGAATTTACCTTACTACTTAGTGACCATGAAAAGACAAGGGTGATGCGCAAGATACTTATAAAAAATAAAGTCTTGCCCTATCCATTCTTCCAAAGCCTCCCCCAACATCAGACAACAAATCTAGTAAAAGAAATGGCTTCCCTAATTTGGAATTGGCTAAGAATGAAATTGGAGAGCACAAAACATTGTAGAAATAAGAGACAATGAAAACCCTTTTTACTAAGGAAGGAAACAATGGTGAAAAGCATTGCACAAATACAATGGCTAAAGTGATGTAACTTTGAGAAGAGATATGTGACTTGCTCATTCGTAAACATCCTTTAACCAAGAGGTAGAAAACGACTTTTATTACAATTTAAAGAAACACTAAAGTGAAAAATCCCTAAACCTAAGAGTTGAGGAGTAAAAAAGGAAGGCCCGTGAATCTAAGTGCAAATGACAGATCAAATTTTCAAGTCTATAACTTCTCAATTTGAGCATTGTGTTAAGCACACAACTTATTGGAGAGATCTCAAATAGAAGAATCATAATTCTCATTGACACAATATTTGATTTTCAAAGATGGAATCTAACAATGTTGTTTAGGAACTAAAAAATGTGTTGGATGAAAACTACCCAAAATAAAGAGTCCCATAATACCCTTTGGGAAGGAATGGTCTCAATTGAGTCAACTTCTTTAATCAAGAGGGGGAATTTTTTTCTCAATTAGGTTCATGGTGAAACATTTACCTAAGTGAAGACATAACCTTTCTTTTATGTAATAAAACTTTATGTCATGTCGTTGGGTGCTTTTCATTTTGGTATCCATGATCTTGTTTGTTGCAATCAAGGCTGATTTCTTCAGTGGCTACATGCTCTCCCACATCCAAATTTTCCAACAAAATTGTTGATTTGCCTAAAATTTCTATCGAACTCTTATTAACGTTATGACAAAAAACACAGTTCTTTTGCCACGGTATTGTCTTACTTTGTATGTCAACAAGCAACTTAGAAGGTACATGTGGGAGCATTTAGAGCCTTAAAATCCCTATAGGCCATGCCAACTCTTACATCCATCAACCATGTGTTCTTGTTTGTGCCATGAGTTGTGGTTTGTATATTGTGCTTATTGTAGATGGGAACTTATGGCATATTGAATCTTATCTACCAAGATGTGGTGCTAGTTTTCATTGATACTCAAAATTGCTACAATGCCACTGTAGTTCGTTAATGGCCTCAAGAACCACCAATTCTCTAGCCATCAATGGAAAATAGACATGGCCAATTTTTCTCCTTGTGAAAGGTCATGTCATGAGAATGATTTGGTGTGTGTCATACTAGTGATTTCTCAATCTTTATGGGATGAATGGGCACAAATTCAAGAAGATGCAAAAAAAACTTGATCGAAACCATCCCAATTAGTTGCTATATATGGAGTTCAAGTGTTTAGTATCTTCAATGGACAATAAAGGAAATCCTACAAATTTTCAGTTAGCTTATTAACTTATCCCTATGCAAGTTTTATTCTTGAAGAGGACACCTCTTCACAAACACAAACATATCTTCCTTACAACAATATTTTTTCACACATCTATTTGGTCCAATTAAATGAAGGTGTTACTAACAGCTTGGTCCTTTCCCACAACAAGGTTCTATTCAAATCAGGATGTGAATTGTAAGTTTCAAGTTTTTTTGTCATGAGTGCATCTCTCCAAGTCCCACTTCTCCTCCTAAAGTGAGCTCATTTCCACGAGTAACTTGGCTTAGGGATCAGAACACTACCTTTCAACATGTAAATTGTTACAAATACTACTTATATAAGACAAGACTAATCCAACCTCTTTCAATTTGTCTTTTCTTACTGAACAATATTGTGAATTTATTTTCTTAATTTTGAAATGCTTTTATGACATTAAACTCTATTTTGAAGGTTTGAATATTTAAAACCATAAGGAATTTATTCTTGAAGACCGATAAAATAAAAACTTTTAAATTATATATGACAATAATATTTTAATATAAATTACATTCATAATTATAAATCAATTTATAATTAGAAAAATAAAAAAAATAAAAATATAATAAAATTTAAATATTAAATATTTTTCATAAATTCATAAAAATAAATATTTTGAAATCTTTTCCTAAATAACTTTGTGGTCATAACATAGAGAACACCCGAAATTGTAAGACCAAGATTACTACTCAATAACCTTGTCAAACAAACTATGTAATAAACAACTCAACTACCTCATAGAAGGATGACATAACATGGGACAACTCAACTACCTCATAGAAGGATGACATAACATGGGACAACACATCTGCATGCTTGTCCTTTTTACTTGTCCGATATATGTTTTGTAGTTCTAGAGATGGTCCAACATCTTTTGATACACTTCCACTATTTGTAGAAATATGAAACTTCACATGTATATATGAAAGGGGATTCCTATCCATCACCACAACTACTCTTTATTGGTAAGAATCTAGAAAATGGGAGAATATGGTGTTAGCAAAGATCTTTCGTGTTGAGTATTTGGTGTTATAACTATGGCAAAGTTTGAAGAATAAATATGTTTTTCTTAGGTTCCATTCTTTTAAGGATGTGGTCTAACTTCCTCTATGGAAGTGTTTATTATCTAATACTAATTCAATATTAAAATTGTAAAAATTGAAGGATTAACAATGTCATTAATTGGTAAAATTATCGTAATTTGATTTACATATTTAATGGGTTGTGGTTGTTAGTGTATAAATGATTATTATATTGATCAATCCAAATGGATCTTAGATTTCTCATTTTCTTTATGTTCCAAGGGGTTTTTATTGTGTATTTCAATCATTACGATGACCAAGATATTAGAAAATGGAGTTTGGTTTATGTATAAAGTTGTTTCCTCATTAAACCCCAGTTTCCAAAGTTCATTCTTGCTAACATCTTTGTCACTACCACCCTTATGTGGGTGTACCTATCGAATCTCCCCCTCTATATAAGGTTCTGATAAGTTTGGGATAAATTCCTCAAGACCTTGACCAAATCAACAAGGGCATCATTATTTAACTTGAGTAAGCATCTCTCAAACAAAATGGTTGTGGAGTGGAATAATTCCCATTGGATATGAGGCTTGGATTCTCAAAACAAGTATTTCATATATAAAATTTGTCATGTGATAAGCCATTCGCAAAATGTCTTTCATGAGGCTCTTATCTCATAAAGGAAAAATGAGTAAAGTAGCAAACCTTGAGGCTATAGTCACTCCTCAATAATACCTAAAGCAATCCCCAAAAAGATTACAAGTTTTCCATGATCTTAGGGCATTAGAAAAGGGTCTAGCTCTACCCATTATTGTAGAGGACAACCATTTGGGCATGGCATACACACAAAACCATTCCCTCGATTATACGAGACTTTGATTACCAACCCTTCAAGGGGATTGAAGAGGTCACATAGTTAAATACCTCATAACCGAAAATAGACATAAACCCTACCACTAAGTTCAATAGGTATTTTATGGAACCTCCACGAGGGAGACACTCTTTGATTGAGTGGAAGGATGTCTATAAAATAGAAAAAAAAAGTTTTACATCTAAATGTTTTAAGAATAAAAAGATATAATAATAAAAAATAAAAAATATTGATGCATTTATAGAAAATGTTCAAAATAAAATTAGATTATATACTTTAATTATCATAGTTATAACTAGCTAGTATCTACTATTAATCATCGAATTACCATTTTAAACTTACAAATATCATTAATGAACATGTCTTCATATGCGATGATATGCAATGCATGTACTTATTCCTCTTGAGCTTAATCATCGAATTACCATTTTAAACTTACAAATATCATTAATGAACATGTCTTCTTCTGCGATGATATGCAATGCATGTACTTATTCCTCTTGAGCTTATAAATTCTTGAGAATGTAGTTGTTACTCTTAAGCTTATAAATTTTTGAGAATGTAGTTGTGATTATTTCAGTTGCGATATCTCATTTTTACTTGGCTTAACCTCTCTATGTCGGTTAGGTACTTTTAAAAGGTTTCTCCAACTTCGGTTAATGAGACCAAGGCCAAAAAGAAAATGGAGTAACCTCATATGTGGACAGATGTGCTACCCATCCTGATCTTGATTGTTGATTCCGCCCATCCAATGGGCATGGGGCAAAGTCAATCGTTGACCTTGCACCATGCCCATTGGATGGATGGAATCAACAATCAAGATAAGCTCAATGGGATGGGCCATGTTGATTTCGTCCATCCAATGGGTATGGAGCAATGTCAATGGTTGACTTTGCTCCATGCCCTTTGGATGGACAGAATCAACAATCGAGATAGTTGACTTTGCTCCATGCTTGTTGGATGGATGGAATCAACAATTGAGATAAGCTCAATGGGATGGGCCATGTTAATTCTATCCATCCAACAGGCATGGAGCAAGGTAAACGGTTGGCTTTGCTCCATGCCCATCAGATGGACATAATAAAAAATCGAAATAAAGATGGTCGATGCCATCCATCCAACAGAAATGAAGCAGGTTCAATAAAAAAATTAAATTTAGATTCATTAAATGTTTCAAAAACCACTATAAGATGTGAACTTTAATTTGGTGAAGTTTATATTTCACATTCTCTTGTATTTAATAATATTTTTTTGTACTAGGGGATTTGACAACTGGGGCGGTGCTACACGGGGTCAATTCCCATCCGCTACCACTATATCCCTAGGTGCACCCACATGACTTGAAAGCATAACGTATGGATAAGCCGAGGTGATTTAAACTCATAACCTCGATATATACCATGACATTTATTTCACTTTAATTACCAGTCGAACTACACCTTTGCAGGCTAGTATTTAATAAAGTTAAGATGACTTTAAGTTTATGTTATTTTTAATATTTAATATTTTTATTTTAAATTATTATTTTTTTATTTTTTATATTGAGCATGACACCCCCCATTACAAATACATTCCCTGCGCACATTGTATTGTATTTTGAGCGGCGGTTTAAGATTTGAATTTCGTACTTACCATTCAATATCGAGAGTTGATATTAGTCAAAATTAAATTAGTTGACAAAATAGTTTATTGAGGAAGGTTGCGTTCAACAATAATTATGTATCACTCAAGATTAAAACCGGTTATTTTGGAAACTTTGCAGCCAGTGAGATTCGGAGGATGGGAGCGATAGGGTTAGGGTTTCATGGCGATGTTGGCAGAATTGCAGGTCTGGGTTTGAACAGTTGAAGCACTCATCGGCTAACGGAATCCTGAGATAGACGAAGGTCATCACCGAAAATAGCCGTAGGTTTATGTGCCGCGTCGAAAGGAACAACAAAAAGGTTCTTGGCGATTGTGCTCCGGGTGCGTAATCCAATATATGCAGTGGATGTTCACAAGATTCATTTTGGGCCGTCTTATAGTTGCTGATAATTGGAAATATTCGCCGGTGTGCTATGGGGAGCCACATTCTTGTGCTGGGTGGTGACGTTTTTTTGGGGCTTTCCGGTCCGACTTGAAAACTTGTCAGCAGCGTAAAAGGGTGTGGTCCTCCGAATCTAGTGGCTATTATTCTATGCCTTTGACTGTCTGTGGTTCCATTTTATCATTGCAAACCCTTGTCAGGTATCTCCGGAGTATACGCCGTTAAGGGTTCGTTTTTGGACCGGGTTTCGGGGAGTTGTGACCGCTTTGCTGCCAAATAGGAAGTTAACGGGATGGCATCATGCCCATATACAGATTGTGACATGAATCTGTCGGATTCCCAGCTCGAGGAGGCTAGACTGTTCCAGCCGGATTCATTTTTTAAGAGCCAGCTGGGGGAGTTGCAAGCGGCAAACCCTACTGGCCGACAGGTGGCGACACATGGAATGGCTAGTAACAGACACCTGGATATTGGAAAGACACTTGGAGAGTTTCCGGGTACCGACCCACCTGGCGGCAACACAAGTTTTCGTCCGGGTCGTGGCGGGAGTGGAAAGCTGGGGTCGACGTCCCGAGCAAATGGTAGGAGGCTGGGCAAATACTTCAGCAGGCCTGGGGAAGCCTGGTTGACAGTCGGCCGAGACATTGGCCTGGAGGAGATTGTCGATTACAATATGACAGTGCTCGTTGGGAAATTTTCCTACCATGCCATGAATCGGCGGAATGTTGTTAAGTGGGTTGAGGAGCTGTGGAGCCCCATTCTTGACTACACACCACAGGTTTTTGCAATGGCATGCGGGTGGTATGGTTTCAAATTCCGGGAGGAGGCACATAGCACTCGCATCTTGGGGGGTTTGTGGCTGTATGGATCCGGAAGTTTGATGCTTCAAAAATGGCAGACGGATTTTAATCCCACCACGGCTACGGTGCGGTTGAGACATCTTTGGGTTCTTCTGCCCGGCCTTCCACTGGCATTATGGAATCGAGGGGCCTTCGAGGCCATCGGCAACCGACTTGGGAGATTCTTGCATGTGGAGGAAAGTCACCTCAGGGGTTTTGACAGAAGGATGGGACGACTGCTGGTTGAAGTAGATATTTCTATTGGCCTCATTGATGTATTACACATAGATTGGCGGGGTCGTCAGCTATCACAGATTGTTGACTACTGGGGTATTCCTTTTCGTTGCTCAAACTGTAAAGCGGTGGGTCACTTGTGGAGGCAATGCACGGCTCCGGCGTCATCTGGTCGAAACATGGATGGGGGGCCTATGTGGTCATCTGACGACAGCAGCGATAATGAACTTGATGGAGTGGGTGCTCTTGACGGCTTCTCCAACCGGGTGCTCAATCCACTGGCTCCAGACTCGTCGATTATCCGTAAGTTGGAACTACAGGACCCTATGTTTTTCCATTCTTTAAATGAGTTGGATATATCCTTTATTAATTCGTTAGAGTTGAATAATGGAAACAACGGCAACTATATGAGTCACAACCGTAGCATAGACTCCAACTCAACTGGGACGGGACAGACAACAAATGTAAATTCTGAAAACGATGACCCGGAGTCGGAGACTGAACTTTTAATCAAGATGAACAGCTTATGCCCTGAGAATAATGTAACAAACAATCTGGCTCCTGCTTTCACTACTAATTCTGAAACCCCAGGGATAAATGTTCCCGACGACTCTGAGACATCCGTCCCTACCCGGGATGATGAGAAAATTAGTGGGGAAACGGAGAAATGTGCTGTTACGATCCCGGGTAACATGGAGATTGGGGGTTCGGTGACAGGTGGAACGTTGACGGTGATGGTGCCCATGGGGACGAGTGGGAAACAGCCTCCCATTCCATCATACTCTGATATGGTTAAGAAATCGGCCATTCCTACTTATTTCCGGAATCGGGTGGTGGAACAAAATGTGCCATCGGCTGATGGTATGCCGGGATCCTCAGAATTAAAGGCTCCTGACCCGGATGGGGGGGTGGGTAAAACTGATACTGCAACCTTACAGGAAATTTCTGGTGACATTGTCACACAAAAGGGTGCGCGTAGGGGAGGCCTCGCCCAGGATTTTTCACCACTGAAAACTAGAAGTGCCAGGAAAAACAAAAAGGTCATTCTGGGGGGGACTGAGGATGACCTGAGCATGATGCAATCCCCCAATCGTTCTGACTCCAGGGCTCTTAGAGGAATGAAAGCCCTTGCGAGGGTTAGAAAATGATTTTCCTCTCCCTGAATATCAGAGGGGTGGGAGGCCTGCCCAAACAACTGGCCTTCAAACGTTTGTTAGAAATTGTCAAACCTGATTTGGTTCTTCTTCAGGAAACGATGGTTAGTGGTGAAAAAGCACGTATATTCCTAAATAAAATCAAGCCGGGATGGATGTGTTGCTCTGTGGATGCTGCCGGACTCTCGGGGGGACTTCTAGCGGCTTGGAATCCCCTTGTTTTGAAACTAGTTCCTTCACATGTCACACTTGGCATTCTGCTATCAGGGAACATTAGGGGATCGGAGAAAAATATAAACATTGTTAATTGTTATGGCCCATACTATGACCGTGAAACTTTCTGGAACATGGCTGGATCAGAAAATTTACTAAACCTGGAAAATTTGATAATAGCTGGTGACTTAAATTTTACCTGGGCTGATGGGGAGATTTGGGGGGGTCTGGCAAGGAGAGACCCTCTGGGACCATATTTCCTTAATCTTTTCAAGGAATTTTCATTGGTCGATGTGGCTCCTCGGCCGCTGGCACCAACATGGACTAATGGCAGAATGGGGGATCAACAGATTCAGAAACGCATCGACAGATTCCTAGTATCGGATTCTTTGCTTGCATGTTTTCAGAACTATAGATCCTGGATGCATCAAATAAAAATCAGCGATCATCTCCCCATTATACTGCAATTTGATGATGAACCCTGTTTCAAAACATACCCTTTCAAATTCAACTCCACATGGCTTTCTGAGATGGATTTCTGCTCGGGGGTGAGGAATGTGTGGTTGCAGACAGATGTATCAGTGGAGAGATCGGCTATGGATAAGTTGGCGGTGAAACTCAAGGTATTAAGAAACTTCACAATAAAGTGGGAAAAGAGCAAAAAAGGATCGATGAGAAAGGAATTATCAGAGATTGAATCTGAGGTGGAATACCTGATGAATAGAGGCGTTGATTATGAGTTAACTATGGGGGAGCTTAAAAAACTATCTACGCTGGAGAGTCAGAAAATGAAAATTCTTCTGATGCAAGAGGAATCCTGGCGCTTGAAGAGCAGAGCAACCTGGCTAAAATCTGGAGACATGAATACAAAATTTTTTCATCAGTTCGCTGACTCCCGACGGATACAAAACTCAATCTGGGACTTAAATGACCATTCGGGTAGGCGGATTCGGGGGGAGGAGAACTTGATGAAGGAGGCTGTTTATCATTTTCAGGAATATTATCGTGACCCTAAAAACACTACTCTGGTTGAACAATTCAAACTTATAAAGGAATATCCACATATGTTCAATGAGGCGGAAGGTGACAGTATATTCATGGAAGTCACTCTAGATGAAGTGGAAAAAACTCTGCGGGGGATTGCAAAAGACAAATCCCCGGGTCCGGATGGATGGACTGTTGAGATATTCCTTCACAATTTTGATATCATGGGGGAAGAAATACGGTTGGTTGTGGAGGAATCTCGGAAACTTGGGTTTGTCTTTGGGGCAATAAACTCTACATATTTGGCCCTCATACCAAAGACTTCACATCCGAACAGCTATGATGACTTCAGACCAATTGCGTTATGCAACCTGGTCTATAAGATAATTGCTAAAATTATTGCTGAAAGAATCAAACCGGTGCTATCTCGGCACATCTCCAAGGAACAGTATGGTTTCCTTAGCGGGAGACAGATCCATGATGCCGTGGGGGTGACACAGGAAATCTTTCATACTATTAAACAGAAAAGGATTGATGCTCTTATCCTTCAATTGGACCTGGTGAAAGCTTATGATAAGGTTGATTGGAACTTCCTGAGATTAATACTTATCCAGATTGGCCTGCCATGGACGGTTATGAAATGGATTATGGCTTGTATTAGCTCTGTCAATTACGCAATCCTTATCAATGGTCTTCCCACTGATTTCTTCAAGGCAACTCGGGGCCTTCGGCAGGGATGTCCACTTTCTCCTTTACTATTTCTTCTGGTCATTGAGGGGTTAAGTCTGTCCATCCATCATGCCCGCCAAGAAGGAAGGATTGTTGGCATTAAAGCAACACGAGATATATCAGTTTCTCACTCTTTATTCGTGGATGATGTAATGCTTTTTGGTATGGGAACTCTTGCTGAATGGATGACATATAAACAGATTCTTGACCTTTTCTGCAGGGTTTCTGGCATGGTAATCATTTTTATGAAATCTTTCTTCTTGAAACACTCTTTGCCTGAGGAAGTCCAGCAGTCAATCAGCAACTTCTTGCCTCTAAATTTTAATGAAATTGATGCTGGTACTAGATATCTGGGTTTTTTCATCAAACCTTCAAACTACTTGATAAATGATTGGTCCTGGCTTATTAGAAGATTTGAATTGAGACTAGGACACTGGAGCTATCGGCATCTTTCTTTGGGTGGCAGGCTTACTCTGGTAAAAGCCGTTCTGCATAATTTAGGTGTATATTGGTTCACACTTTGCAAGATTCCTCGAACCATTCTGAAACTTATTAGAAGGTAGATTTTTAGTTTTCTCTGGTCAGGTGGTGGAAGTCTGGAGAAATTTCATCTAATTAAATGGCAGATTTTGGCTCGGCCATGGCATATGGGTGGTTGGAATATAAAGGATTTGGAAATGTTTGTTACGGCCCTTCATGCTAAAAGTCTTTGGCGTGCACTTTTTGATCTATCAATCTGGGGCGAGATCATTCGAGCCAAATACCTGCGTAACATTCCGATTTCTAGATGGTTCCGTTTAAATCGCCCAGTAACTATGGGTGTCTCAAACATATGGAACGGTCTGCTGGGTGCATACAGGATCATAGCGCAATGGATTGCATGGTTGCCTGGCAATGGACGGGACATTAGGCTGGGTCTTGATCCTTTCATTGGTGGACCACCGCGATTCACCCTATCGGTGGAACTGAGATCATATCTCTATGCAAATGGTTATTTCTCCTTAGCACATGTTGCTGGTTGGTGTGGGGACGACCGTCCCCGATGGATCACGGCAGCTCAGATGGGTCTTACAGGTTCTTTGAGGCAGGAATGGGAGGATCATATCAGGCCTCTGTATCATTCTAACATGCGACTCTCTGATGACGCTGACCGGATTGTGTGGTCGTGGGACGTGGCTGATGGGCAGGTCACTGCGGCAATGGCATATGATGCACTTTTCGCTGAGACACAGGTTATGGTTCGATGGTGGGATAAAACACTCTGGAAACTTGTTTTGCCGCTCAAGATAAAATGCTTCATATGGTTAGCCCTGCATAACCGGATACTAACATGGGACAATCTTTGCCGACGCAGCTTTTGTGGGCCGGGATGGTGTACCTTATGCTGCTCTGAGGGGGAGACGGTTGATCACCTCTTCATCTCCTGTCCATTCATCAAAAATCTTTGGTCCTTTATTGCGAGCAAAGCAGGTATAT
This sequence comes from Larix kaempferi, assembly GCA_027924585.1. NCBI lineage: Eukaryota > Viridiplantae > Streptophyta > Pinopsida > Pinales > Pinaceae > Larix > Larix kaempferi. The sequence goes on from BSBM01000372.1 coordinate 29,787,260, forward strand.
TTTTTCCTTGGAATTTCAGCTCCCTTAATGATTGCCTTGTAGCTTGGTCTCAACTTGATCTTGGGGTTAGAGAACTCCCATATTTTATGATCTGGGAGGTTTGGAAGACTCGAAATAAGCACATATTTGAGAATCAGGTCCCTTTCCTGGCGGGGATAGGCTTCAAAACTCTTGCTGCTCATCATGAATATCTCACTATCCGCGGTATGGCCGGGGATAGAGACAAACCGGATAGAATTCATCGTTTGGCCCCCCCGGTGCTGACCTTCCCTTGTGGTTTCTTTGACGGAGCGGCTGTTTACAATCCTGGGGGGGGCGGTGCTGGAGCCGTTATACACCTTACAAATGCTATCTACATCCATCTTTGGCTTAATCTGGGCGGTGGTTCTAATACCAGGAGCGAGCTATGTGCTCTTTGGTTATTACTTTTTTGGGCAAAATTGCGAGATATCTCCAACCTTGTGGTTTTTGGCGACTCACTTTCTATCATCTCCTGGGCGAGTGGCAAAACTACTCTACATAATATGTTGCTACAGCACTGGATGAATGCGGCCCTGCTGTTAATTAAAGACTTTCAACATATACATTTCGCCCATGTATTCCGAGATGTGAACTTGGAGGCGGACATGCTATCTAAAAGGGCCCTTTGCTCTGATCCTGGGATCATCATGTGGCAGGAATGGTGGGCGGACACATTGTTTACACAGGGCTCCCTTCCTCTGCATTGGTTTTGATTTATTTGCTCTACTACTTTTTTGTTTTATATACTGCATTGTGGATATCTTTAGAGAGCAGATTTTCTTACATATGCTGTTAGTTCTATGTGCAGATATCTCTTAGAGGCTGTTGCCAACCTCTTGTTGGACATTTTGTATACATCCTCTATTTGCGGCATTATTGTTTGTGTTGGCTTGACACAGCTGGGGTTTTTTTTGGATACTAGACAGTCAGGACTGATGTTTTTTATGGTGAACTTTATTATATGATGGGACTCTCAGATGGTTTATTGTGTTTGATGAACCTGTTTCTCCTCCGGGAGGGGTTCATGTTATTTATGTGTGAACATATGGCTCCTTTATGATTTCCACGGTTGATGTTGATGGCATTGTGGCCATTGTTTTTAGACATGACACATATGCTTTACAGGACAGCGATGTGATGTATGTTTTTTTTGACAGTTGGCACTATTTACTATTTCGTATATTAATAGTAAGTTATATTTTTCTGTGAAAAAAAACCGGTTATTTTGGATATAGGTCGTAATACTTCGATTTTGATTATTTCGATGTATTAGGTTAATTTAATTATAAATTTTTAATAAGTATTTATAATGATGCAAGTTAAGTTATCTTAGTTTAAATAAATAATTTCAGGTGTAAGTGATGTAAATATTTTGTATGGATTCTTGGTATGGATTTTAACGCAAGCTTAATTAATGAGGGATTAGATATTATCCAAGATTGTAGTGGAGAGCATAAGTGGTTATGAGTCCACTAGAGGAAAGAGAAAAGGTGGCTGACGAGGAGAAATAATCATAGGTTTCCTAACTTATACCTTTTTATTATGTGCCTTATTTAAATCTCATCCATCATCTTTGACTTAAAATTGAATCACTGAATGCATGTGGTGGTTGGTGAGGAAGCCTACTTCGTATAGTTATGAAGGCATGGGGTTGGGTACAATCATCATGGAGAAGTGAAAGAGACCCCATCCTCATGGAAATTTGAACCTCCTCCATTCTCAAGAACACTCTTCCCATTCTAATTTGAACTGACTCATTCTCATGCTTAAACACCATTGGAGTTATCAAAATTGCATCATGTTTGAGACCAAGATACAAACTTGAAGAGGACCAAACAAGCCATGGGGAAGTAATTTGTGGACCTGAGAAGAGGGATGGATAGTTGTAAAGAAGCATAGAGGCTAGCTTGATTAGGAAACCTCCATTCCCCCTATTAATTGCCTCTCATGGTGCTTTAAAGCCAAGGTATAATTCTCCCATGTTGTTCCAAAGGTAGGCAATAGGATGGTTTCTTCCTGCCTACATTGAGAGCACTGAAAGGGAGAATATTCTGAAGGTATTGTTGATCATAGAAGGGAGATGTATTATTTGTGTTGTATGGGTAGTGAATGAAAATGTCGTAACAGTTTGATGGCTAGATGGTTACCTGGAGTGTTTAGTTATGAACATTTTTGTTGAGATTGAGAACAGTTGGGTTCGGTGTATAAGTAACCTGGGAGTTTGTATCTATTTCCCTTTTCCCTACTGACCTCATTGCCTAGATTAGGGGTTGCATCTATAGTGGATGCTTACAATTGAGTGGAAAATTGCTCCTACATAGCCAATTTCTTTGACCATCTCGTTAAAAAGGTAAGTGTTCAATCTTTGTTTATAACTCTGCAATTAAGTTTAATAGTTTCTTAATATGAACTGAATTCAAAAGGGAATCCCTAGTCTAAATTATTTTATGCCTCCTTATTTCCATTCCATCAGGTAACTGGATGCATGTATGAATTCGAATGTCTTTAGAGTTTAATGGGTTCAATTTATATCACGATTTTCAAATCTAGGTACATTCATTTTTCAGATGAAAAAAGCCATAACTTGATATTTTCTTTTTGAAAATCAAAGTTACATAATTTGTTCTAAGAAAATGACCATTGATAGATCATATCATCTAGCAAATACTACAAATTCCAGCCTTTACAATATTTCATATATCTAGACTAGTCTAAAATCCTGAAAGCTACTCCATAGAGTAATCCAACTAAAGACGTCACAGTCAAAACAGGACCAAAACTAAATGGCTAAAGTTCCAAAACTAAATCTAGGTAGCATTCATGCCTTATGGGTTGGGTAATCATTCAAAGGATATGTGACTACTTGGTATCAAAGTCAAAGTTACAACACTAAGATTGTTATGAGACAACACATTGAACAAATGGTCGATATTGGGTTTCTTTCGGAAGTTGCAAAGAAAATAGGGGTTATTTTGGGCATATCTTATTCACAAATTCCATTGATGTTGATGTGATCGAAGGTCAAACATGAACATGGAGCAACCTAGAGATTTCAAAGGCTTCATGTCCTTGCTTATTGACATATCAGGGTTGTTAATTGTCCAATGTTTGTTGATGTTTCATTATAGTTTAGATCAACCCCAAGGCTGAAAATTCAGAGGGATTAGATCTAAGAAACCTATAGGAAAGAGGTAAAATTTTTGAAGTTGCTTTAATTGACCTATAATTGAAAATTTCTACATGGTATCATAGCTACTTTGGTTGAGATCACTCTTTCGGTGAAAGAGGGAGTTGGTATTTCAATTGGGGTCTACTTGGGAGAGGTGCTTGACTTTGTTGAGGCTCTTGCTTCAGTTGTCTAAGGTTGTTGGGTTTGAAACCCTAGGTCACTTGGGGAAAGTGCTTGAGCACTAGAAGGGTTTTTTCTACTTCTTATAATATTGAATTTTTCATTTGAGGACTACTTTAGTATGTTCTAGATGACTCTTGGTCTTAGAGAGTGTCACCGGGTCAATTGAAGGAGCTTTGTATTTTGTTCCTTGGAAGTTGAGGTTACAATTGCTTATCGAAGAAGTTGATCTATGGGAGCATGTTGTGAAAAAAATTATAGGACTTTCTAGTCAAACTTAGGTGGTTTCCCAATGTAAGAGGGAGACCAATGAAAATAAAATTATATGAAGGATCAATTCATCCATCATGTTGCAATTGACATGTTTGATGCTTTGGTTGGTTTATCTCAAAGCTCTTGTGTTTCTCGACATATTCTCTTGTGAAATCATCTTTCAAGCCTTCACAAGATCAATACAAACACCATGGTTAGTTACATGACCAAGATCACATAGTTGAGAGATCAATTGGGAGCCATTGGGATGAAGGTGGAGGATAAGAATTTAGTGTCCATTGCTTTGAATGGACTTGTTCCATCTTAGAGGCCTTTTGTTCAAGATGTATGTGCTCATGAGAATATGCCACCATTTGTAAATATTTGGGATGACCTTGTGCAAGAAGGGATCAAGTTGCAATCTTACTTAGTACAAGAAGAGGAAATATAAGAGATATTTGATCTCATAGGGAGGACAAAGAAGGATAGTAACAAAAACTATATAAAAAAATAAAGGTATAGGTACAAGAAAGAAGGATATGGGTAAGGCAATGTGTTTTCAATGTCACAAAATGGGACACTATGCCAACCAACGTCCACTAAAGAAGTAGGGGAAGGGAAATAAACGAGTTGTAGTTGAGACTATAGCAAGAGTATAGAAGGATTCCTTTTAAATTGGGGTTGCATTTTCCATGGTCTCTTGTTCATGTTCTAACACGATGTCTAGTTTTGGATGGTATGTGGACAATGGGTATCAAGACATATGACATATGGCATGCCACTCTTTTGCAAAATTTATGAGCAAGACGGAGGTATGAGTGTGGGATTGGGTGATGATGCTACTTATCCTATGATAGGATTTGGTTCCATTTCCTTCTGGATTCCATTGGGTGATTTTCATGAGTTAAGTGATATTTTATTTGTTCATGGTTTAAAGAAGAATATTCTTTTAGTTTCTTATATGGTAGATATTCAATGGAGAGTTACATTTGAAGGACAACATTGCACTATTAGTGATTGTAGTCTAGTGAGTCCTTTGACTTTAGCTAGATTTGGGTGATAGAGTGGCATTTACAGGTTGCTTCAAGATCTTGTGGCACTTGTGTATTACAATGAGAAACTAGAGGAGCCTTATAGACTTAAGGAGGTGCATGGAAAGCATGCATGGTGGGATTCCATAGAAACAAGTTCAAAAACTATTATGGGATCCAAGATTGATTCCAAGCTTGAATTAGATAGGATTGTTGTATAGTACAAGGACAGGGTTGTTGGATTCTCTCAGGCAGAGGGAGTTGACCTTGATGATACTCTTTCTATAGGATCCTCTCAAAAAGAGGGAGTTAACTTAGTTGAGTTTGATTTGTCAATTATTAAATATTTTGGGGTACACGGATGAGATACCTATGATAAGAGGTTATTGAAAGTTTTGGGTCATGATGATGAATCTGGAAATGATGGAGTCTAGTAGGTTGTTGATGATCCAAAGTTATGTTCCTTCAAATTCATAGGTGGTTGACATTCTTTAGATGCTTAAGATATCAACTTGTGGTGATGGATACATTGATACTTCTACTTTGTACAAGATCAATATTCCAGCACAATGGAAGATTCAAGACGGTAGTGAGAAGCAATGGAAAGTTTGACAAAGATGTAAGATCTTATAGTTACAAGGATTTTCCTTCAATGATTGAGGAGAATGAGGAGATTGTAGTTCCAAATATTGACTCAAAGATTCGAAATGAATCAAATTCATGGTGGACAAGGTGAGATTAGGGATGGATATGCCCTTGCCTTCTATTCCAGCAAACAGGAAGTCAAGATGGATTAACTAGACATTCATGAGGTACAAGAGAAACTAGAAGCACCCAAATCTTCAGTGAGGATGGATATAACTCCTAGGAGGCATTCTAGCCATGTTGCGTCGGATTCTTCCACTTGTGAGCCTACCAATTTTTCTGAGGAGGTCTAATGTGATGCCTTAGTGGAGGAGTGCGATGGATGGATGGTAGTTCCTTTTTAGAATGTAGTGGTTGATTCTAACAAAATATTAGGTACAAATTTGCAGGTGGCAAGTTTGTTTGAGATGCAAAGGGAGTTTATTGGTGATGGTGAAAACACTTACTTCCTTGTTAAGAGGGAGAGTTAGCTTTTAGGGTTACTTATAAAGTATTTACACCATGTTTGGGGGTGCTTCATGAGATGTAGGATACATGGTGTATGGTTAGCTATGGATTAATCCATGATGGACTTGGACATTGGAGACGGTTTACTCATTGGTTTCTAGATCTCATATAGTTGTTTTATCAACACTCTTGCTTGGAGCATTGGAGATCTTTAGACAGTTTGGTGACATTACATGCTATCCACATTAATGTTGTTATTTGCTTGGAGAGGCCTTGAATTAGAGGAGTATTATTCGACATTCTAGAGGAGGGTGTTGAGCCCTAGACAACATTGTGTTGCTTGGATGCTTACATGGAGGCTTGGAGTTGGCTTGAGGATCCCTAGGTTGCAACTACAATCATGTAGGTGGAGTGGAATTAGAGGAGCACATGACCTAGGAGTTGTACTAGAGCATTGGATCTCTTGGAGGAGGAGCAATGGAATTTGGATGAGGAGCACCCTTGCCATGAAGCCTTGATTATGGATTGTCATCACCTTGGAGTTTTACATGTGTCACTTATAGAGGGAGCATTTCACATATGTAGACCTATTTGTTCCCTATAGGTTGCATATAGTGGATTAGGTTCACTTATTTTTTTGACCTCCCTTAACTTCTTATATAAATAGAGGAAGGAGAGAGTCATTATCATCATCATCATCATTGTACTATTTTATTTTTACCTATCTTATAGAAGTAAGGCACTAGGGTTCATGATGAAACCCTAGGAGAAGTTATGAAGATGAAAGTTGAAGTCTTTCTTAGGAGATTTCTCTTGCCAGATACAAGGGTTTGATATTGGGGATAATATGTTGGAGATGGTGATATCATGATCATTCATGCTTTGAGAGTTTACATCATATATTTTTTTGAGTTTAAAGATGTACGAGGAGGAGCACTAGTCTTTATCTCGTGTTCATTATTCCATGTTATAACTCTTGTTTTGAGGCATTAGTGTTTCTTGAGCATTCTCGGAGTCCAGGGTTAGGTTTTCATTCTTAAGGAAACATTGGAATTAAGGTTTGTGGATAAAGCCCTAAGTTGTACATATTGAGGAGGAGGTGGAGAGGATATCCCTTGCATGAGGCCAAGGAGGACTTGCTAGTGTGACACTATCTTGTTGAAGTATCTTTGGTGGAGAGTTTTCATGTTCTTCCCTATCTAGGATTTGGAGAGCTTGGAGGGTTGTACTGGCCTATCTAAAGCGGTATGTACTTGAACTTTATTTATTTTGTGTGTGTGTGTATGAAGTTTTCAGTGGTCCAAAATTGTCTTATTGCATACTTGATTTCAACTATCATTTTTTTCATGGTTTGGTAATTTTCAACACTTATATGCCTTGTTGATTTGATATAAGTTGAAGATTAAATTGTCAAAGAGTTTCACATTGATATTGAAGACTATATGACATACTTTGTTGTTGTAATTATCAACGTCATAAAATGATTTTTAGATCTAGTTTATGCATGATAAGGTTACCGTAGAGGACTAAAACTTGTGGCATAAGTTTCACATCTTTTCTTTTGAATCATCGAGTGGATTGGTGTTCATTAGAAGTGAAATATTGTTTGATGCTTGTTGTTGTTTTATTATATTTTAGATGAGTCCTAAGGCCAAAAATTCATAGGGACTAGATCTAGGAACGACTTAGAAAGAGGTGAAATTTTTGAAGTTGCATTAGTTGTCTTAGAGCCATAAATTTCTACACTCCGCAAGAAAGTGCATATGGTACTTATCACCATTTGCAAATATAATTTAAAGAAAAGAGTGATAAAGTTTATTGTTAAAGATACACATTCTATTTAGTGAGAGATGGATTGCAACAAGATAAAACAAAGAAGAAGTATGAAGGACATCAACTAAGCAGTGATGGACTTCTTATTTACAAAATTGAATGCATATTCCCAACTCAACAAAGTTGAGAACAATTATCATGGACATTTTATTCCCATGAAGTATATTATTCAAGGCAATAAACATTGTGAAAATATTCATGACAATAATTTTCATGTTGCACAGAGTGCCCGTGACAATTGTTTCAAATAGGGATATAAAATTTACTTCAAATTTTTGGAAGTGTCTTTTAGAATACTTGGGAACCATGTTGAATTTTAGTATTGCTTTCCATCCACAAACAGATGGGTAGACTGAAAGAGTGAATCAAGTGATAGAATGCACCTTTATATGGAGTTGTAGCGATGGATGAGTGTGGGGATTGAACTCATGACCATCCCCTTGTGGATATGGGTCCTTAACCAGAGTTTGACATTGGACAAAGTGTGCATGTCATTAATAGAATCCAACCCATCGAACTCTCTATATTTCAAGTTGTTGGAATGCGTGAGCATTATTGGGGATCAAATTCCAGGCCAACTTACTACGTGTGATATGCCAACTTACTACGTGTGATATGGATCCTTAATCAAATGTCAATTGGAGCATTTAGCAATGCACCCACAACATTGGAATTAAGGTTTCATTCTTAAGGAAACATTGGAATTAAGGTTTGTGGATAAAGCCCTAAGTTGTACATATTGAGGAGGAGGTGGAGAGGATATCCCTTGCATGAGGCATATTCCCAACTCAACAAAGTTGAGAACAATTATCATGGACATTTTATTCCCATGAAGTATATTATTCAAGGCAATAAACATTGTGAAAATATTCATGACAATAATTTTCATGTTGCACAGAGTGCCCGTGACAATTGTTTCAAATAGGGATATAAAATTTACTTCAAATTTTTGGAAGTGTCTTTTAGAATACTTGGGAACCATGTTGAATTTTAGTATTGCTTTCCATCCACAAACAGATGGGTAGACTTAAAGAGTGAATCAAGTGATAGAATGCACCTTTATATGGAGTTGTAGCGATGGATGAGTGTGGGGATTGAACTCATGACCATCTCCTTGTGGATATGGGTCCTTAACCAGAGTTTGACATTGGACAAAGTGTGCATGTCATTAATAGAATCCAACCCATCGAACTCTCTATATTTCAAGTTGTTGGAATGCGTGAGCATTATTGGGGATCAAATTCCAGGCCAACTTACTACGTGTGATATGGATCCTTAATCAAATGTCAATTGGAGCATTTAGCAATGCACCCACAACATTGGAATTAAGGTTTCATTCTTAAGGAAACATTGGAATTAAGGTTTGTGGATAAAGCCCTAAGTTGTACATATTGAGGAGGAGGTGGAGAGGATATCCCTTGCATGAGGCATATTCCCAACTCAACAAAGTTGAGAACAATTATCATGGACATTTTATTCCCATGAAGTATATTATTCAAGGCAATAAACATTGTGAAAATATTCATGACAATAATTTTCATGTTGCACAGAGTGCCCGTGACAATTGTTTCAAATAGGGATATAAAATTTACTTCAAATTTTTGGAAGTGTCTTTTAGAATACTTGGGAACCATGTTGAATTTTAGTATTGCTTTCCATCCACAAACAGATGGGTAGACTGAAAGAGTGAATCAAGTGATAGAATGCACCTTTATATGGAGTTGTAGCGATGGATGAGTGTGGGGATTGAACTCATGACCATCCCCTTGTGGATATGGGTCCTTAACCAGAGTTTGACATTGGACAAAGTGTGCATGTCATTAATAGAATCCAACCCATCGAACTCTCTATATTTCAAGTTGTTGGAATGCGTGAGCATTATTGGGGATCAAATTCCAAGCCAACTTACTACGTGTGATATGGATCCTTAATCAAATGTCAATTGGAGCATTTAGCAATGCACCCACAACATTGGAAGAAATTCAACCCATCACACTATATGTAGAGTTATAACGATGCATAAGCATATCAGGGAGTTCATGTATTGAATTCAAAATCAATTACGTGTAGTGTTTAACCAAATCACATCATTTAATGGATAGAAATTTATAGAGTAGTTTAAACATTATATGATTTGGACTTTTTCCAACTATCATTATCGGAATCCGGCTATAGGATCATTGATGAAATTATAACTTTTCATTACTAAAATTGCATTTTTGAATGCATAAATGGATTCAATACCCTCAAATACCCCTATTGCACCCAAATTGTGCAATCTTAAAAACTAATATTTGCAATTCCGAAAACTCTTATGAATTTTTTACTAAAGTTCTAAACAAAAATGATGGAAAAATTCCTACTTTTTCTGACTATGGTTCTAAAGATTTGACGTAAGACGTTTTAGATAGTGTTGTTAAGAACTAAACATCCATCTATAGTTTAGGGTGAGGTCTAGTAGATTTCTAAAAAAGAAAATACAGTTAGTGACTCGATTGCATCAGCTAAGGTAAAAAATACAATGGAAGAAGTTCCAATAGTATCTTTTTTTCTTTTTTGTATATGTTGGAATCAATAACTAGGCCAAGCTCGTACTTGCGTGAAATGGAGTCAATTTTGGTCTGTTGCCATTATAACCTGTAGGCACACCCACTCTGCCCAATGTGTGATACACAGGGCTAGTTAGGGTTTGAACCAACGACGTCACAATGAGTACCTTAACAATGCACCCTATCACAAACTGATCTACACCCGGGGGCTTAAATTTGAAGGACACATGGGTGGACTTTGATCCATTTATGTGTACACATATCACAAGCTCATTTAGTCTGACCACTACCTCAAGGTGACCTTTGATTCTAAGTAAAGCCTTCGCGCGAATTTAACCTTGCACACTCCACGTGGCACACTCATGAAAAACTCCTAGCTCTTCACCAATAAATCCAGATAAAGTCAAAATACTTTCATGTTTAAACTAGTGCAAAATTCACTATACTAAATACTTATCCTAATGGTAATCCTATGACATGTGGAGTGGGTGGGAAGTAAGATTTCAAACATTTGAAATCAACCAAACGGGCTATCATTTGAATTTCGTGCCCGCCAAGAATAGTACTCAATTTCACAATGAGGTGATCTTGTGCTCTCACATAATCCAACGAAATTAACTGCCTCAACCATATCACTAAATAACTTAATTAATCGTAATATCCTATAAATATAACAAGCCAGCCTATGCATTCTTTATTTGGCGGCTGTGATTCCCCGCCGAGCAAATCCAGGTTATATCGCCGCTAGCTTTAAGGCTACCCGCCAAATTAAGCGGCACTTTAGCTTTCTCTTAGTTTGTAGACAAGTTAGCTGGAGATCCTTAGTTTAAATTGAATTAATAATAAACCTAAAAAGCCAGCAACAACTGGTAGGCGGGGTCCGTATTCGAATTTGTTTTTGTAGAATCCACGTGGCACTTTGTCGGGCCGTCCGATATTAATGAAGTTAAATAAAGAAAAGAACGTTGAACAGTAACCGTTGGAAAAGCAGGCAATCATTCAAGCTGTAAAGAATATATTAAAAAAATAAAATACGGAGAGCCAATAGGAAGAAGCCCACATGCGTGCCTGCCTGCAAATCCAGAGGCATGCCATGGATGTAGATGGATGCAACCCATCCCATGTGCTCTAACTAATAGACAGCTGGCACGCAGACATACATAACTCCATCAACGCCGGTTTCGACGGCCCTCGGCGTGCCACGTATGCATGTGCGTGAGGATAGGTGCGTGAATGGCGGTTTTCCGGTATTCGGAGAAGAAGGCAGTTTGATGGTTTATATTGCGCGAGGAGACTATGTTTCTGTGTGTGTCTATGTATTGTGAGGGTCTTCCTGCGCTCCGTCGCCGTGAGGATCTTCTTTTTGCTGCGGCTTTTCTTTCTTTCTTTTGTTTCTTGGCATCCGACATCGACATTTCTTGATATTTTCGGAAATGGCCTTCTCGACAGTGCCTGTTACGCTGCTGGTGCTCGTCGTCGGCTTTTTGTTGATTAATCTCTTCGCACCTTCAGCCAATGCGCAGGCTCCCGCCCCTGCTCCCACGTCCGACGGTAAGATCTCGGCTCTCCATTTTATTCCGACAATGTGGATCTTTAGCGGATTCGTAAAGGTATTTTGATTTAACAAAACCGGGGTTTTGCTTTTGCAGGTACCGCCATTGATCAAGGAATAGCCTATGTGCTTATGTTCTTGGCGCTGGCTTTGACCTATCTTATCCATCCCCTGGATGCATTCCCTTACAATCTTTTCTGAGCTGCCGGCGATCCGTTTCTTGACAGAAAAAAAAGAAAAGAAAATAGACGGAAAGGGCCTGGATTTGTATTATAGATGGAACCAGCATTGGATTTAGGTCGTGCCTGGCAGATCCGAGGGAGGATTGATTTTTGGCTGCTATTTGATTTTCCTTTTGCTATTTGTTTTAGGTATTTGAAAATCTTTCTGATTTTTGACCGCCGCTCTGTAATCTTTACAAAAATTTTGGCTCTGCGAATGCTATTCTCAGTCTTTCGGACGGCTTTTGCTGCGCTATTTTTTAACAAGGCTGCGGCGATTTTGCAGACCTGATAAATCTGGCGGTTATTCCTTCGTGTCTCTTTTTGTGCTAAATTTGGATCTGCTATGCTGAACTTCACATTTTTAATGTAATGCTTGTTTAATTGTTTATGAAAACGATTTGTGAGGGTTTATGCTTTGTATAAATTCAGTTAATCTATATTGATAATTTAATAATAAAGATATAATCTAAAAGTGTGGAACAGCATATTTAAATAAAAAATTCGAAAAATAATAACAAGTATACAAACATTCATGGTATGTACTATCGTTGTTGGGGCTTTGTTATTCTTCGGCATTAAATTTTACTTTTTATATACGTGGTGTCCACATGCAAACGTGACTTTCAGTTATTTAAATTGATTAAACTAACTGCTAAAAGTGGTGTGCACATGCACCACTTTCACTGTCAGAATTTTGTGTGATGTCAGAATAGTGTGGGGACTTTATTATATATATATATATTTAATAATAATCATTCTAAATGTTTAATAGGATTTTTTTTTCAAGATTAGGTTGAAATTGATAGAATAGCAATATACATTGAAATTCTTGGAATTGCAATATATATTATTGGAATTGCGTTTTATTTTTTCACACCCAAAGATAACAATTTTTTATATTAGAAATTTTGTGTGGGAAATATATATCAAAATGTTGAAAGTGACTTTTCTCAAATTCAAGAAGAAAGAAACTTTGATGAAAAGCATTACTTAGTGACTTATTTTATTTTTATTTTTTTAATATTTTTAAAAAAATTTAATAAAAAATGAAATTTGATTTTAATAATGTATATAATACCATTACAAGGTCAAAGAAGGATATAATATAAACAATTCTCATGACCAAAAAGATTTAAACAACATTCATATATATATGGGCTTCAAATTAATGGTGGCTTGGCTAAATGGGATTGAAATTATTAGTTAGATACTAGTTTTTCACTAGATATTTCATTAACATAATGAGTATTTCATTAACACTCTATCTAGATGTGGTTGACAACATAAGAACAATTACAATATAATATAATATAATATAATATAATAGATAATAATGATGAATGACTATTTGACATATTTCATTAACATAATAAGGAGTATTTCATTAAAACTTTATCACTTGAGAATATAATTGAGAACATAAGAACAATTGGAATATAATAGAGATAATAATGATGAATGACCAATTGAAAACATAAGAACAATTGGAATATAATAGAGATAATAATGATGAATGACAATTTCATAATCTTGGTGGATGTTATAGTGACATTTGAGGACATCTTTTTATTGAGAACAATTGGAATATGTTAGATAATAATGTTAAATGACAATTTGAATGAAGAATCATAACACCTTTTGGTACACAATTATTTGGAATCTAAGTTGTCATTCACTATTTGGAATCTAAGTTGTCTTGAAATGTAAAATTTCTAATGAATAATATAAAGGAAAATGTAACTATATGTATTTGTTTTTTGACACAATTATTTGGAATCTAATTTTTCATTCACTATTTGGAATCTAAGTTGTCTTGAAATGCAAAATTTCTAATGAATAATGTAAAGGAAAATGTAACTATAATTTTTTTTTTTTTGTGAGGAGCTCCACCATGTAAACCATGTAAAAGGTGGTGATGCAACTTAAACGATGTGGGCAAGAATCCACTAGGGGGATTAGGAAGCCATGAAGCAAGAATCCGCTAAAGATTGTATAGAGGTATAAAGGTATCCATGAGATGGACCTCCCAAGGTGAACCTTATTATGTATAAAGGTATATGTATCCATGGGAGGTGTATATGTATCCATGAGATGGACCTCCCATATGGAGGTGGACATTCCGTATAAAGGTCATGCTTTACTTGTTAAAAGCTTGAGATTAAGTCTCCTTAGAGATTGATCTTGATCACCTCTAAAGTGAATTATTTTAGCATATGATCATTTGGTCCGGAATAATATAATATGATCACAACATCCGATAATTCTTCTTAGTATAATGTAATGTGATGGATAATTAAAGTTAGCACATATTGACCTTGCAATAAGAGATAAATAATTAAAAGATAAAGCATAGAGATCAAGAGAATTCAAAATTGCCCATGCACACGTCGTCAGCTAATTAAAGAGAACTCGAATTGTTAAAGCTTCAGTTATCAGTTAAAGCATCAAGTTATCAGTTAAAGCATCAGTTAAAGATATGTCTCAGTTAACTAAAGAACTCACAGTGGTCACTTCAAGTAAATCAATCAACATGATTTCTGTTAACTAAGTGTTAAATAAAAGGGACTAGTTAACTAAAGTATTTACACTTTAGTTTAACTAAAAAAAGACACTTCAATTAAAGAGAAGAGCTAGTTAACTAAGTGTTATTGCATGACGACACTTATGTTAAACTAAAAGATGACACATGAGTTGAGACACTTGCATGTCAACACTTAAGTTAGCCACCTAACTAAGTGGGCAGGCTTTCAGTTAAGAGGCGAGTTCATCCTAAGTGACAACTCAATGAGATGAAGCACTACCTGAGAAGTGGGGTATCCAGTTTCAGTTTATCTTGAAGTTAGAAGTTAAAAATAGAAGAAAAGAATGTATAAATATGATATACAGGATTATTGAATCCAGTGTGAAGCGAATTCTCTTCTCCATTGAAGGCAAGGCATTTCTCTTTGTGAAAGGTATTGTTCGTGCTTATTATTGTTGTGCTGGGCACACATCTGATTGATCTCTCTTCTCTATTGCTTTTGTATCTTCATTAAGAAGTTTGGTGATCTCTTATCTTCCGAAAGCAATATGCTATGTTGTAAAAGAAAGCATTCTTTGCTATCCATTATATTATACTGGGAAGAATTGTTGGGGTTTTTGTTCTCATAATTTTGAGGATTTTCCCCAAGGTATATCTTGTGTTATGGTTGTATGAATTTCACGAAATTAATTATCTCATTGCTTCAAGTATCTGCATCTAAAAGAATTAAAGATCAAAGCTCAACCAAATTTCAACATTGTATCAAAACTCAGGGCGTAAAGGAGCTCAGTTTTGCATGCCAGCTAGAGCCTACATTGATCCTGAGAAGTTGAGCACAAGATTTGAAGACTATGGCATTAGTCTCTGTACGATTGAAAGATCGTCTTGAGGGCACCTCAAACTTCAACACTTGGAAGGCTAGGATTCTCAACATCCTAGAGTAACGTGACTTGGATGGCTATGTATCCATTGTGGTGGATGAGCCTACATCTAATGCAGGGCGCATCAACTTCAAGAAGAATCAAGCTAAGGCTAAACAAATCATCTATGATTCGGTAAAAGATAAATTGATGCCCGTGATCACACCGTTGAAGACCACGAAAGAATGTTATGATACACTGACTAATCTATATGAGAAGAAGGCCCTGAGTCAAAAGAGGGCATTGAAGAATAATATTCAGAACTTAAAGATGGAGACGGATGAGACAATGGCCTTCTTCTTCTCCAATATCTCTCAAGTAAGAGCTCAACTTGCTAGTATTGGAGTAGTGGTGAATGAAGATGATATTCTCCAAACTGCTATTGATGGTCTCCCATCCTCATGGGAGACATTCTTAGCTGTGGTAAATGGCCAAGAGGTACAACCTAACTTCAAAAGGTTGTGGCATGATTGCCTCCAAGAGGAGGGGCGTATCCAAAGCAAGTCAATGTGCATTAAAGAAGAAAATCTTGCCCTCACGACAAGAATAAAGAAAGGAAAGAAACCCTTCTTCCAAAAGAAGTTCTCTCATTCAAAGAAGGAGGAGTTCAACAAAGGCTTTGACAACTCAAAAATCTAGATGCTTCAATTGCAACAAAAAGGCCATTTCTCAAGAGATTGCAGGCAAAGCGGAAACAAAAGTTTCATGCTTCTACCGCCATAAAAGATGAAATCACTCAAAAGAAGGCATCCGAAGAAAAGGAGACAAGAAGGGAGTATTATCTTGTCGCATCCCTTTCGGGATCCGTCATCACAAATGAGGACACATGGTTGATTGACAGTGGTGCATCCAAACATATGACTGGTTACAAGAGTACCATCACCGATCTAAAAGAGAAAGAATTCACATGCATGGTAGAGTTGGGGGACAACTCAACTTATTCGATCCAAGGAGTTGGATCCACCTCATTCCAACTGAGCACCAGTGATATTCTACATGTGGAGGACATTCTATATGTTCCAAGCTTGAACTCTCAATTTCGGTTCTTGAAGACAAAGGCTTCTGAGTTATCTTCATGGATAACAAAGCACTTTTATGGCCGAAGAACAAAAGCCTAGAATCTGCTGCTGTGAATGGAGTTCGAGAGGGAGGACTCTACAAGGTACCTGGGAAGTACATTCAAGCTATGATTCACCACACTATCAGTCCATGCGAGCTTGGACACCTACACTACAAATCGCTACTAGGACTTCAAAAGATGGTAAAAAGTATTCCCATATTTGATTTTGAGCATGATAGTGTATGTCGGGGTTGTGCACTTGGGAAGAATGTTAAGAAAAAAATTTATAGCAGTTCTACTAGATCTAAAGGGATTTTAGATTTAATACATTCTGATGTATGTGGTCCCATGTCATCCCCCTCCTTGAGTGGCTTCTTATATTATGTAATGTTCATAGATTATTTTTCTAGGAAGTCATGGGATTTATTTCATGAAGGCTTAGAGTGAAACTCTTAGCAAATTTAAAGAGTTTAAATCCCTAGTTGTAAATCAAAAAGAAAATCACATTTGTGCATTAAGGTCTGATAATGGAGGTGAATTTGATTCACATGCATTTAATGAGTTATGTAGTGATGCAAGAATATATAGACAGTTATCAGTACCATACAACCCTCAACAAAATGGGGTTGTTGAAAGAAAAAATAGAACCATATGTGAGGCTGCAAAAGCCATGATGCATGATCAAGATATGTCTACCTCATTATGGGCAGAAGCCACCCATACAACTGTGTACATCCAGAATAGAAACCCACATGCCATTCTAGATGAGAAGACACCAGAAGAAGTGTTTACCGGTGAGAAGCTAGATATCTCACACTTGAGGATCTTTGGGAGCCCAATATACATTCATGTACCGAAAGAAAATAGAACAAAGATGGAGCCTTCTGGAAAGAAAGACACCTTTGTGGGTTATAGCGAATCATCCAAAGTATACCGAATATATGTATCTGGTGAGAGACACATTGAAGTCAGCCGAGATGTTACCTTCCATGAGGAAGCTGCTTTCAAAAGATTGAAAGAGATTCAATGTGATTCAGAGATGGAGGATCCCGATTCTGATTCTCCCCCTTAAGAGTTAGAGAGGGAGAAACCATAAGATGCCTCAGATTCGCTAGCTCCTGAAGAACCATTAGAACTGGTTGAGAGGTCACCTAATGAACCTCCCGCTAAAAGAAGATATGCTTGGTGTCAAGACATCTTACAAAATGCAGAGAAACATGGAGCACTAGCAGGCTCATCCAGAGAGCGCAAGCAACCTGATAGATATTCAGGGCATGTTGCACTGATGAGTCACATTAGTGATTCAGAACCATCCTCATATGAAGAATTTGCAAATAAATAAGTTTGGAAAGATGCAATGATAGAAGATTAAAACTCTATAATGAAGAATGATGTTTGGGAGGTTCTTCCCAAACCTGATGGGAAGTCCATTATGACTTCCAAATGGCTTTACAAGATAAAGCATGCTACAGATGGTAGCATTGAGAAGTATAAAGCTAGATTCGTTTCCATAGGTTTCTCTCATAAAGAGGGCGTCGATTATGATGAGACCTTTGCCCTTGTGGCAAGGTACACCACAATCCAAGCAATGATTGCACTTGCATCTTTTCTAGGATGGAAACTTCACCAGATGGATGTGAAGACATCCTTTCTCAATGGCGAGGTTGAGGAAGAGGTTTATATTCATTAGCCTGGAGGATTTTTGGTGCATGGGAAGGAGTCCCATGTTTGCAAGCTAAAGAAAGCTCTATATGGGCTTAAGCAAGCCCCTAGGGCTTGGTACTCCAGAATTGACAACTACCTTCAGAAACTGGGTTTCTGTAAGAGTGAAGCTGATCCAAATTTGTACTTCAAAGTAGTGAAGAACCAACCATTGATATTGGTTATGTATGTTGATTTGTTTCTCACTGAAGAGGAACATCTGATTGCTTGGTGCAAGAGGGATATCACCTCAGAGTTCGAGATGAAAGACTTTGGTCTAATGCACTACTTTCTAGGCCTTGAGATCTAGCAAAGAAAGGATGAAATTTTTCTATCTCAAGGGAAGTACAGTGTGGATATATTGCACAGGTTTGGCATGATAGATTGCAAATCTATGACTACACCGATGGTTTCCAATTTGAGGAAACTTCATGAGTCAGGCTCTGGATCAGATCCAATAGATCCCATTTTGTATAGACAACTTATAGGCTCGCTAATGTACTTGATACATTCGAGGCCTGATATATGTTATGCTATGAGCATTCTGAGTCAATCTACGTCTGATCCGAGACACAGACATTGGACAACTACTAAGCATGTGCTTAGGTACCTTCGAGGTACAATTTCATATGGAATCAGATATGCCTCCAGTGGAGGAGTCATGTTACTTGGTTATACATACTCGGACTGGGAAGGAAGCATTGTGGACCGTAAGAGCACATCCGGCTACTGTTATAGCCTAGGATCAGCTATGATATCTTGGTCCAACAAGAAGCAGGGCTCCGTATCCCAGAGCACTACCGAAGCAGAATACATAGCTGCTAGTGTTGCCTGCCGAGAAGTAGTGTGGCTCAGAAGCTACTTGTAGGGTTGTTCGGTGAAAATATTGAGCCTACCGTTATTAAGTGTGAGAATCAGAGTTGCATCAAGCTTTTCGAAAACCCAGTGTTTCATGACAAGTCGAAGCACATTAAAATGAAGTATCACTTCATCTGAGACATGGTCCAAAAAGGTACAGTGAAACTTCAGTGCATTGCTACCTATGAGCAGATTGAAGATGTGTTAACAAAGCCTCTGTCAGTGACGAAGTTCAGGTACTTCTAAGACAAGCTTGGTAGGGAAGAGAATGCCTCCCTCATCGAGAGGGAGTGTTAAATATACAACATCAGGAGACATTCTCCAAACCAATATTGTGTAGTCAATATTGATCCTCCCGTATAGAGGTGAGCACTTTGATTGCCTTCCGTGTAAAGATTATTCCTCCCGTATAGAGGTAATTGATCAAAGTAATGATGTTGTAAAGTCTTGTTGGATAAGGCTTCAAACTTGTGTATATCAAGTCATGATTATCATGTGAACCTTCTGTATAAAGGTATCTAGGAGATGGACCTCCCGTATAGAGGTGAACCTTTCGTATAAAGGTATCCATGAGATGGACCTCCCGTATAGAGGTGGACCTTCCATATAAAGGTCATGCTTTACTTGTTAAAAGCAGTTAATGTTGTGTGATATATTATTAACCACGATCACTAGATTGCTATTAAGTCTCCTTTAGAGATTGATCACCTCTAAAGTGAATTACTTTAGCATATGATCATTTGGTCCGGATTAATATAATATGATCACAACATCTGATAATTCTTCTTAGTATAATGTAATGTGATGGATAATTAAAGTTAGCACATATTGACCATGCAATAAGAGATAAAGAAATAAAATATAAAGCATAGAGATCAAGAGAATTCGAAATTTCCCATGCAGACACTTCAGCTAATTAAAGAGAACTCGAATTGTTAAAGCTTCATTTACAAAGCTTCAGTTATAAAGATTCAGTTAAGAATCAATGCTTTAGTTAAAGCATCAGTTAAAGATATGTCTCAGTTAACTAAAGAACTCATAGTGGTCACTTCAAGTAAAACAATCGACATGATTTCAATTAACTAAGTGTTAAACAAAAGGGACTAGTTAACTAAAGTATTTACACTTTAGTTAAACTAAAAGTCGTCACTTCGGTTAAAGAGAAGATCTAGTTAACTAAGTTTTATTGCATAATGACACTTATGTTAAACTAAAAGATGACACGTGAGTTGCGACACTTGCATGTCAACACTTAAGTTAGCCACCTAACTAAGTGGGAAGGCCTTTAGTTAAGAGGCGAGTTCATCCTAAGTGACAACTCAGTGAGATGAAGCACTACATGAGAAGTGGGGCGCACCACTCCATGCAATATTAATACATCCAGTTTGAGGGCAAGTTTATCCTGAAGTTAGAAGTTAAAAATAGAAGAGAAGAATGTATAAATATGATATACATGATTGTTGAATTCAGTGCGAAGCAAATTCTCTTCTCAATTGAAGGCAAGGCGTTTCTCTTTGTGCAGGGAATTGTTCATGCTTATTATTGTTGTGTTGGGCACACATCCGATTGATATCTCTCCTCTATTGCTTCCGTATCTTCACCAAGAATTTTTTGGTGATCTCTTATCTTCCGAAAGCAATCTGTTATGTTGTAAAAGAAAGCATTCTCTAATATCCATTATATCATACTGAGAAGAATTGTTGGGGTTTTTGTTCTCATAATTTTGAGGATTTTCCCCAAGGTATATCTTGTGTTATGGTTGTATGAATTTCATGGATTGAATTGTCTCATTGCTTCAAGTCTCTGCATCTAAAAGAATTAAATATCAAAACTCAACCAAATTTCAGCAGTTTTTGGGACACATAGATACTTGATCCGCATATGCCTTTTTTTGTATATCATTAGTTGATGTTTAAAGTTTTTACTTTCAGAACTCATACATAGCCTTAAATGGTTGCTAGAAAGATCTTTGAATCTCTATAAAAAAATGGTTTGTTTCAAATATAATAGACAAAAAGAAAGAACACAAGAGAACAATAGTCACATGATAGATAATAATGATGAATGGCAATTTAAATGATGGATCGTAAACTTGGTGGATGTTATAGTGACATTTGAGGACATCCTCCTATTGTGAACAATTGGAATACGGTAGATAATAATGGTGGATGACAATTTGAATGATGAATCATAATCTTAGTGGAAGTTATAACAACGCTTATAGTGACACATATTAATCACCCCATGGGTTGTATGGCCTACTACAATGTACTTTTATTTTTATTAATGAAAAAGTTTGATGACTTTGTCCTTTAGAAAACAAGTTGTCATTATTGTGTTGAGAAGGCTATAACATAGTGGTGAGAGGGATGTGTGTTGTAGTTTAGTGGAGAAAGGTTTGCATATTTGATCTCGCTCGGCGTTTTGTAGAATCAAAGTTAGATGGGTCTATACTGGTTGATCTACAAAGTAATTATTATTGATCATTTGGAGAAAAAAAAGTTGTCATTATTAACCTACAAAGTAAGTACTTATCAATGACAATCCTTTTCACTATTTGGGTGTTTTATGGGTTGAATATTTCTTCATTAATGATGTGGAGTGGTTTGCAAAAACAAATACAAAATTTGTTGGATTTTTGGCATTTATTATTTTCTTTTTGGTTTTTTTCTTCTCATTTTTTATGGTCGAATTTGGGGACTAGGAATTAATGATATTAAATTGCAAGGCATTGTTTTGGCAAATCAAATGATTGTTTTCTTTGTTTTTTTTATAGTAGATATTGGATTTCTAATGCAAAACATGTAAATAAGATGAGAGGTTTTCCTCTTTGTCATGTCTTGGTTTTTCTTCTATGGCACTACTTAGATACTTTCCCAAAATGTTTGAAAAAGGAGATTTTCTATTAGAAAGATTTTTGAAACGATGAGACTAGTGGAAGAATTGGGATAATCTTTCATGTGATTTTAGGATTGATTATGGAGATATTGTAAATTTATATCAATGTCTTTGGATCTCATTTCAGAGTCCATTTCTCTTTCTCCCAAAATGTTTGAAAAGGGAGATTTTCTATTAGAAAGATGGATGGGACTAATGGAAGAATTAGGATAATCTTTCACGGGATTTTAAGATTGATTATGAAGATATAATAAACTTCTATCAATGTCTTTGGATGCTATTTCATATCCATTTTTTCTTTCTAAAAATAGACTGTGGTCATAAAATTACACTTGATATTTTGTTGGAATAAGTATAGGCACATCTGAAGTAAGATCTATTAAAAAGCAATGCTCTTTAATGATGAATATTTTCATTACCTCAAAAGCCTTTCTAAAATGTACATATATGTACTCTTAATTGTCTATTTTGGTTAATATAATTTGTATTTGAAAAATTATTTATTTTTGAAATTGTATTTCATAAAATTATTATTTTTATTTATTTCAAAAATAGTTAGTCTATTATTTGTTAAGCCATTTGACTTTGTGTAATAATCATGTTACCACCATGGATCAAATTTGAATGGCAGGGTTCTATTTCACTTGGAAGAGCTATGATATATTAAACCCTTCAATGTTAACATGTAAAAATAATTCATTCTTTTCATTTGAAAATGTAATAGTACATCGAAATTTCAATATATATTAAAAGCAAATTGCAACGTAATGGAATTCCATCATAAAATGACTAACATACTGTGTGCCATGCCAGTTTAGATTTATTAGAGATTGAACTTGACAGGTACCCTGGCTCATTTTTCATTTGTTGTTGTTACTGAAGATGACATATCCGTTCATGGTTTATTCTCATTTCTAACCCCATGTTAAGATGAATATGTACAACTTAAGATATTTATCCTGCAAGTCTCTATTTTGATGTCACTTAGGTGTGTGGAGTAAAATGTGGTCTACACTTCATGTTTAAAAGACAAATTCATGATTTCTAACTTTTTGGTATAGTCGTGATGCAAATAAAAGTGTGGCCATCTAAGCAGTTTTTCTTCACTAAGACTACTCCTCCCGAAACTATGTGTTTGAAAAGTAAAAAAGTAGAAAAATGTTTAGTTTTTCTCGAGCAATAACAAATTTCAAAAGGTATTTAAGTTAACATTTTAAGGAAAAATACATATTTTTAAGTTTTAAATCCATTGTAATTGTACAATTAAATAATAAAAAAATTAGTAACCTCACTATTCTCAATGTGCCACTTGTTTTCTTGTTTTCTTGTTTATTGAAAATGACTCTTTTAAACATGGTCTTCATTACGAATTATTTTTAAGTTTTAAATACCTAAAAAATCAGTAACCTCATTATACTCAATGTGCCACTAGTTTTCTTGTTTATTCAAAGGATTGTTTTAAACATTGTCTTCATTTTGAATTCTACACTATCGATGTTTATAATCCTTATATTATATAATTAACAAACAATGTTCAATGTTGAACAGACAACTTTGATATTTGTACAAAATCGAATATATAATATATTATTCAGTATCTACAATTTCTTTAGAATAATTTGTTCAAAATTAAAATCAGTTATAGTAGGACATTTGTCTCTAAAATTTATCTTAAAGACTGAACAAAAAATCACTTGTATATGTAACAAGTCCCACCTCTTGAGATGAACTGCTTGTGCTTAAGAACTTCATCGTCAACCAAAGGGAAGCTAAATGTGACACATAAAAGAGATTTATGCTCACATCCAACATACATGGAGTGGCAAAAGAAGAAATAGCTCCTCCCAAGGAGTAATCGGTGAACAACACAGTCTTCCCCTTTTCATATTCTAGGTCAACCTGCAACAACAATCAAAATTACAAAATGATAAATTCCAAACTGCAAGAATATTTTAAAAGCATGAGTAAGGAGACATGCATGGGCCTCAATAAAAAAGACATACAATTATCATGAAAAAAGGTTCATAGTACACCTGAATAAATAAGTAAATTTGATGTTTCAATAATAGTAAGATAGGCATAGACATGCACTTACACAATTATAGTAATATTATATGAGTATCATTCTATATAAAAAAGTTATAATAACATTATACGAATACCATTCTATTTTTTTAAATAGAAACATTCTTTATTTTTATTTTTTTTAAATAGAAACATTCTACTTTTTATTGCAATCATGTAGATAAAAAATCTTATAAAAAAAATGAAAAGTATTATATATTATAGTAAATTTCTTTATCCTTTAAATATAAAAAATAATCTATCTTTGTTTTGAATTTGACAAATAATTTTTTAATTTAAATTTCATTTGGATGGTAAAAAAAAAACGACTTCAATTTTTATTATCTCTAGTTATCACTTAGGATATGTAGCATGTGCATGCACATGCTTTTTATTAATAACTATTTTTTTTTTTTTGTCTTGGCATGTTATTTTATTTCCGAACATTTCGCTTTTTGCCTCTTATCTTTTTGAGTTATAAAGACATGCATGTGAACACACATGCTTTTCAATATTTGTTTGAATGACACTATACGGTTTAGGTGTACCAAAAGTCATTTATCTTCCATGTGCATTTTTCCGTGGGTAGGTAACATGCATAAAAGTAAGGAGGGACAATTTTTGTCCTAACTTTGGTAATGAGTATTTTTATAAATATGTCATGTTACCAACTTCAATGTCTAGTTGGTATTTTTCTATTAGCACTTTACCCTTTCTAATTGTATTTTGTATTTTTCTATTAGCACTTTACCCTTTTTAATTGAATTTTTTTACTGATGGTATATAAAATGTGAAGGTTGCATTCTTTTTCTATGGCATCTCAATTCTATATATAGAAGGCTTAGTGGTTTGGATGCATGGAGGTTATTTATCAAGCTTTTTCTTTTTAGTTGCAATATGTTCCTTCAACTATCAAGAATTCTTATTAGCACATCTAACCCAACCCTTCCCTCTTTATGTTTTATGGTTGTTGGTACTTTTAACTCTTTCCTCTTACTTGATGTTTGATGTTTCTATGGTGGAGGCAAACAATTTGCCATTTAATTATATTGTATTATATGAAGTGTTTTATTTTTAACTTGCTTGGTTTTTTTTTAAGAAACTTTATTTTGAGCTTTAGAGATGCATATATATTATCATTTTAGTATTTATTCATATTTACAAGAAAATTACATATGATAGGGTATTAAGTTTTCTATAAATAAATATGTATTGTTTTTTATGTTTTTAAGTAGACTTAATGTTTTGTTTAGAAGTCTATCTAGCAAACTTATGATGTACTAGAAATAAAAATTGAGATTTTTTTGTTACTAATTTTAATCATTTTCTTAAAGAGGCTATAAATAGAGGAGACGCAATTGCACTATAAATTATAGGATTTAGAAGTCAGTCCTTCAAGTCTGAGTCCATCACAATAGGAGTGCCTAAGGTGCCTCTTGCTTCTCAGGTTTGGTTTGTTGCCTTTGGTTCTCGTACATCAAATTCCCTAGCTTTGTGTGCTTCCATGACTATCTACATTAGTCCTCAATTTTTTCCAACTCAATTCCCCATATAGAATTCATCAAGCCATCGTACTTGGAGTCCAATTGGTATGGAATTTGAAGAACTATATCCTCTTGACACCATCTACTTGGTTTGTGTACTGTACTACGGAGGATATGAGGAGGCAGGTGCCGAGGGGATCCTTCTATATCCTAGAGAAAATATAGTTTTAACCTTTGCGTGTGGCTTAGGAAAAGCTACCAACAATCAAGCGGAGTAGTATGCTTTGTATCTGGGTCTTGACCAAGTTGTCTCTCTTGGAATCCAATCAATCAATATAATAAGCAACTCCCTACTAATCATCTCTCAAGCCAGACAAAGAAAGGATCTCATGGATAAAATCGTTGGAAGGCTTCAAAAGTGCATCAGCAAGCTTCTCCTTCGAGTCCCAAGAGCTCAACTATGACGAGAGAACAATAAACATGCATATAAGCATGCAAATGAAGCTGCTCTTCTACCACGAGAGGGAATTAAAAAATGGGGGCCAATTATCATTATGTTGGCTCCCCTTAGGTTCTAAATGATGTTTACATAGGACATTCAAACTATAATGCATCTCTTACATTTAACGACAACAGTCGTCAGTTCAAAGTTCAAAGTTCAAAGTTCATTTGCCACCTTACATGGAGGGCTCTGCGGGAATCACACCCACAAGGATACTTCTAGACCCCTTGCATTATACCCAAGTTTTGTTATGGAAGATGGGATTAAGTGCTATTCGTATTGGTGGAAACCTGACTTTGCTTGCGACATGGGGATGTTGAGTTTGGTTACAATAGAAGAGGAAGATGCCATTCCCTTCGTCCTGAGGGAGTCTCTCTTTGTTGTCTGTTTGGGTGGGTGTGTGAAGGACATTGCCACTATTTGTTTGCATTTTGAGCCATCTGTTTAATGTTTATTGTTTTTATGTCAGCCCCATGCACTTTCCCCAACATATGGGGCAGGGCGAGTGGAGAATGATCAGTTCGAAATTGGTGTTTGAAGGACTTGTAGAGTGGAGAGTATTTCTTTCTGTACGGAGTTGGGCTTCGACTTTGTGGTGAATTGGAAGCTGCAATATTTTCTCCCTTTGTATATCCTACTTGGGAAGGCTAAGAGCTCGGGCTTGTTGGCATCCCTATTATGTACTACGAGGGACCCAAGTTTTTTGTTGATTTTCACTCTTCACCTTTTGCAATGAAGGCTGAGACAAACTTAGCGGACAAATTACAGGAGATTTCTGAAGAAATACTGGATACCATAGCTGATATTAGGGATATCAAATCCAACCACTAATGGATGAACTCACAACTGAAGGGGATTTTGGAAGCAATTACACATAATACTACTCATACAAATGGTTTGGGTTAGCATTTGGATGAAATGGAAGGAAATATGAGAGTTAGTGAAGCACAATTGTTAGGCTTAGATCATCATCGCAATGGCGTTGAAGGTAATATCAGGGCTTGTGAAGCACAATTGTATACATTTAAGGCTACCTTGGATTGTCATGAAAATTTTCCAGTGGCTAAATACTCCAAGCTAATTGATCTTGTTGGAAGCGGGGATATTGAAGACAACTTTGTTCAACAACCTTTACATGCAACTGTCAACATTTCCGACTCAAAGGAGCACACAAGAGACAATGATGAAGCCTAGGTTATGGACATTGGTCATTGCACCACTTAGCTCTTTTCATTTTTAGTTATCTATGCACTTTTTTTTCTAGTTAATACCTAGCCAATATGTTAAAATCTATAGTAGTGCAGTAATAGTCCTCTGTTAGCAATTTTTCAGAATTTGGTAAAATGTATATGGATTGACTGTTGTATGAGAAATACTACAACCAATTTTGGATTAATGTAAATTTTGCTGCTAGTTTTTATTAGTCTTTTATAAATGACAATTTAACCATTCTCGTTAAAAAATTTACTTAGGGAGGATAATTCAAGACCTAGGGAGGTACCCAAGGGGATAATGAATGTAACATGGCAATAATCATGTAACATGCCCATTATGTAGTTAGAGGAAACAATATAATTATAAGGGGTAGTTGGCATAAC
Source organism: Larix kaempferi (assembly GCA_027924585.1). NCBI lineage: Eukaryota > Viridiplantae > Streptophyta > Pinopsida > Pinales > Pinaceae > Larix > Larix kaempferi. The sequence goes on from BSBM01000372.1 coordinate 29,814,769, forward strand.
CTCCTAGGAATATTATTGAGAAAGTATATATACCCCTGAGAATCATTGTCCTCAAATATATTGAGGATTGTATTGTTACAAGCATGGTTTGTGGAGTGATTCTTTCCATAAGGAGCATTTGTTGTTGTTACCCTACCTTAATAGTTTTCTTTGTATTATTGCAATGTGTTGTTTATTGTATGGATGCATTTTATTATTTTTGAAGTTAGAGGGTTTATATTTTATCTTTTGTCTACCAAGGTTAACTATAAGCGGTATTATAGTTCTTTATGTATTTTTCTATGTTGAGACCATTAGAGTTTCCTATAAAATATGACGTGCTTGGAAAATAAACTCATCATCCTATCAAAGTTAAGTCACTACCACCATATTACAACCACATATCTTGAATTCATGAATAACCAAGCTCTCTAAGTCTTTGGGTTAAGTGCCTTCATCCATTTTATGTATTCTTCCATACTAGGATGATTAGAGTTTCCTATAAAATACATTGTGTTTAGAAAAGAAACCAACATATGAAACTAGAGCTTTGATAAAATATCTATTTTTTAATGTAGCTCAAATTGTGTGGTTATGGTTTTGAGGCCACAAATTTGAAATAACGATAACCTTCCAATATTAATTGTAATTTATATTTGACCACAATTATAAAATGCCACAACCACTCTACATCTACTCATACTGGTCCAACGAAAATATGAACACTTTGTCGAAAGATATTTTCTTTGCAATCCACAGGAACATCACTTGAAAACACTACAATAATTTATTTTAAATCAATGAATTTTCACTTTTGGACTCTATTTGGAATGATTTTTTTTGTAAATTGTGCCTTTTTTTCAAGAGGAAATCATATAATTGGTTTCTTCATATTTTACACAAAAAATTTCAAATATGGATCTAAATGTCACCACTTCCTTTTTCCCTTGAAAAACTACAAAAAGAAAAAAAACCTTCAACTTCTTTCCCAAGAAAGAGGAGCTCTAATACTACTTGTAGTAACCCTTGGTAGATAAAATATAAAAGACAAACCCTTAACTTGGGAAGAACCAAAATGCAACCACAAAAGAATAGATAGAATAATGTAGAAAGAACCCTTATGATAAGATATTGCCATAAAAAACTCCTTATGGATGGAGTCACTCCACAAGCAATGTTTGATATAACACAATCCTTAACATGTCTCAGTATAGTGATATTCATGCATATTTATACTTTTACATGAGTATTCCTAGGGATCTATGCCAATTGCCCCTCATTATATTATTTCCTCTAAGTACATTCAACGTCTATTCTAGGATTATGTCTACATTACATTCATTATACCCTTGGATACCTCCATAGGTATCCCATATTATCCTCCCTATGCACATTACATTCCGCCCCCCTTTACATATTTCATCCTCAAAATATGAGTGGAAGCCATATAGTAGGATTTGTTTAGCAATGTAGTCAAATGGTACCAATCATGAGCATCCATCCATTCTATTGAAATATGGAGATGGGGTCTGATGGTTTATTTTCCATGTCAATCTTTATTTTGTTTGCTCCTCTAGTTCCATGTGGCGGTTTTGCTATTCTAATATATCCACACATTGTATTTAGTCCTCTATGTGCCTCCATACTAGGTATCATTCTAGTTCCATGCTAGTCCATAGTAAGTAACTTTTTTGATGCTCCCATCCTTGCCTTGATGTCTGTGGCCTCTCATGATGTTGTGAGTGGCAATATGTAGAAAACTTAGCTATTGGTTATTCTTTATTTGAATTCTCAACTTGTGGTTCCTTTGAGGAATGCAAATCTATATATTCTTCTTCATTTTTATGCCATTCATAGGGATTTCTATCGGGTGCTTCTATAGTCGACTCGTGTTCTTATTTAACGTCATACTCTTCATCTAATGTGTATGTAGGTATTGCAATGAGTTTCCAGACAATCACTACTTCCTATGCCACCTTGGTCCCTTCTTGTATGGTAAAAGAAATATTTGGTATTGTAATTTTCTTTTTCTTGTACCAAAGTTTCATAAATGTCTTTTTCACATTCTATTAGTTGTACCAATTGAGTCAATCAAATGATATCCAAGAATAATATGCATATCATGCATATCTATATTGTGAAAATTGGAATGCAAAATAGATTTATCCATAGTAATTTTCCAATCTTAAAAAAATTAAACATTCTCACCCTCAACTTGTTGAATATGCTTTGTGGGGACTTGCAATATTTTAATCAAACCAACATTGATGAAATTATGCGTGACAACTAGGGTTTATATAAATAATGACCTTTTCCTATTGAAGACATTCATGAACTTGTAGTAGGGAGTTTTGAAATGAAAATAAATCCTTAGTGCTTTCTTTATCCTTATTCATAGCGTAAGACTATCTATATTCTAAAAGTACTTGTTCATATGATTCATTTGAAAGTGTCATTATCCTATCACAATTAAGTGACTACCACCATCTGAAAACATCATCACTTAAATTCATGAATAGCCAAGCTCTTCAAGTATTTGGGTTAAGTAATAAGTTTGTCCATTTATGTTTTCTTCCATATTATGACCATGCAAGTTTCCTACATAATACATTGTGCTTGCTACCAGCTGACCACATTACTTAGCATATCATATTATATGGATTTTACCCATGTTTTGAAGATAAAACATGTTTAGGCGGGTTCAATTATATATCTTGAATTTTGGCCTTACGGTTGCTGCTGGTTGAAACCCTAGCCCTATTGTTGCTCACCTCCCACGCGCGTCCTTCCTGGGCTTCTTGCTCGCAGCCCCTCGAGGCTCAGGATGGATCCCCCACCGGATCCCAACCTGGCTTCCTGTCAGCTTCTCGATGAGGCCTTTCGGGCCCTTGTTGCTGCATCCCCTCCTCCCTCGGCCCCTGCCTCCGGCAACGGGTTTGTCAAGCTTTCTGAGGCCCCAAAAATATAGATCATGTCGGTTGCTTCTAGGATGAAAACCATTGCTTTGAGAAAAAGAGGGTTAATCGATCATTTCACTGGTATTTGGTCATCGCCAAAGACCATGGACACCTGGATAAAAAAAAATTGGATGCTCTTGATTAAGGGAGGGATTCAACATTGTTTCTACGGCAAGGGCTTCTTCACATTCCTCTTCGAAGCAAAGGAAGATCGAGATCTCATTTTTAGAAGCGGGTCGTACTTTATGGGCCCTCGGGGTCTTTACCTCAACCGCTAGATCCTTTCCTTTGATCCTAAGAAAGATGTGCCATCAGTTGTTCCCGTTTGGGTCCATTTGCCTCATCTACCTTTGCATTGTTGGAATGATGAAACTCTCCAGGCAATAGGAAATTCATTTGGGAAGTTTATTGATAAAGCGGAAGCGAAAGGGTCTCTTTTCTCCCGTGCTCGAATCTGCGTAGAGGTGGACCTGGAGAAGGGTCTCCCGGAGGTTGTCAGACTTTGTATGGATGGATGGGAGTATGCTCATAAGGTGGACAATGTACAGCTGCCCTTTAAATGTAAAAACTTCCATGAGTATGGACACTTTGCTAAAAACTGCCCAAAAAATGCCAAGGAATCCCAGGAGAAAATGAAAGAAGATGAATGGCACCAGGTTAAGAAAGGAAAAAGAACTGTTGCTCAGAACCAGGACCCAAAAAGGAGTCAGCCAGCAAAAGGAAAAGAAACCGTCCTGACTGAAACAATCGTTCCTGCTAGCAACCAATTCGATGCACTAAATGTGGAGCAAGGTGAGATTGCAAAACCTGAGGCTCCTGTCTCGAACTCCGTACTCAACGTGGTCTAAAAAAACAGCATCATAACTCCTTCTCTTGACTCAGATAAAGAAACCCATGCACGGGACGACTCCCCTCCTCCTGGAAGCTCCTGGGTGGATATGGTCAAACAAGGAAAAGTTGTCCCATTTTTTGTCACACCCAAATCTTCATCAAGAGGATCTCAAGAATACTTCGAACCAGGGCCAACACAAAATACCAGAGGCAGAAAATATTTGCGCTATCATTGTGAGCAAGAAGCAGAAAGAGAACTCGAGTTAGGAAGGCAAAGAAGCATAGAAGAAGCGAAGCTGCTCTAGAATACCAAAGGAAAACCAGATGGTGGGACCCGAGCAGGTCAGCAATCGGGGAAGAAGTAATGAAACTCGTCTCTTGGAACTATAGGGGTCTTGGCGGACCCAAAAAAATAAAGGCTTTGAAGGAAATGGTGCACTCTGAAAAACCATAAATCCTATTGATTCAAGAGATGAAGATGAGCGATGTGGAGATCCTGGCTCTCAAATGTCTCTTTTGGAAAGACTGCCATGGAAATGCAATCAGCTCCAGAGGTGCTTCTGGAGGAATCACATCCCTTTTCTTAAGTAAGTACTCACTCAAACTCGTGAAAGAATGCCAACATTGGGCTCTAAATGAGCTCACCAGCAAGGAATACAATTTCAGTTTTTATGTCTGCAATGTATACGGACCCACACATTATAAGGATAAGCAGGCATTCTGGAGCAACCTCTCCGCTCTTAAAGAAATTATCTTTGCCGGGGATTTTAACACCACAAAATCTCAGTCTGAAAAACGTGGAGAGTCTAGAGTTAGGGACCCTTTTGGGGAGAACTTGGAGGATTTGACTTATGTGCTTGATCTTCTAGACCCCCCTCTTAAAAATGGCAATTTTACCTGGAGCAATCGTTGCATGGGTGTTGGACACATTGCTGCCAGGCTATACCGCTTCCTTTTAAGCTCTCCTTTTCCCCTAAAAAACCTTATTCTAGCCTCCTTTTTTATCCCCTCTGTTGTGTCTGACCACAAACCAATCTCCCTTACTCTTTCCATCCCTGCTAACCTTGGTCCCATTCCCTTCCGGTTCAATCCCTCTTGGCTCCAAGAAGAGAAAGCCTTGTATTTAATCTCCTCGGCTTGGAACCTTCCGTGCTTCAGTTCCTCGAGTTATGTTTGGGAAAGCAAACTTAGGAATGTCCGCTACGCTCTAAAGAATTGGGCCAAACTGGAATATAAAAACCCAGGACACTCCAAAAGACAGTTGCGATCAAACCTCGTAGCTCTCCAGTCGAACATGGAATGGGTAGACATCACCCCTGCTTTAATTTCTCAAGAACAGGATCTCAATAATAAAATCCTGAATGCAACCAGAAAAGAAGAAGAGGTCTGGAGAATCAAGTCAAGACAGCTTTGGTTGAAATGGGGGGACAGCAGCACCAGTTATTTCCACAAGCAAACTAAAGCTAGATTGAGTCACAACATGATCAGAGAACTCAGGGACAAAAACGGGACAAGAATCCTCGATCAGGAGGATATAAAAACTCATATTTTTCAGCACTTTCAGGAGCTCTATTTGGATAGAAATGAGATGGACCCCTTGGCCCAGGCGGATCTATTAAATGACATTCCCTCTCTAATATCTGAAGGAGACAACTGGGAGCTCTCAAATCCCATAATGGAAATTGAAATCAAAGATGCCATCTGGTCCCTAAATGCCGATAAATCCCCAGGCCCAGACGAGTTCACCATCAATTTTTATAGAGTTGCCTGGGACGTAATCAAAGATGATCTTAGAAAAATGTTGAATTAGACCCAGAACAAGGATAAAGTTAGAGGAGCCACAAACTCCTCCTTTCTAGCTCTAATTCCCAAGGATAAGAATCCCCTCTCCATTGATCGCTTCAGGCCTATATCGCTCTGCAATACCTCGTATAAAATTCTTGCAAAAATCCTAGCCTCCAGAATGAAGAAAGTGATGGGCCGCCTAATCTCTGAGACTCAAGGTCGTTTTATCGCCGGAAGACAAATCCTGGACAACATCATCATTGTCCAGGAAGCCATTCACTCCAGCATGGAGCGCAAGCAGCAAGGTATGGCAATTAAACTTGACATGGAAAATGCATTTGATAGGGTTAACCACTTTTTCCTGTTTGAAATTATGTCAAAGTTTGGGTTTTCTCAAAGGTTTATCAGGTGGATCAAGGCCTGCATCAGTAGACCTTGGATCGCCCCTTTAGTCAATGGCAGGCCAACCAGTTTTTTCCAAGCTTCGTGTGGCATTCGTCCGGGCTACCCGCTCTCCTCATTCCTCTATATTCTAGTTGCAGATTCCCTGAGCAGAAGACTTCAAAGGCTTCAGAATTCGGGAGAGCTTAAAGGCCTCAAAATTGCCAAAGGAGTGCGAGCAACAAATAATGCTCAGTTTGTTGATGATACCATCTTCCTAGGAGGAGCTTCCACTGTCATTGCTGAACACTTCAAAGGAGTCCTTACAACCTTCCTTAATGCCTCGGATGGTAAATTTAGTGAGCTCAAGTCTAAAGTGTATGGTTGGAATTTCCCACCAGCCACCATGGCAAGGATTTCAAGAATTTTTGGCTTTGAAGGTATCACAAATTGGAACTCTTTCATCTACCTCGGAATCCCTATCTTCCAAGGGAGAAAAAGAAATGAAGACTGGCAGGGGCTAATCGACAAAATAAAAAAGAAAATTTATGCCTGGGGCTTCAGATGGCTTAACCCTGCGGGAAAGCTCACCTTGATCTTGTCTATCCTGTCTGCCTACCCAATATATGTTTGCTCTATCTCCCTTGCTCCAAAGTGCATCATTCAAGAAATAAATAAAGAAATTCAGAACTTCCTCTGGCAAGGAGGTAAAGCAAGCAATACCAAGAAGTTCCACCTCATAAATTGGAGCACAGTCTGTAACTTGAAGTCTTGCGGTGGGGCGGGGCTGAAAGACCCTAACATCATGAATCTGGCCCTTGGGGCTAAAATACTGTGGTGAATTGTTACTGATAAGGATGCATGGTGGAAGAAATATTTACAGAAAAAATATATGAGTGGGACTAGAAAGAGATGCATTGATAACATCAACCCTAAGAAGAAAGGAACCCCTATTTTGGACTTGTGCAAGAAGACTGCCTCCATTATCAAAGGAAAATACACTGATCATTGGAAATGGAAAAAACATTAAGATCTGGTACGATCAACTGGGTAGGTCCTCTCCTGCCAACTTTCGTAAGGAGTTAAGCAATATCCAAGCCTGGATGGAAAGCAAAAATATTCACTCCTTGTTTGATATCTCCACCTGGTCCAACAATGGTCGTTGGGCCGGTTGGAAGGATTTAGATACTTCTTCAAACCTGCTGTCAGACTACAAAGTTCTCCTCTCTCTTCTTAAGGAGCATTGCCCCATTAGCTTATCGCTCAATGATAAACGGGGCTAGGGGAAATCGGGATCTTACTCAGTGAAGGAGGGTTATCTTCATGTGCTCTCCAGCAAGGTAGGAGGCATAAGAGATTCTAAATGGACCAAGGTTTGGTGTAAGGATGGAATGCCTAAAGTGAATGTCATTTTTTGGATTCTCGCCCAGAGGAAAACACTAACAATCGATAATTTGAGAAAGAGAGGAATTGAGGGACCTCTGCGATGTGTTATATGTAAAGCCGTTGAAGAATCGCTAGAGCACCTTTTTCTTTAATGCAGGTTTACCCTTGAGGTTTGGAACTACTCCATTAAATCTCTAAACATCAATCTAGTAATGCCAACCAATTGGAATGATTTATTCAAATGCTGGAAGGACTATTATCAGGCCTCTTTTTACAAAAAACCAGACTTCGCTAGAGCTTGGGAAGCCCTTCCTAGGTTCATTAGCTGGAAGGTTTAGAATGCAAGAAACAAAGAGATCTTTGAAGGCACGGTCTATAATCCTCGCCAGGTATTCTCTGCCGCAAAAGCTCTCTAGATTGACGCCCTTTCTTCGCGAGGTATGGCCAATATCCACAAAGAGCCTCTGACTGTGGATGAAAGGATTTGGTTGGCAGACTTCCTCCTCCCTCCCTCCTTCGGGAGAACCCCCCCTAAGAAACTGAAGTCCCTGCCCTGGAAGCTGAGGATGAACTCGGAGGATTTTCAGTAGTGAAAGTCCTAATTGGGATGCAGCACGTTATTCTTTGATGGTGCCTCGAAAGGAAATCCTAGGTTGGCAGGCGCGGGGGGAGTGATTTTTTACTCCAAGGGGAATAAGCAGAATGAGTTTTCCTGGGGTATTGGATGAAAGACCAACAATGGTGTTGAATGGATTGGTCTCATTAAAGGGATTGATATTGCCATAACTCTGGGCATAAAGAAGTTGATGGTCTTAGGAGACTCTTTAATAATCATCAAAGAAGCTAGAAGTATTGTGGGAAAAAGAAAAATCCCATCCTAAAAAATGCACCACCTCTTGCTTTGCATCAACAAGGAATTTCACCCGCTCAACTTCCTTCATATTTTGCAAAGTCTCAATGGTCAAGCCGACGAAATGGCAAATATAGGATTCGGGCTCTCCTATGGCTCTATAAGCTATAATAATGAGACCTTGGAAAACTCTTGGGTTCCCTAGGCCAAGGCATGACCTTTGCAACTGGTTCATGTCCCCCACTTATTGGATTTATCACTATAGAGATCATAGTTTTTGTATGCATAATCCTTCAAATACCCGGGAAGCTCCCCTTGGAAATTTGGTGGCACCCTTTCTCCTCGATTCTCCCATTCACATGCAGGAATTTATGGCCACCTTACTGCTTGCCAGTTGGCTGGCGTGTGGGTAGGATGGCGTGGGATATCTTCGTGGTCAGACGCCTTTTCGCCTTCATTCTTCAGCTGGTTCTCGAACTCTGTCTGTGCTCCTATTTTGTCTCTATACTCTCAGAAAAATGGATCGTCATGGTGTTGTTTGTCCTCAAGGTGGTGGCGAGTTCTGTCGTGGTATTGGGTGCCCTCATGGCGGGGGTGAAGTTATTACGAAGTGTGAGAGGTGTGGTATGATGGGGAGAGGTCTCAAAGGAGGTTGTAGCTGGGGTTTGCAGCCGGATGACTCGCGAGGGGACTCTGTGGAGATGGAAAACCCTGGGATCGGTCATTGCAAGCCTGGAAGATGCAGACAAGTTAGGGTTGGGAATACCCACTGCCAGGAAGGAAATTGTAGCAGCCCTGACTCTGATGAGGAAATTCTTGACCGTCTGCAGGAATTGGAAATGCAGGTCAGAATGATCCGTAGCGAGAATTTGGAGTGCAAAAATGTCCTTCTTCGTCTCTACAATCTGGTGTCCACTAATCATTCTGAGGTCAGAGCTCAGAATTCCAAACTGGCGGAGAAAATCAAACATCTGTAGGATTCCCTAGGTTTATTTTTCTCTCGCAAGGCTCAAAAAAATTGAGTTTATGGCAGATAACTTGAAGAAATTAACAGGAAAATGGTTTAATTGCAGAAGTTTATGGCAAGTGCCGGGAACTTTGTGGATCTCAGCGCAGAGAAGAATGGGGCAGCGGAATCTGCTGGTGCTGCCATGGATATCGACCTCAAGTAGCTGGATGCTGGGTCTAGTCACGGGTTGGCCATCCTTTGTTCTTTTTTTGTTTTAAATGATTTCTAGTAATATGTTTAAGAACTCTGTATTTAATAGTTTAGGCTTCAGCTGCAATTCTGGAAACCTAGAAGGTTTATTTCTCCAGTTTTTGTATAAGGAAGCTCATACACAATGTTCTATTCCTGCTTACTTATTTTAGGACAATTCGTAAGACATTATAGTTTCCATAGGACTAGTAGGTATCATGACTGTTATCAGCCTGAACTTGATGAACTTGGAGTGATGGATGTCTTGCTCTCATGGGATCAATCTGCTCAGTTTTTTGCTATGTACTCTTCCTTTTTTATATAATCAAAACGAGTCGTTTCTGTTAAAAAAAGAAGATAAAACATGTTGAGGGAATTGTAATGTAATGTACCTAGGGAGGATAATTTGGGGTACTTAGGGAGGTACCCAAGGGGATAATGAATGGAATGTGTCCATAATCATGGAACATGCCCATTATGTAGTTAGAGGAAATTATATAATAATGAGGAGTAGTTGTCATAGACCCCTAGGAATACTCACGAGAAAGTATAAATACACATGAGTATCATTGTATTGAGACATGTTGATGATTGTATTGTAGCAAACATGGTTTGTGGACTAATTCCTTACATAAGGAGTATTTGATGTTGTTACCCTACCTTGATGGTTCTCTTTATATGATTGTTTTCCTATTATGTAGATGCATTTTATTATTTCTGAAATTAAGGGTTTATCTTTTATCTACTAAAGTTCAGAATAGTTTTCTCTCGATTCCACAAACAATTTGTTCCTTTATGTGCCAATAAAGGTCTACAATCCTCGTATACCTTGATTCCCTTCTCTTGGAGAAATTGGTACAAAGAATGAGCTACCTAATACCAACATTGACCTCATCACTTGAGGTTCTTCCCTTTTCATCTTGACCCTATCTTCCATCATCCCTACCTCTATTTTAGAAACTTCATAATGCCTAAATTGGTAAGAAACAACAATAACCACCATTCTCCTTGTCCTTTTCTTGTGAGGAGGAGGTTGTTTCTTTGTCCATGGCCTTCCTTTGGGTGGTATGCCCCTCCTCTATCCCCTCTAAACTAACTTAGAATCATTGTGATCCATGCTAAATGGGAACAACTCAAACTACTAGAGAAGGGAAGCTATCTAATCACTAGCTCTTCAAGTTGAAACCAACATTTAGAACTATCCAATGCTCTACAAACTTCCCTCATGCATTACCTTTCATACGCTACCTTATGTTCCGTCATTGTGAATGGTGGTGTTCATGGAATTTTTTTAACAATGATGATAGTACAAAACCTTCAAGTTGTTTGATTGGATTAACATCCATATCTCTTGAACCAACTATGATAACACCCTCTTGAATTCAGTTCATAACCTCAAAGTGTGGTGTGGAATCTCCCCTATAGGTGACAACTTCCAACATTTCAATTGTTGACACCCCATTAGAAACCACTTTCCTTGAGTTCCCCCAATTTCAACCTAGGTGTATGACCTTTTAGGGACGCCAAGTTCTTTGGTGGGACCTTGGATTTCTCATCTCACTTGTTCTCTAACCTTGGTCACTAGATTGGTTCACATTCTCAAGGAACTTGTTTCAGGTATTTCCTAACTTAAAGGGTTTAGTTAGGGGTACAACCCCCCATTTGGGTCCATAATCACTTAGGATGTTTCATTATAGGTTCACAATGACCTAAATATATTTTGATTTACTATTAATGGAGTCAAAATAAGTCAAACCGCCTTAACCCTACCCGATCTCCTAGTAGAGGATGTACTATAGATTCCTAAAAGAGTACATTATGATCCATGATACACATAGAAGAGAGAATTGTGGGTTTAAAAACCCAAGGTATAGTCTAATAGAATCCATTGCACTTAGACTATTGCATGATTTTTCCATATGACTCAACCCCTCCAATGGATAGTTAAATGTACACATATGCATTGATGTTTTTCCCTTTCCTATTTATGCCAATCAATTCCTCTATATAAAGTCTTTTGGAATATTCCTTCCTTGAAACCTTACTTTTTAGGTACACATTTGGATGAATGACACTTCTTGATATAATCTCTCTCCCACCTCTTCCATGCTCTTGGGTTGCTTTAATATATCATCTCTAGAACCTTTACAAGGACCTCTTATGATTATGTTGGACCAACCTCGAAGTCTTGTTGATTCATCCTAGGGAATCTTTGTAGACATAGTTCCTTCATACCTTGGATGATTCAACCCTACAACCTCAAGGGAGGTTCAATCATAGCAAGTGCAAGGTAGGTATCATCCCTTATATATTGCAGTTTGACAATAAATCTTGTCTTGCAAGAAAGTTGCGTTGTGTGTCTAATATCACTATTGGATATCTATCACAACTCTTTTTTTATCCCAAGTAGCTTCAACACCTACATCAACGAATTCTAGGTGAGTTCCTTCCATACTTCTCTCCACATTTTTTAGCATTAGTGTTTCTAGCTTACTAAAAGGAATTTCAGTAAATTAACCCTAGCTAGTTCGTTTTGATTACCTTTCCTAAGTTGTAGGTAAAAACTAATCTAAAACCTAAGTGAAATACCCTATTAATATACATCCACGGGTAAATATAATCAAGATTTAAAACCTTAATTAACCTAGTGGTTTTCCCTCTCTTTTTTATCCTCTCTTTCCTCTCCCTAGGGTTTCTTGATTTAGCTCTAAAATCAAGTGGCTGCTCCACTGTCTTCCTTTCATCTCTTTAGTAGTAGGTGCGAGTGTTTTTGAGTGGTATTCCATTCCTACCCTCACATCAAATGTGGTAGCACTAATTTTTTGGTACAATGCATTTTGACAACTACAATGGGGAATTCACATTAACCCTTCCTTCTCTTGAGTGAAGGCTCCCTATTTAATTTTTCTTTCAAATTTTATCTTGGGCATTCATCATAGGAGGTGTTGCACCCTTATTTTCTAAAGGGAGGAAGGCCTCCTTTATTTCTCTTATTCCCTTCATTTGATTAGTTTTTGAAGTAATTTATCTCCTATCCTTTGCCCTACATGATATAAGTTGTTCAAGTTAGCACCATTAGCATGTTGGGCTATATATCCAATCATGAGCCTCCACTCCAACCTAATCATTTAGCATGCATTATCAATGCCAAACTTGAATTCCCTAAAGGTATTAACTAGTCCTTAGGCTATTGTAGTCCCATGTACTCTACCAACCCCCTTTGCTATTGAAATATTGTAACTTCGAAGAATATTCTATTGTATTTTATTATTGTAATTTATTTGGAGATTATTTATTCCTCCGTTGGGATGTTATTCATTGTATTTGGTCATCATAGAGTCATGAGGTAAAACCTCCTTTGTAAGTCGGGTCGATAGAACCCTCCAGAAAGTAATATTATATTGTTTTGAGTCTTCCTAGGTAATTCAGCCTAGTTAAGTTTGTTGGGGCCGACCTAGTTAGTGAAAACATCAAGTGGAAGATAAAGTATAAATAGGAGTGATTTGCTCCTCATTTGGACACACAAACTCACTTGTGTAATTCGCATAGGAGAGAGAGAGAGAGAGAGAGAGAGAGAGAGAGAGAGCACTTGTTTGGGGTTTTGTCTTTGTACTTTTGATCATCTATATTGAGGAAGTTTTGCTGGGTTTTCTTCCCCTAGAGGGTTTCCCAGGATAAATTTGTGTCTATCTTGTGATTGTGTTTCTTTTAGTGATCTTGTATATGCTATTGTTGTGAAATTAAATTGAATACTGATGTTATCTATCTTAGCATATTGAATTTTAACATGGTTACATAGCTAACTGTTACACCTAAATATTGCTACCCTGAGACTCAGTGTATACATCCCTGAAGTTTCCTTGACGAAGTTATTAACCTGGAAGAGATGCAAACCCAATCATATTAGGTTTTGAGATTTCGTCGCAATTTTTCCTCATGCAACATGCGACGTCACAGCTTGGCCTCTTGCAGACCGCGATGATGTCAGTTAATGGACAAAAATAGCTTCTTCAAGCCCATTCTCAAAGCTTGCTGATGTGTATCCCTATCTCTGACCATTTGGGAGAGCTGGCATTCGATTACTAACCTCTAGGAAGGATCCCCTATCTCTCTCCTACCATATCTCAACCTACCCTATCCACTTAGTCCTATATAAGAGAATCTAATTCCCATACCAAAGGGAGGAAGTCTATAGTGTCTACATGCTGGTGAAATTACTTTAGGAGAGATCTCTACTCATCTATTGGGAGACTCACACTTTCTTGGGAGGCTTTGGCATTGGCTTAGTTGGAAGAGGATTGCTACGTTAAGTCATTGGTAGTAATCTTCTCATCCTATGTTTTGCATCTCGGATCTGAAGATCGCCAATCTTGGAGAAGCATTCAAGGAGAAAAGGATTAGCAATCTATAAGGTAAACGTATCTAGTTCCTTGATCCCTAATTAGATCTAGGAGAGTGATTTATATTCTGTCCTATTTGTTCTAGGCTCATGTTGAGCTAGGGAGATCAGGCCTCGAGTATGCTCTTGGTAGATTGTCCATCAAACACTAACCTGAATAGGACAACTTTCACAAGGTGAAACTCTCTCTCTTCTCCCTTCAACAAGAAATTAGGGTTTCTGTCAAAGTTGGAATTTTGGAAATCTGATTGCATAGAAAGGTGCGCCTCTCCAAAAGCGAAATTTTGATCCCTAGATCGAAATTTTTGAGTGGGTAGATCTCCGGGAAAGCAAACCCTAGTTTGACTTTGGACCAGAAAAACCAGAAAACTGCAGAAACTGTAGATCAGAATTTCGCAAGTCAATTTTGAGAGGTGAAAATTTGGAATCTCCAGAAACCAAGTGTACCAGTCAAACGCATCTCCTGGTAAGGTCAGTTTTTCATTTTTTGGTGACCTCCTGGATAAGATGGCCCCTAACACTAAGCTTGAGGATAAGCTAGAAGGCATAGAGAATTTTCGAGCATGGAAATATAGGATTGGCCTTATTCTTGAAGAGAATGATATTTCCAAATATATCGAGAAAGAAGTTGCAGACCCTGAAGAGGATGAAGCTAAGGAAAAGCACAAGAAGGGCCTGATTAGGGCAAAGAGGATCATTGTTGATTCTATCAAAGATCACTTGATTCCTCAAGTGTCATCCAAGAAGACCCCGAAGGAGATGTATGATTCCCTATCCAGAATGTATGAAGGAAGGAACATTGATAGGAAGATGAATTTGAGAGCTCAATTAAAGAGTACCAATATGTGCCAAGGAGAATCCATCCAAGACTACTTCACAAGGGTCTCCCAGTTCAAGGAGCAACTAGAAGCCATTGGATACTCCCTTGATGAAGATGAGATAGTTATGACTGCTCTCAATGGTCTCACTAGACCTTGGGATTCATTCATCCAGACTATGTGTACTAGAAAGGAAAGCATGAAATTCAACATTGTATGGGAAGATTGCATCCAAGAGGAGGCTAGAGTAGCCTATAGAGAAGCTCTACTTAAAGTAGATGATCAAGCCCTATCCACCCATAACAAGAGAGGAAGAAGTCAATATAGCTTCAAGAAGGAAAGCCACAAGGAGTCTCAACCTCCCAAGAAGTTCTAAAGGACAAGAGGAAACAATCCAAGAAGAAACTACTCCAACTTTCAATGTTTCAATTGTGACAAGCTAGGACACATTGCCAGAAATTGTCCATTGAAGAAATAAGAATACAACAAGAGGAACAACAACAAAAGACATCATGCACACCTAGTTAAGATGAAGATGAAGAAGAAGAGGAAGAAGGACCTCAAATAAAACAAGCAAAAGAAGAATATGCAAAAGAGTATGTATTATTCTCTGCACTCTCTGGGTCGGTGACACCTGGAAAAGATACATGGATTATTGATAGTGGAGCTTCAAATCACATGAAGGGACAAAAGAAAACTCTGTCAAAACTTGAAGAGAATAAATCTCCTTAGAAGGTATCATTAGGATATTACTATCAATATCCTATCAAAGTAATTGGTGAAGCAAGCTACAAGCTTGATTTTGGAACCCCCATGAAGATGAAGGAAGTCTTATATGTACTAGGTTTGAAGAAGAACTCACTTTATATCTCAACATTAGATAAGAAAGGATATAGGTTTGAATTCATAGATGGACAAGCACTTATGTAGCCCAAAGGAAAATCAATTGAAGATGCAGTTGTCATTGGTGAAGAAGAAGGAGGCTTATATAAACTCAAGGGACATTCAGAAACAACCCTTGTTCATGAGACCACTAGTCCAAGTGAATCATGGCATAGGAGGCTTGATCACATCAACTACAAAGCACTACCCCATGTGAGCAAAGTAGTGATGGGATTACCAGATTTGAATATCAATCATGAAGGCATTTGCAAAGGATGTGCAAAAGGAAAGAATATCAAGAATCCATTTCTGAAGAGTGAGACAAAGACTAAAGGGACATTGGAATTAATCCATTCAGATGTTTGTGCTCCAATTCCATCCATATATTTGAGTGGTTATGAATATTATGTTACATTTATTGATGACTATTCAAGGAAGACATGGATATATTTCTTGAAAGCAAAGGATGAAGTATTTGGAAAATTCAAGGAATTCAAAGCCTTGATAGAGAATAATTCAGAAAGAAGAATCAAGACACTCAGAACAAGCAATGGTGGAGAATATAATTCAAAATATTTTGAAGCCTTTTGTAAAGAAGCTGGAATTAAGAGGGAACTAACTACTCCCTACAATCCTTAACAAAATGGTGTTGCGGAAATAAAGAATAGGACCATTATGGAAGCAGTGAAGACAATGATACATGATCAAGATCTTCCAATGCATCTATGGGATGAAGCAGCAAGGATGATAGTTTATGTACATAATAGATTATCCCATAGTTCCCTTGGATTCAAGACTCCAAAAGAAATGTTCACAGGAAAGAAGCCTGAAGTGAACCACCTCAAGATATTTGGTTGCCCAGTATATGTTCACATACCAAAAGAAAAGAGAACCAAGTTGGACCCTTCCGTAAAGAAGGGAATATTTGTTGGATACTGTGAAGTCCCCAAAGCCTTCAGAATATACATTCCAGGATTCCATCACTTGGATATTAGTATAGATGTAACATTTGACGAAGAAGCAGCTCTCAAGAGATCCAAAAAGTGCCAGCATGAAGAAGTATATGAAGAAGATGTA
Organism: Larix kaempferi; assembly: GCA_027924585.1. Taxonomy (NCBI): domain Eukaryota; kingdom Viridiplantae; phylum Streptophyta; class Pinopsida; order Pinales; family Pinaceae; genus Larix; species Larix kaempferi. The sequence goes on from BSBM01000372.1 coordinate 29,831,312, forward strand.
CCTCCCATAAATGTAGAAGCTGCACCCTCCCCCGAAGATGAAACACTAGAAGACCATGATATGCTAGAACCTCAAGAACCTCCCACTATGAATATGTCACGAAAGAGAAAGCCTACATGGGAAAGAGAAATTATACAAGAAGCAGAGAAGTATGGAGCTCCAAAAGGCTCCACAAGAGTAATCAAGAAGCCAAATCCATTTTCCATTTATGTGGCTTTGATGTGTGATCTTGTAGATCAAGAACCTACCAGTTATGAAGAAGCTATACATAAGAAAGAATGGGTAGAAGCAATGACGGAAGAATACCAATCAATAATGAAGAATGATGTTTGGGATATAGTTCCCAAACCAGAAAGAAAAAGTGTGGTATCTTCCAAGTGGATCTACAAGATAAATCATGCAGCTAATGGAAGTATTGAGAAATACAAGGCAAGGTTTTTGGCTAGAGGATTCTCTCAAAAAGAGGGAATTGATTATGAAGAGACATTTGCGCCAGTAGCAAGGTACACTTCCATTAGAACCATCATGGCACTTGCATCCATGATGAAGTGGAGTTTACACCAGATGGATGTGAACACAACTTTACTAAATGGTGTGATTGAGGAAGAAGTGTACATAGAAATACCACAAGGATTTGTAGTTGAAGACAGATGGACTCACGTATGCAAGTTGAAGAAGGCTCTGTATGGATTGAAGCAAGATCCGTATGGATTGAAGCAAGCCCCTAGAGATTGGTACAGAAGGATAGATATATTTTTTACGAGCTTGGTATTTACCAAAAGTAAAGCTGAATCTAACCTTTACCTTTAGGTTATGGATGATGAACATGTCATATCATTGCTGTATGTGGATGATTTATTTATGACAAGAAATGAGAAATAGATTGTAGAGTGCAAGAAGAAGCTCACTGAAGAATTTGAGATGAAAGACCTTGGATTGATGCACTATTTTCTAGGTATGGAAGTATGGAAGAACCCAGAAGGAATCTTTCTCAACCAAGGAAAGTATACTGTGGAAATCCTAAAAAGATTTGATACGTTGGAATGTAAAGCCATGGCCACACCCATGGATACCAACCTGAAGTTGTTAATTGATGAATCGTCAAAGTTAGTAGATGTGACTCAATACAAACATATTATTGGGTCGTTGATGTATTTGATGAATACCAGGCCATATATATGCTTTGTTGTGAACACCCTGAGTTAGTATCTAGTTGAGCCTAGACGTGTTCACCTGGTAGCTGCAAAGCATGTGATGAGGTACCTGAAAGGTACGATAGACTTTGGTCTATACTATGTTGGAGATCATGACTACAAATTGTATGGTTATACATATGCAAATTGGGTTGGAAGTGTCTTAGACAGGAAGAGCACCTCAGGTGGATGTTATTGTTTGGGATCCTCCATGATCTCATGGTTTAGCAAGAATCATTCCAGTGGTGCTCTCAGCACAGTTGAAGCAGAGTATATAGCAGCTTGTTCTGCTAGCTGTGAAGCCATATGGCTTCGAAAATTGATGTCAGGTCCATTTGACCTGGAGTTGGATACCACAGTGATTCTATGTGACAACCAGAGTTGTATAAAGATGACGGAGAACCCTGTGCTCCATGACAATTCAAAGCACATAGAAATCCGATATTTTTACATACGGGGTATGGTACAGAAGGGAGCTATAAAGATCTAGTATGTGAGCACTGATGAGAAAGTTGCTAATGTGTTGACTAAGCCTCTGTCTCGAGTGAAGTTTGAGTACTTTCGTGACAAGATTGGTGTGGTTCTAAAGGACCTTCCTCGAAAGGGGGAGCAATGATGATGATGTTGCAGTGGGATTGTATCAGCCCTGGACATTAGTCCTAAAGTGATCCACATAATTTTGTCTTCATGATGTTGTTGGGATTGTATCATCCCTGGACATTAGTCCTAAAGTGATTCGTAGACTTTTGTCTCCGTGATGTTGTTGGGATTGTATCATCCTTGGACATTAGTCCTAAAGTGATCCGCAGACTTTTGTCTCCGTGATGTGGTTGGGATTGTATCATCCCTGTACATTAGTCCTAAAGTGATCCGCAGAATTTTGTTTCCATGATGTGGTTGGTATTGTATCATCCCTGGACATTAGTCCTAAAGTGATCCTCAGACTTTTGTCTTAGTGATGTTGTTAGGATTGCATCACCCTTGGAATTATGTCCTAAAGTGAGAGGGATTGATCATCCCGTAATTGGAACATGTGTGTTGCAGGTTATGCTGTTGCAGATGATGTTGTTACTGATCGAAATATCAAGAGTTGTTGCTGATCGAAAGATCAAGAGTTGTTGTAGATGATCGAGAGATCAAGCGTTGTTGTAGACGATCGAGTGATCAAGTGTTGCAGAAGATGCAGATCAAAGATGAAGACTCAGTGTTGTAGAAGATGATGCTCCAGTACTGAAGATGTTGAAGATGTTCCAGTAACTGTTCCAGTTGTTGAAGTTGTTGAAGAAAACTTCTGATGATTTATAGATGTATCACCTTGATGTTGTTGATGATGCTTTCTCTCCTTGCTCCTACAGTTGATGTTGTTGTTTTCAGTAGAATACCCTTCTCGTTAAGGGGGAGTGTTGAAATATTGTAACTTCGAAGAATATTCTATTGTAATTTATTTGGAGATGTTTTATTACTCCGTTGGGATGTTATTATTGTATTTGGTCATCATAGAGTCATGAGGTAAAACCTCCTTTGTAAGTCGGGTCCATAGAACCCTCCAGAAAGTGATATTATATTGTTCTGAGTCTTCCTAGGTAAGTCGTCCTAGTTAAGTTTGTTGGGGCCGACCTAGTTAGTGAAAAAGTCAAGTGGAAGATAAAGTATAAATATGAGTGATGCGCTCCTCATTTGGACACACACTCTCACTTGTGTAATTCGCATAGGAGAGAGAGATAGATATATCTTCAAGGAGAAGGAGCACTTGTTTGGGGTTTTGTCTTTGTACTTTTGATCATCTATATTGAGGAAGTTTTGTTGGGTTTTCTTCCCCTAGAGGGTTTCCCAGGATAAATCTGTGTCTATCTTGTGATTGTGTTTCTTTCAGTGATCATGTATATACTATTGTTGTGAAATTGAATTGAATACTGAAGTTATCTATCTTATCATATTGAATCTTAACATTTGCTAAGGTGATACTAATACCTTCGATGATGAAGAAAGGGAATAATACCCTTGCACCTCAAAATAAGGACAAATTTCTCACTCATTACCTAATGATTTCTACATCACAAGCGAGCCTATCCAACCTCTTTCCAAGAGACACCCCACCAAATGATGGACCCTCTTGAATTAAACATGTTGGACAACTCCTACACCCACTACCCAAGGATCAAGGAGTCTTGTGTCACTTCCTTTTTAGTTTAATTTTCATTGGACCCTTGAGCATTGACATTCCTCCAATGTTTCTATAATCGTAGCTTAAACACCGAATGAAACAAGCCAAGCATACATGCAAACACATCACTCTCAACTTCAAAAATATTTGAACTTTGGCCAAGGAAATATCAATGTACCCCCTTGAAATTCAATGGGTTTCCATCCTCATATGAGTGTTCATACAACAATTCTATTTTTAAAGATTAAGGAAAAGGCCCTAATCTAGCTAAGCTTTTAAACAAATAAATTGATAAGCTATCAACAAGATCAATTTATCAAATTTTTTTTTATTGAAACTGAAAATGAATGGAATGAACAAGCAAATTCCAATCACACTTTCAAGAGGTAAATACTCAAACAAAGGAGTTTTCTTCACCCAACAGTCCAATAGGAAAAGCAAGAAAACTGCTATAGTAAGTAAAATAGACCACAAACAGACATGAAGGGACTACAAGTAGACTTAAAGTGGAAAACCGACACTATCTGGCTTAGGAAAAATGCAGAAAAAGATGGAAAAACTACTGAACATATGCTTTCATAATCAGGTAGCTTCTTTCGAAGAGATAAGAGAAACCCAGGTTGCTCAAAACCAGGAAACAAGTGCGACCTGGTTGTAAAACCCAGTTTCTGGAGGGGGTCGCTCAGTTCGAAGGGAAGTGTTGGAATCAAGTCACCTAAAACAACCAAACAGCCGCAACCCGAGAGTAAAATCTCTGAAATAGATGAAAATGCCTCCGGCTTAACAGATTTGAGGGGGTTCTGGGCCGAGGATCTCATAAGAAACTTGCCAACAAGAATCAAATAGAAAATAAGACTGAATAAAGGAATAAAATACTTTAAAAAAAAGGTTGAAAAAAATGAAAGACACACAACTAGAAAAAGATATGGATCTTCGCCAGTCTCGTCACAAAAAACTGTAGTGTATGTTTTCACATACACCCATGCCAAAAGGCACCTACTGAAGGGTTGTGTACATTTGGAAAAGTTTTCAAGAAGGAAATAAACTAAACAATTAAACTAAAAGATAAAAGCTAAATAAGAGGGCATACATATGACATGAAAGTAAATAAACAATCTTTTTCGCATCCTTTTCATCAAACAACATACTTGTGAAGATAGCATATGAAAGAATAAATAATGTTGTTTTTGTATTGATATGAAATGGTACATGAAATAGAGTCACCGAAACAATAGCAGTGGAAAGGAGCCTTTACAGCTGTCCAAGGGAGGGTCCGTTGATTCTCTTGACGGTCTTACAATCCTCTGGCCATGCGTCACAAAGTGGATCTTCAAAAGGTGATAAAGAAGCTGAGAGAGGCTAACTTCATACTTGGCGGGGATCCAGTATCATAACGACTTGATAAAATGGAATGAGAATTGTGTGAAATGAGGGACCTTGATGCTTATTTTATAAGTGCAAAAGTGGCTATGATGAGAGCCTAGGATTGAGTTTGGGCCCTAGATTCGTTATATGGTTGAAGCCATGTAGAGAGTTGTGTCAATCTTCCTTCCAATTTGTCGAACATGAAGTAGAGACAAGCTGTAGGTTGTCTTACACTATTTTGGGATTTTTGTGTGAGTTGGGTCACTCAAATTGAGGGATTATGGATGACTTGGGTTGCTCTTATCGAGGATTAAGAGCAACCTATTTTTAAAATGCCTTTTTTTAAAGGTTTGTTTTCATTTTTGGGCTTTTTGACTGATTAATCAAGGTCAAATGAGTGTGAATGAGGTGGAATGATGACATATGTGTTGATGTATATGTAACTTCGGAATGTATTTCACATATATGTATATTGTATTCCTATAGAGATGTTATTATTCCTCTATACGGAAGTGGTTGTATTCCTATAGAGATGTTATTATTCCTCTATACGGAAGTGTCGTCATTTATATTGTAAGTGTCGTAACTTATACTTGATGGGTTATTAGACCACCTTGTTGGGGTCGGCCCTGTATAAGTCATGTGGGTCAAAGGGTTATTATACCACCCTATTGGGGGTCGGCCATGTGGGTCAAAGGGTTATTAGACCACCCTAGTGGGGGTCGTCCCAGTCAGCATTATGTTAAGTGGTTAAGTTGAGGCCGACCTAGTTGAGTAAAGGTCAAGTCAAGTTAGTGTATAAATAGAGAGTGTGTCTCTCTCATTTTACACATCCTATTCTCTCACTCACACTTGGGAGAGTGGCGCACTTGTGGAGGAGGAGGCTCTGCTGCTAGGAGAAGACGATCTCTTGTATTCTGGTTGTATCATTGCTCTATCTAGCTCTGAGGAAGTTATTGGGGTTTTTCACCTTTATGGTTTTCCCCAAGTAAACTCGGTGTCTCTTCTGTGCTTGCATTATTGTGTCCATGAATGATATGCTGTAGATTTGTTGTACATGTTGTTCTCTCAGTTAAGATCCTATATCAGATTGAAGTAAATTCTGAAAATTTAATAATATGAAGGTGATGGTGTTGATGGCATGTTAGGTGAGAAAATTTTATATGTTAATATGCATTGAAAAAGTCGTGGATTAATTTTTTTTCATTATCGACGCGATCAACTATAATACTCTGGTGTGTACATGATTTAAACATAACGAAGCGTTTGTATTCATAAAGCGCACCAATATGGCATACTACTTTTTTATCCATAACTTATGTAATTTATTTGTATAATATATTTAATAGCTTCTATATTTAATGGTTCGGGCTGTTTATTGATATAAAATGTGTAGTAAGAGTTCAAGGAACAATAATTATAGTCGGCATGATGGGAGCACATCCCAAAAGTGAACAAATCAAGTTCTTTATAACTTCTTTATAAAAATAATATGTTTCAATTACATGTAAGTTTAACTAATATGTATTGGTTAATGTGTGTCAAGCCGAGCCAAAAAATGAGGAAGCTTGATAAGATTCTTTGCAATCTAAGTGTAGAAGAGCGTAAAAGCTTGATGGAAAAGTTGTTGAGGGATGAATTAGGTAAATAAAAAAGTAATCAATATGATTTTTTTTTAATATAATGTACTTAGGAATATTTACTAATATGTTCAAACAATCTATTTTACATATGTTGAATGTTGTGCATGAACCGACATCAACAAAAGGGAATGCCATCATAAGAAAAAAATTATGGAATATGTAAATAATGATGAATTGGTCCTTATCTCATCTAGAGTGGTGGTGGAAATTAATGAAAGGGGGGGGGTTTATAAAACTATGAGGGATATAATGGAAAGAATGTATAGATGTACTGTTGACGCAGTGTCTATCGACAGGGGTTCACTTCGTACTGTCGTTGACAAACTATCAACCCAAACTCCCTTATACACCAACCCAGAAAGGTGTAACCCTTCCCAACAACACTTGCGAAGCAAGTGCAGTCTCACCAAAGATGGATAAGGGGGCTGCTGGAACCAAGTTTCCACAGTTGTGTAGAGGATATGCACACATTACCTTCGCACTAACCAGAGATTATAACATTCATAACATACTATTAACTTATCATTTGCAGATTTCAATAAACATTTGGAACAACATATTCGACTCACTTATTCAGATTAGCAATACTTCTACAGCATATTCGTATCAACCAATGTGAACATTCACATAACATAGTTCTCATTCATCATTGCATAAGATTAAAGATAGAGATTACACCATAACCGAACATCTCCATTCATTCACCAAACCTGCGGAATAAACCTCATAGAAACTGTCAAGACATCATATCACAGATACAAAACGAACCCAAAAGATAGGATGATTATCCAAAACTTCAATGCCTTTAGGATTACAATCCTACTCTATTTATGTGCTTCTATTATATTACAAAATGGTCCACATGACCGACTTAACTAATCTAACAATCCTTGTGCTCCCGTGAATACCGCGAATGATCCTTCTTTCGCGGAATGACCCTTTCACACCTGTCGGCTTCCACACTTCCTGTGGATCTATCTCGTGCCAACAGGCCCCCAACACAAACTTGTGGCTCGTCCCGAGCCACCTCAGCTGGACACTGCTGGTTTGTTGTACTGCTATTGGAAGTTCTCATAGGTGGTATGAATCTAGTCAACTATCTCTTTTACTGATGCTCGGAGCAGCACACTCTCTATCACCTGCTGCTCGGTTGGGTGGTCGCATACTTTCTGTCGTACCTCCTACAATTGCTCCTATACCTGTTTCATCACTGGTACTACTCTTGCTATGAGGGCTTCAGCCTTTGTTTGAAGCTCATCCAAATGTGCAGCGCGTCGTTGCTTCCTTTCATGGTATTTTTCAGCCCACTACTTCATACTTTGTAGTTCCATGGGATTTTCCATTTTCATTATTGTGGGCATCGTCTTAAACGATCCCTTAAAAGTTTCCAACTTCTCTTCTGCTTCATGGAGCGTTCTCTTCAGTGCAGCTAACTGGTCATCCTCGACCAACCTATCCTAGAATTCTGTAAGACTTACTACCACTTGTTGTACTGCCTGTTCCATTTCCTGAATCTCTACCACTGCTTTCTCTATCGTTGTCTTCTGACTCTGAACTTGTGCTGGTGGTGTGTTGGGTGTTACTCAAGTCTGGAGCTCCGCATTTTCCTTTTTGATCTCATTAATGGCGACTGCTAACATAACAGCCTGAGCTTTCGGGGCAACATCCGGATCTAGCGCTGTTGTTTCGCATGCCTTTGCAAGTGCTCTTTCTAACCTCGTCCGTTCCTCTACAACCTTTTCCTTCTCAGTGAGTGCGATAGTCTGCTCCTCGATGACCTTCTCTTTCCCAGCCAGGGATTCTTCTAATCGATCCTTCTCCTCGATAGCTTGTACTTTCGCAGCCACTGCTGTGGCGTGTTTATCTCGAAGGTGTTGAGCCTCCATCTCGTTGTGTTGCAGTTGCTTCTTGTATTCGACCATCTTATTGTGCATCGCAGCCTCGCGGTCGCGGATTTCTGCGCTTGCTGCCGCTTGGACTCTATGGAGTTTCAACATTGGGAGCAAGTTGAAATCGACCATTGCCAGGTCGACCTTCCGAATCTCTAGGTCCAAGGTAGCATCCCCTGTTCCAAAGGCATGGGTTTCAAATTGGACGATGCATTGCTGGGTACCCACTTCTACCTCGACTTTGGGAGTCGGCAGGTCTTGCTCGATGTATCCATGTGGTACCTTTCTATTGATTATTGTATTCACCACGGTGTTTAACAATTCCCCTATGTATTTAAATTTCTCTATTGAATGTTGTGTAACCTTTCGGCGGTTACTCTCCACGATCTACGTAATGCTATCCAGAAATCTGTCGGTCTGTTGCGCAGTGAGCCCTTCCTGTGCGATGTTGTCGGCACGGTCCATTCTCTTCTTCATCCTTCGTTCTTCCTGTTGGAGGTCCAGTTCTGAATCTGTTAGGTTGTTGGTTGTGGACACCCCGTCGCGGCCAGACACTACCGTCTAGTCCTCCTGTTCTGTGCTCTCCTTCTGGTTGGAAGAAGCTATGTCTTCCCTGGACGGGTCTTGTCTCCCTGCCCCTTTTCGATATCCTTCGGATCTACAGGAACCTTCCATGTCTCTGGCCATTTGGAGATGATGTTGTCGAGCTCTCCCTCGGTGAGCTTGTACTGTGTCCTCAGCCATTGCTTAGTGGGATCCGCGCGAGCCTGGAGGTAAATTGTGTGTTCTTCGACCAATATTTGGGTGATGGAGTGGTACTTTGTCCCAGCTTGCATTGTGATTTGTGGTATCATTTGTTCGTCGGCCCGCATTCTTGCGAGACATATATAAAATTGGATGATATTTTCTTTCTGTCGTTCCTTATCAGTGGTCACCCATAAGTTCTGGTACCGTGCCCCATCGCATACTCGTGGTTCCGTAGGATCCACTCCTTGATAGTCATATGGTTCCCTCCATGCTTTTAAGGCAATGAGGAGGAGTAGCCATGAATATGTGAATGGGTTCCCATTTTCCTATGCATCATACATGTCCTCGGTCAATTCGTGGAGCAGGAACTGAGCCCAATTCATCTGTTCTCCTGCGGCTCACCGTTCCACAGCTGCGATGACACTCGAATTACACTACAACGGTCGGTTTTTCCGTGTGACTTTGACCGCAAGTATCTTTTCCCCTACCCGGACTGCTTGGTTGTTAATTGTATTGATCAAGTAGCCTCTGAAATCTTTCAGTACTCCATACTTTGCGGGAAATTGTTTGGCTAATTTCTTGTCGTTGTCCTTACCTTGGAAAAAATGGGAAGGGTCGGCTCCCTCTTGAGGTAGGCCAGTGATTCTGGCAATTAGGTCAATGTTGAATGGGATTCTCTCATGCAGCCAGAGGGATCTGTCATGGAAGCATGCAAGGAGTTTCTTAATGCATGCGTTGACCTGTGATAGGCGCCCAAAATGTGGTAGGAGGGTGATACCGAGCAACCCTAAGTGCGCCAGTCCCAATGCCCACTTCTTATTCTCCTTCGTAGTTGGGCCTCCTGCATGAGGGACATCCTCATAGGCCTCCGCGTATTCTTTGAACTTTTCTAGGTCGTGGTCAGTATACTGTAACCTTTGCAACTTGGTGGTAATATCCCAACTTCAGTGACCTCTGGTGGTACCGGTGTGACTGCAATGTTGTATTTTCTGTTCTTGTTGATCCGTGGCGTGGGAGCCCCCGTCCGTTATGGTGGAACATATTGTGATAGCATGGGGCCATCGTATCCATCTTGCGCAGCTTCATCAGCTGAGGGGCCTGCGGCGTTAGTCGTAAGCCTTGCGGATGCCCGGGTGCCCTTCTTTTTCTCCCAACCAGTGTCGGGGGGTCGAGTCGCGCTCCTCTTTTTCTTGTGGGGGATTGTAGACATAACTTCTGGTTGCTCTTGCACAACTGGTGTGGGTTGTGGTCTTTCATTGCTGGTGCTGGAGACATACACTTCCATTCGGCTCTTTAGATACTACTGTGTTTCCCTGTCGGCTCCTTTGAGATTTATAACGTTGTTCGGTAGACTCCTTCCGATCATAGGTCATGATTACCAAATCTAGCCGGGGTGTGCCAAATCCATTGCGTGCATTGGTATTAACTATTGTTGTTCTCGTTTTCGTCGTTGTCCCATGTGGTGTAACTGCAACATTTATGGTCTTTATTGCTTGTTTACCTTCATGCATCGTGGCAGCTTCCAACTTGGTTATAATGTGTCGACAACTTTTTTTTTTTATTATTATTATTATTATTTACACCGACATAGCGAATGCCACTGTGTCGATACATCGTCGTATCGTTGGCGTCTCTATGGTGGCCAATTTTTGTTGGTTTCACCGGGTCGCTGTTGTGTACTTCGCGATGTCATTTGTCAGTGGTTTTGATTTGATCATTCTGCCTATCGCAGTTGATTTCGGTTGATGTGGCCACTACTTGATTAGATTCGAATCAGGTTTCAAGAGAATCTTTATTTCCCCTAATTCTCCAGAAGTTCGCTTCGTCTCTGGAAATTTTGTTGGAAACAAATTCTGAAACTTGGGTAGTAGGTCAGCGTCTTCGCAATGGTCTACTCGTCCCAGTAGTTGCCAATACGTGCGAACTTGGGGTTTTCCTTCGACCCAATGTTCACCTTCTTGATCTTTAATGGTTGTCGAATTTTGTGCGACGGTATATCTGGTGCCACATTACTGCGACTGCCCTCTGATTTTGGTAGTTATGTAGCCCTGGGTTCATCATCATCTTCGGTCTCTCTGGTGATGTTGTAACACTCCATCAGCATTTATGGTGTCGCAGTCCATTGGAGTTCCATTGGTTGTCCGGTCGGTACCACTTCAAATATCTTTTCGTGGATCGCCTGTGACGTGGTGTAGATTAAGGGATTTTCGTCTGAGGATGAGAATGATTGGCTGAAGTGAATGGTAAGCTGTTCCCAAGATGTCATCCCACGTCGCAGTTCTGTTGCGACATACTAGCTCCACGGTACCTCATCCAACGCGTGTACAAATGCATGTACCCACTCCTGTCGTTCTCTCGATCCCCATTGATGTTGACAGGCATTCATATGCGCCTTCGGGTCTCCTCGTCCGTCATATCGCATATGGTCGTCGTCCACAGCTTCGTCGAACGTGACCTCCATGAGGTGTCGACACAGTGGCCAATATGTAATGTTTGATTTATGTGCCACCCACCATCGCGCAGGAGTAGCCTTCAGGGATTCCTCTAGGGCCAATAGACGTTGTGGTTCCGCCATTTTTTCCTCAAATTCTGTGAGAAACGTGCCCAAGTTGGGAGATCCATCATAGGTAGGTAACACATACTCCTCTGTGGCTACCCTTCACATGGACTGTGTTATCTGTGCGCATCTTTGAAAGGACACTTCATGCAACCGATTCTGCCAATTCTTTAGGGCCTCGTCTGAATTGGAGGATGCTGAGCTGTCACTACGCCATCCTAATTCTCCATTCGTGGTGGGATTAACATAATCCTCAAGATGTTATACAAATTGTCCCACCCTTCCGCAAACTCGTCTCTAGCTGACTCCGTATAGCGCAGCCCTTCCGTAGGGTCCAGTGGTGCGATGACCCTCATTTCCTGATTCTCAAATGACATTATCCTTTTCTTAAAGTTGATAATTGCTTGATTCTCCATATCCCAGTCTATCCCCAGTAGTATTAGATAGGGACTGGTGTTATCCACAATCTCAATGACATTGAAATCTGCATACGTTTTGAGTCCTTCAATTTCAACCGGAAGTTGACATACCCAACCGAGCGGGGTGACCTTTCTCGGGTTCGCCAGTCGCAGTTGTACTGGTGACCGGGTCATCCGCGGCTTTCCCATTGTCTCCCATATCTATTTAGTCAGGATATTCACGTCCGAACCCAAATCCAGAATGATGGAATCGACATCAAATTCTCCGATCTGTGCCGACATCTGCATCTCCCTGCCTGTCTTTCTTTTATGTATGCGATTAAATCTCTGTTCCAGTCGTGCACCTCCCCGTCGTTGCAATAGCTTAGCTATCTCTTCCAGCGCATCTGGGTCCTTTTCCAAGTCTAGGTAACTTTCCAAGAAGGATTTTAGAGCGTTTTCCTTCCTTCGTGACTTCGTTGAGTTGAACGTCAGTGGCATGTCATAGATTTCTTCCTCAAGAGGTAGTTGCCGCCTATTCCTCATTGCCTCCTGCTCTTTTGAAGACATCCCTTTTGATGTCGACATCAAAGGTGACCTTATTCCACTGTGTTTGTGTTGGTCTAACATTGGTGTGTGACCTATCGCTACCTGTCACCGCCCCGCCTCTTGTCACTATTCCAACCGTCGCATGGCTACTCCTGGCTTCTATCGATATCCTCTGCACAATTGATGGTGCATTCTGATTATTTTGGTTTTGGTTCTAAGGTGGATGATTAGTTTTCCATTTCGAAATGAGTTGGGTGCAGTCATCTACACTATGATCTACAGCACTGTAGTATGTACATTGCGATGCTGAATTTGGACAATCTCTTTGGTAGTGCCCCTATTGTTTGCAATTGTAATAGATGATTGGGCCTCTTCCTCATCCCGTAGCTCCTCCACGTCCCATACCAACACCTCGGCCTCCGCGGAATCCTCCCCCGAAACCTCCATGCGGTGGTCCACATGGTTGATACTGCGGTTTCCCATACTGCAGTTGCTGATACTATTGGTGACCATACTGCGGCTGGCCATATGGCAGTGGTGGATATTGCGGGTTCCCATACTGCGGCTGCCCGTATTGCCCCTGGTCGTATTGTTGTGGTTGGTTGAACTGTGGATGACTATACTACGGTTGCTGCTGCACCACCGACGGCTCTTCTCCCTTCATAAAATACGTGTCAGATGTTCGATCTTGCAGCAGGTCATAGGCCCTGCAGTCCTTCTCGTCATGGCCAACCGATCAACAAAAATTGCAATATAAGTTCGTTGGCTTTGATACCATCTTTTGAAGATATACGCATTCCTCCGGTCAATGCCCTCTGGTCTGACAGACAGTACACAATGGCATGCCTCCTTGACGAAGGGGGTTTGGTGCCCCCGACTGCAAATACTCCCAAAATTCTGGGAAATTGTCCTTATGGTGCCCCTCAGTTCTGCATCTGGTGCACCATACATCTCCGCGGGTTTCCTTGCCCTTCTTGATATCCTCCAATTGAAGTGTTAAGTTGGCCAACTATTCCTGAACTCTGTCCATTCCCATTCTCGCTTCACCGATTGGTGAGGCCTCTAGCTTCATCGCGATCTCTAATGATTCTGCATGTGTTGCGACTTTTTGTTGCATCAGCGGCCCTTGGATATGCGATACTAGTCCTGCGATTAACCATTCTTTATGTTGCAGCTCATTTATCGGAAAGCTCACTTTTGCTATCAGCGTCTTGTATTGCTGATCGAATTCCCACACTGACTCATTCGGGAATTGCTTAATCTCCTTAAGCTCAATGACATATTGCGACTTAGATTTTGGTTTTTTAAATTCGCCAATCATCGCCATTATGACCTGCACCAGTGTTTTGGCTGTTGTTCCCACTGGAACCTTTACAAACTTCATGTACCAGTCTAACACCCGACCCCTAAGGGTCGTTGCTAGTTGTCCCATATTTATAGCATCGTCCTGAACTTGCTTCACAGTCCAGACTTATTCACATATAAACGAATACTGTTCAGGATCCTCGGTCTCGTTTCCCTGAAAGGTGGGCATCTTTTCCTCGTCTGCCATCCTAACGTTGCTAGTATTGTTATTCACTGAAGCGCTACTCTTGCAGCTGCACGTAGGGAAACTCCGCGAGTAGTTTGGATTTCTTCCTATAAAATTCGGAGTAGTGTGCGGGGTCAAAGCTATGTGGTAACTTACGATCTGACCTCCTTCTGCCTTTGGGGTATCCTGGTCGACGTCTCCTTCGCAATAAGGTCGCTTCTTCCCTTGTGGTCCTATTTCGCAGTTCTCTGTTTCGTTCCTCTTAGGAGACTCTCTCTCAGTCCTCCTCTTCTTCTCAGGACGCCGAAATATTGCTCCACTCCATGTAAAAATTCGTGCAGCTTTTAATTGAGATATGTTTTCTCCTGAAGATGGACTCAACTATGCAGTCCGAAACGCGTCGAGAACTTAAACTATACACAGGTATCCAATCCCCCTTGAAGATAACTGCAACCTGTGAAAGCCTTAATGAAACCACACTCTTGTCAACTTCCCTTTGAAACTCGTCATCGCTCATGTCCATCTACCACATCTTTCCATCAGAATCGCATTTACGTGATACCTTCACCCTCGCACATCGATTCTTCTACTCGTCATAAGGCATCCTCAATATTCCTTTTTCACAGATAAGCATTTTAATCCATAGTTTTAATGACGACAAGAATCTTCCTCTTGGCCCCCTGAAGAAATTTCTTTCAGTGTCACTGTACGACTTGATAGTATCTACCGCAAACTCAGTTACATCATACCCTTCAAGGATACTGTCTACCCAAAAATCAATAACTCGTGATACCTTGTTATCGACTTGTTTCAGCTGTCACACCAACTCTGGGGTCCAACAGTCAGGTTCATTCTTCTGATAGTGATTCTTTCAGAACGTCAGCTATGCTAGCCACTCATGCAACAACACCAGGAATTCACAAAAGAATATTTCATGGATGTTCGAGTAGATGTATCTTTCTAACCAACTGGTCGTTGTCTGCTTAGGATCTCGCTTCTCGCTTTCTGTGAATTCCTCTGCCTTCTTGTCAAACCACTCTTGGATCTCTGGTTTTGTCGGATGCCACAACATATCCTCTTATCTTCTTCCTTTGGGTCCCGGCAACGGAACCATTTGTTGACGCAGTGTCTATTGATAGGGGTTCACTTCGTACTATCGCCGACAAACTATCAACCCAAACTTCCTTATACACCGGCCCAGAAAGGTGTAACCCTTCCCAGCAACACTTGCGGAGCAAGTGCAGTCTCACCCGAGATGGATAAGGGGGCTGCTGGAACCAAGTTTCCGCAGTTGTGTAGAGGATATGCACACATTACCTTCGCACTAACCAGAGATTATAACATTCATAACATAATATTAACTTATCATTCGCGGATTTCAATAAACATTTGGAACAACATATTCGACACACTTATTCAAATTAGCACTACTTCTATAGCATATTCGTATCAACCAATGTAAACATTCACATAACATAGTTCTCATTCATCATTGCATAAGATTAAAGACAGAGATTACACTATAACGGAACATCTCCATTCTTTCACCAAACCTACGAAATAAACCTCGCAGAAACTATCAAGACATCATATCGCGGATACAAAACGAACCCAAAAGATAGGATGATCATCCAAAACTTCAATGCCCTTAGGCTTACAATCATACTCTATTTATATGCTTATATTCTATTACAAAATGGTCCACATGACCGACTTAACTAATCTAACAATTCTTGTGCTCCCGTGAATACTGCGAATGATCCTTCTTTCGCGGAATGACCCTTTCGCACATGTCGGCTTCCGCACTTCCTACAGATCTATCCCATGCCAAAATGTACTTTCCACTTATAATACAAAAATCAATCCAATGATTCCAAGAATCATATTATATCTAAACTACAAGAAGTGTTTCCAAAGCAATGGTCAATGAGACTTGTCAAACTTGCAATAGCAAAAACATACAACAACAACAACAAAAATCATCGAAAAAAGTAATATCCCTAAACATAATTTTCTGGAATATTTATATACTACTACAAAGCATTCCTTTATTAATATTAATTCTATTATATTTACTTTTCGTATCAATATACAAATAGTTTAATGTCATTTTCATTTTTCAAGAAGATTATGAAAATCCCAAAGGATGAACGAGGTGATATCCAAAATATTCTAGAAGGGATGTCCAAAAAAATGTACAAGGAGATAGTCAAAGAAATGGACATAATTGCATCGCAGGAAGAGCCATCTCAACATCAACATGCTTCAAATGTATGTAATCATTGAATTTTTCTATTATGTACATATAATTAATTAATTTAGTATTGAATATTAATTTTCAATTGTTTTGCAAAATGGAACCCATTCAACACATAAGGTAGGACGACAAGGGAAAAAGGGGTCGATAGCAAAGTTTGTGAGTAATTGTGATTTCTTTATAACAACTTAAGATTTTATATTGGTTGTGATCCTTATATTTTAATTTTATTTACACTGTCCATCCTTGGATGTCTTCAAACAGGGGCTACCATACAAAAAAGAGCTATCAGAAGAATTGATTGACATTAGGTTAAGTATGGGTTGTGAGTATATGTTGGCGTATCAAAAATTAATTGCGGATTTTGTAAGTATCTATATTGTTTTACTTCTCTCATTTTATAATTAATGGAACAACAACAATCATTTATATTAAATCTATGATTTGTGTTGGAGCATAAAACTTGCAAGAAACAAAGTATGGAGTGGAGCCAACAAAAGAGTTGTTAAGAGATGGCATGAGATTTGGTTTTGAAAGAATGTGTATAATTCAGGACTCAATTATTTCTATGATACACTTTTCAACATACATTCATCTATATTATCTATTATAATTTGCATTATGCCCACCAATGTAGATACACTCATTATATTTTATTTTTATGTTTGTAGATGGAAGTTGAAGAAGATGAACACAATCAAGACAATCAACAAAACATTGGGCCAAATAACCCAATTCAATTGCAAGTAGCTTGAGAAGTGACAATAGTTCCAACAAAGAATGATGATCAATATAATTGGATGTTAATGCAAGTTGTTTTATATTTTGAAATAATTGTCTATGAAAATTAGACATTTTGTAAAATGTACTAGACATAGTGTCCTAATTGAAAGATAATGTGTTACCAATAAGTGTAACAATTACATATTAACATTTTGATTATTATGGACCTTTATGTTGTCCCATTTTGTATTACAACGGGTCTCTTATTCATATAATTAAATAAAGCTTTTCATTCTATTGCATTATCTAATGTCGTTGCAAAATGTTATATCGTTGATTAAATAAATGAATGATTAAATATTACAATAGATGCAAAAACCGATGATATAACAAACCAATCCAAATATCACTTCCAAATGCTATAATTAAAATTAAAATTATATGAAAACTCTTATAAAAAATATTTTAATTTCTGATGAATAATGAAATATATATATATATATATATATATATTGTCTTCGATCACTGTTCACCAAAGATAAAATTATTACCGGTGATTTTGATCGTTTTAATCGCACCAATGCGTTTAAGTAAAAGTAGCACTGATGCTTTTACAGAACAAGTGCATCGATTCAACAAATTATTCGTTCATGCCCCGATGCATTTTTATTATTATGCACCAGTGCTTCCTATATATAAGTGCACCGATGCTCCAATATATTGTAACTGCATCGATAAATGTAAAAATGCAATGAATATCAACGTCCCAGTAAACTTCACTAGTGCGTTTTACTTCCCTTATAGCATCGGTACGTTATAAGAGTTCATAAACACTTGTGCAATATTTCTTAAAAAGCACCAATGCATATAATGTTATAAAGCACTGATGTCATTAAAATTTAGGTACACACCAGTGCTTGCTTGTATTTGACACCAGTGCGTTGTGTATTCGTTAGCACCGATGTGCTTATATCAATAAAGCACACCAATGAGAAAACCTTCGTTAAACCCTCCGGTTGCCGATGTTTTTTAGTTATATTAAGTTTCTATAAAAGCCTCCGTCAAACCATCTGGTACCATTGGTGGAGATTGTAGTAGAGGTGTTTTTAACAATTTTGGCCAATCTTGCAACACTAAAAACCTCCGCTATAATGTTTGCTACATGGTTTTTTCCTTGCAGTGGTTTGTTTAATTAACCCAAAGGTTAACAAAAATCCTTTTTTAATATGTATATATGTACAACCGACTATATACTTGTTAACTCCTTTTTAGCATGTATACATGTAAAATCGGCTATATACTTCTTCACACTTCTTCACTCTAACCTTGGTAGGTATTGTCGTTTCCTTGCAACGTTATTTTCTTATCAAAATTCTCTATCTTGTACCATTTTATGGTGAAAATAATATGTTCAAGTATTTTGTTTCACTCCTACTTTGACTAACACATTATTACTTGGATTGCTTCCAAAGTGTTTGTATCTTTCCCAATATTTCATGGGAATATGTAAACTAATGGATGACTTCATCTAACTCTAAAAATAACACCTATTCTAACAATGCACATATTACCTTAGGTTACTTTGTCAAAGTTCAACTTCATCATATATGGTTTCGGGTTACTTAGGTACCTATCATGTTCTCTTGTCGATCCATGGGTCAAATTATGCATAAAACATAAGTCCATGTATCAAAAGAGAATGAAAAATAAAATAAAAGAGCCACTGCCTTTGGGAAATCCATTTTGAATAGCGAATATAATTAAGATAATGATTATGATCACTATTACAAAACATGATTATATAATAGATAGGAGCATAAATATTTATATAAGAAATTAAAGTAGTCTTTCATTTTTTTTGGTTATTTTTACTTGAAATCTTGCAGGAATTGCAAGAAACACAGATATATAGTGTTGGAATTGCATAATCCGAGTGGCCCAGGGGTGTTTAAGGGCGCTGGATCTATTTTTGCAATTAAAAATGAAATTTTAACCATGCATAATGATGATTTGAACTGGGGTGGCAGGTGCGGGTGGGATTCTTTTTGATCCCGGCGGAAATAAAATCACAGACTTTGCTTGGGGACTTGGCAGGAAAACTAATAACGAGGCTGAATGGTTAGCCCTTATCTTCTCCTTAGAAATGGCCTCCAACTACAGCATAGCCAATCTCAAAATCTATGGAGACTCAAGGCATGTCATCCAAATCATGAGAAGAGGATATGCCTCGCCAGGCTCAAAAGCAGATAGATATCTGCAAAGAATTAAGACCATTTCTTTATCTTCAAAGGCCTCCTTCTTCCATATCCTACGAGAGAACAACAGGGTGGCGGACTTAGCTGCAAATCAAGGAATCAAGCTCTCAATTGGGCAAACTAAGGACCATCAAGGAAATCTAGGTTTTCATTATATCCCCTAACTTTTTAATGTCTTGGTCCTTTGAAATGGTGATGTGGTATTTGGTTAGGGACTTGGCCTCAAGGGTCACCCCATTCCCTTTGCCAAACTTTGAACGTCCCCTCTCCTCGTCCTCACTCCCGAGCTTGTACTCCACGTATCTTTCCACCCGCTCCTCCATCTGCCCTCCCGTCCTTTCCTCCACCTGTCCCCTTGATCCTCCCCCCGGTGTCAGCTCCCACGGGGCTACCTTAACTCCCCCATCCGCCCTCCTTACTCCTTCTTTCGCGATGGTTTCTCCTTCCCATCTTCCCGACTCCCTGAGCCGTCTGTCTCTCGAGGAGTTTGCCCCTTCTGCTCCTCGTCTTTCGCAGGTGGAAAATTGGGATAGGGAGCTTTCCCCTTCTGCTCCTCGTCTTTTGCAGGTGGTTAATTTGGATACAATGCCATCTATCAAGGCGGCCATTGCTGCTCTAAGCAGAACCCTGACAGACATCAAATTTGCTGTCCGAAGAACATACGAGACAGTCTGCACCAGCGTAAACCAGAACTCGGATATGGCGTCGGTCATTAAGCACGTCTGCAATCAATTGTCTTGCCAGGATTCCAGGATTGATGACCTGGAACGGAACATCATAGAATTAATGGGAAAAGTTGACAGAATACAGGAAGATTTGGTTGTTTACTTCAAAGCGACGCAGGGTAGCTGGATTCATGAGAATACAACAGTGAATCAGGAAATTCAACAGCTGAGGGCGGACGACTCGTCTGTCAAGCCCAGGAAGAAAGGCTAATTTAGCCCAGGTTTCTCACAATTTTTGTTTTGGTTTATGTATTTTTGTAAACTTCTCTGCAGTCAGTTTGTTAAGGTGTATACCAGCTCTATGCTGGACATTTTCAGGAAGACTAAACTTAGAGGCTACAATGTAATGCAGTTAGTATTGGTAGTGTTAGCTAGGCCTATTATCTCAGCTCTGTTAAAAACTTGGTTTGCAAGCTTGTAATGTATAGCTGTGCACAGCTTTATAAATACTATCTTTTTTCCTGTTACTGTTAAAAAAAAAAAATGATGATTTGAACAAATATTTAATTGTCATATTCCGACAAAAATGACCAACAAAGTAAAAAAAGTAGAATGTTTAGACAACTCCTAAAAAATTAAAAAAACAATGCAACAACTTATTGTAATGTTATCTATTTATTATTTTTATAACAACTTATAAATATTAGATAGATTTGAGTTTTCAAATAATTAAGATGGGATTAAGATTCAAAAAACAAAAAGTTAACTTTGATATGTATTTTTCACCAAGTTTTAATTATAACATACAAATATAATTTGATTTTATATTAATTATTGTATCGAGAAACACTTTCTACAATCCAAATGTATGAGATGTGTCATATTTGTAACACAAATTGGATATATATTTTCGCCAAGTTTTAATTATAACATCAAAATATAATTTTATTTTATATTAATTATTGCATCGAAAGGTACTTTCTACAATTCAAATGTATGAGATGTGTCATCAAAATATATTTTTATTTTATTTTAATTATTGCATCGAGAGGCACTTACTATAATTCAAATGTACGAGATGTGTCATATTTGTAACACAAGTCAAATATAGATATAAACACAAAATGTAGATTCACAATCAAAATGTATGTGTGTGTGTGTGTGTGTGTGTGGTTCACGCCCGAAGAACGGGCCACTATATCCACAGAAAATATCCAAGGGGCCTCACCTTGTTAGGTTATTTGGAGCCTATCCCTGGCACCACTTTGGTGCATAACCCCAGAGGACAAAGAGAATTGAACCCTCGACCTTGACCTCGTAACGGCTTGGTCCCTGAGACTCCAACCAACTGAGCTACACCATGAGGCTATATATATATATATATATATATATAGAGAGAGAGAGAGAGAGAGAGAGAGAGAGAGAGAGGTTGGCGGGAAGATGAATAGGTTGTGGAGGGGAGTGACTCTGATGACAGCGGCGTCTAGGTTTGGCCGCCATCGGCTAGGCCCGCAGGTGGAAGTGCAGGCCCTTTGACACTTTTCTGTGGTTTTTCCTCTCGTTGGTGACGTTTGGTGGGTTGGTTGGGGATGTCGACAAGGTGCCTTGAAACTTGTGTCAGGTAAGTTTTTACATTTTGGGGTTTTACTTGGTTGTTTTGGTTTTACCCTACCTCCGTTTTTTTCCATTATCCTGCTACTTGCACCTTTTGAGATGGGGTATGAGGAGCTGTTGGACTATGGTAGTGACCATCTGGAGGCCAGTGATATATGGACATCGCCAGGTGGAGGGCTGCGTGCCGAGGTGGAGGCAGGTTCACTGTTGGGTGCACTGGATGATTTGGGGAACCGGTTGACATTACCATATACGAATGGTTTCTCCTCTGTGGGTAGCGAGTTTTCTATTGGGTCACCGGCTCGTTTTAAGGATTTCCTGTTTCCCAGTCGGGGATCGGAGGTTGTTACTTTGGGTGCGGCGTCTTGGGGTTTTGAGGGGCCTCACTTTCCATTGTATCCCCCTTCTGCCTCACAACAAACTCTGGGCGACTCTCAGGGTTTTTTCTCATGATGCAGGGGTTGGTTTTTGTCAAGGATTGGATCATTTTGGTGGGGGTGTGCTAGCGCATTTTGAGGATCCAGTGTTAGGATCTGTCTCTCTGAGCGATTTTGGGTTTGTGGATGATTTCTTGGGAACCTATGAACATAGGGGTTGTTCAATCCCTTTGGTAGGCGGTTTTTCGGACGCAGCGCGCAGTCCGGCTAAGGGTTTTGAAGGCAATGATACTTGCTCCAGATTGAAGGTTTGTAGGAAGTGGCTTAACAATAAGGGCATAGGGGAAAACTATACTTTGGGGGAAGACACAGGGTTTCATTAGTTGCTGGAGATGACTAAGTTAACCTTGGTGGGTCGTGCCTATGGTCTCTCTTTTGCCCTGAAGACGATGGTGGGATGGGCAAAAAGTCACTGATTGGGTCAACTCGGCTATGTCCCAGAGGTGGTGGCTCTATCACGGAATTGGTTCGCTTTTCATTTTTAATTGGAGGACCATGCAAACTGGGTGTTGGGTCGGAATTGGAACCTCGACCATGCACCTTTCTTCCTTAAGCATTGGGACCTTCTTTTTGACGCTAGTCGAGATAGGATGGATACTATACCACTTTGGGTAAGGTTTCCTGGGCTACCTCTACACTACTGGTCGGAGGAACATTTCATGAATATTGGTATTCTTCTTAGAACCTATCTAGAAGCGGACTTCTCTTTCAGGGAAACTATGCAGCGTAAGGTTGCACGGATTTTGGTCAGTATTGATGTTCGTGAGGATTTGCTGGAAGGCATGGATTTACGTTGGGGTCCATACGTCTTCCCTCAAAGATTGGACTATGAAAATGTGCCTTTTCGTTGTCGGCGGTGCCACGAAAATGGGCATTCGATTGTGGAGTGTCCATTACCGTTGCAGACTATTAGTGGCTCCAGGAGGAAACACGATAGGGTGGAGAAGGCTCCTCACTTGGGCCCGGTTTCGCCACCTTATGGGAGGTCGCCTCTGGTTTCGGAGGATGAACAGGTTCCCGTTTTGGCCAGTGCGCCGTCGACTCAGCTCGTGGAGGTTGTTGGTGGACTACGGGCGCCTCAGAATCTACAGTTGCCATCCTTTGCTGGTATTACTTCCCCCCCTCGCACTCGATCCTTTAATTTTTTTGTTAAAAATGTCTATGTTCCTGGCCTTGACTGGATTGAGGGTCTCTGGAATATGTCCATCTCCTCCCATTTTTTCTCGCCCCCTTCACCCTTCCCCTCCTCCTCGGGTGTGGGCAAGGCTATCTTGTCACTGAATTCGGCTGTTTCCCTACCCCCGGACCCCGATCCTGCCCTCTCACCAACTGTTCACATTTCCCCTCCCTCTTCACCCCCTGTACCCTCGCGGCCTGGCTATTATCTTCTCTCCTCGAAAAAATCTTCTTTGGGTGGTTTGGGGAAGATTAAGGTGAAACATACGAGAGGCAGAGGTCATCAGTCTTTTATCTCTAAGGCTCATTCTAAAGCCTGCATGGATGTTTTGGAAGGGAAAAAACTCTCCATTGAACGGGCACTTAGAGCAGTGCGAGCCCATAAAAAGGTCAGGTAATGAATATTATGTCTTTTAACTGTAGGGGTCTTGCTGGTCCCCCAAAAAAATCAACTCTGCGAAGGGTGGTTCGTCTTGAACACCTTGATATCATTTTGCTTCAAGAGACTATGGGTGTTGGGGTTTCTGTTTTTCCTTTGTTGAGAGGTTGGTTCCTGGGTTGGAACTTTGAGGCCTCGGATGCCAGGGGTCGGTCTGGAGGACTGGATTTGGGATGGAATGAAGCGAGGGTTAAGATTTCTAACTTGTGGGGGATGGAGTTTGTTCTGGGAGGGACTTTTTTGGCTTTAGACATTGTGGGAGACTTTGAGGTCATAAATGTCTATGGGTCGTATTTGGAGTAGATCTCCTTCTGGGATTCTCTCTTCTCTAAATATTTGTTGTGTTCTGATTCTGTGATTCTTGGTGGAGACCTGAATTTTTTCTGGGACATGTGAATGTTTGGGGTCCTCATGCTCAAGTTGATACTCTTACGGATTATTTTACTTTAAAGTTGGTGGAGAAGAATTTGATTGACTTGGAACCTATTCATATTCATCCGTGCTGGTGATAGTCGGGTGGCCAAATGTTTGGATCGGCTCCTGGTGGCGGAACGTTTGGTGGATAGGTTTTTTCATCTGAAACAGTGGGTGGGAAATGGAGGTTGTTCCGATCACTTTCGTATCTTTTTAGAATTACTGGATGGTCCCAGTAAACCGCCTAGCCCACTCAAGTTTAATAAGGGTTGGCT
Organism: Larix kaempferi; assembly: GCA_027924585.1. Lineage (NCBI taxonomy): Eukaryota > Viridiplantae > Streptophyta > Pinopsida > Pinales > Pinaceae > Larix > Larix kaempferi. The sequence continues at coordinate 29,855,603 of BSBM01000372.1, forward strand.
GAAGGATCCAAATTTATTTGAGGTGGTAAAATCTGTTTGGATCCCCTTTAGTGAGAGGGCCCCCTGCTCGACGGTCTTTCAATTTGCTGTAAATATCAATAGATTGAAAAAACCCATTAAGCAGTGGGCATATGAAAAAAGGTTGCGGGAGGATTCTGAACTGAAAAAAATTGAAGAGGAGCTAGCTCTTCTCTATGCAGGGGACGGAGGGGGTTTTTTGAACCAGGCTACAAAGGAGGATTTGGTTAGGCTGGAAGGATGCACGAATGCTATTCTTCTTGAAAAAGAAGAAACTTGGAGGTTGAAGAGTAGGGATATTTGGATGGATATTGGTGATGATAACTCAAAGTTCTTTCATGCGTATGCGAAAGGTAGATGTTCCTCAAATACCATCTGGTGCTTGGAAAATCAGTTGGGTGAGGCCCAGCATACTTTTGATGGAATGGCTAAGGCGGGGGTCAATAATTTCCAAAACCTTTTTCGGGCTAGTGAACAGGTTACTATTGAGGAAATCATCAGGGTGGCACAACTTTTTCCTCGTTTTGTGGAGGAGGAGGACAACCGATTTCTGATGACTGTCGTCTTGGAGGAGGAGCTTAAGGATGTACTCTCTAGTTTTCAGAAAGTCCTGGGCCTGATGGTTGGTCGATTAAATTTTTTCTTGAGCTCTTGGATTTCTTCGGGGCTAATCTTCTGAAAGTGGTAGAAGATACTCAGGTCTCTGGAAAGATCCCGGCTTCTTTTAACTCAACTTTCATCGCTCTTATTCCAAAATCAGACTCTCCGACCTCTCTGAATGATTTTAGACCTATTTCCTTGTGCAACGTTATTTATAAGATTATTACCAAAACCATTTCCAGACGTCTAAAGGGGATGCTATCCAAACATGTTTTTGATGAGCAGTTTGGCTTTCTGGAAGTTCGACAGATTCATGAAGCCATTGGAGTGGCTTAGGAGGGTTTGCATAGTATGAAAACTCATAATCTGAAAGGGGCAGTTTTAATGATTGATCTCTCCAAGGCATATGATAAGGTAAGCTGGCTTTTTCTCAGGCTCCTTTTAACTCATCTCAGATTTGACATTGGTTTTATCAGATTCATGAGCTGTATTTCCACTATATCTTTCTCTGTTCTCAGTAATGGAGCAGCATCCCCCTTTTTTCACTTGGGTCATGGTCTCAGGAAGGGTTTCCTGCTTTCTCCCTTGTTATTTCTGCTAGTTGTTTAAGGTCTTAGTCGTGCTATCCTGGATGCTAGGAGGCATGGGGTTTTCAATGGGATACCAATAGCCCATGGTTTCCATATTACCCATCTTTTGTTTGTGGATGACGTTCTCATTTTCTGCTCGAGCACTGAACGAGATGCTCTAAAGCTCAGGGAGATCTTGGAGCTTTTCTCCAAAGATACTAGGATGGAGATTAATATGGGAAAATCTACTCTTGCTACTCATTTTCTCAATGAGGCAGAGGTGGTTGTCTTTCGCTGGTCTTCACCCTTTTCCCACTTGCAGCTTCAGGATGGTTTGAAATATTTGGGTTTTAACCTGAAACCTAATGATTACAGAATTGGGGACTAGAAGTGGTTGGTCGAGAAATTGGAAAAATGTTTGAAGTGCTAGAGTCACCGTTGGCTCTCTCGGGCGGGTATATTGGTTCTGGTAAAATCGGTGCTCGAAGCGATTCCTGTCTATTGGATGTCGCTCTCATGGATCCCCAAGGGCATGCTGGAAACCATTTGTCATCTTTGCTCTCTCTTTTTGTGGAATGGCAAAGCTGAATCTTTTGTTATGCCTTGGGTGCGTTGGAACAAGATTACTTGTCCGAAGACTCTGGGGGGTGGGGCTTAAAGAATTTACATTTCCTCTCAAAAGATTTGGCTTCCAAGGGAGGCTGGAGGTTGATCAAGAGCAATGGCCTCTGGACTCGTTTAATTCTCAAAAAATATATTGCTCCTGATACACTGGAGAATTGGATCAGAAGTGTGGAAAAATCTTATTCGGGAGGGTCGGTCATCTAGAAGGATGTGGTCTCATCCTTTGACCTCATTGAGAAATATTTGGTTTGGAATGTGGGCAATGGCCATAAGGTTCACATTGGACTGGATCCCTGGGTCGGATGTGATAATCATCATAGGCTTCCGCTGGATGTTGTGGAAACCCTGAGACTTCATGGCCTTATTTTTCTTTATCAGCTAGCGGCACTTGGTGATCGGGTTCCAGGTTTTCAAGATTGGCATCCAGCCAATTCTTTTGATCTTCCGGTGAATGAGGCACGAATGTTGTCTAGGTATATCCGATCACTCACTTGTGAACATATTTGTCTTGATGAGGATGAGGATGTGTTGGTTTGGGATGTGGATCCGGTCGTGGTTTATACACCCAAGAAAGGGTACCTGAAACTTTCTGAATATCATGATCTGACTGAACCGGTATGGTGGTGGAAGTCTTTGTGGAAGATTAAGAGTCCACCAAAGACTCGTTTATTCATGTGGTGCGTGTTGGAGAACAAAGTTCCCACTTGGGGCTTCCTACAGAAGAGAAACAAACACGGGTCAAGTTTGTGTATCCTGTGCAAACTGAATGGGGAATCGGTTGAACACCTCTTCCTTTTGTGTCCTTTTATCTCCCAGGTGTGGTCTAAGTGCTCTTGCATACTTAACTCTCTGTGTCCTTAGGAAGGGATGGATGTGCCGACTGCGTGGAGGAATTGGTATGATAATTCCAGACTTAAAACTTTCAGAGCTCTTCCTCTGTTGGTCCTATGGGGAGTGTGGCTCGCTCGAAATAATTGCATTTTCAATGACAAACCCTACAATCCTGCGATTACTGCAACTACATGTTGTGGCTTGCTGTCCTCTTACTGTGTCATTCTGGGTCCTCATTGGGTGCGGGTCATTCATCCTGTGAACATCAATAAAACTCAGCCGTGGGGATTTTTTGATGGTGCGTCACAATTAAATCAGTGTGGGGGTGGGGCCATTTTTTACCTAGCTGAAAACCATTTTTTTGTGATGTCTTTAGGACTGGGGGCTGGGAGTAATAATGTTGCTGAACTACTGAGCCTGAAATTTCTTGCTTCTTTTGCTGTGGAGAAGGGCTACCGAAACATTGCAGTATATGGAAACTCTCTGAATGTTGTCAATTGGATCTCTGGAACTCACCTATGTTAAAACCTTCGACTTGCTAACATTTTATCTTCCATTCAGGCAGTGTTGGGAATTTTTTATTCCTTTAATTGCATACATGTTTACAGGGAAAATAACCAAGAGGCGGACAGGGCGTCAAAGGCCGGGTTGTAGTTGGCATGTGGTTTATGGAAGATAAAGGAAGTCTTGGATGGGTATGAACAAGAGTACTATCATCATCCCTTTATTGAGGCAGATGGATTGATTCCCTGAACAAGGGACTCACTGGTTTTTTTTATCAACAACATACTTTTTGCTTCATTTTTGTGATGGACACATATGGATATTTCATGCGGTACTATATTGTTTATACATTTTATTATTTAAAAGGGTGCCTCTATGAGGTTTTTGTAAAATATTTAAACGTATTATGTTTCTAGCTCTCAAATTGAACAACAAACGGTTAATAGACACTGTCTTAAATGATCTCTGAGGGGTTCAAGGTATTTGAACTGTGATATTTTTTGGGTCTGAGTTGTTACTACAACGTTACACACTTTTTCAATTTATTTGAAAAGTGGATCCTACAGAATGTAATTTTGCTCTCAAAAGATGAATCGAAATTACGCTTTTTTTTCAAGGAAAAAAATATATATATATATATAATGTAAATTCACAATTAAATTTAATATATATTCACTATTGTGAAATAGACCAACCTAGATCCAAATCCTAGGCTCTATCAATCGCCGAGAGGGATCAAATCTCCCGAGGTGCAAACCTCTCCTTGAGTGCAATACTCAAGGAGAGGTTTGCACCTCGGGAGATTTGATCCCTCTCGGCGATTGATAGAGCCTAGGATTTGGATCTAGGTTGGTTTCAGTCGTGGGCGATGACACAAAACTGGAGTTTGATCAACATTGTAAGGAACAGGTTAAGTTGAAAACATAGATACATTTACGAGGATTATCATAATGTAAGTAATAAGTATTAAGGATTGAGTAAATTGTTAAACTGGAAAATAGAGACAATTCGCCTAACTTTTTTTTTCGATTCTCTTTTTGTTGATATGCATTTTGTTTTGTTTGTTCTTCTCCTTCTTCTTCTGTCATTTCGTACATTTTGATTTATTTGTTGTTCTACAAACTGATTTTTTTGTTCTTCCAATTGCTTTAACTTTCTCTCTCGATACGCTCTTTGTCGATCAATGCTTCATTTTCTTTGTTCTTCTCATTCTTCTGCTGTCACTTCGCCTAATTTTTTTTTCGATTCTCTTTTTGTTGGTCTACGTTTTGTTTTGTTCGTTCTTCTCCTTCTTCTGCCGTCATTTCGTCATTTCGAATATTTTGATTTATTTGTTGTTCTACAACTTGATTTATTTGTTCTTCCAACTGCTTCAACTTTCTCTCTCGATACACTCTTTGTCGATCAACGTTTCGTTTTCTTTGTTCCTCTCATTCTTATGCTATCAAATCGTCTAATTTTCTTTTTTGATATTCTTTTTGTCGATCTGCGTTTCATTTTCTTCGTTCTTCTAGTTTTTCTGCTCTCATTTCGTCCAACTTCCTTTTTTAAAATTATTTTTGTTCTTCTACTTTTCGTTTCAAGTCTTCTTCTCGTTCTTTTGTTATCACGGAAACCAATGCGTCCACACACTGAAATCTATGTGTCCACAAAATAACATTTACACTGAAAAATATGCAATAAAAAACCACATACACTGAAATCTATGCGTCCATACACTGAAATCAATGCGCCCACAAAATAACGTTTACACTGAATAATATGCAATAAAAAGACCCAATACACTGAAATCTATGCAAGTATAAAACTCACTTTACATGATAATGAAATTCAATTTATTTACGAAATTCTATATTTAAAAAAAAAGTAGGTGATCCAGGAGGATTGAACCTTGAATCTCACACCCATTATCCCAACACCCATACCACTATACCACATGTAGTTCTTATTATAGATAGTAAGGAACTTATATACTTATATGTAAATATTAATATATATTTTAATTTAAATTAAATGTTAAATTAATTTTAAATATAATTTCATGTAGTTTAAAAAATAAAATAATTATTAGAAAATAATAAACTTTCATTGTAAATATAAATAGTGTTTAAAATAGAAAACTATAACAACTTAAGAGTTGTTGAATTTGAATGGTTAAAATGTTAATTCTTGGTTTTTAAGTAAAATTTACATTTTAAATTTAATTATTATTTATATAATTTGGTTAAAATTGTTAGGTTAATGTATATGACTACGTCTCTAATTAAAAAATAGAGAGAGTAGATACAAAATGTACTTTCAAATATTTAAAAAATAATAATTAAGATTCAACTTATCGAAAACTAAAACTGAAGGTTCAATTAATAATTAAATTTTTTTCCAATTTGTTATATTATTTAAATAAAATGTCATGTATTCTACATCTATTTCTTAAAAAAAATCATTTGAAACTTAAGGATTTAAAAGCAATAGAAGTTAGGCGAGTTAAAAAAGTAATAGTGAATATTATAGCAATCATCACATGAATATTATTTCTTAAAAAAATAATCATTTGAAGCTTATGGATTTCAATTAAAAAATGTAAAGCTAATATTCTCATAAAACTAATATTCATTTGAAACTTATGGATTTCAATTAAAAATAGCAGAAGTTAGGCGAATTAAAAATTGTAAAGCTAATATTCACGTGAAACTAATATTCATTTGAAACTTATGGATTTCAATTAAAAACAACATAAGTTAGGTGAATTAAAAAAGTAATAGTGAATATTATACTGATCATCACGTAAATGTAAAACTAATATTCACATAAAACTAATATTCATTTGAAACTTATGGATTTCAATTAAAAAAACAGAAGTTAGGCGAATTAAAAAATGTAAAGCTAATATTCAGGTAAAGCTAATATTCATTTGAAACTTGTGGATTTCAATTAAAAACAACAGAAGTTAGGCAAATTAAAAAAGTAAAAGTGAATATTATAGCGATCATCACGTGAATATTATTTCTTAAAAAAATAATCATTTGAAACTTATGGATTTCAATTAAAAATGTAAAGCTAATATTCACGTAAAACTAATATTCATTTGAAACTTATGGATTTCAATTAGAAACAACAGAAATTAGACGAATTAAAAAAATGTAAAGCTAATATTCATTTGAAACTTATGCGAATTAAAAAAGTAATAGTGAATATTATAGCGATCATCACGTGAATATTATTTCTTAAAAAAATAATCATTTGAAACTTATGGATTTTAATTAAAAAATGTAAAGCTAATATTCACATAAAACTAATATTCATTTGAAACTTATGGATTTCAATTAAAAACAACAGAAGTTAGGCGAATTAAAAAATGTAAAGCTAATATTCACAACAAGGCATTGATTTCAACCTTGTTTTTTAATCGAAAATACACGTCCCTTTTAATGGCCGACAAAATATTAATTAGTTTATCACATTATCACTTTTTACTATTAGATGTAACGCTACATCATACACAAGATCTCCTTCATATTATCACATTTTACTATTAGATGTAATGCCACATCACACATGTAACGTTACACCATACACGTTACAAGATCTCCCTCATATTATCACTTTTTACTATTAGATGTAATGTTACATCACACATGTAACGTTACACCATACACGTTACAAGATCTCCCTCATACTGGATTGTAGAGCGCCTCTCGGCGCAATCACCATTGTAAAATAGATTTATATTAATTTTACATCTAATATTTAAGAGATTTTAGTATTTGTATCCATGTGCTAACTCAATATTAAAGTGTAACATTTATATATATAAGTTGGTCCCATATGGAGGATGGTTGAGGAGCTCTGCGATGGAGGTAGGGTTTCACGACGGTGGAGGGTAGCTGGGAGCTACCGGTCGCGTTAGGGGAGAGGTCGCTGCCAAACCTCTCTCTGTCACTTAATTATACGAAAAACGATGGAGGAAGAATTTACTCGGGTAAGGGTTTGAGTTTTTTATTCTGCCGCTGGTCGTTTTCTGTGTGGCGTCAGGGTTCTGGAGCCCGTGTCGGAGAAGTGGGGTATTGGTGGGATTACAGATGTGATCAGGGGTTGTTTGGCTTCGGTGAAGGAATGGACATGGCAGTGTTTTCTGGTGTACAGATGGAGGATTATGATGCTTGGCGAGTGCCAGGTGGAGGGCAGCTGGAGGGCCTGGAAGGTTTCTCATTGCTGGGGACTGGTGGTACTGTATCACCCGGTATGGGGCAGGTGAGGCCGGAATATGGATTAACAACCTCGGAATATTCGACATGCTCCCCTTGTGGTTTCTTGCTGGAAAATCTGGATAACGATGTACTGTCAGTGGATATCTTGGGTAGTCAGGGTTGGAGAGAGGCTGATGATTTCGTTGCACGGAACCTGGGTTTTCCGGTGTCAGGGTTACTGGAAGGTTCTGAAGCTGTGGTCGGAATTGAAAATATTGTTGATGAGGGTGTGGCTCGTCTGGTTCAGCAGCCGGTTGGGACGGTTGGAGGTGGTACTGGAGGGGCTGTGAGAGTGCCTCTAGAGATAAATGAACATCGGGGTTTTGGTAGCCCTACGGCGGTTGCTGGGTCACAGCAGGCTCGTGTTGGGGTTGATTTGGGGGCCGGGGATGCTCGTAAAGGACCTTGCAGGCGTCGAAAGAAAAGCTGGATTAAAACCCGCATTGTGGGTAGCTATGTTGTAGGCGAGGATATTGCCTGGGAACGAGTCCTTGATATGTTTTGTTTGACGCTGGTTGGTAGGGTTATGGGCAGAATGTTTGCCCGTCCCACTGTGATGGCTTGGGTAGATTCACATTGGCGCGAGGTTTTGGGATACACACCAGAGGTGGATATGCTGCTCCGTGGGTGGTTTGCGGTGGTACTTCGTTCTGAGGATGATGTGCACAAAATTTTGGACAGGAATTGGCATTTGAAACATAAGCCGGTACTGTTGAAGCCCTGGCATCCTCTATTTGATGCAAGTCGGGAGAGAATTGATACGTCTCCGGTGTGGGTAAGATTACCGGGCCTTCCTCTGCAATTCTGGGATATACGCCATTTCCGTCAGATTGGGGATATTTTGGGAAACTTTCTGGAAGCTGATCTCTCCTATTTGAAGATGCATTACAAACAAGTTGCGAGAATTTTGGTTAATTTAAATATTCGTGAAGGTCTGCCGGAGCACATAAATTTGGATTGGGGGCCAGTTAGCATTTCTCAGATACTGGATTATGAGAATGTACCCTTCAGATGCCGTCGGTGCCATGTCTATGGTCACCCGGAGTCTGATTGTCATCTCTCGGCCCGCCCACTGAATGGGGGGAAGCAAAACCCTTCTGGTATGGCTTTTATGGAAGAACCACTGGACCTGTTAAACAATGAGTCGGCGCCTGTGCGGATGGACTTGGATGGGGACCGGAATGTAGAGGTTTTGGAACTTGTTGGCCAGGATTCAGAAGCGGCACAGGACATTCATGGTGGAATCAATATTGCTACTAACGAGGACATCCCTGGATCTGCTTCAACGGCTGTGGCTGAAGTGCCAGGATCTTACATGCCGGGTATTCCTTCTTTTTCTTTTACACCCTATGTACATCTTTTTATAAATCGGTGCTCTTTGGTCGGTTTTGATTGGGTTGAGGGACTGAAGAATTTATCTTTGTCGAGCCTTTCTGTGACTACTCCCCTCACTTCTGTGTCGTCCCCATGTGGGTGCTGTGGTTACACGGCGGGTGAACCTGTAGCACACATTCCTAACTTGCCACCCCTTCTTTTGGAGGACAAACTGACTATTGAACCGGATCCTGGGAAGGTGGATGTGTTTTCTGAGCCTTCTTCACCCGAATCATCTGCATCAGGGTATAATCTCCGCTCCTGCACTAAAAATTCTGGGGGGGGTTTCGGAAAGACAATGGTGCCGGCCCGGAGGGGAAGGGGCCGTAGGTCTCACTTATCTAAGGCACAGAGCAGAGCCAGAATGGATCTTCGGGATGGGAAACAAGTTTCTATTGAGAGGGCACTTAGAGCAGTGAAAGCCCGGACGAATGTTCGGTAATGAAGATCATGTCCTTCAATTGTCGGGGTCTGGCTGGGCCAAAAAAGAAATCAGCCTTCATGAGGGTGCTTACTCTTGAACACCCTGATGTGATTCTGCTACAAGAGACTTTAGGTTTAGGTATTATCATCAAGGAGAAATTGGAACATTGGTTGGCAGGATGGACCTTTGTGACCCTGGATGTTAGGGGTCGCTCTGGGGGGCTGGCTGTGGGATGGAAAAATTGTGCGATTAAACTGATTAATGCTTGGGGAATGGCTTCGGTGTTGGGAGCTGATTTTCTCTCTGTTGATTTGGGTACTCGCTTCACTGTGGTAAATGTCTACGGGCCCTATGTAAATAGAGCGCCTTTCTGGGATTCACTACTGCAGGATCCACTCTTAGATGGTGAATCGGTTGTGGTGGGGGGTGATTTAAACTTCACCTTAGGGCAATCGGAAGTTTGGGGACCACTAGCACATGTGGATCCTCTGGCAGGATATTTTCAACAGAAGTTGGTTCGTAAGAATTTGTTGGATATTGAACCTATCAAGCTGAAACCCACTTGGAGGAATAATAGGAGCGGAGTGGCTCAGGTGGCAAAAAGACTGGACCGGTTCCTGGTGGCTGAACAGTTGGTGGACAGGTTTCTACAAATCAGGCAGTGGGTAGGGAGTGGTGGGGATTCTAATCACTTCCCTATCTTCATTGAGATTAGAAGAGGACCTGATAATCCACCAAGCTCACTTAAGTTTAATAAGAATTGGCTTAATGATGAGTCTTTTAAAAACCTCTTTCTGGACCTTTGGAGGTCGTTTGATGTGGATCATGATCGTACTGGGGCATTTCAGTTCGCTGAGAACATTCATCGTTTAAAAGGAGCTATTAAAACTTGGGCCTTTGAAAAGAAAATTAGGGACGATGTTGAGTTGAAGCTGATTGAGGTTGAACTACTTCAGATCTATGAGGGGGATGGAGGGGGTCTTCTGACTTTGGAATCCAAGGCTGAAATGGTCAGGTTGGAAGGCATAAGAAACAACCTTTTGATGGAAAAGGAGGAAACCTGGAGACTCAAGAGCAGGGCGATCTGGCTGGAATGTGGGGATGAGAATACTAAAAATTTTCATGCATATGCCAGGGGGAGGAAGGTGGTCAATACTATTTGGAGCTTGAAAGATGAAGCAGGAACTGAACATTTTGACTTTGAAGGCAAAGCTAGATGCGGGGTGGGTCACTTCCAGAACTTATTTAAGGCTCCAGTACAGGCCTCCATTGCAGAAGTTATCAGGTTCGCTCAATTATTTCCATGGTTTGCTGAGGAGGAGGATAATAGGAGACTGATGAGGGCAGTTACTGAGGAGGAACTGAAGGAGGTCCTTGGTAGTTTTCAGAAAGACAAGAGCCCCGGGCCGGATGGATGGACTGTGGAATTTTTTATAGAACTGTACGAGATTATGGGACTGGATCTCCTACAGGTGGTAGAAGATACTCGTTTGAATGGGAGGCTTCCTGCATGTTTCAATTCTACCTTTATAGCCCTCATACCAAAGACCGATAATCCGGTTACTCTCTCTGAGTTCAGACCTATTTCTCTGTGCAATTGTATTTACAAGATTGTGTCGAAGGTCATTGCTCGGAGACTCAAGGTATCACTCTCTGAACATATTTCAGCTGAACAGTTTGGCTTTCTTGAGGGACGTCAGATCCATGAGGCTATAGGGGTGGCACAGGAAGGACTACACAGCATGAAGACTCGGCACATCAAAGGAGCTATTCTTAAAATTGACTTGTCCAAAGCATACGACAAGGTGAGTTGGATTTATATCCGGCTTCTTCTAACACATTTGGGTTTTGGTATCAATTTTATTAGATGGATCATGTCTTGTATAACTACTGTATCATTCTCTGTGTTATTGAATGGAGCTGCCACCCCCTTTTTTCATGCGGAAAGAGGCCTTAGGCAAGGCTGTCCACTTTCCCCACTACTTTTTTTGCTGGTGGCAGAAGGTTTGAGCAGGGCAATAATTGATGCTAAATTACAGGGGCGGTTTAAAGGCATCGGCATTGGGGAACATTTATTTGTTACTCACCTTTTATTTGTGGACGACATCATCATCTTCTGTTCAGGAGATCGAAGGGATACTCGGACTTTGAAGGAGATCCTGGAACTTTTTTCTAAAGCGACGGGGATGGATATTAATGCTGATAAGTCCACTCTTACTACCCATTTCCTTCGACAGGATGAGGAATGGGCACTTGTTGAACACTTCCCTTTTAAATTATCTACCCTTGATGAGGGGTTGAAATATTTGGGATTCTCCCTTAAAGCAAATATTTATCTTAAGAAGGATTGGAGATGGATAATTGGCAAGGTGGAGAAAAGATTGAATGTCTGGAGTCACAAGTGGATGTCGCGTGCTGGTAGGCTGGTTCTGGTTAAGGCCGTTTTAGAAGCCATTCCCGTTTATTGGATGTCCTTGTCTTGGATACCCAAAGGAATCCTGGAACAAATCAGGCGGTTATGCTTTAGATTCCTGTGGAGTGGTAAGAAGGAAGGACAGGTTACCCCTTGGGTCAATTGGAAGCGGATTGCTGTTCCTAAAGGACTTGGGGGCTGGGGATTAAAAAATATCTTTTTGTTTGCTCAGGCACTGGCAGCTAAGGGAGGATGGCGACTTATCAAGACTAACAGTTTATGGACCAGGGTTATAATAAGGAAGTATCTCTCAGATACTAGTCTGGATGAATGGATAAGGAGCCCTCGAAAATCACATACTGGGGGATCCGTGATTTGGAAGGCAGTGGTAAAATCCTTCTCACTGGTGGAGAATAACCTGGCTTGGAATGTGGGTAACGGTGAAAAGGTGAGAGTTGGAAGAGATCCTTGGATCGGGAGTGAACAATCACATTTGTTGCCCGATAATGTTGTTCATACGCTGGAAAATAGGGGTATTATCACTCTTAATCAACTAGTTGTTCAGCGACCGGAAGAACCGTGGATTCAACATTGGAAAACAGCGGATATGCTGGGCTTGGGGGATCTGGAGGCTGTTTTACTGAATAATTACATCTATGGTTTGAATAGGGCATGCATACATCTCTCGGATCTGGAGGATGTATTGACTTGGGAACTTGATCCGGCGGGGAACTATACACCAAAGATGGGATATCTTGTACTTAGTGTAGGAGCAGCTATTCGGGATGAGGTCTGGTGGTGGAGATCATTGTGGAAACTTAAATGCCCATAAAAAAACAGACTTTTTATGTGGTGTGCTTTAGAGAATCGGGTGCCGACCTGGGATATTCTGCAGAAAAGAAATTTCCAGGGCCCGGGCTGGTGTGCATTGTGTAAGATGGAATTGGAAACTGTAACACACCTCTTCATCACGTGCCCGTTCACTATTGCTGTACGGAAATAATGTTCTAAATTGGTCGGTTTTGATTGTAGATGGGAAGGAACATCTGTTGGAGTTGCATGGGAGCGCTGGTGGAGATGGGCGATCAATAAAAAACAGAAGATTCTACCACTGCTAATCATATGGGGGATATGGATGGCAAGGAATGGGGTTATATTTCAGGATAAATCGTGTACACCAAAAATTATATGTACAATGGCAGTGGGTCTTTATCTAACATACCCCGAACATGTAAGGGCTACACAACAGAGACGTAACCTGGAAGTGGAGATTGACAGAACTTACCCGTGGGGGTTTTTTGACGGAGCTGCTAGCAATGAGATATGCGGTGGGGGAGTTGTTCTATATCTTTCCGTTTCTCACTATTTTACTATCACTATGGGTCTTGGAATGGGATCCAACAACTTTGCTGAAGTCATGAGTTTAAAGTTATTACTCATCTTTGCAGCTGAGAGGGGAATTACTAGGCTGGAGGTTTATGGAGATTCTATGAATGCTATAAATTGGACCAATAAAACTCAAGCCTGCAGAGTTCTTAGACTTGCAAATGTACTTCACACTATTCAGATGCTCAAACAATCCTTTGACATATTTATATGCCGGCATGTTTACAGGGAAAATAACAAAAAAGCGGACCAGGCATCCAAAGAAGGGCAGAACATGGTTTTTGGCACTTGGAAAGTAGTCGAAGAAAATGATGGACAGAGAACCGAGTTCCTACTCAGACCTTTCATTGATGAAAACATTATATGATGCTGTTATATAGCTGAAAAACATAGTTTTAATTTCTGTTAAAAGTACTGATTTACATAATCGGCATGAATGGTTTTTATATAAAACTTTCGAAGTTGTAATAGCAAGATAGTCCGTTGGGACAGAACCTTATTATTTTGGAAAATAGGGAAGCAACAATTTTTGCATTTTGAAAGAAGACGTAACAGTCTCATCAAGTGAACCAAACTTTTGGATTGGACAATTTACTGATATAGTGAATACTGATTGTAATTCTGATCTCCTTGGATGAATGGAATTATGCTTTTTTTCTTTTGAAAAAAAATAAAATAAAAATTGGTCCCATATAATATTTTACAAAACTAAAAATAAAGCAGCAACAACAACAACAATAATAATAATGTTTAAATCTTATTGGTATTTTTTTTTTGTATTTACTTTGTTGTTTGTAGGTGCATTTATAGCCATATGTTACAATTAATAAATTGATCTCAATAAAAATGGAAAAAAAATCACTAAAATCAAATAAAACAGTATAGATCCATTTTAATTATGGATTTATTTATCAATTGTTGAAATAGATCAAATTCATTGCAATGTAAATGTTTTTTAGAAAGTAAAATTTGAGGAAAAAATTATACCTCAAAACATTTAACATTTTTTCAAAAAATTATTATTTTTATATTTAATAGATCCAGCTAACAACAAACCAATCAAACAAATTTCAAAAAATTACACACAATTGACAATCCTACTTAATTCAAATTCATTAGAGTTTACATATAAAGGTAACACATTACCATAAATACCCCTCCATACCATTAACCTTCTTTGGAAAACTTATAAGAGGTCATCGATATGTTCAACTATAGGATCTTCCTTAACACTTTTAAGTTCCATTTCCTTTGTGAAACAATTCGATATTTTGGAGATTTATTGGGAATATTTCTTCTACGTTTCAATGGCAATTCAAATAAGAGTATAATTTTGTGTTTGAAAAATTACTGAATCACTTATGTATCTATCAATGTGTAGAGTTAGAGTTTGGAAACATTATCAATGTGTAGAGTTAGAGTTTGAAAACATTGAAGCAGGTGGTGTTATCTCTTAAAGTTGTTATTTCATATCTTTAAATTTATTAAGGGAGAGATATCAAACACATTTTTATTTTCTTGTTTTTCTTTTTTTATTATATAATTTTTTAATCTTTTTATTTACAATAATTAGTGGTACATCTTCCATTCCTAGTATTAAATTTAATAAACTAGAAATCTTCAATACTATTTTCTTTAGATACATTACTCTCTATATTAAAGTATGTATGCATAACTATCATTGTATTGAATATGTTGAATATTGTATTGTAGCAAGTATGGATTATGAAGTTATTCCTTCCATAATGAGTAATTTATGGTGCTAACCCACTTAAGGGTTCTCTATATATTCTTGTGTTGTCTATTGTATGAATGTAATTTATTCTTCTGATGTTAAGTGTTTCTCTTTTATCTATCAAGGTTTACTACAAGTGGTATAAGAAACCCCTCAAGGTACAGTAACACCATCAAATACTTAGTATGGAATGAATAACTCCACAAGTCACGCTTGATACAATACAATGTTCAACACATCCAATCACTAGTACAAAATGATTAATTAGTGGCTATGTGACCAAAAAAGTTAGTCACAATAGTTTTTTAAAGTTAAATACTATCAAATTTGAGCAATTTTAAGTGATGTAGGTATAAATGACCAACATAAACTACTAATACAACTAGATAACGACCATGTAAATATAAATTAGTAGTATTCTGTGTTTATATGTAATTGAGTTTTGGTAGTGTAGTCATTTTAGTGTGCTTTATCATGTTGATCATGATTAGGATTTTTTAATTTGAATTCATATTTGCAGTATCAATGGATGTGTTGGCTATTCTTTGCAACACCACACCTAATAACATTTATAGTATAATTTATATTTACATCATGAATTGAAACTCGATTGTAACCCACATTTAACCAGGTAGCTTAACGTCATCCATGACCAAAAACATATATTAATGTTTCTCAAATGTTTTATATTAATTTCGATCCAAATTTAACTAGGATCACTTAAATATATTATTGGAAGATTAGGTGGTTGATCAACATGTTGTCCAAGAGAAAATCCAACATGTACCTAGAAAGCTATATAAGGGGCTTGCAATCATGTGGTTGTAGAGGAGGTTGAGCTTCCTCATATTTATACTCTACTCATATTCTTTGATTTCTTTAATATATGGCTTCCTCCACTAAGGTGTTCACATAAATACTCATGAGTTGCAATGAATTGAAAGGATTCTTAAATTCTATTGTAACACATTTATAATATTTTCATGAAGTACTAGTCTTTATAAAAATTCTAAAGTATAACAATTTTTTTTGAATGGCTAAGGGATTTTACCATTACAACCACTCTATATAAAAAAATTGGATAGATCTTATTATTATTCAAACACTTTCTTTTAAACATAATTTTCTCAATATTCTAAGAAACAAATTTCCTTCTCATGACTATTGAGCGCTATATCCTGAGCAATACTAGCATTCTTGATAACACAATTGTGTAGGTTGTGGTTTCAAGTTCCAAGGAAACTAAGTCCCTTAGCACATTATGTTTGAAATCAAATACTTTGCAAAGGACTTGAAGGAGTCACTATCAATCCACTCTTGAATATAAATTAGCTTAACTGGTTTGGAGCCTATGCTTGATAGACTATTAGCCAAAATGTAATTTAGGTTATAAAATATTTGCCCTACATTGCATAACTTGCTTCAGTTAATTCCTATGCTTGCATTTGAAATTCTTTCACGTTGACCTATAGAACTTCTTTAGAAGTTATACCTCGGCCTTCACGAGACAATCCATTAAATTCCATGAATTTTCTGAATAAAATCTTTGACCTATAGATCATCAAGTCAAGATTGAAGAGTTATCTCTTGCTGGTTTACATCAGCATGTGCTCACAACCCTCCAAAAAGAATGTGTCGCCATGAAGACACAGAAAAATCTCAAAAAACAAATTTTTGTTTCTCAGTCAGCCTGTCAGCAATTTCGTGAAACTGCCAATTATGGTTGTTTCAAGCCTCGTCAACATAAAACATCTGCATGCACCTGCCATTCCAAAAAGTTTGGTGAATCTAGTTCTCGATCCCATCCCAGATTCTGGTCTTCCTCAAAAAGAATATCGAAGTATCCAAAGAAACCTTTTTTTGAAAATAGGAAGAATAGGTTTGTCTTTAAGAAAAGGACCCAGCCACTTTGAAAGTCTACCTATTACATCTGTGGCAAGCAAGGCCATTGGGAAAACAAGTGTCCAGAGAAGAAGACAAAGTTTCAGAATAAAATCTGTGAGATTTTTACAGCAGAGTACAATCCTGTTGAGTGGGATGTAGTCCCTGAGTTACAATCAGAAGATGAAGGATTCTCCATTCATGAGTCTGCAGATGACTCTGAATATAATTCTAGTTCTGATAAGTTAGATCTCCATAAGCTTTCAATTAATTCTTTGGATAGCTCTGATGATGACCAAACTTTTATCAGTAATTGTTTTATGTTTTCTTTTGCTTCTATCAAAAGTCAGATAGAAGAGTTAGAAGAAAAAAAGGCTAGTCTTTCTCCAGGCCTGGCCATAATCAGAAGAAGACTACAAGAAAAGATTGATGAGTTGACAAAAAAGTTTCCAGAACCTTCACAGTGTGTCCCTACATATGAAGGTCAAATCCAAGCGAGGCAGATCTTCTCAGAAAAATTGTTTTCTTTGAAAACAAAGTAAAAAGAGAGAGAGAACAATTAGCTAACTTAGCTACAAGTATACAAGGATCTCTACATCAGCTAGATCAACTGAAGTCTGAATATATCCAACTAACAATGAGAAAAGCTCACAGCTTTACCCCAGCTCCAGAAATAGCAGAAGAACCAGTCCCTAAACAAAAGAGTTTAGGAGATCGGATGGTTCTCCCTATCCAGATCAAAACAAAAGGGTATAAAGCTTACGACTTAGATGCATAAGTAGATACAGGCGCCATGAACAGTTGTTGTAAATACAAATCCATTCTAGAATATTTTTGGCAGCCTATCTCTATTCACTTCATAGCAGTTAACAAAGAACTCATCAAGGTAAATTTTATTGCTCCAGATTTTCCTATTTTGTTAGGAAAAATCAAAACATATGTTACTTTATATTGTTTAGATACAGGAGCTGACATACTACTAGGACAAGATTTTGTCAAGAAACACCTACCAATGTCAGTTAGAGAAGATTCAGTTGATTTCACAGTCCAAGGAACTGTGACTTCCATTCCAGTAAAGTCTGCTTTCACTATCATAATTTCTCCTGAAAAGCCAGACATTGTCGAAGAATCAGTCAAGGATTTGGAAAAAATAAAGAAGATTGTCAAACATGCAGACCTACATGGTCAAGACATCCTTGCAGAAATAACTCAGAAGTTACAAAAGGAATGTACTTCTGATCATCTAGATGCCTTCTGGAAGAGAGAAAAATACTATTTCACTTTGCAATACAAACAGAATATAGGAATAAAACCTCATAAAGCCTCAACAAATAATGTGAGTCCTACAGAGCAGCAAGCATGCAAGGAAGAAATGCAATAGTTGTTGGATAGGAAGCTGATAGAACCTTGCAAAAGTGCTTGGGCTTGCCCAGCATTTTATGTCAATAAGCTTTCTGAGCAAAAAAGAGGAAAGAAAAGATTGGTAGTTAATTATGGAGAATTGAACAAAGCTTTAGAACCAATCAGGTATCCTCTACCTCATAAAGATTTAATTCTGTCAAAGATAGCAAAAGCCAATGTCTTTAGTAAGTTTGATCTTAAGAGTGGTTTTTGGCAAATTGGCATAGCACCAGAAGACAGGTACAAGATTGCATTCATAGTCCCTCATGGCCAATATTAGTGGACAGTAATTCCTTTTGGCCCGAAGAATGCTCCATCAGAGTTCCAAAAAATTATGGAAGACATTTTTCATTCTTTAGATTTTGTTATTGTATATATTGATGATTTGCTCATTTTTAGCAGAGATATAGCTGAGCATAAGATCCATTTAAAACAATTTCATAATTTTGTTTTTAAGCATGGGATTGCACTTTTGTCATCCCCAGATAAGTTTGTTATTGCCAAGACTTCCATTGAATTCTTGGGCCTCCAGATTTCACAAGGAAGAATAATTCTGCAGCCACATGTTTTGCATAAACTCTTAGAGTTTCCTGACAGATTGCAAGATACTAAATAGGTTCAGCGATTCCTCGACTGCTTGAATTATATCAGATAGTTTTATCAAGCATAGGAAAAAGACACAAAGTTGTTACAGAAAAGATTAAATACTAGCACAGAATGGATACCAGCTATGACTGACATAGTCAGAAGAATCAAAGCAAACATGCATAAGCTTCCTCCCCTTGCTCTTCTAGTCCTTGATCTACCTTTTATTTTAGAAACTGATGCTTCTGATCAAGTTTGGGCAGCTGTGTTGTTGCAAAAGCATTCAAATAAAGAGTAGGTTTGTGCTTATACTTTCGGAACATTTTCCGAAGCAAAATCCAAGTACCCATCATCACACAAAGAGATTCTTGCTGTCAAGAAGGGTATTCATCGTTTCAGACTTTTCCTCAAAAGTGTTCGTTTTACAATTAGAAC
Source organism: Larix kaempferi (assembly GCA_027924585.1). Taxonomy (NCBI): domain Eukaryota; kingdom Viridiplantae; phylum Streptophyta; class Pinopsida; order Pinales; family Pinaceae; genus Larix; species Larix kaempferi. Next base: position 29,874,630 of record BSBM01000372.1, read on the forward strand.
AGATCTTAAGCATATGAAGGGTATGCTTGGTAACAAAAGACTTCTAGAACATGGTAATGCCAGAGTTCTTAGATGGGTTGTGTGGTTGCAAGGATTTGATTTTGAGATCATCTTTAAAGATGGAAAAGAAAATCACCTTGCAGATATGCTAACCCGAGAAGGAACACCTATTAAAAACATTAATATTTTTACTAGAGGAGAATCATCTTCATCAGCCACATTAGCAGAAGATCCAGTTCTTATCTGCCATGAATGCATTTATGGGTGTGAAGAATGTTTTCACCAGCAGATCCAAATCCTACCTTCTGAAATACAACAAAGGATCCTCCAAAGCAGATTGGATTCTCCAGAAGGACGACACAGTTATGATATAGATCTTGATAATCCTCTTCACTAGGTTAATCAAGTTAATATGATTTTTGGGTTTTTTCCTCTTCCCCTCTCAGGAGTTCCACAATACTTTGCATATATTTGGGATCCTTCCATTAGATGGATCGATTATTATGCCATTCATCAAATTGCTCATGCCCATGGCAAAATCACCATATGTTTTTATTGTGATGATATTATGAGTGCATATAGGTTATGGAGCCCCTAGTTAAAAATTCTCTTCTTCTTATATGTTCCACGCACTTTAGATCTTGAGCATTCAAGGCCATTTTGGTTCACCTCAGTCTTACAGCGTGAGTTGACAGAAGGAGTTACTGCAGGTAGCGTGTTTCAGTTTGACATCCTCTGGAGAGGTGCATCTATCTCACAAACTGTTGACACAAACTATGTTTCCAGATTTGTTATCAGACATGATTTCTTCGGAGAAGTTTCCATCCCGGGATATGCACTACATCGATATTTTCAGTATTCACCTTTTTCTGCCTGTTTCCGTGAAAATCCTCCCCATTGGATCCTCATGAATATCTTGCCGTATGGTATAGCTGATCCTCATGAAGAGGATGCTGATCTAGATGGATTTTATTCAAAAGGATTTGATTCCGATCATATCCCACCTGGCTATTGAAATAATTGTACTTAAGATTTTCTATATCTTGTCTTACGTGGGTTCTCTGACAAATCTCTACTATGTAATAGCTTTTAGATCCATTATTGTTATACTTTGGATCTTCGTATCCCTCTCTATGTCATTTCTTTAGTGGGTTCTTTGGTTAAAGAATATCCACCGTGTATTTATGAGCTATCCTCTAGTGCGGATGTCTCCTCGTGAGTTACCCGAAAACTAAAGATGCTCTTGTCAGTCATGTCAAGGCATCTCCATGCTTCGTGACTCATTACTTTTGGTATAGACAGCTACTAGTGCTGTGAAAAGTAGATTCTCTGTGTCGATGAGTCATCGATTCTTTTTTTGCGATGGACTCCTCTCATTTTGTATAAATAAGGGTGCAAGGGTTCATTCTAGGCATTTGAAGTTTTAGTGATCTAAGTATGAGTCTGAGTGTTTGGAAAACGAGCAAAGAATTGCTTCGGCGTTCTTGAGTTTCCAAGTCTATAAATCTATCTCTGTCTGTGATGTGAATTTGAAGTTCTGAGTTCCGCATATTTGATTTGAAGAATATATGAATTTGAAGTTCTGAGTTCCGCATATTTGATTTGGTATCAGAGCCTTGTGTTTTCGATCCATCGCATCATTTTTGTTTCTCTTTTGTGTTCCATTCCCTTTTGAGGTGGGAAGAGTTATTATATTTAAAGTCTGGAGCATTGAAGAGCTTGCACACACATTCACCTGCTCGCGGCGCAATCAACCATCAAGGGTACTCCGACGTATAGAAGTTCTTTTTCGGCTTTCTCCAGGTTCAACTTTAAGTTTGTCTCTTCTGTTATTTCTGTCATGGATTCTTCCAACAACAACAGTTTTTACTTTCCTGAATCTGCTTCATCAAAGAAAGAGAAACACACAAGCGACGGTCATGGGTAAATAAATATTTGAACAAAACTGAGTTAGATACTTTGTATGATACTCGTGTTGTGTCTCAGGAATATGAAACACAACCTAACTGGTCATTACCTGAAATAGATGTCAATATAATTTATGATCTTCCTATGTTCAAGTTTCGTGCATCCCAGTTATTTCGTTTCACATCTGTGAATATACCCATATCTGTTGGTCAGTCTGTATACCAGATTCCGTTAATCAAATATGAAGATATAGCTTGGGGTTTGGAGCATGAATATAAATATATCCATATTGGTTTAATACAGTTCGGTATCAATCCTCTTGTCCGTCTCGGATTGGATACATCCTGTTTATCATGTGTGTTAGATTCCAGGCTAAACAAGTTTGAAGATGCCTTGTTAGGAGGCTTTCAGATTCCGTTAAATAATGGCCCTATGTGGTCATCCCTGGTTCCCAGATATCAGGTGTCTCTCACGGACCCCTATATCAATGAATTTTTACAAGCATATATACAATTTTCTGGTTTTGATGTAACTCCGCAATCCCAAATTGCTCAGTTGCATTGTTCTCTGTGTATCCGGTTTGTTTCTACTACTATGCCTGCAATTAATCCTAAGTTGCAGAAGAGAGCACTCCAAGAAGGAGTTGTCATTGGTCCGGGAAACACTACTCCCCTCCAACTCGGATTTTCTCAGGTAACCTTACCTGAAGAATGGAATAGCACATACCAACCACTTGCTCAGAGATATCCAGAACTCCATGATGCTTCCTCCAAACAACTTCATGTTGTCCAGCATCCCGATGGTAACACTTCTCTTAGATTTGCTCCTGCACAATCATTTCCTCCACCATCACCTACAATTAGTAGATATGCTTCCCATTCTCAGTATTTACCCCGCAGGTCAAACACCCCATTACGTTCATCTGCACATATGCAACCATATGATTCTCAGCTACACCAACATATGGTTAACCACAGTCAGTTTCCTTCTGCATCCTGCAAATTTTGTAAAGAAAAACACACCCCACAAAAACAAAAAACATTTTAGTCCATTAATTCACCCTCTTCATCCTCTTCCTCTGTTGATCATAAAGGTCAGCATACTGATTGTCCTGATTGTTCTTCTTTGTTTTGAGATATTAAAATTTTGTCTCTCCCTCAAGAAAAATCTGGAAACTTGTCCCAGATTTCAGCAAGAAGATTAGATTCTGGAAATTCCAGTCCTTCTTTTAAGGATGGTAGTTTACAGTCAGATTTTCAATTTGTTAATTTGAGAAGCCCGAATGATCCTAAACCTGCAGAACAAATCCAGTTACAGAATTATGCTAACTTCCAGTCTGTATGTATAGCTCAAAACCTGGATGATGTTGCTAGAGATGTTCTTGAGCTCAAGGCTCATCTGCAGACACTGCATGGATCTTTAAATCATATTTCGGATATTGTTGATTCTTTGGTTAAGAACCAAAAAGAGCAGACAGTTAGGCTGTCAGATATTGAAGCTGGTCTCGATGTTATTACAAGATCTGTAGAAAATCTACAGTCAGCACTTCCAGCTCCTTCTTCTCCTCCTGAGTATAGTCAAATCAACCAAGAAGGCTATACGTTCAAATATCATTCTAGTAGCTCAAGCCCCCAGAAATTCCTGAAGCAGTTAAGTCCACATAGACTGCAGAGTATTCAGCATGGTGTTGAATTGGCTAGAGAAAAGTATGAATTGTTGAAACAAAGAGTTCTCTCACTTGATTGCCATGACATTAAAATGACATCCTCCACTATCTCTATGGATTCTGAGATAGGTGAAGCCTCTAGCAACCCAAAAAGAAATAGAGGTGAGTCACATTTCTTCCAAAATCAAGCTAGAAGAGTTTCAGCTCAAGATGTCAGCCATAATAAGTTTCGCAGTCCATTCAACAAATGGACAAATGAAATAAAAAATGTAGATATCAAGATTGATTCCAAAGATCTGTCCAAAGGCTTTGGTAACACACTGATTATTAATTTTGATTGCTTGGAAAATGATCAAATTCTAAATCTGTTCCAAAAGATCAATGCATGGGCATTCCAGAGAAAAGCAGAAACTAAAGCATACTGGAAAGATATAGCTACACAGCTTACTTGGGCATTTACAGGAATAGCAAAGCTATGGTGGGAAAAACTTTCAGAAGAAGAAAAATAACATTTACTAGAGGATAATGATCCTTTAGAAGCTTTGTTTCAAGCCCTTGCTCATGAATTTCTTTGTACACTACCTCCTGATGCATCTCATACTGCTCAATTGTACATGTCCCAGAAATTATGTGATATCAATCTTCTTCAAGAATATTTTTGTACAATGCAGACCATGTTGTACAAAATTACAGATCATCAGAATGTTTCCTACCTTCGCCATTATCTTGCCTCTCTTCCCGACAAAATCCCAGTTCTTGACTCTCTTACTAAAGCTGGTCAAGTTTGGCAACGTTAATTTTTCTTAGTCGTCTAGGATTTTTCCTTTCACTAGATTCTACCATTATGACACACTAGAATGGGGTTCTGCTCACATATAGGCATTTGCACTATTGTAATATGGAGCATTGATTATCTTTGTCCTATCTTCATATTCATTGAGCTTCTTTCTAGGGTATCGTCTTCATAACAATCCCTTTCTCGTCATTTTTTGGAGATTGATATTCCACATAAGTGGGAGGTAATGAACAATCTCTCTTGATCTTCCAAATGTGATAGTAATATTATATGTAATAATCTAATATAATTTGTGATAGTTACATTGATAAGTGTTTATATCTTAGAATTTGGGGTGGACTAACAACTATGCTTTTCCTAGATTGCATGAGGATGATACAAGCGTTCTGTCCAAATTGATTTTATGGCAGTGGTTCAAAATTCGAAATAAACAATTATAACAGATAAAAGAATATACAAAATAATTGGTATTTGATGCATGGATAACTCGTAGCTCATGCATGGATAACTCTTAGAGACAACCTGTCTAACTAGAAGAAAGGAGTGATAGCATGTAGATGACACAAGTAATTACAACTACACATGGAGAACAAGTAACACATAACTTATTTGTGGCACTTAACTTGTGACCTATTGGTGTTCACCAGCCATAAGATAAGTGGCTATGCTAGTAATATTATATGTAAAAATTACACGGATAGGTGTTTTTATTTTAGAATTTGGGGTGGACTAGAGTCTATGTTTTTCCTAGATTGCACGAGGGTGAGACAAGTGTACTGTTCAAATTGATTTTATGGCAGTCGTTCCAAATTTGAAATAAACAATTATAAAAAAAAGGAATATAAAAAATAATTGATATCTATGAATGACAATTGGTAACTGATGCATGGATAACATGCAGTTCTTTAACATACATGCAATTTGTTAACAAGTAGTTCGTGTAACTAGCCTGAAGAACAAGTAACCTATTTGTGGCACTTAACTTGTGACCTATCGATGTTTACTAGCCACAAGTTGAGTGGCCGTGCTAATATAATATAATTTATATATTATATATTGTAATATAGAAAACATATAAAAAAACAAATTATAACAAAACAAAAATATAGAAAGATGTGTATTTGAAAGAGAATATGTGGCTTTTGCATGAAGGGGAAGTTTTGTGGGGTTTGTTGATGTATATGTAATTTCAGAATGTATTTCATATATATGTATATTGTATTCCTATAGAGATGTTATTATTCCTCTATACGGAAGTGTCATCATTTATATTGTAAGTGTCGTAACTTATACTTGATGGGTTATTAGACCACCTTGTTGGGGTCGGCCCTGTATAAGTCATGTGGGTCAAAGGGTTATTAGACCACCCTATTAGGGGTCGGCCATGTGGGTCAAAGGGTTATTAGACCACCCTAGTGGGGGTCGGCCCAGTCAGCATTATGTTAAGTGGTTAAGTTGAGGCCGACCTAGTTGAGTAAAGGTCAAGTCAAGTTAGTGTATAAATAGAGAGTGTGTCTCTCTCATTTTACATATTCTATTCTCTCACTCACACTTGGGAGAGTGGCGCACTTGTGGAGGAGGAGGCTTTGCTGCTAAGAGAAGACTATCTCTTGTATTCTGGTTGTATCATTGCTCTATCTATCTCTGAGGAAGTTATTGGGGTTTTTCACCTTTATGGTTTTCCCCAAGTAAACTCTATGTCTCTTGTGTGCTTGCATTATTGCGTCCATGATTGATATGCTGTAGATTTGTTGTACATGTTTTTCTCTCAGTTAAGATCCTAGATCAGATTGAAGTAAATTCTGAAAATTTAACATGGTATCAAAGCTAGCCTAAAAGAAGGCATGATATGGCATGTATGACACTTGTTGCACTTATGATGCTAGAGCTTGATATAGCAAAAACCAGTCATCGTAGCACTTTCGCTATAAATCTGTTTTGGCGAAGTTTTCGGATCCGAAATGTTTACAGGTTGAATATCAGATCCCCATGTACCTTGTGTCCAAAGGACAACCTCTAATTCATTGTACTTTGTGATTTATGATCTGTACAATATAGGGTTTTTGCCTCTTCTAGATCTGAGTCAAAATCAGGTGACCTTGGGAAAAAGGTCATAACTTGGGATAGGAAGCTCCAAATGAAATTTCGTAAAAAGTGACAGGTAGTACACAAACTGTACTATCTCAGGAAAAATTTTCAGAGGCCGAAGTTGAACCAGTGACATGTGGCACGCTGTACAAGTTCGCTCTCCTATATTATCCCATAAACAGGTCACGTTGCGACACTTGGCATAACTCTCTCTCAGAGAATCCAATTGAGGTCAGACCTGTCAGGATGGAAAGATAACAGGTCGGGCTATCTCAGGAAAAAATTTCAGACCCTGTGGATCGAAAAGTTCGGAGTTACACCAGAAACAATCAGGTACATATTTCTGTCAAAACAGAATTATTTTTTAGCACCTTCATTCATGGCTTCCGAAATTTAGGGCTTCGGAGAAAAACTTGGAATTTTGGAAATCTGTGACCATGGATGGAAGCTCCTCAGAAAAATCGAAGCTTAGAGCTTTGAATCAAATCTTTTGGTTGGGTGAAGCTCTGGGAAACCCAAACCCTAATCTAGGGTCCTCCCTAGTGAATCCGGAAATCTAAAAGGCAATTTCGAGGGGTGAAACTTTGCAGTTTTCAAATTCTGAATATACCAACTTGATCAACTCATCAAGGCGCATATTTCTATTATTTCAAAAGTTTGAAATTCATAGTTTGAATTTTTGGGGTTTCTTTGACAAACCCTAATCTAGCTCCAGGTCCAGTTCTTGCAAATCAAGTGGATTGGGTTAATCCTAGAAGAAGATGGATTGGTCACCTGCATAAGTGAAGAAGTTCCTGTTTCAGAGGGAGATGAGGCTAAGGCCGTTCATAAGAAGATTACAAGCAATCTTGACAAGTATGGCTTACAGATATGTTTCGTGGTTAAGTTTATCATATGTTTGTATTCATATCATTACAGTACAATCTTGATTAATTACTAGACTTGTCGTATCACCTTAATAGAAGATATTCATTGATTAAGGTTTTGACACTTATGAATGTACTAATGCATTGTGATGTTGTATGAGGTTTATGTTGTTCGCTAACATAAAAGGTACACTAAGAAAGACAAATCATGTTCTACTTCAAGAGCATATGATCATGGTGACATGAAGACAAAGATTCATCCATTGTCATGGATCACATATAAGATCTACTTTCGAGGTATGTATAACTTGGTCCTACAATGGTTAACCTATGAGACATGCAGGTTACTAGCACAAGTCACTGAAGAGAACCAGAAGACATTATGCGGGTATGTTAGACATAACTAGCTAGCATGCTAATCCAGGTATGTTTTTCCTATATCAAGCTAGAATCCTACCTTGTGTTAGGATCTTATATTGTTGTGTTGTTGATAATGATTATTCATAAGTCATAGGTTTGAATAGTCATGGCTGTATGCATATTATGTTTCTTACCATAATTGATGATATGACTAACCAGAAGAATCATGAAGGTATAGGTTTGAGTAATCACGGGTTTATGCATTGATGATTTAACTAATCAGAAGAGTCCTATGATTAAATAAGAATATGCATGAGTAAAAGAAGACTTCCCTAAAACCTTGAATACTAATGTTTATTATCTGTGAATGATCATGACTATACATGTTTAAGATTATTGTGTTTTGATAGTATTAAGATTATACTAATAAATGTGTGATTATGTATGAGACCTCAAGGATAAAACAATGATGATACTAATAAGCATGCATAGTGATTAAGGATGGATGTAAGTTCAAGGACAGGTAACCCAGGAAGCAAAGATCAAGAGGGAGCACACTCCAGTTGTTCCTGGAAGAAAGCAAAGGAGCATACTCCAGTAGTTTCTGCAAGGATGCAGATATCTAGAGGGAGTTGACCATCCTTCTGCATTCCACAATAGAAAGGTGTAGAAGAAGCTACTTCAGCAGCTCCTGCAAGGAAGCAAAGACTCAGAGGGAGTCCACCCAACAAACAAACAAAAATAAGTATTTTAATTACCATTCCTTACATACTTGTTTGTTTAAATAATATTATTCAATGATGTATATGCTTATGTTCCTAGATTTAGGATGTGTATTATGCATATTAGAATGATTGCATTAATGAACAGCTTACTACTAATATGCATTCAACGGGTAAGTGGCCTATGGCACTGTACAACATTCCATTGCTACTTATCTAGAATGAAACCTCTTTGCTGACATGTTGGGAGTTGTGCATACTCTTAACAATGTTCTGGTAGAGACTGGAAGGCATCTAGAAAGTTGTGGAACATGGATAAATGTTGTAATGAAGCATTGGCTAAGATAATTGCGTGACTATATGACATATTTCTTTAGGTGTAAGAATTTGTCTGAAAATTATGAGATGTTTCTAATCATGCAATTTAACTTGTTTTGTAGAAAAGACCGTATACCTTCACCTACAAAAGAAGGACTACAACATTTGTTCAAGCAACAAAATTATCTATTGAAGATATTGAAGTTCCCAGGATACGGGAAGAATGCCAGGATCCGTCGATCATGAAGAACGATGTTTGGGATGCGGTCCCAAGAGCTGAAGGGAAGTCTGTTGTGACTTCTAAATGGAACTATCATATCAAGCATGTTGCAAGTGGTAGCATAGAGACTTTTACTCCTATAGCCAGATACACTTCCATTAGATCCGTACTTGCTCTGGCTGCAGTGATGAAGTAGAAGATACATCAGATGGATTTCAAGACAACCTTCTTGAATGGTGTAGTTGAAGAAGAAGTATATGTGGAGAAGCCACTTGGTTCTGAGACACATGACAGGGAGTCATATATGTGCAGAACTTGGTATGGTAGGATAGACAACTTTCTATCTAGTTTGGGCTTTACCAAGAATAAAGCGGATTCCAACCTTTACTACAAGGTTGAGGAAGGCAATCTAGTGATACTACTATGTGGATGACCTATTTGTAACAGGTGAGGATGACTGAGTTCGAGTTGAAGAACTTGGGGATGATGCACTATTTGTTTTTGGCATAGAGGTGTGGCAGAGTGATGGAATCTTCCTTGGACAAGGGAAGTATGTAGTAGAGATCCTGAAGAGGTTCGGGATGATGGACTGCAAGGCTATGGCCACACCTATGGCATCGAACCTGAAGCTTTTGTGTGATGCTTCATCTGAGCCGGTTGATATCACTATGTATCGTCAGATGATTGGGTCCTTGATGTACCTGACGAACACGAGACCAGATATTTGCTTTGCGGTGAACACATTGAGCCAGTTGCTAACGGATCCGAGGAGTGTTCACCTGGTTGCTGTAAAGCATGTTCTGAGGTACCTGAAGGGTACAATGGATTATGGGCTCAAGTATGATGCGAATCAAAAGTTTAACTGCAGGGTTATGTTGATTCAGATTGGGCAGGCAGTGCTGCAGATAGGGATCAGGTGTGATCTCTTGATTTAGCAGGAAGCAGTCCTACATAACACTAAGTACAGCCGAAGCAGAGTATGTTGCGACGGATGAGCAGATTGCAAATGTATTGACCAAGTCGTTGGCCAGAGTGCAGTTTGAGTACTTCAGAGAGAGGCTTGGTGCACTTCAGATCGAGGTTCCTTCCAAAGGGAAGTGATGAGTCTGGAAGATGCAGATGCACATGAGCTTTTCTGACATGGTTGATGTGTTCTCCCTTGGTCGTGATGTAATTGCTGAGCCATTTTTCACATGGTGGTAGATGTGTTCTCCCATGGTGAAAAAGTAAGGGCTGGAGCCTTCGCCGAATGGTGGTAGATGTGTTCTCCCATGTTGGTGATGTAAGTGTTGGATGATGTGCATCTGGGCTGTGCTTCGTGGACGATGAGATGATCTGAAGAGGACGATGCTATGATGATCAGGAGGATCATGGATGATGAGCATCAAGATGATGCTCCAGTTACTACTATGTTTATGTATATGCATCATGTTGGATGCTGGATATGATCAGTTGAATCATTTATGTATGTATGCATCATGTTGGATGCTGGATATAATCAATTGAATAATTTATGTATGTATGCATCATGTTGGATGCTGGATATGATCAGTTGGATCATTTGTATGTATTTTGTATATGCATCATGTTGGATGCTTGGACCATGTATTTGTATATGTATCAGGTGGATACTGAGATCATGTACGTTGATATGCATCAGGTGGATACATTGTGTGGATCATGTATCTGTGTATGTATCAGGTGGATACATTGTATGATCAAGTAGATCATGTATGATGATATGTATCAGGTAGATACTTGGTATGCATCAAGTGGATGCATTGTATGATCAGGATGATCGTGGATGACGAGCTTCTCCAAATGACATGCATCAGGACGATGCAGTGATGATGATCAGGATGATCATGTGTACATCAGGATGATGTATGGTGAGTATCAAGATGATACTTTGTGGCCGTGGATCAGGTTGTGCAGATGAGCATGTCTGGGAGATCCTATAGGTCGGATTTGTGTACCCGTAACAGCCTGGGATGCTCTTTCGAGACATTGCTCTAGGAGGACATGTAATTTGTGCCCTGGGAGATCTTCAGGTCGGAGTTGTGTACCCGTAACATCCTGAGATGCTCTTGCGAGGTTTTGTCCTATGGCATGTAATTTGCTCCTAGGAGATCTGGATAGGATGAAAAAGGCCTCAGATGCTTCAGCCAAGTTTTGCCATGACCACATGTAATTTGCTCCTAGGAGATCTGGACAGGATGAAAAAGGCCTCAGATGCTTCAACCAGGTTTTGTGGTGGACCACATGTAATGTGCTCCTGGGAGATCCGACAGGTAGAGTTGTGTGCTCGTAACAGCCTGGGATGCTTCAGCCAGGTTTTGTGGTGAGATCACATGTAATGTGCTCCTGGGAGATCCGACAGGTAGAGCTGTGTGCTCGTAACAGCCTGGGATGCTTCATCCAGGTTTTGTGATGGGTCACATGCAATGTGCTCCTGGGAGATCTGACAAGTAGAGCTGTGTGCTCGTAATAGCCTGGGATGCTGCAGCCAGGTTTTGTGACGCACGTAATAAGTCCCGAGGATTCCACAGTATGGCCAGTGATGACGAAGACCTGCAGGTGGTGGACCTACATCCAGTAGGAAAAAGGACTGGCTCTGTAGAACTTCCTATGACGAGTAGATTCAGAGATTGATTGAGATAGCAGCAACAGTGACGATGATGATGACTCAATGACGATTATTCGTTGATGATGATCTAGAGAAGAAGACTTATGCTAGCAGACCTGTGTCGAGAAATACCTTCCTAGTTAAGAGGGAGTGTTGATGTATATGTAACTTCGGAATGTATTTTACATATATGTATATTGTATTCCTATAGAGATGTTATTATTCCTCTATACGGAAGTGTCGTAACTTATACTTGATGGGTTATTAGACCACCTTGTTGGGGTTGGCCCTGTATAAGTCAGGTGGGTCAAAGGGTTATTAGACCACCCTATTGGGGGTCGGCCATGTGGGTCAAAGGGTTATTAGACCACCCTAGTGGGGGTCGGCCCAGTCAGCATTATGTTAAGTGGTTAAGTTGAGGCCAACCTAGTTGAGTAAAGGTCAAGTCAAGTTAGTGTATAAATAGAGAGTGTGTCTCTCTCATTTTACATATTCTATTCTCTCACTCACACTTGGGAGAGTGGCCCACTTGTGGAGGAGGAGGCTCTGCTGCTAGGAGAAGACTATCTCTTGTATTCTGGTTGTATCATTGCTCTATCTATCTCTGAGGAAGTTATTGGGGTTTTTCAGCTTTATGGTTTTCCCCAAGTAAACTCTGTGTCTCTTGTGTGCTTGCATTATTGCGTCCATGATTGATATGCTGTAGATTTGCTGTACATGTTGTTCTCTCAGTTAAGATCCTAGATCAGATTGAAGTAAATTCTGAAAATTTAACAGGGTTTTTAGAGGAAATTAGGGCAGAGAAACAAAATAGTTATGAAGTTGAATAGCCATGAAGTTGACGAGAACTGCTTGAATCCATGAAACCTAGAAGGTGATGGTGATGTATTTGGCACCAAATCTTTGGTTTGGGTGGGAAGGGAATGTTTTGTGAGGTTTTGAGAGGTAATTAAAGAGGAGTTAAATTTTTTTCTAAGACTTGTTTGATGAGAGGATTTTTTGGGCAATCATTTGGAGTTAATTTTTTTCTATGTAAATTGCTTGATGAGAGGGGTTTGGGGCAATTATTTGGATTTTTAATGGAAATTCAAGCAACTGTAACCTCGTTAATTGGCTACATAAAATATTTGATGCTTATGCAACAATCTTTGAAGGAAATGGTGTTGCATTGGGCTTGGCTTCGTTGTAGCAAAAATGTACAAAAACTGTTGGCGAGTGCACTTTTATGAGCTATTTCTGTTCCAATTCTTTAGTTCGCCCAAGGGGCTCACGGATTAAGGACATAAATATCCCTCTTCCCCCTCCATTTCTAAGTAAGATCGAGCTTGCAAACGAGTTTAAAAGGAATAAACAACCTTTTCATTAAAAGAATAAACAAACAGGGCCATCAACTTTTTAATAACATAATGCGTGGTCGGTTGGTCAAAGCTCAATGGCCATTTTGCACTAATAAATCAAATAGCACGATCGAAGGTTTAATGAATGGTTTAATAAATCAAGGAACAAGGATATGTCCATGAATTCAAACGACTAGCTTTGCTCTGATCCAAACAACCAAACAAATGAAATAAAAGTTCTAAGTGGAAGGAATAAAACGACCTCCTTTGTTCCCCGATATCTGAAGAAGAAGCAAGGAAAGCAGTCTAAGCAGTCTGGTCCCTTCATCCGGATAAAGCCCCAAGACCTGATGGCTTCACTATCCACTTTTATCGAAAAAGTTGGGCTTTTATCAAAACAGACCTTATAAGAATATTGAATTGGACGAGAAAGAGGGACTACATAGGAGGAGCCACAAACTCCTCGTTTATAGCTCTCATTACCAAAGCAAAAAATCCCTCCTCCATAGATAGATATCGCCCCATCTCCCTCTGTAACGCTTCCTACAAAATCCTCACTAAAATCTTTTATGGCAGGCTCAAGAAGTATCTTCCAATGGCCATCTCCGCTAATCAAGGCAGTTTTGTCTCAGGGCGCCAAATTTATGACAACATTCTGCTTATTCAAGCAGCCATCCATTCCAGCCAGAAAAGGAAAGAGGCAGGTATTGCGATCAATCTTGATCTTGCCAACGCCTTCGATTGGGTTAGACATGACTTTCTATATATGGTCCTTGGGAAGTTTGGGTTCTCTGCAATCTTCATTGGATGGATCAAATCCCGCATTGGGTCACCTTGGATAGCCCCTCTTGTTAATGGAAGGCCCACTTCCTTTTTCAAAATTTCCAAGGGTCTACGACAAGGATGCCCCATGTCCCCCTTCCTTTATATCATAGTGGCTGACACTCTAAGTAGGAGACTTAGCAGGTTAATGATATAAGGCAACATCCTAGGTATCATCATTGCTTGAGGATTTCAACCTATAAATCATGCACAATTCGCAGATGATACTATACTGTTGGGGTACACTTCAGTCCAAATAGCTAGGAAGTTAAAAAACATTCTAGATCTCTATATTCGAGCTACGGGAGGGAAAACCAATGAAAACAGGAGCAATCTTTATGGCTGTAATTGCTATCCCAATCTCCTAAGGGAGCTTGTAGTGGCTCTGGGGTTCAAGGCTAACATAGATTGTACCTCCTTCAAGTATCTTGGAGTTCCCATCAACAAGAACTGTTAAAATTTAATATGCTAAGACAGAAAATAGCAGCATACATTCCATTTCACAATAATAGCATATACAGGATCACTAAAGAAACAACAAGCATAGCATAAACACAAGAGACACAGATTTATCCTGGGAAACCCTCATGGGGTAGAAAACCCAGTAAAGCTTCCTCAATATAGATGACCAGCAATATACAAAGATGCAAACCAAAGACATGATCTGCTCCTCCACCATAGTAGACCTCTCCTCCACAAGTGCGCCTCTCTCAAGTGTGTGAGTGTGTCAAATGAGGAACACACCTCCTCTATTTATACACTACTCTGACATATATTTTACACAAGTACATGTAGGCTCGTATTTAACCATTAGGTTAAATACCCTATTATAACTGACTGGGCCGACCCCCACATGGTGGGTCTAATAACCCTAGTTGCCACAACTCCTCGAAGGAATAAACATCTCCGGATACATAATAGAATCACCTCGGAGGGATGGAACATCTCCGGAATAAATAATGTACAAATATAATATTCTTAGAAGTTACAATATTCAACACTCCCCCTTAATGAGAAGGATATTATAACAACATCTGCAGGAGCAAGGAGTCATTGACTACATCATCTATATATCATCGGAAGCTTTCTTCAATTCATCATCATCAGTAACTCAACTAGTTACTGGAACATCAACATCATCAAAGTTGATATTACTCGATCATCAGCATCGTCATCATCATCATCATCACACGATCATCAGCATCGTCATCACACGATCATCAGCATCGTCATCACACGATCAACAGCATCATCATCATACGATCAACATCGTCATCATACGATCAGCATCGTCATCACACGATCAGCAGCATCGCCATCATATGATCAACATCGTCATCATACGATCAGCATTGTCATCACACGATCGGCAGCATCGTCATCACACGATCATATTACAGGATGATCAATCCTCCTCTCTTTAGGACATAGGTCCATGGATGATGCAATCCAGATCAAGTTCTAGGATGATCAATCCTTATCTCTTTAAGACAAGTCTCATGTCTAGGGACGATCCAATCCCAACCACAGTGCCAATCCTTGTTCATACTAGATGTGACCTAGATCAGATCTAGGATTTACCGCCACAAAGCCAATCCTCTTTCATACTGGATGTGTCACATCTACAGAGCCAGCCCTATTTCATGCTGGATGTATCACATCTACAGAGCCAGCCCTGTTTCATGCTGGATGTATCACGTCTACAGAGCCAGCCCTGTTTCATGCTGGATGTATCACGTCTACAGAGCCAGCCCTGTTTCATGCTGGATGTATCACGTCTACAGAGCCAACCCTGTTTCATGCTAGATGTATCACGTCTATAGAGCCAGCCCTGTTTCATGCTGGATGTATCACATCTACAGAGACAGCCCTGTTTCATGCTGGATGTATCAAATCTACAGAGACAGCCCTGTTTCATGCTGGATGTATCATCTACAGAGCCAGCCCTGTTTCATGCTGGATGTATCACATATACAGAGCCAACCCTGTTTCATGCTGGATGTATCACATCTACAGAGCCAACCTTGTTTCATGCTGGATGTAACCTAGAGCAATTCTAGGATTTGTCACGTACATTTTGAACCGAGGTCCAGGGACGATCCAGTCCTATCATGTGCCTTTTGAACCGAAGTCCAGGGACGATCCAGTCCTATCGTGTACCTTTTGAACCGAGGTCCAGGGACGATCCAGTCCTATCATGTACCTTTTGAACCGAAGTCTAGGGACGATCCAGTCCTATCGTGTACCTTTTGAACCGAGGTCCAGGGACGATCCAGTCCTATCGTGTACCTTTTGAACCGAAGTCCAGGGACGATCCAGTCTTATCGTGTACCTTTTGAACCGAAGTCCAGGGACGATCCAGTCCTATCGTGTACCTTTTGAACCGAGGTCCAGGGACGATCCAGTCCTATCGTATACCTTTTGAACCGAAGTCCAGGGACGATCCAGTCCTATCGTGTACCTTTTGAACCGAAGTCCAGGGACGATCCAGTCCTATCGTGTACCTTTTGAAACGAGGTCCAGGGACGATCCAGTCCTATCGTGTACCTTTTGAACCGAAGTCCAGGGACGATCCAGTCCTATCGTGTACCTTTTGAACCGAGGTCCAGGGACGATCCAGTCCTATCGTGTACCTTTTGAACCGAGGTCCAGGGACGATCGAGTCCTATCGTGTACCTTTTGAACCGAGGTCCAGGGACGATCCAGTCCCCTCACATGTTCACCAAGAACTTCTTTCTCGAAGACATACGTCTACGGCTCAACTTTAGGACTGAAGTCCAGGGATGATCCAATCCCCTCACATGTTCACCAAGAACTTCATTCTCGAAGACATACGTCTACGGCTCAACTTTAGGACTGAAGTCCAGGGATGATCCAATCCCCTCACAACATGTATAACAAAACATGTATTCTCATCATCAAAACATGTATAACCAAAACATGTATCATCATCGTCAAACATGTATATCAAGACATGTATCATCATCATCATCAAACATGTATATCAAAACATGTATCATCATCATTATCAAACATGTATATCAAAACATGTATCATCATCATCATCAAGCATGTATATCAAAACATGTATCATCATCATCATCAAACAAAATATAAGAGTCCTAAGTCTAAATAATTCTAAGTAACTAAGTGCAGTAAAAAGGTATCCTCATCATTGATGAGACAGACTCGTTATCAGATACTATGCTACTCCCCCTTTCGAGGAGGGTCCTTCTGGACTATACCAAGATTGTCTCGGAAGTATTCAAACTTCACTCGAGACAGAGGTTTAGTCAAGATATCAGCAATCTGATCCTCAGTGCTTATATACTCGAGCTTGATAGCTCCTCTCTGCACCATATCTCGTATATAGAAGTATCGGATCTCTATGTGTTTTTTACTTATCGTGGAATAGAAGATTTTCTATCTTGATGCAGTTTTGAATGTCACACATAATCATAGTGGAATTTATTTCTAAAACAAACACTCCATATAATAGCTTCTGAAGCCACACTGCTTCACAGCTGGCAGAGCAAACAGCTATATATATATTCTGCTTCAGCAGTACTGAGAGCCACACTAGATTGTTCCTTGTTGAACCATGAGATCATGGCAGATTCAAGACTATAACATCCACCTGATGTACTCTTTCTGTCTGAGGCACTTCCTGCCCAATCAGAATCTGAGTAACCATGTAAACGGAGTTCATGACCTCCAAGATAATATAGACCAAAATCTAATGTACCTTTTAGGTACCTCACTACATGCTTTGTAGCTATTAAGTGAGCCTTTCTAGGTTCTACTAGATACTGACTTAGGGTCTTTGCAGCAAAGCATATATCTGGCCTAGTATTTGTTAAATACATCAATGACCCAATGATTTGTCTATATAGGGTTAGGTCCACTAAATACGATGAGTCATTAACTAACAACTTCAAGTTGGAGTCCATGGGAGTGGCCATGGCTTTATACTCCAACATATCAAATCTTTTTAGAAACTTCACAGCATACTTACTTTGAATTAAAAGATTCCTTTTGGATCTTGCCATACTTCTAGACCTAAGAAGTAGTGCATTAATCCGAGATCTTTCATTTTCATTTCTACAACCATTTTCATGACCTGTTTCTCATTCCTTGTTAGAAAGAGATCATCGTCATACAATAATGATATGATAGGTTCATCATCCACAACCTTAAGGTAAAGGTTAGGAACAACTTTACTTCTGGTAAAGCTCAAGCTTTGTCATGAAGCTGTCAATTGTCCATTATTCACACTCAGCATTGAGTGATCTTCTGCATATATATCTGTGCCATCTCTAGTCAGATGGGTCTACTAATATGAGCCTCAAAATCATTCGAACTCTGTGGTGAGTTCCTTTTTGCATCCATGTCATATGTGTATAGAACCCACATTCAACCTTGTAGCAAAGGTTGAGATCCACATCACCCATGATGATCATTAAGCTCATCAATTGACTACCGATCCTGGGGACCCATACAGAACCTGATTACATTATTAGGAGAATGGTCTTATCTAGTCCCTTGGAGCAAAACATCTCATCATGATTCTCTTCCTCTTTCTAAGAGAATCTCTTAACCACAAGCTTTTTATAGTGTGTTTGATTTGTAAATCTTTTGTTGAACATCCATCGCTTGTTCAGAGTTCATCATTCATCATGATCTTTCCTACAAATCAAAATTAAGTACATGATTAGTAATACTTCATAATCATCAAATCATATTGACATGATAACCTATTATGCATACAGATATCATTTACATAGTTATGCAACTATTTTGACCAATACTTTGGCACAACACTTTCCCATATCCTGTATGCATACAGTGGCTATCTAGATGCCTTCCATCTCTACCATAACATACTATCGAGAGTGTGCACAGCTCTCAGCATGTCAGCAAAGAGGTTTCATTCTAGACAAGCAACAATGGAATGTTTGTCCAACTTACCAATCATATGCATATTAGTAGTATACTGCTCAATGCTTTATGAATGTTTACACTCAGCATGATATATTCTAGGAATACAAATATGCATACAAGCAATATCATTTACTATTTCTAATAACAACTCAAATACTTATCTTTTATGTTTGTGTGGTTGCCTCCCGCTTGATCTTCTGTATGTCTTCTGAAATTCTATTCATTTTGTACCACTGTGCATGCTCAAGTGTACACTAGTGTCATCCTCATGATCTCATACACAAACATACATTCATTAGTATATTCTCAATATTATCAAAACATTCTAATTCTAAATAATCTTGAATATGTACAGTCATGATCATTAGTATTCAGGGTTTCAAGGAAGTCTTCTTTTACTCATGCATATTCTTGTTTGATCTAGTTAGTTAAATCATCAACCAAGATAAGAGACATAATATGCACAAACCCTTGATTACTAACCAATCATACCAAGTATACTTTCACAAGGTAAGATTCTAACATGACATAGGAAAACATACCTGGATTAGTATACCTGCTTAGTTATGTACAACATACCTAAACAATCTCTTTAATGATTTAGAGATCCTGAGCTAGAACCTGCATGTCTCGTAGGTTAAACATAATATAACAAAGTCATACATACCTCGTGAGTCTTTGTCTTCATGTTGTCATGGTCATGGAACTTGATTTGTCTTTTGTAATGTACCCGTGTCTTGTTAACAGACAACATCAACATCACACAACACCATAATGCATAAGTACAATCATATAGCCCTAATCAATGAATGTCTTCGATCATTCACATGCATTCATATTGTTACTAGGGTGATAAGACAATTAATAACATTAATCAAGATTGTACTAATAAATAACATGAAGACATACACATTATGAACTTAATCAAGAATCAGATTTCAAGGCATACCTGAACCTCCTTAATTCATACATGTCGAGACTTTTTGTAGTCTTCTTATGTAAGGCCTTAGCCTCAACTCCCCCTGAAACTTGATCTGGAGCTTGATTAGGGTTTGCTAGAGAAACCCTAAAAATTCAATCTTTGACTTTCATACTTCTGAATGGATGGAAGAATGTGTCTTGCTGAGCTGATCAACCTAGCATTCTTCAATTTTGAAATCTCCAAAATTTGACCCCTCAAAATTGCCTTCGAAATTTCTGGATCTTTTGGACACGAACTCGAACTAGGGTTTGATGAAGCCCACCCTTCTATCCAATCAAAAGGTTCGATCCAAGGCTCTAAACTCTTATTTTTCTGAGGAGCTTCTAGCCGTGGTTACAGACTTAAAAAATTCCAACTTTCTCCGAAACCCTAAATTCCGGAAGCCATGAATAAAGGTGCTAAAAATAATTCTATTTTGACAGAAATATGCACCTGATTGTTTCTGCTATAACTCTGAAATTTTTGCTCCATAGGGTCTGAAAACTTTTTCTGCAGTAGCCTGAACTGTCATATTTCCATCTTGACAGGTCTGACCTCAATTGGATTTTCAGAGAGAGAGTTATGCCAAGTGTCGCAACGTGACCTGTTTATGGGATAAAACAGGAGAGCGCACTTGTACGGTGTGCCACGTGTCACTGGTTCATCTTCGGCCTCTGAAAAAGTTTCCTGAGATAGTACAGTCTGTGCACTACCTGTCACTTTTTACGAAATTTCATTTGGAGCTTCCTAGCCCAAGTTATGACCTTTTTTCCAAGGTCACCTGATTTTGACTGAGATCTGGAAGAGGCAGAAACCCTAACTTGTACTGATCATAACTCATAAAGTACAACGAATCTGAGGGTTCCCTTTGGACACAAGGTACCTGGGGATGTTATCTTCGACCTGTAAACTTTTCAGACCCCGAACCTTTGCAGAAATGGATTTATAGCGAAAGTTCCACGATGACTGGTTTTTGCTATGTAAAACCCTAACCTTCAAATTGTCGTAAGTAAAGCAAGTGTCGTAAGTGCCATACCTTGTCTTCCTTCAGGTTAGCTCTGATACCATGTTAAAATTTAATA
Organism: Larix kaempferi; assembly: GCA_027924585.1. Taxonomy (NCBI): domain Eukaryota; kingdom Viridiplantae; phylum Streptophyta; class Pinopsida; order Pinales; family Pinaceae; genus Larix; species Larix kaempferi. Next base: position 29,895,343 of record BSBM01000372.1, read on the forward strand.
TGCTAAGACAGAAAATAACAGCATTACATTCCATTTCACAATAATAGCATATACAGGATCACTGAAGAAACAACAAGCATAGCATAAACACAAGAGACACAGATTTATCCTGGGAAACCCTCATGGGGTAGAAAACCCAGTAAAGATTCCTCAATATAGATGACCAGCAATATACAAAGATGCAAACCAAAGACATGATCTCCTCCTCCACCATAGCAGACCTCTCCTCCACAAGTGCGCCTCTCTCAAGTGTGTGAGTGTGTCAAATGAGGAGCACACCTCCTCTATTTATACACTACTCTGACATATATTTTACACAAGTACATGTAGGCTCGTATTTAACCATTAGGTTAAATACCCTATTATAACTGACTGGGCCGACCCCCACATGGTGGGTCTAATAACCCTAGTTGCCACAACTCCTCGGAGGAATAAACATCTCCGGATACATAATAGAATCACCTCAGAGGGATGGAACATCTCCGGAATAAATAATGTACAAATATAATATTCTTAGAAGTTACAATATTCAACAAGAACAACGTGAATAGTGCATCTTGGAAAACTGTCACCTAAAAAATAAAAAATAAGATTCAGTCATGGGGAATGCGGTGGCTAACTTTGGCAGGTAAAGTCACTTTAATAAACTAAGTTCTTTCTTCCTATCTGGTCTTTATAAGTGCTATGCTTTTGGCCCCCAAAAATGTGATGAACAACATCAATATTGAAATTAGAAAATTCCTCTGGCAAAGAGGGAAACCCAAGGGAAAAAATTCCATTTGGTCAACTAGAACATAGTAAAGGAGGCCAAGAGAGAAGTAGGTTTGGGAATTCGGGAACCTAGCTAGATGAATAAAGCTATGGGAGCCAAACTAATATGGAGACTGATCTTTGGTAAGAAGGAATGGTGGAAATAAGTGATAAGGAGAAAGTATATCAGAAAAGCTAGGATGCGAAGCATAGATTCTTCGCTAAGTGGGAAAGGCACCAACATATGGAATCTTTGCAAAGCCTATGCTAGTCTAATTAGAGACAATCTTTATTGGATTCCAGGGAATGGGAAGAGGATTAAAATCTGGACAGATTCTATTATTGGCTCTCTCCCTCTAGGTTCCTATCCATATTTAGCTGGAATTCGGGACTGGATGCAAAACTCAGGGTTTACTACCCTGAAGGACATATCCGTTTGGAATAGATCAGGAGCTTGGAAGGGATGGCTTCCCTTGGACCCACCAGAAAAATCTAAAGCAGGATTACACTCACCTTCTTATGCAACTTCACGGGAAAGCTCCAGTTCATCTAAGAATCAAAGACAACCGTGGCTAGGGGCATGATGGTTACTACATAGTTAAGGAAGGATACAACGCCTTAGTGAATCTCAACAGGAAGCTTGCATCCAAATTCTGGCCAAAGGTTTGGAACTCAAACTGCATCCCCAAGGTAAAAATTTTCTTTTGGATTCTTGCCCATAACAAGCTCCTCGCCGCTGATAATCTGCTTAAAAGAGGGATAGAAGGCCCTTCCCGCTGTGAGCTTTGTAAAGCTTCTATAGAAAACGCCCAACACCTATTTCTGGAATGTGCTTTCACCAAACAAGTTTGGGAGATTGTAGTTGGTCCTTTGTGTGACAACTACTCTCCTCCAGAACAAGTTGAAGGAATGATAAAAAACTGGAAATGTTGGTTCCCGGGCAATATCCTAAAAAAACCTACTCTCAACAGGATATGGAAAATGGTTCCAATGAACGTCTCTTGGCAAATTTGGTTAGCTAGAAACACAAGTATATTTGAAGGAAAAAAGGAAGACCAAAACATAGTTACTTATAGAGTCATCAATCTAATTGCTGAAAACATCAATGCTAAAGGAATTACTCTCCAAAACTCAAAATACCTTTCCTTGAAGGAAGACCCGTGGTCACAAAATTTCATAAAAAAGAAAATTATCCAACTTTCCAAGAATATGATCAATTGTAATTGGGAGATAAGAATGAGTAAAGAAGAATTCAATCAATGTTGGATGTCTTAGAAGAGTCACTCCCCAGGGGAGGCAGGTGCGCGGGGGGTCATCTATGACCCTTGAGGAAAAATAGTTAAATCTTACGCCTAGGGAATAGGAGAGAAATCCAACAATGTTGTTGAATGGCTCGCTTTACTCCACGGTATGGAAATCGTCACCAAGTTAAATATGAGTAAGCTCTTAGTTTTTGGAGACTCAAGGCAAGTCATTCAAAAAATGAGGAACGATTACGCCAAAGGATCTCTGTGGTGCAGAAGGATTCACCAAATAATTGGCTTACTCAACCTCTCTCAAGAGGCAAATTATCTTCACATCCTTAGAGAAAACAATAGATCAGTGGACCACCTGGCATATAAAGGAGTTAAGCTTGGTTTAAGAGAATTAGTCTATGAGGATGGGTTACATAGATATATTCCAATCCCCTAGGACTCCAAGTCCCATCTATTTTTGTTCCGCCCACTCGAATTCGAGACACAATGGGAAGATCACCCTTGGGACGATGTGGACACATGTAGGTCATCCTTGTAGCACCTGGCCTCACGAGGATACTTGGCAAATGCATTTATGGGGAGTCTTGTCCAAAGACTCTACCCCTCCTGGCTCATGCGTGAACATAATGTCTCGCTTCAGGTTTGCAGATAAGGAGGAGCCGATGGGGTATGCTGGTCTTCAGTTACAATAGATTGGGAACCATTTGAGAGGTCTGTCCCTCTTTCCCCTGAACTGTGAGGAAGATTGCAGGTGGGAGCAGAGCCCGAACCACATCAATAATTCTGCAGGAAGCTACCAGCATTCCGAAGATATGGCTAGGATTAGGGAGTCCATGTCGTATTTGAAAGCTAGTGTAGATGATTTCAAACTGAATCTCAGAAAGGTGTTCGAGGTTGCTTATGCTGGTCTCAAGGCGAACAAGGAAACTGCGGAGGACATGAAATATATCTCCCAATAGCTTGCTTGTCAAGACTCACGCATTGACGACCTTGAGAGAAATCTGTTCGAGCTCATGGGAACTGTGGATGCTATCAAGGATGAAGGGTTGAAAATGGCCAAAATGATCCAGTGCAACCACTGCCAGGAGTCTCCAGATGAAGACGTTCTGCCAATGGATGAAGCCTTAGTGCAACAGCAAGTCCAAGTTCTGCATGGGTTACAGGAATGATGCTCTGCCTCTTAGTCAGTTCTATTTTTTTGTGTATTGCTAAATAGACAGTTTGTAAGGGTTTATCCATCTCATGCCTTTGATTTTCTTAGGAAGTCTAATAAAAAATTGATACATATGAAGTTGAACAAGTTTTATTTTCACATTTTCAACAAATTACAATGCTCAAGATGGAGCTATCCCTTTTGTAATGAATGGCTGTGCACAACTTTTTTATAAATATCTCTCTTCTTAGGTTTCTGTTAAAAAAAAAGGGTTCTAAGTGGAGATATTGATAATCTTCACGAAGAACATGAAATCTTATTATACTAGCATAGATCCATCTTAAAAGGGGATCTACCAAACCTTGAGAGGGATCAAATCTCTCAAAGGTGCAAACTCTTTTTTAGACTTGGAAATATTGAGGAAGTGTGTAATGCAATGTTTATGGTTTTAATTTATCTAATTTGTGTAGTTTTATATATACGTTGTTTGAAATATTTTAAATCTAATTTGAGGCAACATGTTATTTTTTATAATATTTTATTATTTTTATAGTGTACACAAGTATCAACTATAAGATGAGCACATAAGGAGTTACACCGAGTTACACATCTCCCCCTACTAAACTGTAGAATGCGGGGCTATTCGACACAATGATACATGACTAATAGTTTTTTCTGACTTTTTGCACATGGAAATGAAGGTATAAGTGAAAAATTTGATCTACATTGATGTTAGCTCAGATGCTTATGTTAGTAGGGGTGCTTAAACGGCTTCTACAAGTTTTTCAACTGCTGAAATGACTGTTTAATCGACTGGAGCATCTGGAGCAACGTATCTATCTCGAAAAGCTGAACCAGAATCTAGATCTCGAAGGACAGAATCTAGCTCACTAAGGTCTAGATATGTATTGGAGTAAATATAATTAGTGTTATGCCTCCATTTCCATTGTGTGCAATGCCTCCCTGATTATGTGGAGCTGTGAATTGTTTTGTCACGCCCGTCTACAAGAAGTTCGAGGGAAAGCCTTTCGAGATTATGCAATCTGCAAATAAAAAGGTATGGCAACCACCTTTGCCTTATTAAATTCGTTTTCATCCCAATTTACTACCAGAAGAAGAAAAATCTAGGGTCATATTTAAGTTATTTTGTCATTAAATTACCAAAAAAAGATAAATCTACGCTTGCATTTGGGTTCTTTGCCATTAAATTTACCAGAAGAAGAAAAATCGAGGGTTTTATTTGGGTTTATTGTCATTAAATTATAACAACAAGAAGAAAAACATAGGGTTTCATTTGGGTTCTGTCATTAAATCAGGGCTGTCTAATTTTTTTTTTGCTTTGTTTTTGGTTTTTTAAATGCGGGTAATGTGATTGATAAGCTTGACAATTTTGTAACCCCAACATTGAAATCATGGACTTGTGAAATTTATGGGGTGGAAAAAGAGCACTCAAAGTTGCTAGGTCTATTTGACCAAGGAAGTGGCGAAGACTTTGTATTCCAAATCTGAAGCCTTTTGAGATTCTGAGATTCTGCAAGTTGTAGATAAAAAGGTATGTCAACAGCCTTTGCCTTTGCCTTGTGGTTGAGAACATCTACAATTAATTCATCCACAAGAACCACTCTCCAGTATGTCTCGAATTGGTTCCCAAAGGTTCAGTTGCATGGAACAATGAAGCTATGATCGGTGACAATGTACACTGGATTGAGTTCTGGCACAATGAGTCCTTTCAGCTCCTCCTTCTAGGATATCTTTGTCTACTTAAAAGACATATTTCCAAACCTATGCTTACATATTTGTCAAATGCACAACCATTCTTTAATTTTTAGCAAAAAATCCAGAGCACGCACAATTCTGATAATGTACCAGAAGGTTCAACAGAAGATTTGGTGGTTAAAAGCAATACAATAAAAATATCTTCTGAAACAATCAATGTTGGTCATCCTATACTATGATGTGAAGCCAACGAGAATGAGAAATTGTTGCTTTTTTAAATAAACTCCACTCAAATCCACTTAAATTCATGACTTATTTGTGGACCAAAGGTAAAACATCACTACCCCAAGAGATAAAGTCCCTTGTGTGAAGAGCTAGCAAGTATGAGTATCCAGGAAACTGAAACAAGAGTCTTCACCAACAACACAAAGAATGGGTAGCTGCAAATTTCTTTCGTTTACTCTGTTGCTATGATCACTAAGCCAAACATTAAATCGTGAATTCTCTTTAAAGAGTTCAACTTTTTGGTAATAACTTGTAATCTAAGGTTCAACAATCTTGAGTCCTATCCTATTGGTAAATAGATCATACCAGGTCGTTGGCAACTCTAAGCATTTCTAATCCTTTTTCCAGCAATACTTCGAGTTTATAATATTTTGGTTAGAGGTTGTGAAATTGTGAGAATGCCCATACACTTTATGGCTGTCCTAGTGGTCTAAAATAAGATGGAATGTTTGTTAAGAACCGTGATCAATTACAAGGTGTATTCAAATACTAAGTAAGAGATAACAACTATCTTATTCAACTCTTGTAGCTGCATCATTTGGTCAAGAACAATACCCTTTTGGGAATGCAAATAGGGATTAAAATCTCAATGGTGTATTAAATTCTACTTGATGCTTTCGTTAGTGACGTGAACCTACCCTTTTAGAAAAATGATGATAAAGCATAGATCTCATTATTTAAGGAAGTAAATAGTAGTCTAAGTATTGCATTATATTCCCAACATATCTGGATATTTATACTCTGGTTTGTATTCTAAAGGGAGCAACCTTTGTACTTCTAACCTACAGGCTCAAAACTTCTTTTAACTTGGACTGTTATCCAACACCAACATTAGTATTTTATGTTCCTATACAAGTATGTTTGATGCTAAATCAGTAGCTTAAATCTTCACATTCTAATCTCATCATACTGTGAGACTAGCTCTCTGTTTCAATACTTTGGAAGGGATCGGATCTCAAGATTTCACACACACAGGTCCATCAACAAAGCTCAAGAATATTTGCACTGGCTTAAGTATGGTAGCATTGGAAATCTTTCTCTATGTTTTGTGCATGAAAGGGGATTAGCTCTAAACTCATCAAATTACTAGCTTATATTATACACAATATTGCAGATCTGAAAAGGTTCTACCTTTATTTCTATGCCCATAATCCTTTTTGCAAAATCTGGTTATGATAAGTGGCCAACGATTCAAAGCCTAATTCTCTCTTATTGTTGGGATTCAGGAACCTAATCCTTAGGGTTAGGCACATTATCACATTATTGTATTATTTCCTTCCCATTCACGTGAGAAGAAGACTAAGAGTCATAAGTGAGTGTGAAGAGTCATTTGGGAGTCCAAGAGACCACTTGGAATTTGAACTCCAAGGGTCACTTCACATTGTATACTATGTACATTAATTAATGAGAAGATACTGCGCTTTCACGTCTACTTTCTTGTGTCTATTTGGCTTTGTTTTTAGTCATTTCCGTGTGTGCCTTCGTGAGGCACCTAACAGTGTATTAGAGCCATCCTATCCTGTTAATTTTTCATCAAGTTAGGGTTATATGCAGAAAAATAACAATTCAATGTAATTTAATGCAAAAAATACATTTAACAAAAATTGAATATGAAATAGTACAGTGGTAATTTCTAACATAACATAATTTTCATCTCTTTCAACTTCACACCTTTAACACTATCAGATAGGTCATGTTAAAGTAATTTTAACACTACCAGTTAGATCATCGTGTTAAAATAATCTTCAGTAACATGTAATAAAATAAACAAGTTGATCATATAACAATAGAAGAGATATAGTTGAAAGGTCACTGTGTTAAAGTAATTTTAACACTACCAGTTAGATCATCGTGTTAAAGTAATCTTCAGTAACATGTAATAAAATAAACAAGTTGATCATATAACAATAGAAGAGATATAGTTGAAGATACTTACCTGGGTGTGAAACCCTTCCTGTAAGAATACTCAGAAGAGTTACTTTCAGAAAAGACTGTGTCTCAGAGAGGCCAGTCAACTCTAGGAACTGGCTGACCCTACAAGAGGGTAGTACAAACCAGAGAGAGAGATGACAGGTTGCAGTGGTGAAGATCAATGACATTCAAAACACAGTGACAGTCAAACAGGCCTCAGCACAGTAGAACAAGTCTAAGTAATTTTTAACACAAAAGTTTGACTTCAAACAAGTAGATTAGATAAAAAATTCGTCCACAGATAAAATCTCAGCTCATAGAATCTAACCAACAAGGTCACAGTTAACCAAAAGATAATAACCAACCAACAGATCAAACTCCAGGTAGTCCACAAACAGGTGGATCAAACCCAATAGGGCCACGGTGTCCTCAGCAGGCTGAACAAGCCTTGTTAGAGTCATAGTTGTGCCAAACCAAGCAGCAACAGCGTGAAAATAAAAAGAAAACGTGGAGCAGCAGAACCGTGGAGGAAGTCGAGTTGTAAAGGAAAAAGCCGAGGAACAAATCTGTGAAGAGAAAAATCATGGAGCAAAACGGTGGAGGAAGAAGCTGTGCAACAAACTCGTGCAGCTAGCCCCCCCCCCAAAAAAAAAAAATGTGCAACAAACTCATGCAGCAAAATCGTGGAACAGTAGAACCGTACAACAAACTCGTGGAGAGGCAAAGCCGTGAAAGAGTCTGACCGTGAAGGAGCAGAACGGGAAGGAGTGAACCGGTGAAAGTAACCCCGTGAAGGTGAGCCCGTAACAAAAGAAAAAAATGCAGATCCGTGAAGATGTGAGCCGGTGAGGAGTAGACTCGTCAAACCTGTGAAGGAGCAGAGGAGTGGACTTGAGGTAAAAAAAAAGGAAACTCGTGAAAGTCAAAGGATGCAAACCCAATACGTAAAGGGATAAAAGATGATCTTTAGATGAAGATAATTCTTCATTTTAAATAGAAACAAAAATGGTCCAAGATTAATTCCGTTAGAATGGACCAAGATTAATTTTGTTAGAATGGTCCAAGAAATTAGGATGGTATCATAATTTCTTAAAATCATAAAATAATAAAAAGTTATTCATTAAAGTAGGGAAATGTCACCTTGAAATGAAAGGAAAAGATAAAAATAAAAAAGAAGAAATAAATAAAAGATTAAAAATAAAATAAATAAAAGATAAAAATAAAATAATAAAAAAATAAAAAATAAATATAATGTCCCAAAAAAATAAATAACATAGGTCTGGGTTCAAAAAAACATGACCCTTAGATCCAAGAGTATGTTCCAACAGTGGACAAACACCCATAGTACCCTATAAGACCAAAAAAAACATCAACAAGGTGGTATAAATAAAAATAACTCAAGGTGGGTGAATGACCCCATTAACCACAAGTCAAGGACAAGGTACCACAAGACCAAAAAATAACTCAACCAAGGTGGCGAAGATACAACGAGTCATCTCTCTCTCTAATGTTCAAGAGTTCCATATAACCTGAAAGTTCATCATCATTGTATAAGGAAGGGTTCACATAGATGATGCGATCATGTGGTCCTTTATACTGTTCCTAAGGTCAAATGTCAGTGGCTTCATCAAGGGGTGGCTAGTCCCTTGAGAAGACCAACTAACTCATCCATCTCAAAGACCTAGGAGAAGAGGACATCACACATCATAATATTGGTAATTGACCAAGTGCCTCCATTCTCAAGGAATGGCTCTCAGCCCAAGGTTGAGCTTCAGTCCTAGGCTGAGTCATGTTGGTCAACCTCTGGTCCATGACCAAGTCCTCCATTCTCCCAGAGAATGGTCCTCAACCTTAAGCTGAGCTTTCAGTCCCAGACTGAATGTTGATCAATCGTCTGCAGGACCTACTTGGTCCTTGACCAAGAATCTGCCTAGTTCTAGACCAGGATATCTCTGTCTCAACCTGCAGGATCTGCTTGGTCCTCGTGACCAAGAAACTGTCTGGTCCTAGACCAGAATACCCTAGAGACAAATAGGGTCCCTAGCCATATGCTAGGGACTTTTCCATGGCATCAACCAGCTTGGTCCTCAACCAAGAACCCCAGGAGACAACTGGGCGCCCTAGGGTAACTTGTAGGGTCTTACTCTTTACTCTGCCTGGTTAACTTGACCAGGAACCCTAGTTAACTGACTAGGGTACCATTCTCTCTGAGAATGGGTCACTAAAAATTAACACTCCATCTCAACAAGAGAGGCATTCTCAGCAAAACTAAGCTTGTCAAAGACAGAGGGTTAGTCAACACATCTGACAACTGCACCATGTCCTTGTCATGGTGAAACAACATGTTATAGAATACAGGATTTTCTGAGATCTTCAAAGAGCTCTGGATGTCAGCAAACACCTTGATCTTATAGATCCACTTGGAAGTTACACCTGACTTCCCTTGTTGTTTGAGAATCACTTTCCATATATCACTATCCATTTTCAACTGGAAAGCATCGTTCCAAACCTGAAGTTTGGCTAACTCCACATCAGTGGTTGAACTTGAATCAGTGACATGGCTCCTACTGGAGCAACCTTGGAACCCCACAATAGGCTCCTTAGTGAGATCAATTGAAGGCTTCTTGGCCTTCTCCCTTTGCTTCTTTGAATGAGAAGTCTCATGGACTTCTATATCTGAGTCACTGTAAGACTCCCTCTTGATCTCTGAAACTTGATAGGGGTTAATCATTAGAGTTTTAACAGCATGTCCTGAGACCTTGTAAAGGTCCCCCTCACGGACACCAATCTCAATAGCTGAGCTCATATTTCCACCTTTAGTCCATACTAGTACCTTTCCTTATGAAAAAGCTACTGAGAACCCCTTGTCTTCTAGACTTGCCACTCAAAGAACATTCCTCTTTAAACCAGGAACATATAAAATTTCCTCAACATGAATTAACGTACCTGAATCCAACTTTAAAGCAGTTGAACCAAATCCTTTGATTTCAAAGGTACTTCTATTCCCCATCTCCACTTTCTCATTAAACTTCTTGGCCTTGTAACCCACAAGAGCCCTTTTGTATCTAGTCATATGCTTGGTGGCCCCACTATCAATCCACCATGAGTCTGATGAGTTGGAGATGGAACCTAAGAGTGCTGAAATCAAGTAGAACTCTCTTTGATCTTTTTCTTTGGTCTCAGCTTTAGATTTCTTTTGTTGAGGCTCTTCTTCTTCTGTAGCAGTTGAAGCATGATGCTTCCCTTTATGCTAGTTCTCGTTAGGAGGATTTCTACAAATGTTTGCATAATGACCAAGCTTGTTACATTTAAAACATCTCACTTTTGACTTCTAAGAGTTCTTACCTTGAGGTCTCTTACCTTTGTTCTGGTGCTGGGGGAAACTTCTTCTTTCTTTGTCTTGACAGTAAGAGCATGATTCTTTTCAACTGGAGTTCCAGATCTACTCTGGATTCTGCCTTCTTCTTCTAGGCAATCATGCCACAACCTATGAAAGCTTGGTTGTGTTTCTCTTCCATTCACTGCTGAAAGAAATGTCTCCCAAGATGTAGGAAGACCATCTACTGTTGTTTGCACAAGATCATCATCATCTACTTCAACTCCAATTGCCATGAGTTGATCCTTTAACTGAGCAATCTTTGAGAAGAAGGAAGCAACTGATTCTTTATCCTCCATCTTCAATGAACGAAGTTGCTTCTTCAAGACCTTCTTCTGAGTAGGTGCCTTCTTCTCATAGAGATTAGCTAGGGCATCAAAGCATTCCTTAGCTGTTCTTAAAGGAGCTATTACAGGCATCAAATTATCTTTTACCGAGTCAAAGATCACCCTCTTTGCTTTAGCTTGCTTCTTCTTAAATGTCGCTCTTTCTTGAGCTGTTGTGGGTTCTTCCACAACCCTAGTGACCAACTCATCCAAGTCACTTTCTTCCAAAATATTTAAGACCCTAGCCTTCCATGCATTAAAATTTGAGGCTCCTTCAAGCCTGTCTTCTGCCTTTACTGAGTTAGAAGCCATTTCAAACCCTTATAGTCAACTTGTCAAGTACACCTGTAAACCTGTAGTCAAGTTGATTAGGGCACAAACCCTTACCTTAGGATCTATGTAGATTCTGTTAGCCTGCAAAACAGAGTTAGCTACAAGACCTAAGCTTTGATACCATGTTAATTTTTCATCAAGTTAGGGTTATATGCAGAAAAATAACAATTCAATGTACTTTAATGCAAAAAATACATTTAACAAAAATTGAATATGAAATAGTACAGTGGTAATTTCTAACATAACATAATTTTCATCTCTTTCAACTTCACACCTTTAACACTATCAGATAGGTCACTGTGTTAAAGTAATTTTAACACTACCAGTTAGATCATCGTGTTAAAGTAATCTTCAGTAACGTGTAATAAAATAAACCAGTTGATCATATAACAATAGAAGAGATATAGTTGAAGATACTTACCTGGGTGTGAAACCCTTCCTATAAGAATACTCAAAAGAGTTACTTTCAGAAAAGACTGTGCCTTAGAGAGGCCAGTCAACTCTAGGAACTAGCTGGCCCTACAAGAGGGTAGTACAAACCAGAGAGAGAGAGATGACAGGCTGCAGTGGTGAAGATCAATGACATTCAAAACACAGTGACAGTCAAACAAGACTCAGCACATTAGAACAAGTCTAAGTAATTCTTAACACAAAAGTTTGACTTCAAACAAGTAGATTAGATAAAAAATTAGTCCATAGATAAAATCTCAGCTCATAGAATCTAACCAATAGGGTCACAGTTAACCAAAAGATAATAACCAACCAACAGATCAAACTCCAAGTAGTCCACAAACAGGTGGATCAAACCCAATAGGGCCACAGTGTCCTCAACAGGCTGAACAAGCCTTATTAGAGTCACAACTGTGCCAAACCAAGCAGCAACAACGTGAAAATAAAAAGAAAACGTGGAGCAACAGAATCGTGGAGGAAGTCGAGCTGTAAAGGAAAAAACCGACGAACAAACCCGTGAAGAGAAAGATAGTGGAGCAAAACGGTGGAGGAAGAAGCTGTGCAGCAAACTCGTGTAGCTATTCCCCCCCCAAAAAAAAACGTGCAACAAACTCATGCAACAGAATCGTGGAACAAGAGAACCGTACAACAAACTCGTGGAGAGGGAAAGCCGTAAAAGAGTCTGACCGTGAAGGAGCGGAACGGGAAGGAGTGAACCTGTGAAAGTAACCCCGTGAAGGTGAGCCTGTAACAAAAGAAAAAAATGCAGATCCGTGAAGATGTGAGCCGGTGAGGAGTAGACTCGCCAAACCCGTGAAGGAGCAGAGGAGTGGACTTGAGGTAAAAAAAAGGAAACCCGTGAAAGTCAAAGGATGCAAACCCAATACGTAAAGGGATAAAAGATGATCTTTAGATGAAGATAATTCTTCATTTTAAATAGAAACAAAAATGGTCCAAGATTAATTCCGTTAGAATGGACCAAGATTAATTCCGTTAGAATGGTCCAAGAAATTAGGATGGTATCATAATTTCTTAAAATCATAAAATAATAAAAAGTAATTCATTAAAGTAGGGAAGGTCACCTTGAAATAAAAGTAAAAGATAAAAATAAAAAACAAGAAATAAATAAAAGATAAAAATAAGTAAAAGATTAAAAATAAAATAAAAGATAAAAATAAAATAAAAGATAAAAATAAAATAAATAAAAGATAAAAATAAAATAATAAAAAAATAAAAAATAAATATAATGTCCCCAAAAAATAAATAACATAGGTGTGGGTACAAAAAAACATGACCCTTAGATCCAAGAGTATGTTCCAATAGTGGACAAACACCCATAGTACCGTATAAGACCAAAAATAACATCAACAAGGTGGTATAAATAAAAATAATTCAAGGTGGGTGAATGACCCCATTAACCACAAGTCAAGGACAAGGTACCACAAGACCAAAAAATAACTCAACCAAGGTGGGGAAGATACAACCAATCATCTCTCTCTCAAATGTACAAGAGTTCCATATAACTTGAAAGTTCATCATCACTGTATAAGGAAGGGTTCACACGGATGATGTGATCATGTAGTCCTCTATACTGCTCCTAAGGTAAAATGTCAGTGGCTTCATCAAGGGCTGGCCAGTCCCTTGAGAAGACCAACTAACTCATCCATCTCGAAGACCTAGGAGAAGAGGACATCACACATCATAATCTTGGTAATTGACCAAGTGCCTCCATTCTCAAGGAATGGCTCTCAGCCCAAGCCTGAGTTTCAGTCCTAGACTGAGTCATGTTGATCAACCTCTGGTCCATAACCAAGTCCTCCATTCTCCCAGAGAATGGTCCTCAGCCTTAAGCTGAGCTTTCAGTCCCAGACTGAATGTTGATCAACCGTCTGCAGGACCTACTTGGTCCTTGACCAAGAATCTGCGTGGTTCTAGACTAGGATATCTCTGTCTCAACCTGCAGGATCTGCTTGGTCCTTGTGACCAATAAACTGTTTGGTCCCAGACCAGAATACCCTAGAGACAAATAGGCGCCCTAGCCATATTCTAGGGACTTTTCCATGGCATCAACCTGCTTGGTCCTCAACCAAGAACCCCAGGAGACAGCTGGGGGCCCTAGGGTACTTTCTAGGGTCCTACTCTTTACTCTGCCTGGTTAACTTGACCAGGAACCCTAGTTAACTGACTAGGGTACCATTCTCTCTGAGAATGGGTCTCGCAGCTGCACTAAAAATTAGCATACCCTATCCTTTTTAGGCATGTGCTAAGAACTATGCTGCCTGCAATAGATATGCATTGAAGAGTTTCCTGTATACTTTTCTCTATCTGTGCTCTCCTTTCCCTCCAACTTAATCATGGATTGTACGTGCTTATACATTCACTTTTTTTTTTACTTTCCAGCTATAATATTCCACTGTTCACTGAAGTGATTCCCTCTGTAAGCGCCCTCTCAACCCTGCGTGAGCTCTCAAATTATCAACCTGTGCGTTAGTCTATCAAGTGAACCCTAATCTTCCACCTGGAGTTGCATTTTGTGTGAAGATTGTGGACTTGCGTTACCCTTGGAGATGTGTGCTCTATTTCCCTAGCATTTTTTGTGGAAACACTAATTTTGTGAATGCCAATCTCTTTCTGTCTTGTGTGTATAATTGCCATCTCTCTTGAGCATGGATCTGCTCTCTCCTTTGCGTTCAAGATTGTCCTCTCCTATGTGTGACTGTGTTGACGGGTTGTAGTGAACACCCTCTCCTTCATTGACTGCGTGGAGATCTCTTGATGATGGTGGAGACCAGCATGGAGCTAGATGTATTGCATTGAAGTATGAAACTGTTGTTAAAGTTAGGGTTAAAAAATTTGTAGTTTAATGCAAATTATACAAAAAATAATACTGAAATAAAACACAATAGGAATCTTCTTTATACTCATAGTTAACTTTCAGATCAGATCTTGCCTCTCAGAGGGAAGTCAATAAATGGAACAAATAGCTGACCCTTACTTGAGGGTGTATGCACATACCTCAAAGAGAGAGAGAGATAAAGTACTGAAGAATAGGATTAGACAGTTACAATAGAAAGTACAACAACTTAATGAAGGTATGGCCCAGTCGGAACAGTCCCAAAAACATCAAATGAGGTATCCAAACAATGCTACAAGTCCAAGCATCCTCTCTCCCAATCAACACTAGACAGGGGGACACCACACTACTTCAAAGAAGATCTCAAACAACAAACAACAACCCTTAAATAGCAGACGACAACCCTAGCTCAGATCTCAACAAATGGCGACAACTTTAGAAAGATCTCAATTGTGGACGGTAGCCACAAAGGAACAAACAACACCCTCAAACAGTCAACGCTGAGCATGGAGACCAAACTCAGCCCTCAAACAGTCCTTAACCAGCAAACGACAACCACAATTATAGTCTTCAAATAGCAGATAACAACCACAGTAAGATCATGGTTCACACATGTGGAAGGAGAGAGAAAAGATCAGTTGTAGTAACCCTTAGGAAGGGTAGTGCTGTGTATGGAAGCCTCAAAACAAGAAAGAGAAAACGACTTGCTGTAATAACCCTTAGAAATGGCAACGCTGTACAAGGAGAGCCCAAGACAAGTAAAATTCCCAAGCAAGAGGAGCTTTGAAACCCTAGACGTCACCCTAACAATAGTGCTGAAAACCCTAGATTAGACATATAAAAGATCAGAGCTGAGTTATCTCTTTTAGATGATTTGACAATGAAGGCTAAGCTTTTATTTATAGCCTCTCAATGACCTCTAGAAGGTTCCACCTTCTATTTGGTCATTGAGGTTAGCGTTACCCAATAAGGTCAAGACGTCAAGCTTTAGGAGGGTTACCAAATTATAAAAGATATATTTAATATTGAGACGTCTTAGGAGAGGGTACCAAGGACAAGACAAAGGATCAAGTTACCACACTCAAAAGGGGGGCGCTAGCACATGGGTCCAACAAGGGAGGGGTCAACACAAGACTAAGCCAACACAAGGCTAACCACAAGTCAACAAGAGGTGTAACAACAAGGTGGGAAAACAACCCTTCTAACCACAAGTAAACAAAGAGATGTAACAACAAGGTGGGAAAACAACCTTTTATCTCCCTCTCCCAATGTATGTGGTCCACAAGTGTTCCATGCAATAACTGGAAGTTTATCATCACCATATAAGGAAGGTTCACACTAGATGATGTGATCCTCTAGTCCTCCTGACTGCTCCTAAGGTCAAATACTAATGACTTCATCAAGGGGTGGCCAGTCCCTTGATGAAACAACCTAGCTCAACTATCTTGAAGACCTAGGAGAAGAGGACATCACGCATCATCATCTTGGTTAACTGACCAAGATCCACCTGGTTAACTGACCAAGTACCCCAGTGATCAGCTAGGGGTCCTAGATAACTGCTAGGGGCTTATCTGACTTGGTCCCATACCAAGTACCCTAGATAACTGCTAGGGATGTGCATTGCTTGGTCCTAGACCAAGAATCTCTCTAGTGTAACTAACCAGGAGGCCCTAGTGATCAGCTAGGAACTTTTGCCATGGATTTGAATTGCTTGGTCCCATACCAAGATCCCTAGAGAACTGCTAGGGGCCTTAGATACCTGCTAGGGACTTAAAATGCTTGATTAATTGACTAGGAACCCTAGTTAACTGACTAGGGTGCCATCCTCCCAGAGAATGGATCTTGTAGCTGCATTATATTTAACACTCTGTCTCAGCAAGAGAGGTGTTCTCAATAACACTAAGATTGTCTCAGAAGTACGCAAACTTCGTCGTGAATAGAGGCTTAGTCAACACATCGGTACATTGTTCTTTTTACAGAACATACTGAATTCTTTGCACCATGTCCCTAACGTAGTAATACTTTCTCTTGATGTGTTTCAACCTATCATAGAATACATGATTTTCTGAGAGCTTCAAACAACTCTAGATGTCAGCAAGAAGCTTGATCTTATAGATCCACATGGAAGTTACAACCGACTTCCCTTGTTGTCTGAGAACCACTTTCCACATGTCATTTTCTGTTATGAAATGAAGTTCTTTTCTCATAACATCTTTCCAAAAATGATGTTTGGATGCCTCCTTTGAAGTGGAGGGTTCTGAATCAGTGACGTGGCTCAAATGAGATATCAAACTGGAGCACCTTTGAAGCCTCTCAATAGGCTCCTTGATGAGATCAACTGAAGACTCCCTGGCCTCCTCCCTCTGCTCGTCTGATAGAGATGACTCATGGACTGGGCTTTTTGAAGCTGGTACTTCTTGCACTTCCATGTCTATATCATTAGGAGGCTCTCTGAAGTGACGAGAAACAACTTCCTCATGTAGGATCACAGATCTACTTTTCTTTTCTGCAATCCCATTTTGCTGGGGATTGCAAGGCATAATTGGCTCCCTCTTGATCTTTGAGCTTACCAGTTGTTCCTCGCCAGTAAGTAACAAGTCATCAATATCAAATACCTGGAAGGTTCTCCTTTGTAAGCATATGAGTTGGCCGACTCTATGCCAACACTTAGGAGGATGACCATTTATAGTAACTGATCCTGCATCCTGTGGGGCCTCCTGCTCCTTATGTATTTGAGCACTCAGCTCCCGTTGGAACTGTGCATCCAACTCTGAACATAAACATAATCTGTAGACTTCATCACTTGCCTTTCAGAACAAGTCATATCATCCTCCTCTTATGGGTTTTTCCTACAAGTTAAATTCAATCCGATAGTCAGCAATAACCAAATTTTAATGTAATATCAACTTCACATAATGACATAGTCTTAGCATCCATCCATATACTAGGAAGCTATCTAGATGCCATTAAGAGCATAATACCAGTCACACATATATGCAATATTTCATAGAAATATGTTTCACCATGACAATTTAAAGAATCAAACGAGTTGGGATAGAAAGTCCTCCCTCTTAATATCTTCCCTTATGTGGAACTTACAGTGTTTATCTTGATCTTGTGATTGTATTGGACATGCACTTCTCAAGTGTGCATAGGCATCATCCTCATGCATCATCACACATTCTTTAGTATAATCTTGGTGAGATCATAACCCTAGATATGAAAAGTTTAACACATATGGTCATGATTATTTCATACATAGATGAACTCTAGTATAGCTACTCATGTAACTAAACTTCTTTACACTTGCATGCTTTGAACACGTTGTTCAATGAATCACAAAACTCTTATAGACTGTCAAACATACATAGTAAAATGATCAGGTTGGATCTTAGAAGGTATCATGATCATGTAAACCCTTGATTACTAATGATCATGATGAGAAGATGCACAAGTCAAGATAAAAACACATGAAGAGTTGAGTAGGCTTCTTACTCACCACAGAAAAACATGCCTGAGTCAAACCTTCTGGGATTGCTAGTTATAATTGACATACCTCTTCAAGGGATCATCAAGTCCATAGTTTGCCAATTCCATTATCTCTTTTCTAATGTTACACCTAGGGCATAGACTAGCAGCACCACTGGAGCTGTAATAAGCACATCCTTACTTTAGTTGTCCTTAAGTTTGACAGAATCATTGATTTTATTTCCAGCCAATTAATACTTGTATGTGGTCATCCAACTGAATGCACCGGTATCCAAATCTGAATAGTACACAGTTCCTCTTGCGGCCAAATTAGATAATGTTCAAACCCTTACCTTAGGATCTATGTAGGTTCGGTTAGGCTGTAAAAATAGAGCTAGATACAAACCCTGTTACCCCACAAAATGCACTTGCATTTTTAAGTATTCAAGACAGGTTCTCTAGAGGTCTCAACTACAGTAGTGGGTTGGTTCTGCTACACACTGGTTACCAAGACATAAAAGATCAGATCATTATCAAGAACTTGCGAGGGGTTTCTGTCGTGGTAAAGTGTGCTCATCAATCACTGCCCTGGATCAGTTTTTATTCTGTTTGAACCACCGAATGGCAGGCCTGTTCTTCACACAGGGGACTATTGGCAAGCTATGTGCCGTAAGGAGTTACTGTACTGCTCATTAAGAAATGCTGCCACTCTTGAATCAATATTATACCTTTTGACCCTGTATGGTGAGTAGGTGCGGTTGGTAAAAAGAAAGGAGTGCCTTCACAAAAAGGCTGCTAGGTTTTATGCCCAGGATTTGCTGCAATTTCAATGGACAGCTGCGAAATTAATGAAACACATTGTACTCGGAAATCTCTCCATTCAATGTCTGAAACCCCCCCAAAAAAATCATTCAAGTCTCTTCTGGAGGACTACCTTGGAGAATATAAAAGATGATACAAATGTAAGGCCAGAAGATGCACAGTATACTATTGATATTCTAACAGAAATGGTTCGTGCTGCCCGGAGGGAGGTCCGTAATTTTGTATTTGTGGGATATCTAGAGACTTTTATTCAGAGGGCTAAAGACCTATCTGGGCCTATTTTTCCAAAATTTCGGGGTCACAAGAGAAGCTATGCTATAGAGATACAGAGAAAAAATTGTCATCTTTATTTCCCTATACCATTGACATAAAGCCGCCAGAGGCTAATACAGAACGTGGGAGCTGGAAGAGCGAGCTTGAAGAGGACATGAAAGCAACTGAGTTTCAGAGCTGTATTCGACCCATACGATGGCGAGGAGTCTCCAGGCTAGAAATTGATGTTAATGTTGGAGGAGTTAATGGATATGAAAGCACCGACAGCGTTAGACCTGTCATCTACCTGCAAAAAATCAATGAAATTATAAAAATCCTGTAGCAGCTCGAGCTAGAAAGTGTCAACATTCACGTGCAGCATAAATCGGGATACTGACAGAGCTTGGCAGCGTTCATGCATGCCCAGATAGGGGCGCATTTCTTTCAAGAGGAGATTAGAGAAACCCACCTTCCATTGGCAGCCAATTAATTGATGCCAGCTTCATTAGCATCCATCAGCTCACGGATTGAGGAAGGCGTCTTCACTGATTGTGTGTGGCTTTGGAGCGGCTCCCATCCACAAGTTTTGATCCGCGTCATTCCCATTCGGCGTCTGTCTGCGTGAAAATTAAAGCTCCGGATTAGTCGATTTTTTACAACCGTGTTAGAGTTACGGTTCGCTAAGGCCATCACTCATTGTGGCCACTTCAGCTAACTCGTGGCTGTCCACCATTTCACGCCAACTGCGACACTTTGGGTGATTCTTCTGGCAGCCGAGTACAATTGGAATTTTCGCTTATTACAGGGCAGCAACTTCTTCGTCGGATGATTTTTGGCATAAATAAATGTGGGTTTCATTTCTTTCGAATATCTGCATTCAGCTGAAGTTACTACACTGCAGCAAATCGGAAAAGGAAGTGTCAGTCACCACTGCCACTTCACGCGGGGCTCGGAACCGTGGACTCGCAGCTTCGTTAGCAGCCGATTGTTTTACCATCAATATCAGATTTCAAGCCCGCACACTAACAGAGCTTAAACCGGAGGTCACTTCATGATTTGTGGGTAGCTGAAAACATCTCTCGTGCCAGTCATTTGCAATGGTGGTCGATTCCATCTTCAGCGTTTGACGACTGTCAATTACGTTGAATTTGGCGTGTTTCTTCTGTGGTTTTCACATCTGGCAAATCCGCAATTTGTAGAGTTTGGACTCACGGTTTGTTGAGCCACCAATTAGTTCGTGCAAAACCACAGGTGCCAAACCCGAGTTCTAGTTGAGTGGGTGAAGTGGCCACTGATTACAGCCGATTCGTGGAGTTTGACCTACACCTCCTTTGGCAACCGATAGATTTCCATTCATCTTAACACTGTTTGGGTGTATCTTCACATCAGAAGCATTTACTGCGGCCACCTGTTGATTCACTTTGGAAGAATGGACTCCATGTAAGGGTATATGTGGCTGTTGTAGCATATAGCAGTCCACGTTATGGTTGGATGTCCAATGGTGAGTGAGAGAAGCTAGCTAAGGCACGGATTTCTTATTAATAAAAAATAAAATTCTTGGGGATGCGATGGGAGAGAAAAGTGGATCTGGAATCCTACTTTTCCTCAAATATTTTATTATTTTTTCCTCATTTCTTTGAGAGGTTTGGGGCCTATAAAAGACCATTTTCCTTCATTGTAAAGGATGGAAAATTTTTGGGAGTTCTTTCCCTTGGAGCTTAATAGAAAAAATACCATGCTAGGTTTTTAGGATAGATTGAGCATCTCTTTCATAGCTGTGGGTTTCATTATAAGCTGTAGAGCAAATCTAGCTTGTGAAGGCTCTTGAAGCACAATAGATTAGCCATTTACAGTTGTTAAGTTGGTTGATTATGCTTAAATGGTTAATATTTGGATGGACATTAGTATTCAGTTGTACAAAATGTTGATTTAGATCTGATTGTTTGACCATTCTAGCATTTCTCACTTGTATGAAGCACAAGGCTCCCTTGAGTCCTCTTTTGACTCCATTCTCCCTTCTGGTACTAACACTGGTCTTTCCCCGAGGATTGATGCTCCCTTCTTTCTCATCGCTTATTCAAAATACTTTTTTTTGTTACAACTATTTCTCTAAGGCAGCCTCTTCGATTCACCTCGCCCTCCGTTGCACTTGCCTTAGCGATCCTACCTTAGGGATACCCCCCTTGAGTTGGAGAAGAGCCAACTTGAAGCGAGAGGAGAGGAGTGTGGTGACATTGGCTTCTCTCTTGAGAGTTGTCATCGAGTTGGTGTGTTCATTTTTGGGCTTCAACACACGCATGTCAGTTTTGGGTGACAACAAACCCTAAGCTCTGATACCATGTTAAAGTTAGGGTTATTTTTACAAAAAATAAAAACTTGTACTTTAATGCAAATTACACAAAAAATAATACTAAAATAAAACACAATAGAACAACAGTAGTAAACTGTAAAAATCAAAATAAATCAGATCTGATAAATTAGTTTAGGGTAGAGAACCTTCTTTATACTCAGAGTTAACTTTCAGATCAGATCTTGCCTCTTAGAGGCAAGTCGATAAATGGAATAAATAGCTGACCCTTACCTAAGAGAGATAAAGTACAGAAGAATAGAATTAGACAGTTACAATAGAAAGTACATCAACTAAATGAAGGTACGACCCAGTCAAAATAGTCCCAAAAACATCAAATGAGGCAGCCAAACAATGCTACAAGTCCAAGCAGCCTCTCTCCCAATCAACGCTAGACAGGGAGACACCACACTGCGTCAAAGCAGATCTCAAACACTAAACAATAGCCCTTAAATAGCATACGACAACCCTAGCTCAGATCTCAACAAAGGGTGGCAACCTTAGAAAGATCTCAATAGTGGACGACAGCCACAAAGGAACAAACGACACCCTCAAACAGTCAATGCTGAGCATGGAGACCAAACTCAGCCCTCAAACAATCCTTAACCAGCAAACGACAACCACAAAATAAGTCTTCAAACTGCAGATAGAAGATACAGTAAGATCATGGTTCACACGTGTGGAAGGAGAGAGAAAAAATCAGCTGTAGTAACCCTTAGGAAGGGAAACACTGTGTATGGGCAGCCTCAAAACAAGCAAGAGAAAACGACCTGCTGTAATAACCCTTAGAAATGGCAGCTGTTATCACACAACTTGTAGTTGTCCCTAATGGTATCCATCCAGGATGGTAGAGGAGATGGACAACTAAAGAGGTGGCCCAAGAGATGCCACGGTTCCCAATGCAAGCTGGGAGTCACGACAACTGAGACACTCTTCACTTTAGATCTAGACAAGACAAGATCAAGGGGGAGACCCTAGAGCCAATCGACAGAAGATTAGCCAAAGCAATGGTTCCTAGGGAGATGTGAAAGTTGAGTTACGAAAACCAATGCAAGCTTAGGTGGACCCAAGAGTTTAGGATATGGTTGAAGAGGCTTAAGAAGTGACAAGTGTTTCAACCAATGAATGAGTTAGGTCACCTAGGAAGATCAAAGAGATAGATCTAGTACCATGAAATACACAAGTGGGGCCCACTTCCTTAAAATAGGGAAATGGTTCAAATGGGACCCACAAGGTCAAATTAAGGGTGATATGGCACTAAGGGGTGTTTGATGATGTTTATCTATGGATCCAAGGTAGATTAGACACACCCACATATGGGATCTAGCACAAGACACATTCCCCAAGGAGTGCGAATTGACCCAAGGAGACTAGTGCCTTAAGATGAAGGGGTAAATGGAGTCCAAAGTATGTATATCGGGATGATGAAGGCAATTATCAAGGTGGGTTTTGAGTGGCATGCCCCAAGGTAGGCTAGATCTCCATAGATCTAAGGTTGAAAGTGCATCACCCAATGACCCAAGTGGGGCACAACCCTCAAAATGAGGAATGGGGCCCACAAGGCAAAAATCAAAGAAGTGAAGCATTAGGGGTAGGTTATCAAGTGAGAGGAATGCAAATCAAGTGGGATCTCACCTACCCATGTCTTGGAAGTAGCAAAACTCACTCTCCCGAGGAGTGCGACCTCACCCAAGGAAGGCTAAGTGCCTTGGAAAGTGTGTCAAATGAAGCCCAATCCACACCAAACTATAGATCCGAATTGTCGTGGATGCTATAGAGGTGGGTTTTAAAGATCTTACCCAAAGCCAAGCTAGATCCAAGTAGATCTAGGAAAATAGAAAATGAGGGTTTTAAGTCTTAATGGAGTTTGTGACCAATAGGATGGAGAACAAGCGAAATCAATACATACCTTGTAGATCTTACCTCAAAGCCTGCGGCCTCTTAGCATATGGAGAAATCTTGCCCTAGTTACAATTCCAAGCTTGATCCAAGTGTCTTCAACCAAAATCGTCCAAGCTCTAGGAGGAGAGATGTCCCATGAAAACCTGTAAATCAAACTACATCAAGTTAGATTTCATCCACAAATCCATAAGATCTAAGCATGTCATATAAAGAAAGCAATCAATGGACAAGGCACAATTGAAAAACTCCCTCAAGATGAAGACGTCTTGCCCATGGGGGATGTGATCAACCCCTACAATCTTCCCACAAAGCAAATCGTTGAGCTAGCTTCAAGCAATTCGGCCTCCCTTCAATTGATGTCGATTTCACCTGTAGAAGCAAAGAATGTCTAGAAACAAGATGCAAGAACATATACAAGAGTAACCCAATCAAAGCCAAGAAGTAGATCTCCAAAATATTATTTTCATTCCAAGTTTTCCAGAGCCCAAAGGTGAGCTATACAATAGGGGGTCTCCTCCTTATATAGGATAATAAAGACCAAAACCCTAGATCTCAAAACCACTTTACAATACAACAAGATGAGTGGTTGAGATTAAAAGATCTCATAATCTAATCATTGGCTAAGATGAGCCAATACAATATAACACATGGATCACTCAACATAAAGGTGACGTCATAGCTAGGAGAGACTAAGTGAGGGTGACGTCATCCTCTAGAGGGGGCAAAAGTACATGGGCCCACCTCATATGACATGGACATGACTCATAAAGCTCATGGTGGGGCTAGGAGGTATCAATCCTTACTAGCTCATCCCCATGGCACAATAATATAAAATAATAACGTCCAAATAATACAAATGATCAAATCTGTCCTCAAAATCTGTGAGAGACATGCAGTAAAAGGCCTCCTGTGGCCTTTGTGGACCCCACTGACCGATGATAACTGACTGGAAGATGGGGGGTTCACCCTGGAAGACCTCTGTGAAGACCAAGTGCCAAAACCTTGCCTCAATTGCCCAAATCGAATTCCTCAATGACCCTTTTATTCCATTTTTTATCTGCCTCAGTAACTGAGATGCTGAAACTGCCACCTAGGGCACCTACGCTGTCAAACTGAGCCCACCAGGCTCTCCAGAAGGGGCGTAAAATGGTAATATCAAGTGGCTGGACCACCCCCTCCTTATATAACGCCCTAGGTGAACTGGCCTCTCATGGCCCCTGCTGGACAGGTTGGGAAATCAGCCCCAAATCTGGTCAACAAGTGAAAAAATGCATCTATCACTGTCAGAAGTGCCCAGAACTGAATGATAAGTGTCCCTTTGGATCCAAAAGACCCAAAACTACTAAGAATGTGTACTCATACACCATGGGTTGCCCTGATGGGCCAACTGTAGGGTCCACCATATATGGACAGTTTATAATCTGATGATCTGAAGAAATAATAAAACTTGCTGAACTGCATCAATCACCATCTGAATCATGTGTCCATCATATGGTATCATCATCAATAGTATGTGGGACCATCAATGATCATCAATAGGCCTGCATGGCCCACATCATCATGGATCCCAAGAATGACCATGAATAAGACTGTATCAATGGACTAAAGACATTTTCCTTCAACCACATTCACAACATAGCTTAAAGTACATCATCATTCCATGGCAATTTAATACATGTAAATATTTTAATGTTATTTATACTTCACTTGCACAAAAAGCTTTAATGACAGACTCACCATTGGACATGGTCTAACTGCTAGCTAAGGGTGAAGGCTAAGGCAAGGTTGGGCAAAGGGGAGTGACTTGACCAAGATTAACTAGGTGACACTTTGGACGGGGAAAGGGGGAGCTACACTTTGTGTCGGACAAATAACATGGGGAAGGGCTGTGTGGGTAAGTTGTTTAGAGAGTGCTTATTCAACTTAGGCATCATGTTTACAACAGTTTTTATCCAAGTTCATTAGGATCATTCAATTTCATTTCATGGCCTTTTTGGCCTACATAACCCTTCGGATTTCAGATGTGCTAAGAAGCACAACTAGTTGCAGCTTGCATCTAGGGCATGTTCATATATACATAAGGTCAACGATCGTTTAGATATAGAGTTTAAGAACCATTGCTTTTTGGACCTTTCTTATACTCTTCGAGGAGTATTTATAGCGTTTCATTGCTCTTGCCCTTTACTCACGTGTGTTGAAAAACACATTCTAGAGTTTACAGTTTCCATGGGCGAATTTATAAGATTTCCAATATAGTAATACATGAGCTTTCAGTTTTAGCCAACAACATCTCAAGTGACTAGGGGGACTTCGACCAGTGCCAAACATCGGGTCAACCGACCAGAATGATTTAGGCCTACAATCCAACTCACCAAAGGAAAGTTCTGTCACCAACTCAGAGCCGAGACACTAAACAAACATGGATGTGGTCCAACACAGAGATAGTAATGGGGAAGTCCTCAGTATCAAGAAGTCAAGAAAGACAAGTCATGGGTAAAAGCCAATATAGGAAAGTCATGGATGGATGGAGTCAAAATGAAGGTGGTGCCTAAGCTAGTTGACAAGGCTGTCTAGGAAGACCATATCTATGCTCAAAAGAGGGAAATGAAACCAGTAAGTTTTGTCAGAAAACCTTTAGGTGTGGAAGTGATACATCGATTAATAATTATAACATCAACCAAGATATTCAAATTTTAATTTTAATAGTACTGCCATGTCCTGAGTCATATACCAAGCTAATGTTATGAAGTTGATCAAAACAACAAGCTAATAGTCCATGGTCAATATTCAGAAATCCATAAGTCATACATCGTAAGAATAATCCTCATGAAACATCTGAAACACTGCTGCAATATCACCACTAGGCATTGAAATGAAACTGTAATGGAATAAAGGGTCATATCGGTCATCAAATTTGAACTCTCAAGGCTCAGCCTTGGCACAAGGTCTAACATAAGTCTGAAATAATACACTGCACTGATCATGAGTGATCTCAAAATATAAGCTCATCATAGCTCATCTCTGGAAAAACAAAGCTCTGGAAAGTGTAGATATCCGCTCAGCAAGAATAGTAGCCCTGCTACTGTGGTGTGATAACAGTAGCGTTGTACAAGGAGAGCCCAAGACAAGTAAAATGCCCAAGCAAGAGGAGATTTGAAACCGTAGATGTCACCCAAACAATCGTGCTGAAAACCCTAGGTCAGACATGTAAAAGATCAGAGTTGAGTTATCTCTTTAAGATGATTTGACAATGAAGGATAGGCTTTTATTTATAGCCTCTCAATGAACCCTAGAAGGTTCCACCTTCTATTTGGTCATTGAGGTTGGGGTTACCCAATAAGGTCAAGACGTCAAGCTTTAGGAGGGTTACCAAATTATAAAAGATATAATTTAATATTGAGACATCTTAGGAGAGGATACCAAGGACAAAACAAAGGATCAAGTTACCACCACTCAAAAGGGGGGTGCTACCACATAGGTCCAACAAGGGAGGGGTCAACATAAGATTAAGCCAACACAAGGCTAACCACAAGTCAACAAGAGGTGTAACAAAAAGGTGGGAAAACAACCCTTCTAACCACAAGTAAACAAAGAGGTGTAACAACAAGGTGGGAAAACAACCTTTTATCTCTCTCTCTCAATGTATGTGGTGCACAAGTGTTCCATGCAATAACTGGAAATTTATCATCACCATATAAGAAAGGTTCACACTGGATGATGTGATCCTCTGGTCCTCTTGACTGCTCCTAAGGTCAAATGCTAGTTACTTCATCAAGGGGTGGCTAGTCCCTTGATGAAACAACCTAGCTCAACCATCTCGAAGACCTAGGAGAAGAGGAAATAACACATCATCATCTTGGTTAACTAACCAAGATCCTCTTGGTTAACTGACCAGGTACCATAGGGATCAACTAGAGGCTCTAGATATCTACTAGGGGATTATCTGGCTTGGTCCCAGATCAAGTACCCTAGATAACTGCTAGGGGTATGCACTAGTTGGTCCCAGGCCAAGAATATCTCTGGTGTAACTGACCAGGATGCCCTAGTGATTAGCTAGGGACT
Source organism: Larix kaempferi (assembly GCA_027924585.1). Lineage (NCBI taxonomy): Eukaryota > Viridiplantae > Streptophyta > Pinopsida > Pinales > Pinaceae > Larix > Larix kaempferi. The sequence continues at coordinate 29,922,606 of BSBM01000372.1, forward strand.
TTTTCCATGGCTCTGAACTGCTTGGTCCTAGACCAAGATCCCTAGATTATTGCTAGGGGCCTTAGATACCTCCTAGGGACTTAAACTGCCTGGTTAACTGACCAGGAACCCTAGTTAACTGACTAGGGTGCCATCCTTCCTAGAGAATGGCTCTCGCAGCTGCATTATCTTTAACAGCTGGAGCCAACTTGAATGTGTATGTGGAGAATGAGAACCGACACCATGCCCAAACATCAAGTTGAGTCCTGTGCGTGAAAGATTGGAGGAGGCATGATCTCTCGTGAGTTCTGGAGCTATTTTTACATTGGATGCTTTAAGCTATTGCTGTGCGTAACACCTCTGTGTGAGATCCTCTACAAGCCCTACTGTACTGACTATCGACTATAGCCTTTGGAATTACCTTGTGCATGCTGTGTTATTTTTTTCCTCGTATTCTTGTGTCCGTAATTAACTAATGTTGTATTGTGTGGAGTTGTAACCCTGTACTATGGTGAGAAAGATCTTCATTGCAATGGCATATTGCTGCAAGTTTTGAATATAGTGCTCGTGAGGAGATCATTGAGGAGCTCTCTTGGGAGCTACTACTACACCATAAGAGTTGGAGCTACACTAGGGTATTGTACTTAATCCAAAGATATATAAAAGATTATGTCTGCACCATTGGAAGAAGCATAAAGAACTGGAGTTCTTTCGGTTGCACTTAATGGAGGCATAGGCTGAGACTTAACATTATTTGCAGATTCTTTTTCTGTCAGCCTTGGCTTTCTCTAGCTCAGCTACACGCTTTTGAAGAGAATCTGGGTTTCTACAACATATGGCATTTTCAATTCAAGTACAAGGGAATGATAGAGTTCAAGTGTTTGCCTGCGACGTGTATAATCTGTTAATTTTTCATCAAGTTAGGGTTATATGTAGAAAAATAACAATTCAATATACTTTAATGCAAAAATACTTTTAATAAACAATTATAAAAATTGAATATGAAATAGTGCAGTAGTAATCTCTAACATAACATAATTTTCATCTCTTTCAATTTCATACCTTTAACACTATCAGATAGGTCACTGTGTTAAAGTCATTTTCAGTCCTTTAACACAACCAGTTAGATCACTGTGCTAAAGTTATCTTCAGTAACATGTCATATAAAATAAACAAATTGATCACATAATAATAAAAGAGATATAGTTGAAGATATTTACCTGGGTGTGAAACCCTTCCAGCAAAATACTTAGAAGAGTTACTTTCAGAAAAGACTGTGCCTCAGAGAGACCAGTCAACTCTAGGAACTAGCTGACCCTACAAGAGGGTAGTACAAACCAGAGAGAGAGAGATGAGAGGAATGTAGTACAGACAAATAAAGAAGGTCAATGATAGTCAGAAAACACAGTGAAAGTTACAATACAGACCCAGTAAAATTGATGTCCAATAGATGTAAGCAGAAGAGGTCTAAACCCTAGGTGATGACAAAGATATGACCTCAATCAATCAACACAAGAGAACAACACAAAAAATCAGACCCTAGATTGTCTTCAACAATAGCATGACAATAGTATAGATATGAAATAACACATGTGATCTGATATATACGGGCCACAGTAATTCAATACAACCCTCAACAAATAAATCAACCACCACAACAGGAAGATCTGAACCCCAGACCTTACGACCTCCACAAAGAAGACAAGATTTGACTCTTAGGCATCTTCGCCTCCACAAATCGGTAACCAGCAGGCAGATGAAGGTCACGGATGAGGTTCAGAGGTGACATAGGGTCACAATCATCTCAACAAAGCAGACCGGGTCCTTTTAAAAACAGATCAGACCACAAGCAACAGATCGGGCCTGAGTAAAATCATAAGAAAGAGCAGATCGGATTTCTCCTCAGGCCAAATGGGCACCCCAACAACAGATCGGTCCTCTCTGCAATATATCGGACCTCAGAAAGGAAAAATAATCTTGATGTCAGCCCTAAAAAACAGATCTGGGATGAGTGACAAGCTTCAGCAATAGGGTGACCTCAACAGTTAAGAAAAACAACAGCAATAAACTCCAAAAGACCCTTGACGTCAAGCAACAGTGAGCTGAGATAAATGTTATGTATCATCTAACTAAATGAGGAACAAAAAGTCTCAATAAATAGGAGCATAGATCTTCTAGAAAGGTTAATAATTTAATCCTTTAAATTAGGGCTCCATAAATTTAGGGAAGGAAAAAAAAGGATAAAAATAAAAAAAGAATAAAACATAAAAATAATAAAAGATAAAAATAAAATATATAAAAAATAAAAAATAAGAAAAAAATAAAATAAAAGATAACAACAAATAAAAATATAAAAATAAAAAAAATAAAAAAAAAGAATAAATATAAACTATGGTCATGTACCAAATAAATAACATAGGTGTGGGTACAAGACTCATGACCAAGGGTATGTTCCAAAAGTGGACAAACACCCAATACCCTGTAAGACCAAAACATTAACAAGGTGGTATAAATAAAAATAACTTAAGGTGGGTAAATGATCCCAATAACCACAAGTAAAAGGCAAGGTACCCGAAGACCAATAAAATCAAGGTGGAAGGATCAAAAGTAAAACAACCAAGGTGGAGAAGGTACAACCAATCATCTCTCTCTCAAATGTACAAATGTTCCATATAACCTGAATGTTCATCATCACTGTATAAGGAAGGGTTCACACGGATGATGTGATCTTGTGATCCTCTATACTGCTCCTAAGGTCAAATGTCAGTGGCTTCGTCAAGGGGTGGCTAGTCCCTTGAGAAGACCATATAACTCAACCATCTCGAAGACCTAGGAGAAGAGGATATCACACATCATAATCTTGGTAACTGACCAAGTGCCTCCATTCTCAAGGAATGGCTCTCAGCCCAAGGTTGAGCTTCGGTCCTCGACTGAGTCATGTTGATCAACCTCTGGTCCATGACCAGGTCCTCCATTCTTCCAGAGAATGGTCCTCATCCTGAAAGCCGAGCTTTCAGTGCCAGACTGAATGTTGATCAACCATCTGCAGGACCTGCTTGGTTCTTGACCAAGAATCTGCTTGGTCCTAAACCAGGATGTCTCTGTCTCAACCTGTAGGATCTGCTTGGTCCTCGTGACTAAGAAATTGTTTGGTCTCAGACCAGAATACCCTAGAGACAAATAGGGGCCCTAGCCACATGCTAGGGACTTTGTCATGACATTAACCTGCTTGGTCCTTGACCAAGAACCCCAAGAGATAGCTGGGGGCCCTAGGGTACCTTCTATGGTCTTACACATTACTCTACTTGGTTAAATTGACTAGGAACCCTAGTTAACTGACTAGGGTACCATTCTCTCTGAGAATGGGTCTCGCAGCTACACTAAAAATTAACACTCCCTCTCAGCAAGAGAGGCATTCTCAACAACACTAAGCTTGTTGAAGACAGAGGCTTAGTCAACACAACTGACAACTGCACCATGTCCTTGTCATGGTGAAACAACCTGTCATAGAATACAGGATTTTCTGAGAGCCTCAAAGAGCTCTGAATGTCAGCAAACACCTTGATCTTATAGATCCATTTGGAAGTTACACCTGACTTCCCTTGTTGTCTGAGAATCACTTTCCATATATCATTATCCATTTTCAACTGGAAAGCATCGTTCCAAACCTAAAGTTTGGCTAGCTCCACATCAGTGGTTGAACTTGAATCAGTGACATGGCTTCCACTGGAGCAACCTTGGAACTCCACAATAGGCTCCTTAGTGAGATCAACTGAAGGCTTCTTGGCCTTCTCCCTCTGTTTCTCTGAACGAGAAGTCTCATGGACTTCTATATTTGAGTCACTGTAAGACTCCCTCTTGATCTCTGAAACTTGACAGGGTTTATTCATTAGAGCTTTAACAACACGTCTGGAGACCTTGTAAAGGTCTCCCTCACGGACACCAATCTCAATAACTGAGCTCATATTTCCACCTTTAGTCCATACTAGTACCTTTCCTTCTGAGAAAGCTACCGAGAACCCCTTGTCTTCTAAAATTGCCACTGAAAGAACATTCCTCTTTAAACCAGGAACATATAAAATTTCCTCAACATGAATTAACGTACCTGAATCAAGCTTTAAAGCAGTTGAACCAATTCCTTTGATTTCAAGAGTACTTCTATTCCCCATCTCCACTTTCTCATTAAATTTCTTGGCCTTGTAACCCACAAGAGCCCTTTTGTATCCAGCCATATGCTTGGTGGCCCCACTATTAATCCACCATGAGTCTGATGAGTTGGAGATGGAACCTGAGAGTGTTGAGAACAAGTAGAATTCTCTTTGATCTTTTTCTTTGGTCTCAGCTTTAGATTTCTTTTGTTGAGGCTCTTCTTCTTCTGTAGCAGTTGAAGCATGATGCTTGCCTTTATGCCATTTCTTGTTAGGAGGATTTCTACAAACGTTTGCATAATGGCCAAGCTTGTTACATTTAAAACATCTTACTTTTGACTTATAAGAGTGCTTACCTTGAGATCTGTTACCTTTGTTCTGGTGCTGAGGGAAACTTTCTTTCCTTGTCTTGGCAGTAAGAGCAAGATTCGTTTCAGTTGGAGGTCCAGATCTACTCTGGATTTTGCCTTCTTCTTCTAGGCAATCGTGCCACAACCTATCAAAGCTTGGTTGTGTTTCTCTTCCATTCACTGCTGAAAGAAATGTCTCCCTAGATGTAGGAAGACCATCTACCGCTATTTGCACAAGATCATCATCATCTACTTCAACTCCAGTTGCCATGAGTTGATCCTTTAACTGAGCAATCTTTGAGAAGAAGAAGGCAACTAATTCCTTCTCCTCCATTTTCAATGAACGAAGTTGCTTCTTCAAGACCCTCTTCTGAGTAGGTGCCTTCTTCTCATAGAGATTTGCTAGGGCATCAAAACATTCCTTAGTTGTCCTTAGAGGAGCTATTACAGGCATCACATTATCTTTGACTGATTCAAAGATGACCCTCTTTGTTTTAGCTTGCTTTTTCTTAAATGTGGCTCTTCCTTGAGTTGTTGTGGGTTCTTCCGCAACCCTAGTGACCAATTCATCCAAGTCACTCTCCTCCAAAATATTCAAGACCCTAGCCTTCCATGCATTAAAGTTTGAGGCTCCTTCAAGCCTATCTTCTACCTTTATTGAGTTAGAAGCCATCTCAAACCCTTACAGTCAACTTGCCAAGTACACCCGTAAACCTGTAGTCAAGTTGATTAGGGCACAAACCCTTACCTTAGGATCTATGTAGATTCTGTTAGCCTGCAAAACAGAGTTAGCTACAAGACCTAAGCTTTGATACCATGTTAATTTTTCATCAAGTTAGGGTTATATGTAGAAAAATAACAATTCAATATACTTTAATGCAAAAATACTTTTAATAAACAATTATAAAAATTGAATATGAAATAGTGTAGTAGTAATCTCTAACATAACATAATTTTCATCTCTTTCAACTTCATACCTTTAACACTATCAGATAGGTGACTGTGTTAAAGTCATTTTTAGTCCTTTAACACTATCAGTTAGATCACTGTGCTAAAGTAATCTTCAGTAATATGTAATATAAAATAAACAAATTGATCACATAATAATAAAAGAGATATAGTTGAAGATACTTACCTGGGTGTGAAACCCTTCCAGCAAAATACTCAGAAGAGTTACTTTCAGAAAAAGACTGTGCCTCAGAGAGGCCAGTCAACTCTAGGAACTAGCTGACCCTACAAGAGGGTAGTACAAACTAGAGAGAGAGAGATGAGAGGACTGTAGTACAAACAAAGAAAGAAGGTCAATGACAGTTAGAAAACACAGTGAAAGTTACAATACAGACCCAGTAAAATTGATGTCCAATAGATGTAAGCAGAAGAGGTCTAAACCCTCGGTGATGACAAAGATATGACCTCAATCAATCAACACAAGAGAACAACACAAAAAATCAGACCCTAAATTGTCTTCAGCAATAGCATGACAATAGTATAGATCTGAAATAACACATGTGATCTAATATATACGGGCCACAGTAATTCAATACAACCCTCAACAAATAAATCAACCAGCACAATAGGTAGATCTGAACCCCTGACTTCACGGCCTCCACAAAGCAGACAAGATCTGACTCTTAGGCATCACGGCCTCCACAAATCGGTAACCAACTGGCAGATAAAGGTCACGACTGAGGTTCAGAGGTGACATAGGGTCACAACCATCTCAACAAAACAGATCAGGTCCTTTAAAAAACAGATCAGACCACAAGCAACAGATCGGGCCAGAGTAAAATCACAAGAACAAGTAGATTGGATTTCTCCTCAGGCCAAATGGGCACCCCAACAGCAGATTGGTCCTGTTATCACATATATAGTAGCCGGGCTACCATACATTATTTTTCTCATTCCAGTACACTATTCAGCCAGTTCCCTTGCATTTGAGATGCTGAGATGAGCATCTATATTGGATCACTATCAGATTGTGGACAACAGTTATATTCCCCATGCCATGACTGAGTTCCAGGACACTCAGAGAGATGACCGATATAGCCATTATACCATTGGTACAGAGCAGACAGTAGTGCCCAGAGTTACAGCAGCAGTCTCAGAGGACAGATGATGGTACAGGTTGATGAGCTTTCAGGTATATGACTCAGCAGGTATATCATAGTGTTATGGTTAGATTGCTTTTATACTTATTCTCATAGCATGTCTTAGCACTTAGTGTCATGATCTGGCGATCATATAGATATATGGACCTGGTTGATCTATTATATATATTATATTGTCCCTACTCACACTTAGAAGTTCACTATTCATACTCATTGGTACATACCCTCCTTAGGGAGAATAGAGGTGATCATTACACCATACTTTGGCTTGCTAGTGTTGGCTCCATCATTTCATTGTCTTCATCCATCCATGGCCTACCTTTTAGATTATCACCCTGACTTACTACTTGACTAGTGGCATGGAGGACTTTTCCCCACTGTAGCCTCTGTATTGGATGAGCTTCCCTGTTTATTGTGTCTCGGCTCTGAGTTGGTGACAAAACTTACCTATGGTGAGTTGGAGTTCCTTGTGAATTCCCCCTAGTCACTAAAGTTGTGTTGGCTAAACCTGAAACTTTTAGTGCTGCCATGTATACAAAATCTGGAAAAATGAAATGCTATATCTTTGTATGAAAAACCCATTCATGCAATGTGTTTCTAAACACACATGAATGAGAGGCATGCCAAATGAACATGGCAATGAAAATGAAATGTTATATCTTGTGGAAAATAAATACCTAGGTAAACAAGCTGTCCATGACACACCTAGAAGTGCTAAGGTAAACAAGTGCCTTAAAAACACACCTGCAGCAGAAACCCTAAAAGAAAAATGTAAATCTATGCAATGTGTTTGTAAACACACATAGATCAAGGCTATGGAAACTTCAGGCCCAAAAAAGCAATGGAACTTAAAAGCTACATCTAAACAATTGCTGGCCTTATTTGTATTATGGATTGTGCGCATCTGTGAAGGTGAATAAACCCTCTTTAAACAACTCATCCATTTGTGAGACACCGCCATTCCCTGTGTTATTGCTCATTCAGTACATACTATGGTGTATTCCCTTTCCCTTGCCAAAGTGTCACAAAGTCAAGACAGTTAAGTCATCCCTTAGCCTAGCCAGTTAATTTAAGCCTTCACCCGTCACTAGCAAATTGATCACAACTATGAAGTGAGTATGATCCTGAAAGTCTAGTCTGAGTAATAATAATAATTAACGACACTATACATTTGGATTTAGATCGCCAATCATGATTACTCTGTGTTATAATTGCTATTTGAATAAGTTGTAGAGCATGTATTAACCTTGATACTTTGCAGCAGCCTTGGATGATGGTCTAAGTTATAGTTGGTCTTGGTTAGACCTAGTTTGACCATGGAGGACCATGGGACATGAGATGTTAGACCTTGTGATGATATGGATAGATGATATATGGTCTATGTATACATACATGATGACTCTATGCAGCAGCTACAGGGTTATGATGATGATTCTGGGGTTGCAGCAGTGTTTGTATATGTACAGCGCATTATTATTGGCCTTGATCCGGTATATTGGATATTTATTTTGATCATGCAGAGATTCATATGGTGTATGAGTACACATCTTGGATGGATTTGGACCTTCTGAGTCCAATGGGACAGTTTGTTTTCAGTTCCGGGCACTTACAATGATGATTTAGCCTCAGTAGGCTGTCCTAGTGCAGTTTTGGTCTGTCGGAGGCCCTGTCGGAGCAGAGATGACTTTTATCCGGTTGACCTAGGGCGCTGATGATGGAGGGGGTGGTCCAGCCACTTGTTTTTACCATATTACCCCCCTTCCGGACACACTGGTGCCCTCACCTTGACAGCGCCAGCACTCCAGGAGGCTGTTTGGGGCAGTTTCACGCTTCCTGAGGCATTTCAGGATTGGTAGAAAGGGCTATTGAGGAAATCGATTTGGGCTACTGAGGCAAAGTTATGGCATGGGATGATCAGTGATGATAGATCGGGACCTTCCACACCTTCTCCAGCAGTTTCAGCTTCATCGGGGCCCGCATCCATCACTTATGGCACTTTCTGTGGATTTTTGAGGTCTTTTGAGGACCACGACTTCACTATGGAGGCACGATTTGGTACATTCATGATTATTTTTTGGTTATTGTGCTATGGGGATTGACCAAGGAGGGATAAAATTACCCCTTGGACCCACCATAAGCCTCTTATGATATTTTGTCATCATGATTTGGTGGGATTCCCCTCTTGTAGGGCGATTTTGTCCACTTACATTATATTTTATTAGTGATCCATGTATTTTATTGTTGAGCTCAACTCAACCATTGATTAGACATTTGTATCTTTTAATCTTAGCCACTCATTCAAAAAGTGGTTAGGGTTTTGGTGCCTCTCCTTCCTATTTAAAGGAGAGAGCCTCTCATTGTAAAGGGACTTTTGGCTCTGGATTATTGGAATAGAAAATTATTATTGCATCTATCTCCAGTGTTGTGGTGAATGTTTTTGGTGTTCGTTCGTTGGTTCTTCCTTTGCACTGAGTTATTGAAGATCTTGTTTGCCATATCTTTGTACCACGATTTTTGCATCTACAGGTGGAGGCCGATTTGCTTGGAGGAGGAGGTATTGGTAGGGGAAGACTCTCCCTACTTCTTCTTTGGAGCTCTTCGTTGGTAACAGGGAGTATTACTGTCCCAGGACCTTCTATTTCATGTTACTATTTGCATTTCTCTTGTATTTCTTCCATACTTGATCTTACTGATTGAATTTTCATTCCTTGGTTTGACAGGTAGAGGAAGGCGCACTTGTGGGCTAGGGCATCAAATCGGCAAGCAAATCAACAATCTCTCATTTGATCTCTGCGGGAATCTTCCTCAACATCAAGGCATCTCATCCACATCACTCAGGTATGATCTCAAGGTAAGTTCTATCTCCATGATCTATCCAATTGTCAAAAACACTTAAAACCCTAATTAATCAAAACCCCATTTTTTACATTTTCTCAGATCTACTTAGATCGAGTGGGTTATTGGGCATAATATTGAAAACCCACCTCTATAGCATCCACGGCATCCTGGATCTATAGTTTGGTGAGGATTGGTTTCCGTTTGACCCCTCTCCCATGCCAACTTAGCTTCTCCCAAGCAAGGCGCACTTCACTAGTTGAGCAAGTTGACCTAGATCTAGGTGATGGGTGTTTGAGATTCCACTTGATTCGTCATCTACACATCCAATAACATACACCCAGGTTGTTACTTTTCTGAAATTCACCTTGTGGGCCCCATTCCACATTTTAAGGGATTTAATCCCCATTTTGGACCACTTGGAACCCTTAAACTCAGATCTACTAAGATCTAACCGTTGGATTACCACGAAAATACAGATCCATACTCCTACCCGACCGATCTACCCGGATCTAAAGTTTGGATGCCATCCGACTTGTTTTGACCCACCTAACTCCACTTTTAGGCTTCCCTGGGCAAAGTCGCACCACCTTGGAGAAGTGAGTTGACTCACTTCCAGGAACTGGGTACTTGAGATTTTTGGAGATTTAGAACCGGAATAATTCAAAACCTAGGTCTAGACTATCACTTTGTCAAATCTTGCCTTGGAGATTGCATTCCTTGTTTTAAGGGATCTTGGTCCACTTGGGTCAAACCTAGATCTAGATACATTCATCCATCAAGACCTCTATTGCCCACCTGTCCCAAGTACTAGGAGTCCTAAACCACAAGTCAACCCTACTTTGACTCCACTTCCCAATTCCCAAGGCACTGGTTTCTCTCCAAGTTAATTCAACTTTCCTAGATTGTTGGATTGACTTGTGTTTTGACCTATGCATGGTGAACTAAACCTTTGAAGCTGTCATGTATCATGGTCAAGCTTGTCATTTGTACTAGTTAGCCCAAATACAACCCTTAAACTACCCTGCACTGGACACGGTTCCCAAGGCAGTGAGTCTTCTGACATTGTACTAGTACACTAGCCCTAGATCTCATTTCAAACATTATAAGTCACTCTCACATCAACCATGAACCAAAGCTATACCCATTGAACCCCTCACTTGGCTTGTGACTTCAACCTATAAGGTCTAGGATAAACCATACACCTAACTTCACTTAGAAATACCCTGATTTGGTGTTTTGGTTTTGATCTCTCCTGTCGGGAGTAGATCGGGTCTCCCCCTTTGTTGTCTGGGCTAGATAACATAAAGCGAAGGTTGCCTCGACTGGCGTGACAACCATATACTGGAGGTCGAGGTGATCGTGGTTGCACCTTTTGAGTTGCCCTTCCCTATTGCCATCCATGACTGGATACATCCATAGGGGTAACTACAGCTTAGGTGATAACATTTTGGCGCCGCTGCCGGGGAGGCAATAGCTTGCCCTAGTTCGACATACTTTTCTTCAAGCATTCTCATTCTCTTTGCCTAACATTTTGATATTGAAAGGCATAGGGCTTACCTTGGAAAAGCTAGTAGTCATTATTCACTCTCTCCTGCATATACAACGACACATATCTTGTTAGAAGAGTTTAAATCTACCTGGCGACTCCCAACCGTGACTCCGCTGAGGAGCGAGCTCATTTACATCCTTAAAACACTTAGAACTATGCCTTGTGTCACTAATTCAGAGAATGATATGATTTTGAAAATGATGACCGAAATGAGTGGTTTAATCCGAAACCTGAATGGGGTAGTTCTCAGAAAACAAAGAGAAAACTATAAACCTTTTTCTAGAACCTTTGAGGGTGTGTATACCAATGAATATCTTCAAACTAAGATCACTTCTGATGGCAGAGTAGTAACTAGGTCTCAGGCAAAGAATAACGCGAAAGATACAGATAAGAACAAAACTAGTATGAAAGAAAATTCCCTTGACCAAAGAAGTATCACTCGTAGAGTCCCCACTCAAACTCCAAACACTCCTCCTAAAGGAATCTTAAAGAAAAATGATCAACCTAGAAGATTGTCTTCTCAAGTCACCAAGAAGGTAACAAACCCAAGCCCTGCTAAAACCCAGGCTAGGGATCCAGTGCAAAGAAAACAAGTGAGTACTCCAAATAAAGAAATACCTTGATTTGGTGTCTTGGTTTTGATCTCTCCTGTCGGGAGTAGATCGGGTCTCCCCCTTTGTTGTCTGGGCTAGATAACATAAAGCGAAGGTTGCCTCGACTGGCGTGACAACCATATACTGGAGGTCGAGGTGATCGTGGTTGCACCTTTTGAGTTGCCCTTCCCTATTGCCATCCATGACTGGATACATCCATAGGGGTAACTACAGCTTAGGTGATAACAGGTCCTCTCTACAATATATCGGACCTCAGAAAGGAAAAATAATCTTGACGTCAGCCCTAAAAAACAGATATGGGATGAGTGACAAGCTTCAGCAATAGGGTGACCTCAACAATTAAGAAAAACAACAACAATAAACTCCAAAAGACCCTTGACGTCAAGCAACAGAGAGCTGAGATAAATGTTATGTATCATCTTACTAAATGAGGAACAAAAAGCCTCACTGAATAGGAGCATAGATCTTCTAGAAAGGTTAATAATTTAATCCTTTAAATTAGGGCTCCATAAATTTATGGAAGAAAAAAAGGATAAAAATAAAAAAAAGAATAAAACATAAAAATAATAAAAGATAAAAATAAAATATATAAAAAATAAAAAATAAGAAAAAAATAAAATAAAAGATAACAACAAATAAAAATAAAAAAATAAAAAAAATAGAAAAAAGAATAAATATAAACTATGGTCATGTACCAAATAGATAACATAGGTGTGGGTACAAGACTCATAACGAAGGGTATGTTCCAAAAGTGGACAAACACCCATAATACCCTATAAGCCCAAAACATTAACAAGGTGGTATAAATAAAAATAACTCAAGGTGGGTAAATGATCCCAATAACCACAAGTAAAAGACAAGGTACCCGAAGACCAATAAAATCAAGGTGTAAGGACCAAAAGTAAAACAACCAAGGTGGAGAAGGTACAATCAATCATCTCTCTCTCAAATGTACAAATGTTCCATATAACCCGAAAGTTCATCATCACTGTATAAGGAAGGGTTCACACGGATGATGTGATCATGTGATCCTCTATACTGCTCCTAAGGTCAAATGTCAGTGGCTTCGTCAAGGGATGGCCAATCCCTTGAGAAGACCATCTAACTCAACCATCTCGAAGACCTAGGAGAAGAGGATATCACACATCATAATCTTGGTAACTGACCAAGTGCCTCCATTCTCAAGGAATGGCTCTCAGCCCAAGGCTAGCCCAAGGCTGAGCTTCAGTCCCAGACTGAGTCATGTTGATCAACCTCTTGTCCATGACCAGGTCCTCCATTCTTCTAGAGAATGGTCCTCAGCCTCAAGCTGAGCTTTCTGTCCCAGACTGAATGTTGATCAACCATTTGCAGGGCCTACTTGGTTCTTGACCAAGAATCTGCTTGGTCCTAGACCAGGATGTCTTTGTCTCAACATGTAGGATCTGCTTGGTCCTCGTGACCAAGAAACTGTCTGGTCTCAAACTAGAATACCCTAGAGACAAATAGGGTCCCTAGCCACATGCTAGGGACTTTGTGATGACATTAACCTGCTTGGTCCTCGACCAAGAATCCCAGGAGACAGCTGGGGGCCCTAGGGTACCTTCTAGGGTCTTACACATTACTCTGCCTGGTTAAATTGACCGGGAACCCTAGTTAACTGACTAGGGTACCATTCTCTTTGAGAATGGGTATCGCAGCTGCACTAAAAATTAACATAATCAAAGGGGAACAATGAGTGTAGAGTGAGCTACTTATCATTCTTTTGAACTGGAATTGTGAAGCTGTGTATTAGAGCATTGAGTGTGGAGCTTCTTTGGTGCATTGAACTCCTCCTCCTACTGCATTTTATTGATGTGTCTTGCTACGTTGGAGCTTTCTTTCTAATACATTGTTGGTGTTATGGGTGTCAAAATAACCTGGGTGTTGGAAGCCATCGTTGAAGACAGACTTTATTGCTAGCGCGCTCTTTTATTGCTAGTTCTCACACCTCAAGTTAAATGCATTGAAGACTGGGTGCTAATTGATATCATTGAAGACTGATCTGCCACTGCTTTGTTGCCATATTCTCTTATTGCTGGTGCCATTGCTTAATAATTGATGTTATCTTTTCCCATGGACAATGATCTCAATGCGTGGAAAGCAATTCGTATATTGGAGTTTGCTGGTACGTTGATTGCTGGTGCATTGAATGCATTGATGTCTACAGTGGTATTGTTGGAAACCATCAAAATCTATTCTTGAAGCAAGGTGTAGATCATTGGTATTGTGAGACCTTGCAAGTTGTGTGGAAACCATAATCGATGTTGGTTTCACAACTCTAACTTGTTGGATGAAGAGCTACCATTTGAAAGACTACAACATTGAAGCCGGCGTTGGCACACACATAACTATTTTGCTGAACGAATGCTTGGCTCTATCATTACAAGGTATAGAGGTTAACTGTGCGTAGAGTATTGAAAACCATACCTACGACTGTAGTATTGAAAACACAGTTTACATGTGCGCATGCCCTGTATTTGTTCATCTTTTTGGTATTGGTGTCTTCAAGGAGATAACAAGTATTGCTCTCTCAGTCATCGTTCCTTTCTTTCTAACCAGCCCATCGGAAGCGACCTGTTTTAACAAGTTCATCTTCAGAAGCACTATCATCATCAACAACTCGTCTCAATTTTGAAGCACTGTGCTCTGTCATCTCTTGTTCATGCATCTTTTTGGAAATAACTGGAGGCGTTCTATGGTTGTGGAGAAAGATAACAACTAGCTAGGTTAACAGTCTTTCCACGAGCTCTAAACTCACGAGCTACAGATTGTTTGGTTTGAATATGTGGTCTAGTGCTCAGAGATGCACAAAAGAATAAATGATTGTTTTGATGCATATGCTAGATCATTGCACTTGCCTATTTCCTCCAATTAAAGAAGGCAACCTCGCTTCAGAAATAATTGCAAGAATAATTTGATAAGTTGGAAGTATTTGTTTTTCCCACAGTTTTTTGATAAGTAGCTGGGATAAATAGTTCATGTGTGAAATACTGTCAATTCGGCCTTTAGTGCTTTTGGTAGCTTGTTTGGCTTAACTGCACTAGTTCATCAAACTTATTTAGTGCATCTCTCCTTCATCCGAATTAAGCACTACTCCACACCACAGTTTTTGGTATTCGCAAAGTCTGTGTTTCTTGATAATACATTCGGTATTGTTATTGCATTAAGGATATCGAGTTATTAACTGCGTGCATCCATTCTCATCGTGGAGACAAAGGAGGAGCGAGTTGTGACCTCTGCTTTGAAGCTATATATGTAATTGCGGAAACTTTGAACCAGATCAGCCTTCAAGTGAAAATCCAGTTGATTGCATTGTCTTCTATGTGTAGTCAGAAGTAGAGAAATTGTTGGTTGACAGTGCTACATCAACCAAGAGAATTTTTGAGCCGAGTACACTTTGGCAGTTGCAGCATAGTACACTCAAATCCAGAGGCTTATTTATGATCATGGAGGTGAGATTGGAATCCATACTCTCAACCTTAAGTGCGCCTTCTGTCTGTTAAATTTTTTATAATTTGCATATCTGATATGATTATGAGAAGAACAATATACTGATTTTTTAACTTTTAGCAAATACACTTGAAAATAAGACATTCACCATAGATCAACCAACACAATAGGGCACACAAATTTTTACCCCGAGGAGACCTTTTAAAGGAATAACATCCCAACAAGAATAATATTCCTTAAAATATGAGATGACTGAGTTTTACATGAGCAGATTTAGAGAGCAGACTTGTACATCAAAAATTCACTTGCCCTTAGGGGCCAGGGCACACATACCAAGAGGGTTTGAAGATAAAACTGCCAAGAAGAATGGAGATGGCTTGCTGATGTAAGCCGTACTGATGATGACATAAGCCCTGCTTACAGTACCTTTGATCCAAAACTTCTTCTGATGACCTGTAGCAGCCATCTTAGGGTCTGATCCACTCAACAGTGACCCTGTAGCAACAAAAGACCTTCTTCTACCTGCATTAACTTAATAGTGTCTATTGTCACCTTTAGTAGCCCTTCTTAGGGCTTGATCTATCTTGGTAACCCTGTAACAGCCTCGGTCACCCTGTAGCAGCCCTTCTTAGGGACAAATCTGTCTTCGTCAAGCCTGTAATAGACCTTGGCAGCCCTATTGGGTAGGGTTTAAGATTGCTGCAACCCTCAGATGCCCTCCTACAACCCTCGGTTGCATTCAAAAGGAGATGACAACCCTTAAAACTGATCACAGTAGCTCTATTAGGGCCTTAACATATTTTGGCAGCCCTGCTGGGCAATATCTGAGCCACGACAACCCTAAATAGGGCCAGATCTGACCTCGGCTGCCCTGTATAAACCCTTGGTTGACCTGAACAGGAACTCGACACCCCTTATTAGGGCAGGAGTAGACTTCGGACCCTCTTTTGCTATAGCAAACCCTCGGCCCCTTTCTGGAAGAGAAAAACAGCTCACGACAGCCTCCTGGAAGAGAAGGTAGAACTCAACAACCACAAGAATAGAAGAACAATCATGTATGTGATGATGGTAGCCACAAAAAATAAGAACAATCCTGTAGATGATGCTGAGATGAAGAAGATGAGCTGTCTGTGCTGCAAAATACCCCCAAACAAATTCCTTGGATAGAGAAGAAGAATGGAATGTGTGATAATAATTTCACTTGAGAGGGTTCCTCTTTTGTATCTCATCATTGGGTGACTTCCTCAAGCCAAGGGATCCAAAATAATAATATAAAATTCATTGGTTAAGTCCCTTTTAATCTTATTATGGGCTTTTAACACTTTGGTACATTAGTTGTGGGATTTTGACCTTTTAACACCTTAGTTGGGGTTCATTGTGGGCTTTTGACCCACTCTCTTTGGGTAAGTCACCCTTAGACAAATCCTTAGCCCCTTCTCTTGGTATCCATGGTCCACATGTGCCAATTCAAGTACATAGTCATATATAAGGAAGATCATGTGCCAGGCACTTCAACAAGGGGTGGCCATTCCCTTGAGAAGGTCCCATATCCCACTGGCCAAGGAGAGGAGTACATCACTTGCCTAGACCCCATTTAGGGATTCTAGTGATGACCTAGTAACTGACCAAATGCCTCAGCCCCAGGATGCATCAAGTTGACCAATGTCAACTACTTAGTAACTGATCATGTGCCTCAATCCTAGACTGTATTGTGTTGATCCTTAGTCCCAGACTGAGTCAAGATGATCAACTTCCTGGTAACTGACCAGGTGTCTCCATTCTCATAGAGAATGGCTCTCAGCCCCAAGCTGAGCTTCAGTCCCATCCACTGAATCAAATTCCTGGTAACTGACCAGGTGCCTCCATTCTCCTAGAGAATGGCTCTCGATGTTGCTAAAAAAATCAACACTCCCTCTCAACGAGAGAGGTATTCTATGCAATACCAAGCTTATCTCGGAAGTACACAAACTTCTTCAATGATAGAGGCTTGGTCAGCACATCAGCAATTTGCTCACCTATACGAATGTACTGAAGTCTCATGGCACCTCTCTAGACCATGTCTCTGATGAAGTGATACTTCATCTTAATGTGTTTTGATCTGTCATGAAACACTGGATTCTCTGAAAGCTTTAAGCAACTCTAGTTATCACAATGGATAATGGTTGGCTCAAGCTTTTCACTAAACAAGTGAGCAAGTAGCTTCCTAAGCCACACTGCTTGTAGCTTCCTAAGCCACACTGCTTCTCGACACGTATCACTGGAAGCAATATATTTTGCTTCTGCTATGCTTTGGGCTATAGAGCCCTGCTTCCTGATGGACCAGGAGATCATTGCTGATCCCATACTGAAACAATACCCGGATGTGCTTTTCTGGTCCACTGCACTGCCTGCCTCCCTGCCCAATCAGAGTCAGCATAACCAACTAACATCACTCCACTGCTGGAAGTGCATCTGAGCCCATAAGCAATAATGCTCCACAGGTATCTATGCACATGTTTCGCAGCTACCCAATGTATGTGCCTAGGCTCAGACATAAACTGACTCAGTGCACTCATTGCATAGCATGTTGAAATTTGTAATGAGAAAGGTCCTTTCCCATGACTTTGGTGTCACATGGGGGGGACAAAGTCATCTTTCCTAGTGTTACTTTGTAAATATAATAAAGTGACTTTTATATTTTTTAAGTGAGTTTCACTTAAGTAAAGTGGGTCCCTATGTAAATGTGCATTTAATTATTATTAAAAAGGAATTAAATGTGCAATTAATAATGACCCTTTAGATCTTTTTAATCCTAGCCATTCATTGAGGAAGTTAGGGTTATTAAAGGTAGTTAGGGTTTATGAGGGGTTTAAGTGATTATTTAAACACTTAGAAAGTGAAGAGAAGATACAAGAGACAAGGGAGAGAGATCAAGGGTTTTAGGAGAGCAAACCCATAGTCACACGTGAGAGAGAGAGCACAAGTTGCAACAAGGAGGAGACCAAGATTTGCTAGGGAACAAATATCAAGGAGAGAGAATCTGTACCTTTGCACAGAAACCGAGAAAAGACCATACTGTACGGATCGTACAATAGGTCATATAGTCTATACAACAACATTTAATGCTGAAGATTTGAAAAGCAGTCTTTTGGCACAAATTTCGAGGTTGTTTTCTACAGTTTGCTGAAGAACATTGGCACAAAAATTGAGGGCAGCCATTGGCACATTTTTCAAGGCAGTTTTGCTGTGGAAGGAAGCCATACAAGGGGCCGCACAACTGCATTTATTGTTGGTACTTTTATTTTTGTTTTGTGGCACATTTCTCAGTGTATTTCAGATTGCCTAGCATTTAATGTCTCTGCTATAATTTACTTGCTGCTCTAATAAAAATCTCTCTGGGTTTTCCCTCATGAAGTGTGAGGGTTTTGCCTTGGCCTTGGCCCTAAATTTCTGAGTTCTTGATGTGTATGCATTTGTCTTCAGCTAGGTCATTGGGATAATGTATAAGTGTTTATATTTCAGTTATCAGTAGATTTATTGTACAAGGGTTACATAAATCATAACTCAGATAAATCATAGATCAAGTTATGCATTCAATGTGTTTGATAAAATTTCATAAAGAGAAATTGTTATTTTATCAAATTTCTTCATGGTATCAGAGCTTGGCTCTGTTAGGTTGCTGAAGACAGTTTGTATTTTTGTAGAACATAGAACATAAGGGTCTTGCAGGTGTTTATCAATTCAAGAGTCATGGCCTCAACAGGACTAAGGTATGAGGATGTTGAATATTGTAACTTCTAAGAATATTATATTTGTACATTATTATTCCGGAGATGTTTCATCCCTCCGAGGTGACTCTATTATGTATCCGGAGATGTTTATTCCTCCGATAGTTTGTGGTAACTAGGGTTATTAGACCCACCATGTGGGGGTCGGCCCTGAATTTATATTTTAGGGGTTATTAGACTTCTCCAGGAGAGGTCGGCCCCATTAGGGATTTTTGGTCAGTCAGGGACTTGTATAAATAGAGGAGGAGAGCTCCTCATTTGTATCACTTGCACAACTCAGAAAAGTAGCGCACTTGTTTGGGAAGTCTGCACAGGAGGTAGAGAAGGAGGAGCACATCTTGTATTTTTGGTTGATCATCTTATTGAGGAAAGCTTTGCTGGGTTTTCTACCCCATGAGGGTTTCCCAGGGTAATTTCTGTGTCTATCTTGTGATTATGTTTCTTTTAGTGATCTTGCTATTTTATTTGGTTTAAACTTAACATGGTATCAGAGCTAGTCTGAATAGAACATCTTTCACAAGGTGAAATTATATTTCTCCCTCTCTCCCAAAAATTAGGGTTTCTGCAAAAGTTAGTATTTTTGGATTTTGGTTGCATGGCTGATTAGCCCTTCTAAAGATCTATCTTTTGAGCCTTGGATCGAAGTTTTTGGTTGGGTAGAACTCCGGGAAAGTCAAACCCTAGTTTTACCAAAAGTGCGATAAACCAGAAATTCTGTTGCAGATCCGGAAAAATAAAAATTTCCGGGTAAGTATTATTCTATCTCTTATCTCTTGGACTCCCCCAAGAGAAGATGGCACCAAACACTAAGCTTGAAGACAAGCTAGAAGGTATAGAAAATTTCCGAGCTTGGAAATACAGAATTGGTCTCATTCTTGAAGAAAATGACCTTGCTCATTATATCAAGGATGAAGTTGCAGAACTTGAAGGAGATGAAGCCAAAGAGACGCATAGGAAGGATTTGATTAGGGCAAAGAGAATAATAGCTGATTCTATTAAAGACCACTTGATTCCCCAAGTGGCTTCCAAGAAGACTCCAAAGGAAATGTATGATGCCCTAGGAAGGATGTATGAAGGAAAGAACATCAATAGAAAGATGAACCTAAGAACTCAGTTAAAGAGTACCAAGATGCATAAAAGAGAATCTATTCATGACTACTTCTCAAGAATCTCCCAAATCAAGGAGCAACTAGATGCAATTGGTAATACTCTTGATGAAGATAAACTTGTGATGACAGCTCTAAATGGTCTCACTAGACCTTGGGAGTCATTCATTCAAACTATGTGTGCCAGAAAATAAAGTATGAAGTTTGATGTAGTTTGGGAGGATTGTGTACAAGAAGAGGCTAGGGTTGCAAACCGAGAAGCCCTGCTCAAAGAAGATGACCAAGCCTTGGCCACCCACACCAAGAGAAGAAGGAATCAATCCTACTCCAAAAGGGATAGTCACAGGGAGTCTCATTCTCCACATAGATTTCAAAAGAAAAGAGGAACTTTTCAAAGAAGAGATTACTCCTCTTTCCAATGTTTTTCTTGTCACAAAATAGGACATCTTGCTAGAGATTGCCCTCTACAGAAGAAAAAGTGTTCTCATTACAAAAGACATCAAGCACATCTTGCAGAAAATGATAGTGAAGAAGAAGTAGAAGAGGAAGAAAGGCCTCACAATAAAAGACCTAGAAGAGAAGAAGAAGAAGAAGAAAGAACCTTCTTCAAAAGAAGATCTAGGAGAAATAAAGAAGGAGATGCAGAAGAATATGTTCTTTTCTCCGCACTCTCTGGATCTATAACCCCTGGAGAAGATACATGGCTTATTGACAGTGGTGCTTCAAAGCACATGACAGGTCAGAAAAAGACTCTCTCAAATCTTGAAGAAAAGACTTCTCCACAAAAGGTATCTCTAGGGGATGACTTTCAATATCCCATCAAGGGAATTGGTGAAGCAAGCTACAAGCTTGATTCTGGTACTTCCATGAAAATGAAAGAAATATTGTGTGTACCAGGATTGAAGAAGAACTTGTTATCCATCTCACCATTGGATAAAAAAGGCTATAGGGTTGCATTCATTGATGGACAAGTATTAATGTGGTCCAAAGGAAAATCTATCAAGGATGCAATTATCATTGGTGAAGAAGGAGGTTTGTACAAACTAAAGGGCCTTCCAAAAGCAGCTCTTGTTCATGAAACCATTAGCCCAAATGAACTATGGCATAGGAGACTTGCTCACATTAACTACAAGGCACTACCTTATGTAAGCAAGGTGGTCATAGGTTTGCCAGACTTAAAGATTGATCATGATGGCACTTGCAAAGGATGTGCAAAAGGGAAGAATATCAAGAACCCATTCCCTAGGAGTGAAACAACGACTAAAAGTACCTTGGAGTTAATACACTCTGATGTATGTGGACCAATGCCCTCCACATCCTTGAGTGGATATGAATACTATGTCACTTTCATCGATGACTATTCAAGGAAAACTTGGATATCATTTCTAAAAGGTAAGAATGAAGTCTTTGGAAAATTCAAAGAGTTCAAGGCCTTAATAGAAACTCTCTCAGAAAAGAAAATCACGATTCTCAAAACAGATAATGGCGGGGAATATACTTCAAAGGAATTTGAAGACTTTTGTAGAGAAGCTGGAATCAAGAGGGAACTAACCACTCCCTACAATCCCCAACAAAATGGGGTTGCTGAAAGAAAGAATAGAACTATCATGGAAGCTGTAAAGACTATGATACATGACCAAGATCTTCCCATGTATCTATGGGCTGAAGCAGCTAGGACAGCTGTATATGTACAAAATAGACTTTCCCATAGTGCTCTTGAATTTAAGACTCCAGAAGAAGTGTTCACAGGAAAGAAGCCTGAGGTAAGTCATCTCAAAATATTTGGATGTCCTGTGTATATTCACATTCCAAAAGAAAAGAGAACCAAGTTGGATCCCTCTGGTAAGAAAGGAATATTTGTTGGATATTGTGAAACATCCAAAGCTTTTAGAATTTACATACCTGGTTTTCATCATATGGAGATAAGTAGAGATGTAACATTTGATGAAGAAGCAACTATCAAGAAATCTAGGAAGTGCCAACTTGAAGAAATCTATGAAGAAGATTCACCTCCTAGAGTTACAAAAGCTGTACCCATCCCTGAAGATGATACACCAGAAGACCATGATATGATAGAACCTCAAGAACCCCCCATTACAAATCTATCTAGAAAAAGAAGACCAGCATGGGCTAGAGACATTATCCAAGGAGCTGAAAAATATGGAGCTCCTGAAGGATCCACTAGAGAAAGAAAGAAACCCAAGCTAGTATCCAACTATGTGGCCTTAATATGTGATCTTGTAGATCATCAACCCACCACCTATGAGGAGGCAGCTCAAGAAAAGGAGTGGGTAGAAGCTATGACAGAAGAGTATCAGTCAATAATGAAAAATGATGTTTGGGATATAGTTCCCAAACCAAAGGATAAAAGTGTGGTTTCTTCCAAATGGATATTCAAGATAAAACATGCTGCAGATGGTAGCATTGAAAAATATAAAGCAAGATTTGTAGCCAGAGGTTTCTCTCAAAAGGAGGGAATAGACTATGAAGAAACATTTGCACCAGTTGCTAGGTACACATCAATTAGAACTATCATGGCACTTGCATCTATGATGAAGTGGAAATTACACCAGATGGATGTTAAAACAACTTTCCTGAATGGTGTCATTGAAGAAGAAGTGTACATATAACAACCACAAGGATTTGAGATTAAAGATAGAAGAACTCATGTATGCAAGCTGAAAAAGGCTTTGTATGGATTGAAGCAAGCTCCCAGAGCTTGGTACGGAAGGATTGACAGTTTCTTAACAAGTATGGGCTTTACCAAAAGTAAAGCTGATCCAAATCTTTATCTCAAAATTATGGATGATGAACCTGTTATATTACTATTGTATGTAGATGATCTATTTCTAACAGGAAATGAAAACCAAATTATCGAATGCAAGAAGAAGCTCTCTTCAGAATTTGAGATGAAGGATCTAGGATTAATGCACTACTTCTTAGGTCTAGAAGTATGGCAAGAACCAAAAGGAATCTTTTTAAATCAAGGTAAGTATGCTGTAGAGATTTTGAAAAGATTTGATATGTTGGAATGTAAGGCCATGACTACTCCCATGAACTCCAACTTGAAATTATTAGTTGATGACTCATCAGAATTAGTGGATGTAACTCTATATAGACAAATCATTGGGTCATTAATGTATTTGACAAATACCAGACTAGATATATGCTTTGCTGTAAATACCCTGAGTCAATATCTAGTAGAACCAAGGAAAGTTCACCTAATAGCTGCAAAGCATGTAATGAGGTATCTAAAAGGTACATTAGATTTTGGTCTGTACTACCTTGGAAATCATGAACTTAGATTACATGGTTACTCAGATTCCGATTGGGCAGGAAGTGTTTCAGACAGGAAGAGTACATCAGGCGGATGCTATGGACTTGGATCTGCCATGATCTCTTGGTTCAGCAAGAAACAATCCAGTGTGGCTCTCAGTACTACTGAAGCAGAATATATAGCTGCCTGCTCTGCTAGCTGTGAAGCAGTATGGCTTCGGAAACTACTATCTGGGGTATTTGACTTAGAATTGGATCCCACTGTGATTATGTGTGACAATCAAAGTTGTATCAAGATGACAGAAAATCCTGTATTTCACGATAAGTCAAAACACATAGAGATCCGATACTTTTATATACGAGATATGGTGCAGAGAGGAGCTATTAAGCTCGAGTATGTGAGCACTGAGGATCAAATTGCTGATATTTTGACCAAACCTTTATCTCGAGTGAAATTTGAATACTTCCGAGACAAACTTGGTGTGGTTCAAAAGGACCCTCCTCGAAAGGGGGAGTAGTGTAGTCACTAATGATGAGATTGCCTCATCGACAGCAAGGTCGATGATGAGGATACCTATTTTAGATACTTAGACTTAGGACTTTTATACTTAGTACTTATTTTCTCTTACTTAATTTTTTTCTTTACATGTTTTATTGATGTATTGATGAGAATACATGTTTTGATGTTATCTGTAAGTGGACAGATGGGGATTGTATCATCCCCGGACCTTGGTCCCTGAATTGATCCGTAGACGTATGGTCTCCAAGAATAAAGTCCTTAGTGGATAGATGGGGATTGTATCATCCCCGGACCTTGGTCCCTGAATTGATCCGTAGACGTATGGTCTCCGAGAATAAAGTTCTTAGTGGACAGATGGGGATTGTATCATCCCCGGACCTTGGTCCCTGAATTGATCTGTAGACGTATGGTCTTCGAGAATGAAGTGATGGGGATTGCATCATCCCGGAACCACTAGTTCAAAATGTACGTGATGGGGATTGCATCATCCCGGAACCACTAGTTCAAAATGTACGTGATGGGGATTGCATCATCCCGGAACCACTAGTTCAAAATGTACGTGATGGGGATTGTATCATCCCCGGACTTCGGTCCCTGAATTGACCCGTAGACAGATGTCTCCGAGAAGTGGTCCCTAGTGGACGAGAGGGGATTGTATCATCCTCGGACTTCGGTCCCTGAATTGACCCGTAGACATATGTCTCCGAGAAAGTGGTCCTTAGATTTTGTCTAAGTTAACGAGTGGACTGTATCGTCCCTAGACATGTTATGGTGTCTTAAATGATGATGTGGATACTTGTATTGGTATGGATACTTGTATTGATGATGTGTATACTTGTATTGGTATGGATACTTGTATTGGTATGGATACTTGTATTGATGGTGTGTATACTTGTATTGGTATGGATACTTGTATTGATGATGTGTATACTTGTATTGGTATGGATACTTGTATTGATGACAATGCTAATGATTGTGTGATGACGATGCTGATGATCGTGTGATCATGATGTTGATGACGATGCTGATGATCGTGTGATGATGATGCTGATGACGATGTTGATGATCGTGTGATGAGGATGCTGATGATCATTTGATGACGATGCTGATGATCATGTGATGAGGATGCTGATGACGATGCTGATGATCATTTGATGACGATGCTGATGATTGTGTCATGACGATGCTGATGATCGTGTGATGATGATGCTGATGATCGTGTGTGATGACGATGCTGATGATCGTGTGATGACGATGCTGATGATCGTGTGATGACGATGTTGATGATTGTGTGATGACGATGCTGATGGTCGTGTGATGACAATACTGATAATGTTGATCCTCCAGTAACTGGTTGAGTTACTGATGATGAATTGAAGAAAGCTTCCGATGATTTATATATGTATCATATATGATGTAGTCAATGACTCCTTGCTCCTGCAGATGTTGTTATAATATCCTTCTCGTTAAGGGGGAGTGTTGAATATTGTAACTTCTAAGAATATTATATTTGTACATTATTATTCCGGAGATGTTTCATCCCTCCGAGGTGACTCTATTATGTATCCGGAGATGTTTATTCCTCCGATGGTTTGTGGTAACTAGGGTTATTAGACCCACCATGTGGGGGTCGGCCCTGAATTTATATTTTAGGGGTTATTAGACTTCTCCAGGAGAGGTCGGCCCCATTAGGGATTTTTGGTCAGTCAGGGACTTGTATAAATAGAGGAGGAGAGCTCCTCATTTGTATCACTTGCACAACTCAGAAAAGTAGCGCACTTGTCTGGGAAGTCTGCACAGGAGGTAGAGAAGGAGGAGCACATCTTGTATTTTTGGTTGATCATCTTATTGAGGAAAGCTTTGCTGGGTTTTCTACCCCATGAGGGTTTCCCAGGATTATTTCTGTGTCTATCTTGTGATTATGTTTCTTTTAGTGATCTTGCTATTTTATTTGGTTTAAACTTAACAAAGGTTAAGCTGGATGGAGCTGGTAACTTCAGTCCATGGAAGGAGCGTATAATGGTATTGTTCAAAGAGTAAGGATTGTGGGATGTTGTTGGAGCTTCTGCTACAATAATAGTTCCTACGGATCCCACACAAAAAGCCGACTTTGATAAGAAGGATATCAAAGCTCAAAGGTTATTTTTGGACTCTATCAAGGACCGTGTGATACTTCATGTCACTGGTAAGACATATGCATTTGAAATGTGGATAGCTTTATGTACCTTGTATCAAAGTAAGAACCGGAACAGGAAGATGGTTCTTAGAGAGAAGCTGAGGAACACCAAGATGACAGACACTGATACTGTATCCTCTTATCTCACTAAGACCACTCAAGTCAGAGATGAGTTGGGAGCTGCTGGTGAGAAAGTGGAAGATGAAAATAGTCAGATATGATCTTAATGGCTTCATTGCAAAGTGGCACACTTTTGTGCAAGGAGTAGTTGCTAGAGAGAGGCTTCTAGATTGGATAAGGTTATGGGATGACTTTGTTCAAGAAGAGTCCCAGGAGGGGACATTCCAGAATAGCGCTCAGAGCAGTGAAGACAATGTTGCTGTTGCAACCAAAGGTAAGGGCAAATGGAAGAAGAAAGAAAAAGACCTCAGTAAGGTACGTTGCTTTAACTGCAATAAAAATGGTCATTATGCTAGTCAGTGTCCAAAGAGAAAGGGGAATGAAGAAAAAGAGGGAGCACCATCAGCAGAAATGAGAGATTTTGCTTCCCAGTTTGAACAAGAATTCTCCTTAGTTTCAGTACAGACTAGTGTAGGTAGCACAGTAGATTTCCATGACATGTGGGTAGTTGATAGTGGATCAACAAGCCATATGACAAGGAAATATGGAAGTTTTTAGAGGATAGAAGAAATAGCCCCAGGACATTTTGTTGAAACAGGTATTGGAAGTACTCAGGCAGAAATCAGAGGAGTCGGAACTGTAAAATTCCAACTAAGTTTTGGAAAGGTTCTTGAAGTAGACAGAGTATTGTTTGTCCTAGGTATGAAAGTCAGTAGACTTTCTAAATCATCATTGGAGGATGATGGGTATGGAATTTTCATCAAAAGAGGAAATGTGTTTCTCTACTGAACAAAGAACTCAGATGATCCAATTCTACTTGCGAATAGAAGAGATAAACTTTACTTTCTGCATGGAGAAGTAATGCTTTGAAGTTCAAGTGGATGGCTATCAGAATTAGAGTCTGAAAATGAAGCAGATGCACAGATGGTACCTTCAGATGGAGAGAGCTGCATTGGCAGAAGACTCAACTAGCACAGAGAAGATGAGTAGGATCCAGTTGTATTCCAGCATCAACTTCCAGATTTAGTAGAAGCTCTTGACAGTGGTCAAGGTGATTGTGTTGGGATCTCCCTCATTAAGAGGGAGCGTTGAAAATTGTAATGAGAAAGGTCCTTTCCCATGATTTTGGTTTCACGTGGGGGGGACAAAGTCATCTTTCCTAGTGTTACTTTGTAAATATAATAAAGTGACTTTTATATTTTTAAAGTGAGTTTCACTTAAGTAAAGTGGGTCCCTATGTAAATGTGCATTTAATTATTATTAAAAAGGAATTAAATGTGCAATTAATAATGACCCTTTAGATCTTTTTAATCCTAGCCATTCATTGAGGAAGTTAGGGTTATTAAAGGTAGTTAGGGTTTAGGAGGGGTTTAAGTGATTATTTAAACACTTAGAAAGACAAGAGAAGACACAAGAGACAAGGGAGAGAGATCAAGGGTTTCAGGAGAGCAAACCCACACGTGAGAGAGAGAGCACAAGTTGTAGCAAGGAGGAGACTAAGATTTGCTAGGGCACAAATATCAAGGAGAGAGAATCTGTACCTTTGCACAGAGACCAAGAAAAGACCGTACTGTATGGATCGTACAACATGCGTACAGTCCGTACAACAACATTTAATGCTGCAGATTTGAAAAGCAGCCTTTTGGCACATATTTCGAGGTTGTTTTCTGCAGTTTGCTGAAGAACATTGGCACAGAAATCGAGGGCATCCATTGGCACGTTTTTCAATGCAGTTTTGTTGTGGAAGGAAGCCGTACAGGGGGTCGTACAACTGCATTTATTGCAGGTACTTTTATTTCTGTTTTGTGGCACATTTCTCAGTGTATTTCAAATTGCCTAGCATTTAATGTCTCTGCTGTAATTTACTTACTGCTCTCTAATAAAAATCTCTCTGGGTTTTCCCTCATGAAGTGTGAGGGTTTTTCCCTGGGCTTGGCCCTAAATTTTTGACTTCTTGATGTGTATGCAGTTGTCTTCAGCTAGGTCATTGGGAGAATGTATAAGTGTTTATATTTCAGTTATCAGTAGATTTATTGTACAAGGGTTACATAAATCATAACTCAGATAAATCATAGACCAAGTTATGCATTCAATGTGTTTGATAAAATTTCATAAAGAGAAATTGTTATTTTATCAAATTTCTTCATAGCATATATCTGGTCTAGTATGTACTAAATACATCAATGATCCAATAATCTGATGGTACAAAGTAGGATCCAAGAAGATGACTCATGTAGCTTCTTTAGGTTTGATACCATAGGTGTGTTCGGGGCTTACAGTCCATCATCCTACTTCTTTCAAGATCTCAACTGTGCCCTTCCTCCCACTGAGAGAGATCTTGCCTGAACTTTGCCACACTTCTCATCAAACCACGATCAATTGTTTTGAACTCTGAGATCAATAAGAACGTACTCCTACCTTCTCCATAACAGTGTAGCAACTACTATCTCTGTGCTGGAGCACCAAGCTCCCTCTGCCTCTTGACTCGCTCTGCAAATGGGAATCCTGCATTGAACTAATCTGCTGCTCTCTGAATTGAAGTGAGCTCCCTCTTACACTGAGCTTACCATTTTTTCCTCTCCAGTAAGGAACAAGTCATCAACATCTAATACCAAGACCAGAGGATGGTTCTGAACAACCTTAAAATACAGGTTGGGGTCAGTAGCAAGCCATGAAGGTAACTGTCAATTCTTGCATACCAGGTCCTTGGAGCTTGTTTAGCCCCATAGAAGGCTCACTTCAGCTTGCACACATGGGATTTTCTCCCATGGATCTCGAAACCCAAAGGTTGTTGAGTATACACTTGGCAGGTTTTCTTTTGTAAGCATATGACTTGGCTGACTCTATCATGTTAACACTTAGGAGGGTGAACATCTGGAATAACTGATCTTGCATCCCGTGGGGCCTCCTGCAGAGTCCTGCTCCCTCTGTATCTGAGTACTCAACTCCCTCTAGAACTGTGCATCCAACTCTGAACATAAACATGATCTGCAGACTTCATCACTTGTCTTTCAGAGCAAGTCATATCATCCTCCTCTTGTGGGTCTTTCATACAAGTTAAATTCAATCCGATAGTCAACAATAACCAAAACATATTTCAATGCAATATCAATTTCACATAATGACATAGTCTCAGCATCCATTAAAATACCGATCACTAGGAAACTATATAGATGTCATATACACAGAAAAATATATTTCACCGTGACAAATTAAAGAATCAATCGAGTTGGGATAAAGAGCAATGTTGAAAAAGTCGGACTCGGCAAAAAGTCGGCAAGGGTCCCGAAAACAATTTCTCGGCAACATCGGCGAAAAAATCGGGAAAAATCGGAAAAAGTCGGCAAACATTAAAAAATACAAAATACATTCATTTTTTTAATTCAGAATTTTAAACATATAAAGCAACAATAACATCAGATAAACACATTGGAACATAAATATGTAGAAAGCACTGATATATATCATCATCATGTAGTCATGTCAAATATAAAATGATACATCAAAGTCGATACTGAATCTTGAAAGTCTGAAAGTTTGAAACACCATAGTTGTCCAATCAAGGACTCAAAGCTCAAAAGTAGATAACCAATACAAAATGACATCACATATATAAATGTATCTCAGGAAAACTAGTAGCTATCTATCTAATATCAATGCCCTCTTCCCCTTTTACGGGAAAAGGTCATGGGCCGTTTGTCAGGCTTGCCCCTAGCACTAGATGTAGCAGCAGAAGACCCTACCCTTGCATCTAACATCGGACGATGAGTGACGGATGGAGGAGTAGATGTATCAATCGGTGTAGGCGGTGGTGGCGATGACATCACCCTCTGTGGTGGCTCTGACCTCCTCCTCCTCCTCCTCCTCCTCCTCCTCCTCTAACTCCTCCGCCTGCCCTTCCTCTCCCTCTATCCATGTAGGTTCCTCCTCCATGATAGGAGTCTCAATCTCCACCCTCCAATCAGACAAAATATCAATATTGTCTAAGGCGATGGCATCAGCATTTGGTGCTTTATCTATCTGTGTCATCCATAAGCAGAGATTATAATGGACGTAGACCAAATCATTGAGACGTGTGAACTCCAACCTGTAAGAGGAAAATAATTTTTTTGTATGAGTCTAGAGGTTCAAGTTTAAAAAATTAATGAAATATAATTATAGTATGTGAGGATGATAGATTCACAAATTATATTAAATGAAATTGATTTGTTGAAAATTTAAAGTCTAAGACTCTAACCTCTACGTCTCTTTGTGTGTACTTTTTCAAACACACTCCAATTCCACTCACATCCTGAAGCGGTACATGTTTGGCTAAGAATCTTGATGGCAAATTTCCGTAAATTTGGTGTCCTTACACCATAGGTTCGCCACCAAGTAGCTACAACAAATAAGGAAATAAATAAATCATAATTCAAAATTTCAAATTTCAACTTGCAAATAAAAGTTAAACACTTTAATAACTTACTTGGCATGAAATTGGTCTTGTCACGAATAGTATCAACAAAGCTAAATACTCCAGTACCATCCTGATACACCTCTAACTCGCGATTGATTGCATTGAGAGTCTCATAATCAGGTACCATCCTCTGAATACAAGTGAAGAGCCCCTCCAACACCTCACCATCAAAATCAAATTTGCATTTGTAGGAAAATGCAGGGTTGAGGAAGAGTGCTGCTGCATGAATGGGTCTATGAAGCATCCCGGTCCATCGACTATCAATCAACTCCCATAACAACATGTGCCTATCGTGCCTCGGGGTACCCTTGCCCACATAATAATTCCGGATGGTCTCTTTGGCCCTATCCATGGCCTCATACAAATAGTCCATTGCGGTCTTATCACCATCAACAAGTCTCAGAACCCTTACCAAAGGTTCACTCACGGAGCACACTTTCCCCACTCCTTCCCAGAAGGAGTCAGTGTACACCAACTTGGCAATGGTTCTCCCATCCTCTCTCCTGCTGTAAGCACAATCACGCCATTCATCAGAAGCAAACATTTGCTTCAACTCAAACTGACATTGAAGCAAGGACTGAAGAGTAATGAAGGTGGTGGCAAAGCACGTGATTGCGGGACGCTTCAACTCCCTGTTTTTGGTGTGCCTCCTCATGAGGCTGAGAACAAAAGTATGGTTGTAAATGAACTTGGGGATGGTCTTAGCTTGATCAATCACCACCTTGATAAAGGGAATTTTCCCCATATCCTCCAGCATCAAATCAATACAATGAGCAGCGCATGGATTCCAAAACAAAGTGGGGTGCCTCTCCATAAGCATCCTGCCAGTAGCCACATAATTAGCTGCATTATCCGTAATAACTTGCACAACATTGTGCACCCCAATATCCTGTAGGAACCCATCTAACAACTCACATAAGAGCGCTGCATCTTTTACATATGCCAATGCATTGACTGATTTCACAAACAAGGTACCTCTAGGACAATGTACCAAAAAGTTGATAAGGGATCTACCCTTACCATCTGACCAACCATTTGACATGACTGTGCATCCAGTGCTCTCCCATGACTGCTTGAGCTCCTCCAACCTAGCACCGATGTCCTTCTTTTCTGCTTGAAGGATTGGACCCCGCAACTCATCAAAGGTGGCACTTTTATATACCGAGCCAAATGCTGCAATGGCATCACACATTGGCTGCCAAAATGGATTGTTTTTTACGATGTTGAGAGGTATGTGACTCCAGTAAAGACACCTCCCCATCACCCTGTCCACTTCTACCTTGTCATTTTTCTTTATCAATGCCTTGATAGAAGGTTGTGACCCACCTCCTGTTCGTGGACCAAAATGGGATGATGCCCCCGCTGTGGCTTGTGGAACCCCTCGCACTACCCTGACTGAAAGTGGCAGATCCTGTTGCCCCCACACTTCTTGCTAGGCCAAAAGCTGCAATCTCAGCTCTGTTTGCGGCGATCTCATCCTTCTTTTTATTCTTTTCATGGATTGCGTCATGGGCAGATCTCATGATCTCTGGGGTCACTGTAGTACAAACGCCAACATCATGCCCAGGGAGTTTAGCTAGATGGTATTTCAACCTGTTAACCCCTCCTGACATGTGATGCCCACACAATTTGCAACTCAAATTTTGCCTGTTTCCATCATCCTCGGGCTCATCATACTGCCAAAACGGGTCCAATGGCTTTGGCATCTTGGAAAATGGAATGGCAGCCTCAAAATGCAAACCTATGGCACAAAAATACAAAAACAAGAAATTAAACCCCATTTGAAAAAATTGCAACAATTTGGCTTAAAAAATCAGACCTCTAAATTTATATTTTTGGCCATGAAAAATGATAACAAGAGGGTGGCTAAAGATCTAAGAAAGAAAACATGCTATTCCATTCTAAAACCCCCTTACATTTTGACTCTTTTTGATATTTATGGACATGGAAATCATTGGAAAAATGGCAAAGAAAAAAAAAAGAATAGAGGAAAGAATATAGGCAAGCAAACATGCAAAAAAATCATAAAACAAATACAAGAAAATGAATCACTACATACCTGTGAGACGAATTGGTTGATTGGCAAAGTTTTGACTCTTGAAGTTGAACCCTTTCTCCACAAAAATTCACAATGGTGAGCTTAGATGTTGTTTGGAGTCTTGGATGCCTCCAAAGCAGTTGATGGTGCCCTCTTGCCCTTCACACTCCTTCTCCAACAGTCAAATGAAACAAATGACCAAAAAAAATTCAATTTTGACCCTTTAAACCGTGGCCGTGACGGACTGGGCGCTTTTTTCCTTCGACTCGCGAGTTTTTAGAAAAAATTGGCGCTTTTTGGAAAAAGTTGGAAATCGGCGATTTTTTAAAAAATCGCGATTTTTGCGAGCTGATTTTTCGGCAAGGGTTACACCGCGTGACTTTTACAAAAAAGCGCGATTTTTCGGCGACTTTTTCAACTCTGATAAAGAGTCCTCCTTAATATCTTCCCTTATGAAGATGTCAAAGTATGTGTCTTGAGCTTGTCATTCTATTGGACATGCACTTATTAAGTATGCATTGGCATCATCATCATATTATGCTCGAGATATCATGCATCATCACACATTCATTAGAATAATCTTAATGATATCAAAACATCACGACTCTAGATATGAGAATCTTTAACACATATGCTCATGATTATTTCATACATAGATGTACTCTTGTATAACTACTCAGGTAACTAAACTTCTTTACACTTGCTTACTCTGATCACATTGTTCAATGAATCACAAAACGTTTTTGACTGTCAAACTCACACATTAAAATGATCAAGCTAGAAGGTATCATGATCATGTAAACCCTTGATTACTAATGATCTTGATGAGAAGATACACAAGTCAAGATCTAAACACATGAAGAGTTAAGTAGGCTTCTTACTCAACAGAGGAAAACATACATGAGTCAAACCTTCTGGGATTGCTAGTTATATTTGACATACCTTTTCAAGGGATCATCAGGTCCATAGCCTACCAATTCCATCATCTCTTTATGTAGGAGATAAAAATAGCAGCACCACTGGAACTGATATCCAAATCCAATTGGTACACTGTTCCTTTTGGGAAACAAATATCTTTTCGTGCCCTTTGATTATTAGTTACCCTCTGCAAGTAGCTCCTTAGTAGTGAGGCCATATAAATGGCAAAGCCACTGGCATGCACAGCCTTTAAATCATTAGTTAACTCTCCTATGCTACATATTGAAATTTAAGTTGATTTAGGGTCCCTTTACCGATGACTTCAATTGTAGTCTCTTTAAGATGCAGACTTTCCAAGTTATCTACTTCCAAAACCAATTTGTCTAAGCTCACATTTTCCACATAAAATTTTAATTCCTGTATGTTGCGTTTGTTCAAAAATATTGAGAGCTTGTTTCCGACGTCCATACTGAGCATAGTCAGAGATCAGTGCTGTCCATGAGATCATATCTTGTACAGGAATTTATTTAAAAATGTTGCATGCCTCGTCAATGCTTCCACATTTGGCATACATGCCAATGAGAGCATTTCCCACAACTAACCATGGTTTAAATCCAACTTTAATGGAGTAGGTGTGGAGCTGCTCGCCCTGGTCCAGAGCTGCTATGCCAGCAGATACACTAAGAATGCTGGTGAATGTAGACTGATCTGTCTTTATGCTTTCCATTAACACTTGATGGAGAAGTCTTGAAGCTTCCTCACCCAACCCATTTTGAGCATACCTTGCCTGCTTGTTCTGGGTTTGCTATACTACTACATGCCTTGAGAACACTATCAAATGTGAATTGATTTGCCTTCAGGCCTTCCCACTGTATTTGAACAAAAAGTGTTTCAATGTCTCCTCACCATAGTCATTCTGCACATATATACTTGCTGTTTGTGGGTGGGATTTACCTCGAATTGTATTGCTAACTTCAATCTAGCTCAGTTTAGGCTCTTACTCCCTTGATTTTCATCATACTTCTTGTTCATGTTGCATCTTCCCACTTTCCATCGAAGGAAAACATGTTGAAGGCAATATTAACCTAAAATGTCTTACAATAACACTCAAAGAAGAGGACTGTACTTAAGAGTTACGATGTATTTCTCAATATTGGCAGCATCGTCTATAGATAACCTTCAAGTCTGCTAGATCTGCAAAACTTCTTAGATCTGTACCAGGATCTACGCAGGCAACAGTAACCTGCTAAAAAACTGTGCTCTTCACGTCCTCTGCTTTGATACCATGTTAAATTTTTATAATTTTGCAGATCGGATATGATTATGAGCAGAACAATATACTGATTTTTAACTTTTAGCAAATACACTTGAAAATAAGACATTCACCATAGATCAACCAACACAATAGGGCACACAAAATTTTACCCTGGGGAAACCTTTGAAAGGAATAAAACCCCAACAAGAATAATCTTCCTTAAAATATGAGATGACTGAGTTTTACATGAGAAGATTTAGAGAGTAGACTTGTACATCAAAAATTCACTTGCCCTTAGGGCACACATACCAAGAGGTTCTAAAG
Source organism: Larix kaempferi (assembly GCA_027924585.1). Taxonomy (NCBI): domain Eukaryota; kingdom Viridiplantae; phylum Streptophyta; class Pinopsida; order Pinales; family Pinaceae; genus Larix; species Larix kaempferi. The sequence goes on from BSBM01000372.1 coordinate 29,957,619, forward strand.
ATGAAACTGCCAAGAAGAATGGAGATGGCTTGCTGATGTAAGCCCTGATGATGATGACGTAAGCCCTGCTTACAATACCTTTGATCCAAAACTTCTTTTGTTGACATGTAGCAGCCATCTTAGGGTCCGATCCACTCAACAGTGACCCTGTAACAACCCAAGAAGACCTTCCTCTGCCTGCGTTAGCTTAATTGTGTCTGCTGTCACCCATAGTAGTCCTTCTTAGGGCTTGATCCATCTTGGTAACCCTGTAATAGCCTCAGTCACCCTATAGCAGTACTTCTTAGGGACAAATCTATCTTGGTAACCCTGTAACAACATCGATCACCCTATAACAACCCTTCTTAGGGACAGATCTGTCTTTGTCAAGCCTGTAGCAGACCTTGGGAGCCCTGCTGGGTAGGGTTTGAGACTGCTGCAATCCTCAGCTGCCCTCCTACAACCCTCATATGCCTTCAACAGGAGATGACAACCCTTAAAACCGATCACAGTAGCCCTGTTAGGGCCTTAGCATATTTCGATAGCCCTGTTGGGCAATATTTGAGCCACAACAGCCCTAAATAGGTCCAGATCTGACCTCGGTTGCCCTGTATAATCCCTTGGCTGACCTGAACAGGAACTTGGCACCCCTTATTAGGGAAGGAGCAGACTTCGGATAGCCCTCCTGGGCTATAGCAGACCCTCAGCCCCTTTCTGGTAGAGAAAAACAGCTCACGGCAGCCTCCTGGAAGAGAAGGCAGAACTCGGCAGCCACACGAATAGAAGAATAGTCCTGTATGTGATGGTGGCAGCTGCAAGAATAGAAGAACAGTCCTGTATGTGATGCTGGCAGCGACAAAAAATAATAACAGTCCTGTAGATGATGCTGAGATGAAGAAGATGAGCTGTTGTTGCAAAATACCCTCAAACGAATTCCTTGGACAGAGAAGAAGAATGGATCTGTGATAATAATTTCACTTGAGAGGGTTTCTCTTTTATATTCATCATTGTGTGACTTCCTCAAGCCAAGGGATCCAAAATAATAATATAAAATTCATTGGTCAAGTCCCTTTTAATCTTATTGTGGGATTTTAACACTTTGGTACATTAGTTGTGGCCCGTGGGCTTTCAACCTTTTAACACCTTAGTTGGGGTTCATTGTGGGCTTTTGACCCACCCTCTTTGGGTAAGTCACCTTTAGACAAATCTTTAGCCCCTTCTCTTGGTATCCATGGTCCACATGTGCCAATTGTTTGTTTTGTTCTCCTCGATGTCAGTGTGTCACCAATATCATGTGCTAGGTACTTCAATAAGGGGTGGCCAGTCCCTTGAGAAGGTCCCATAGCCCACTGGCCAAGGAGAGGAGTACATCACTTTCCTAGACCCAGTCTAGGAATTCTAGTGATGACCTGGTAACTAACCAGGTGCCTCATCCCCAGGTTGCATCAAGTTGACCAATGTCATCTACTTGGTAACTGACCAAGTGCCTCTGTCCCAGATTGCATTGTGTTGATCCTCAGTCCCAGACTGATTCAAGATTATCAACTTCCTGGTAACTGATCAGGTGCCTCCATTCTCCCAAAGAATGGTTCTCATCCCCAGGCCGAGCTTCGGTCCTAGACTAAATCAAATTCCTGGTAACTGACCAGGTGCCTCCATTCTTCCAGAGAATGGTTCTCGATGCTGCTAAAAAAATCAACACTTCCAAAGCTTGAAGTTGGATTGGTGAAGTTATATTTTTCGATTTGCTTTGATTGTCATATCTCTAATTTATGTTACATGATTGCTCAAAATTTTGTCTGCATAATCTCCCATTTTGCTAAGTATTGAAAGAAGACATTTGTTGTGCTAAAGACTGACACATTGCTTTTACTGAGTTGAGGTATTGATCTTGTCCAAATGATCATTTGTTTTTCATACATAGTGCATACTTCAAGGTTGTCAAAACATTTGAATAAGAAGAGTGTAAGGCAATGTACCTTCTTAACCTACATACAACCATTGTGCAAGAGATGTGCATTTAGTGCAGAAGAAATGGGATTTCTGGTGTAACCTTGATCTAGCCTCAAAAGCGAATAAACCGATCAAAGGAATATTGGGTGCTGAAATATCATTGGAAATCATTTGTAACAGAGTCCTAAGAGCTTGCATCATAGAGACTGCACTATATTGTAGAGATTAAATTGTAATTGAACTCAAAGATTGTCAAAAACATTTGAATAAGAAGAGTGTAAGGCAATGTACCTTCTTAACCTACATACAACCATTGTGCAAGAGATGTGCATTTAGTGCAGAAGAAATGGGATTTCTGGTGTAACCTTGATCTAGCCTCAAAAGCGAATAAGCCGATCAAAGGAATATTGGGTGCTGAAATATCATTGGAAATCATTTGTAACAGAGTCCTAAGAGCTTGCATCATAGAGACTGCACTATATTATAGAGATTAAATTGTAATTGAACTCAAAGATTGTCAAAAACATTTGAATAAGAAGAGTGTAAGGCAATGCACCTTCTTAACCTACATACAACCATTGTGCAAGAGATGTGCATTTAGTGCAGAAGAAATGGGATTTCTGGTGTAACCTTGATCTAGCCTCAAAAGCGAATAAGCCGATCAAAGGAATATTGGGTGCTGATTCGCTGAAATATCATTGGAAATCGTTTGTAACGGAGTCCTAAGAGCTTGCATCATAGAGACTGCACTATATTGTAGAGATTAAATTGTAATTGAACTCAAAGAGCTTATAGAGTGTTGGAAAATTGTTGTCATTGATGTCATAAGTATTTTGAAGAAGGTGCAGATGGACCAAATGAAGACACGCAAAGATGACATGGCAATATGCCAAGCAAGCTTATGCTTGCGGGCATGAAAATCACAAGTAAACTTTGAATGGAAAACATGATGATTGCATGTGTTATGACAGAGTGGGCATGATACACCATACAGGCATCTTGTAAACCCTCACGCGGGCATCACTGAAGTCATTTAATAAGGGCAGCAAAAAGAAATATGAGGGCATGGCGTGAGGAACCACCATGCTTGTGGGTTCAAAGACAAGTGCAACCCCATACGGACATGTCATCCAACCCTCGTGGGCATGTAAGTGAAGATCATTGTGATCAAAGACCCATGCCTTTGCATAAAAACAAAATTTATCATGTGGAATAAAATATATATATATATATATATCACTTGATATTGACAAGTCGGCCATCAAAGAATAGCTTGTTATTAAATTCATAAAATAAAAAATATACAATGCTATGTCGGCCTCACAATTACAGGGAAAAGTAAAGTATAAATAAAAAGGAAGATTCGCTGTTTTGAAGGAAGTTGAGATAGCAGTTCGATGGTGGAAGTGCACTGAGTTTGGGAGACATAAGAAGAGGAGGACAGGGCCAAGGACAGAGGCATGGAGCAACAGTAAAACAATCTTTGCTTTTATCTCTAATTCTGGGTTAAAAACTGAGACAGCCAATGAATGGACAGAATGAATTCTGGGCAGCAGCATGATATGAACAGTGGATTTGCTTACTGAATAACAAATTGAGACAGCCTGAGACAGAATTGTGATGGATAATGTATTGGACAAAATGAAGATGATGTAAACAAACAAGGGTTTCTTGTTTGAAAATATATGTCTGAAATTTGGATAGGGAGGTAGGGTGGAGCTGGGGAAAGACTGGCAAGTCTTTTCAGCAAGTTGAAGCTTGCTTGGATGTTGGAGCATCCCTTTGTTCATTCCTGGAGGTTGCAGCCCCCTGTGGTGTTGTAGCACCTTATATTTGTAATTCAAATTACTTATATATATATATATATATATATATATATATTAACTTATATGAGCTGTTGTATGAATTCATGTATGTACATTGCTTAATGTTATTTTGAAGCATTACCAAGGTTCTAGCAAAAACTGAAGAAGAAAATTGGGAAACAATACTGATTCACCCCCCCCCTCTCAGTATTAGGTGTGTTCTTCAATTGGTATCAGAGCACAGGTTTCTTCGAAAGGCTTAACAGCTGAAGAAGGTCCTTTGAGAACACACAATGGGAGGAGCAAAGTTCAGAGATGTTCCTAGATTTGATGACTGCTTATCTAGTTTCTCTGGGGTACAATACTTGGAAAATTGTCAAGGACGGATACAAGGAACCAGCAAATGGTCCAACTTCAGAGGATGAAATAGAAGACTGTGAGAATAATGGCAGAGCTGTAAATGCAATTCTAGTAGGTCTAAGTGAGTCAGAATTCTATAAAGTTATGAACTATACCTCAGCTAAGGAGATGTGGGATAAGCTAGCCACTATCTATCAAGGAGACTCTAAAGTTAAACAAGCAAAGCTTCAGACACATAGAAGTAAATTTGAGGGTCTCAAAATGACAGAGGATGAAAATATAGCAGCCTACTTTCAAAGGGTTGAGGAAGTAGTAAACACTATGAGGGGTCTTGGAGAAACAATGGACCCAATACTGGTGGTACAAAAGATCCTTAGAACCTTGACTTCCAAATACAATCCCAAGGTTTCAACCATTGAAGACAGGGAGAACTTGGATGAGTTGAAAATAGAAGAACTTCAAGGAATTCTAATAGCATATGAGATGAGGATTTAAGAACTAGGACCAACTGAGGCAGTTTTCAAAGCAACAAAGAACAAACATCAGCATCTTGAATCTTGTTCACCTGATTGTGAAATCTCTGATGAAGAAATAGCAAATTTCGTCAATAAGCTTCCAAGAGGAACTGGAAGGTATAAAGGGAAGCTTCCGCTAAAATGTTTCAGCTGCGGAAAGATTGGACATTTCGCTGCAAAGTGTCCCCTCAAGAGATTTCAAAGAGGATCGTTTCCACAAAGAAACTTCAAGGATCGAAGAACAGCCGACAAGCAAACACTGTTTACAAAAACTGAAGAAGAATATTCTCAGACCTTGAAGAAGAAGATGAGGAAGATTTCTTTGAAGATGATAGAGATGAAATTCTTTTCTTGGCACATGACAATGCTGGAGATCAGCTTGATTCAGAAGAAGGGGTTGTAGACCTTGAAGCAGAACTGACTGCAGCCCTAGAAGAGATTGACAACCTGAAAAACTTGAATGAAAAACAAGAACTCCAGCATGAACTTGCAAAGAATCTTCTGGTCAAAAGATTCAAGGAAGTAATTCACAAGGAGGAAATGGAAACCAACTCTCTCAAAAAGGATCTTCAAAAGTCTAGAATGGTGAAAGGTTCCACCAAACTAGAAAGCTCGATCTTGCATCAGAAAAGAGATGAAAATTCAGAAAAAGTAGGCCATATCTCCAGACCAAATGAGAGCAAACCAGAATGTTCCTTGAATCAGGAAGCTCAAGCTATAAGCAGAACTGTCAATCAATTGAAGGAGAATCTAGCCTAAGAGAGAAAGAGTTTGAACAACTCCAAAGTGAGGTACTCAGCTTGAAGAAGTCTGCCAACTTACAGACAAACAGAAGGACTGAAGATGAAGGCATAAAAATTACAAATCACTTCCAGCCCATAAGAAGAAAAGCATTTCCCAGGTATCAAAGTTCTTTTCTTGGTCATTGTTATAATTGCTACAAGTTTGGTCACAAGGCAATTCACTGTAGAGGACCTAAAAGAAGTGAGAATTTTCTTTGAAAACAGTATAGTGAAGAAAACAATGATAAAAGTCAAAATTCCTTCTCTATTCTCACTCAAGAAGTGAAGTGCCCAAGATGTAACAACTTTGGACACACAGCTGAAGATTGCAGGTTAAAGATCAATCGTGATAATGACATCAATAAAGATATTTGTGGCTTGGCTTTCTATGCTCACAAGGACAAAGCTAAATGGTATATTGACAGTGGGTGTACTAAGCATATGACAGGAAATAAGGACAAGTTCCTCACTCTAAAAAGAAACAATGGAGGTGAAGTATCTTTTGGAGACAATGGAACAGCCAAAATTCTTGGAAGAGGAACAATACCTTTGAAAGGAAATGCCAAAGCTCAGAATGTCCTCTATGTTGAAGGATTAAAGCATGACTTACTAAGTGTTGGACAACTTTGTGATGCCAATTATAATGTCACCTTCTTTACACATCATTGTGAAATTAGAAGAAATGGGTCCAAACAAGTTACAGGAAGAGGAGTCAGATCTCCTGGAGGAGTTTACATTTTGGAAGAAATAGAAGGTGAAAGATGCTTTATCAGTCAAAGTGAGAATAGCTGGCTCTGGCACAAACGGTTAGCCCACTTAAGCTTTGATAACATCGTAAAGATTAGTCAAACTGAAGCAGTTCGAGGGATACCAAAGATATCAAAACCTGTAAATAGGCTATGTGGCTCATGTCAACATGGGAAACAAATAAGAACAAGCTTCAAGGAAAAAGTGCATCAGTCTACCTCACATCCTCTTGAAATCATTCATACAGATTTATGTGGGCTTGCAAGAACTCGAACTCTTCAAGGTGAGCTCTATTTCATGCTGTTTGTTGATGATTTTTCTAGAATGACCTGGGTTACCTTCTTGAAAAATAAATCAGAGGCTTTTAAAAAATTTAAACTTTTTAAAGCTAAGGTCGAAAATGAGAGTGGACATAAAATTAAATGTCTTAGATCAGACAATGGAGGGGAATTCACATCAGGAGAGTTTAAAAATTTCTGTGATGAAGAAGGCATCAAGCGACAATACTGCACAGCTCGCACCCCTCAACAAAATGGCATAGCTGAGAGAAAAAATCGAATTGTCCAAGAAGCTGCCAGAACCATGTTGCTTGAAGCTAATCTAACCGAAACTTTCTGGAGAGAGGCAGTAGGAGCAGCTGTTTACACAATAAATCGAGCACAACTGAGAGTCAATAGCAGTAAGACTCCCTACGAATTGTGGACAGGAAAAAAGCCCACCATAGATTATTTTAAAAATTTTGGAAGCAAATGCTACATAAAAATCATTGATGATAGTTTGGGAAAATTCCACTCCAAAACTGATGAAGGCATATTCTTGGGTTATTCAACTGAAAAAAGAGCATACAAATGCTACAACAAGCGATTAAGGCGAATTGTTGAAAGTATAGATGTTGTTGTAGATGAAGAATTGATGCAAAAATTATCAGAATCAGACCCTGTTGAGACTGATGATGAAGATACATCTGATGAAGAAGAAACAACAAAAAATCCATCAAAGGATCATATGAGTCAACCTAAACAGATCGAAGACAGTGAACTGATCTCCACCACCACAACAATTCCAAAAGGTAACAAACCCTCCATAAAATCTGTCATGCGAGATCATCCCGAGGACCTTATTATTGGAGATTTGGATGAAGGTATGAAGCTCCGGTCAGCACCATTAAAGAGGAATCTAGCCCTACTCTCAACAATTGAACCAAAAAACTTCGATGAAGTTGTTAATGATGAATTGTGGAGAAAAGCAATGAAAGAAGAATTGGATTAGATCGAAAAAAGTGAAACCTGGGAGTTAGTACCTAGGCCCAATGATAAAAACATCATTGACACCAAATGGGTATACAAAAACAAGCTGGACGCAAATGGGAAAGTTATTAGAAATAAGGCAAGATTGGTATGTAAAGCTTACACTCAAATGGAAGAAATAGACTTTGACGAAACTTTTGCTCCTGTAGCTAGGATGGAGCTAATCCGAATATTTTTGGCATTTTCCTGTTTCAAAAATTTCAAAGTTTACTAGATGGATGTTAAATCAGCCTTCTTAAATGGGTCATTAAAGGAAGAAGTTTACACTGAGCAACCTGCAGGTTTCGAAACCCCAGGAAGGGAAGACTGTGTCTGGAAATTAAAGAAAGCCCTCTATGGACTCAAACAAACACCAAGAGCTTGGTATGAGCGCTTAGATAATTACCTAATCCAACAAGGGTTCTGTTATCACATATATAGTAGCCGGGCTACCATACATTATTTTTCTAATTCCAGTACACTATTCAGCCAGTTCCCTTGCATTTGAGATGCTGAGATGAGCATCTATATTGGATCACTATCAGATTGTGGACAACAGTATATATTCCCCATGCCATGACTAAATCTCAGGACACTCAGAGAGATGACCGATGTATCCATTATACCATTGGTACAGAGCAGTCAGTAGTGCCCAGAGTTACAGCAGCAGTTTCAGAGGACAGATGATGGTACATGTTGATGAGCATTCAGGTATATGACTCAGCAGGTATATCATTGTGTTATGGTTATATTGCTTTTATACTTATTCTTATAGCATGTCTTAGCACTTAGTGTCATGATCTGGCGATCATATAGATATGTGGACCTGGTTGATCTTATTATATATATTATATTGTCCCTACTCAGACTTAGAAGTTCACTATTCATACTCATTGGTCTTACCCTCCTTAGGGAGAATAGAGGTGATCATTCCACCATACCTTGGCTTGCTAGTGTCGGCTCCATTATTCATTGTCCTCATCCATCCATTGCCTACCTTTTAGTTTATCACCCTGACTTACTACTTGACTAGTGACATGGAGGATCTTTTCCCCACTGTAGCCTCTGTATTGGATGAGCTTCCCTGTTTATTGTGTCTCGGCTCTGAGTTGGTGACAAAACTTGCCTATGGTGAGTTGGAGTTCCTTGTGAATTCCCCCTAGTCACTAAAGTTGTGTTGGATAAACCTGAAACTTTTAGTGCTGCCATGAATACAAAATCTGGAAAATGAAATGCTATATCTTGTATGAAAAGCCCATTCATGCAATGTGTTTCTAAACACACATGAATGAAAGCCATGCCAAATGAAAATGGCCATGAAAATAAAATGTTATATCTTTTGGAAATGTAAATACCTAGGTAAACAAGCTGTCCATGACACACCTAGAAGTGCTCAGGTAAACAAGTGCCTTAAAAACACACCTGTAGCAAAAAGCCTAAAATAAATGTAAATCTATGCAATGTGTTTATAAACACACATAGACCAAGGCTATGGAAACTTCAGGCCCAAAAAGCAATGGAACTTAAATGCTATATCAAAACAATTGCTGGCCTTATTTGTATTATGGATTGTGCGCATCTGTTAAAGGTGAATAAACCCTCTTTGAACAACTCATCCATTTGTGAGACACCGCCATTCCTTGTGTTGTTGCTCATTCAGTATATACTATGGTGTGTTTTCCCTTTCCCTTGCCAAAGTGTCACAAAGTTAAGTCAGTCAAGTCATCCCTTAGCCTAGCCAGTTATTTTAGCCTTCACCCTTCACTAGCAAATTGATCACAGCTATGAAGTGAGTATGATCTTGAAAGTCTAGTTTGAGTAATAATAATAATTAATGACATTATATATTTGGATTTAGATCGCCAGTAATGATTACTTTGTGTTATAATTGTTATTTGAATAAGTTGTAGAGCATGCATTAACCTTTGACACTTTGCAGCAGCTTCTGATGATGGTCTGAGTTATATTTGGTCATGTTGACCTGGTTAAGCCTAGTCTGACCAAGGTCAACCATAGGACATGAGATGGTTGGACCTTATGATGATATGGATAGATGATATATGGTCTATGTACACATACATGATGATTCTATACAGCAACTACAGGGTTATGATGATGATTCATGGTTTACAGCAGTATTTGATCATTTACAGATCATTATTATTTACCCTGTTCCGGTATATTGGATATATATTTTGATAATGCAGAGACTCATAGGGTGTGTGAGTACACATTTTGGATGGCTTTGGACCTTCTGAGTCCGATGAGACAGTTTGTTTTCAATTCCGAGTACTTATAGTGATGATTGAGCCTCAGTAGGATATCCCAGTGCAGTTTTGGTCTGTTGGAGGCCCTGTCAAAGCAGATGTGATTTTTATCTGGTTGACCTAGGGCGCTGTGCTTGGAGGGGGTGGTCTAGCCACTTGTTTTTACCATATTACCCCCCTCCCGGACACACTGGTGCCCTCACCTTGACAACGCAGGCACTCCAGGAGGTAGTTTGGGGCAGTTTCACGCTTCCCGAGGCATTTCAGGATTGGTAGAAATGGCTATTGAGGAAATCGATTTGGGCTACTGAGGAAATGTTATGGCATGGGATGATCAGTGATGATGGATCGATGTCTTCCACACCTCCTCCAGCAGTTTCAACTTCATCGGGGCCCGCATCCATCACTTATGGCACTTTCTGTTGATTTCTGAGGTCTTTTGAGGCCTACGATTTGACCATAGAGGCACGATTTGTTATATTGATGACTATTTTATTATTATTGTGCTATGGGGATTGACCAAGGGTGGCTAAAATTACCCCTTGGACCCACCATAAGCTTCTTACTATATTTTGTCATCATGATTTGGTGGGATTCCCCTCTTCTAGGGAGATTTTGTCCACTCATATTATATTTTATTAGTGATCCATGTATTTTATTGTTGAGCTCATCTCAACCATTGATTAGACATTTGTATCTTTTAATCTTAGCCACTCATTCAAAAAGTGGTTAGGATTTTGATGCCTCTCCTTCCTATTTAAAGGAGAGAGCTTCTCATTGTAAGGGGACTTGTGGCTCTGGATTATTGGAATAGAAAATTATTATTGCATCTATCTCCAGTGTTGTGGTGAATGTTTTTGGTGTTCGTTCGTTGGTTCTTCCTTTGCACTGAGTTATTGGAGATCTTGTTTGCCATATCTTTTGTACCACGTTTTTGCATCTACAGGTGCAGGCTGATTTGCTTTGAGGAGGAAGTATTGGTAGGGGAAGACTCTCCCTACTTCTTCTTTGGATCTCTTCGTTGGTAACATGGAGTATTACTGTCCCAGGACCTTCTATTCTATGTTATCATTGCATTTTACTTGTATTTCCTCCATACTTGACCTCTCTGATTGAAATTGATTTTCCTTGGATTGACAGGTAGAGGAGGGCGCACTTGTGGGCTAGGGCATCAATTTGGCAAGCAAAATCAACAATCTCTCATTTGATCTCTGCGGGAATCTTCCTCAACATCAAGGCATCTCATTCACATCACTCAGGTATGATCTCAAGGTAATTTCTTTCCATGATCTATCCACTTGTCTAAAACATTTAAAACCCTAATTAATCAAAACCCCCATTTTTACATTTTTTCAGATCTACTAAGATCTAGTGGCTTCTTGGGTAAGATATTAAAAACCCACCTCTATAGTATCCACGACATCCCGGATCTATAGTTTGGTGAGGAATGGCCTCCATTTGACCCTCTTCCCAAGGCAATTAGCCTCTCCAAGCAAGGGCGCACTTCCTAGTTTGGGTTGGTTGACCTAGATCTAGTATGTGGGTAGTTGAGATTCCACTTGATTTGTGATCTACACATCCAATAACCTACCCGCAGATTGTCACTTTTCTGATTTCTACCTTGTGGGCCCCATTCCACATTTTAAGGGATTTAATCCCCATTTTGGACCACTTGGTATCTTCAAACTCAGATCTAGTAAGATCTAGCCATCGGATTGCCTTGAAATTGTAGATCCACACTCCCCATTGATCAACCTACTTGGATCTAAAGTTTGGATGCTATCGGACGTGTCTTGACCCCACTTATCCCACTTTTAGGCCTCCTTGGGCAAAGTCGCACCACCTTGGAGAAGGGAGTTTGTCCACTTCTAGGACATGGGTACTTGAGATTTTCGTGGATTTGGAACCAGAATAATTCAAAACCTAGGTCTAGTAGGTCACCTTGTCAAATCTTGCCTTGGGGATAACATTCCTTGTTTTAAGGGATTGTGGTCCACTTAGGTCAAACCTAGATCTAGACCTATTCATCCATCAAGACTTTAATTGCCCACTTTATTTAATGCAATAGGAGTCCTTAACCACAAGTTAACCTTACTTTGACTCCATTATCCCAATTCCCAAGGCATTGGTTTCTCTCCAAGTCAATTCAACTTTCCTAGATTGTTGGATTAACTTGTGGTTTGACCCTGGTGTGGTAAATTAAACCCTTTGATGCCGTCATACTGCATGATCAAGCGTGTCACTTGTACTAGTTAGCCCCAATTCAACCCCTAAACTACCCTGCATTGGACACGGTTCCCAAGGCAGTGGATTTTCTCACATTGAACTAGTACTTTAATCCTAGATCCTATTTCACAAATCATAAGTCACTCTCACATCAACAATGAACTAAAGCTATACTCATTGAACCCCTCACTTGTCTTGTGACTTCATCCTTAGGTCTAGGATAATCCATACACCTTACTTCACTTAGAGTTAACTTGATTTGGTGTCTTGGTTTTGATCTCTCCTGTCGGGAGTAGATCGGGTCTCCCCCTTTGTTGTCTGGGCTAGATAACATAAAGTGAAGGTTGCCTCGACTGGCGTGACAACCATCTATTGGAGGTCGAGGTGATCGTGGTTGCACCTTTTGAGTTGCCCTTCCCTATTGCCATCCATGAGTGGATACATCCATAGGGGTAACTACAGTTTAGGTGACAATAGGTTCCAGAGAAGTCATACAAACAATAATCTTTATATTAAAATCAGTAATGATAAATTATTGATCACAGTTGTGTATGTTGATGATCTAATCTTTGGGAGCAATGAAGATAGTCTCAGTCAAAGTTTTGCCAAGGAAATGTCAATGATAGGTGAATTAACATTTTTTCTTGGTCTACAAATTTCACAAGACTCTATAGGTATTTTTATATCTCAATCCAAATATTTGAGAGATATGCTTCAGAAGTTTGGTATGAAAGACAGCTCCCCTGTCTGTACTCCTATGATAACTGGATGTAAGCTCAGCAAAGAAGATGAATCTCCTGCTGTAGATCAAACATTGTATAGGTCCATGATCGGGAGTTTACTATATCTTACTGCATCTCGTCCTGATGTCATGCAAGCAGTTGGGTTAGTAGCAAGATTTCAGGCAAATCCAAAGGAATCCCATTTGATCGCTGTCAAAAGAATTCTCAGATATCTTAAAGGAACGATTGACTATGGGTTGTGGTATTCAAAAGATGAAAACTTTAAACTCATAGGATTTTCTGATGCAGATTGGGCAGGTAGCCTTGATGATAGAAAGAGCACCAGCGGAAATGCTTTCTTCCTTGGAACTCGGCTGGTGGCTTGGTCAAGCAAAAAACAATCATCCATCTCTCTATCAACCACTGAAGCTGAATACATATCAGCAGCTGGATGTTGTACCCAGCTCCTATTGATGAAACAAATCCTTGAAGATATTGGGATCCAATTTAATCAACCACTTGTAATTTACTGTGATAACTCCAGTGCTATTAGTATTTCGAAAAATCCAGTTATGCATTCGAAAACCAAGCATATCCCCATTAAGTATCACTTCCTAAGGGAGCAAGCACATGATCAAAAGATCAAGTTGAAATATGTAAACTCTAAAGAGCAAATAGCTAACATTTTTACCAAGCCACTTCCAAGAGAAACTTTTGAAAACCTTAGAGACAAATTGGGAGTCGAGCTCTCTCCTCAACAAAAGAAACAATAAAAATACTACCAACATGTACAGGAAGTGCCGGACAACAGAGATATGGGGAGCAGGATGAAGAGTGTTGGGCAACAGATTTGATTTTCGAGTATGTAAATAGTCCAGAAACATCTGCAGTTGAGGAGCAAATTGTTGGGTGATTACGGGCTCTGAGGCAGACGTTGAAGACTTGGACAAAGGATAAGATCAGCAATATATGGATGATGTGTTAGGGGGAGCAAGTTCTGCAAATCCCTTTTCCATTGCTGTCAAAGGGGGAGAACAATTGAAGCTATCATAAGCTACTCGCTTTTCTCTTCTTCAAAAATTCAATTTGATCAGCTGGGTTGACATCAATGCCAAAGGGGGAGACTGTTGGAAAATTGTTGTCATTGATGTCATAAGTATTTTGAAGAAGGTGCAGATGGACCAAATGAAGACACGCAAAGATGACATGGCAATATGCCAAGCAAGCTTATGCTTGTGGGCATGAAAATCACAAGTAAACTTTGGATGGAAAACATGATGATTGCATGTGTTATGACCAGTGTTATAAACATCGGCGATATATCGCCGATGTCGCGATATATCGCGAGACTTCCTCCATGGTGATAATATCGGCAAACATCGGCACGATATTTTGGGCAATTTTTTGCGATTTTTAGGTAAAAATCGCGAGTCGACAGGCAAACATCGGTCGGCCGCCCGCCCGCAGGTGTATAAAAGTTTGTTTAACTCGTTTTGGGGGGTGTTTTTTCGTTGTTGGAGGCTCGAGCTGCTGCTGCAGTTCCAAACCTTGTGTGGAGTGGACTGTAAGTCCCGATAAGTCCCTAGTCTCCCGTCCCTTCTCTCATTTTCATGTGTGTGCGGCTGCGCCCTTCTGCAAGTCCAAAAGTGCATTAAGGCTTAATGCTTAAACTTTAGATTCGTAGAAGACTAAAGAATGATGCCCTAAACTAAAATATGAGGCTGTTATGCAGCGCAGCAGCATGCCACTATTTTGAAATTTGACGTTGAATAGTTAATTTTCGTTTTTTAAGTTTTATCATTTATTAATTAATAAATTATTAATTTATTACATAGTAATGAGTAATCACAGACTCACAGTGACAGTCACCAATGATTCGAATTTAAATAGGCTATTTGAAATTGGAAAACCATAAAAAAGTTAAAAACCTTTAAAAAAACCTCATTGCATATGACTCTATGAGATACATTGATTGTATTTTTTTGGTGATGTATCACTAGACGTCTTATACATCTTATCTATCGGTTTTCTTTCAATATTCATGTGGCAATGTGTTTATTTGATGTTCTTGTTGCTTTAGATGTTAGAACATTGAAAAAAAATGATTTTTTGTATTTTTTTAAGTTTGCCGATATATTGCCGATGTTTGCTGACATTTTTGCCGATAAATCCGATAATTTCTTTTTGGACCCTCGGTGATATATTCGCCGACATGATATTTGTAACATTGGTTATGACAGAGTGGGCATGATACACCATACAAGCATCTTGTAAACTCTCACGCGGGCATCACTGAAGTCATTTAATAAGGGCAGCAAAAAGAAATATGAGGGCATGGCGTGAGGAATCACCATGCTTGTGGGTTCAAAGACAAGTGCAACCCCATACGGGCATGTCATCTAACCCTCGTGGGCATGTAAGTGAAGATCATTGTGATCAAAGACCCATGCCTTTGCATAAAAACAAAATTTATCATGTGGAATAAAAAATATATATATATCACTTGATATTGACAAGTCGGCCATCAAAGAATAGCTTGTTATTAAATTCATAAAATAAAAAATATACAATGCTATGTCGGCCTCACAATTACAGGGAAAAGTAAAGTATAAATAAAAAAGAAGATTCGCTGTTTTGAAGGAAGTTGAGATAGCAGTTCGATGGTGGAAGTGCACTGAGTTCGGGAGACATAAGAAGAGGAGGACAGGGCCAAGGACAGAGGCATGGAGCAACAGTAAAACAATCTTTGCTTTTATCTCTAATTCTGGGTTAAAAACTGAGACAGCCAATGAATGGACAGAATGAATTCTGGGCAGCATCATGATATGAACAGTGGATTTGCTTACTGAATAACAAATTGAGACAGCCTGAGACAGAATTGTGATGGATAATGTATTGGACAAAATGAAGATGATGTAAACAAACAAGGGTTTCTTGTTTGAAAATATCTGTCTGAAATTTGTATAGGGAGGTAGGGTGGAGCTGGGGAAAGATTGGCAAGTCTTTTCAGCAAGTTGACGCTTGCTTGGATGTTGGGGCATCCCTTTGTTCATTCCTGGAGGTTGCAGCCTCCTATGGTGTTGTAGCACCTTATATTTGTAATTCAAATTACTTTTATATATATATTAACTTATATGAGCTGTTGTATGAATTCATGTATGTACATTGCTTAATGTTATTTTGAAGCATTACTAAGGTTCCAGCAAAAACTGAAGAAGAAAATTGGGAAACAATACTGATTCACCCCCCCCCCCCTCCCAGTATTAGGTGTGTTCTTCATAGAGTGTATTGTAAGCCAATTGGAGAGACTGTAACAGGGATTGATATTGTACTGATGTTGCATTAGCTCGTGGAGACAATTTTTCATGAGTTTTATGCAAAACTCATTATATTAAGATTAAAAGGAGAGATTATAGACCATCTTGTACAATTTTGCTGAGGTTGTAGATTGCCAACCAGCCCGTTGCAGTAGATTATACTGTAAAGTTTGTAGACTTGATTATTGCAGAGATTGTTATCGCAAGTCTCTTGAGGATTGTGAGGAGTAGCTAGCAGCAAAAACTTAGTTTCAATGGCCTTGACACTATAGCCACATGTCACAACAATCATCAAAGATTTTGAGTTAAATCACTCATTAGTTCAGTTTCAGAAGTCTGCAAATTGTTAATATGCTCTAGTGCATCTTTGGTACTTGTAATTTTTCTGCAAGTGTCAAATAAAATTTGATTGTAATCTACAAGTCTGATTGTAATTGGGTGCATTCTCGGCTGAGACCAACACCTTTCATCTTCTGTTGATTTTGAATTGTTGAGTCTATTTGTAAAAGGGTGTAATTGCAAGAAGCCCTTCTCATTTGAGTGAGTCTTCAGTTTTTCAATGGCTAAATTAAATGCCCTTGTAGAGTTACTGGACACTTTACTGCTTTCTATTGTTGACAAAACTATCATGATCGACAAGAGCACTATCACTCACATTCGAGGTTTTGTAAAAGATTCACAAGACACTCTTGAGTTCCTACAACTTGAGTCCAGCTTCAACAAGAAGAAAGACATTCTGAACTTGTTCATGTTCAGAATAATCCTCTTTATGATCCAGTTCCGTAGCCTGCACAGATTGATGACACTTCAGAAGCATATGAACAAATAAGTGGCGCCAATACAAAAGTGAAAGAAAATGAAGATGAAAACATGCATGCAGAGGTTCTGCTTGTTCCTTCCAAGTCCATCATCAGACCATGGGAAGAGATCAGCCATAACAAGCACATAACCGGTCTTGGATACAACAAGGAAGTGACAGTTCACATTCCTGAATACGCCAAACCTATCGAGTTTCAGAGTTTTGGATTCCTCAATAAGAGTTCATATTCATCCATTCCCGTTCATAGTTCGACATGCCAACACTTTGATCGAGTTGGACACATGAAAGATCATTTTTGATCTTCATCCTTGTAAGCATTGTGGAAAACATACGCACTCATTAGATAGATGCTTCAGTTTGAAGAAACCTGCAAGAGAGAAGATTCACTATGGTTGGATTGCTTCTTGGCAATGGTCATTAATAGCCAAGAATATTTACAAGTCTTATCGAAGATTTCATTCACGAGTATTGACACATCTTGCAGTTGAGACATCATCTTCTCCTCACATTGTTCCTGACAGGGGGGGAATGATGAACAATAAGAAACAAGCGAGCGAGAACAAGTGAGTGGGAACAAACGAGCCTGCATCTAATCTAGGGCCTTGATCCTGCCACACTCAGAGTTGTATATAGAGTCAAAGCCAGAGCCATGACTATCCATTTAGTAGAATATTGCACAAGATTCTACTTACCTTTCGGAATGTTCCAGAGAACCTTTGAGCGAGAGTTGCTGCCAAGTTCCATAGTTTGTGGTCAGCTTCAAACCACTCATTTAGTAGAATAAAGATAGATTTTGCTAGCCTTTCGGAATGTTCTAGGAACCTCTGATCCTTCTAGCCAAGTTCCAGAGTTTGTGGTCATCCTTAAACCATCTTCATGGTTCATGATTTTCCAGCTACTGAGATTGAGAGTTTGTGGTCTGCTTTAAACCACCCATGTAGTAGAAGACATGAGCTTCTGCTATCCCCCTTTGGTTGGTGGTCAACCAAAACCACTTCTTCAAAGAGCACTTGTATTTAGTAGTAGAAGTCAGCTTTTGCTAACTTGCTTGGCATAGTTGATTGTCAAGCCTTTTATCCAGCTCTCTATTCTTGGACTCACATATACCCCTTCGGATTAAGGGGGAAATTGTTGGGAACCTAATCCTTAGGGTTAAGCACATTATCACATTATTGTATTATTTCCTCCCCATTCACGTGAGAAGAAGACTAAGAGTCATAAGTGAATGTGAAGAGTCATTTGGGAGTCCAAGAGACCACTTGGAATCTGAACTCCAAGGGTCACTTCTCATTGTATATATGTACATTAATTAATGAGAAGATAGTGTCTTTCACGTCTACTTTCTTGTGTCTACTTGGCTTTGTTTTTAGTCATTTCTGTATGTGCCTTTGTGAGGTACCTGACACTTATGATACAAAACAATAATAGATCTCTCTCTAACTCTCTTTAAAAGGATAAAATCAACTTCATTTCGAAATTTGTAGTGATTAATATTTCCCCTTAATATGTGGGCAATGATTTTCTGGCTTACAAATCTTGAATACAATTCATCTTTTGGGAAAATCAATCTTTCAAAGTAGGTTTCTTTAAGAAGGCTTTTTGTTAATTTGTTGGAGTGGTATTTCATCTTCTGTTATGTCATTTTGGAAATTTCATTTTTGGTGACTTTTTGTGGACTCAACTCTAATCTTTGTTGACATTCTCCACTGTAGTTTGCACTTATCTTGCAATTTAATTAAAGATGGCCGACATGGAGGATATTCAGCCCCTTGTTTATGAAGATTGAACTTGAATGGTTAAGATGAGTCTATCTACTATATGTGGCCAACTTAATGTGGAAATTTATCTTCTATGAAAATGGATAAGTTAGTGTCATAGTGTATCAGCTCTTGTTCTTGTTAGCTTCAACGCACTTTTTTTTCATTAATATATGTACTTATATTGAGTTGAAAATATATTAACTATTGTGATAAGTAAAAACTAAAAACTATTGGCATTCTTTGTGGTCCAGGATGGATTTGTTGGATGATGCTCCAAGGGCAGTGTTTCCTAGTATTGTTGGTCGCCCACGTCATACTGGATTCATGGTGGGGATGGGACAAGAGGTGCATACGTAGGTGACGAGGCTCAATCTAAAAGAGGTATTCTTACTTTGAGCATGGAATTGTTACCAATTGGGATGATATGGGGAAGATTTGGCATCATACATTTTACAGTGAGCTAAGAGTTGCTCCAAAAAAGCATCATATTCTCCTCACTGAGGCACTATTGAATCCCAAGAAAAATAGAGAGAAGATGACTTAGATTATGTTTGAGACTTTCAATACACCTGCAATGTATGTTGGCATTCAATTTGTTCTCTCTCTGTATGCAAGTGGTTGAATAACTGGTAAGCATGTTGTGCGGTTCACTTTTTTTTTGCAAAAACTAAACGTGATTTTCTTCAACAAATCCTCAATAAACGATGAATTGAATGTGCAGGTATTGTTCTCGATTCTGGTGTTGGTATCAACCACAGAGTTTCAATATATGAAGGATATGCTCTTCCACATGTTATCCTTAGGCTAGATCTTGCTGGTCGAGATCTAACTGATGCATTAATGAAGATCTTGGCTGAAAGAGGTTACTCATTCACCGCTACAACAGAGTGTGAAATTGTTCGTTATATGAAAGAGAAGCTTGCTTATGTAGCCATTGACTATGAGCAGGAACTTGAGACAACCAAGACTAGTTCCTCTCTGGAAAAGAGTTATGAGTTTCCTGGTGGGAAAGTAGTGCTTCTTTGCAACAATTAAAGTCTCGCCTCTTTATTTGGAGTTACTTTTGTATATGGTATTGTGTTTGGCTTTGACATTCTCATTGTATGTATCATTGGGTTTTCATTTAAATTTCTTCTTACATGGAGACTCAATTATCCAACGAGGAATTCTCTCAACAATTTAAAATTCTTAAAACTAATAGGCCATTTGTTCCCACTGGACATGCCTGGAGCATTTTTAAACTTTATTTTTTGGAAGAGGTTTCTAATTTTGGTGTAACCCTTAAATATTGCCTCTAATTTGTTGGTTAATTAAGGTGCTGAAACAGTTCTAAAACAATGCATCTACAACTACGCCAATCTGGAAATTTCTGACTGAAAAGACCCCATTCCATTTGTTGTTGGATGAACAAAAAAACGCACACAAGATAGGACTATAAGACATTACAATATTAATACCAATATGCTTCTAAATGCCCAAATACCTACTCTAACATGTCTTACTTCCTTTATCATAAATATATGTCTTTTCTGTCTGTGAGGATTATTTCTACAATATGATTTTCATTAGGTCTCCTAACACCTTTGAGACATGGACTCCTAGTCCAGATGAACAGATACAGTGATATCATCCACTGCCCATGGCTTGGAGACTTTTCAATCAGACTTCAGTGTTCTTTCCAAATCTCATAAAATCATAATTGTCTTGAGGACTGCACTTTGAGAAAACATAGATTATGTTTCTGATTGACACCGAATGGGCTATAAAGACAAGATGGGAAGAGGCAGTCTTATTTTACTCAAAATATGACAAACTAAGATTAGAAACCGAAATTGAGATATTCCTTATGCAACATCTGGATCATCTTCCTTACTATGCTGAAAGATAGGACATGACGGTCTCCATATTATAGGGGATCCATCATCACAATTAACTTCATGTACTTGTAGTGCATTGTAGAAACTTGAATTAGCTGATGGGCATTGTTCATGGCATTTCAATATATATTTGAATATTTCTCCAAAGCAAGAATGAATTAGGTATATGATAATGCTCATAATTGTTGGCAGGCAGGAGCACAAACAGAGATATAGTTGAAGGAAAATAAGTTAAGAGTGGAAGATGCCTTGAATGCAACAAAGGTATTAAGGTCACAAGTAACCTCCCCTTTCCATATGCCTAAGGCCATTTAGGCCAGTTTTAGGTGCAAAACAAACTGAGTGGTTGTTTTGGCAGGCCAATATATTATTGACCAGAGATGTTTTTCCAAAACTGAGACTTTATTATTGTGCATTAGTCATCCACCTACAAGATGGTGCCATCAGAATAATTTTCTCTCTCAGTGAGGAAATGGCGGTCATTTTCTCATAGCCACCTGAGCCAATTTTTTAGTACTTAGCCATTTTTGCCAATGGTGAACATTTTCTGGCATGGCGCAAATCAAGTTGATTGGCTGTTTGTGCAGGCCATTATCTTCTCGGCAATAGAATTTTTATCAAGAATGAGTCAATGGTAAAGTGCATAAATCATACACCTGAAAGCTTATGTTGTTAGAATAATTTTATCCCGCATAGGTGAGAAATGGCAGGCATTTTCCTAAGGCCATTTAGACCAGTTTTAGGTACAAAACAAGTTGAGTGGTTTTTTTGGCAGGCCAATATTTTCTTGACCCGAGATTGTTTTCTAAAACTGAAAATGTATTCAGGTGCATTAGTCATCCACCTACAGGATGGTGCCTTCAGAATAATTTTCTCTCTCTCAGTGAGGAAATGGCGGTCATTTTTCCATAGCCACTTGAGCCAGTTTTTCAGTACTTACCCATTTTTGCCAATGGCGAGCATTTTCTGGCATGGTGCAAAATAGTTTGATTGGTTGTTTTGGCAGGCCATTATCTTCTTGGACATAGACTTTTTAGCAGGAATGAGTCAATGGTAAAGTGCATAAATCATCCACCTGAAAGCTTACGTTGTTAGAATAATTTTATCCCGCATAGGTGAGAACTGGTGGGCATTTGCCTAAGGCCATTTAGGCCAGCTTTAGGTGCAAAACAGGCTGAGTGGCTGTTTTGGCAAGGCAATATATTCTCGACCAGAGATTTTTTTCCAAAAATGAGACTATCTTCAGGTGCATTAGTCATCCACCTATAGGATGTGGCCTTCCGAATATTTTTCTCTCTCAGTGAGGAAATGGCGGTCATTTTCCCATAGCCACTTGAGCGAGTTTTTCAATACTTATCCATTTTTGCCAATGGCGAGCATTTTCTGGCATGGTACAAAACAGGTTGATTGGCTATTTTGGCAAGCCATTATCTTCTTGGCCATAGACGTTTCATCAAGAATGAGTCAATTGTTAGGTGCATAATCATCCACCCGAAAGCTTATGTTGTTGGAATATTTTATCCCTCTGTAATGTCCCTTTTTTGAAATTTATTAAAATGGTGAAATTTCAACTTTTTCCACTAGTTAGATATTTGACTAGTATTGGTCTCTTGGTCTCCAAATGACTCCAAATGCTCCCAAATTGTTACAGAGGGTGTATGGATGATATTAGGACATAATTATGAGGTTCAAGGATGCTTTAGATTCTTCAAGAGGCTTCTACAACTCTCCTTTAAGTTCTGGCCAAAGTAGGGAGTTTGACTAGCAATTTCTCTGTGACTAGTATTGGTCTCTTGGTCTCCAAATGTTCCCAAATTGTTACAGAAGGTGTGTATGGAAGGTATTAGGACATTATTATGAGGTTAATGGATGCTTTAGAGTCTTCAAAAGGCTTCTGCAACTCTCCTTGAAGTTCTGGCCAAAATAGGGAGTTTGACTAGCAATTTGGGGTTCAAATCCCCCTTGGGGAGATGCTGGAAATGGCTCTCCAAATGCTATGGGACCTTCTCGAATTTCTAAACAGAGGCAGGAGACATCTAGGGGACATCAATATAGGTTCATATGCATCTCCATTCAAGTTATTAAGTCTGTTACAACCCTCTCCAATCAGATACAAAATGCTAGTTTCGACCTTGGGGGAAATGATAGGCAACCTTCTCCAAATGCTATGAAACTGAACCAAATGACTCCACAAGCTTATACACTAAACATGAAACTTGTATAACACATTATTAACAGTCCTGTTATCACATATATAGTCGTTGGGCTACCATATGTTTTATTCCAGATTCTAGTACATTTTTCAGCCAGTTCCCTTACATTGAGATGCTGAGATGAGCGTCTATGATTGGATCACCATTATGAGTATGGACAGTATTATATTCCTATGCCATGACTGAGTCTCAGGAAACTCAGATTTGATGACTGATGTAGCCATTTAGCCATTTACAGAGCAGTTGGTATTGCCCAGAGTTGCAGCAATAGGTTCTCAGTGAACAGATGATGGTTCAGATTGGTTGTTCACAGGTATATGACCCAGCAGGTATTATCTTGCGTTATGTTTATCATTGCTTTTATACTCATTCTTGTGGCATGTCTTAGCATTTAGTGTCATGATCTGGCGATCATATAGATATTTGGACCTGGTTGTATTGATTATATATATATATATATATATATATATGTCTCCACTCAGACTTAGAAGTTCTTGCCCTATACTCATTAGTTTTACTCTCCTTAGGGAGAATAGAGGTGATCATTCCCACCATCTTTTGGCTTGCTAGTGTTGTCTCATTATTCACTTTCTCCACCCATCCATTACCTTCCACTTATTGTTATTACCATGACTTACTGCTTGACTAGTGGCATGGAGGACCTTCCCCCGCTTTAGCCTCTTTGTTGGATAAGCTTCCCTGTTGTATTGTGTCTCGGCTCTGAGTTGCCTAAGTTGTGTTGGCTAGACCTGAAACAGATAGTGCTACCATCAATACAATGTATATGGAAATGAAATGTATATCTTAAAGCCCATTCTAGAATGTGTTTCTTAACACACGTGAATGCAAGGCAAGCCTAATGAAAGTGGCTTTGAATGTTAAATGTGAAATGTAAATCCAAGAATGTGTTTCTTAACACACACAGATCAGAAAGTCTTAATAAATGTAAATCCAAGAATGTGTTTTTGAACACACACGGATCAAGGTTATGGAAATTGAAAGGCCCCAAAAGCAATGGTTAAACAATTGCTATATCTAATGATTGCTGGCCTCACTTGTATTGATTTATCCCTCACTAGCTTGCGAGTTATCATGTGAGATGGAGTAAGGGACATCTCGTGTTATGTCCCCTAGAGTCCCGAGTTACGGTTTGTCGGGCACCTAGTCATGGCGGCTCTAGAAAAGATCCTCACGGAGCTGTATCAACTTGGATGTGAGTTGTAGGCATCTGTCAAGGTTGAATAAACACTTCTGAAACAACTTACCCATTTGTTAGACACTGCCATCCCCCGTGTTATTGCTTGTCCAACATATGCTAGAGTGTGTATCCCTTTTCCATTTCCAAAGTGTCATAGTGTCTAGTCAGTTGTCATTCTTTAACCTAGCCTTGTGAGTTTTTAGCCTTCACCCTTCACTAGCAAATTGATCACAGCTATAAAGTGAGTATAGTCTTGAAAGTCTGGTCTGAGTCATAATAATAATATGGAAAACACTTTATATTTGGTTTTAAGATCACCAGAGAATTGATTACTATCTGTTATAATTGCTACTTGAATGATTTGTAGAGTATGTCTTAGCCTCTAACACTTGTAGCAACATGTTTTTAGATTGGGTCATTTTATTGGTCATGTTGACTTGGTCAAACCTAGTTTGACCAAAGTCAACCATAGGACATGAGGTGGATAGACCTTTGATGATGCAGATGAATGATTTATGGTCTATTACAGGGCACTAGTTGGTTCCATACATTGGTTACAGGTTTATGATGATGATCTGACATTTCAACATATTTGATCATTTACATATTTATTATTATTTTTACCTGTCTGGATATATTGGAGATATTATATGATCATGCAGAGATCCATATGGTGTATGAGTACACACCCTTAGTATATTTGGGCTCTCTGAGTCCAATGAGACAGTTGGTTTTCAGTTTCGGGCAGTTACAGTGAGTATTTCCTTAGTTTATCATTATGGTGCATATTTGCCATGTTAAATGGCTTGTCAGAGCAGAGTGATGGTATTATTGGTTTGCCTATGGTGCTACAAAGAGGACATGTAGCATAGCCATTTGTTTTTACTATATTGTTTTGTTCCCGGACACATTGGTGAAGTCAGATTTGGCTCCAGGTGGCTAGGCAGAGAGTTACATGCATTTTGATTATTTCTAGAGGATTTACAAAGGATAAAAAATGGTTAAAATGGCTACTGAAGAAATCGATTTGGGTTACTGAGGCAAGGAAATGGCATGGGAATTGTTTTGATGATGTGTTGGATGTCTCCCACACTCTCCAGAGCAGTTACATCAGTTGGTGGGGCCCTCACACATTTCTTGGGCACATTTTATGGTTTTCTGGAGCCTTTGGAGGCTCACGATTTTCCCAGAGAGAGCACGATTTTGATGTTGGGTTGGTCATTTGATATTATTGTGCCATGGGGACACACTAGGGGTGTTAGATATTACCCCCTAGACCCACCATGTGCTTTTATTCATGTTTATTTTATCACATTGACTGGGACCCCCTCTCCTAAGATGATTTTGTCCATGTATGTTATATTTTTGAATTGATCCATGTACTTTATTGTTGAGCTCATCTCAACCATAGATTAGAACATTTTGATCTTTTAATATTAGCCATCCATTCAAAAGGTGGTTAGGGTTTTGGTATTTCTCCATCCTTATTTATAGGAGAGAGCTTCTCATTGTGAAGGGACTTTTGGCTCTGGATTTTGGAATAAAATATTTTCTTGGAGATACTTGTGTGGTGGTGGTGAATGCTATTGATGTTGACTGAAACTATCTTTCCATTGCACTGAGAATATTGTTGATTGCTATTGTTATCATTTTTCCATACAAATTCATCTGCAGGTGAGGAGGCTGAATTGCTCAAGGAAGGCGCACTGGTTGGGGAAGACTCTCCTTGCTATCTCTTTCGTCAAATCGGTTTGGTTCAAGGAGTATTATTGTCTATGACCTCTTACTTTCTGTATCTTTTCATCATTTGCATTTACCTTTGCTTTTGTCCTGCTAATTGATTTTCATCCTTGGTTTTGCAGGAGAGAGAAGGGCGCACATGTGGGACAAGGGAATCAAGTTTGGCACTAGCTTCCATCAAGAATTATCATTTGATCTTTGCGGGGATAGTCTTCGGCATCATAGCAACCATTTCCATCAATCAGGTACGCTCTCAAGGTAAGATTTCCATTTCCTCAAACTACCCATCTGTCAAATTCGTTTAAAACCCTCACTATTTTTATTCGGAAAATTCTCTTGATCAAACCGCATGATCAATTGGCAAAACATTTCTGGGTTATTGGCTTAGTGTAAATCCCTATGTGGGTTTTCAAGGGTGTCACCCTTTGGGACTCCATTGGCCCACATGTCCAAGGCTCTAGTCTCTCCTTAACCCTCACGACTTTCTTGGCTTGCTGGTTTTACCTGTGGTTTGATCTTCTTTTGAGTGCTTGTTTGCATAAACACTGTCACATCTGTCTATCAAACCATGCTGGAAAGCCCTAACTGTTAGATCTACTTTTTTTTGGGACACTTTCGCTGTTTAAAGGGTCACGTTTCCCAAGGCAGCTAGATTTGACCATTTTACACTAGCACTGAATCCTGGAATCATATCTAATATTTGAATCACTATGCTTAAGATCTATTCATCAAGTCATATCATCACCAAGCCTCCACAGTGCTTCGATTTCCTTAAATCTAGGGTTCCATTCCTGTCATCTTACGTACCCTATCCCGAATAGCTTGATCTGGTGATTGGGTTAGATCTCTCTTGTCGGGAGTAGATCAGGTTCTCCCCCTTGTTATCTTGGCTTTGGTAACAAAAGTGAAGAGTGCCTTGGTTGGGGTGACAACCATCCATTTGGGAACTAGGGCTCTCTTGGTTCACCACTTTGGTTTCCTATCCTCTCTACCATCCTTACGGATCCACCTTATAGGGGCAACTACAAGATTGGTGATAACATTTTGGCGCCGTTGCCGGGGAGGTAGAGGCTTATGTTTGGTGTCTGTGAGTGTCCGTGCGTTATCAATATCTTATCGCATCCGTTTTTTGTTTGGTGATTGTATTTTGAATTTCATAATTATCCCAATCACCATCTTAATTTTCACTCATCTCACCTCTCCTACGACATTTATCATTTCGGTGAATTACCTCTGTGGTTCACCTGGCGACTCCACTGAGGACCGAACCCAACGTATTAATCTTAATTTCTTAGAACATCCTGCAAATTCTGAAGGAATCCCTACAACTTATACTCGGAACCGAAGACAAATTAAAGAGAACTCATCCAATTTCTTTTGGAAGATTTCTAATCCTTCTGCTTCACCGAGTCATCTATTTGGATCTCCTTCGTCTTCAGCTAGTTCAATGGTTGGAACAAACACTGGTGGAAACCAGAACAATCCTCCTCCACAGAACCCCAGGATTTTTGGAAGGAAGGCTAAGCCATCTCCTTTAGATTTTTCCTAGATCCAGGGAGCCCCCCATGACATGCTTGAAAAGTACTTTGAGAAAGTTCCCAAGTTTGATGGAGTGTCTGTTATCTCCATATAATATCATGTTGACAAGGTCTGGGAACACATGGAAGCATATGGAGCATCTGATGAAGATGTCTTCATGAGGGGCCTTCTGGCATCTTTGGAAGGAGATGTCCGTAAGTGATTTGATAGATTGCCTGCCTCATCCATTCATGGGTGTGACAATTTTGTCACGAAACTAAGTAGCGAGTGGTCTCGTAAGTTAGATGGGAAATTCCTCTTGCATCAATTATTTGATATCAAGAAGAAGAAAATGAAACAGTCCATGAGTTTAATATCAGATTTGATAAGACTGTAGCCAACATCCCAGAATAAATTGAACCCAAAGACCAAGCAATTGTAATTCATTATCTGAATGCCTTTAACGGCTGGCTTGGGTATCACTTAAAGGATAAGAATCCCAATGACAGACCGCTCACATTAATGCAAAGATGTTTGATCAAAATGCAACACCTATGGGTAAACAATTTTTTTTATCACTTTGCCCCATCCACTTCTAGATCTGATCCTAAGCTTTGAAAGCCTAAGGAACCTGTGAGTGAGCCAAAGGATACAAAGGACACGTTAGAGACCATGCAAGAAATGATGAGACAACTAACTGTCCTAACAAAGAATGTCGCAAGTTTTCATGATTCAGAGAGACATAGAAACCCTTATGGCCCTAAACCTTATTGGAACAACAATAGGAGGCCTGAGGGAGATAGAAGGCCTCCCGAATATCCAGAAAACTCTGAGAAGAAGAATGTGAATTGGTGTGATGAAATAGAAGAGGACCCCTCTGACACCAATTATCTTGATGATCAACCTGATAACATCAACTTTATAAATGACTTATCTTATGACGATGATTTTGGAAGAATTCTCTCAGAAGAAGAGTCATGGGAGCGAGAAGAGTCAATTGATGAACCCAGCTCCTCATGTTGTGCAATAAGCCTCCTTGAACCTAAAGAACAACCCAAAATTCAAATCTATAAGCGAAGAAATGATTCCCAACAACCTTCTTTCCTAGACAAACGTAATATGAGTAATGAAGATAAAAATGAAGAAGAAGATTTTGTCCCAAATGACTATAATCTGAACATTGATATAAAGAAAGAATTGGGCAAAATTATGCGTAACATCCCTGCAACTGAATTGATGAAAGTTCCATCAGTAAGAAACCAAGTAGAGGAGTTCTTTGAAGGCATTGGCCAAGAGAAGGCTCTTGAGGTTGTCTTGGAATCTTGTCATATACAGAACCTTAGTGGTTGATGTATATGTAACTTCGGAATGTATTTCATATATGTATGTTGTATGTATTCCTATAGAGATGGTATTATTCCTCTATACGGAAGTGTCGTCATTTATATTGTAAATGTCGTAACTTATACTTGATGGGTTATTAGACCACCTTGTTGGGGTCGGCCCTATATAAGTCATGTGGGTCAAAGGCTTATTAGACCACCCTATTGGGGGTCGGCCATGTGGGTCAAAGGGTTATTAGACCCCTCTATTGGGGGTCGGTCCAGTCAGCATTATGTTATGTGGTTAAGTTCGAGCCTACATGAGTTATGTAAAAGGCAAGTCAAGTCAAGTATAAATAGAGTGCGGGAGGCACTCTATTTGATCACTCACTTCTCACTCATGCACTCAAAGAGGAGTGGCGCACTTATGGAGGAGGAGGATCTGCTGCTAGGTTATGTCTATCTCTCATGTTTGGGTTGTATCATTGCTCTATCTATCTCTGAGGAAGTTATTGGGGTTTTTCACCTTTATGGTTTTCCTCAAGTAAATCTTCGTGTCTTTTGTGTGCTTGTATTATTGTCTCCATGATTGATATGCTGTAGATATGCTGTACATGTTGTTCTCTCAGTTAAGATCCTAGATCAGATTGAAGTAAATTTTGAAAATTTAACATGGTATCAGAGCTAGCCTGAAAGAAGGCATGATATGGCATGTATGACACTTGTTGCACTTACGATGTTAGGGCTTGATATAGAAAAAACCAGTCATCGTAGCACCTTCGTTATAAATCCGTTTTGGCGAAGTTTTCGGATCTGAAATCTTTACAGGTCGAAGATTAAATCCCCATGTACCTGTTATCACCTAAACTGTAGTTACCCCTATGGATGGATCCAGTCATGGATGGCAATAGGGAAGGGCAACTCAAAAGGTGCAACCACGATCACCTCGACCTCCAATATATATATGGTTGTCACGCCAGTCGAGGCAACCTTCGCTTTATGTTATCTAGCCCAGACAACAAAGGGGGAGACCCGATCTACTCCCGACAGGAGAGATCAAAACCAAGACACCAAATCAAGGTATTTCTAAGTGAAGTTAGGTGTATGGTTTATCCTAGACCTAAGGGTAAAGTCACAAGCCAAGTGAGGGGTTCAATAGGTATAGCTTTGGTTCATAGTTGATGTGAGAGTGACTTATAATGTTTGAAGTGAGATCTAGGATGAGTGTACTAGGTCAATGTCAAAAGATCCATTGCCTTGGGAACTGTGTCCAATGCAGGATAGTTTTGAGGGATGTATTGGGGCTAACTAGTACATAAGACAAGCTTGACCATGATTCATGATAGCTTTAAGGGTATAGTTCACCATGCAAAAGTCAAACCACAAGTCAATCCAACAATCTAGGAGAGTTGGGTTGTCTTGGAGATAAACCAGTGCCTTGGGAATTGGGAAGTGGAGTCAAAATAGGGTTGACTTATGGTTTAGGACTCCTACAACATGAGATAAGTGGGCAATATAGGTCTTGATGGTTGAATGTGTCTAGATCTAGGTTTAACCCAAGTGGACCACAATCCCTTAAAACAAGGAATGCAGTCCCCAAGGCAAGATTTGACAAAGTGACAGCCTAGACCTAGGTTTTGAATTACTCCGGTTTCAGATCTCCAAAAATCTCAAGTACCCAGTTCCTGGAAGTGAGTCAACTCACTTCTCCAAGGTGGTGCAACTTTGCCCAAGGAGGCTTAAAAGTGGGGTTATGTGGGTCAAATCAAGTCGGATGGCATCCAAACTTTAGATCCGGGTAGATCGGTCAGGTAGGAGTATGGATCTATAATTTCGTGGCAATCCACCGGTTAGATCTTAGTAGATCTGAGTTTAAGTGTTCCAAGTGGTCCAAAATGGGGATTAAATCCCTTAAAATGTGGAATGGGGCCCACAAGGTCGATTTCAGAAAAGTGACAACCTGGGTGTATGTTATTTGATGTGTAGATGTCAAATCAAGTGGAATCTCAAACACCCATCAACTAGATCTAGGTCAACTTGCTCAAATGGTGAAGTGCGCCTTCCTTGGGAGAAGCTAAGTTGGCTTGGGAGAGGGGTCAAACGGAAGCCAATCCTCACCAAACTATAGATCCGGGATGCCGTGGATGCTATAGAGGTGGGTTTTCAATATCATGCCCAACAACCCACTAGATCTAAGTAGATCTGAGAAAAAGTAAAATGGGGGTTTTAAGATATTTAGGGTTTTAACAATTTATGAGTTATGTCAATGGATTGGATAGAGGAAAGAGAAACAAACCTGTGGATCTTACCTGGGTAACCTTGTAGATGCCTTGATGATGATGATCTATGCAATCCCGAGCAATTTGGAAGCTTTGAGGTAGTTTCTATGCAAATCGATTTAGTCCAAGAAGCCAATGTGCCCTCTCTCCTGCACAACAAACGTCAACAATATCAGATTTGATGCATCAAGAGATAAGACTAATGCCACAAAAGAAGTAACAGAAAGATAGCATAGATCACAATGATACTAATGATAACCCCCTGATACAAGCGAATGCCAAAAAAGTCGATTTGAAGAAGCCTTGCAAAATCGCCCTTGTTGAAGTCGCCCTCCTGTAGACAAACAATGATTTCCAAAAAAAGATAGATCTTGCCACAAATTTCCAAATGCTAGGTTGCAATAGACTTTCCAATCACCATCTAAGAACACCAGATGCAAAGGAGACCACAAGAATTTCCACAAGAATATTTTTCTATACCAATAATCCAAGAGCCAAAGACCCTTTACAATGAGAGGCTCTCTCCTTTAAATAGGAAGGAGAGGCACCAAAACCCTAACCACTTTTTGAATGAGTGGCTAAGATTAAAAGATACAAATGTCTAATCAATGGTTGAGATGAGCTCAACAACATAATACATGGATCACACATAAAATATAACATAAGTGGACAAAGTCGCCCTAGGAGAGGGGAATCCCACCAAATCATGATGACAAAATATCATAAGAGGCTCATGGTGGGTCCAAGGGGTAATTTTATCCCTCCTTGGTCAATCCCCATGGCACAATAACCAATAAATAATCATGAAAGTACCAAATCGTGCCTCCCTAGTGAAGTCGTGGTCCTCAAAAGACCTCAAAAATCCACAGAAAGTGCCATAAGTGATGGATGCGGGCCCCGATGAAGCTGAAACTGCTGGAGAAGGTGTGGAAGACCTCGATCTATCA
This sequence comes from Larix kaempferi, assembly GCA_027924585.1. Lineage (NCBI taxonomy): Eukaryota > Viridiplantae > Streptophyta > Pinopsida > Pinales > Pinaceae > Larix > Larix kaempferi. The sequence goes on from BSBM01000372.1 coordinate 29,989,252, forward strand.
TCACTGATCATCCCATGCCATAACTTTGCCTCAGTAGCCCAAATCGATTTCCTCAATAGCCATTTCTACCAATCCTGAAATGCCTCGGGAAGCGTGAAACTGCCCAAACAGCCTCCTGGAGTGATGGCGCTGTCAAGGTGAGGGCACCAATGTGTCCGGGAGGGGGGTAATATGGTAAAAACAAGTGGCTGGACCACCCCCTCCATCATCAGCGCCCTAAGTCAACCGGATAAAAGTCATCTCCGCTCCGACAGGGCCTCCAACAGACCAAAACTGCACTAGGACAGCCTACTGAGGCTAAATCATCACTGTAAGTGCCCGGAACTGAAAACAAACTGTCCCATTGGACTCAGAAGGTCCAAATCCATCCAAGATGTGTACTCATACACCATATGAATCTCTGCATGATCAAAATAAATATCCAATGTACCGGAACAAGGCCAATAATAATGATCTGTAAATGACCAAACACTGCTGTATCCCAAGAATCATCATCATAACCCTGTAGCTGCTGCGTAGAATCATCCTGTATGTGTACATAGACCATATATCATCTATCCATATCATCATAAGGTCTAACATCTCATGTCCCATGGTCCTCCATGGTCAAACTAGGTCTAACCAAGACCAAATACAACTCAGACCATCATCCATAGCTGCTGCAAGGTGTCAAGGTTAATACATGCTCTACAACTTATTCGAATAACAATTATAACACAGAGTAATCATGACTGGCGATCTAAATCCACATATATAGTGTCGTTAATTATTATTATTACTCAGACTAGACTTTCAGGACCATACTCACTTCATAGTTGTGATCAATTTGCTAGTGAAGGGTGAAGGCTTAAATTAACTGGCTAGGCCAAGGGATGACTTGACTGACTTGACTTTGTGACACTTTGGCAAGGGAAAGGGAATACACACCATAGTATATACTGAATGAGCAATAACACAGGGAATGGCGGTGTCTCACAAATGGATGAGTTGTTTAAAGAGGGTTTATTCACCTTCACAGATGCGCACAATCCATAATACAAACAAGGCCAGCAATTATTTAGATATAACATTTAAGTTCCATTGCTTTTTGGGCCTGAAGTTTCCATAGCCTTGATCTATGTGTGTTTACAAACACATTGCCTAGATTTACATTTATTTTTAGGCTTTCTGCTGCAGGTGTGTTTTTAAGGCACTTGTTTACCTGAGCACTTCTAGGTGTGTCATGGACAACTTGTTTACCTAGGTATTTATTTTTCCAAGAGATATAACATTTTATTTTTCATGGCCATTTTCAATTGGCATTTCTTTCACATACAAGATATAGCATTTCATTTTTCAGATTTTGTATTCATGGCAGCACTAAAAGTTTCAGGTTTAGCCAACACAACTTTAGTGACTAGGGGGAATTCTCAAGGAACTCCAACTCACCATAGGTAAGTTTTGTCACCAACTCAGAGCCGAGACACAATAAACAGGGAGGCTCATCCAATACAGAGGCTACAGTGGGGAAAGGTCCTCCATGTCACTAGTCAAGTAGCAAATCAGGGTAATAATCTAAAAGGTAGGCTACGGATGGATGAAGACAATGAAATGATGGAGCCAACACTAGCAAGCCAGAGTATGGTGTAATGATCACCTCTATTCTCCCTGAGGAGGGTATGTACCAATGAGTATGAATAGCGAACTTCTAAGTCTGAGTAGGGACAGTATAATATATATAGTAGGTCAACCAGGTCCACATATCTATATGATCGCCAGATCATGACACTAAGTGCTAAGACATGCTATAAGAATAAGTATAAAAGCAATCTAACCATAACACCATGATATGCCTGCTGAGTCATATACGTGAAAGCTCATAAACCTGTAGCATCATCTGTCCTCTGAGACTGCTGCTGTAACTCTGGGCACTACTGTCTGCTCTGTACCAATGATATAATGGCTACATCGGTCATCTCTCTGAGTGTCCTGAAACTCAGTCATGGCATGGGGAATACAACTGCTGTCCATAATCTGATAGTGATCTAATGTAGATGCTCATCTCGGCATCTCAAATGTAAGGGAACTGGCTGAATAGTGTACTGGAATGAGAAAAATAATGTATGGTAGCCCGGCTACTATATATGTGATAACATCTGGCTCCGGCTGGGACAAGTGCTCTGCTGAAATGAGCGCTTGAGAACCTCGGAATCTCTGGTCCTCGAACTCTGCTACTCGAATCCACGATCCAGCACTCTACCATTTTATTTCCAGCTTTATTCTTGCAACCTATTTTCTGCATTCACAAACATCCAAAAATACCTCAAGCCGCATGTGTGGGAAAAATATAAAATCAACTGAAATAAAATCTATTCTATGTCAGAAATATAAATGCATGAAGTATAAATGCAGAAAGTAAATTAAACTACTAACATAATTTTGCAAAATTTGAAATTTATTGTGCAGGAAAAGAAAAAGTGACAGGTACTCAGTTAAACTAGGAGCTTACAAAGGAGCTTAGAGACTAAGAAGGTGCCAGACTCAATGGCTTGAAAATACTAACTACTGCCTAAGTAGGCTTATTCTGTTTCCTACCTACCCTAATCTACCAGGCAATGCAATGCATAGTTTATTCAATAGGTGGGAAATAGTGCTTTAACAAAAGCCCGTTTACAGGGAGTTCAAGTTCATCCCCATCTAGAGTTTCTAGAAAAACTGACCCCTTTCCAGCTATCTTCGATACTCGATACGGACCCATCCAAATTTTTTCAAATTTTCCATGGTTCCCAGGTTTTGCCTTGTTTTTATCCCATAACAAAACTATGTCTCCTACCCTGAAATTCACATTCCTTGTTCTTTGGTCAAAAGTTCCTTTAACTCTTTCTTGTTCAATGATGGTTTTGTTGAGTGCCCTCCTTCTCATTTCGTCAAGTTCTACTAGTTTATCAATTCTTGCTTGGAAGGCTTCTTCATCCGAAGTGCATTGTTGTAACAGCTCATATACAGGAATTTGCAAATTTATTGGGAGTCTACAATCTTGCCCATATTCCAACTCAAAAGGTGATTTTCCGGTAATCCTTTTAACCGTTGTCCTGTCAGCCCATAAGGCATATTTCAACTTTGTATCCCAACTTCTTTTATTGGTGCCAACCATTCTTTTTAGTAACCTTATCAAATTCTTATTGCTAGACTCAGCGAGACCGTTTCCTTGAGGATAATAGTTTGATGAATGCGAGAGAGTGATTCCATGATTCATGCAAAAAGTTGACATTTCTATTTTACTGAAAGCTGGGGCGTTATCAGTTGTTATTTTTAAAGGACAACCATATCTGGATACGATGTTTTCTTCCAAAAATTTCACAACTACCTCGACTGTAGCCCTTTTAGTTGGGATTGCCTCTACCCATCGAGTAAAATAATCAGTACAGGTCAACATGTACTTATATGCATTGCTCGAGTTTTCACTAAAAGGTCCAACAAAATCCATACCCCATTGCTGAAAAGGAGCTTCTACTACTACAGGGTTTAGAGGTAGTGCAGGCAATCTCGGTTTTCCTGAAAAAAGTTGGCATTCTTGACAAACTCTAACATAAGAATGCACATCCTTGAAAAGTGTTGGCCAATAATAACCAGCCCTCATGATTTTTGCAGCGGTTGTTCTTGGGGCATAATGCCCACCACATAATCCAGAGTGCATTTCTTTCATAATGGTTTGTGATTCCTCAAGGTTAACACATTTCAAGATTATCCCATCGGGGTTCCTCCATCCTAATCCATCCTGAGTTAAAACATACTTTTCAGCTTTTAGCCTTAATGCCCTTCTTTGATGATCCACCAGGTGATCAGGGCATGATAGGTTTCTCAAGAAATATACGATATCTTTGTACCATTCATGCTCTTCATCAATGTTTAAAATTAAAGGATCCCTTTCACTTATCATATTTACCACATTTCCTCTCTTTTCAGTTAGAAGTTGAGCTAACCCTTGACCTTTCACAATCTTAATTGGCTTAATCTCTAGATCATATTCCTGTATACGTGAAATCCAATTTCCTCTTACACCTATGCCATCTGCTTGTGATAGAACATATTTTACTGCTTGATAAGGCACATATGCTTTAATTTTGGAATACCCCACATAGGTTCTGAAATGTTTCAAGGCTTTAACTAAGGCATAAGCTTGCTTTTCAGTTGTGGTATATTTCAGTTCGGCATCTCTCAAGTTTTTACTCATAAAGGCTATAGGTTGTTCATGGTTTTCGTTATTCTTTTGTAATAACACACCAGCAATATTATCTTCCGAAGCATAAGAGTAAATCATGAACTCTTTATTGTAATCAGGACAAGCTAGTACCGGGGAGGTTGAAATGGCCTTCTTGAGCTTGGTGAAAGATGATTCACATTCTTTATCCCAAACAAACTTCACATCCTTTTTAAGAAGGGCATTCAATGGTTTGGCCAATTCTGCTAGGTTTGGAATGAATCTTCGAACGAAGTTTATTTTGCCAAAGAAAGATTGCAAGGTGGCCACATTATGGGGTGCTGCAATAGCATTGATGGCCTGGACACGTTCTGGGTCGATTCTGATACCTTCTTTTGACACAATGTGTCCTAATAGCTTACCTTCATCTACTCCGAAAGTTGATTTTTTGGGATTTAATGATATACCAAACTTTCTGCAACGTTCAAAAACTCTTCTCAAATGTTCTGCATGGTCTCCTCGTTTCTTTGAAAACACTGTTAGGTCATCCTGATAAATGGCAATAATTTTCCCAATCAAATCACTAAATGCTTGATCCATAGCCCTTTGAAAAGTGGAACCAGCGTTTAATAACCCAAATGGCATTCTTATATATTGGAAAGTTCCCCATGGAGTAGTAAAGGTTGTTTTATTTCTGTCTTCCTTTCTAATACGCACTTGATTATACCCCGAAAAACCGTCCAACATTGACAACATACCTGCCCCAGTGACACTTTGCAACAAATTTTCCATATTTGGCAAAGGGTAATTGTCCTTAAGGGATGCTTGGTTCAGGTTTCTGAAATCAATACATATTCTGATTTCACCACTTTTCTTTCTCACAATCACCGGGTTAGAAACCCAAGTAGTGTGTCGGACAGGTTGGATAATTCCGGCTGCTAGCATCTTCTCAAGCTCTTTCTTAATTAAGGGAGCAAGTTTTGGATTGACATTTCTTAACTTTTGCCTATAAGGTTTAGCTCCGTCATGCAAAGGGATAGTATGCTCAATAACTTCAGGGTCAAAAGTTCTGAGTTCGTCATATGCCCAAGCAAAAATATCTCGATACTTCCTAATCAGATTCACAATCGCCTTTCTTTCTTCTGGGGAGGCATTCTTTCCTATCCTAATCATTCTGGGAGAAACTGAAGTTCCGATATTTATCTCTATAACCTCATCTACCGGTTCAGCTCTCTTACCTTTGTATTCATCATGCCTGTTGAAATTTTTCTCCAGAGGTATTGCTAATTTCATAACATCGAGATCTTGAATGGAAGAACCGCTTGATTTATCTTCTAGATTCACATTGCAATTCTGAAAACTTTCATGGTTTTGTAAGAATGCAATGATTTGTGCATCGGAATCAAAGACTTGCCAATGATCTTGATTATCAGGAACGGAAGGTCTGAATACTACTTCAACCTTACACTCTTTATCCTTTAGATGATCAGGAGTTTCAAAGGTGCATGCTATTACTGATAATGCATCAGCCAGGGTATTTTCTTCTCTCGGGACTGCTCGTATTGCAAAGGCATCAAACATTTCTATAGTGTCCCAAACAGCATTTCGATAATCCCTAAGCCTATTATTTTTGGCTGCAAACTGGTTCTTCACTTGGGATACAACCAAATCAGAGTCTCCAGTTACATTTAGACATTTGATCTTTTGTTCACGACAAATTTCTAGACCTAAAAGCAATGCCTCATACTCAGCTACATTGTTTGTGCAATCAAATTCAAGACAGTATGCAAACAATTTTTCTTCACCAGAAGGAGATGTAAGGACAATCCCAGCTCCAGCACCGTGCCTAGACTTTGCCCCATCAAAATGCATTTTCCAAACTTGACTAGGAGGGAAAGGGTGCTGTCGGGGTTCTTCCCAATAGTTGGCCATCACCATGTAATTTCCAACTTCCTCAGTGGGACGCATAGCGTCTTCAAATAAGTAGTCGGGTGTTTCTACGTGTTCTGTCATAGGTTTTTCATTCATCAATCTATAAGTGGCCTTTTCTCCTATAGGGATGGTTGCGTAAGATAAATCCATTTGGATACTCCCTCCTAATTTGGAAGCCCATTCCCTTGATAGCAACATCCCCCATGCGTCAGGAATGTCTAAAACTAGGACATTCATACTTATTTCAATTGCAGGGTAAGCAGCTAGTTTCATTTTGAGGTTCTCAATCATACCTTTTGACTCAACAGGCCTGGAATCCATCCCGCACACATTTCTATATTCTCTAGATGGTTTTAACTCTAATTGTTCCATGACCTTAAGAGGCATAATGTTTACTTCTGCTCCTAAGTCTAACATACAGTTATGCAATATCAATTGATTTATCTCCAAAGCAATATAAAAGGGAGGGTGACCCCTACCTTTATCAATTACACTTTGAATCATGATGGGGGGATCATCCTCAACTGTTACTTTCACAGGATTCTTGATTTTAGGCTCGATTCCTAGGAATTTAGTTGCTTGATTGAAGTATGAAGGGATTTTCAGAAGTTCCTCCAAGGGCACAGGGATATTTGGTTTGGATACGAAATTACTCAAATCAATCTTTAAGTTGCAAGCCTTTTCTTTGTCCTTGGCATTCATCTTTAAACCCAATAAATGCATTACCTGTGTTCTAACGGAAGGAATAACTACCAAATCTTTTAAAGATACCATGACAGAAGATCCTAAGAGTTTTCCCAATATGTTTGAATTTAGCTTTTCTTGTGTTATAGGAGATATCTCTTTGCTAGGAGTACTCTCTTGTTTTCTTTGTACTGGATCCTTAGCATGGGGTTTAGCAGGATTTGAACTTATTACCTTCTTGGTGACTTGAGGGGATAACCTTCTGGGTTGATCATTTTTCTTTAGAATTCCTTTAGGAGAAATGTTTGGAGTTTGAGTGGGGAACCTGCGAGTGGTATTTCTTTGGTCTAGTGAATTTTCTTTCAGACTGGTTTTGTTCTTATCTATGTCTTTCGTGTTATTCTTTGCCTGAGACCTGGTTACTACTCTGCCATCAAAATTGGGCTTAGTTTGAAGACATTCGTTGGCATACACACCCTCAAAGGTTCTAGAAAAAGGTTTATATTTTTCAATATTTTCTCTATGTTTTCTGAGAACTACCCCATTCAGGTTTCGGATTAAACCACTCATTTCGGTCATCATTTTCAAAATCATATCGTTCTCTGAATTAGTGACACAAGGCATAGTTCTAAGTGTTTTAAAATGAGCTCGTTCCTCAGCGGAGTCACGATTGGGAGTCGCTAGGTAGATTTAACTCTTCTACCAAGATATGTGTCGTTGTATATGCAGGAAGGACTAGGGCAAGCTATTGCCTCCCCGGCAACGACGCCAAAATGTTATCACCTAAACTGTAGTTACCCCTATGGATGGATCCAGTCATGGATGGCAATAGGGAAGGGCAACTCAAAAGGTGCAACCACGATCACCTCGACCTCCAATATATATATGGTTGTCACGCCAGTCGAGGCAACCTTCGCTTTATGTTATCTAGCCCAGACAACAAAGGGGGAGACCCGATCTACTCCCGACAGGAGAGATCAAAACCAAGACACCAAATCAAGGTATTTCTAAGTGAAGTTAGGTGTATGGTTTATCCTAGACCTAAGGGTAAAGTCACAAGCCAAGTGAGGGGTTCAATAGGTATAGCTTTGGTTCATAGTTGATGTGAGAGTGACTTATAATGTTTGAAGTGAGATCTAGGATGAGTGTACTAGGTCAATGTCAAAAGATCCATTGCCTTGGGAACTGTGTCCAATGCAGGATAGTTTTGAGGGATGTATTGGGGCTAACTAGTACATAAGACAAGCTTGACCATGATTCATGATAGCTTTAAGGGTATAGTTCACCATGCAAAAGTCAAACCACAAGTCAATCCAACAATCTAGGAGATTTGGGTTGTCTTGGAGATAAACCAGTGCCTTGGGAATTGGGAAGTGGAGTCAAAATAGGGTTGACTTATGGTTTAGGACTCCTACAACATGAGATAAGTGGGCAATATAGGTCTTGATGGTTGAATGTGTCTAGATCTAGGTTTAACCCAAGTGGACCACAATCCCTTAAAACAAGGAATGCAGTCCCCAAGGCAAGATTTGACAAAGTGACAGCCTAGACCTAGGTTTTGAATTACTCCGGTTTCAGATCTCCAAAAATCTCAAGTACCCAGTTCCTGGAAGTGAGTCAACTCACTTCTCTAAGGTGGTGCGACTTTGCCCAAGGAGGCTTAAAAGTGGGGTTATGTGGGTCAAATCAAGTCGGATGGCATCCAAACTTTAGATCCGGGTAGATCGGTCAGGTAGGGGTATGGATCTATAATTTCGTGGCAATCCACCGGTTAGATCTTAGTAGATCTGAGTTTAAGTGTTCCAAGTGGTCCAAAATGGGGATTAAATCCCTTAAAATGTGGAATGGGGCCCACAAGGTCGATTTCAGAAAAGTGACAACCTGGGTGTATGTTATTTGATGTGTAGATGTCAAATCAAGTGGAATCTCAAACACCCATCAACTAGATCTAGGTCAACTTGCTCAAATGGTGAAGTGCGCCTTCCTTGGGAGAAGCTAAGTTGGCTTGGGAGAGGGGTCAAACGGAAGCCAATCCTCACCAAACTATAGATCCGGGATGCCGTGGATGCTATAGAGGTGGGTTTTCAATATCATGCCCAACAACCCACTAGATCTAAGTAGATCTGAGAAAAAGTAAAATGGGGGTTTTAAGATATTTAGGGTTTTAACAATTTATGAGTTATGTCAATGGATTGGATAGAGGAAAGAGAAACAAACCTGTGGATCTTACCTGGGTAACCTTGTAGATGCCTTGATGATGATGATCTATGCAATCCCGCTCAATTTGGAAGCTTTGAGGTAGTTTCTATGCAAATCGATTTAGTCCAAGAAGCCAATGCGCCCTCTCTCCTGCACAACAAACGTCAACAATATCAGATTTGATGCATCAAGAGATAAGACTAATGCCACAAAAGAAGTAACAGAAAGATAGCATAGATCACAATGATACTAATGATAACCCCCTGATACAAGCGAATGCCAAAAAAGTCGATTTGAAGAAGCCTTGCAAAATCGCCCTTGTTGAAGTCGCCCTCCTGTAGACAAACAATGATTTCCAAAAAAAGATAGATCTTGCCACAAATTTCCAAATGCTAGGTTGCAATAGACTTTCCAATCACCATCTAAGAACACCAGATGCAAAGGAGACCACAAGAATTTCCACAAGAATATTTTTCTATACCAATAATCCAAGAGCCAAAGACCCTTTACAATGAGAGGCTCTCTCCTTTAAATAGGAAGGAGAGGCACCAAAACCCTAACCACTTTTTGAATGAGTGGCTAAGATTAAAAGATACAAATGTCTAATCAATGGTTGAGATGAGCTCAACAACATAATACATGGATCACACATAAAATATAACATAAGTGGACAAAGTCGCCCTAGGAGAGGGGAATCCCACCAAATCATGATGACAAAATATCATAAGAGGCTCATGGTGGGTCCAAGGGGTAATTTTATCCCTCCTTGGTCAATCCCCATGGCACAATAACCAATAAATAATCATGAAAGTACCAAATCGTGCCTCCCTAGTGAAGTCGTGGTCCTCAAAAGACCTCAAAAATCCACAGAAAGTGCCATAAGTGATGGATGCGGGCCCCGATGAAGATGAAACTGCTGGAGAAGGTGTGGAAGACCTCGATCTATCATCACTGATCATCCCATGCCATAACTTTGCCTCAGTAGCCCAAATCGATTTCCTCAATAGCCATTTCTACCAATCCTGAAATGCCTCGGGAAGCGTGAAACTGCCCAAACAGCCTCCTGGAGTGATGGCGCTGTCAAGGTGAGGGCACCAATGTGTCCGGGAGGGGGGTAATATGGTAAGAACAAGTGGCTGGACCACCCCCTCCATCATCAGCGCCCTAGGTCAACCGGGTAAAAGTCATCTCCGCTCCGACAGGGCCTCCAACAGACCAAAACTGCACTAGGACAGCCTACTGAGGCTAAATCATCACTGTAAGTGCCCGGAACTGAAAACAAACTGTCCCATTGGACTCAGAAGGTCCAAATCCATCCAAGATGTGTACTCATACACCATATGAATCTTTGCATGATCAAAATAAATATCCAATGTACCGGAACAAGGCCAATAATAATGATCTGTAAATGACCAAACACTGCTGTATCCCAAGAATCATCATCATAACCCTGTAGCTGCTGCGTAGAATCATCCTGTATGTGTACATAGACCATATATCATCTATCCATATCATCATAAGGTCTAACATCTCATGTCCCATGGTCCTCCATGGTCAAACTAGGTCTAACCAAGACCAAATACAACTCAGACCATCATCCATAGCTGCTGCAAGGTGTCAAGGTTAATACATGCTCTACAACTTATTCGAATAACAATTATAACACAGAGTAATCATGACTGGCGATCTAAATCCACATATATAGTGTCGTTAATTATTATTATTACTTAGACTAGACTTTCAGGACCATACTCACTTCATAGTTGTGATCAATTTGCTAGTGAAGGGTGAAGGCTTAAATTAACTGGCTAGGCCAAGGGATGACTTGACTGACTTGACTTTGTGACACTTTGGCAAGGGAAAGGGAATACACACCATAGTATATACTGAATGAGCAATAACACAGGGAATGGCGGTGTCTCACAAATGGATGAGTTGTTTAAAGAGGGTTTATTCACCTTCACAGATGCGCACAATCCATAATACAAACAAGGCCAGCAATTATTTAGATATAACATTTAAGTTCCATTGCTTTTTGGGCCTGAAGTTTCCATAGCCTTGATCTATGTGTGTTTACAAACACATTGCATAGATTTACATTTATTTTTAGGCTTTCTGCTGCAGGTGTGTTTTTAAGGCACTTGTTTACCTGAGCACTTCTAGGTGTGTCATGGACAACTTGTTTACCTAGGTATTTATTTTTCCAAGAGATATAACATTTTATTTTTCATGGCCATTTTCAATTGGCATTTCTTTCACATACAAGATATAGCATTTCATTTTTCAGATTTTGTATTCATGGCAGCACTAAAAGTTTCAGGTTTAGCCAACACAACTTTAGTGACTAGGGGGTCTCAAGGAACTCCAACTCACCATAGGTAAGTTTTGTCACCAACTCAGAGCCGAGACACAATAAACAGGGAGGCTCATCCAATACAGAGGCTACAGTGGGGAAAGGTCCTCCATGTCACTAGTCAAGTAGCAAATCAGGGTAATAATCTAAAAGGTAGGCCACGGATGGATGAAGACAATGAAATGATGGAGCCAACACTAGCAAGCCAGAGTATGGTGTAATGATCACCTCTATTCTCCCTAAGGAGGGTATGTACCAATGAGTATGAATAGCGAACTTCTAAGTCTGAGTAGGGACAGTATAATATATATAGTAGGTCAACCAGGTCCACATATCTATATGATCGCCAGATCATGACACTAAGTGCTAAGACATGCTATAAGAATAAGTATAAAAGCAATCTAACCATAACACCATGATATGCCTGCTGAGTCATATACCTGAAAGCTCATAAACCTGTAGCATCATCTGTCCTCTGAGACTGCTGCTGTAACTCTGGGCACTACTGTCTGCTCTGTACCAATGATATAATGGCTACATCGGTCATCTCTCTGAGTGTCCTGAAACTCAGTCATGGCATGGGGAATACAACTGCTGTCCATAATCTGATAGTGATCCAATGTAGATGCTCATCTCGGCATCTCAAATGTAAGGGAACTGGCTGAATAGTGTACTGGAATGAGAAAAATAATGTATGGTAGCCCGGCTACTATATATGTGATAACAGTACCTTGTGTCCAAAGGACAACCTCTAATTCGTTGTACTTTGTGATTTATGATTTGTACAATATAGGGTTTCTGCCGCTTCCAAATCTGAGTCAAAATCAGGTGACCTTGGGAAAAAGGTCATAACTTGGGCTAGGAAGCTCCAAATGAAATTTCGTAAAAAGTGACAGGTAGTACACAAACCGTACTTTCTCAAGAAAAATTTTCAGAGGCCGAAGTTGAAACAGTGACATGTGGAAGGCCGTACAAGTTCGCTCTCCTGTATTATTCCATAACAGGTCACGCTGCAACACTTGGCATAACGCTCTCTCAGAGAGTCCAATTGAGGTCAGACCTATCAGGATGGAAAGATGACAGGTCGGGCTATCTCAGGAAAATTTTTCAGAGGCCGAAGTTGAAACAGTGACACGTGGAAGGCCGTACAAGTTCGCTCTCATGTATTATCCCATAAACAAGTCATGTTGCGACACTTGGCATAACTCTCTCTTAGAGAATCCAATTGAGGTCAGACCTGTCATGATGGAAAGATAACAAGTCGGGCTATCTCAGAAAAATTTTTCAGACCCTGTGAATTGAAACGTTCGGAGTTACACCAGAAACAATCAGGTACATATTTCTGTCAAAACAGATTTATTTTTGAGTACCTTCATTCATGGCTTCCGGAATTTAGGGCTTTGGAGAAAGTTGGAATTTTTGTAATCGGAGACCACGGCTGGATGCTACTCATCAAAGTAGAAATTTAGAGACCAAGATCAGAATTTTTGGTTGGGCAGAAGGCTGGGCTTGATCAGACCCTAGTTCGGGACTTTGATCAGAAAAATGGAAAATTAGGGCTTCTGTAAAAATGGGAATTTTTGAAATCTGTGACCACGACTGGAAGCTCCTCAGAAAAATAGAAGCTTAGAGCTTTGGATCAAACCTTTTGATGGGGCAGAAGAGTGGGCTTCATCAAACCCCAGTTCAGGGTCACGTTTAGTGAATCTGGAAGTTTCAAAGGAAAAATTGAGGAGTGAAACTTTGCAGTTTTCAAATTCTAAGCATACCAGTGTGATCAACTCATCAAGGCACATATTTCTATCCTTTCAGAAGTTTGAAATTGAAAGTTTGAATTTTTGGGGTTTCTCTGACAAACCCTAATCCAGCTCCAAATCCAGTTCTTGCAAATCAAGTGGATTGGGTTAATCCTAGAAGAAGATGGATTGGTCACCTGCATAAGTGAAGAAGTTCTTATTTCAGAGGGAGATGACGCTACGGCCTTCCATAAAAAGATTACAATCAATCTTGACAAGTATGACTCATCGAGATATGTTTATAGATTTGTTCATGATTAAGTTTATGGTATGTTTGTCTTCATGTTATTACGGTTAGTACAATCTTGATTTTAGACTTGTCGTATCACCTTAATAAAATTATGAATGCACGATAGAAAATATTAATTGATTAGGGTGTTGACACTTATGATTGTACTAATGCATTATGGTGTTTTATGAGGTTTATGTTGTCTGCTAACATAAAAGATACACCAAGAAAGACAAATCATATGATCATGGTGACATGAAGACAAGTATTCATCCATTGTCATGGATCACATAGAAGATCTACTTTCGAGGTATGTATAACTTGTTTCTACAATGGTTAACGTATGAGACATGCAGGTTACTAGCACAAGTCACTGAAGAGAACCAAAAGACATTATACGGGTATGTTAGACATAACTAGATAGCATGCTAATCCAGGTATGTTTTTCCTATATCAAGCTAGAATTCTACCTTGGGTTAGGATCTTATACTGTTGTGTTGTTGATAATGATTATTCATGAAGTCATAAGTTTGAATAATCATGGGTATATGCATATTATGTGTCTTACCTTAATTAATGATATGACTAATCCAAAGAGTCATAGGTTTAGACATGTTATGTTTCTTATGATTTGACTAACCATAAGAATCCTACATAAACCTTGAATGCTAATGCTTATTATTTCTGTTTGAAATGATCATGACTATACATGCTTGAGATTATTGTGTTTTTTTTTAATAGTATACTAATGAATGTATGATTTTATATGAGATCACAAGGATAACACAATGATGATACTAACAAGCATGCATAGGGATCGAGAATGAATATAAGTTCAAGGACAAGTAATCCAGGAAGCAAATATCAAGAGGGAGTACACTCCAGTGGTTTCTGCAAGGATGCATATATTCAGAGGGAGTTGACCATCTCTCTACATTCCACAACAGAAAGGTGTAGAAGAAGCTACTTTAGATTAGGACTCCAGTAGCTCCTGCAAGGAAGCGAAGACTCAGAGGGAGTCCACCCAACAAACAAACAAAGATAAGTATTTGAATTGTCATTACTTGCATATTTTATTGTTTAAATAATACTGTTCAATAATGTATATACTGATGTTCCTAGAATTAGGTTGTGTATTATGCATATTAGAATAATTGCATTGATGAACAATATACTACTAATATGCATGTGTAAGTAACCTATGGCACTGTACAACATTCCATTGCTACTTATCTAGAATGAAACCTCTTTGCTGACATGTTGGGAGTTGTGCACACTCTTAACAATGTTCTGGTAGAGATTGGAAGGCATCTAGAAAGTTACGGGATATGGATAAATGTTGTATTGAAGCATTGGCTAAGTTAATTGCATGACAGTATGACATATTTCTTTATGTGTAAGAATTTGTTCTGAAAACTAAGAGATGTTTTCTAATCATGCAATTTAACTTCTTGTGTAGGAAAGATCGTATGCCATCACCTACAAAAGAAGAACTACAACATTTGTTCAGCAACAAAATTATCTATTGAAGATATTGAAGTTCCCAGGATATGGGAAGAATGCCATGATCCGTCGATCATGAAGAATGATGTTTGGGATGTAGTCCCAAGACCTGAAGGGAAGTTTGTTATGACTTCCATATGGATCTATCAAGATCAATCATGCTGCAGATGACAACATAGAGAAATATAAAAGTGATGAAATAGAAGATACACCAGATGGATTTCAAGACAGCTTTCTTGAATGGTGTAGTTGAAGAAGAAGTGTATGTGGAGCAACCACTTGGTTCTGAGACATGATAGGAAATCATATATGTGCAGAACTTGGTATGGTAGGATAGGCAGCTTTCTATCCAGTTTGGTCTTTACCAAGAGTAAAGCGGGTTCCAACCTTTTCTACAAGGTTGAGGAAGGCAATCCAGTGATACTACTTTTGTATGCGAATAACCTGTTTGTTATAGGTGAAGATAGATTGATTGCCGACACGCAGCGGAAGCTTGCTGCCGAGTTCGAGATGAAGAACTTGGGGATGATGCACTATTTGTTTTTGGCATGGAGGTGTGGTAGAGTACAGATGGAATCTTCCTCGGACAAGGGAAGTATGCAATAGAGATCCTAAAGAGGTTCGGGATGATGGATTGCAAGGCCATGGCCACACCTATGGCATCGAATCTGAAGCTTTTTTGTGATGCTTCATCTGAGCCGGTTGATGTCTCTATGCATCGTCAGATGATTGGGTCCTTGATGTACCTGACGAACACGAGACCAGACATTTGCTTTGCTGTGAATACATTGAGTCAGTTCCTGACAGATCCGAGGAGTGTTCACCTGATTGCTATAAAGCATGTTCTGAGGTACCTAAAGGGTACAGTGGATTATGGGCTCAAGTATGAAGCGAATCAAAAGTTTAACCTGCAAGGTTATGTTGATTCAGATTGGGCAGGCAGTGCTGCAGATAGGAAGAGCACATCTGGGTGTTGCTTTAGTATGGGATCATGTGTGATCTCTTGGTTTAGCAGGAAGCAGTCCTGCGTAGCACTAAGTACAGCTGAGGCAGAGTATGTTGCAGCCTGTTCAGCTAGTTGTGAGGCAGTATGGCTTTGGAAGCTACTGTCTGAGTTATTTGATCTCCCGTTGGATGCTATTGGTATCTTCTGTGATAACCAGAGTTGTGTGAAGCTGTCCGAGAACCCAGTGTTTCATGATAGGTCGAAACACATAGAGATCAAATATCACTATATCAGGGATATGGTGCAGAGAGGAGCTGTGAAGCTTCTGTATGTTGCGATGGACGAGCAGATTGCAGATGTGCTGACGAAGCCACTAGCCAGAGTGAAGTTCGAGTACTTCAGAGAGAGGCTTGGCATTCTTCAGATCGAGGACACTTCGAGGAAGAAGTGATGGACACATTTGCTGAAGCCATTCCAAGCATGTTGGAAGGGGAATCCTTCACATGGCTGTGGATATAAGCGCTGGATGATGTTCTGGTTTCTGCTTGGATATGATCAGTTGGACCATTTTTATGTATATATGTACGCATCATGTTGGATGCTGGATATGATTAGTTGGATCATTTATATGTATGTACGCATCATGTTGGATGCTGGATATGATCGGTCAGATCATTTGTATGTAATTTGTGTACACATCATGTTGGATGTTGGATATGATCGGTTGGATCATTTGTATGTATTTTGTATATGCATCATGTTGGATGCTTGGACCATGTATCTGTATATGTATCAGGTGGATACATTGTATGATCAGGTAGATCATGTATATTGATATGTATCAGGTAGATCATGTATGTTGATGGATACATTGTGTGGATCATGTATCTATGTATCAGGTGGATACACTATGTATGATGATATGTATCAGGTAGATACTTGGTGTGCATCAGATGGATGCATTGTATGATCAGGATGATCGTGGATGACGAGCTTCTCCAGATGACATGCAGCAGGATGTTGCAGTGATGATGATCAGGGTGATCATGTGTACATCAGGATGATGTATGATGAGTATCGGATGATACTTTGTGGCCGTGGATCAGGTTGTGCAGGTAAGCATGTAATTTGTGCCCTGGGAGATTTGCAGATGGTCTTTCGAGGTTTTGCCTATGGCATGTAATTCGGTGCCCTGGGACATCTGGCAAATGCTCTTTCGAGGTTTTGCTTGGGAGGACATATAATTTGTGCCCTGGGAGATCTGCAGATAGTCTTTCGAGGTTTTGCCTATGGCATGTAATTCGGTGCCCTGGGATATCTGGCAGATGCTCTTTCGAGGTTTTGTCCTATGGCATGTAATTTGCTCCTGGGAGATCTGGACAGGATGAAAAAGGCCTTAGATGCTTCAGCCAGGTTTTGCCATGACCACATGTAATTTGCTCCTGGGAGATTTGGACAGGATGAAAAAGGCCTCAGATACTTCAACCAGGTTTTGTGGTGGACCACATGTAATGTGCTCCTGGGAGATCCGACAAGTAGAGCTGTGTGCTCGTAACAGCCTGGGATGCTTCAGCCAGGTTTTGTGGTGAGATCAGATGTAATGTGCTCCTTGGAGATCCGACAGGTAGAGCCGTGTGCTCGTAACAGCCTGGGATGCTTCAGCCAGGTTTTGTGATGGGTCACATGTAATGTACTCCTGGGAGATCCTAAAGGTAGAGCTGTGTGCTCATAATAGCCTGGGATGCTGTAGCCAGGTTTTGTGACGCACGTAATAAGTCCTGAGGATTCCACAGTATGGCTAGTGATGACGAAGACCTGCAGGTGGTGGGCCTACATCCAATATGAAAAAGGACTGGCTCTGTAGAACTTCCTATGACGAGTAGATTCAGAGATTGATTGAGATAGCAGCAGCAGTGACGATGATGATGACTCAATGATGATTATCTAGTGACGATGATCCAGAGAAGATGACTTGTGCTAGAAGACCTATGCTGAGAAATACCTTCCTAGTTAAGAGGGAGTGTTGATGTATATGTAACTTCGGAATGTATTTCATATATGTATGTTGTATGTACTCCTATAGAGATGGTATTATTCCTCTATACGAAAGTGTCGTCATTTATATTGTAAATGTCGTAACTTATACTTGATGGGTTATTAGACCACCTTGTTGGGGTCGGCCCTGTATAAGTCATGTCGGTCAAAGGGTTATTAGACCACCCTATTGGGGGTCGGCCATGTGGGTCAAAGGGCTATTAGACCACCCTATTGGGGGTTGGCCCAGTCAGCATTATGTTATGTGGTTAAGTTCGAGCCTACATGAGTTATGTAAAAGGCAAGTCAAGTCAAGTATAAATAGAGTGCGGGAGGCACTCTATTTGATCACTCACTTCTCACTCATGCAATCAAAGAGGAGTGGCGCACTTATGGAGGAGGAGGATCTGCTACTAGGTTATGTCTATCTCTCATGTTTGGGTTGTATCATTGCTCTATCTATCTTTGAGGAAGTTATTGGGGTTTTTCACCTTTATGGTTTTCCCCAAGTAAATATTTGTGTCTCTTGTGTGCTTGCATTATTGTCTCCATGATTGATATGCTGTAGATATGTTGTACATGTTGTTCTCTCAGTTAAGATCCTAGATCAGATTGAAGTAAATTCTAAAAATTTAACAGAACTCAGCCTAAGAAAGTTGAAAAGGATCCACCTATTAACATCCATTTAGCAATTTATGAAAGAAAGAACGGTGGTCAGCCTCCCTTTTACCTAACCTTGCACAATCAGAATATGCTCTTGCATAATTGCATGTTGGATTTTGGAGCAGCCATGAATGTGATGCCTTTACATGTTATGAAAGAAATGGGATTAGAGGTGACTAGACCTTATGGAAATGTCCGTGGTATAGACTCTAGACGTGTACAGTCTTATGGTTTGATAAAAAACCTTAGGACTGATCTTTTTGCATGTTCAGACATCTCCACTATGATGGATGTAGTTGTCATAGACTTGCCCCCAACATATGGAATGCTTTTATCTAGGAAGTGGTTAGATGGTCTAGGTGGATACCTTATGATGGATTTATCATACATTTGTGTTCCAAACTCTGACGGTGCTTTAATTAGGATTAACAGAGAACCCTGTTATGACAAGCACTTGGAAACTTTTGAGGAAGGGATAAAAAACACATATGGGGATGAATTGCTAAATAATGCCAAAACTAATTTGATTAAGAATGAAGATGAAATTTGGGAGTTTGAACAAGCTAGGAATATTTTCATGTTCATGGGAGACACTGATTCCTCTGATGAAGAAGATCAAATAGCTGAGATTGCTAGGAGAATAAATCTGGAATTACTTAGAGGTGAGTTTGCTGAAGAATTAGAAGAATTGAGAAGAAATGAAAATCAACTTCAAGGTCAAGAGCTTAATAGTGAATTAAATCAAGAACATGTTAATGAAAATCAAATACCTGAAGTTGTTGATGATTTAGATGATATTAGACGTGGTGAACGTTGGCCCAGAACAGTTAGGGAATTCAATGCACTTTATGACAATAACTTACTAAGAGAGAGTCAAGGACTTGAGCCCATTATCCCATGGGAAAACCATTCGGAGCAAGCACGTGTTTTAGAAAGTGATAGTGAAATCAATGAATCCCATTATTCGGATGTCCCTGATTCTTTATCTCACTTATCTTTAGAGGATGGTAATCTAAGTCAAATTCATGATAATTCCTTAAGTTGGCAAGATGATGCTTTAATTAATGATGCCCCTGAAGGAGATTTTGCTTTAAACAACCTTGCTATTTTTCAATAATCTCCTTCACATGTTCAAAACAATGCTTTATATGCATATCCTTGTGTCCCTAATTTTCTTTTACCATCCGAGTCATCTAGTCATCACAATCATGATCCTTCTCACATTCCTAGTTCTTCGGTGTCTCATTTAGAAGTAGTTCCAACTGGGTTGGAAAATATGCACATTCCAGTTCCTACAGGGGAAGGCTCTAGTCGTAACACTGTCATATCACAAACACCTCCTCCCTTGGAAGAACATAGAGATTTCTGGACTGTAGGGGAAGTTGTCAAAAATGTAGTATTTCCCCATGAGGAAGAGCCTAATGTTAATGTCCAAGAGACGAGAAGAGAGATTAGAGAAGTCCTAGTTGGTAGGATAGCCATTTCCATTGATGGTGGTCCACCCAGAGTTAATGCAGTTCCTCCCAGGAGGAACTCAAGGATTGTCATCCCACAACCGCGAAACCTTGTCGAAATCCACCCTATTCCTATTCATAACATTGGAGTTGTCCTTGAATCTGTAAATAGGAATAGATTTCCTACGGGAAGTCAAGTCATTATCCCAAATCACTTATTGCATATAAGATCTGGATAGGCTGAAGATCTTTGGGTTGGACCTTTCACGGTAGAGTAATGCTTCGGTGACATGTGTTTCCTAACTTCTGGTAGTGGACGATGAATCTTACTTCCTATCAACCAAAGGGAGTTGAGGGATTATATCCCTGACCTCACTTAGCCTTGGATTTCCTTGCTTGCCTGGTAGTTTAGAGTAGGTAGGATCTGAATAAGCCCGCTTGGGTAATAGTTTAGTCTTTTCAGCCATTGAGTCTGGAATCTTTTGTTTTCTTCTAAGCTCGCCATGAAGCTCATAGTGTAGCCCTGAGTACTTGCCATTTTTCTTTTCCAGCACAATAATAATAAAACTTTTTAAGTTATGTTAGTAGATTAGATTTTACTTTCTACATTTCAATTTCAGTACTATTTTTATTTAGAGATTTGTGTATATACATGCATTGTTCTGACGACCGGTCTGTGAGTTTGGTATAGCTCTAGACATTTTGCAGATATCAGGTGTCATTTTGGTAGAGCTAGAGTGCTGGATTGAGGATACGAGTAGCAGAGTGATGAGGTCCAGAGATTCCGAGGTTCTCAAGCGCTCTATTCAGCATAGCACTTGTCCCAGCTGGATCCAGATGTTATCACATATATAGTAGCTGGGCTACCATATGTTTTATTCCAGATTCCAGTACATTTTTCAGCCAGTTCCCTTACATTAAGATGGTGAGATGAGCATCTATGATTGGATCACCATTATGAGTATGGACAGTATCATATTCCTATGCCATGACCGAGTCTCAGGAAACTTAGATTTGATGACTGATGTAGCCATTTAGCCATTTACAGAGCAGTTGGTATTGCCCAGAGTTGTAGCAACAGGTTCTCAGTGGACAGATGATGGTTTAGATTGGTTGTTCACAGGTATATGACCCAGCAGGTATTATCTTGTGTTATGGTTATCATTGCTTTTATACTCATTCTTGTGGCATGTCTTAGCATTTAGTGTCATGATCTGGTGATCGTATAGATATTTGGACCTGGTTGTATGGATTATATATATATGTCCCCACTCAGACTTAGAAGTTCTTGACCTATACTCGTTGGTTTTACCCTCCTTAGGGAGAATAGAGGTGATCATTCCCACCATCTTTTGGCTTGCTAGTGTTGGTCTCATTATTCACTTTCTCCACCCATCCATTACCTTCCAGTTATTGTTATTACCCTGACTGACTGCTTGACTAGTGGCATGGAGGACCTTCCCTCGCTTTAGCCTCTTTGTTGGATAAGCTTCCTTGTTGTATTGTGCCTCGGCTCTGAGTTTCCTACGTTGTGTTGGCTAGACCTGAAACAGATAGTGCTACCATTAATACAGTGTATATGGAAATGAAATGCATATCTTAAAGCCCATTCTAGAATGTGTTTCTTAACACACGTGAATGCAAGGCAAGCCTAATGAAATTGGCTTTGAATGTTAAATGTGAAATGTAAATCCAAGAATGTGTTTCTTAACACACACGGATCAGAAAGCCTTAATAAATGTAAATCCAAGAATGTGTTTTTGAACACACACGGATCAAGGCTATGGAATTTGAAAGGCCCCAAAAGCAATGGTTAAACAAATGCTATATCTAATGATTGTTGGCCTTAGTTGTATTGATTTATCCCTCACTAGCTTGCGAGTTATCATGTGAGATGGAGTAAGGGACATCTCGTGTTATGTCCCCTAGAGTCCCGAGTTACGGCTTGTCGGGCACCTAGTCATGGCGGCTCTAGAAAAGATCCTCACGGAGCTGTATCAGCTTGGATGTGAGTTGTAGGCATCTGTCAAGGTTGAATAAGCGCTTCTAAAACAATTTACCCATTTGTGAGACACTGCCATCCCCTGTGTTATTGCTTGTCTAGCATATGATAGAGTGTGTATCCCTTTTCCATTTCCAAAGTGTCACAGTGTCAAGTCAGTTGTCATCCTTTAACCTAGCTTTATGAGTTTTTAGCCTTCACCCTTCACTAGCAAATTGATCATAGCTATAAAGTGAGTATAATCTTGAAAGTATGGTCTGAGTCACAATAATAATATGGAAAACACTTTATATTTGGTTTTAAAATCGCTAGAGAATTGATTTCTATATGTTATAATTGCTACTTGAATGATTTGTACAGCGTGTCTTAGCCTCTTGCAACAACATGGTTTTAGACTGGGTCATTTTATTGGTCATGTTGACTTGGTCAAACCTAGTTTGACCAAAGTCAACCATATGACATGAGGTGGATAGACCTTGGATGATGCAGATGGATGATTTATGGTCTATTATAGGTCACTAGTTGGTTCCATGCATTGGTTACAGGTTTATGATGATGATCTGACATTTCAGCATATTTGATCATTTACAGATTTATTATTATTTTTTACATGTCTGGATATATTGGAGATATTATATGATCATGCAGAGATCCATATGGTGTATGAGTACACACCCTTAGTATATTTGGGCTCTCTGAGTCCAATGAGATAGTTGGTTTTCAGTTTCGGGCAGTTACAGTGAGTATTTTCCTCAGTTTATCATTCAGGTGCATATTTGCCATGTTAAATGGCTTGTCAGAGCAGAGTGATGGTATTATTGATTTGCCTATGGTGCTATAGAGGGGACATGCAGTATAGCCACTTGTTTTTACTATATTGTTTTGTTCTCGGACACATTGGTGCACTCAGATTTGGCCCCAGGTGACCGGGCAGAGAGTTACATGCATTTTGATTATTTCTAGAGGATTTACAGAGGATAAAATATGGTTAAAATGGTTACTGAAGAAATCCATTTGGGATACTGAGGCAAGGAAATGGCATGGGAATTGTTTTGATGATGTGTTGGATGTTTCCCACACCCTCCAGAGCAGTTACATCAGTTGGTGGGGCCCTCACATTTCTTGGATACATTTTATGGTTTTCTGGAGCCTTTGGAGGCTTACGACTTTCCCAGAGAGCACGATTTTGATGTTGGGTTGGTCATTTGATATTATTGTGCCATGGGGACAGACTAGGGGTGTTAGATATTACCCCCTAGACCCACCATGTGCTTTTATTCATGTTTATTTTATCACATTTAGTGGGACCCCCTATCCTAGAGCAATTTTGTCCATTTATGTTATATTTTTGAGTTGATCCGTGTACTTTATTGCTGAGCTCATCTCAACCGTAGATTAAAACATTTTGATATTTTAATCTTAGCCATCCATTTAAAAGGTGGTTAGGGTTTTGGTATTTCTCCATCCTATTTAAAGGAGAGAGCTTCTCATTGTAAAGGGACTTTTGGCTCTAGATTTTGGAATAAAATATTTTCTTGGA
This sequence comes from Larix kaempferi, assembly GCA_027924585.1. Classification (NCBI taxonomy): domain Eukaryota; kingdom Viridiplantae; phylum Streptophyta; class Pinopsida; order Pinales; family Pinaceae; genus Larix; species Larix kaempferi. The sequence goes on from BSBM01000372.1 coordinate 30,012,767, forward strand.
TATACTTGTGTGGTGGTGGTGAATGCTATTGATGTTGGCTGAAACTATCTTTCCATTGCACTGAAACTATCTTTCCATTGCACCGAGATTATTGGTGATTGCTATTGTTATCATTTTTCCATACAAATTCATCTGTAGGTGAGGAGGCTGAATTGCTCATGGAAGGCGCACTTGTTGGGGAAGACTCTCCTTGCTATCTCTTTCGTCAAATCGGTTTGGTTCAGGGAGTATTATTGTCTATGAACTCTTACTTTCTAGATCTTTTCATCATTTGCATTTACCTTTGCTTCTGTCTTGCTAATTGATTTTCATCCTTGGTTTTGCAGGAGAGAGAAGGGCACACGTGTGGGACAAGGGCATCAAGTTTGGCACTATCTTCCATCAAGAATTATCATTTGATCTTTGCAGGGATAGTCTTCGGCATCATAGAAATGTCCATCAATCAGGTATTCTCTCAAGGTAAGATTTCCATTTCCTCAAACTACCCATCTATCAAATTCGTTTAAAACCCTCACTATTTTTATTTAAAAAATTCTCTTGATCATACTGCTTGATCAATTGGCAAAACATTTATGGGTTATTGGCTTAGTGTAAATCCCTATGTGGATTCTCAAGGGCGTCACCCTTGGGGACTCCATTGGCCCACATTTCCAAGGCACTAGTCTCTCCTTAACCCTCACGACTTTCCTGGCTTGCTGGTTTTACCTGTGGTTTGATCTTCTTTTGAGTGCTTGTCTGCATAAACACTGTCACATTTGTCTGTCAAGCCGTGCTAGAAAGCCCTAACTATCAGATCTATTTTTTTTTGGGACACTTTCCCTGTTTGAAGGGTCATGTTTCCCAAGGAAGCTAAATCTGACCATTTTACACTAGCACTAAATCTTGGAATCATATCTAATATTTGAATCACTATGCTTAAGATCTATTCATCAAGTCATATCATCACCAAGCCTCCACAGTGCTTCGATTTCCTTAAATCTAGGGTTACATTCCTGTCACCTTACGTACCCTATTTTTGTTAAATTTTGAGCATTAATTCACAATACTCTAGGATTTTTATTGAGAGAATAACATATACATTATATCAATGCATAACAATCACAATAACCATGACAAGCATCACAAGAATCAAAAGGATGAGAGACAAGAGACATAGAGTTTCCGTGGGGAAAACCCTAAGGTGAAAAACCTCACAACTTCCTTAGAGATAGAGAGAGCAATGGCTCAACCAAAGTACAACCAAAATACACTGAGATAGTCTCCTAGTAGCTGATGATCCTCCTCCTCACTAGTGCGCCACTTTCTGAGTGAGAGAAGTGTGAGTTTCTGAGTGATGCAAATAGAGATCTCCCGATCTCTATTTATGCTTAACCTGCTTGCCCAGTTACACTATGGGGCCGACTTGTCTATCTAGATACATCCATAATATAATATATATTTCAGGACCGACCCCACACATGGTGGTTTAATAACCCATCGGCAAGTACATACACATGCGACACTTGTCAATCCACATGACGACATTTCCTTATAGAGGAATAACACATCTCTTATAAGGGTACAATAAATATATATGAAATACATAGATGAAATACATAGATGAAATACATAGATGAAATACATTCCGAAGTTACATATACATCAACACTCCCTCTTAACTAGGAAGGTATTTCTGGACACAGTTCTGCTAGACAAGTCTTCTTCTTAGGATCATCGTCATCGATGCATCGTCATCATCATCGTCACTGCTGCTGCTATCTCAACCAATCTTTGACTCTACTCGTCATAGGAAGTTCTATAGAGCCAGTCATTTTTCATACTGGATGTAGGCCCACCACCTGTAGGTCTTCATCATCTGTGCGAACGGTCTGATAGAGGTGGCCTATCAGGACTAATTTTATGTGCGGATGCAATATCGGAAAGAGTATCCCAGGAACATTTATGTGCCTAAGCACGACTGACAAGATCTCCCAGGACTAATTACATGCATCTCCTCCACAATACCTTTAAAGAGCATCCCGGGAATATTTATGTGTCGCAACACGACCAGCAAGATCTCTAAAGAGCATCCCAGGACTTATTACGAGCATACAGCTCAACCTCTCGGATCTCCAGGACTGATTACATGTGGATAGACAAAACCTTTAAAGAGCATCCCAGGAACATTTATGTGCCGTAGCATGACTGGCAAGATCTCTAAAGAGCATCCCAGGACTAATTACGAGCACATAGCTCAACCTCTCGGATCTCCAGGACATGATTACATGTCCCCATAGTAATACCTCATCCCAGGACTGATTACGAGCACACAGCTCAACCTATCGGATATCTGAGGATTGATTACATACTACATAGCAATACCAGAAAGAGTACCCCAGGAACATTTATGTGCTGCAGCACGACCGACAAGATCTCCCAGGACTGATTACATGCTATTTGCACAACCTGCCACATATCATCTCTGACCTCCAAGTATCAATCTGATACTCATGATCCAACGAATCATCATCGCATGAGGCATCATCCTGATGCCCATGATCATACTAATCATCATCACTGTACCATCCTGGTACATATCATTTGGAGCAACATCCTGAAGCTCATCATCATGATCAACCTGATCATACAATGCATCCACCTTATGCATACCAAGTATCTACCTGATACATATCATCATACATGATCCATCTGATCATACAGTGTATGCACTTGATACAAATACAAATACATGATACATATCAACATACATGATCTACCTGATCATACAATGTATCCACCTGATACATATACAGATACATGGTCCAAGCATCCAACATGATGCATATACAAATACATACAAATGATCCAATCGATGCCAACCGATCATATTTAACATCCAACATGATGTGTACATACATAAAAATATAAATGATCCAACTGATCATATCCAGCATCAACATGATGCGTACATACATACAAATATAAATGATCCAACTGATCATATCCAACATCAACATGATGCATATACAGAGTAGTAACTGGAGCATCGTCCTGATGCTCATCATCCAACGCTTACATCCACAGCCATGTGAAGGATCCTCCTTCCAACATGCTTGGAATGGCTTCAGCAAATGTGTCCATCACTTTTTCCTCGAAGTGTCGTCGATCTGAAGAACACCAAGCCTCTCCCTGAAGTACTTGAACTTCACCCTGGCTAGTGGTTTCGTCAGCACATCTGCAGTCTGCTCGTCCGTTGCAACATACAGGAGATTCACGGCTCCTCTCTGCACCATATCCCTAATATAGTGATATTTGATCTCTATGTGTTTCGACCAGTCATGAAACACTGGGTTCTCAGACAGCTTCACACAACTTTGGTTATCACAAAAGATACCAGTAGCATCCAGCGGGAGATCAAATAACTCAGACAGTAGCTTCCGTAGCCATACTGCCTCACAACTAGCTGAGCAGGTTGCAACATACTCTGCCTCAGCTGTACTCAGTGCTACGCATTACTGCTTCCTCCTAAACCAAGAGATCACACCTGATCCCATACTGAAGCAGCACCCAGATGTGCTCTTCCTATCTGCAGCACTACCAGCCCAATCTGAATCAACATAACCCTGCAGGTTAAACTTTTGATTCGCTTCATACTTGAGCCCATAATCCACTGTACCCTTTAGGTACCTCAGAACATGCTTTACAGCAACCAGGGGAACACTCCTCGGATTCGTTAGGAACTAGCTCAATGTGTTCACTGCAAAGCAAATATCTGGTCTCGTGTTCATCAGGTACATCAATGACCCAATCATCTGACGATACATAGAGACATCAACTGGCTCAGATGAAGCATCACATAGAAGCTTCAGATTCGATGCCATGGGTGTGGCCATGGCCTTGCAATCCATCATCCCAAATCTCTTCAGGATATCTACTGTGTACTTCCCTTGACCAAGGAAGATCCCACCTGAATTTTGCCACACCTCCATACCTAGGAAATAATGCATCAATCCCAAATCTTTCATATCGAACTCAGTAGCAAGCTTCCTCTTAGTATCTGCAATCAATCTGTCATCTCCTGTTACAAATAAGTCATCCACGTACAGAAGTAGAATCACAGGATTTCCTTCCTCAACCTTGTAGTAAAGGTTGGAATCCGCTTTACTTTTGGTAAAGCCCAAACTAAATAGGAAACTGTCCATCCTACCATACCAAGTTCTGTGGGCTTGCTTTAAGCCATACAAGGCTTTCTTCAATCTGCACACATATGACTCCCTGTCATGTATTTCAAAGCCGAGTGGCTGCTCCACATATACTTCCTCTTCAACTACACCATTCAAGAAAGCAGTCTTGACATCTATCTGGTGTATTTTCCATTTCATTGCTGCAGCCAGGGCAAGTACTGTTCTGATGGAAGTATACCTGGCTACAGGTGCAAAAGTTTCTTCATAATCTATTCCCTCTTTCTGAGAGAAACCACGAGCTACGAATCTTGCTTTGTATTTCTCTACACTGCCATCTACAGCATGCTTGATTTTGTAGATCCATTTGGAAGTCACAACAGACTTCTCTTTAGGTCTTGGGACAACATCCCAAACATCATTTTTCATTATTGATTGGTATTCCTCAACCATAGCATCCTTCCATTCTTTCTTTTCCACTGCTTTTTCATAACTGGAAGGTTATTTGTTCATAATGTCACAGAGTAAAGCAACATAGCTGGTATGTGATCTGGTTCTTTTCTTTGCTTTGTGTTCTTCTTCTGGAATGCCAAATCTTTCTGCATCTTGAATGAGCTCTCTAGCCCATGCAGGTTTCCTCTTGTGAGAGTTATCTTCATAGGGTGTATCTACAGGTTCTTGCGGATCTTCAAACTCACGAATAACTTATGGAATTGCTTCAGTCATGGTAGTGTCTTGAAATCTAGTTTCCTTAGGTTCTTCATAAACTTCGATAGGTGCCTTTCTTGATTTGATGAATGCTTAGTTTTCATCAAATGTTACATCCCTGCTAACATCAATCTTCTTGAACCTTGGAAAGTATATTCTATAAGCCTTCGAGCTTTCACTGTAACCCACAAAGATACCCTTCTTTCCTGAAGGATCTAGCTTGGTCCTCTTTTCCTTTGGGACATGTATGTATACTGGACAACCAAATATTTTGAGATGACTGACTTCAAGTTTCTTACCAGAAAAGACCTCTTTTGGTGTCTTGTTGTCCAATATCTTGTGGGGTGTTCTGTTCTGCACATATACAACTGTTCTAGCTGCTTCTATCCATAGGTGCATAGGTAGATCCTGGTCATGCAACATTTCCCTTGCTGCTTCCATGATTGTTCTGTTCTTCCTTTCTGCAACTCCATTCTGTTGAGGATTGTAAGGAGTAGTCAACTCCCTCTTAATCCCTGAATCACTGCAAAGCTTCTTGAAGTCACCTGAGGTGAATTCTCCACCATTGTCGGATCTGAATGTTTTGATCTTTTTGTCAGTTTGATTCTCCATCAAGGTTTTGAATTTCTTGAACTTATCAAATACCTCATCTTGTTTTTCAAGAAGTATACCCAAGTCTTCCTGGAGAAGTCATCAATAAATGAGACATAGTAAACATACCCACTTAGAGAACTGGATGACATGGGACCACAAACATCTAAGTGGATGATTTCCAAGATGCCTTTTGCCTTGTTTTCACTGCTTGGAAATGCCTTCTTAATGTTCTTTCCTTTTGCACATCCTTTGCAAACACCTTCATGTTTGGTCTTGATTTCAGGAAGACCCTCTACAGCCTTGCTTGCAATTGGAAGTGCCCTATAGTGCATATGAACAAGTCTTCTATGCCAAAGTTCACTTGGCTCCATGGATTCATACACCATGGCATGTTCAGGTTGTCCTTTTAATTTATACAAACCTCCCTCTTGCTCTCCAATCACAACTGCATCATCTATGGTCTTTTCCTTTGGCCACATTAGGACTTGGCCATCCACAAATGCAACCCTCATACCTTTTGCATCCAATGCAGAGATGGAGAGTAAGTTCTTCTTGAGCCCAGGTACATAAAGGACTTCTTTCATCTTCAAAGATTTTCCAGAATCTAGGTTGTAGGAGGCTTCACCACTTCTTTTGATGGGATATTGATAATCATCCCCAAGTTTCACTTTATGGGGTGATTTATGTCCAGACAGATTTACAAAGGATTCTTTAAACCCAGTCATGTGTTTGGAAGCCCCATTGTCAATTAACCAATCATTACAACCATGGGAGATAGTACCTGTGAGAGCAGAGATTAGAACATACTCTTCTTCACTTGATGAGTCATCATTACTATCATCACTTTCTGCCCTAGCCTTCTTCTTTGGAGGTTCATCATCTTTAGCAGCATGAGCATGGTACCTTCTTTTGTTACCCTTCTTCTTCTTGCTGGAGTTGTTGTTGTTGTGGTTGTCCCTTTTGTTCTTGAGACATTCTGAAGCAAAGTGACCCTTCTCATTACAAGTGAAACACCTTAGATCTTTTTTGTCTTTGTGAAAATGATGAGAAGATTTCTTCTTGTGATGGGATGGCTCCCTCTTGAACTTGCCCTTCTTAGTGTGAGCTGTGAGGGCTTGATCTTCATTTCCCATCTTCTCTTCTCTTGCCACAGGCTTTGCTTATTCTTGAGAACATTCCTCTCATAATCTGCTGAAGGAGATTAATTTCTTTCTGGCACAGATCCCCTGGATAAAAGAGTCCCATGACCTAGGTAGGCCATTCAAAGTAGTCATAACAATTTCACCATTCTCCACCTTTTCATCTACAGCTTCAAGTTGTTCCTTGATCTGAGAGACCTTGGAGAAATAGGATTGAATGGTTTCTCCATTCGACATCTTGACCCCTTTCAATTGATTCCGCAGGGTCATCTTCCGATTTATGTTCTTTCCTTCAAATAGCTTGGTCAAATAGTCAAACATAGCTTTGGGTGTCTTTAGAGAAGACACATGGGGTATGAGATGGTCTTTGATAGAATTAGCAATGATTCTCTTTTCCTTGACCAAGTTCTTCTTATGCAATACCTTAGCCTCTTCATCCTCTGGGTTAGGGATGTCTTCTTTTATATATGAGTCCAACTCATTCTCTTCCAGGATTAACCCAATCCTATACTTCCAAGCTCGAAAGTTATCAACCCTTTCAAGCTTATCCTCAAGCTTGGTGTGGTGAGACATCTTAAAGAGTACTTCAAATGGAAATAGAAAAGATTTAGGTCTTACCACTTGAAATGTTGAAAACTGGATATGGTCTCGGATTAGGGTTTGTCGGAAAAACCCTAAAAATTCAAAATGTGAATTTCAACTTTCTGAAAGGATAGAAAGATGTGCCTTGATGAGCTGATCAGCCTGGTATATTCAGAATTTGAGATCAACAAAGTTTTACCCTTCAGATTTGCCTTTTTGTCCTCCCGAGTTCACTAGGGAGAGCCCTGAATTAGGGTTTGAGTTTCCCAGAGATCTACCCAGCCAAAAATCTCGATCCAAAGCTCTAAACTTCGATTTTTGCAAGGAGCTTCCAGCTATGTTTTCAGATTTCATAAATTCCTATTTTTGTGGAAACCCTAATTTTTAGGGCCAAATCTGAAAATGCTCAGAATTGAATTCTGATTGGACAGATAGATTCTCTTTGATGAGTAGAGTCAATCTACTATACTGCTTTTCCAAAAACTGTGGAGAGAAACCCAATAAACAAGAAACTCAAGTTTCTGTCACTGCAAAATGTATTCTTCTCAGGTTAGCTCTGATACCATGTTAAATTTTGAGCATTAATTCACAATACTCTAGGATATTTACTGAGAGAATAACATATACAGTATATCAATGCATAACAATCACAACAAGCATGACAAGCATCACAAGAATCAAAAGGATGAAAGACAAGAGACATAGAGTTTCCGTGGGGAAAACCCTAAGGTGAAAAACCCCACAAATTCCTCAGAGATAGAAAGAGCAATGGCTCAACCAAAGTACAACCAAAATACACTGAGATAGTCTCCTAGTAGCTGATGATCCTCCTCCTCACTAGTGCGCCACTTTTTGAGTGAGAGAAGTGTGAGTTTCCGAGTGATGCAAATAGAGATCTCCCGATCTCTATTTATACTTAACCTGTTTGCCCAGTTACACTATGGGGCCGACTTGTCTATATAGATACATCCATAATATAATATATATTTTAGGGCCGACCCCACACATGGTGGTCTAATAACCCATCGGCAAGTACACACACTTGCGACACTTGTCAATCCACATGACGACACTTCCTTATAGAGGAATAACACATCTCTTATAAGGGTACAATAAATATATATGAAATACATACATGAAATACATTCCGAAGTTACATATACATCAACAATCTTGAATAGCTTGATCGAGTGATTGGGTTAGATCTCTCCTGTTGGGAGTAGATCAGGGTCGCCCCCTTGTTATCTTGGCTTTGGTAACAAAAGTAAAGAGTGCCTTGGTTGGCATGGCAACCATCCATTTAGGAACTAGGGCTCTCTTGATTCACCACTTTGGTTGCCTATCCCCTTTACCATCCTTACGTATCCACCTTATAGGGGCAACTACAAGATTGGTGATAACAAGTCCATACATCACAAATTTATCAGTGGTTCACTTGTCCATTTGAATTTATCAACATTTCATTGGAATACATCAACATAGTGGGGAAAAAGACACAATTTGCTCATTAATTATCAGATTTACATCATTCCACTTGGATTCTCGACTTGGCACAGTTTTGAACATGAAGAACATAGCATTTACATTATATGACAAAAGAAATGGGGCAGTAGAAGCTATCCCAAAGAGTTCATCACCTCAACAAGTGCGCCTCTCCTCAAGGAGCAAGAATATGCAAAGAAATATAAGAATGGTTGTAGAAGCAAGCGGAAAGAGATGTGACCATAAGCTGCTCTGTAGCTTCAACCTGTAACAAAAGACTCCATTAAAGCTCCAAATGAAAGGTCTGAATGGCCTTTCCAATTACCAACTAGGATGGGAATCTTTCACCCTCGAAATTGGTGCTAAGGCAAGTAGAGTAGCACTCCACTAGCTCCCCTCTCCAAATGCAAAATGCAAATTCTAAAATGATAAAAAAACCACCATAATACTTTGTTATTGTCTTTTATAAACTTCTAAGGTCCTCCATGGGTTGAATTCCTCCCAAGAGCTTCATGTCAACTCAAGTTGGAAAGGGATTCCCAAATATGCCACTTGTCCATCCAATTCTAGCCCTGTCCTTCTCCAAATTCGAATTGGTGTCTCTTTGGCTGCCCTAACTCACTTGAGCGCCCTCTCGGAGGCTATTTTTAGCCTTGACATGTCATATATGTCAGATGTCATCCTTTAGATCTGATTTGTGTCAGGTCTCAGAGCATCTTCATCATTGTTGTCATAGAGCTAAAGAATCTAGTCCAAGTGTTTCACTAGCTCCAAAATGTCTCTTCCTCTTCCATGGGAGTTACTCTTTCACTCCAATTTGACCTTAATTGAGTCATGCCAAGTATATTGACCTTCCAACTCATTTCAAGAACGTTGGGCTTCTTATGGATTCGAAATGACAAGAGGAGGATGCCATGTGGCATATAAAATCTAGCTTGTGTGGGTCTCACATTCTCCATGTGTCTTCATGATCAATTGCCACTTTGATTTTCCATTGTATTTTTTTATTTATCTCCTTTATTAAATATTTATGTCATTCTAATGTTCAAACATCATTTATTATCCCCCTTATTTCAAATCCCAAAGCTTCCACCCCCAACCTAGGGAACTAGTAATTTTCCTCCATGACAGTTCATGTGGATGGGTATATTACAAACTTGAATTGAGAATTTATCTTAATGTGACCCACCTTGTCCACTTGGATCTAATTTCACATTATTACTAACTTAGACATCATTCTTAGCAATTATTTGACCCTTAGCATCAATTTGACAAACTATCATGAGTATGGCCAAGGGGCTTGTGCCATTCTGACCCAATGCAAAATTTTGGGACATGACAAATCCTCCCTTCCCAATATTGTTTGTGCTCAAGCAATTTCAACACATGCATGTGGAAGAGCCTGCTTTCTTTCCAAAATTTTGCTTCCCAAAACTTCTCTTCTGGAACCTTGAGTGGAGCCACCCATGCACTAAATTGTGTGTTTCCAAAAGCAAGGAGATGTGGATTTTCTTTTTTCATTTTGATATCCCCTGTAACATCACCACTAAACACCAAAATGTTAATTAAATCCATCAAAACGATGTTTGCACAATTACTATTTACCTCTTTCATATTTTGGAAACCCCTTATGATACCATTGTAATTCTTGAAGTTGCCACTGAGTTGCCCAACTTTCAGTCTTCGAGATCCCATGAATATTTTGGAGAGGAACCACCATGCTTGTTGCTGCACTACTATGATTAAAATCACTTTATTAAGTGGGGAATCCATATCCCATACTACTTGTTTCCCAAAAAAATTTGAAATCAATGGGACTAAAAATTATCCCAGGGTCCCATTGCTTGTATTGCACTCCAACAATTAAGAGTGTTCTAAAACCCATACTATCAGAAAAGAGAATTCCTGGATCCCATTTTCTTGTATGCATTATTCCAAACATGATGAGTACAACAAAGTACATAACAACATAATAAAGATGTACATCAAGGAGGTGCCTCATCAAAGAATTATGAAGGTGCTTATACCTCCAAGTAAGTAGACCACCATTTTCCAAGTGCATACACGCTTCAAGTGACTGATCAAATCTGATCCAATGACATAGGTGAGGATCCCATGTCCTATAATGTTGCTCCAAAATGATGTAAGATGCATCAAAATAATCAGCCATGTGTTCTTTCATCCAAGAAGTGAATGAAGAACCTCCACTAAAATCTGAACCAAGTAGGGAACAACGAAAACAATGAGCCTTCAAGGGGCTCACATAAGTAGAATTTGTGCATCCATGAACATGTGTCTCATCAAGAAATAAAAAGGGATGCTGCTGCCAATAATAATTTGCTCCAATCATATATCTCTTCACCCAAGTAGTGGATGAATTTCCTCCAATATCAATTGAACTAAGAAAGGAGCAAGGAAAATCACGAGTCTTCAGTGATCCCTGTGGATGTGTCTCATCATAAGGTAAAAAGGGATGCTATTGCAAATGTAAATAAGACACGGCTCTAATAATGTCATCATATAAATGAGAGATAGGAGTTTCATGCTCCTCATGTGGCACCATAAAAAATAAACCTTTCACCCATACTTCATTAGGATGAATGCTGCAAAATATGGAAGTGTAGGATGTAGGAGAATGAACCAACTCACCCAAATGATCCGAAAGTGCATAAGTGTCCTCATGTGAATGCTCCATAATGGTAGGATCATGCACCTCCCTCCAAAGTGCAAAACTTTCTTCATAGGTTGGTTCCAAGGTAGTGGAATAATACACTTCTTAAAAAATTGTGTCACAATTTCCAAGAGGAAACTCAAGTTTCTCTTCCACCACATCAAGTGCTTGGATCTCATCAAGCTCATCTTCAAACACATCAAGCACATGAAAATTTTCATGTTTCTCATGATCTACCATGTCATGAGAATCCTCCATGCAATCTACCATATGACAATTTGAAACATAGGAGGAAGAACAAGTATATTGCAACCTTTCAAGAAGTTTCTCATTTTGAATTTCGAGTTTATGAATATCCTCATCATTCTTCAAGTATGCATCATGTAATAATTCATTAAACTCAACCAAATTGTTTCTATCAAAAAGCAAAGACATGAAATTACCTTTGATGTTGCACATTGATCTTTGGATCTTCTTTTCATTCATATTCAAGGACCCTTCAAGAAAATGAGGCTCTTGCAAATGAACCTCCTCATTTTCTTCCTTCTTGCTTGGACCAACTTCATGAAGCTCAAGTGGTGATGGGGAAGTTGATATTGGTTCTTCTTCAACTGCTACAAGGTCTTCATTCTCATGCTTAATGGAACTTTGGCTTGCTACAACACTTTCAAAAGTGATCTCTATGTCACCAACATAGAGGTGTGAGCACCCATCAGTAGGTACTCCTTCATAGTTCAAGCATCCATCAGTAGATGCTCCTTGATTCATGTCCAAGGTAGAATGTGTCTCGAAATGATTTTCAATATTTTCAATAGAATCTTCTTCAAGTTCATGGGATGTATCTTCATATTTCTCCTTCAAGCAATCTGATGCACTTTGCCCCTTGGTTTCCTTAAGATCAATACATTTGGAATTTCGTTTTGAAGAAAACCCATAAACTCTCATCAAGTGGGAAATATATGCATTCCCTGAAGGTTCGGATATTTCACCACTCTTTTCACCCACACATATATGATTTTCTCTCCAAGGTCTTTTACAATAATGGCATAAACATTTCTTCACTAACTCCACATCTTTTGGAGTATTAATATTTGCTTTGGAATCAAGAAATTTAGGTGTAGTAGGCCTTGGTGTTCTCTGAAATTCATTTGCTCTATTATGGGGTCCTTTGCTTGAGAAAATATGCTCACCCATTGGCTTCTTTTCCTCATAATGAGAACTGCTGCTACCTCCTATTACTCCTTTGCTCCCAAGTTGGCTAGCCAATAATTCGAATTATTTCATCATCTGCTTGGTCATGTCTTGAAAGTTTGGTTTCATAAGTTTCCTAAGCTCCTCAACATCATCTGAGGTTCCCTTTTCATCCCTAGTCATAGTTTCCTCAAACAAATTGCTCATCTTTTCCTATTTTTTCGTCTTCAACAAAAGCACTTTTGGTTTCAATATCTAATGGTGGTCTCTGACTTCTTGTCTTCATGAATATCATACCACATCAGGTTCCAAGATCATGCTAATACCACTGTAATGTCCATTTTTTGAAATTTATTAAAATGGTGAAATTTTCAACTTTTTCCACTAGTTCGACCTTTGACTAGTATTGGTCTCTTGGTCTCCAAATGACTCCAAATGCTTCCAAATTGTTACAGAAGGTGTATGGATGATATTAGGACATAATTATGAGGTTCATGGGTGCTTTAGATTCTTCAAGAGGCTTCTGCAACTCTCCTTTAAGTTATGGCCAAAGTAGGGAGTTTGACTAGTAATTTCTCTTTGAATTGTATTGGTCTCTTGGTATCCAAATGACTCCAAATGCTCCCAAATTGTTACAGAAAGTGTATGGAAGGTATTAGGACATTATTATAAGGTTAATGGATGATTTAGAGTCTTCAAATGGCTCTTTCAACTATCCTTTAAGTTATGGCCAAAGTAGGGAGTTTGACTAGCAATTTGGGGTTCAAATCCCCCTTGGGGAGATGCTGGAAATGGCTCTACAAATGCTATGGGACCCTCTCGAATTTCTGAACAGGGGCAGGGGACATCTAGGGGAAATCAATATAGGTTCATATGCATCTCCGTTCAAGTTATTAAGTCTATTACAACCTTCTCCAATCAGATACAAAAATGCTAGTTTCGACCTTGGGGGAAATGATAGGCAACCTTCTCCAAATGCTATGAAACTGAACCAAATGACTCCAAAAGCTCATACACTGAACATGAAACTTGTATAACACATTATTAACAGTCCATACATTACAAATTGATTAGTGGTTCACTTGTCCATTCGAATTTATCAACATTTCTTTGGCATATATCAACATAGTGGGGAAAAAGACACCATTTGGTCATTAATGATCAGATTTACATCATTCCACTTGGTTTCTCGACTTGGCACAGTTCTGAAAATGAATAACAGATAATTTACATTATATGAAAAAATAAATGGGGCATTAGAAGCTATCCCAAAGAGTTCATCACCTCAACAAGTGCGCCTCTCCTCAAGGAGCAAGAATATTCCAAGAAATAGAAGAATGGTTGTAAAAGCAAGTTGAAAGAGATGTGACCTTGAGCTGTCCTGTAGCTTCAAACTGTAACAAAATATTCCATTAAATCTCCAAATGAAAGGTCTGAATGGCCTTTCCAATTACCAACTAGGATGAGAATCTTTCACCCTCGAAATTGGTGCTAAGGCAAGTAGAGTAGCACTCCACTAGCTCCCCTCTCCAAATGCAAAATGCAAATTTGAAAATGATCAAAAATATACCATCCTTCTTTGTTATTGTCTCTTATAAAATTCTAAGGTCCTCCATGGGTCGAATTTCTCCCAAGAGCTTCATGCCAACTCAAGTTGGGAAGAGATTCCCAAGTATGCCACTTGTCCTTCCAATTCTAGCCCTCTCCTTCTCCAAATTCGAATTGGTGTCTCTTTGGCTGCCCTAACTCACTTGAGCGCCCTCTTGGAGGCTATATTTAGCCCTGACATGTCATATATGTCATATGTCAGCCTTCAGATCTGATTTGTGTCATAGGTGTCATAACATCTTCATCATTGTTGTCATAGAGCTAGGGAATCTAGTCCAAGTGTCTCACTAGCTCCAAAATGCCTCTTCCTCTTCCATGGGAGTTACTCTTTCACTCCAATTCGACCTTAATTGAGTCATTCCAAGTATATTGACCTTCCAACTCATCCCAAGAACGTTGGGCTTCTTATGGATTCGAAATGACAAGAGAAGGATGCCATGTGGCATAGAAAATCTAGCTTGTGTGGGTCCCACATCCTCCATGTGTCTTCATGGTCAATTGCCACTTTGGTTTTCCATTGTATTTATTTATTTAGCTAATTTAATAAATATTTATGCCATTCTAATATTCAAACATCATTTATTATCCCCTTTATTTCAAATCCCAAAGCTTCCATCCTCAACCTAGGGAACTAGTAATTTTCCTCCATGACAGTTCATGTGGATGGTTATATTACAAACTCGAATTGGGAATTTCTCTTAATGTGACCCACCTTGTCCATTTGGATCTAATTTCACATTATTACTAACTTGGACATCATTCTTAGCAATTATTTGATCCTTAGCATCAATTTGACAAACTATCATGAGTATGGCCAAGGGGCTTAGGGCATTGTGACCCAATGCAAAATTTTGGGACATGACACCCTCACTAATTAGAAATGGTGGGCATTTTCCTAAAGCCATTTTGTCCAGTTTTAGGTGCAAAACAGGCCGAGTGGCTGGTTTGGAAGGGTAATATATTCCTGACTAGAGACAATTTTCCAAAACAGAGACTATATTCAGGTGCATTAGTCATCCACCTACAGGATGGTGCATTCCGAATAATTTTATCTCTCTCAGTGAGGAAATGACGGTCATTTTCGCATAGCCACTTGAGCCAGTTTTCCAGTACTTGGCCAGTTTTGCCAATGGCGAGCATTTTCTGGCATGGTGCAAATCAAGTTGATTGTTTGTTTTGGCATGTCATTATATTCTTGGACATAGAATTTTTATCAAGAATGAGTCAATGGTCAGGTGCATAAATCCTCCACCTGAAAGTTGATGCTCTCATAATTTTTTTATTCCTCACAGGTGAGAAATGGCAGGCATTTTCCTAAGTCATCTAAGCCAGTTTTTGGTGCAAAACAAGCTGAGTGGTTGTTTTGGAAGGTCAATATATTCTTGACCAGAGATTTTTTCCTAAAAATGAGACTATATTCAGGTGCATTAGTCATCCACCTACAGGATGGTGCCCTTAGAATAATTTTCTCTCTCTTAGTGAGGAAATGGTGGTCATTTTCCCATAGCCACTTGAACTAGTTTTTCCTTGAGCCATTTTTTTCAATGACAATAACTCAGCCAAATTTCCTGATATTTGCACATATGAAATGAAAATATAAAAAAATGGAGAATAATAAAACTCACATTTTCCAATTTGAATCACTCAAATAGGCCAAATAGTTTTCAGTATTTTTACACAATATCATTTGTTAGGATAAAATTGAAAATATTGAATAGTGGAGTAGTGATGAATGTTAAAACACATCATGTTCAACTTGGATCATTCAATTTGACTATGTAACATTCTTACTAGCACATGAAGAATGTTTTTATTGCCGTGTTAGATTAAATATTGTGAATTTAATCCTTGTATAAAAAGGGTAAAAAACCATTCATTTTTTCCTCAGAAAAAATCATATTATATTTCAAGCAGAAATGTAATACATTCTTCAACAACCTCTAAATTGGTCTATCAAAAGACCCCAAGCTTCTTCAGTAGACTGAAATTCCAAAATGATCAACACATTTAATCCCGAAGCAGCTACTAACGTATAGAACTAGAGTGCATATACATATAAATTGCACTTCATGTAACTGTCAAAAGTAAATATTATATACAAAACTAAATACTAAGAAGGGAGAAAAACTATTTAGACTAGTCCAGAGTTAATTTTAGATGGTTTTCCCCACAAAGATGAAGAAAATACCACTTTTGTAAGGTTTTTGTTTTTGGAAAGTTCTACTCTATGTTTTCTGTAAGTGCAGATCTTCACAGGGCATGTTTTGATGATTATAAAAGACTAAAATAAGTAGCTTTTAAGACAATTTGAAGATAGTACATAACCATCTTCTCAATAGCCCACATGCTACAAAATGTATATTATCGTTTCAAACATTCAAATTTCACATATAAAGAAAATTTCATGAAAAAAAAACCATTTATAACATAACATTAAAATACCAGAAACAATTGAATGCAAGAAATAAATAATTCATATATACTAAATAATATAATTCACCATACATATTACACTTAACAATATAAAAATTTATTAATGAAAGGAAAAATGTTTACAAATCCAAATAGGGTACACCAGTCCTCATCCCCAATCCATAACACTTATGGACATGATCCCATTGGTGTGAATCCCATGAAAGTGTACTTGTACACTAGGTTGTAGGTTATTATACAAATAACGAAATCTAAATTTTGGTCCCACTCTCCATCTACCAAGAGGTTGAGTCTGATCACTTGAGCTTGAAGTTGGTTGATATCTATCAGGAAAGGTTGGTCATGTATAGAAAACTACGTCCTTAAGATTCTCATAGCCTTCTATGCTGAACTCTAGTGAATTATTCTTCTTTACAATCCCGGGAGGTACAAAATGCATTGCAATTCGTTCAAAAGTAACCATGAAACTTTCATCTGTACAAGGAATTTCCACATAAGATTCACTGCGTATAATGTTTTGAGACCTTATGTGATTGAAAAATTTGTAGGAAAGAAGATGAACATTGGGACGATGTACTTGATTGGGATGAAATACTTCGATATATGATGTCAATGCATTGTGTGTTCCATATTCTGTAGAGGAAGCTAATCTAGCAGTCACAACTTCATTGTCACCTTTTGTTGCAAGAAGTTAAAAAGTGGTGTGCTTATCATCATTCGTAGCAATAAAAGGACAAAAAAAAGTATTCTCCTTTTCGACTGCTAGTGCCCCACCTTTTAATAGAGCTCACAGTAAAGAAAACATCAACAATGCCTACAACACAACATAATATAACATAAAACCCTCGCTTGATGACTGCAGTGTAATGTTTTTTATGATTTTCATCTGGCCCACTTGAAGATAATTGTGATTTTATTTCAGAAAGTGAAGGATGGTGCAACATAAGCTTACCACTTTCATCTGCATACACCATTTGAATAGGCAGAACATCATCCATAGTATGTGTCCATGTGTCATTGGTACTAACGGTGTAAAGAATTGGATCATCACCACAAGGATCCAACATTATCAACTCTACATTTCTTGTATGTGACTCATCTATAGCTTTGCAGATAATGATTTCTTCTAAACCATTTTCTCCTTTAAGAAGAGAAACTGTATCAAAGTTTGCAGCCTTTCCCTTAACATACTGCAGAGTTGAATGACATCAGAGTTGATAAGGTATTTCCCTATCATTAGGTTGGTTCTCAACATCATTACCGTTGGATACATCATCGTCACTCCAACAATCAGTTTTTGCAAGTCTGTATAATTTCTGTGACTTTTGTCAATGTATAGACAATTGTTGCTTCATTTTTTGTCTCTTTTCTCGTTCAACATTCTCTTCAACAAGTATTCAAAAAGATTCTTCCACAACTTTTGGAGGCAATGACTTCCATTCTTTATGTGGCAATAGATCAGGGTCTATATTGAACATGATCAAATTTATAAGTAAAATTCTGCAATCACGACCGAAAGCCAAAATGGCCTACACAGGTTACACATGATCTATTAATTGGAAAGCAAGAGTGAAAAAATAGAGTATTTATAAAGGCATAATATAAATACTACATAAATTCTAACCTTTGATAAAAAAACTTTGATTTCTTTTCTCCTTCCAACCAAGCTTATAGATTCGCATCAAGATGGTCCAAACTGATTTCTGCATCAAATAATAAAGGGTAAAATTAATTACTCTACATATACAATATCTGATAAATCATTTTATAGGCTGCTTAAATACAAAAATTGCACAAGGGTGGCAGGTGTGAGAGGGGTTATCTTTGACCCAGGAGGAAATATCATCTATTCTTATTCTTGGGGACTGGGCATAAAAACCAATAATCAAGCACAATGGATTATCTTTGGGGACTCTTGGATTGTCATCAATAGAATGCGCAACATTCAGGAAAGGAGAGATATTGATCTTGGGAGAATCTAGAAAAGAGTTTTATCCTTCATATCATACTTGGAATTGGTAGAATTTTATCATATAAAATGAAACAATATTCAATTGGCCGATAAGCAATCCATCACTACCACTGTCGATTAACAGAAAAAGTAAAAAAAATATTGTCAATCGATCACTATACCATCTATTTTTTTCATAAGATTTCAACGCAATCAATTTTGGTTTGATCACAGACCTGTTGATGGGTTCGTAGATTTTGTTCAAGCAGGGTAAGAATATAATTTTTTTTAAACACAAAAAATTGAAAGAAAACAAATTCTTACCAGTCGTATCACTACACCATCGATTTTTCTCAAAGGATTTCAATGGGGTCCGATTCGGTTTGATCAGAAAGCTGATGTGTTGAATCAATTGGTCAATAAGAATTCCATCACTACACCAGACGATTAACAGAAAAAGTAAAAAAAAATATTGTCAATCAATCACTATACCATCAATTTCTTTTATAATATTTCAACGCAATCAATTTTGGTTTGATCACAAACCCGTTGATGGGTTCGTAGATTTTATTCAAGTAGGGTAAGAATGTAAATTTTTTTAAGCACAAAAAACTGAAAAAAAATACTTATCAGTCGTATCACTACACCATCGATTTTGCTCAGAGGATTTCAACGCGGTCCGATTTGGTTTGATCAGAGAGTTGATGCGTTGACGGTTCAAGCAGGGTAAGATCTAAAACAAGACATGAGTGAACGAATATTTTGTTCAAGGTAAGATATAAAACAAAATATGTAAATTTTTTAAGCAATAGAGGTTTCCTTTGCAATGCATATTTTGTAAGCAATAGAATGTTCCTCTGTGCTTACAACCAGCTTTGAAACAAAAACATCTTTGAAAATATACAACCTAGGACACATAAAAATGGAAAAAAATATTCTTACCAATCGATCACGATAGCAACAATTTTCTTCAGAGGATTTCAACACAATCTGATTTGGTTTGATCATAGACCTAGTGTGTTAACAGGATCATAGATTTTGTTCAAGCAGGGTAGATTCAATAAAGACACATATTTGGTTTGGAAACATATTTTGGGTCTAGGTAAATCGAATATTTTGGGGCAAATCGAAAAATATGAAATAGGAGGGATTTTTCCATTGATACCCGCTTTCAAAAATTTTGAATTAACCCCACATCGAATCGTGTGCCAAACTCCACATTGTTTCTTGTGAAACCGGAAATTTTTTTAGGTGGAAATAGGGGTTTGACTAAATACTTGATTAGTGATTTTAATTAATTTCTTATTTAGGATACATTATGGGGGTGGTAATATCTTATGCTCCACATGATGAGATGTGACATGCTAGCGGGTAATCACTTTGGTGACATAATTTGGGCTTCTAGGATACACTCACGAGATGATCTGGACACATAGTGAGGTAACGCAGGTGGTTTCTCTGGCAACATAATGTGTGCTCCTGGGCTAGACCCACTTGATGGCTTGCTCGTACATAACTTCTACTGATGTATAGATTCGAGAGATATGTCACAAGTCAATGGTTAGGGTACAGAGTTGCAACAACAGTGATAATGATGATGATGAAGACAATGATGATCGTGCTAGAAGAATACCTTTCTTGTTAAGAGGTAGTGTTGAAGAATGTAACTTTGGAAGATATTCTTATTGTATTTTTATTGTACTTCCTTCGGGAAATATTGTAATTAATCGTGTAAAACCATAAAATAAATCAAATAAAATAGACAAGTCATCCCCACATAAATCAGTGGGTAAATTGACCCAAACAATGGGCAGTCTGCCCCAAACAATGGGAAAAACTACCCCAGTCAACTCGACCCAATTAGGGAATTCAAGTCGGCCCAGTTAGGAAAAAGGTCATGTTGTAACTAGTATAAGTAAGGGTGACGCCTAACTCATTTGGAGATCACTCACTCAAGCAAGTTCGAATAAGAAGAGAGAGAAGGTCAAGTTCACTAGAGAAGAAGAGTAGCTGCATTGTGAAGATATCTTTGGGTTTTCTATCTTATCTTATTCTCAGGATCTTTTTGTGAAAGAGCCTTTTCTCTTTATTGACATTGTACTTGTGACGAATCTATATTGAAGAATTTTTGTTGGGTTTTTCCCATGAGAAAGTTTTCCTAGGATAAATCTTTGTGTACTCTTGTTTATGTTGTGCTTATATATCTTTCAATGACCCTATTACATATGGTTATTGTGATAATATATAAATTGTTTGAAGATCTAACATAACCATCCTTGAAGTATTAAAATTCTAACATGTTGGGCATAAATTCTTATGTCCTTACTAGTTGTAATGCAAGTTTATGGAAAATTTATAAAATTCTTATTTTTTACTATGATGAAAGCAAAGCGACCTAGGCTAGTTGGTGCAAAATATTGGAATTTGTGATGAAGCCACGCATTAACTCATTTCTAGTTCAGTTTTAATATTTCTTCAACTCTGTTGATTACGAACTGTGAAAAAGAAAAACCTCCCTTGCCAATTCTTGTATTCATATTAAATCCCACAATTCGAACGTGTTATTAGAACCCTAGCTTGACAATCGTGTTTTTTGTCCTCGAATCGATGATTGGTCTTTACCATTTCAATTTGACATTGTTTGGAGAATTATGGATTGCTTTAGTTTGGAAATAAAACATAAGTTAATATTTATTCGACTCTGGGAAGTTTTGTAAATTCTTAAAAATATATCAATAAAACATAGAGGTTAATATTGCAATCTTGCATATATTTTGAAGTATTGGGGTCAATAACAATCTGATATGAAGTTATTTCATTTTTTATTCGATTTGGTTTAAAAATTGAGATTACTTGAAGAACCATTGGTTATATTATGCTATGGCTCAAATTCTTTGAATTCAAATAATTGAGTTCTTCGGGACTAGATTATGAGATTGATGATTGCAGTCTTAAACATGAAAAGGAATGAAATTTAGGGATAACGCTCAGAAAATATTTTTTTTATTGATGTGCATGGGTAAAACTATCTACTTCTTCCCATATATGTAGTGTTGTTGGAATGGTTTTGAAGAAAATATTGTTTGAATATTATAATAGATTCATCAGCCTGATGCATTTATTTTGGAAATTTGGTATAAACATTCAATTGTTTATTATGGCACTACTGCGAATGTTTTTGAGATATAAAGAGATAATAAACAGTCATGAGAAGAGGGGGATTATTTTATTAATTCTTAAAAAATAAACTAGGATTCTTTGAGTAGTTTCACAATGAAATTTCTTGAATGAGTAAGAATTTCAAGTTTGTTGCTAAGATTGATGTCATCAGAATTGGTTTGGTTGAATTATGGATTGGTTTTGAAGTGGAATGCTTGAACAAGTATCATATCAGTCCCTTTCACTTTTTTCTAGTAATTTTTCACTCACTTCCATACATATTCCCAAATTTTACCATTTTCCCTTGTTCAAGAGAGAGTAACAAAATTGAATGATTCTTGAGTTGAAGACATAAATTGTTTTAAGGCATGTGATGGTGTTCCCCTTCCCTATTCCCATTAAATTTATATATTCATGGATAATTGTTTGAACAGAGCCACTCATGGACTATTTAGATGCAAGTTTATTTGATATGTTTTCTTGCTATTTATGCTTATGTTGATCTTGTTTTATTAAACATTATATGATTTTCTTTAGCAGGGGAGGTGGAAAAAATAACAAGAATAATAGTGGTAATTGGAAAAGAGGCCAACAACTTGACTAGTAGGGAAGGGGTAACAAAAGGATGAGATTTTCCATCCACTTCAATGCAGACTCTAATGAATTTGGGAAAATATTGTAGATAGGTTTCCTTAGCCTTGTAGGCCAAGGTCAATTTTATCCCACTCAACCTATTGTGAGATCTCCTCTTGCTCAATCCAAACCTAGTATTCTTGGAGTTCCGGTTCCATCGCGTGTCTGCATGCGAAAAAAAAACATAACGATGGATGGGATCAAAGGATTCCAAACCAATTTTTCAGGTGCTAAAGGTTTTCCTACACTATCTTTGCCTCAACCCCCTCCTCTTGATTAACACCTCTATAATAAGGTGCCTTCTATTGCATCACAAGCTCATGCCCTACCAAATATTGAGTCACCTTAGGCTATTCCATGTCTGTCATTGCAAACCAAAGGTAAAAAGCTACTAGATCTTGCTATTCCTAGCTCCTCCACAGGCTCATCTCATTCCATTACCTCACACCCTCTCTAGATTTCAAGGAATAATGTTGTAGCTGATGTTGAATCGGAAAATCAGGCAGTACAATTAGTAGAGAAGGAAGGACAATATGCAAAATAAATCCCTTCAGTTACAAGTAGAGAGAGGTCAACTGCTTCTCACAAGGCACTGGGTTTTTAATGTGCTTATGAGATTTTATTTTGACAAATACGTATGTTTCATATATGTTTTATTGGGATGATTTTGACTAAGTGGTAAAGTTTTGGATAAATTTTACATTACTCAAGAATTTTAATTGAGATACACTTCTGTTTTAGACCTTTTTCCCTTGAGTTTAATTTATTTTCATGAATGGATTTTTTTACTCATAAATACATGGTGAGAAGTTCTTATTATTCTACGTGGGAACATAAGGTGGCATTTATGGTTATTTGTTATGCCATGTATGCTTGAATGAATTAAGTGAAAGATGAACATAAAATTTATTAAGGGGTCCCACCTATTATGATTAATACCATTACTCTTTTATCATATTATAATTATCTTGCATAATTACCTTAACTACTTCTAACTAAAGGTAGTTCCTAACTACCCAAACTTCTTTTCCAAAGAATAAAAGGGAGGCACAAGGAGTTATAAAGGCGAGGGTGGGAGAGGAATATTTTTTTACAAAAGGTAGCTCTTGATCAATTTGATCTTTTCTATTTTCATTCAGGAGTTCTTTAAAGGATGAAGATGATCTTGTTGCCAACAGAAGAACACTGAAGGTGGCACAAGAGGATCATGTTACAACATCATTATTCATGCTAGAAGGTTGTTACATATTTGGTAGTCTGTTCATTTCTTTTAGGAATTGAATTAATTTTTCAAGTACTAATAATAATTGATTTTGCAGAACCAAGCAGTAGCATCCCAAAACTCCATTTGATCTAGTACTTGTTTATCTTGATTTATTTTTGCAATCAAAAGTTTATGTATGAAGATGACACCATCTTAAACTTATAGTAAGCCCATAAGAATCTATGCCCAGCCTGTTAGAGACTCTTCAGATTGTAACTGAGAGATATTTTCAATAAAATCTACTGATTTCTATCTCATTTTTTAATACTTTTCTACATCTGATATTTATTTTGTCTTTTATTTTCTAATGTATAACATTGTTCTAAATTGAGTTTTCTCAGTATTCTTGTAAATTTATACTTTCATTTTATTTTTCTTTATAAAAGAGAAGCACTAGATACAGTAAATAATACTTGTAGGTTGATTGATATTGATGTAAATAGGATTTAAAATTAGGGTAATATGACTGACTATTTTAATTTAGCTCAATAAAATTCGAAATGGCTGGTCCCTTTGTATCAACACATCCAACCCATTTCCATCAAAGTTTGCATCCGTAATCATCAATAAGCAGTGTTAAAATTCACTAATTTGTACTCATGGAACTTAAAACATACAAACTAAATTTGAAACCTTTGTAACACTTATTAAAATTTTATATTTGCATAAACCAAAATGTTGTACATGTGATTCAAGAGTGTAAACATTGCATATCAAGGTGTTATATCATTATAGCAGGAAACCACTAATAGATATAAGAATATGGAACATTGAAAATTATATATGAACACCAAATCAATTCAACAACTAGAACAACATTGAGAGTAATATAGATCATATATGAAAATTGTACTAGCATGTGAAATCGATTTAGCACTAACCTAGCTACAAGTAGAAATCAGATTTGAAAAAAAAAAGAATTAGCATACTCAGTATGCACCAAGAATTGCATTTCTTTCCATTACAACAACAAATAAGTTTACGTAAACTGAAATCATCTTCTCCCAAGCTTAGAATAAAAAACCAATCAAATTCTCACAAATACTTAAATAAAAACACTTTAACTAGAATTCCTAACTTATCACATCATGCTACTCTTCATTCTAGCTCTCATACATATAAGTAATGTGTTGTTACTTCCATTTATAGAATAAGAAAGAGGGGTTACAAGTAAAACCCCATCCTAGGTCCACCTGAGAGAATGGGTTCACAAGTGGAGTGTTCCACTTAAACAATGTCCAGTTTAACCGTAACCAACTGATGTACCTCACATTTGATAGGGGTAGGTGGTTACATGACAACTTGTGACAAGCACACTTCTCCAAGTAGCTGAATCACGTAGTGCACCCCATATGTGCCAAACACCCACCCCACATATTTTGATGCAACATATTAAGGAGTGCACCCCATGAGCAAGGGAATCTCTCCCAAATAGTGCACCCTCCATACTTGTGTAACACCTAAAGGTAAATACACCTCACCATGATCTAAACATAGTTGAAGTGTAATTCCTTGAGTTATGAGCCTTACTTATGGATGTCTTCTTAAGCAGTGCACCATCATTCACGAGAATCTCTCTCATATAAGTGCACGCTACCTCCTCACACTCCAAGCACTCAAACAATTGAAGGATACTGGATAATAGGTATGGAGAAACAAGGTAAGCTAGCATTCCCTCTTTGCGAGGAAAATGTTCTCCATTAAACCAATATACTCTCTCAACATCTCAAACTTTCTCTTTGCTAGGGGATTTGATAGAGTGTTGACCACCTATAAATATGAAGGAATATAAACAAGGACCAATGCTACATTCTTTACCATGTAATCTCTTTAGAGTATTCAAAGTATACCCCCCTTGTCCAAGGAAAAATTCACTTGTGACTTGCCATACCTTGGTATTTCACCCATGGATGAACCTCTTGCAATTGGCGTAAAAGTCTCATTAAGTCAATTCCTTCTTTTTGGGAGAATTCTTTGCCAACAAAACTACCTTTATTATACCTTTTAATGCTCCATTTAGGGCCATGGATGAAATCAATCATCG
This sequence comes from Larix kaempferi, assembly GCA_027924585.1. Lineage (NCBI taxonomy): Eukaryota > Viridiplantae > Streptophyta > Pinopsida > Pinales > Pinaceae > Larix > Larix kaempferi. The sequence goes on from BSBM01000372.1 coordinate 30,038,386, forward strand.
ATTTCCCAATAGTTTTTGGAATGGTATCCCTATATCATTCTTGAGATTAGATTTATACTCTTCTACCATGGCATCTCGACATATATTCTCAGAGGATTCCTTCTCAAAGCTTCAAAGGCTTGTCTCAGGACTAAAATACATTATTGCAACATAAATAAGAAACTTTTTAGGTGGATGAATTTACTAAAAAGAATATTTAATTACTCCCACTTGTTCTTGTGCATCATACAAGCTTTGGTCTTAGCTATATGGTTGAAATAGGGAAACTTTTAGGGGGCGAAATTTCGCCAATTGGCTATTTTTTGGGTTTTTTTTCAAAAAATAAATTCACTATTTGGTCATTTTTAGTCTTTAATATCGCCTATATTTACATAAAATATGTTTTTTTATCATAATATTCGCCAAAATTTACACATTTCGGTAGTAAATTGTATATTTAATATTTAATATTCATCTACCAATTTATATATATATATGTTTTTTTCAATCTAAAATAATCGCCTAGAATACTATACTTAAGTATATTTTTATAATCCTTAAAAAATACCCTGGGTTGAAATAGATTACAGTGAGGATTTTATGCCTTGACTAGAACCTTGTTGGTTTGGGTTGGATTTTTACTTCAATTTCATATCATACTTTGGGACAACATGATTTTCTCTTTTCTCAATCTCCATGGAAGGATTCTATGACTTTGAGGACCATCCATCATCAACAAAATCCATGCCCCTACGTGCTACAATCTTCCTTAATGTTGTAATCTAGCAATCCTTGAATTTCTCTCTTTACCCAACAAAAATGCCCTCGATACTTAAGGGTTCAAGTTTAGTTATTTTCTCAACAAGAACATGAATGAATTTTGGACAATAAAAAACATGAAAAACATATACCTTAGGTTTCTCACTAGTAAACGCCTCTAGTGGTTTGTTCTTCATGTTGGAACATTTGAAAACCCACTTCATACTTAGATACAAGTTATTAATCATTTTGATTAATTTCCTAGGTGTTGACTACGTAGTTGGCCTATTTTTGTCTTCATATGACACCACTTTCCATCCCGAGTCACTAGGGCGCACTTGGATAGATTCTAGATAAGATTTTCCATTATTCTGTCTGATTTTATTCCATTCCTGGATTAGTAGTGTGCTTTCCTGCTTTAGAAATTTTTATTCCTGCTTTTTTGCATTTAGTGGATAAGGATAAAGCTTGTTGACTTAGGAAACGTGATCTTTTTTCCAACTCGCCCTCATCCATCTTTTTCTCTCCAAAATCCATGATCACATTCCATTTTCATCACTCACTAGCTTCCATACATTATTGATCTAATTGGTGAGCCTTTTGATAGATTTGGAAGGTGCTTTTTCTACCTTTGGGGTTTTTATGCTTTTAGTAAGCCTACCTTTTAGAGCTTTTCAAACTTGCCTCTATGGTACTCAAATTATTTCTTGAGTATGTATTATATATTGTAAACATATTGATGAATAAAATATAGTGAGTTATTCTCAAATTATCTTCTCTATTATTCTTCTCATATTATATGAAAATATTCCAAGTGAAATTGTCTTATTGAATCTAGATCGAGGCAATCTAAATTCTCACATAGTATCAGAGCTAGTCTGATGCAAAGCAATTTCCAGAGTGTTTTTTGCAGGTTGTTTCCATCACCATGAGCGCCCATCATGGATCAAAATAAAGTTGTGATTCTTACTCCCATCAACTACTTTGACTGGAAGGCCCACATGATCATCCAATTTCGAAGTAAAGGACTTTATAGAGTCACTATGGGGCTTGAAACTGAGCCAGGAGCCGTTGCACTAAAAGCTAAGTGATTCAATAGGCTTGATGAATCTTATGGTTTGCTTTGCCTCTCTGTCTCTCCAGATCTTCTATTCCATGTTGATACTCTGACCACTCCAAATCAAGTATGGACAAAGCTAGAATCTCTCTTTGGAAAGCAAGATGTGCTTAGAGGTCATCTATTGGAAATTGAGTTGATCTCACTTAGTCCAAGCAATTTCAATAAAATGAAAGAATTCATCTCAAGATTCAATATCCTAGTGCTTAAACTCAATTAGTGTGGCGTTAATAAGAAGGATGAGTAGATAATCCTTTCCATTCTGTCAAAACTGAGTCCTGAGTACGCAGTGTTTGTGTCTACATTTCATGTTGCAAAGCTTGCAGTTCCCAACTGGAAGATGCCCACCTTGGATGCATTCATAGAATCGCTCACTAAAGAGAAGGAAAATCTAGTTCAAATGAGGGCTCTTAAACCCTCCAAGTACCTTGCACTTGCTTCTTATGGAGCAAAGAGTTCCAATAATTTCAAATCCAAAGGAAATCAAAAGATGCTTTCAGATGAAGAGGACTCCGATGAAGATTCCAAATCCAAGAAGATGAAGAATAAGAAAGAGATATCCAAGTGTTCTTTTTGCTGCAAAGGTACCCATTCTGAGCAATCTTGTTTCAGGAATAAATTGGACATCATGGACAATATGCTTGAAGAACATAATATTGATCTTCCTGATTTTGCAAGAAAAGAAGAAGGCAAGCTTTCAGTCGAACAATAACAATGTCTCCGGGATACTCACAAAGGTAATCATTTATATGCTCTGAGTGCTCAAGCCAAAAATATTTCTAATGTATCTTATTTTGATTCACATTCTAATATATCAAAATCAGAAACCTTCATCCCTTCCTTGGAAGAGTCTCCAATCAGTTCACCAAAGTCTTTTCCTAAACCATGTTAGGTTTCACTAGTTTCCGACTTGTCTTTTGAAAGATCCTTCCACCTCCATTAAAATATTTCCTATTCTGATTTGGAAGATGATATATAGTTTGATATTCAGGTCATGACACCTTCCACACTATTTCCCCAATCACTGGATGCACAAAAGTCCCTCCAACTCCCAAGTTCTCCAGTTGAGCAACCACACAATTCCATGGTTTCCTACATTGTGTCACTTGTCTATGTTGTTATTATGTCTTTCATAGATTTAATTGGTTGGACATCCATGTATTTGGACATCATTGGACTGTTGTTCCAAATGCATGGACCTGATCTCACCACTCATGGTTCAAATTTCAAGTCCACAAATCCTCCAGACTCGCTCAACTGTTAGTGTGATCTAGTTGCTCACTCTTTTCCTACTGTGACCCTATCCGATCATGGAAACACTATACCTTTATTGTTTTCTACTCCATATGACTTATATTCTGATATTTTAGAGCTGCATGAGATCCTTTACAGTATCAGGAAGGTGCTACATCAGTTTGAAAAGAAGGTACATGGTTTGGTTCATCATATTGCAGCTGCACAAGAAACTGATCCTGTTGAGTCCATGGATGCTCCTTGGGAAGGAGTTTGCATAGATATCTTTTCCATAATTGATTATGTATTATATCAGATCAGGTATGTTTTAACAACAAGAAGCATTCACATGATGCTCCTCCATCATCAAATGATGAGTTTCATGGGGCCTCTACACATGTTTTTTGCCTACACTACATTGATTCATTGATGCATGATCATGGCATCCACAACATCTTCACCAAGTCTGTTACCCAAAATCAGTTCATTCAACTCATTCAAGTGAAGAACAAGATAGTATGAAGACATTCTGAATATTTATGTTCTATGTCCATTCTTGAGGGGGGTTTTCTTCCCAAGTGGTTTTCCCTCTTTCCTCTTTTTACATGGACAAATAATTTTTATTTAAAGGGTGAATATAAGCCTCCGTTGCTTGGGCCCTAATTTTGCTTTCACATCACTCCAAGTCAGGCTTAAGGGGGGGTGCTGGAACATTTAAAAACCCACTTCATACTTGGGATATAATTTATTAATCATTTTGATTAATTTCCTAGGTGTTGACTAGGTAGTTGGCCTATTTTTGTCTTCATATGACACCACTTGCCATCCTGAGTCACTAGGGGGCACTTGGATAGATTCCAGATAATATTTTACATGATTATGTCTAATTTTATTCCATTCCTGAATTAGTAGTGTGCTTTCCTAGTTTAGCCAATTTTATTCCTGCGTTTTTGTGTTTAGTTGATACTGATAAAGCTTGTTGACTTAGGAAACATGATCTTTTTTCCAACTCACCCTCATCCATCTTTTTCTCTCCAAAATCCACGATCGCATTCCATTTTCATCACTCACTAGCTGCCATACATTATTTAGCTAATTCGTGATACTCTTAATAGATTTGGAAGGTGCTTTTGCTACCTTTGGGGGCTTTATGCTTTTAGTAAGCTAGCCTTTTAGAGCTTTTCAAACTTGCCTCCAATGCACTAAAATTATCTCTTGAGGATGTATTATATATTGTAAACATATTGATGAATAAAATATAGTGAGTTATTCTCAAATTATCTTCTCTATTCTTCTTCTCATATTCTGTGAAAATATTCCAAGTGAAATTGTCTTATTGAATCTAGATCAAGGAAATCTAAATTCTCACACTTCAATGTGTTGTGAGAACACCAGTTCAAGATATAGAATATTGTATTACATTGTATTACATTCCTTTTCCTAATGAAATGTGGGAAAGTCCTTGTCATGGATCGTGGACTCAATAGTCTTGATTATGGATCTCTTCTTATTCTCTACAACCATAATTTGATATGGGTGGGTTGTAAGGTAATATTAACTCCTTGATCCATGTATCCATAGAAAAGACATTAAATTTTGTGGAGGTGTGTTCTCCATTATTAGATCTAAGCACTTTGATATTTTTCCATATCTAATTTTTAACCAAGGATTTGAACTCTTTAAAGTTAAAGAACATTTCATCCTTAGTATTCATAAAATAAATCCAATTTTTGTGAGAGGAATCATTAGTGAAGGAAACACAATATGAACCACCTATAAATGGTGAATAATACATATCCCACCAACTCATGTATGGATCAATGAGATAGTATCTCTCTCTTGATTTATTCTTATTGGATGGTAAAATAACCTTTGAATGTTTATTGAATGCACATCCCTTGCACACTGCAATCTTCTAAACCTTAAATTTTGACAATCCTTGCACCATATCATTCAAGAGAGGAAGTGCTACACAGTGTAAATGACCAATCACTTGTTCCACAACTCCAATAATGTGTTGTCATGGACTTGAGCATCATGCATCAATGTATCAACAAGAGGCATTTAAAAGCCCCCTGCTTGCCCCCTTAGACCAAAACAAAACCACGTTCTTTGTTGTGATCTCGATTAGTGAAATGATGATCATTGAACTAAACTATACACTTCAAATATGTGCTAGTTGAAATATAAAGAATAATATTTGTTAAAGAAGGTACAAACAAAAAATCATGCAATTTGAAAACATCACCTAAATACATTCAGAAAAAGATGGAGCCCATTCCAGTCATTAGATATGTGGGATTGTCACCCAACTCCAATTATGTGCCAATATCTTGTTCTTGAAGTTTGTTGAATGATTTATTATTAAAACCCATGTCTTGATGCTCCATTATCGACATGCCAACCAACACTAGAAGTGGTATTGGTGGAAAACTTGCTGAAACCACAAAGAAATCAATTTCAATCTTGCATGTTAACTCATCCCCTTTGGTGGAAGCTTTTACATTCATTGCAAATTGTTTATAATGTTGCACATATCCTCCCTATTATTATTTTTGGGACATTGACTCGCATAATTTCCCTTCTTGTGGCACTTGAAACATGTCACATGACAAGTTATTCTTACTGTTACACCAAAATCTCGTCACCATGAGCCATGTGTCAACTTTGTGCCTAATCCCTTAGCTAAAGTGCATTGAGTTTGGGGTTTTCCCTAGGTTTTTTTTCTTCTCTAAGTACACCGACGCTCTTTTCCTTCAGATAAGGTGCGTCGGCACACTTTGCACACTGACAAGGTGCGTCACCGACGCTCTTTCCCTTCATTCAAGGTGCACCAGCCCTCAGTGGCGCTCTGTCTCTTCATGCAAGGTGCGCCGGGGGTGTTTATAGGTGAAAACTCAGAGTGTCGAGACCCTTCTCGAAGTTTGATGAGGTGGAGGGTCATCCCTAACTTCTAGGTGAGGTGGAATTTCGGTTCCTAACCTAATGGGAGGATCCCTTATACCTCTCCCCCCAATCCTCAACTTACTCTATCCCCTTTAGCCTTATAAATACAACCCTCCTCTCCATTGAGAAGGGGGAAGGTCTATGGTACTCTTATGCTGGTGAATTTCTAGGTGGTCCCTATCATCCTTCGAAAGGCATCATTCTTTGGAGGCTTGGTATGGATTGTTGGATGGAAGGTTGCAACGTTGAGGCTTAGGTTGTAACATTCTTTCTCTATGTATTTCCCTTCATTACAATAATATAAGTTCTTTCCATAAACATCATTGTGTTGATAATGTTTATAACTTTCTTCCTTAATTGTTAGTTTAGATCAATTTACATCTATATATGCTTGTATCGTTTGTTTGTTTCCATTTTCTCTATAGGGTTTTGCAGCTCAAGATCTGAAGGCTTCGGAGCTTGGATCAACAAAGAGGAAAGGAATTCGCAGACTTCGGGTAAGTGATCTATCTGTTAACTTGCATCTCTATTGATCTAGGAAAGAAGGTTGTATTTTGTACTTCAATTTTTCTATACCTAATTAGGATAGGGAGATCCGGCTCGCGTCCGCTCGAGTGGATTGTCCAATAACAATTTGGCGATCATACTAGGGAATAGAACATAGATTTGATTTCATAGAATCGATTTCATTTGTCTTTGATTTCATATCCCTTTATCAATCCTTTCTCTAGCCTCTTGAGACCCTCCTACCTTTAGATTTTGTCTTTAAAAGAGTTTCTTAGGTCCCCCGCATTCTCTTTGGGATCAATATTAGGCCTCTTGCCCCTTTTACCTTAGGAAATCTAGCTTTTCGGTTACTTGTTCTTCGCCCGGCGCACCTGGGTTGGGCATACAGACCACCGACACTCTTTCGTGCTCTTGGCTAGTGTATTGAGTGCGCCAACCCCTCTCTGGCACTCCTTGCATGCACATATGGTGCGCTAGTCCTTTCTCAGGCACTCTGGTTTGGGGTCCCAGGGTGTGCCGACCCCTCCAAGCCCATTTTTTTCAGCTGGGATTTCCTTCTTTTTGGGCTTTTGGTTTGATTGATTGTGGTATGTAGGTTGTGTATTACAGTCACACACCCCCTAGACACAACATACTGTCATTTTCCTCCATTTTTTGGTCTTTCGAGATTTGGATCCATGTTTGGCCCTTTGAGTCAAAACTAGTGTTTTGCTTTCATTTCTAAGCGAAATGGGTTCTATTTTTGAAAAAAAATTCCCCCTCATGGTCAGGGGGGGGGGCATGAATCGTGTATCCTACAGTCGTTTTGGCCCATATTAATGTTTTAAGATAATTTTTTGTTTGGTGTGATTGGCTTGTTTTAAAGACTTGAAAAATGTGGGATATCCATGTCTTTTTGAGCCTCTTTTCCTTGGGTTGTGCATCTTGTTTCCTTTGCATGCTGATCTATCTAATGATTGTTGGGAAATATTGATTCCTAGTCTCCACTTTAGTTCAAATAGAAGCTTGATTTTGTCCTTCTTTTGATATATTCACAAATTGGAAAACATAAACATTCTTCTTATTTTAATTTGATCATTCTTCTCCACTTTAGTTCAAATAGAAGCTTGATTTTGTCCCTCTTTTGATAGATTCACAAATTGGAAAACATAAACATTCTTCTTATTTTAATTTGATCATTTGATATCCTTGGTCTCACACTCATAAGAAGAAGAAAGGCTTGTTCTAGATTTGTGTGCATTTGATATTATTAAGTGCTTTTCTTTGTCTTGCATTTGATTGGAAATGTTTTTGGAATCCTTCTTTATGTAGCTTAGATGTGTCTTTTTCGAGTGTAAAAAGACAGGAAATGGATTAGAATTTTAACATTTGGTGTTCGTAAAAAGATCTATTTTTGTCACTTTAGGATAGTTTGGGTATCATTTTACATGATTGGTTATCATTCATTACAAAATCTAAAATCGCATTTGCATTGGGTTGTGCATTTGGGAATGAAAAGAACTCTCTCTCCCATAGCTAGAAATTCATTGAAAGAAAAAGTTGCATTGATTCATTCTACATGCATGGTTTGAGTCAGGTCTTCACACCATCGAGTTGCACTTCCATCACCTTTTTTAGTAAAACAACAAGCCCTAAAATTTATATACCCCAACTCAACACACATTTAACCTCACTTGAGGGTAAAAAACAATCTTGTAGTTAGGTAGGACACTGGGGATAGGAATCCAAATAATTCCCCCTTGTCATTTTACATCTGAGACATAGTTGTTTTCTCTTAGGGTGCTAAAATCCTCTTGTACTTATTGACACGGTCATCAACCAGTTTGTTGGGAGGGCCTCCCGTTTCATGGGGGTAAGCAGCGAGGATAGGTTCTGGACAGACTTTGTGGAATGTCGCACTCCACTTAGCACCTAAGGACATCTATCCATTGTCTTCCTTGTATTTTCCGTATAGGTGATACATGGGCTCAAAGGAAGAAGCTCTAGTATCCTTCTTGGACGTGTCATGAATGAGGTATCATGGTGACCATCCTTCTAGGGCTCATATACCTGGGATCCCTTTCGGTAGAGGGATATCCTTTCATACATATTGGTCTCTCACTTCGTATTGTCCGACTTGGATTTCATCACCTTGCGGAGGATACGATCTGTTGAGGCCTACGGATCTTACATAGGATGATTGCTTGCTCTTATACCTTGTAGAGGGTCTTTTATTTTCTTAGTGCTGCTTGTTGGATTTCTGGCCTCTTTGTTATAGCTCGCTCGTTATGGCATCGGTTACAGTAAAGTTTTTTGAGCTTGCATTTTTGGCCTGTGTGCCTCTTTTTCTTCTAGCTCCCCTTTTGCACGCTCGATTGCCTCAGGGTTTTTGAGTTATTTTTAGCAAGACTTCGTCCACATCACTTAGTCTTGTTCCATGGAGAATCCATCTCCATGCACCCAAGCTCCTTCTTGGACTACAAATCAAGAGACCCCTTTTCAAGGGGTACCTTTTGTCTTTGCTCCAGTTGGAGATATTGGTCCTCCCTTCATTGCTACTTTAAATCTTCCTGGATTAACCATAGGATTACCGGTATGGTTATTCAATGCGGTGATTCCGGTTGTACCTAATGTTTCAAATGTTAACTCTCCACTACGAGAGTGTCAATCCTAAACTGATCCTTCCTCTTCTTCGTTAGATGTATCTTCTTCCATTCCTTCTTCCTCTCCCGATCAAATCAATAGTGTTAGTAATCAGGAGGATAAGAAGAAGAAGAAAAGGAATATTAAGAAGAAGAAGGAAAAGAAAGAGACCAAGCATCAACCATCTGCCTTTGATGACACTCATTCCATTCGAACACCTCGTAGACCCAAGTTCCCTTGCAAGCTTTGTAAGGGTGATCACCTTCTCAAGGATTGGGCCCGGTCTTTCCAAAGTGTTAGAAGAGTGGTCTAAAGCCTCCAAATCAACTATATCATCCACCTTTTGACATCATACTGATGATACTCCATCAACCAGTGACTCTATGGTTAAGGGTCGGAAAGGTAAAGTCAAGAATCCTTGTTTGTTATGCAAGGGCATGCACCTTACTTACCTTTGTCCATGCATGGATGAAGCTTCACAATTGTTGGAAGAGATTACTGTATCTCGTAAGTTGTCCCTTGACCCCCCATTGATTGATGAAGTGGTCGATCCAGCCCCATCCTCGGTCGATCCTACTCTTTCTTCAAAGGGTGAAGTTGAAGTGGTCGAGTCGGTATCACCTCCACTCGATCCCACTCTTTCATTGGAGAATGCCTAGACTGAAGTAGTCACCATGATACAATCTTCGTCTCATTCTAGTCTTCCAGTTGAGAGTGAATTGTAAACCGCTGATGTTTTCTTAGTCAGTTCAGATTGTTCTAGGCGAGGGGAAACCCTGTCCATTTCCACAGGACCCCCTCCAAGTACTGAGGTCATTTCCTTTGATTGGAATGGTCTAACATAATCTTGTATCCCTTCGAGTGTTCCTTTCCAGATATCTGTAGGAGTTTCCGATAAGGAAATCTTTCGCACTATAGTGGATGAGGGAGCTTCTGTTAGTATTTTATCCTCAACTGCTTGGAAAGCTATAGGTTCTCCTCAGCTTATGCCAGTCACTGACCAGATATTGGATTTTAATAGAAGGCCTACAGTGTCATGTCCCAAATTTGGCATTGGGTCACAATGGCCTAATCACATTGGACGTATTCATTAGAGTTTGTCAAATTGATGCTAAAGGTCAAATAATTGCCAAGGAGGAAAATTACTAGTTTCCTGGGTTTGGGGTGGAAGCTTTGGGATTTGGAATAATGGGGATAATAAATGATGTTTGAACATTAGAATGGCATAAATATTTAATAAAGGAGCTAAATAAATATATACAAGTGAAAATCAAAGTGGCATTTGATCATGAAGACACATGGAGGAAGTGGGACCCACATATGGCTAGATTTTCCCACTACACTTGGCATCATTCTCTCACCAATTCGAATTCAAGGTGAATGGTAACATACTTGGGGGAGTCCAAAAGGTATTATTCATTGCATGACTTATCCAAGGTTGAAATATAGAGGAAGAATAACTCCCATGGAAGAGGAAGAGGCAATTTGGAGCTAGTGAGACACTTGGGCTAGATTCCCTAGCTCTATGACAACAATGATGAAGATGCTATGACACCTATGACACAAATCAGACCTGAAGGCTAACATATGACATATATGACATGTCAGGGATAAAAATAGACGCCAATAGGGCGCTCAAGGGTGTTAGGGAAGCTAAGATGCTTCCACATGTGATTTGGTGGAAGTGGGAGACTAGGAATTGTTGTACAAGTGGCGTTCTTTGGAATCTCTTCCCAACTTGAGTTGGCATGAGTCTCTTGGAAGGAATTCGACCCATGGAGGACATTAGAAGTTTATAAATGTCAATAACAAAGAATGAAACCAGATTTTGATCATTTGTAGAATTTGCAATTGCATTTGTGAAGAGGGAGAGCTAGTGGATGGCTAGTTTCTTGCCTTAGCCAATTTCGAGGGTGAAGGATTCCCATCCAAGTTGGTAATTGGAAAGGCCATTCAGACCTTTCATTTGGAGCTTTAATGGAGTCTTTATTTGCAGGTGTAAGCTACAGGGCAGCTCATGGTTTCTTCTATTACAGCTCACTCCTTCAACCATTTCCAGTTTTGATGGCATATTGTTGATCCTTGAGGGAGGGCATTTTTGGTGAGGTATTGTACTCTTTGGGGAAGATTTTAATGCCCCATTTATTTTGTAATATGAATTAAATACTCTTTTATTCATCTCCAGAAATTTTCAGGTCGAAATTCCAAGTAGAAATGTATAAATCTCAATTTTAATGAAAGAACAGTGTCATTTCCCCACTACCTTGTTGTGAATCAATGTAATGCTGATTATTTCGAATGAATGGATGATTCTATGATATATTTGTGATCAATATACTTCCATGGATGTCTTCTACAAGTTTCATGTACTGTACTTGAGCATTTGAAGCATTTTTACTTAGTTTAGTTGTATTGGGAGGTGAAATAGTGCCATTTCCCCGAGGATCGAATTGGGTATTTTTGCAGTTGAATTGGAGAGGGTGAGAACAGTTGTAATAATCCATTAATGGTGCATATGAGAATTTAATAACATACTTAACACCTTACATACCTCTGTTCATAAATTTGAGTGGGTTTGGAGGCATTTGGGAAGCCATTTTCAGTACTTACCCCATGGGGATTTGAACCCCAAATTACTAGTAAAATTGCAGAATTGGTACAGAATATTAAGAGAGTTTGCAGAGGTCTTTTGGTGGAAATATGTCATCATAAACATCATATTCAAGTTCTAATATCATTCATACACCTTCCTTGAATATTTGAAGGCATTTGGAGTCAATTTGAGACCTAGAGACCAATATTAGTCAAAGGGAAATCACTAGTAAAGTTACCTACATTGATCGGAATTGAAAGAGGATTTGTAGAAGTATTTTAAAGGTCCAAAGGCATCCCTGCAACACATATTTATGTTCTAATATCATTCATATACCTTCTCAGAATATTTGGGATCATTTGGGGCAAATTTGGGACCTAGAGATCAAAACTAGTCAAAGGTCAAATTAGGGAAAAAAGTGAAAAATTGCCATTTTAATAAAATTCCTAAGAAGGGACATTACAGTGGTATCAGAGCATGGTCCTTGCACCTATGGATTAGGTACATACATTCAAGAATAATTGGCAGCCATGTCTGACTATTATGATGAATCCTATGAGTACAATTCTTATGAGGAATATGGATATGCTTATGAGCAATATGAAGCAGAATGTGAATGGTACGAGGAAGAGGTGCCATCATGCAACACTTCATACAATTTCAAGAGAAATGAAGATTATTCTTATGACTTTAGATCTGATGAATATGAGTGTGTCACACCAACCAAGGATAATTCTATGAGCGAGTTCCAAAGATGGAGAGAGAAATATAAAACCTTGCCCCAACAATATCAAAAATATCAAGAATATCTTGCTTCGAGCAAAAATACACAAAATGCCATGTCTTTTGAGTACTATGATGAACATGTTTTTGAAAATAGGCCCAAAAATGAAGATGTGGAGTTAGTGAAGAAAGGTTTAGCCCTTCTTGTAAAAACCCTTGGAGCAAGTATCATATATGTGTGCATGAAATGATGTTCTCCTTGAGGAGAGCTTTTGAGATTTATTTAAGAAGAGATTCCAAATATACTGATCCTAAGGAAAACAAGGGGAAAAATGCATCAGATTGCTTGAATGAGAAAAATGAAGAGACATCACAAGAGCCTGAAGAAAATTCTATTGAAAATATGGAAGATCATTTCGAGACACCTTCTAGCTTAGACATGAACCAAAGAGCATCTACTGATGGATGCTTAAACTATGAAGGAGTACCTACTGATGGGTGCTCACACCTCTATGTTGGTGACATAGAGATCACTTTTGAAAGTGTTGCTACAAACCCAAGTTCCATTAAGCATGATAATGAAGACCTTGTATCAGTTGAAGAAGAACCAAGATCAACTTCCCCATCACCACTTGAGCTTCATGAAGTTGGTCCAAGCAAAAATGAAGAAGATGAGGAGGTTCATTTACAAGAGCCTAATTTTCTTGAAGGGTCCTTAAAGATGAATGAAAAGAAGATCCAAGAGTCCCTAAGCATTCTCCATGACACTCAAGCATTGGTGTCAAATTCTTGTTGGAGAGATACTTCATTGGAGGAAACATCCTTCATTGAAGACATGGAGAAGATTCAAAGAGCAATGTGCCACATCAAAGGTAATTTCATGTCTTTGCTTTTTGATAGAAACCATTTGTTTGAGCTTAATGAATTGTTACATGATGCATACTTGAAGAATAATGAGGATATTCATAAGCTCACAATTCAAAATGAGCAACTTCTTGAAAAGTTGCAAGATACTTGTTTTTCCGCCTATGTTTCAGATTGTCAAATGGTATATTGTTTGGAGGATTCTCATGACATGGTGGATAATGAGAAATGTGGAAATTTGAATCTGCTTAATGTGTTTGAAGATGAACTTGAAGATATCCAAACACTTGATGTGGTGGAAGATGAACTTGAATTGTCTCTTGATGAAGGTTATGCAATTTTTAAAGAAGAGCATGATTCCTCTACATTGGAACCAATCTATGACAAAGGTTTCACACTTTTGAAGGAGCTGCATGATACTACCCATATGGATCCTTCCCATGATGAAACTTCTGCACTTTTTTATCATTTGGGTAAGTTAGTTCATTATCCTACATCCTACAATTCCATGTTTTGCAGCATTAGTCTCAATGAATTATGGGTGAAAGGGTTCTTTTTGATGGTGCCACATGAGGAGTATGGAACTCCTAGATTTAACTTTTATGATGACATGGTTGGAGCACATTCTTATTCACATTTGCAGCAGCATCCTTTGTTACTTTATGATGATGCACATCTACATGAATGCACCTACGATATGCATTTGAGTCACTTGAAGACTCATGGTTTTTCTTGCTCAACACTTGATTCATTTGATGTTGGAGGAACTTCATCCAACACTTGGGTGAATAGATTTATGATTGGAGAACATTTTTGTTGCAAGACACATACTTTGTTATATCTTTATGGCTCTCACATTCAGGGATGTATGGGTGAGACTTCTTTGAGTCATTTGAAGTCTCCTTGTTTTTTTTGCTCATTATTTGGTTCAGATTTTAGTGGAGATTCTTCATTCACTTCTTGGATGAAAGAATACATGGTTGAATATTTTGATGCATATCACATCCTTTTGGAGCAGCATTATAGGACATGGGATCCTCACCTATGTCATTGGAGCAGATTTGATTGGTCACTTGAAGCTTGTATGCACTTGGAAAATGGTGGTCTACTTGCTTGGAGGATGCATACAAGAAAATGGGATCCAGGAATCCTCTTAACTAATGGTGTGGGTTGGAGAGCACTCTTAATTATTGGGGTGCAATACAAGCAATGGGACCCTGGAATAATTTTTATCTCATTGGTTTCAAATTTTTTGGGGAAACAAGCAGTATGGGAGATGGATTTCCCCACTTAATAAAGTGATTTTTATCAGAGTAGTGCAGCAGCAAGCACGGTGGTTCCTCTCTAAAATCTTCATGGAAACTCAAAGACTCAAGGTTGGGAAATTCAATGGCAACTTCAAAGAATTATACAGAAAGCAGGTTCTTCAACACCCATGTTTAAAATTGCTTGAGGAAAAGCAATATTGGTAAGGGAGGATTTGTCATGTCCCAAATTTGGCATTGGGTCACAATGGCCTAATCACATTGGCCGTATTCATTAGAGTTTGTCAAATTGATGCTAAAGGTCAAATAATTGCCAAGGAGGAAAATTACTAGTTTCCTAGGTTTGGGGTGGAAGCTTTGGGATTTGGAATAATGGGGATAATAAATGATGTTTGAACATTAGAATGGCATAAATATTTAATAAAGGAGCTAAATAAATATATACAAGTGAAAATCAAAGTGGCATTTGATCATGAAGACACATGGAGGAAGTGGGACCCACATATGGCTAGATTTCCCCACTACACTTGACATCATTCTCTCACCAATTCGAATTCAAGGTGAATGGTAACATACTTGGGGGAGTCCAAAAGGTATTATTCATTGCATGAATAATCCAAGGTCGAAATATAGAGGAAGAGTAACTCCCATGGAAGAGGAAGAGGCAATTTGGAGCTAGTGAGACACTTGGGCTAGATTCCCTAGCTCTATGACAACAATGATGAAGATGCTATGACACCTATGACACAAATCAGACCTGAAGGCTGACATATGACATATATGACATGTCAGGGCTAAAACTAGACTCCAAGAGGGCGCTCAAGGGTGTTAGGAAAACTAAGATGCTTCCACATGTGATTTGGTGGAAGTGGGAGACTAGGAATTGTTGTACAAGTGGCGTTCTTTAGAATCTCTTCCCAACTTGAGTTGGCATGAGTCTCTTGGAAGGAATTCGACCCATGGAGGACATTAGAAGTTTATAAATGTCAACAACAAAGAATGAAACCATATTTTGATCATTTGTATAATTTTCAATTGCATTTGTGAAGAGGGAGAGCTAGTGGATGACTAGTTTCTTGCCTTAGCCAATTTCGAGGGTGAAAGATTCCCATCCAAGTTAGTAATTGGAAAGGCCATTCAGACCTTTAATTTGGAGCTTTAATGGAGTCTTTATTTGCAAGTGTAAGCTACAGGGCAGCTCACGGTTTCTTCTATTGCAGCTCACTCCTTTAACCATTTCCAGTTTTGATGGCATATTCTTGATCCTTGAGGGAGGGCATTTTTGGTGAGCTATTGTACTCTTTGGGGAAGATTTTAATGCCCCATTTATTTTGTAA
This sequence comes from Larix kaempferi, assembly GCA_027924585.1. NCBI lineage: Eukaryota > Viridiplantae > Streptophyta > Pinopsida > Pinales > Pinaceae > Larix > Larix kaempferi. Next base: position 30,054,331 of record BSBM01000372.1, read on the forward strand.
TATGAAGTAAATACTCTTTTATTCATCTCTAGAAAGTTTTAGGTCGAAATTCCAAGTAGAAATGTATAAATCTCAATTTTAATGAAAGAACAGTGTCATTTCCCCACTACCTTGTTGTGAATCAATGTAATGCTGATTATTTCGAATGAATGGATGATTATCTTATATATTTGTGATCAATATACTTCAATGGATGTCTTCTACAAGTTTCATGTACTTTACTTGAGCATTTGAAGCATTTTTACTCAGTTTAGTTGTATTGGGAGGTGAAATAGTGCCATTTCCCCAAGGGTCGAATTAGGGATTTTTGCAGTTGAATTGGAGAGGGTGAGAACAATTGTAATAATACATTAATAGTGCATATGAGACTTTAATAACATACTTAACACCTTACATACCTCTGTTCATAAATTGGAGTGGGTTTGGAGGCATTTGGGAAGCCATTTTCAGTACTTACCCCATGGGGATTTGAACCCCAAATTACTAGTAAAATTGCATAATTGGTCCAGAATCTTAAGAGAGTTTGCAGAGGTATTTTTGTGGCCATATGTCATCCATAAACATCATATTAAAGTTCTAATATCATTCAGACACCTTCCTTGAATATTTGAAGGCATTTGGAGTCAATTTGAGACCTAGAGACCAATACTAGTCAAAGGGAAATCACTAGTAAAGTTACCTACATTGATCAGAATTGAAAGATGATTTGTAAAAGTATTTTAAAGGTCCAAAGGCATCCATGAAACACATATTTATGTTCTAATATCATTCATATACCTTCTCAGAAGATTTGGGATCATTTGGGGCAAATTTGGGACCTAGAGATCAAAACTAGTCAAAGGTCAAACTAGGGAAAAAAGTGAAAAATTGCCATTTTCATAAAATTCCTAAGAAGGGACATTACATACAGGACCTTTAGGGATCCTTCCTCAGTTACCTATCACTTTAGGAGGGAAAACTATCTATATTGATGTTATGGTAGTTCAAGGTCCCTTAGATTTTAATCTACTCCTTGGACGTGATTATGTCTACGCTATGAAAGTTGTAGTGTCCTCACTCTTTCGAGTGATGTATTTTCCTCATCATGGGAATATGGTGGCCATTGATCAAATTTTCTTTGTGACACCCACTCATCGCATGACTCATAGTGATCAGACTTCCCTAAATGTTCCACATGTTTTAGTGGTTTCTTCCCCGTAGAGATTAGGGGCATGTCTCTAGCCTATGGACATCATGTTGGAGTTTTTCCCCTAGCTTCTTAAGCTATGGGGCACACTACCGACCTCTGGACATCATGTTCAGTAGGAGCATAGTTCCCCTTCTATGTCAAGCTCGTTAAAAAATGAAACAACTATCATGAGCATAGTTTTTATGTTTTAAGCTCGTTAAAAAATAAAATGTGTCCCTTCAAGCACAATTATTGTCTATTTCAAGCTTGTGTAAAAATGAAATAGATCTTCCTCCCATTGAGTCGAGTCTTCCACTAGGTTTAGGACTTGAACCTTCATTTCATCTGCCTGTGTCACTTGATCCTCGTTCTTCCTACCCCCCTGGTGAACATATTCATATTAGTATCCAAGATTTTATTTCGGTAAGGAAGAAGAGTAGTCAGGAGAAACAAAGCTTGGGGGGCATGTTAAGCCGCACCACTGGAAATCATGCTAGGGGCATATACCAACCTCTGGATATCATGTTGGGAAGGAGCCCGTTAATGGGCCTTAACCATGAGCAGATTTCCCTTTTTGTGTCAAGCTCATTAAAAAAAGAAACAGGTCCCCAGGAGCACAGTTCCCTTTCTGTGTCAAGCTCATTAAAAAATGAAACAGGTTCCAATGAGCACAAATTAGTCTTTGATTCCAAGGTCGTTAAGAAATGGAACAGACCCCTACAAGCATAGTTTACCTTTGGTTTCAAGCTTGTATAAAAACGAAACCAGCTTCATGAGCATAATCCCCTTTCTGTGTCAAGCTCTTTAAAAAATGAAACAAGTCGTGAGCAGAGTTCTATTCTTGTGTCAAGCTCGTTAAAAAATGAAACAGATCCTTTTCCATTTGAGTGGAGTCTTCCCATAGACTTAGTACCTGAACCTTCTTTTCATCCTCCTATGCCATTTTGATCTTCGTTCGTATCTGGTGAACATCTTCATATTAGTAACCAGGAGTTTAATCGAGTGAAGATGTAGATTAGGAGAATGAAATCAAAGCTTGGGGGGCATGTCTTCAACCTCTAGGCGTTATGTTGAAGTCAACTTGATCGCCTCTCCACACCATGTTGGAGTTAAGTCACTTACTTCTAGCAATCATGCTGGGGGCATGTACCAACCTTTGGATACCATGATGGAAAAATCCACCAATGGGAATACTTTTCGAGCATACTTTCTTTTGGGTTCCGAGCTCTCTAAACCATGAAAATAATCCCGAGCATAGTTCATTTTCTGTTACAAGCTCGTTAAAAAATGAAGCAGACATCATGAGCATTATTTTCACTTGTCTTTGAGCTCGTTAAAAACAATAAGATGGTATTGAGCTAACTTTTTACTTTTTTGTGCTCTGGTTGAAACATGAAAAGTGGTTTTAGCTTACTTTTCACTTTTTTCGTGCTGTGGTTGAAACATGAAAAGTGGTTTGAGCTTACTTTTTACTTTTTCGTGCCCTGGCTCAAACATGAAAAATGTTCCGAGTGCTTTTTGATACCCTTGTCGTGCTCGTTAAAAATTTGAGTAAAAGGGTGTGTCTAGCGAGTGTAGGTTTATCACTTTATCCGCCCTCGTTAGACTACTTACGGAAAAGGAACTGTGCCGAGTTTACTTTTTCCTTTGTCGTACTCGGTCATCAACCATGAAAAAGTTGTCCATGGAGTCCTCTTTAAGCTCTTTTCAGGCTCTCTAAATATGAAAAGATCGCCAAGCAAACTTGATGTGTTCACGCTTGTAAAAGTATTTGAATGATCATCTTCGTGGTGATAGTTTACCCCTTTTTCGGACTAGGAGGCACTATTTACGAAAAAGGAATACTCCATCCAATCATGACTGGAAGAGTCCTCTCTCACGTTGTTTTACCCTTTTCCGGGCGAAGATGCTAACTTTACGAAAAAGGACTTTTGGAGTCTTCTTTAGTTCCTTTTAGACTCTCTAAACATGAAATGACGCTGAGTTTACCTTCTATGGACTCGTTAAAATTCAACATTGAACGGCCCGTCATGGGACGAACCCCTCCTCTAGTCCTAGGTTTGTAAAACGTTTGGGATTGGACTCATCCATGGGATGAGCTATATCGAGCATCTGTTTACCCTCCTCAAGCTCGTTAAAAAACAAGAGAGGCACTCATCAATCATGATGGGGAAAAAGGAAATATTTTGCGGTGCACTTTATTTATGGCAGTACATAGTCTCTCTTGAACATGGCACTTGTTTGCATTTGCATTCGGTACTTGGGAAATCGGTTTGTCTTTGAGTCGTGTCAATTCCATGAGTCACGTCACTCCTTTGGGTCAGCCAAAGAATGCTTCCATCATGAGTTTCATTAGGGGTTGGTATCATTCTCATCATGTCAATACTGCCAAGTCATGCCATGCCCATGTTCAAAAGACGTTTGTTACTCATTATCTACAGTCAGTACACCTTCGATCATGTCGTCCTACCCTGAGTCAGTCTTGCATATTCCTCTACTGTCTGATCTACTCCAAACATCTGATTTTGAGTTTCCTGTCGTTGATGGGGGATTCATCATGGCCATCCTTCGACGGATTCATCCTTGTCAACTTCAACACATCATCCGAGGATTGAATCTAGAAACCAATCAAGTACCTTGGGCCTGCATGCCTCAATTCCAGGTTACCTCGCTTTCAACATGAGTTTACATCATTGACTCTTGATTGGAGGATTCCATTAAGCGTTCGACCTCAACTCATTGATTCACGCTTAATGGTATGTATTATGATACCTTGGGAATCATCGACATCAATGGTGATCTCCCTCGCACTTGTTAACAATATACATCAATGACCAGTAATCAAGTGGTTTCTACCATGTTCGAATCCAAAACATTGTAATCACATGGATAGATTTGTATCATTATGGGTTCAGCTTGCAGAACTTGGGGAAAATCATGTCTTATCAAAGTAATAATACAAAGATGATGTTTGAGTCATAATAAAAGATCCACTTTTGTATTTCTCGTAGTTGTGTTATCATATCATCATGGATCTATGATTGTGTCTAGTAGCCATGATTGTATTCAGTCGATATTTACTACCATGGATATGCAATGTATTGGTCGGCAGCCATGTTATGAGTCATGTGAGATTTGAGTCAGTTGTACTGCAGCATCTTCCAACCAACATCCTTGCCTTCGGTTTCTTCACTTTTCAAAGCATTTCACTTGTCTTGTTTTTCCAACTTCATGCTTTGGGGGGCATTCTGTTACACCAAAATCTTGTCACCATGAGCCATGTTTCAACTTTGTGTCTAATCCCTTAGCTAAAGTGCATTGAGTTTGGGGTTTTCCCTAGGTTTTTTTCCTTCTCTAAGTACATCGACGCTCTTTTCCTTCAGACAAGGTGCGCCGACACACTTTGCACACTGACAAGGTGCGCCACCGACGCTCTTTCCATTCATGCAAGGTGCGCCAACCGTCAATGGCGCTCTGTCTCTTCATGCAAGGTGCTCCAGGGGTGCTTATAGGTGAAAACACGGAGTTTTGAGACCCTTCTCGAAGTTTGATGAGGTGGAGGGTCATCCCTAACTTCTAGGTGAGGTGGCATTTCGGTTCCTAACCTAATGGGAGGATCCCTTATACCTCTCCCCCTAATCCTCAACTTAATCTATCCCCTTTAGCCTTATAAATACAACCCTCCTCTCCATTGAGAAGGGGGAAGGTATATGGTACTCTTATGCTGATGAATTTCTAGGTGGTCCCTATCATCCTTTGGAAGGCATCATTCTTTGGAGGCTTGGCATGGATTGTTGGATGGAATGTTGCAATGTTGAGGCTTAGGTTGTAACATTCTTTCTCTATGTATTTCCCTTCATTACAGTAATACAAGTTCTTTCCATAAACATTGTTTTGTTGATAATGTTTATAACTTTCTTCCTTAACCGTTAGTTTAGATCAATTTACATCTATATATGCTTGTATCGTTTTTTTGTTTCCATTTGCTCTACGGGGTTTTGCAGCTCAAGATCTGAAGGCTCTGGAGCTTGGATCAACAAAGAGGAAAGGCATTCGTAGACTTTGGGTAAGTGATCTATCCGTTAACTTGCATCTCTATTGATCTAGGAAAGAAGGTTGCATTTTGTACTTCAATTGTTCTATACCTAATTAGGATAGGGGTATCCGGCTCGCATCCACTCGAGTGGATTGTCCAACAACACTTACCACACTTAAGCCCTCCTTTCTTTCCACTTTTCCTCATCTTCTTGATGCCAACAATTCTAGCTACCACTATCTCATGCCCTAATTCTTCTTGTATGAATGCAGCTTAAATCTTATCATAAGTTTGACATTTTTTATTTAGTAAAGAAACTTGCCTACATAAAAGTTTTCCATGGCACTGAGAAACCATTTACGACAATGGGAGCTAACTCATTGATCTTCATATTGATCACCAAGAGATGATCTCTAAGTTCATTGAACTTCCTCAAGTTATTTTTTCAACTAGAGATAGTCCCTCCCACTTCTAAATGGATTGAAACTAGAGAATCTCTCTCAATTTAATCTCATAATATAGAAAAGCAACCTTTGAATGTTTGTTGAGTGCACATCCCTTGTGCGTTTGAATCTTCGCAGTCAACCTTGAAGTTTGATAATTCTTGGACCATATTATTCAAGAGAGGAAGTGCTCCATAATGTAAGTGATCAAATCACGTGTGCCATAAGTTGCATAATATGTCAATGCCATGAACTAGAGCATCTTGCTTAAATGTATCAATAAGTGGCATGCAAAGACCGCTTTCTAGCTTCCTTTGACCAAAAATCATCTACATTCTTGGTTGTGATCTCTAATAATGAAACATTGACCATTAAACTAAACTTATACATGTTAAATATGTTATATATGAAACAGAAAAAGGTTATTCATTAAACCAAGTAAAATCACAACATTGTGCAAATCAAGAATGTCACTCGAAGGCATCCAAAAAGAGATGGAGCCCATTTCCAGTCACTAGATATGTGACATTGTTACCCAAGTCCACTTGTGTTTCATAATCTTGTTCTTGAAATTTGTTGAAGATTTTTTTTATTGAAACTCATATGCTTTGTTGCTTCGCTATCCACATACAACCCAACACTAGAAGTGGTATTGGTGAAAGTGAATGAAACCATAGAGAAAGCAATTTTAAGTTGGAAGTTAACTCATCCCTTTTAGTGGAAGCTTCTACACTTGATGGAGATTGATTTTGATGTTGCTTATCCTTCCCTTTATTCTTCCTAGGACACAAACTCACATAATGACCCTTCTTATGGCACTTGAAACATGCTAGATGACTCAAATTCTTCTTTACATGATTAGAAGAACACGAATCTTCCTTTTTACCCCTCTTATGTCCTCCTTTATTTCCATTTTTCCTCATATTTTCAATGAGAGCGATGTCTTGTACGCCATCAATTCTAGATACCATTTTCACACACATTGTTTCTGCTTGGATGAATGAATCCTAAATCTTCTCATAAGTCAATAGGTATTCTAGAGTAAATACACCCTACACAAAAGCTTCCCATAGCGGTGAGGAACCGCTTAGGGAAATGGGTACTAATTCCTCATCTTTGATCTTCATATTGATTGCTAAGAGATAATCTCTAAGCTCAAGGATATACATCAAGTTACTAGCCACTGTGCATGTTTTACTCATGTGAGTATGGGTGAGTTTATTTTTTATGAGCTACTTCTAAGAAACATTGACACTATGATATAGAAAATTCAATGCCTCACACATTTTTTTCATCGATTTTCCTTTAATACAAGGAATCACGTGATCCTTCATAGAATCCAAGATGATCCTCTTCACCTTAGCAACTTTCTTCTCATATTGAGCCAACTTTTGGGGATTGATAGGAACTAAAACCTTCCCTTCAATTATGCTCTAGAGATTCATCTCTTCCATCAACATCTACAACATGCACTTCCAAGGGGTGAAGTTGTAAGCTCCCTCTAGATGGTCACTCTTTGATATTGAACAAGTTAGGCATTCCCATGCCCCCTTGAATGAAAATATTAAAGAAAACAGATCAACCAAAATCATCAAATTATCACAAATTCAAATCACCCCTCTCTATCATCAAACTCACTCAAATAATTGGACTTTCCAGGGCATCATACCCCCATTCCCCCCATAGGTCATGCCGCTTCTCACAAGCATGGACATGCTTCAATCACTTGGATATTTTTGGGAACCATACCAGTTAAAATTCTTTGTTGTTAGCCTTGTCTCATAGGTAGCTAAATTCTCCATATAATAGATGAAAATTTTCAGCAACATAACTTTGATACCATGTTAAAATTTCACCTTGTGATAATGGATCCACACCCATAAAAATTAAACCATGTAGTTGAATATGAAAACCTATTATATGCCCATCAAAACTTTATATTTGCATAAACCATAACATTGTAGAAAATACTTAAAAGTGTAGACACCACATATCAAGAGGTTAGATCATTATAGCAACAATCCACTCACATGGCTAGGAAAATAAAAGAAAATCGTATTTGAATACTAAAACAATTCATTACCAACCCAACATTAAGTAGAATATAAATAAAATTAGCTTGCTACATCAACTCAACACCATACCAATTATAAATAGAAATAAGATTTGAAAAAAAAAGATCAACATACTCAGTGTGCATCAACAATCACATATCTTTCTATCACATCTTAAAAGATGATTGCTTATACCAAAATCAACTTCTCCTAGGATTATAATGCAAAACCAATCATTTTCTCACAAGCTCATAAATCCAGAACACATCGTAAAAAAATTTAACTAAAACACGCTATCTATCACATCATGTTGCTCCTCACTCTATCTCTCATAGATAGACATACTTTTAGAAAAATATAGAAATGTTACAAGAAAAAACCTAGACTAGGTCCAACTAAGAGGATAGATCCACAAGTAGAGCATTCCACCTTGACAAAGTCGATTTTAAATAGATCAACATACTTAGTATGCACCAACAATCACATATCATTCTATCACATCATAAAAAAAGATTACTCAAACTAAAATCAACTTCTCCCAAAATTATAATGCAAAACCAACCACTTTCTCACAAGCCCATAAAGAAAGAAAAATACGTTAACTAGAACAACTCACTCTAGCTCTCATAGATAGAAGTAATGAGCCTTTGTTCCCTTTTAGAAAAGTATAGAAAGATTCTAAGTAAAAACCATAGACTAGGTCCAACTAAGAAAATGGATCCACAAGTGGAGCACTCCACCTTGATAAAGTCACTTTCAACTTAACTAACTATAAATGCATTTCACACATTCTAAAGGTATATGGTCACAATTATATCTCAACCAAATACACTTCTCCAAGTAACTAATTCAAATAATGTGGCTCAAATGTGCTAAGGTAAATACATGCCCATAAGTGCCAAGCTCCCACTCCACATATTAAGGTAAATACATGCCCATAAGTGCCAAGCTCCCACTCCACATATTTTTATGCAAACACCACAATCAATAAAGGCCCATGAACAAGTAATGTGGCCATGAGCAAGGCCAATATCTCTCCCAAAGAGTGCGCTCTCTATATTTGTGTAACTTTTCAAGACTCCCTGATAATCAAGATGCTTAATATTAGGTATCTTCCATTGTGATTGTATGAGGCTTGTCTAAATGTAGCAGATCCAAAACATTCGATGTTTACTTTTGCAGAAACGTATTCATTGCTATCAAGTTCTTCAACGTTCAAATCAGAACAATATTATCATGCACCACTTATTCCGATACAAAACTGCATGGATTTGTAGCATATACCTAAAAATCAAAGAAGAGAGAAAAACTGTTATGTGAAACATATTGTATTGGTAAGATAATGTATTGGTGCAATTGTGATTATCATCTTCAAGAATATCTCTGCCATTCTAGTGTTTATTATCCTCTGCCATTCAAGTGTTTATTTACGGTCGATGAATTTGATAATATCTCCAGGCATCCAAAAGAAATAAAGATTCACAGATTCACCTCCATATTCTAACATCTTTGATGTAAATACAGAAAACGATGAAAATAGTTTTTAAAACATCGATCGAAAATCTTGTTCAGTGGTAAGACTGATATTACTGGACGAGAAGATAGTTTTGGAAATCTCGATCAGTGGGAAGACTAATAATACCTGGGAAACGCTGAAATTAGTCTTGAAAATCTCGATCGATATCTCGTTTAGTAGGAAGAATAATAATACAGGAAACAATGAAAATAGTTCTGAAAATCTCAATCGAAAATCTGGTTCAGTGGGAAGACTAATGAGGCAGTTCATCGAAAATCTCGTTCAGTGGGAAGACTAATAAGGCAGTTCATCGAAAATCTCGTTCGGTGGAAGACTGATAACGCACTTCAAAATATGTCAGCAACAACAATCAGAGTGGGCCAAAGTCAAACCCCTGACATGGAGAAAAAAACATCAATTAGAGTGAAACAAATGGTTTGGTTGGAAAGAATGGAATACAAGTGGGCATATTAATTGTCATCTTGATTATTAACCATGAGTTTATATGGCATTGCATCACAACAATATTAGTGTCCAATACTATGGAACAGAGAATACTATGGGACAGCCAAGTGTCCTAGTCACACTATAACCAACTAACAAACTCAACTAATCAACCAACTTATGACCATTGAGATTACAATTCTTAACACACCTCCTTAATCTCAAATTGGATAGTATTCTCAGCACTATCAATGCCTAAGTGCTTGCTCTGAAACTCAAATGCAAATGTTCCCAAAGGTTTGGTAAACATATCAGCTAATTGCTCCTCAGAGCCACAAAGCATCAAAGTGATCTCCCCACTAACTCGCGAATAAAGTGGTAGCCAGTGTCAATGTGTTTACTCTTTTTATGAAACACACTATGTTTGGACAATTGTATGGCAGAACTATTGTCACAATAAATAGATGTTGGTTCTTTTTATGTGTGTCCCATATCCTTCAAAAGTATTCTTAGCCAAACTGCGTGGCGTGCTGCTGTAGTTGCTACTACATATGTTGCTTTTGCAAAAGACATGCTAACAACGAGTTGTTTATGAGAGGTCCATGAAATCAGACTAGTACCAAAATGGAAAGCATAACCTGATGCGCTTTTCCTATCATCAATACTTCCTGCAAAATCACTTTTAGTGTACCCTATAAGGGTATTGTATGGTGAATGAGAGTACCAAAGTCCATAACCAATTGTGCCTGCAACATATCTCAGAATTCTTTTACCAACTTTCCAGTAAGAGTCTTTGGGAGACTCCATAAATCTAGAGATCAGGCTGACAACATATATCAAATCAGGTCTAGTTGCAGTCAAATACATTAAACTGCCTACCAATCTTTTGTAAATTTTAGAGTTCACTACTGGTCCTTCATCATTCTTGCTTAACTTGGTTCCTGTAGTAATGGGGGTTTCTGCTGGTTTGCATTTATCCATTCCAAATCTCTGCAGAATGTCTGTAGCATACTTATCCTGACAAATGAAGATGCCATTTTCACTTTGGTCAACTTCCAGACCAAGGAAATACTTCATAAGACCGAGATCAGTCATCTCAAACTCCATTTCCATGACTGTCTTAATTCTTCTAGCATCAGATTTCCAATATAAATCATATCATTAACATAAAGACATACAATCAGAATGTTACCTTGTTGATTTGTTTTGACATACAAAGTGGGTTCATTGTTGCTCCCGTTGAACCCATTGTTGATGAGGTAAGAATCAATTTTGTTGTACCAATCTCGTGGAGCTTGCTTTAGACCATACAAGGCCTTTTTCAACTTACATACCTTGTGTTCTTGACCTTTGACAGCATAACCAAGTGGCTAGTCTACATAGACTTCTTCTTCAAGTATGCCATTGAGAAAGGCATATTTCACATCCATTTGATAAACAAGCCACTGGTTTTGAGCTGCTATTGCAAGTACAACTTTGATGGTGTTCATCCTTGCTAATAGAGCAAACATTTCATCATAGTCTACACCATATTATTGAGCAAATCATTTTGCAACCAACCTTGCTTTTTGCTTCTCTATCTCTTCTTTTTCATCGAGTTTGGTCTTATAGACCCATTTTACTCCAATATTGTTTTTCTCTGTTGGAAGATCAACAAGATCCCAAGTCTGATTCTTTTCAATAGAATCAATTTCTTCATTCATTGCTTGTACCCACTATGCATCTTTTACTGCTTCAACAAACGATGTTGGCTGACAGGAAAATAGAGCATACTGTAGTTTTTCATCGATAAAAGGAGTCTGCTCATATAACTCCCTTAAGCTTTTGGTTCGTTGGTTATGCATTCAGCACCAGTTCACTACTAGATACACTCGACAACAGAATGGAGTTGTTGAACGGAAGAATGAGACCATCATGAACATGGCCCGAAGTATGTTTTCATATAAGAAGTTGTCACGTGATTATTGGGATGAAGTTGTTGCATGTTCATTTTGGGAATTGTGAGTGGTTCTGGTGGTACTGGATTGTCTTTCTGTAGAATATCTGTTGTATCAATCCATCATTTGTCTTCAAGGAATTTAACATCTCTGCTCACCACAACCTTTTTGGTGATGGGATTATACAGTTTGTAAATATTGTAATGTTCACTATAACCAGTGAAGATACACTTTTCAGTTTTCTTATCCAACTTTTTCCTTAATTAAGGAAAAAACAATTTGAGCATTCCCCTTCTTCTTGGTCAGTTGCTTGCATGGGCTCTTCTTCGAACTAAACACTCCTCACAATGAAAGTATTTTGATATGAGGGATAAAAGAGCTTGTATCCCTTGGAATATTTTGCATAACCAACCATAATGGAATCATTTCTTTGTGGTTGCAAGGCCTTTCTTCTCTTTGGAGGTATTCAAGTCTAGAGCCAAACATCTTGAAATGAGACACATCAGGCTTGTGTCCCATCCAAGCCTCGAATGGAGTCTTGCATTCCAAGGATTTGTGTGGAACTTTGTTTTGAACATATGCAACACAATTAATGGCTTCATCCCATATTTTAGGAGACAAATACTTAGCCTCCAACATATAGGTATCCATCTCCTTCAATGCTCTATTCTTCCGCTCTACCACTCCATTATGTTGTGGTGTGTAAGGCACAAAATGTTGCATATGAATGCCTTCTTCTTCACATAGCTTTTGTAGGTCCTTATTGACATATTCTCTTCCATTATCAGTCCTTAGGACGTTTATCTTCCTCCCACTGAATTTATTAACAAAAGCTTTGGAAACTTTGAATGAATGGAACACTTCATATTTCAACTTGAGAAAGAATAACTGTGACAGTACCTTGAAAAACCATCAATGAATGTTAGGACATACTTTTTTTTTCCATAGTAGGGTGTGGAAAGAGTCCTATCACATCTAAATGGACCAAATCAAGAGGTTGAGAAGCTATTATTGCCTTACCCTTCTCAAACTTGCACTCTGCATGCTTCCCAACAATGCATCATTTGCAAGTGCCCTTGGAGAATTTGATGCTTGGAAGTCCTTCAACCATATTTTCTTTGCTCAAGGCTTGAAGACATCTGTGTTCGAGGTGTCCAAACCTCTCATGCCAAAGTCTACTGACCTCATTAGCATGTGATAGAAGCGCATTAGGTGAAGAGTAATGAATAAAGTGTGAAAACTTGTACATCATTGACTCATGATCTGCAACACCAACTGCAACCACTTTGTCAGTGGAAACTTCAAAAATTTCCACATCTTCTTGAGTGAAAATCACTCTCTTGGCCAAGCTAGTATGGGTCATTTGGTAAACAGAGAGGAGATTTGTTGCAATATCTGGCACATACAACACATTGTTGAAGCACCCATTGTCAATATTGATCCTTCCAATGCCTTTTGTTGGGATATCTGAGTCATCTCCCATGACAATAGAAGGACCATTGTATGGTTCAAGAGTAGAGAAAGTCTCTCTTGCAGAAGCCATGTGCCTTGAGGCACCCGAATATATGATGAAAGAAGAGGATTTAGAGGTGCTAGCCATCAATGCATGGTATCATTCATTGTCTTCAGAATTCGAACCACCCTCCTTATTCTTTGCTCCATCTGGAAGAGGGATATTGTTCTTCTCAAGGATATGATCCATCATGTCAATGGTCTTCTTCATGCATGCACTCCCGGGGTGCCAACCCTTGTGATACTAAGTGCATTTCGATTTCTCCTTCTTCTTCCCTTTCTCCTTGCTAGGATTCGAAACCCCTTAAGAATATTTGGGCTTCCCTTTGTCTTTCTTATTCTCTTGTTGCTTCGAATATTTGGCCTTCTTCTTCCCCTTTGCATGCTTTGAATCTCCTGAAACAAGAACTTGGTCCTTTTATGGTTTTATGGTGCCCATTTGCACGAACTTGTCTTGCTCTTGAGTAAGAGACTCCTTGAAATCTGTCAAAGATGGCATCTTCCAATTTCAAATAGTGAGCTTGGTGGAATGGAAAGTCGAAACAAACACAGAGTATTTAGGACCTAGCTTCGAAAGTATGGACAAAACCAGCTGCTCTTTTTTTTTCAAGGCCACATTGCTTGAGCTGAAGAACCAAGGATTTGAACTTGGTGAAGAAGGCTTGAATGGTCTCGAAACCGCTTGGGATCAGAGAGATCAACTCATTCTCAAGCTGGTGGCCCCTCAACTCATCAGTCTTCCCAAACAGTGACTCAAGCTTGAGCCACACTTGATTTGGAGTAGTGAGACTTTATACATGAAACAAGAGGTCTCTTGATATACTGAGACAAAGCCTGCCATATGCTTCATCCATCTTGTTAAAAAAATTGGAATTCTCAACAATAGAGTTCAGCTCATTTTCTGTCCCCATAGTAACTCTGAAGAGACACTTTGATCTCAACTGGATTACCATCTCGGCCTTCCATGGTAAAGTAGTTGAATGGAGTGCACAAGGTGACATGAGACTGCTCCATTATGTTACTTGCGCACTTGGTGACAATGAACACTAAAACCTGCAATGCAAACACTCAATCACTCAGGAGGGAATCCTAGATAGCTAAATCAAACCCTGCATTGAAAGAGGGCACATTCGAGACCATGTCACACCTAGGTAGATTCCAAAGGATTGATCCAATGGCTTCAATGAAATTTCCACAAGGATTTTTGTGGTTCCTCCACTGCTTTCGGTGCACCTCTCAAGCAGTGTTGCTTCGACTAGAATCCCCAAGAGCTCTGATACCATGTGAAATTCTAATCACGGCGGGATCTACTAGCTAATAATTTCCTCACAAATCAAGAATTTGGCTAAGTCTGCATGAAAACAGTGTAAAATAAGTAAAGTAAACACAACGAATGGTGCAAATAGATGGAAATTCTATTATTTTCCAACCCAAAATCAAGTTGGAAACATGATTATATTACATTTGTAGAAAATCGTGATCCTTTGGAGGCATTCGAATGAGATACAAGTGGCTATCTTACATTGGACCTCAATCACCCCTAGATTGACCAATAGGCTCCCAAATCACCCCAAATGGTCACAGATTGCAGATTTGAACATTGGGATGGCATGAGTGGTCAGTAATGATGTTTGCACATGAGTGGTGGAGTAGAGGTGGGCTTAGATTGACCAAAACTTCCAAAAAGAGGGAAAATGACCATATACAATGCATGTGCAGCCCTCAGTCAAACCTAGATCCACAAATTAAGGGACAAGGGCACGTCATGGTGGCTTCGTGGCCATAAATGAGGGTTAGTGACCATAAATGAGGCGCCTTACCTCCTAGTTGACCAAATGTGGGTGCCAATGTGTGTGGAATTGGTCATAATGAGCATAAAAACCTTAGGCAACATAATTAACCTTGCTTGAACCAACAATCATTAATAAAACATCTTGAGACTATGGTCCACGGTGTATTATGTTAGGAACCCGTGTAAACCCTTCTCTTTACTTTGTTAGTATATTTTTGTTGGACGCATATGCTTTGTGATTCGTCCCGTAGTATTTGTTGATCCATAGTTTGTATTAGCCCATGGGATTGACCCATAGTATTGGATGCATATGCTTTGTAAGCCCTCCCGTAGTATTATATGTCCCATGGTATTGACCCATAGTATTGGGCATAGACTTAGTATATAAGTGTGTGTTGAGGCCAATGAAGGTACCGTGAAGTTAGTTGTATTGAGCTTGCTCAAAGGAGGTTTCCCCCTCGAAGTGGCTTGTGATCAATAAAAGCGATTATGAGTTCTATTATTTCTTCTATCTCGTGTATTTTCATTAATTAATTGTTGCAGGTTCTTCACATCTTGTATCATAGCACTTTCTTGGGCTCGTTGGGTGGAATTTCTACCAATTTTTTTTTCGCATCTGTTGCAAGTTTGGATCTGGGAATAATCCCTATCCACTTAACTGTGGGAAGTACTTGGGCATAAGCCCTAAAACTCATTGTGAGGAGTACCACAAGAACCCTGAAGTAGCTGGCCCATTGAGAGGACCCGCTAGCGAAAAAGGCAATGAACCCTGCCTGATTGACTAGTTCCCACCCGTGAGGTAAGCCAGGAGCTGTCGTTTGTTGCAAAGCGGTTATCAGTTTTACCTGAGCTGTGGAGTGAGGGGTACTGCCCAAATACGCAAGCCGTCAGACAACATTGGTGGCCGAGTGAAACCCCTGAACTGTTAGGAAGCCGAGCATACCTGGCGTCCATATCTATTTCAACTTAACTGTTACCGATCACTTCCACACCGTTTCAGATCCAGCCATTTCAGATCTATTCTGAAAGCCATTCCAAATCCATTTGTTTCAGATCTATTCTAGAAGCCATTTTAGATGCAGCCGTTTTCGATCCATTCGGAGTCATTTTAGATCCACTATAAAATTCCGTTTTTTTGCCATATCTCCTTTGTTTTAACTCTGTTTCTCCTGAAACTTCACTGACACCCCTGCAATCCCATTCTGCATATTTCATTCCTGAGGACCTTATCCCAAATTCCACTTCCCAAAACCAAAAATCCCACATTTGTCTATTTTTAGCGTTTTCCATAACTTCTTCAATTTTCACCCAATCGCTTTCAAATTTTGCCACCGTGTTCATTCCCTATTTCTGCTTCTTTATACCTCTCTGACAAATATTTTCATTCTTTCACCCCGCTTTTGAAATCCCCATTTTCTTCTTCCCTGTCCCTTCGAAAGTGTCCAAAACCTAATCAAACCCCAATTACCCATCAGAGTTTTTCCCAAATCCAAATTTCCCTTTACTAAATAAGATTTTGTTTGTGTTTTTCTATCCATTCCTGCCCCCCCCCAAAAAAAACTCCTGGTTATGGTTGTCACCCACGCGGGAGCAAAAACCAAGGAGGAAGCACTTACAACCATCCAAACCAAAATTCAGGATTTGGATGAAAAATTTCTCAGCCTCCATCTTCAGCATTCAACCATGAACAATAACCGACAACAAGAATCTTTTGCAACCACTAGGTTCTCTTCTTCCAGCAATTTTCGTGGTTCGAAGCTTGATTTTCCTCGCTTCAACGGTACTGATCCCACTGGATGGATATATCGGGAAAAACAATATTTCAGTCTGCATAATACTTTTGATGTCCAGAAAGTTCCACTTGCATCCTTTCATTTGGAATAGGAAGCCCTTCAATGGTATCGTTGGTACATCAAAGCTCATCATAAGCCAAACTGGATAGATTTTTGCCAACTCCTTTTGTAACGATTTGGTCCTAGTGCTTTTGATGACTTCACAGGAGCACTCACTAAACTTCGCCAAATTGGCACAATGAGAGAGTATTAGACATAATTTGAGAAATTGGCCAATCACACAGAAAGATTGTCTGATGAATTCTACAGTAGTTGTTTTATCAGTGGTCTCAAGGATGAAATCCGCTCAGAGGTCAAAATGTTCTGTCCCAACACAATGATAGTTGTCCTAGGGTTGGCTAAGTTGGCAGAGGATAAGATCGCAGCCCAACAACTCTCCAAACCCACCTTTGTTCCCTTCATAAATATGGGTTCCCAACGACCTCCCATCACACCAGCTCCTTGACCAACTCCTATCAAGCATTTGTCTGAACCAGAGATGTAGGCACGTCGAGAAAAAGGGCTTTGTTATAATTGTGATGAGAAATTCACTCGGGGACATAGATGTGTTGAGGAAAAGCTCTATCTCTTGGATATGGATTCTCCGCTTGCCTCTGAACTTAGTGAAGAAGCTCCATATACAATAGATGATCAGGTCAACATTCAGCACCCACCTGTTGATCCCCCATCTCAGGACGACCCACCAAAGCTCTCTCTCCATGCTATAACCGACATAACCACCCCACAAACAATGCGGGTCAGGGGTTACTTCAAGAAGCTCCCTCTTACCATACTCATTGATTCTAGTAGCACTCATAACTTCATTGACCCTCGGATTGCCAAACAGGCTGATTGTTTTGTCCATCCTTGCTCCAACTTTGAAGTCATGGTTGTCAATGGGGGCACCTTACCTTGCAAGGGGAAGTGTCACAATGTGCGTATATCTCTGGAAGATTATAACCCACGCTTTGACATGTTTGCCTTGTCCTTAGGCAGATGTGATGTGGTTTTGGGCGTTTAGTGGTTACGCACTCTTGGCCCCATTTTATGGGATTTTGCTGAAATTTGGATGCAGTTTTCAGTCAATGGGAAACAACACAAATTTACGGGGTTACAACTAGGGTATCTTTGCATCATCAATTCACATCGCCTGGAAAAGATCCTTAAGAAGATTTCACATGGTGTCATTGCTCAACTCCATTCCATTCAGATGCACCCATCAACTATCTCCTCTACTTCCTTGGATAGATATGCAGGTGTGTTTGTTGAACCAATGGGCTTGCCTCCTTCAAGAGACCTTTCCGGTAAGAATTTAGCCGCATCTACATCTCAAAAGGAATTGATGGCTATTTTGCATTCAATACAAAAGTGGTAGCCATCCCTATTAGGGAATTATTCATGCATCAAGACTGATCTCCATAGTCTGGAAAATTTCCTGGAACAACGGGTCTCCTCCCCAGCACACCTGAAATGGGTTATCCAACTCATGGGTTCTGCCTATGTGTCACCTACCCAAATTTTGAGACTATTTATTTTATTACAAAAGCATTATATTAAATTATAATTACAAAGTTTTGTAATTATGACCAAATTTGGTCAAGGATGATTGTAATGACTAATTTTTATTATTTAATAAATTAAAACAAGAGACAAACACCCAAGGGAACTGTTAAATGTGTGTTCACTGACCCACTAGGAGGAATGGAAGCTGTTAGAAGGCATGGGACAGATGTCAGCATTTGCACTCCACCACTAGCTATTGGTTATGGGACAACTACCTGTAAACTTGTGGCATTATCCCCCAGATGGGTGGAAGAGAGCTGATGGCTCATTAATGAACAGGTTAACCACTAAAAGGCCTAGGCATCCTAGATAAGGCAATTTGAATTGAGTAGACAGCTCTACATTATTTTCTGCAGAAATAATTCCTTAAGTGTATCAGGTGATCACTGAGAGATTCGAATAGGGAGGCTAAGTGGAAGTGCATTGTGAGGCTGCTAAAAATATTCTGAGAAGAGAACCAGAGGTGTTGGCGTAGGTCTCTTTGACTGCTAAGTCTATATGACTGGATGAACTACTTTGTTGCTGCAAGTGGATGACCTAAAGCTTCTACAGATTCTTCTTCCTAGTGGTTCATGGAACAGGCTCGGGGGTCCTAAGGAAAGTAATTTGGCTATATTCAGGAATAGGTTGGGTGGAACAAGCTCCTTGGGTTGTTTGTTTCTCCTACATTCACCAGGTTCTACTGTTCTATCTTATCATTTTCAGTTAAATGATTTTTTGCAATTAAAGATGTAGTATTTACAGTTAATAGCATACAGAAGTAATTGTTTCATTTTTTGACCTAAGTATAATTTTGTATAATGTTGGTTAAGTAAATGAAGTGACTGACAAAATATCTTCTATGTATTTTTCCCCATGCTGTCTTCTGCATAGTACTCTAGTATAGAGAAGAAGAATTTAATATAGATGATTTAATAGGATGATTGCCAAATAATTGAAGAGACTAATGCTATTATCTTTCACATACCACCTTTCTGTATAAAAACCTAGGGTATACACTTAAGTTGTTTACTTCTTACAGATTTCACATACACTGCATTTTATTATCATTTCATTCAAGAACATTAAAGTATAATAGGTTCATTTCCTTCCTGCATCGATAATAAAAAATTGTAAACATCTGCAAGTTAAGACCTAACATTTTCTTTATCTTTCTGGCTCGTCTGCTACGTCCCACATTTTACAGAAATAAAATATCTTAGGTCTTTATCTTCAAGGACATAGAAAATACTTTCATCACAGTATTTTAAACATTATTCTATTTTTTTTTGTATTAGTCTTCTAAAAAAATAGTTGTAATAAAAATAGAATTTCTACGATACTTCCACATTATAGTTTTATATAATTACACCGCAATGCTACATTTAAACTCTCCATGTATTCCAAGGTAAGAATATTCTTCTCAAATCAATATCAGAATGAATTATCAGAATTTTTGAAACCCCAGATTTTGACTCTCTTCCTTAACATCCATCGTTCTGCTTAAACAAAGTTTTCAAACACTTACAGTATTCATTTATTAAAAACCCTAAGACTTTATTATAGCCAGTTTAAGGCCAAGAATTTAAAATCATAGCCATCAAATCCTTACATCAGTTTCCCCAAAACAAAAAACGATACTTCGTTCAACTATCACATACACATTAGTTATCTATAAAAGACAGAATTGCAGACAAGAGTCTTATGACTTTCTTCATCGAACACATTAGTTAGCTAATGGTGATACAATACCAAAATCGATTCTTAACACCATGCTTAAATTTAAACAACATGATCACAGGGTTTCACTTCTTAAAACAAGCTAGCCACGACCCTCGGCCAAAATCAACACAGTAGTTCCTAAAAAAATATCAAATTATATAAACATAGAAACCACTCATGTTTTATTTCAGATGCAATTCCATAGACGATCTATTTGATCAGCTGCGTGGAGCAACGATATTTTCAAAGATTGATTTAAGGTCAGGATATTATCAAGTTTGTGTGAAGGATGAGGATATTTTTAAAACAACCTTTAGAACTAGAGAAGGACATTATGAGTTGGTAGTCATGCCATTTGGGTTGACTAATGCCTCGGTGGTATTTATGTGTTTAATGAATAATATTCTGCACAAGTATTTAGATAAGTTCGTCATTGTGTTCATAGATAACATTCTGGTATATTCTAAAAGTAAGGAAGAACATGACGAACATCTGCGTATTATTTTACAAGTTCTGAGAGATCATCAGTTATATTCTAAGTTTAGTAAGTGTGACTTTCACAAGGATAAGATTTAGTATTTAGGTCACATAATTTCTAAGGAAGAAATTTCGGTTGATCCGGATAAGATAAAATCCATTAATGAATGGCCAGTTCCTAAAGATGTGACGGGCGTTCGATCATTTATGGGGATTACAGAATATTATAGAAAATTCATAGAAGGTTTTTCAAAGATTGCAAACCCCATCACCTCCTTACAAAAGAAGGGGAAGAAGTTTGTATGGGATCAAAAGTGTGCAGATAGTTTTCAGAAGTTGAAGGAATTACTAACTACAACACCTATTCTGAGAATTGCAGATCCTAATAAAGATTTTATAGTATGCACCGACGCATGTAATGACGGACTCGGTGGAGTCCTAACACAAGAGGGACATGCTATTGCATATGAGTCTCGAAAGCTGAAAATACATGAGAAAAATTACTCTACATATGATCTGGAACTATTAGCAGTAATACATGCCTTAAAAATGTGGCGCCACCATCTTATTGGAAGAAAATTTACTTTGATGACAGATAACATGGGGCTGAAGTATTTACTAGATCAAACGAATTTGAAGGCTAGACAGGCTAGATGGCTAACCTTTCTAAGGGAATGTGATTTTGATATTCAGCATATAAAGGGTAAAGAGAACAAAGTTGCTGATGCTTTAAGTCATAATGCAAAGTTAAATTTTATTTCGCCATCTGTACATACACAACAAATTTAGAAAATAAGATTTTTGAAGGGATTAAAACTGATGAAGAGTACAGAAATTTACATGAAATGACAGCAGAAAGTAATTCTGAAAATTTTATGGCATAATACATGTTAAAATAAAATGGATTGCTATTGTACAAGAACAGATTATATGTGCCCAATGTACGAAAGATAAAAATTCTGATTTTAGATGAAATGCACAAAAGTCATTATTCTGGCCATCCAGGTTATCAGAAAACCATCACTATGTTACGGAAAGAGCATTATTGGCCCAGGATGAAGGATGAAGTAGCAGAATATATAGCGAAATGTTTTGACTGTCAAAAAGTAAAAGTTGAACATCAGCATCCGGATAGACTGTTACAGCCATTACCTATACCTAGCTGGAAATGGGAGATCATAAGCATAGATTTTATTACTGGACTACCCAAGATTCAGAAACAAAATGATTCCATCATGGTGGTAGTGGATAAACTCAACAAGGAAGCACATTTTATACCAGTAAAAACTACTCATAAGGCTCCAGACATTGCAGAATTTTTCATGAAACAGATTTTTCGATTGCTTGGAATACAAAAAGTGATAGTTTCAGACCGCAATTATAAGTTTACTGAAAAATTCTGGAGATCTTTGTTTAAAGGGTTGAATACAACCTTAAACTCCAGCATCGCATTTCATCCACGAATGGATGGACAGACAGAAAGAGTGAATCAGATATTGGAAGACATGCTAAGGATGTATGTCAAGGACCAGCCTAGTAAGTGGGAGGACTATTTGCATTTAGTAGAATTTGCATATAACAACCATTATCATGCGTCAGCCAGGCTTATCCCTTTTGAAATTATTTTTGGTAGGAAATGTAATACACCAATTTCTTGGAATGATCCAGTTAATAGAGTTATTTTAGGACTTGAATTGTTGAAGGAAATAGAACTAACCGTGCAACAGGTACAAAGAAATCCTAAAGTTGCCCAAGATAGGAAAAAGAGTCAAACAGATCTTAAGAGGACTCATAAAGAGTTCCAGGTTGGTGAGCATGTTTTCATTAAGGTAATAACAAAGAAGAGTTCATTAAAATTGGGAATTTGTGCCAAGCTGGCACCCAGGTATTGTGGTCCTTTCGAAATTTTGTCAAGGGTTGGACCCGTGGCATATCAACTAGCTTTGCCACCAAATCTAAAAATACATAATGTTTTTTATATTTCAGTTTTAAAGAAATATGTACATGATGCTACTCATGTTATAAATTGGAATGATGTACAAGTGGAACAAGATGACGATTTTCAGGTGGAACCGGACTGTATCCTCGAAAGGAGGGAAACTCTATTCCGGAATCGCACCATTGGGAAGGTAAAGGTGCAATGGAAGCACCTTAGCCCATAAGAGGAAACCTGGGAGTTGGAGAGTAGTATGCGGGCAGCATACCCAACTCTGTTTCAGGAACACTTAGAGAGTGAATAAACAACATCGAGGACGATGTTGAGACTTAAGGGGGGGTGTATGTCACCTACCCAAATTTTGAGACTATTTATTTTATTGCAAAAACATTATATTAAATGATAATTACAAAGTTTTGTAATTATGACCAAATTTGGTCAAGGATGATTGTAATGACTGATTTTTATTATTTAATAAATTAAAACAGGAGACAAACACCCAAGGGAACTGTTAAATGAGTGTTCACTGACCCACTAGGAGGAATTGAAGCTGTTAGAAGGCATGTGACAGATGTCAGCATTTTCACTCCACCACTAGCTGTTGGTTATGGGACAACTACCCGTAAATTTGTGGCATTATCCCCCAAGTGGGTGGAAGAGAGCTGATGGCTCATTAATGACCAGGTTAACCACTAAAAGGCCTATGTAGCCTAGATAAGGCAATTCGAATTGAGCAGGAATCTCTACATTATTTTATGCAGGAATAATTCCTCAAGTGTATCAGGTGATCACTGAGAGATTCGAATATGGAGGCTAAGTGGAAGAGCATTGTAAGGCTGCTGAAAATATTATGAGAAGAGAACCAAAGGTGCTGGTGTAGGTCTCTTTGAATGCTAAGTCTATATGATTGGATGAACTACTTTGTTGTTGCAAGTGGATGACCTAAAGCTTCTACAGATTCTTCTTCCTAGTGGTTCAGTGAATAGGCTCGGGGGTCCTAAGGAAAGTAATTCGGTTGTCTTCAGGAATAGGTTGTATGGAACAGGCTCCTTGGGTTGTTTGTTTCTCCTACATTCACCGGGTCCTACCGTTCTATCTTATCATTTTCAGTTAATGATTTTTTGCAATTAAAGGTGTAGTATTTACAGTTAATAGCATACGGAAGTAATTGTTTCATTTTCTGACCTAAGTATAATTTTGTATAATGTTGGTTAAGTAAATGAAATGACTGACTAAATATCTTCTCTGTATTTTTCCCCATGCTGTCTTCTACATAGTACTCTAGTATAGAGAAGGAGAATTTAAGATAGATGATTTGATAGGATGATTGCCAAATAATTGAAGAGACTAATGCTGTTATCTTTCACATACCACCTTTCTGTATAAAAACCTAGGGTATATACTTAAGTTGTTTACTTCTTACAGATTTCACATAGACTGCATTTTACTATCATTTCATTCAAGAACATTAAAGTATAATAGGTTCATTTCCTTCCTGCATCGATAATAAAAAATTGTAAACAACTGCAAGTTAAGACCTGACATTTTCTTTATCTTTCTGGCTAGTCTGCTACGTCCCACATTTTACAGAAATAAAATATCTTAGGTCTTTATATTCAAGGACATAGAAAATACTTTCATCACAGTATTTTAAACATTATTCTATTTTTTTTTTTGTATTAGTCTTCTAAAAAAATAGTTGTAATAAAAATATAATTTCTATGATACTTCCACATTATAGTTTTATATAATTTCACCGCAATGCTACATTTAAACTATCCATGTATTCCAAAGTAAGAATATTCTTCTCAAATCAATATCAGAATGAATTATCAAAATTTTTGAAACCCCAGATTTTGACTCTCTTCCTTAACATCCATTTAAACTATCCATGTATTCCAAAGTAAGAATATTCTTTTCAAATCAATATCAGAATGAATTATCAGAATTTTTGAAACCCCAGATTTTGACTCTCTTCCTTAACATCCATCGTTCTGCTTAAACAAAGTTTTCAGACACTTACAGTATTCATTTATTAAAAACCCTAAGACTTTATTATAGCCAGTTTAAGGCCAACCATTTAAAATCGTAACCATCAAATCCTTACATCAGTTTTCCCAAAACCAAAAACGATACTTCGTTCAACTATCACATACACATTAGCTATCTATACAAGACAGAGTTGCAGACAAGAGTCTTATGACTTTCTTCATCGAACACATTAGTTAGCTAATGGCGATACAATACCAAAATTGAGTCTTAACACCATGCTTAACTTTAAACAACACGATCATAGGGTTTCACTTCTTAAAACAAGCTAGCCACGACCCTCAGCCAAAATCAACACAGTAGTTCCTAAACAAACTATCAAATTATATAAACTTAGAAACCACTCATGTTTTATTTCATACGCAGTTCCATTATTTCCATTGAAAAACAAAAGTATAAGTATTGTAGCAGAGAACCTTCGATTTTACAGAAGCGAGTCAACCCATGACTCTCAACTCTTACCAACACATGGTATCGTTTTAACCAAACTTATACATCGCACAAAAAAACCTTATGAAAGTTTCTTAAAACTATATTCAATAAAAATGACGAGGGTTCATCCCTTTAGTATTTATATTTTAAACAAAGTATTTTGCTGCAACAAAATTTTACAGTGAAAAGCTATGAAGCAAAGTAACAAGAAAAGCTGAGGATCTCATCCTTTGGTGTCTTTTGGTTTCCAAAAACAAATCACCGGCCAAAACTTGCCAGGAACCAAATATTTTCCATCATCAAACACCAAGCATCGGCCATGATAGGCCAAGAGGACCTACGAAGTAAGGAACCACTGAGGCTTACTGGTGAACGAGCAGCCTTACTCCACAAGCTTTCAAACTTAGCAACCCTTCGACGAAGATCACCTGTCACAAGAAACATTAAGGGGTTAAAATAAGAAATTTCTAAGATATTCATAGACACTTTAGAATGCAACAACAACTCGGTATCGAAACATTACCTGTGTATTGTAGTTCTGAGATAAGAAACACCTCCTACAAACAAAATCGACGAAGCCATCTTTCCAGCACATCGAAGAGAGTTCCAGTTTTGTGAACAACGGTATATCATCGCATGAGAATCGAACATGGTTCAAATCTTCCAGATAAAAACCCCGAAGAACTATTTTCTCAACATACCCAGAAAATCCAACCACAGATTTAACCCTTCAACATCTTTAACTGCTAAAAAAATTTCACAGAAGGCTCGTCTCTTAAAACATTTGCAGATATCAGAATAACACTCAACAGGTCATGGTTTCGAGTCCTGGAGACGATGCCAAAAAAAATACCTGTTATTTTGAAACCCTGGAGTTTCTCATCCTGTTGGCCTCTCCACAGAACCATTCCCAACACAATGAATGACAAAGGAAATGATACTCGCGTAAACGTAGTGGAGTTTAGGGTTTCTTGTTCAAAGTCCAAAAACATGTGAGATCAACGATGGAGATGATGCCAACCCAGCACGTTGAAGTTTGGTCATCAAATGTATTAATATCTTATTAATTATCACAGCCATCACGACATTCAGCTCTGTCAACCAAGGTTCATTTTAGTGTACAGCTCGACACTTTGGTAGCGTTTGGGATCACTACTATCGTGCACTACAGCCACGATGGAACCAACTAGGAAGTCCACTCAAAACTGAAGGCATGTGACTTTAATGCCAGACCTGATACGAAAACCTGCCAGTACAGTAAGCATTCAATGCTCGGTCACTATCACATCTCAGTACAAGGACTTAGGGTTATAACTTATGGTTCATTTCATATCCATAGTGTTAGTCTTTCGAATGCTCTGTCTAACATTTATGTTATAGCATTTTCATTTAACTAGGGTTGCATTTCATATAAGGGTTTGATACTTAGTGTATAGTTTAGGATGCATTATTTTGTACATCGTAATATTTGTTATATTACTTATCTTTTCACAAAGTTGCACATTATATTATAATGCACAAATATTATATTAGAAGGACACAATCCTATAAGTGTAGTAAGTTCACAATAGAACTATGATGATAATATCATAAAAGATGATGCTATATTATCATATTTTTATATGCATTTTATAAATGGAGAATTATAGGAGCTACTATAGTTATTTTGATGACTTCAAGTGAATCCATGTGTACATTGGAATCTAGCACTCATAGTGTAAGTTTATAACACAGGACATCACCGCTCCTTGCATTATGGCAAATGACGACAGGATTCTAATAGCACTATTAATCTTTTAAACTAGCACATAAACGAGAAGTAGGACAAAGATCCATACCTTCAATAAATTTCATGCAAGGAAGTACTTAGAGTTTTTCACAATACATTGACGATGAATTGGAAACATATTTACTCTTAACACTTGAATTGTCGTATTATTCTTAGCTGTGTTTCTGCACAATGAAACATGTTCAAATGCTTTAGCTAAATGTAACTAAGTAAACCTCAGAGTATCTTGTAGGATCCCTTTGTCTTCATTCAAAAGCAAACTGTCAATACTTTATCAAGAAAATAAATCATAAGATAAACCTAGTTACAACATATAGTTTACAATTAAACACAAGCAAATCTGAAGATGTATTTTGTGTTATGATCGTAATTTGTCTTTTGTTAAAAGATTAGTATCCATTTTATTTTTGCATTAGCAAATACAACTATCGTCGTAAATTGTTTAAGAGCTACGATGTGTCGTTATCACTAATCATTTTAGTTAAAAGATTTAACCATTATTTTATTTTCTGCATTAGCAAATTCAATAATTATTGCTACTTTAAAAAAATTTAAATTTTTGTAAATTTTCGGAATGTTACATGTGGTATCAGAGCTCATGTTCGAACTCTCGGCCTGAAAAGGTTCAAAGAACATGCAACAAAAAAAAAATTATGACAACAAAAATCTTTACTAATTCAAGTCAAATTATTTTGTTATACAGAAATTTGTTTTCTAAGTTACAGGTATGGAAGGGTCAGCTGAACACATGGAGGACAGATTTTGACCAAACAGTCATAGCACTGGACAACATTATGGAGAAGAAGTCCATGGTGAATTGAATGACAATTCATCAGAATTGTTACGTCCCTTTCAGGAGTTGAAAGCAGAAATAAGATCTGTTAAACAAGATAATGAGAGAATTTTGAAGGCACAAGAAGAACTGAACCAAGTACTGTTCGATCAGTGCCCAACTAATGAACATGATAGAAGGGTTGAAAATACCTCCAAGATTGAAGACTTACCTCATGGGAACAAGGAAAAGAAAGTGAAAACTAATGATAACAGTTCAACATCATCAGGAGCAACAAATGAGATACGTAAAAAGAAACATAATTATTCAAGTGATAGCAGCAAAGGGGATTACAAACCAAGAAGAAAAAGCCACAAACAGTATGAACAGATTTTTGAGGAGTTCAAGAAAATCAAACCCCCAATATTCAATGGTGAAACTGAGAAAAGAGAGATAGCTGAAGCATGGCTGTCCGGCATGAAGAAATACTTTCAAATCTATGATTATTCAGAATCATTAAAATCAAAGATGGCCATATACAACCTGATTGGTAAGGCAGATATCTGGTGGCAGGACATCAAAAGAGTGAAGGGCATCAAGGACAAAGATGTCAATTGGAGCACTTTTACACGGTACTTCAAGAAGAAATTCCTATCTGAACAATATTATGAAGAAAAGTCTAAGGAATTTTATGATCTAAAATTGGGAACCATGAACATGAAAGAGCTGAACAACAAATTTCTAAATTTTCTAAGGTATGTGCCATATCTTGTGGAGGAAAAACCAAAGATTCATAGGTATCTGAGTTGTCTACCTTTCAACATCAATGACAGAATAGAGTATGACAATCCAAAGACCTTAGAAGAAGCCATGAGGAAAGCAACTTTCTGCTATGATACAAACCGGAAAAGAGAAGGGATATCTAACTGGAAAATTCATAAACCCAACAACTTTGAGCTAAAGAAGAAGAATTTCAGGTTCAATGGAAAATCTGGTTTTCAAAAGAAAAACTTTCCAAATCGAAATTTCCAAGGAAACAGACCCAGAAATAATCAACAACAGAATTTTACAGTTCCTAGAAATACACCCAATGTTACCAGGACTAATGACCAGAGGGCACCTATAAAATGTTTTGAGTGTCAAGGTCCTCATTATGCTTCAGAATGCCCCAAAAGGAAGCAGACAACCAATAATATTCACTCCATACAAGCTAAACCTATTGTGGGAGACTTGGCAAGAGATATGCCTAGAATTAATGTAGCTCTAGACAACAGGCAAGCAGAGCATCAAGTCTCTATGGTAGAGATTGAAGGTATGCTACAAAACCACCCCGTTTCTATTTTGATTGATCCAGGCGCTAGCCTAAGTTATATATCTCTAGATATAGTAGAAAATTTTAATCTGAAAATAGAAAAATTTAATAAATCCTGGTTAGTTAGACTAGCAACAGGAACAAAAAAGAAAGTGTCTGATTTTGTTGAAAGTTGTGTTTTATCTATGAATTAGTTAAAGACACAAACCAAGCTAAATGTTTTACCTTTTGGATCCTATGACATCTTAATTGGAATGGACTGGTTAGAATCACATCATGTTATTTTGAATTGTTATGAGAAAAGTTTTACCTGTCTAAATGATGAAGGATAAACAGTAGAAGTAAAGGGTATTCCTAGGAAGACATCACTTAGACAAATTTCAGCTATGCAAGTAAAAAGAGCAGTTAGAAAAGGATGTAAGATGTTCGCAGTGAATGTAGTACATGAGGATTCAATTACAAAAAAAGACAAACTGAAACTAGAAGATATACCTGTCCTAACAGAATTACAAGATGTTTTTCTAGAAGAGATTCTAGGGTTACTCCCGAAGAGAGATCTAGATTTTACCATCGAGCTTATATCGGGTGCGGTACCTAACTCTAAAGCTCCATATAGGATAAATATACTGGAATTAAATGAGTTGAAATCACAGTTGAAGGAACTGATTGATAAAAACTATATAAGACCCAGCGTGTCTCCTTGGGGAGCACCTGTTATTTTTGTTAAGAAGAAGGATGGCACTTTAAGGCTTTGTATAGATTATCGCCAACTGAATAAGATGACAATCAAGAATCGATATCCGTTGCCCCATAGACGATCTATTTGATCAGCTGCATGGAGCAATGATATTTTCAAAGATTGATTTAAGGTCAGAATATCATCAAGATCGTGTGAAGGATGAGGATATTTTTAAAACATCCTTTAGAACTCGATATGGACATTATGAGTTCGTAGTCATGCCATTTGGGTTGACTAATGCCTCGGTGGTATTTATGTGTTTAATGAATAACATTCTACACAAGTATTTAGATAAGTTTGTCATTGTGCTCATAGATGACATTTTGGTATATTCTAAAAGTAAGGAAGAACATGACGAACATCTGCGTATTATTTTACAAGTTCTGAGAGATCATCAGTTATAGGCTAAGTTTAGTAAGTGTGACTTTCACAAGGATAAGTTTCAGTATTTAGGTCACATAATTTCTAAGGAAGGAATTTCGGTTGATCCCGATAAGATAAAATCCATTAATGAATGGTCGGTTCCTAAAGATGTGACGGACGTTCGATCATTTATGGGGATTACAGAATATTATAGAAAATTCATAGAAGGTTTTTCAAATATTGCAAACCCCATCACCTCCTTACAGAGGAAGGGGAAGA
Organism: Larix kaempferi; assembly: GCA_027924585.1. NCBI lineage: Eukaryota > Viridiplantae > Streptophyta > Pinopsida > Pinales > Pinaceae > Larix > Larix kaempferi. Next base: position 30,084,477 of record BSBM01000372.1, read on the forward strand.
AGTTTGTATGGGATAAAAAATGTGCAGATAGTTTTAAGAAGTTGAAGGAATTACTAACTACAACACCTATTCTGAGAATTGTAGATCCTAATAAATATTTTATAGTATGCACTGACGCATGTAATGACGGACTCGGTGGAGTCCTAACACAAGAGGGACATGCTGTTGCATATGAGTCTCGAAAGCTGAAAATACATGAGAAAAATTACTCTACATATGATCTGGAACTATTAGCAGTAATACGTGCCTTAAAAATGTGGCGTCACCATCTTATTGGCAGAAAATTTACTTTGATGACAGATAATATGGGGCTGAAGTATTTACTAGATCAAACGAATTTGAATGCTAGACAGGCTAGATGGCTAACCTTTCTAAGCGAATATGATTTTGAAATTTAACATATAAAGGGTAAAGAGAATAAAGTTGTTGATTCTTTAAGTCATAATGCAAAGTTAAATTTTATTTCGCCATCAGTACATACACAACAGATTTAGAAAATAATATTTTTGAAGGGATTAAAACTGATGAAGAGTACAAAAATTTACATGAAATGACAGCAGAAAGTAATTCTGAAAATTCTATGGCAGAATATAGGTTAAAAGAAAACGGATTGTTGTTGTACAAGAACAGATTATATGTGCCCAATGTACCAAAGATAAAAATTCTGTTTTTAGATGAAATGCACAAAAGTCATTATTCTGGCCATCCAGGTTATCAGAAAACCATCACTATGTTACGAAAAGAGCATTATTGGCCCAGGATGAAGGATGAATTAGTAGAATATATAGCTAAATGTTTTGACTGTCAAAAAGTAAAAGTTGAACATCAGCATCCGGCTGGACTGTTACAGCCATTACCTATACCTAGCTGGAAATGGGAGATCATAAGCATAGATTTTATTACTGGACTACTCAATATTCAGAAACAAAATGATTCCATCATGGTGGTAGTGGATAAACTCAACAAGGAAGCACATTTTATACCAGTAAAAACTACTCATAAGGCTCCAGACATTGCAGAAAATTTCGTGAAACAGATTTTTCGATTACATGGAATACCAAAAGTGATAGTTTCAGATCGCGATTCTAAGTTTACTGGGAACTTCTGGAGATCTTTATTTAAAGGGTTGAATACAACCTTAAACTTCAGCATTGCATTTCATCCACAAACAGATGGACAGACAGAAAGAGTGAATAAGATATTGGAAGACATGCTAAGGATGTATGTTAAGGACCAGCCTAGTAAGTGGGAGAACTATTTGCATTTAGCGAAATTTGCAAATAACAACCATTATCATGCATCAGCCAGGCTTATCCCTTTTGAAATTATTTATGGTAGGAAATGTAATACACCAGTTTCTTGGAATGATCCAGTTAATAGAGTTATTTTAGGACTTGAATTGTTGAAGGAAATAGAACTAACCATGCAACAAGTACAAATAAATCTTAAAGTTGCCCAAGATAGGCAAAAGAGTCAAACATATCTTAAGAGGACTCATAAAGAGTTCCAGGTCGGTGAGCATGTTTTCATTAAGGTAAGACCAAAGAAGAGTTCATTAAAACTGGGAATTTGTGCCAAGCTGGCACCCATGTATTGTGTTCCTTTCGAAATTTTGTCAAGGGTTGGACCCGTGGCATATCAACTAGCTTTGCCACCAAATCTAAAAATACATAATGTTTTTCATATTTCAGTTTTAGAGAAATATGTACATGATGCTACTCATGTTATAAATTGGATGATGTACAGGTGGAACAAGACGACGATTTTCAAGTGGAACTGGATTGTATCCTCGAAAGGAGGGAAACTCTACTCCGGAATCGCACCATTGGGCAGGTAAAGGTGTAATGGAAGCACCTTATCCCATAAGAGGCAACTTGGGAGTTGGAGAGTAGTATGCGGGCAGCATACCTAGCTCTGTTTCAGGAACACTCAGAGAGTGAATAAACAACATCGAGGACGATGTTGAGACTTAAGGGGGGGTGTATGTCACCTACACAAATTTTGAGACTCTAAATTTAATTGCAAAAACATTATATTAAATTATAATTACAAAGTTTTGTAATTATGACCAAATTTGGTCAAGGATGATTATAATGACTGATTTTTATTATTTAATAAATTAAAACAGGAGATAAACACCCAAGGGAACTGTTAAATGAGTTTTCACTGACCCACTAGGAGGAATTGAAGCTGTTAGAAGGCATGTGATAGATGTCATCATTTGCACTCCACCATTAGCTGTTGGTTATGGGACAACTACCCCTAAATTTGTGGCATTATCCCCCAGATGGGTGGAAGAGAACCGATGGCTCATTAATGACCAGGTTAACCACTAAAAGGCCTAGGCAGCCTAGATAAGGCATTTCGAATTGAGCAGGCAACTCTACATTATTTTCTGCAGAAATAATTCCTCAAGTGTATCAGGTGATCACTAAGAGATTCGAATAGGGAGGCTAAGTGGAAGTGCATTGTGAGGCTGCTGAAAATATTCTGAGAAGAGAACCAGAGGTGCTGGTGCAGGTCTCTTTGACTGCTAAGTCTATATGACTGGGTGAACTACTTTGTTGCTGCAAGTGGATGACCTAAAGCTTCTACAGATTCTTCTTCCTAGTGGTTCAGTGAATAGGCTCGGGGGTCCTAAGGCAATTAATTTGGTTGTCTTCAGGAATAGGTTGGGTAGAACAGGCTCCTTGGGTTGTTTGTTTCTCCTACATTCACCAGGTTCTACTATTCTATCTTATTATTTTCAGTTAATGATTTTTTGTAATCAAAGGTGTAGTATTTACAGTTAATAGCATACAGAAGTAATTGTTTCATTTTCTGACCTAAGTAAAATTTTGTATAATGTTGGTTAAGTAAATGAAATGATTGACTAAATATCTTCTCTGTATTTTTCCCCATGCTATATTCTGCATAGTACTCTAGTATAGAGAAGGAGAATTTAAGATAGATGATTTGATAGGTTGATTGCCAAATAATTGAAGAGACTAATGTTGTTATCTTTCACATAACACCTTTATGTATAAAAACCTAGGGTATATACTTAATTTGTTTACTTCTTACAGATTTCACATACACTGCATTTTACTATCATTTCATTCAAGAACATTAAAGTATAATAGGTTCATTTCCTTCCTGCATCGATAATAAAAAATTGTAAACAACTGCAAGTTAAGACCTAACATTTTCTTTATCTTTCTGGCTAGTCTGCTACGTCCCATATTTTACAGAAACAAAATATCTTAGGTCTTTATATTCAAGGACATAGCAGATACTTTCATCACAGTACTTTAAACATTATTCTATTTTTTTTGTATTAGTCTTCTAAAAAAATAGTTGTAATAAGAATAGAATTTCTATGATACTTCCACATTATAGTTTTATATAATTACACCACAATGCTACCTTTAAACTATCCATGTATTCCAAGGTAAGAATATTCTTCTCAAATCAATATCAGAATGAATTATCAGAATTTTTGAAACCCCAGATTTTGACTCTCTTCCTTAACATCCATCGTTCCGCTTAAACAAAGTTTTCAGACACTTACAGTATTCATTTATTAAAAACCCTAAGACTTTATTATAGCCATTTTAAGGCCAAGAATTTAAAATTGTAACCATCAAATCCTTAGATCAGTTTCCCCAAAACCAAAAATGATACTTCGTTCAACTATCACATACACATTAGCTATCTATACAAGACAGAGTTGCAGACAAGAGTCTTATGACTTTCTTCATTGAACACATTAGTTAGCTAATGGTGATACAATACCAAAATCGAGTCTTAACACCATGCTTAACTTTAAACAACACGATCACAGGGTTTCACTTCTTAAAACAAGCTAGCCACGACCGTAGGGCAAAATCAACACAGTAGTTCCTAAACAAACTATCAAATTATATAAACTTAGAAACCACTCATGTTTTATTTCAAATGCAGTTCCATTCTTTCCATTGAAAAACAAAATTATAAATATTGTAGCAGAGAACCTTCCATTTTACAGAAGCGAGTGAACCCATGACTCTCAACTCTTACCAACACATGGTATCGTTTTAATGAAACTTATACATCGCACATAAAAACCTTATGAAAGTTTCTTAGCACTGTATTCAATAAAAATGACGAGGGTTCATCCCTTTAGTATTTACATTTTAAACAAAGTATTTTGCTGCAACAAAATTTTACAGTGAAAAGCTACGAAGCAAAGTAACAAGAAAGCCAAGGATCTCATCCTCTGGTGTCTTTTGGTTTCCAAAAACAAATCACTGGCCAAAACTTGCCAGGAACCAAATATTTTCCATCATCAAACACCAAGCATTGGCCACGACAGGCCAAGAGGACCTACGAAGTAAGGAATCACCGAGGCTTACCGGTGAACGAGCAGCCTTACTCCACAAGCTTTCAAACTCAGCAACCCTTCAACGAAGATCACCTGTCACAAGAAACCTTAGGGGGTTAAAATAAGAAATTTTTGAGATATTCATAGACACTTTAGAATTCAACAACACCTTGGTGTCGAAACATTACCTGTGTATTGTAGTTCTGAGATAAGAGACACCTCCTGCAAACAAAATCGACGAAGCCATCTTTCTAGCACTTCGAAGAGAGTTCCAGTTTTGTGAACAACGGTATATCTTTGCATGAGAATTGAACATGGTTCAAATCTTCCAGATAAAAACCCCGAAGAACTACTCTCTCAACATACCCAGAAAAGCCGACCACAGATTTAACCCTTCAACATCTTTAACTACTAAAAAACTTTCACAGAAGGCTCGTCCCTTAAAACATTTGCAGATATCAGAATAACACTCAAAAGGTCATGGTTTCGAGTCTTGGAGACGATGCCAAAACAAATACTTGTTATTTTGAAACCCTAGAGTTTCTCAGCCTGTCGGCGTCTCCACAGAACCATTCCCAACACAATGAATGACAAAGGAAATGATAACTGCGTAAACGTAGTGGAGTTTAGGGTTTCTTGTTCAAATTCCAAAAACATGTGAGATCAATGATGGAGATGATGCCAACCCAGCACGTTGAAGTTTGGACATCAACTGCATTAATATCTTATTAATTATCACAACCATCACAACATCCAGCTCTGTCAACCAAGGTTCATTTTAGTGTACAGCTCGACACTTTGGTAGCATTTGGGATCACTACTATCGTGCACTACAGCCACGATGGAACCAACTAGGAAGTCCACTCAACACTGAAGGCAGGTGACTTTAATGCCAGACTTGATACGAAATCCTGCCAGTACAGTAAGCATTCAACACTCGGTCACTATCACATCTCAGTACAAGGACTTAGGGTTATAACTTATGGTTCATTTCATATCCATAGTGTTAGACTTTCGAATGCTCGGTCTAACATTTATGTTATAGCATTTTCATTTAACTAGGGTCACATTTCATATAAGGGTTTGATACTTAGTGTATAGTTTAGGATGCATTATTTTGTACATCGTAATATTTTTTATATTACTTATCTTTTCACAAAGTTGCACATTATATTATAATGCACAAATATTATATTAGAAGGACACAATCCTATAAGTGTAGTAAGTTCACAATGGAACTATGATGATAATATCCTAAAAGACGATGCTATATTAGCATATTTCCATATGCATTTTAGAAATGGAGAATTATAGGAGCTACTATAGTTATTTTGATGACTTCAAGTGAATCCATGTGTACATTGGAATCTAGCACTCATAGTGTAAGTTTAAAACACAGGACATCACCGCTCCTTGCATTATGGCAAATGACGACAGGATTCTAATAGCGCTGTTAAGCTTGTAAACTAACACATAAACGAGAAGTAGGACAAAGATCCATACCTTCAATAACTTTCATGCAAGGAAGTACCTAGAGTTTTTCACAATACATTGACGATGAATTGAAAAATATATTTACTCTTAACACTTGAATTGTCGTATTATTCTTACCTGCATTTCTACACAATGAAACATGTTCAAATGCTTTAGCTAAACGTAGCTAAGTAAACCTCAGGGTACCTCATAGGACCCCTTCGTCTTCATTCAAAAGAAAACTGTCAATACTTTATCAAGAAAATAAATCATAAGATAAACCTATTTACAGCATGTAGTTTACAATTAAACACAAGCAGATCTAAAGATGTATTTTGTGTTATGATCATAATTTGTCTTTTTTTAAAAGATTAGTATCCATTTTATTTCCGCATTAGAAAATACAACTATCGTCGTAAATTGTTTAAAAGCTACGATGTGTCGTTATCATTAATCATTTTAGTTAAAAGATTTAACCATTATTTTATTTTCCGCATTAGCAAATTCAGTAATTATTTCTACTTTAATTTTTTTTAAATTTTTGTAAATTTTCGGGATGTTACACTATGCGATCACTTAAAAGAAGTGTAAGGAAAATATGGTGGCAAATGCTCCTTCTCACACACTTAATGACCCAGTTTCTCTTACAGGTATTTCTCTACTTGTTCCACATTGGTTGCAATCTGATCAACAGGGCTATCCCTTCTATGAACTCCATGCTTTTCCATCGACAAGGCACTCTGGGGTCCTCAAAACATATGACCGGGAACAATGTAACTTCTTTTGGCAGGAACTGAAAATGGCAATTCAACAGATGGTGGATGATTGTGATACTTTCCAGGTCAACAAGGGTGAAACGACACTCCTTTCGGGACTGCTCGAACCCTTGCTCATCCCTACACAGATTTGGACAACTATTTCTATGGATTTCCTTGAAGCACTCTGGTGGTACAATACCACACCTAAATGACACCATATGAAGCAGTCTATGGACAAGCACCGCCAGTTCTTCTTCCATACACCCTCAGCAGTTCCCCAGTTCAGGAAATTGACTTGGTTCTTCGAAACCGTGATCAGATTATTTTCATTTTGCAGGACAACCTTCACATGGGAAGAATTCAACTGAAACAACACGTCGATCAGCACCGTTCTGAGATCCATTTTCACGCAACTGATATGGTTCTTCTTCGTCTACATCCTTCCAAGCAATCCTCCCTGAAACTCAAAAGGTAGCATCTTCTCTCTCACTCTATCACAGAGGCATTAATTCAGTGGCACAGAATGCAACCCGAGGATGCTACAGGGGAACCACTCCTTCAGATTCCGCATCAATTTCCACATCTAAAGCTTTGAGGACAAAGCTTTTTCTAAGGGAGACGGGATGTTAGGAACCTGTTTCAACCCTTCTCTTTACTTTGTTAGTATATTGTTGTTTGACTCATATTCTTTGCAAGTTGTCCCGTAGTCTTTGTTGATCCATAGTTTGTATTAGCCCATGGTATTGACCCATAGTATTGGACGCATATGGTTTGTAAGTCGTCCCATAGTATTATATGTCCCATGGTATTGACCCATAGTATTGGGAATAGACTTAGTATATAAGTGTGTGTTGATGCCAATGAAGGTACCATGAAGTTATTTGTATTGAGCTTTCTCAAAGGAGGTTGCCCCCTCTAAGTGGTCTGCGATCAATAAAAGCGATTCCGAGTTCTGTTATTTCTGCTATCTTGTGTATTTTCATTAATTAATTGTTGCAGATTCTTCACATATTAATTTTCTAACAAGAGTAGTGGTGCATGCAGAATAATAGTGGCGTGGGATGAACCTCTTCTTGTCCATGGGTAGGGGAGGAAATATTATTCAAGTTGGAGAATATACACTAGCAACCCGAAACACAAAGAGAAGCATCATGAAAGGCATTGTGAAGTAGGTGAATGTAATGTCCATTAAATCCGTAAATATAAATATATATATATATATATATATATATATATATATTATGGGATATTAACATCAATAAGATATAAGCTTCATTAAAATTAACTTCAACACTGCATGATAATGTTGAGATTTATATACTGAAATACTTTTCCGTTAACTTGTAATTTCAGTTGTGATAATTTTGATGTTTAACTGTAGTATGTTATTCGTAATCCTACTCAACCTATACTAAAACTGTAAATATGCTAATGTTAGTTACCCTACTCTGTTACGATGATTGTATGCCGGTCTTGATGTATAACTTGTATTCTTTGTGAAAGTTTGTCCTAATAGCTATGCTTATTTATGGTTTTACTGTAACTGGATTTGTTGGGTTAGTATTTTTAACTCCCCGGTTTGGTGAAGGGTTCTTATGGAACCTGGGATTACTTAGCTTCTTAAATGCGCTAACACATTGTAACATTTATATTTTGCAAGTGCCTATGCATAGACCTAAGTAATTACAAAGGGGACCTAACAAATTCTAAGGTCCTTGTGCAACATAAGTGAGGGTGTAAGAGTTATAATCGAACTCCAACTATAGGGATGGGGGTAGAAGATTAAAAATGTAGTGGAGGTGGTTGAAGCTTTTAATGCCATCATGTGATGGCCCTAAGGCAGGCTCCACGATGGCAGTATGGTAAAACCATTAAACTTTTGTGAAAATGCCTATCTTTTTTTGGCACTTGGGAGGGAGAGCTTAAGCTCTCGGCTCTTCTGTGGCTTGGAGGGAAGGCATGCGCATAAACAGAGCTTCGCTCTTGGTCTGCGCGTGCTGTCTATAGTAGGGTATTGTTGTGGAATGGTCACAAAATGAACAAGGTAAGAACCTCTGTAAAAATTTGTTTCTTTAGTAACTCGTTGAAGTCGTAAGTCCTAGTTTAGATGTATATTTAACTTCATGTTTTTTGTTTGCTGTCATGAGGGTTTCACAAGAAAATTCCTAGAGCGTGTTTGCATGGGTTTGGATAAGCAGACACTAAAAAATTGAGCTAGTGGCCATGGTAAGACCCAGGTTTCCATGGAACGCCTTGGTTTGTGAGATGTCTGTGATAAAAGGGTCTTTCTTTGATTTATGGGCAGTGGGTGTGATTGGTGTTTGGCTGCGTTGTGGAGTGACAAGGAGTTGTAGCGTGGTAGGTCAATTCGACCTTGAGGTCGGTTGAAATGTTTTCTTTAGGGTTATGTTGTTTAATGAAAATCCCCCTGGGCATAGTTGTGAAGGTTTTGTACTGTGTTCGGAATTATTAGCTTCAGGCTATATGCCTTTGTTGACTCTGGTCTGTATAATGAATATTGTTTGATATTTAATGCAAGGATTACTTTGTATCTAGAATTGATTTCTAAGTGAGTGCAATGTTGGAAATGATACTTCCAAGTTTCTTTGTGTTTGAAAGGGAGTTTGGACTCCACCGAAGCTCTATCTTTTAAATACTGCCTACGTTTATTTTATTTAAGTGAAGACTCTGTTTGTTTAACATTTTGGTTTTGAAATGAAAGTTCTGGGCAAGGCCCTTGTTGTTCAGGATTTAAACCTTATAGTGAGGAGAGACACTACCAACTTAAGTGGGGTTGACAGGTAAATACATTTATTATATTGAAACTAGTTCTTACAAATGAAGGAGATCGGGATATCGAAAGAAGTACCTTTAATCGATGGCTGGTCCTAGCTTTCACTTGATCTCCCGCTTTGACGAACCTGCAACACAAAGGAAACCTTCCTCAGTGTATCTTGACTATATAAATGTGATGAATATTGAAAACAATCAAACATCAACAATAATCAAATACTAATCCAAATGAACATGCAATCTAATAGACATTCGATTTGGGACAGGAAGGGTATTTCCACCTTTTTATTGTCAAAGAAACATGAATCAATACAATTATACCTGACATGTCAAGATGCTTCTGCAACCGAGTCCTGGGCTCCTGCTCTTCACAATGACTTGGGAATTCCTCCAACATAATAGCACTTCAATGCCTTTCTTCTAGGTCTTTCTATCTTTCCATCTAATCTCCTCTCATGGATCCTCCTTGTATTTATGGGACAAGGTAAGTAGTTGGATTCGAGAGGTGGTTGAATTGGGAGGTTGGGGAAGTTGTAGAACCAAATTCAACTAATCCCAATTCGTAATCTTAATATATTTTTTGACTTCATCTTAAGATGTACGCGGGTTTCATATAACCAGAGTAGCGTACAGTAAGCAACTTTTGTGCTTAGCAACAAGCATTTGCAACATTTTTATTTGTGTATGCTGGTTGTCCTTGAGGAAAGCATCGTTCATATCCAAGGTGTACGCTAGTTTACTACCCAGATAGTAGCGTTCATCTCATGAAATCAGTAAACAAGATTAAATTCTCAGCTGAAGAGGGTAGTTCCAGTTAATAAGTCATCTAGGTCAACCTAGCTCTTCAATCCTTAGTGTCCTTTTGTGTGATCAACAGGGAAATGTGATCATGGACGGAGAAGCAAAGATTTGGCCTATAACAGATTCCCCCTAATGTGTGAGGTCAGAGGGAAACGATGGTCAAAATACATTATAATTCTAAGTTAGAGGAGGAGCAAGAAACTGCAGAACCAAGTCACAAAAGTACCTGAAACAACGATCAAGGTCAGTGAGCAATTACAATCTTGACATCATATAGATGTGTAGCATGATACAATATGATCTCAGATACATAACTAGGAGATGTATATATAGCATGGCAACTGAAATACAAGCGTGGATCCATGTCAAAAAGAGATATCATAGCCATAACAACAAACTGGATCTATGTCTCATGAAGAGCCAAAATGAGTGAGGCTCAGTCTTGCGCAGCTTGGGTGATAACATAAAAGATGGTGATGTTATCAAAGTCCCAAGGTATTCATCCAAACAACGCAAGGTACAAACCTTAACCATGTGAATAAATGAGCTGAGGTCGAACATGGGGGGTATCGTTTGATTACTGGTCATTGATGTATACCGTTAACATTAACAAATGCGGGGACTTCCATCGATAATGATAATGGGGTCCAAGGTACCTAGCACGATCCAACAAGTGTGAATAAGTGGACTTGAAGTCGAACACTTGAGGAACCTGTCAAATAAGAGACATTGATGTATTCCCATTATTCAACAGCGAGGGAAACTGCCACTAATGACTGCAATCCCCAAGGTACTAACCGAAACTCTAAACTTCGTTCCCAGAGCATAACGAGCTGAAGTCGATGGGAAGAATTTCGCCGGAAGGGAGGCCTTAATGCATCCTCCATCATCCAACACGAGGAACACTCAAAGGTATGAGCATATTTGGAGTACGAAAAGTAATAAGATGAAACAAACTGACACCAGGATGGACGACACATGAAGTCAAGGTAAACTGCAGAATGGCCAAAATAGGTTGTATCCTTAAACAGTGAGCACGACACAAAGTGACTTAGGCAGATTTTAACAATGAAGGGGAAGTGATATAAGCCTGCAATGTAGGAGACATTAACAGACCCTCCATATGGTTGGAAGAATAACCAACCCGGGGAGTAAAAAACTCGGAGATCAGGTTCACCCTAAGGTCAAAAACTAAAACCCAACTGACATGAAAGACTCAAGTAGGTGCTGTGTTCAAGGACATGACTGAATTAACTGCCTTTGAAACTGAAAAAGATATGATATACCCTTCTTATCCCTTATTATTTTTGGTAAAAGAATGTCCTTGTTGTTTTGATGAGTCCAAGAAAGAAAGAAAACTCAATAATTCCAACCATGTAAAATTTTTAACGATCCCATGGGAGGAAGACTCAGAACCTTCTTCATTTTTTACAGAGTTCGAAGAAGAGATAGATGAATACTCTATAATACTGATCTCTGGATTTTAATATCGAGACGAGATCTGTTCTTGCTCGCCGGTGTTTTCTTGTTTAAGGAGTCAGAAAAACTTAAATAATCCTCCATACACTTACTCGAGGATTTTAATATCGGGCCCGAGTAGGTTAATGCTCGCCGGTGTTTTCCTGTTTATAGAGTCTGAAAACTTAAACAATCCTCTATATACCCTCTCGTGGATTTCACATCGACCCCGAGTAGGTGAATGCTCGCTTGGTGTTTTCATGTTTCGAGAGCCTGAAAACCCTAAAGAAGGCTCCAACAGTCCTTTTTTTGTACAGTTAGTCTCCTCCCCCGAAATTTTTTAAAACAATGAGAGAAGAACTCTTCTAGCCACGTATGACTAGAGTATTCCTTTTTCGTAAGTAATCCGCAAAAGTCCGGAAAAGGGTTAAACTTATACTTAAGTGGATGGACCTTCAATTCCTTTAACGAGCTTGAAAAGACCAAGTTTGCTCGGAAATCTTGTTTAGTTTTTCAATAGTCCAAACAAGAGCTTAAAACGACTTAAAAGACAGCTTCTAGGATCGTGGTTTCATTACCTGCCAAAAGATCGGATCTCAACAATCGCATTAGTAACTATCGACAAATTTTCTCAATGACATAATAATAACAATATGGTACATATACAATAAGAAAATAAGTCGTGTCTGGTTTAATACTTCGAAAATCTAATGAAAATTTGAAATGTAGCAGTTAAATTTAACTCACCAAAACTTGTAGGTGTTAGTGATTAAATAGAACATTTGGGGACAACTTGAAACTATACACTTTTTCAAAAAGTGAGTAAAAATTAAAGTCAATTTTATATAACTAGTTTCAAAGTAACAATCAAATATCACAATTGAAAATTCTAGGGCAAACGTGGAGCAAAACCTTGATCTTCCTTCATTGATTGTGACCAAACCAGACCACCAATCGACCTTCCGCTTCCACCAAGTAAGTTCATTCCTCCCAAACTTGCAATTTCGTGTATTTTTTTGTAAATTTTTATGGTCAAAAATCATTTTCTAGCAGTGTTCACATCGTGTTCTGCATGTATGCTGCTGTGTATGAGGAAAAGCAGTGTTCACTGGCCAAGTGCACTGGTTTAGCTCATAAATAGAAGCGTTCAAACATGTATGTTCAGTACTAACAGCAGCGTACACCCCCGAAAGTAGGGTAAAATGTGAAAAAGACTAAAAATTGACTGTTGCTTGGCAGGATGGTTTTGGTATGGTGTGAAAGGGAGCATGAGGACATGGCCCGAGAAGCATTACAATATCCAATGACCCTTCATACGCTCCGAATATGTGGATTATTGAAGTTTTATAGAACGGTCAACATCCGGGCACAAATCTGCTTGCTTGAAAGACTTGTCCAATACTGGGATGCAAATTCCATGGTGTTTGATATCCGAGGTGAGATACTGGAGCTCACCATAGATGAAATCTAATTTATCATGGGTCTCTCTCGGAGGGGAGACTTGGTGAATCTAAAAGGGTCCTCTCGCAATGTGGGTGCCTTGTCCGTGCAAGAATATGTCAATGCTTACTGCCTACCGGGAACTGAGAAATGCGGTAGTCAAATTCTCATCTCGATTGTTGTAAGCTTCCCCCTCCGAGTTATTCTGAGTTTTCTCAACCGAATGGGAGGAATTGCTACACAACATCTTGCCTCAAGACATTATATGCATATATGTGTTTAATGCTTGCAAGGGCATGTTTATGACTGGTGTTCAAGCCTTTTGGCGAACATGAAGCTTCAACTCTCGGGGTGTAAGACAGGGAGAATGAAGAATTTTGGGTATGGAAGCATAATTTGCACCTTATTCTTTGAGAGGGTGCCTGCTATCAGTTTGGGCATGGAATTTCCCCCTGTCAACCCTCGTGAGGCAATGCTGGCCCATTGGGGTGAGAACTTCCTCCACCAGGGAGGTGGCGAGAGCAACTTCTGTTACCATGAGGATGACTTCTGGGGTTGGTGGGAACAATAGGTGCCAGCTCTTAAGCAATTTCCATATGTAGGCACAGACTTCCGCCATGATCTTGAGTTGATACTTCCTCCAGGAGCAGCCTGGGGAGATACGAGTATGTACATGTTTTTGAAAAATTATTTAATTTTTTTATATTTTATATATGTTCTTTTTATAATGAGTTTGAAGTACTGAAACAAAGTGTCAAATACAGATGTTGGACCAGTACGCCCTGATGGACACCCATATACTTTCGTGAGACCAGTAGAAGTGGGTGCAGCAGATGCCACACTGGGGACAATAGAGAGGAAGATGAGTCGGTTGACTCATGACATTCCTATATATCGTATTGAGTGGATGTCGGTTGATATGCAGGAGGATGTGGTTGGTGTGCCCCCAGCCTAGATTAAGTTACCGCGGAAAGTAGCTAGGCTAGTCATCTGCTACCGAGAGGCAGCAGAGGCAGATGAGGCCCCACCTTCTCCATAGGAGAAGGATATTCTATGTATATTTTTGAGGCCATCGAGCCCAATTTTTGTATCTTATGACATGAATCTGTGACATACTTATGATCCAAACTCATATTACTTTTTGATACATATATATATACAGTATCGGTTATTTACATGTGTGTTATTGTGTTTTATGCATGAATTACTAAGTGTGTGAATGATGCAAATGCCAATCTAAAACGTAATTTGCAAATGAATCAGCTAATGCATTCAAGTTTCTTGGAATATGTTGATATATGATATACTCAAACTGTCTCTCAAGTAACTTAATGCGCAGAAACTGATGTAGCAAAGTAGGATCTCTAACCTGATAAACACCCATTAACTGAAAAACAACTAACTATGAGTCAAGTTGTACCTCCAAATGTGAAATGCCATGAAACAGAGCATCTTGAAGTAGCTCTATGACTGCACTGTATTCAGCCACATTCTTCGTTGTGGGACCTAAAAAAGCCCCTCCCGAAGACACCAGTTGACTAGTTGGTGAGTAAATAACCCAAGCAGCTGTGGCCAACTAATGGGTGTGGCGGCTAGCGCCATCAACAAACCCTATAAAGTGTTCAGTCGACATCTGAAACACAGAGCAATAAATGCATAAGACGTAACTACAACTGTAAATAAAGCTAACTCTACAAAATGTACAGCTAAAAATACATGAAAAAACACAGATGCCTAAGCATAGGACTTCTTCAAGTAGGGTCAATGCCTGGGATCTCTTCATGAGACCGGGAAAAGATGTCACGGAAATCATTAAAAATATTGGTATACAGAATGATCTCATCAAGATAATAGTCCGCTCCAATAAAAATATGTTCCGTGATTCCAAGTTCAGTGGAAATGTTGATCGGGATGGTTCTCGATGTATTCGCGCTATTCCCTTCGACAAAAATAGCTTGTGAAGTGGAAGGGATAGAGGACAAATCAACTTCCCACTGGGTCTCGGAGAGAACTCACCTCTCTCTATTAAGTTCAGAACAGGAAGTAAATAGGACCTGGGGTGTATATTTTCTCGAGGGTGGTCCAGGCCTATCATGGCTTCCAAAAATGTTTCGTCAGAAGGCAAAACTGTGTCTAAACAATCAGGAGAGTGGGTAGAGTCCACTGACCATGCAGGGGCATAGTCCATAAATGACTGAGCAGAGACCAACGGATTCATGATATGTTCCGTTGCAGTTTGTTGTGAATCCAAGTAGGTTACCTCTGCAATAGATACAGGCACAACTGGTTCTGATTTAGTAGGGAGAATCCACGGATCTATCGTTGAACTAGCCGTGAATATCTCAGATGAAGAACATTCTTCAAAACCAATAAAATTAACGGGAGAAGGTAGGTCAAAAGTTCCTATTAATGACCAATAGAGACCTACTCCCAAACTCTCAGTGACTAGGATGGACTGATCAACCAACGAGATAGTTGAATTCGAAGAAGTCTGGTTGGTCTTCCGGGAAAGCGAAAGTTGATCGACTGTAACGATCTTGCCTTCGTGGGGGGACATTATGACCCGGAAACAGCTGACGACATTTCCTGCATGGCATATGTCTAGCTCCTACCCAACAACAAGTTATAATCTAGTGGAGAATCTAGAACTTCAACCTCCACCGATACTAGTTTTCCCGCAAGTTCAACATCAAATGATGGTAAGACTCCGTGTGGATAGAAAGATATTCCATCAAAGGAGGTAAGTACCATATTAGAGGGAGCTAACTCAGGTTCACCCAAATCTTTCCAGCAAGAAATAGACATTACGCACGTGGATGCTCCCTCATCTACAACAGCTCGTCGAATGGTCATGGGACCATGAATGACCTCTATATGGAGAGCGACATGATATGGCAACCGGTACTTGATATCTTTCATATCAAAACACGCAAGCATGGCGGATGAATCAACACTCCCAATCGCTACGAGGAGTGCACTGCGTTGCAATGGGAAACTTTGCAGTACCTCAAAAGTAGACATGGCACAGGGGGTTTGGGCTAAATCCTCCACAACATTGTAGTTGAGGGTAGCCCACGCGTTGGGGTTGTGCACAACCCGTTTGTAGAAACCTTTCGGTATCTTCGGCAGCGTCTCCACTGGTATGTGAAGAGGAGTAGAGGATTCAGGAACATCCTTCTGCTGCGGATCCGGGGTATAATTCTTTGCTCAAGTTTTCAATAGAGCATCTAAGTTAACCATATTAATGAAATACTGATCAGCAGAGGTGGCATGAGTGGTGCCCCCGGCACTAGAGCTGCCAGAAGCTGAACTCTATCCGTGAGGGAAAGGGTCTTTTAAGACAGCTGGTTTCTTCTCACGGATTAGCTTCTGGGATTCTTCCATTAGAGGGAATTAATGGGTAAGGTGGTCCTCTTGACATAGCTTGCAAGGGAACTTAGCCTTCCTTTTTTCCTTTTTACCCTCCTCGGCATTTTGTGTGTTTCTGGGATTTTGTTGGTTTCCCTCCCCTTTCTTTCCCTTTCTTTTGGGCTGCCGAGAGCCCTTTTGGTTTGTCTGCACCTGCTATACAGATTCTATAGTTGAAGGGGAGGATGCAACAGAAGTTGCTTCTGCAGCAGACTGTTTGACTGACAAGGCGTGAACCTGCTTTGTTAAGGCATCAAAGGTTGCAGAGTTGATTGAACCCACAATGCCATCAGCATGTGGTCCAGGTTTAGGTTTACCTAAGTCTATATTAGACCTCGGCGCATCAGGAATAATTTTGTATAAAATCCCAGACTGAGCATAGACCAAGTCCAGCTGCTGGCTTCTCAAAATGGCTTCCTCTTCGGAGGACACCCCTGAAGTGGCAACTTCCTTAGAAATATAAGGAATAAGAGATTTAAGGTACCATTCTAATAAGAATGCTGGGGGGATGTCGGTTTTGAAGAGCCTCTTCGCCTTCGCCACTCCTGAATATGATCAGATAGATGAGTGGCATTTTTCTGCTGAAAGGTTGACAGAAGGTCTGTGCCAGCATTGTATTGGACAGGAAGTTGAAAGTGGTTCAAAAAGACAATGGAAAGATACCGAAAGGTGCCATAGGAAGTTGTAGGCAATTCGATATACCATTTGGCTGCGACACTTGTCAAGGTTCTTTGAAAGATCCTTAACCTTATGGAATCATCATTCAGCGAATTGGAGGAACACCAGAGATGAAATGTCGTAACATGGTCACCGGGGTCCTGACCAGTCTTACCTTTAAACTTTGGTATGTCTGAGGGAAACTTAGTGGGAACAGGTGGCCATGCAGGATCATGATGCACGGGGTCGTTTGTAAGCTTTGAAAGATCTAGCAAGTTCAAAGTTGCCAGAAACGGTAAACGGGGTTGAACCGATGGCATTTGATAGACAGGAAGCTGGTATTGGGAACCACCCACCGCCTAGTTCGTGTACTGTTGGTTGGGGTTGCCCCCAGCCATCGGTTGTGAAACGAAGGATTGAAATTTCTCCACCCAAAAGAAAGTGGATTAAATCCTTGTGTGTTTATCCATTGTGGCTGGGTGTTAGCCCCGCCATACTGTTGGTTAATCATATTACCTCCTCCTCTAGAAAACAAAGAGAAGGGCATACTCCGTACGAGTATGTTCAATGGATTAAAATTGTAACCTGCATAGGGGTTGAAACTAGGTGTCGTTGTAACGGACGGCGCAGTCATGGTACCCATGATAGGCATAGATGTAGAGGGCATCGATCCTACACTGGAAGTGGAAGCAACAACTTGAGTTACACCCTAGAACTGTTGTGTAGCAGAGGACTGAGTGAAATTCACTATGGGTATCCCTCACAAAGGGACATTATTTGGTCCAAAAGTGGGGGTGGAAACTGAGATAGATGTCGAAGCTAATGAGCTCGGTGTGCCTAGAGTACCATCATTGAAACTAAAGGATGGAGTAGAAGCAGAAGCAGTCTGCGATGAAATCGGTGTAGCAGTGTTTGTGAAATAAGGATTAACAATCCTTGTATCCATAGAAGTTGTGGGAGTTTGTGGAACTCCTTGCTCATCTCTTGGGTTAGTCATAGTATAACCCGGTGTAAACAAGTAAGCACTATACTCAGGTTGTTGAAAACCTACAAGTACCAAAAGCGGATCGTTAGGTCCAGTAAGAGGAGGGTTGAAAGGAGTATTAAACTCTCTAGAAGTTAGGTCCTTAACATCGACAGTATCAAAGATTTGCCGATCTGGGGTTCTGGGTTGTGGTTCAATAAGAACCTCTGTGTCACCTGTGAGTTCAAAAGAACCACAGGAATCTGTCCTCCGGTGTCGCGGTGGCGGTGGAGGCTCCATTATGAGTGGGGGAAGGTTTTGCAACCTTCGAGACCGACGAAGATGTTGGTCCTCCACAACTATAAAAGAGTAGACTAAAAAAAGTGGCCACTACAACTAAGGAGCAAACATCATACCACTAAAAAATTTCCTAAGTAATCAAACCAGTCAAACAATGGCAAATACTCTCGGAAATAAGTCTGGGATGATTAGGGCCCAGAACAGACTAACAAAGTATCGACGGTCAGTTACGTGGCGTCCTCCGAAGGTCCACTGGGTGCAAGGGTTTGAATCACCAAACCGCCCTCCCGGGATTACTGCCAAAGGGTTACCTTCCACGTCTGTCCGAGGTGAAGTGGGAATAACCACCCACTCTACCTATGTAGAGCCCCAAAAGTCTGATACTAAGGATACCATCAATACAAAATAGCCTGGGGGGACATTCGTCAGCCTAGTCAAAACGCATGGGCAGGGTAGAAAAGCTCGAAGTCCAAAAGGACCCCCGTACGCGAGTCAACTTTGGTTTATGGTTGAGAGGAAAGTGAGGGGATGTCCTCAACAGTTCCAATCTCCCACGGCCTCGTGCTTAACTCTGGTTTTAGTAGAGCATCCCAGGACTATTTGATAGAGATGGATTTACCTAATAGAAGGTCGTACTACGATTGTTGAGTAATGAAGCCAGTTTCGGATCGTTTAAGGTGATTTAAGTCCAAAACTCTAGCCTAAGCTAGTTGATGTTCTGTATACCTAAAAAGAAAAATGTTGCTAGTTAATTTTATTAATATTTCCTTTTAAGGGCTACTTGTTACTCAAGGGTTGTTTTGTGGTGTGTGGAATGGTTTGTATGAAAGTAAAGTGCATGTAAAGTAATGCTTTGAAATTCACAAACTTTTTCTCTTTTCGTTTATATTCTTCAAAAATCGAAAACTAGGCAATCCTAAAATCAAATTTCTTTTAATATTTCAAAGCAAACTATGCTACCTTAAAATAATGAAAGACCTTACTACTAAGCTACTTAAACAATTTTTTATCTTTTATGATAATTATAAAAGAAAAAGAACTTGTACAAGAGCAAGTAAGATCTAAATGTAAAGTGTGCGTAAGACAAACATCTAAATGGCTCAAAACAAACGAATCAAAATATTCGAGGAAGACTCAAACTACTCAGTTGTTTCAAAAAAGAAAAAACTTTAGGCTTGGAAACAAAGTGCAAAAGAAACAGGGGAAAGAGACGCTTGTGATGGAAAGGCAGACCTAAAAAAGGTTTCTCCAAAGCACCAAAACCCTAAGAAAACACTAAGCCAAGCAAAGAAGTAGGAAAGCGAACCAAGAATGACCTTACTAACACACGGACTCAAAAGAAAGATAACTAGAAAGATTTGACTCACTCGAACTGAACTGACAAGACAATCAGAAAGTATCTAAACCAAGAAACCTTTCGAAAGAAACCCTAAGGACTCAAACTTGAGGTCAAACCCTAATGGGAAGGATAAGACACAGTGAAAGTGTGCAAATG
This sequence comes from Larix kaempferi, assembly GCA_027924585.1. Classification (NCBI taxonomy): domain Eukaryota; kingdom Viridiplantae; phylum Streptophyta; class Pinopsida; order Pinales; family Pinaceae; genus Larix; species Larix kaempferi. Next base: position 30,104,366 of record BSBM01000372.1, read on the forward strand.
TTGCCACAGACAACAAACGTTTAAAACATAGGCCTGTATGATTGCAACAAGCAAATAGGGTAAAAGTATGCAGCTATGTCCAAAAGAGAATAGTGCACGAACTTCAAAAAGGGCTAGAAAGAAGTAAAGACACTTAAACAAGTACTCAAGCAAGCAAAAACAAACTAAAAGACTCAAGAGAGGCGAACCAGACTCAAAAGAGACATGGAAGTCTCAGGGATCAGTTTAGGAGGTAAAGAAACAAGTTGGAAATCAAACCAAACCACTGGAAATCAAACCCTAACAGAAGACTGGACACTACAGGAAAATACACTACTGTGCAATGCATAAACCAACATATACTATGACAGAAACGCTATTGTGTAGTGTATAAAGCAACGTTCATAAAGTAACAAACGCTACTATAGGTAGGGAAAACCAGCGTTCATGTCTCAGAAGGACACAAACAGGCTTTGCAGCAGTAAACTGAAATGAGTGAGAATATAAAGAACAGGTAACAAAAAGCTCTAAGACCTCTCAGAGAATCAAAAACTGAAAATGGACTGGAAGAAACCCTAAACTAGGTCTCCTAGAGAAGAAACTATCGGTTACTCCCCAGCGGAGTTGCCAGTCTGTTGTTCAAGATTTAAACCTTATAGAGAGGAGAGACACTACCAACTTAAGCGGGGTTGACAGGTAAATACATTTATTATATTGCAACTAGTTCTTACAAATGAAGGAGATCGGGATATCGAAATAAGTACCTTTAATCGACGGCTGGTCTTAGCTTTCACTTGATCTCCCACTTTGACGAACCTACAACACAAAGGAAACCTTCCTCACCGTATCTTGACTATATAAATGTGATGAATATTGAAAACAATCAAACATAAACAATAATAAAATACTGATCCAAATGAACATGCAATCTAATAGACATTCGATTTGGGACAGGAAGGGTATTTCCACCTTTTTATTGTCAAAGAAACATGAATCAGTATAATTATACCTAACGTGTCGAGATGCTTCTACAACTGAGTCCTAGGCTCCTGCTCTTCACAATGAATTGGGAATTCATCCAGCATAACAGCACTTCAATGCCTTTCTTCTATGTCTTTCTATCTTTCCATCCAATCTCCTCTCATGGATCCTCGTATTTATGGGACAAGGTAGGCAGTTGGATTCGAGAGGTGGTTGAATTGGGAGGTTGGGGAAGTTGCAGAACCAACTTCAACTAATCCCAATTCGTAATCTTAATATATTTTTTGACTTCACCTTAAGATGTATGCGGGTTTCATATAACCAGAGTAGCATACAGTAAGCAACTTTTGTGCTTAGCAACAAGCGTTTGCAACATTTTTATTTGTGTATGCTGGTTGTCCATGAGGAAAGCAGCGCTCATCTCCAAGGTGTATGCTGGTTTACTACCCAGATAGTAGCGTTCATCTCATGAAATCAGTAAACAAGCTTAAATTCTTAGTTGAAGAGGGTAGTTCTAGTCAATAAGTCATCTAGGTCAACCTAGCTCTTCAATCCTTAGTGTCCTTTTGTGTGATCAACAGAGCAATGTGATCACGGAAGGAGAAGTGCATATTTGACCTATAACATCCCTATTTAAATTTTATATGAGAATCTTGTTTGTAAATACTTTGTGGCAACTGTTTTGATGAGTAATTAGTTGCCTCTTTTTTAAGCTTTAGATAGATCTAGAAAGTAGTTCATAGTTTAATTTTAAATTGTAGGATGTTTATGCTCGACGCTATGAGCATGAGTTCAGTGCTGTAGGTAACTTTCGTGCTTACCCTAAATGTTTAACTATGTGGTGGTTCTTTAATTAATCAATTATGGTTTGTAAGGTCAAAGCCTTAGTTATGTCTGTACATTTTCTTTTAAATAATTTTAGGCATGGCTTTCATCAAACGTTGTGCGTAGTATTATGGAGTCATATGTATAACCTGTAAACGTGGATAGCATGGTCTGGAACTCTAAGGGATTCGATCTCTAAACTAGAGAAGGGTTTGTGAGTTTCCATATGTTTTAGGATAACCTATGGTACTCTATCTTACTGTTTCTATTTACTGTTGGCGTATAAAATGCTTGATTAAAACAACAGTTAAAAAGAGCTAGGGTTTTGTGAATTTGATGGTCAGCGTTTTTATTTTTAAAAGAAGAAAGAATAGAGTAACTCGTGAGGAGGCTTTGCTGTTAGTTGTTACTATTTAAGTTTGAAAATCTTGCGAGGATGATTGAGTTGTAAAAAGAATGTTGAATCTTTAAACTAGGTTTTGAAAGGCAGAGCTCTAGCACGAGCTTGCTTTGCTAGAGTGATCTTCACAAGAAATTGATTATTCCCTGTAATTAAGAAGGATAAAATAACTATTTACTTCTAATGTTGTTGTAGAAGTTCTAGGGTCTACGATTCCTGTGTTAAGATTCTGTGTATGATGCTTATGATATTTACTTTTAACGTTGTTTATGATGTTTGGAAATAATTTAGCATAAACTTTATGAGAAGAGTAATCATAGATTATGATTTCTTGAAGTTTTAAATGTAGAGTTTGAAAGGTAGAGGTTTGGGGTTTGAAGTTTTTGAATAAGTCTGATAAGTTTATTTATAGTTTTAAAAGAAGGAAAAGGGATTTACCCTAGTTTTAATCTAAATAATAAAAATTTTAAAGGCTAACCTATCTATAAAATTTCTTAAGTAAAACCCAGGCACCATGACTAAATAATTATGTCAATGGACCAATCAGAAATAGAAAATTTATTTAAATTTCGCGAAGGATAATTTGCAGCTTTCAATGGAAATCTTAATAACTGTAAAACTCATACTGTAAACCTATTTAAGAACAGAAACAAAATCTGATATAGGGTAAAGCGTAAACCTCTTACCTGAAGTTGTGTTGCTTGTGATATTTCTATAACCCTGCACACTTCAAACACAAATTAATAGGAAATACTTTGTTTCTAACCTGTGGAGTGGTAACCCGATAACCTCAGAACTGCCATGTTCCTCCCAACCTTTGACCCGGAACCGTTTCTGGTTCTTAATCGCATCACCCCTTAGATGGTTCCAACATGCAAGAAAATCTAGAACACCTAAGGATATGGCTGCTGGTATCTTGGGGCTAATCTCTGTATCTTCTAAGTACAAGGCTTGGAATTCTCTCCAATCCCATACAAAAATAATGATCAGATTAGATGCCCTCTCTTGTCTCTTGCCCTTATATAGGTTTCTTTGAAATGGGCAGTTTGGTTATCTTGAGTTAACATCCATATTTTAATATCTTCTTGAATTCAACTCCTAGTTTGAATTATGTAATATATTTAGAAGATTATAATTTTTGATAACTAGAACTTTTTCATGGTTTCTACTTTGAGTTTAGAAACGAATTTTAATTAATTTGTTTAGTTATAAAATAACATATATATATATACTTTAATTAATTTGTCTATCTTTTGTTATTTCAATAACTTCACATATATATAATATTTTCATGTATATGTATATAGACTTCACATATTCAATTTATTTATCTTTTATTATGTAGCATAATTGTATATTCGATGCTTCCTTTAATTTATGTTAATTCCTTAACAAAGACTCATGTGGGGTTCGGTTGGTCAACTAGAATAGGTATCCCTATATTCCCTTGCATGTTGGATTACCTCGTGTTTGTGGCAGTATCTTTCAGTCCTTGATGAGAGATAGATAGTGATTCAATTAATCAATTTGAATAACTATAATGAATGTTGGTGCTATTCAGAGTCTTTCCAACTCAACACCTTTAAGTAAGGTAACCCCTAGTGCTATTCAGAGCTTATACTCAACACTCTCAAATGGGCGTTACACTAGTGTAATTCTAGAGCCTTTTTCTCAACACTAGTACTAGGATGCATTTGTAAGATACACCTAGGGATACAATGGCCAAAGATCCGATGCTCTAGAGCTTATGCTCAACATCATGTTGGATTGCTCCAGGGATTATGCCCAACACTAAATCATTTATATGTTGGGGTCACCTATGTGCTCCAGAGCTTACGCTCAACACATAGTCTTGTAACCCATGTGCTCCAGGGCTTATGCCCAACACATCATAGAAATCAATCATGTATACCAGAACTTCTACACAGTACATAACAAAGGTCATCTCAGTATATTAGGGCTTGCACCCAACACATAATAAACATCCATCAAGTACATCGGGGCTTATTCCCAGTACATAAAAATAATCCATGTCCATCAAGGCCTATGCCCAATATATATATATAAAAAGTAAATCATGTGCATTGGGGCTTACGCCCAATATGTATATAATCAAAATAAATCATGTGCATCAGGGCTTATGCCCAATATATAAAATAATCATAGTCAAAATTTAGGGATATTACATCCCTCCCCTCTTAGAACAACAACGTCCCAGTGTTCTAGGGACTAGAAATGAAGTCATGAAATAAGGCGGGTTAAGCCTCCTTCATGGTGGTTTCATTATCCCATGTGGCCTCATCAGGCCCGAAGTGCCTCCATTGCACTTTTAGTTGGACGATAGTTCGCTTCCTAAGATGTACTTCCCTCTTGTCCAATATGTGAAGGGGCTCTAGCATATACTCCCCCTCTGGTTCTACCTATAACAAGGACCAATCGATCACATGATTAATATCATAGACATATTTCTTTAATAAAGATGCATGAAAAACATTGTGAACTTTTACATGAGCTTGTAAGGCTAATTCATAAGCCACTGGCCCCTTCTTGGCCAATATCTCAAAGGGTCCACAAAATCCGGGGGCCAACTTTCCGCATCTCCCCAAGCTGAAAAAGCTTCTCTTTGCCTTCACTTTTAAGAAGACATGTTCGCTGACTTGGTAATATTTGTCTTTTCTCTTCTTATCCACATAACTTTTATGGTCGTCCTGTGCCTCTTTTAGGTTCTCCTTCACTAACTGTTCTAGGTCATTTAGTAAGTTTGGCCCTAGCATGAGCGTGTCTATCGGGATATCCCAGGTCACCGGTTTCCTACACTTTATGCCATAGAGTACCTCAAAGGGACTCATCTTGGAAGAGGTCTGGTACTCGTTGTATGCAAACTCTGTGAGGTGTAAGTAATCCTCCCACTTTGTGGGATTGTTCATTACGTACATTCTAAGCATATCCTCTAAGATTTGGTTTACCCGCTCTGTCTGTCCGTCTATCTCTGGATGGTAAGTTGTACTGGAATTTAACTATGTCTCCAAACCAGAGAATAAGGATCTCTAGAAATTACTGGTGAATTTTGTGTCTCTATCCGAGATGATTGCCTTGGGTATCCCATGCAATCAGAATATTTCTTTTAGAAAGATGTCCGCAATGTTGACAGCTTTGTACGTAGACTTCACTGGTATGATGTGTGCCACTTTGGATAACTTGTCTAACACCACAAAAATGGAATCATTTTGTTTCTTGCTCTTTGGTAATCTTGTAATGAAATCATACTGATAACCTCCCATTTCCATTCCGGAATGGGTGGCGGTTGCAGCAACCCTGAAGGGTTTTGGTGTTCCGCTTTGACCAGTTGGAATTCCTGGCATTTGGCAATGAATAATGCTATGTCAGCCTTTAACTTAGGCTAGAAGAAGTGTTTATTTACTGCTGATATCATCATTTGATATCCCAGATGTCCCAAGTAGGGTTTCCAATGAAACTCTGTTAAAATGTTGGACCTAATGTCTCCGTTGTCCGGGACATAGAGTCTTTCTTTCGACCATAACAACCCTGACTCGTCGATTCTATATTCCTTCTATTGTTGGAATAAAATATCCTCCTGAATTTTATTAAGGATTTTGACATAGAATCAGTCATCCTTGCTTGTCGTTCTAATCCTGTTGTGCAAGTCTGAATCGGTTTGACTCACAGTTACCTCATATAGCATATGAGCTCATCGACTTAAGGAATCAACGATCTTATTCTCCTTCCATTTTATGTGTTTCAACTCAAAGTGGTACTCGTTAAGGAAGGCCAACCATCTGGCCTGCCTGGAATTTAGGTTTGGTTGGTCAAATAGATACTTCAAACTCATATTGTCTGTTTTCAACAGGAACTTCTTCCCCATAAGGTAGTGTCTCCACATCTTTAAAGCGTGGATGATGGAGGCTAACTCAAGATAGTACGTGGAGTAGTTATGTTTGTGTTCTTTTAACTTCATTGACTTGTATCAGATTGCGAAGTCATTATGCATGAGGAATCCACTGATTCCTTCTTTGCTTGCATCTGTGCAAACAATGAAATCCTCATCGGGATTAGCAATCCATAATATAGGTGCGCTAGTCAAAATTTGTTTTAGTTTCTGGAAGCTTTCTTCGCATTTGGTTGTCCAAAGGAAATTTTTTTCCTTTTTCTGTAAGGCGGTCATAGGACAAGCAATCCGTGAAAATTTCTCTATGAAATTTCGGTAGTAACTTGCTAATCCCAAAAATGACCTTATGTTGGTGACAAAAGTAGGTGTAGGCCAGTCCTCAATGGCTTTAATATTTTCTGGGTCGACTGTTATTCCTTTTTATGAAATGATGTGACCCAAATACTATATTTGCGGTTTGTAGAAATCAAACTTGCTAAACTTGGCGTAAATTTGATGTTCTTGTAATACCCACAACACAATTTGGAGATGTTCCTCATGTTCTTCCTCACTTTTGGAATAAATCAGTATGTCGTCAATAAAGACTAGTACGAACTTATCCACGTATTCACTAAAGATACTGTTCACCATGCACATAAAATTTGTTGGTGCATTGGTCAATCTGAAAGGCATCACTACAAACTCATAATGGCCATATCGGGTTCGAAAAGTGGTCTTACTGATGTCTTTGTCATGGATCCTTACCTGGTTGTATCCGGATTGCAAGTCGATCTTCAGAAAGATTTTCGCTCCTCCGACTTGATCAAATGAAGTCATCTATCCTAGGGAGTGGATATCGATTCTTGATGGTCATCTTGTTGAGCTGTCGGTAATCGATGCACATTCACATTGTCTCGTCTTTCTTCTTTACGAAGAGTATAGGTGCTCCCCAAGGAGACACACTTGATCGGATGTATCCTTTTTCGATAAACTCTTGTAATTGCAGTTTAAGCTCCACCAACTCTGATGCACTCATGCGGTATGGGGCCTTTGAAGTTGGTACTGATTCGGGTGTTAATTCTATGGAGAATTCTAAGTCCCTCTTGGGTGGTAGTCCTGGTATTTCCTTGGGAGATACATCTTTGAAATCTACAAGAACCGAAAAATCTTAGATTTTTTGTTCTCTCTCGGCTACTTCTGGTGCCGTTGCCGAGGATGAAAGTGAAGCACATCTTCCCTGGGAAATTTTCATTGATTTGATTTTGGAAGGTGAACAAGATTAGAAAATTTTACAGACTACATTTTCACCAGCAGTTTTTCACAGTGGCTCCTAAATAGATAGGGACCAGAGCGAATCCTTCTTCTCCATTGCTCACAGGGGTTCCAGATCCAGAGAGAATTCTAAGAGAGTCCAGACATAGGTTGGCTTATACTTCAAGAGGGTTTCAGTATTTAGATATTCCAGGTGAGTTAAATCCAGAAAATCCATTCTCAAATTTGTCAGATTTTGAAAAAGAAGAAAAAGAGCAAGTTCTTTCTATCTCCATTCCTCAATTTAAAATCTCAGATCCTACCTCTCAGTTTGATAAGTTTGAGGTATACACTAATCCATTATCTTCATATAAAGTAAAATCAAAATTCACAAGTTTAAAGTCTCAAACAACAGTTTATATTCCTCTCACTAGTAGGGTTCCCATTAGTCAGTTAATAGGTAAGTTTTCACCTCCTTTAAGTCCTTAGATCAGTTCTCAAATGGTTGATCAGCCTCTCAATGACATGGAAGCTATCATAGCCACTAGGTATGCTCCACTAATCCTTCCCCAATACCTTAATGCATTCCCTGGTGGAGACTATCAAAAATAACTTCCAAGATTCAATGGACAAGGGGAGACCATAGCAGAAGAACATTGGAACGCATACCTTAGCTATGCTGACAATCAGAACATTGAGCATAGATATGTATGGATGAGAGTATTCGTTCAAAGTTTGTATGGGGAGGTTAGAAAATGGTTTAGGGAATTACCAGCTCCCTCCATAGATGGGATTAGATCTCTAAAATAGGCTTTTATGAAAGAGTGGGGAGACACCAAGGACTACTTATATTACATAATTGAATTTGGTGCACTAAAAAGGAAGTCTGGAGAAGCTGTGGTTGAATTTTAAAAACGGTTTAATAATATGTATGGGAAAATTCTAGCAGAGATTAAGCCAACTCAAAAAATCAGCAAAACTCACATATGCAAATTCATTCGATGTTGATTTCTCTCTACTTTTGAGAGAGAGAAGATCAATCACCCTTTCAAACATGCAAGAGGCAGCCTTAGAAGTGGAGTCCAATATGTTGGTGGCTGATAAACTTAGAGAAAATACACAAAATCATGGTAATGAGAAGAAGAAAATGAAAGAAACTGAACCTTCTTCCTCGGGAATGAAATCATCTACAAATAAGATTGATGACATGAGTAGAGTGATTAAAAATTTATCTTCTAAATTGGCAAAGCTAGAAGCAGAAAATAAATCTCAAAACAGACCTATGCAAGAAGGAGATCGAAATCCAAATCAATTTAGACGCTCTTTTCCCCCTAGATTCTTACCCAGAGAAAGAAGGAACAATGATATTCAAAGAGAAAGAAGAGCTAATGAAGAGAAAAAAATACAGCCTCCCTTCCAAAATAATCTGATATGGGATGATGAGTCCTATGAAATAGATGAAATGGAAGTCGGAGATTTAGAACCTGGCATTGATCAATTAGATGATGTTTCCTCTTCTAAATTTTTAACCAAGGCTGAATATCATTATGCAAAGGTGGCAGATTATCATGAGACAGATTGTTTTGAACAAGAATCATATATGCCATAAATCTACCAATAAATGTAGCAGAAGTCATATGGTCTTAGGTCAGGGATGAAGCTAGCAGCAGCTGGAAAAAAGAAGGTAAGGAATGTTCCTATTAAAGAAAGTTTTTCTTTTGAGAAAAAGAAAGAACAACAAAGAGATAGGAATAAAATCACAGAAACAGAAGAAGTAGGAAAAGTTGCAAATTTTAATTTAGAACATGAAATCAACAAAATCAAGATTCCCATTCCACTAACTGAGTTGGTTAGGAATAAGTCATACAGAGAGCCTACTCTTAAAATCCTAAATTCTTCAGCTACTTCCATCCCTTCAGATGTCATTAATTTGCAGGATGAAAACCGACTATTATTACTAGTTCTAAAACATTTGATCAACCAGATGATAAAGCTTGTTATCCTCCTCCATTTGATATCACACTCATTGTTCATGATCAGATGCTACATAACTGTCTCTTAGACTCTGGTGCTTCACATAACCTCATGCCTAAGGAAGTCATGGAAGCTTTAGGGTTTTTTGTCACTAAACCTTATCATGACTTGTATGCCTTTGACACTAGATTAGTAAAATGTCTTAGAGTCATTAAAGATCTTATGGTCAGCCTTACACAGCTGCCAATGAAAAGTGTGCTTATGGATGTTGTCGTAGCTGATGTTTCTCCTAAGTTTGGTATGTTGTTATCACAGTCATGGGAAAAAAAGGTAGGAGGAACCCTGCAGATGGATTTGTCTTATGCTTTAATACCAATATTTGGAGAAGAATACAGGAGACTTTATAGAGAAGTACAACTTGCATATTTGGTGAGTGATGATAAAAATCCTACAAACCATCCAATTTACTCAGTACAAGAGGATTTTGGTTCTTGTATGTTACATTTGAATGATGATTCCACAGGTGTTTTACAAGTTCAGAAAGACAATCCAGTGCAGCACAAGAGGGTAGAGCAAGAAGGTTTATGGAAAATGTACTTTGATGGTTCATCATGTAAAGAAGGAGCAGGAGCAAGTGTTATACTTATTTCTTCTGGAGGTGAGATTATTTCTCTAATGTATAAGTTGGAATTCCAAACAACTAATAATATCATTGAATATGAAGCATTGAGTCTTGGGTTAAGGCTTATGAAAGACTTAGGCATTCAACAACTTACTATGTTTGGAAACTCTGAATTAATAGTACAGCAAGTAAAGAATGTATATCAGGTGAAACAGTTTTGTTGAAATTATACCGAAATGAGGTATGGGATTAATTAATTGATAATTTTTTCATAGCTTTCAACATAACTTATATCCCAAGGGATCATAATCAAACAACAGATTCATTGGCTTTGGCAACAACTTATTTTAAAGTTCCAAAGTTAACTCATCTTAAGTACCCAATTGAAGTAAGATATAGACCTTCAGTTCTGGATAATATCAAACATTGGAAAGTTTTTCATGATGATTAGGAGCTTAAAGAATTTCTAGAGTTAACAGAGGATTTTTCTGATTGATCAATTGATCAGGATCAAGATATTGATTGGGATGAGAGGGGTCCATGCATAAATAATTCAATTGGAAATCATGAGGTAGTCGAATTAAAAGGGAAATTTATCCCTAAAGGACTTGTACCTCTTGAAAGATTATTCTAAAAGGATGATACCTTGTTAAAACCTACAATACAATCTACTGAAGAAAATGTCTTAAGTTATAACATTGGTTCTGAAAATGAGCCTAAAATTATCAATATATCTAAGACACTTTGAGAAAAAAGAAAGAAACAAGTATGTTAATTTGCTGAAAGAATTTATTGATATTTTTGCTTGGTCATATGAAGATATGAGAACTTATAACACAATCATTATCCAACATTTATTTAACTGCTATGTTAGGAACGTAAGCCAAAATATTAGAGTGCAAAACATAAATCCTAAAGAACTTCAGATCCTTAACCAATGCATAGGCTTGTTTCTCCATAGTATTATGCTTCAACTCTGAATCTCTCAAGGTTTTGCTAAAGAATGAAATTGGTTGCTCTAAACCATCTGAATTCTTTTGTAATAAAACAAAAGCTATAGTATCCTCAGATGCGAATGAGAAAATTGAAAATTCTTTGGAAAAGTCAGGACTTATCAGAACTGGTGCTTCTATAAGTGCTTGTTTTATCTTTTCAAATGAATTCCTAGCCTCAACTGACCATTCAACTCCCCTATATTTTTTAAGCATCTCAGTAATAGGTTTAATTATCTCTGCAAATTAGGAATAAACCATCTTAAGAAATGTATTTTCCCAATGAAAGATTGAATTGCCTTTTTGTTTCTGGGAATGTTGATCTTCAGGATGGCTTTAACACGTTCTGGGTCTATTTTAATTCCTTCAGCAGAGACTATATGACCCAAGAGCCTACCTTCTGTCATGGAAAAATGAGACTTTTTGGATTTAATGATAATCCAAATTTCCTGCACTTAAGGAAAGTTTGTTTCAGATGTTCATCATCAGATTTAGAAAATACTATAATGTCATCCAGATATATTACTACAAACTTTTTTTTCTCTCCAACAAAGGTTATATCCATAGCCCTATGGAACGTGGCAACTGCATTCATGAGCCCAAAAAGAAGCTTTTATGAAAGAGTGGGGAGACACCAAGGACTACTTATATTACATCACTGAGTTTGGTGCACTAAAAAGGAAGTCTGGAGAAGCTGTGGTTGAATTTTCAAAATGATTTAATAAGATGTATGGGAAAATTCCAGCAGAGATTAAGCCAACTCAAACATCAGCAAAACTCACATATGCAAATTCATTCGATACTAATTTCTCCCTACTTTTGAGAGAGAGAATATCAATCACTCTTGCAAACATGCAAGAGCCAACCTTAGAAGTGGAGTCCAATATGTTGGCGGCTGATAAACTTAGAGAAAATACACAAAATCATGGCAATGAGAAGAAGAAAATGAAAGAAACTGAACCTTCTTCCTTAGGAATGAAATCATCTAGAAATAAGATTGATGACATGAGCAGAGTGATTAAAAATTTATCTTCTAAATTGGCAAAGCTAGAAGCAGAAAATAAATCTCAAAATAGACCTATGCAAGAAGGAGATCGAAATCCAAATCAATTTAGACGCTCTTTTGCCCCTAGATTCTTACCTAGAGAAAGAAGGAACAATGATATTCAAAGATAGAGAAGAGATAATGAAGAGCAAAAAATACAACCTCCCTTCCAAAATAATATGATACGGGATGACGAGTCCTATGAAATAGATGAAATGGAAGTTAGAGATTTAGAACCTGATATTGATCAATTAGATGATGTTTCCTCTTCTAAATTTTTAACCAAAACTGAATATCATTATGCAAAGATGGCAGATTATCATGAGACAGATTGTTTTGAACAAGAATCATAAATGCCAAAAATCTACCAAGAAATGCAGCAGAAGTCATATGGTCTTAGGTCAGGGATGAAGCAAGCATCAATGGGGAAAAAGAAGGTAAGGAATGTTCCTATTAAGGAAAGTTTGTCTTTTGAGAAAAAACAAGAACAACAAAGAGATAGGAATAAAATTATAGAAACAGAAGAAGTAGGAAAAGTTGTTAATTTTAATTTAGAACATGAAATCAGCAAAATCAAGATTCCCATTCCACTATCTGAGTTGGTTAGGAATAAGTCATACAGAGAGCCTACTCTTAAAATCCTAAATTCTTCATCTACTTCCATTCCTTCAGATGTCATTAATTTTCAGGATGAAAATCCGACTATTATTACTGGATCTAAAACATCTGATCAACCAGATGATAAATCTTGTTATCCTCCTCCATTTTATATCACACTCACTGTTCATGATCAGATGATACATAACTATCTCTTAGACTCTGGTGCTTCACATAACCTCATGCCTAAGGAAGCCATGGAAGATTTAGGGATTTTTGTCACTAAACCTTATCATGACCTGTATGCCTTTGACTCTAGAGCAGTAAAATGTCTCGGAGTCATTAAATATCTTATGGTCAGCCTTACACAGCTGCTAATGAAAAGTGTGCTTATGGATGTTGTCATAGCTGATGTTTGTCCTAAGTTTGGTATGTTGTTATCACGGTCATGGGAAAAAAAGGTAGGAGGAACCCTATAGATGGAGGAGAATAGAGAAGTACAACTTGCATATTTGGTGAGTTATGATAAAAATCCTACAAACCATCCAATTTACTCAGTACAAGAGGATTTTGGTTCTTGTATGTTACATTTGAATGATGATTCCACAGGTGTTTTACAAGTTTAGAAAGACAATCCAGTGCAGCACAAGAGGGAAGAGCAAGAAGGTTTATGGAAAAGGTACTTTGATTGTTTATCATGTAAAGAAGGAGCAAGAGTAGGTGTTATACTTATTTCTTCTGGAGGTGAGATTATTTCTCTAATGTAGAAGTTGGAATTCCAAACAACTAATAATATCGTTGAATATGAAGCATTGATTCTTGGGTTAAGGGCTGCAAAAGACTTAGGCATTCAACAACTTACTGTGTTTGGTGACTCCGAATTAATAGTACAACAAGTAAAGAATGTATATCAGGTGAAACAGTCTTTGTTGAAAGTATACCGAAATGAGGTATGGGATTTAATTGATAATTTTTCCATAGCTTTCAACATAACTTATATCCCAAGGGATAAAAATCAAACAACAGATTCATTGGCTTTGGAAACAACTTATTTTAAAGTTCCAAAGTTAAATCATCTTAAGTACCCAATTGAAGTAAGATATAGACCTTCAATTCTGGATAATATCAAACATTGGAAAGTTTTTCATGATGATCAGGAGCTTAAATAATATCTAGAGTTAATAGAGGATTTTTCTAATTCATTGATTGATCAGGATCAAGATATTGATTGGGATGAGAGGGGTCCATGCATAAATAATTCAATTGGAAATCATGAGGTAGTTGAATTAAAAGGGAATTTTATCCCTAAAGGACTTGTACCTATTGAAAGATTATTCTCAAAGGATGATACCTTGTTAAAATCGACAATACAATCTACTAAAGAAAATGTCTTAAGTTATAATATTGGTTCTGAAAATGAGCCTAAAATGATCAAGATATCTAAGACACTTTCAAAAAAAGAAAGAAACAGGTAGGTTAATTTGCTGAAAGAATTTATTGATATTTTTGCTTGTTCATATGAAGATATGAGAACTTATAACACCAACATTATCCACATTTCTTTAAGTGTTATGTCAGGAACATAAGCCAAAATATTAGAATGCAAAACATAAATCCTAAAGAACTTCAGAGCCTTAACCAATGCATAGGCTTGTTTCTCCATAGTACTATACTTCAACTCTGAATCTCTCAAGGTTTTGCTAAAGAATGAAATTGGTTGCTCTAAACAATCCGAATTCTTTTGTAATAAATCAACAGCTATAGTATCCTGAGATGCGAATGAGAAAATTGAAAATTCTTTGGAAAAGTCGGGACTTATCAGAACTGGTGCTTCTATAAGTGCTTGTTTTATCTTTTCAAATGAACTCCTAGCCTCAACTGACCATTTAACTTCCCTATCTTTTTTAAGCATTTCAGTAATAGGTTTAATTATCTCTGCAAAATTAGGAATAAACCATCTTAAGAAATTTATTTTCCCAATGAAATATTGAATTGCTTTTTTGTTTCTGGGAATCTTGATCTTCAATATGGCTTTAACACGTTCTGGGTCTATTTTAATTCCTTCAACAAAGACTATATGACCTAAGAGCCTACCTTCTGTCATGGAAAAATGATACTTTTTTGGATTTAATGATAATCCAAATTTCCTGCACTTAAGGAAAGTTTGTTTCAGATGTTTTAGTTGTTCATCATCAGATTTAGAAAATATTGTAATGTCATCCAGATATATTACTACAAAATTTTATTTCTCACCAACAAAGGTTATATAGCCCTACGGAACATGGCACCTGCATTCATGGTCCCAAAAGGCATTTTGTCGTACATAAATGTACCCCAAGGAGTTGTGAAGGATTTTTTTTCCCTATCCTCTGGTTGTACTGCAATCTGGTTATAACCAAAGAATCCATCAATCATTGATATCCTCTAGGAACCTACCACTCTTTGCAAGATTTGATCAATTTTTTGCAGTGGATAGTTATCTTTGAGAGAGCACCTATTTAGGTTACGAAATCTACACAAATCCTTATCTCTCCATTCTTTTTATGTACTAGTACCATATTTGCTACCCAAGAGGAATACCTAAGAGGTATAATGATCTTTGCATCTAACAATTTTTTACCTCTTTTTCAATAACTGGAAGCAATGCTGAATTAAGACTTCTAAGATTTTGTATGAAAGGCTCAGTGTTTGGCTTCAATGGAATCTTATGCTGGATAATGTTGGTGTTATAAGTTCTCAGATCTTCATATGACCAAGCAAAAATATCAATAAATTCTTTTAGCAAATTAACATACTTGTTTCTTTCTTTTTTTCTGAAAGTGTCTTAGATATCTTGATCATTTTAGGCTCATTTTTAGAACCAATATTATAACTTAAGAAATTTTCTTCAGTAGATTGTATTGTAGGTTTTAACAAGGAATCATCCTTTGAGAATAATCTTTCAAGAGGCACAAGTCCTTTAGGGATAAAATTCCCTTTTAATTCAACTACCTCATGATTTCCAATTGAATTATTTATGCATGGACCCCTCTCATCCTAGTCAATATCTTGATCCCGATCAATCTATGAATCAGAAAAATCCTTTGTTAACTCTAGAAATTCTTTAAGCTCCTGATCATCATGAAAAACTTTCCAATGTTTGATATTATCTGGAACTGAAGGTCTGTATCTTACTTCAATTGGGTACTTAAGATGAGTTAACTTTGGAAATTTAAATTAAGTTGTTGCCAAAGCCAATGAATCTGATGTTTGATTATGATCCCTTGGGATATAAGTTATGTTGAAAGCTATGAAAAAATTATCAATTAAATCCCATACCTCATTCTGGTATGATTTCAACAAAGATTGTTTCACCTGATATACATTCTTTACTTGATGTACTATTAATTCAGAGTCGCCAAACACAGTAAGTTGTTGAATGTCTAAGTCTTTTGCAGCCCTTAACCCAAGAATCAATGCTTCATATTCAACGATAATATTAGTTGTTTGGAATTCCAACTTATACATTAGAGAAATAATCTCACCTCCAGAAGAAACAAGTATAACACCTGCTCCTGCTCCTTCTTTACATGATGAACCATCAAAGTACATTTTCCATAACCCTTCTTGCTCTTCCCTCTTGTGCTTCACTGGATTGTCTTTCTAAATTTGTAAAACACCTGTGGAATCATCATTCAAATGTAACATACAAGAACCAAAATCTTCTTGTACTGAGTAAATTGGATGGTTTGTAGGATTTTTATCATCACTCACCAAATATGCAAGTTGTACTTCTCTATAAAGTCTCATGTATTCTCTTCCAAATATTGGTATTGAAGAATAAGACAAATCCATCTGTAGGGTTCCTCCTACCTTTTTTCCCGTGACCGTGATAACAACATACCAAAATTAGGAGAAACATCAGCAACAACAACATACATAAGCACACTTTTCATTGGCAGTTGTGTAAGGTTGACCACGAGATCTTTAATGACTCCGAGACATTTTAATGCTCTGGAGTCAAAGGCATACAGGTCAGGATAAGGTTTAGTGATAGAAAGCCCTAAAGTTCCCATGACTTCATTAGGCATGAGGTTATGTGAAGCACCAGAGTCTAAGGTACAGTTATGTAGCATCTGATCATGAACAATGAGTGTGACATAAAATGGAGGATAATAAGCTTTATCATCTGGTTGATCAGATGTTTTAGAACCAGTAATAATAGTCGGATTTTCATCCTACAAATTAATGAGATCTAAAGGGATGGGAGTAGTTGAATAATTTAGGATTTTAAGAGTAAGCTCTCTGTATGACTTATTCCTAACCAACTCAGTTAGTGGAATGGAATCTTGATTTTGCTGATTTCATGTTCTAAATTAAAATTAGCAACTTTGCCTACTTCTTTTGTTTCGGTAATTTTATTCCTATCTCTTTGTTGTTCTTGCTTTTTCTCAAAATACAAACTTTCTTTAATAGGAACATTCCTTGCCTTCTTTTTGTCCGTTGCTTCTTGCTTCATCCCTGACCTAAGACCATATGAATTCTGTTGCATTTCTTTGTAGATTTCTGGCATATATGATTCATGTTCAAAACAATCTGTCTCATGATAATCTGCCATCTTTGCATAATGATATTCAATCTTGGTTAAAAATTTAGAAGAGGAAACATCATCTAATTGATCATTGTCAGGTTCTAAATCTCCGACTTCCATTTCATCTATTTCATAGGACTCATCATCCTGTATCAAATTATTTTGGAAGGGAGGTTGTATTTTTTTCTCTTCATTAACTCTTCTTTCTCTTTGATTATCATTGTTCCTGCATCATTAATCTACATTCCTGCCTTAACACACATCACGGGCTGTTGTCAGTCTCATTATGAAACAATACCATTTTGAACCATGCATCCCATACATGCCATTTTCCCTTAATCCATCTACAAGTGGGTACAATCCGGCAGCGCCAGCATTTCCTCTCATTATTTTATATGTTGTCGGTGTGTACCAAATGAATTATAACCAATGTTTAAACCTTGAACCTTCATCATGCATAAATAAAACTCGATTTTTCTCATGGGAAAACAAACTTACTTATACATTTGGTCATGCATTAATAACTTGAAATAACTTGAAAGATTAATGAAAATGAGCCTTATTTGTTTTAACAGATAAAACATGATAAAATAACATTTTCAAAAGAACATAAGAACTAGGGTAAGACCTAAGTAGGCCAAAATTCTAATATAACTTAAGATAAATCCAAAGGAAAATATCTATAAAGTCTTCTAAGGAAAATATATAAAGTAGAACTAAGATACAAATCTAGAGATAACACAACCCTTCCTTATGCATTTCTTTGTTTGTAGGGCGGATATCTATGTGACAGGAGCCTTCTTGGGTATGCCCTGAATCTTTCTTTGATTCCCCTGGTGGTTCGTGCATAAGATTGGCTTGTTTAAGAAGTCAAGTATGACATGGTGTTGTTCCAACCAGTCCATGCCGATGAGTACGTCATACGACCCTAAAGGTAAGATATTTAAATCTACCTTAGTCGGAAAACCGTTCATATCGATCCTACATTCTGTTACTAGTTCTGAAACCTTCCTCATTGTACCGGTGGCTAGTTGTACCAGCCATGGTTTCCCGTGTTTCTCTCGGTTTAGTTTACATGTGTCAACTATTTTGGGGGAAATATAGCTTCAGCAAGCACCGGGGTCGATCAAAATTGAAATAGTTGTGTTTGAAATTGTACCTTCTATCTCAACCAAGGTAGCCTGATGGTCCACTCGTCGACCGTCGAGTGTTGCATAGACCCTTGGTGTCCCTGCCATGTCCCCTACCATTGGGTTTTCCTGTAAGTTATGTAGGAATCCATCTATTTTGTTTAGACAATCTCTAAAGTAGTGGGGCCCTTAGCATTTCCAGCAACTAACCTGTAGCGGGTCCCTTGGCATTTCCAGCAACTAACCTGTAGCGGTGCAGCCTTGGCTCCTCTGTTTATGGCAGGTCTTTTGGTATTGGGTGCGGGCACATTTGGCCGTGCACCAGGTCTGTTGAAGTTTCTATTTGGTGGGAAACTATTATTTTGTTTCCTATATGGAGGTGGCCTAAACCTCGGTTTTCAGTTGTCGAAAAAGGACCTGAATCTGTCCCAACTTATGTTTATATTTTCATTTATCAGTTGTCCATGCTCGTAGCAAATTCAAGCTTTGTGCAAATTTATGTCTATAGTTTTGGGTATGTCAAACTCAATTCTATCTCGAAAATTTGGAGGGAGACACCCCAAAAACTACTATATCTTGACCTTTTCATCTTTTATGTATGGCACATAGTGTAGCAGATCTAAAAATCTGTTGATAAAGGCATCCATGGTTAGGGAGCCCATCCGTAGTTCGTGAAACTCCTTTATCTTTTTGTCAAAGAATCTTTCTGACATATAGTTTTCTTGGAATAACTTGTTGAAAGTACTCCATCTGATATCTTTTACTTTGTGATTCTTGGTATGCTTCAGGTTTCTCCACCACCTGGTTTCCTTTCCGTTTAAGTTATAAATGTCCAGTCGTGATTTCATCTCACTAGAGTAATTGTGCACTCGGAAATATTTATTCATTCCCAAAAGCCACTCTTCCGCCTTTTCCCTTGTATTCATTTCTCCTTCATAGGATGGGGCTTTGATTTTCCGGAATTCTTCCTGTAGACTATCATCATTTTTCTGCCTTTCCTTGCAAGGGGAGGGTGAGCCATCACTAGAAGAGATTGTATACTCTTCTTCTATGAATTCAAGTGTGTGTTCTTCTCATCCCTCATCTCTAGGACTGCTGGTCCTTCTTTTAAGATGACAGTTTTCTTTGGATCTGTTTGTTGAGTGGGTGGATTGTCTATGGGGGGTTACCCTTGTCAAGCTCTGAAGTAGAGCTTTGTTTATTGCTTGTTGTTCTCATCTTTCATTCATGTTCTCATCTTTAAAACTCTGTAAATCTGCTTGTAAACTCTGTATTTTCTTCATTAAGTCAGAATTCAGTTCCACCACGAGTTCTTCTTCTCAGGGTGGTGAATTCAAGTTCCCATGTCTACTACTGTTCTCTTCTGCGTCCATGATTCAGATTGTTTTTTATACCTGAAATGTTTAGTCGGTCAGTAAAAACAAGCTTATGTTAGTTTTTGTAAAAAAAATCATAAGTATATTCTTGAAAGACATTTCTGCAGCGGATGTATTTTTAAGTAGTGATCCCAAAAGGTCTCTAAGTGTTCGAAACTGGGCTCTGATACCACTTGTAATGTCTCTTAAATCCGTAGATTAAAATATATATATATTATGGGGTATTAACATCATTAAGATCTAAGGTTCATTAAAATTAACTTCAGCACTGCATGATAATGTTGAGATTTATACTTAAATACTTTTCCGTTAACTTGTAATTCCAGTTGTGATAATTTCAATGTTTAACTGTAGTATGCTATTCGTAATACTACTCAACCTATACTAAAATTGTCACTCTACTAATGTTAGTTACCCTACTATGTTACGATGATTGTATGTTGGTCTTGATGTATAACTTGTATTCTTTGTGAAAGTTTGTCTTGATATTTATGCTTATTTGTGGTTTTACTGTAACTGGATTTCTTGGGTTAGTATTTTTAACTCCCTGGATGGGTGAAGGGTTCTTATGGAACATGGACTTACTTAGCTTATTAAATGAGTTAACACATTGTAACATTTATATTTTGCAGGTGCCTATGCATAGACCTAAGTAATTACAAAGGGGACCTAACAAATGGTAAGGTACTCCTTGTGCAACATAAGTGAGGGTGTAAGAGTTATAATCGAACTCCAACTATGGGGATGGGGGTAGAAGATTGAAAATGTAGTGGAGGTGGTCGAAGCTTTTAATGCCATCACGTGATGGCCCTAAGGAAGGCTCCCCGATGGCAGTATGGTAAAACCCCTAAACTTTTGCGAAAATTCCTATATTGTTTTGGCACTTGGGAAGGAGAGCTTAATCTCTTGGCCCTTCTGTGGCTTGGAGGGAAGGCATGCGCATGACCAGAGCTTCACTCTTGGTCTACGCGTGCTCTCTGTAGTAGGGTATCGTTGTGGAATGTTCACGAAATGAACAAGGTAAGAAACTTTGTAAGCCTTTGTTTCTTTAGTAACTCGTGGAAGTCGTAAGTCCTAGTTTAGATGTATATTTAACTTCCTGTTTGTTGTTTGCTCCCATGAGGGTTTCACAAAAAAAATCCTGGAGCGTGCTTGGCTGGGTTTGGATACACAGACACTGGAAACTTGAGCCAGTGGCCCTGGTAAGACTCGGGTTTCCATGGGACTCCTTGGTTTGTGAGATGTCTATGATAAAAGGGTCTTTATTTGATTTCTGGGCAGTGGGTGTGATTGGTGTTTGGCTGCATTGTGGAGTGACAAGGAGTTGTAGCGCGCCAGGTCGATTCGACCTTAAGGTCGGTTGAAATGTTGTCTTTAGGGTGATGTTGTTTAATGAAAATCCCCATGGGCGTAGTTGTGAAGGTTTTGTATTGTGTTCGGAAGCATTAGCTTCAGGCTATACGCATTTGTTGACTCTCATCTGTATAATGAATATGTTTGATATTTAATGCAAGGATTATTATGTATCTAGAATTGTTTGCTAAGTGAGTGCAATGCTGTAAATGATACTTCCAAGGTTCTATGTGTTTGAACGGGGGTTTGGACTCCACCAAGGGTCTATCTTTTAAATACTACCTACGTTTATTTTATTTAAGTGAAGGCTCTGTTTGTTTAACATTTTGGTTTCGAAATTAAAGTTCTGGGTAAGGCCCTGTTTAAAGTTTATATGAGAATCTTGTTTGTAAATACTCTGTGGCGACTGTTTTGATGAGTAATTAGTTGGCTCTTTTTTAAGCTTTAGATATATCTGGAAAGCAATTCGTATTTTACTTTTAAATTGTAGGATGTGTCTGCTCGATGCTATGAGCGTGAGTTCAGTCCTGTAGGTAACTTTCGTGCTTACCCTAAATGTTTAACTATGCGGTGGTTCTTTAATTAATCAGCTATGGTTTGTAAGGTCAAAGCCTTAGTTCTGTTTGTACATTTTCTTTTAAATAATTTTAAGCATGGCTTTCATCCAACGTTGTGCATAGTATTATGGATTCATATGTATAACCTGGAAACATGGATAGCGTGGTCTGGAATTCCAAGGGATTTGATCCCTAAACTAGATAAGGGTTTGTGAGTTTTGATATGTTTTAGGAGAACCTATGGTACTCTATCTTACTATTTCTATTTATTGTTGGCGTATAAAATGCCTAATTAAAACGATAGTTAAAAAGAGCTAGGGTTTTGTGAATTTGATGGTCAACGTTTTTATTTTTAAAAGAAGAAAGAACAAAGTTACTCGCGAGGAGGCTCTGTTGCTAGTCGTTATTATTTGAGTTTGGAAATCTCGCGTGGATGATTGAGTTGTAAAAAGAATGTTGGATCTTTAAACTAGGTTTTGAAAGGCAGAGCTCTATCATGAGCTTGCTTTGCTAGAGCGATCTTCACAAGAAATCGATTCTGCCCTGTAATTAAGAAGGCTAAAATAACTATTTACTTCTAATGTTGTTATAGAAGTTCTAGGGTCTACGATTCCTGTGTTAAAATTATGTGTATGATGTTTATGATGTTTATGATATTTACTTTTAATGTTGCTTATGATGTTTGGAAATAATTTAGCATAAACTTTATGAGAAGAGTAATCATAGATTCTGATTTCTTGAAGTTTTAGATGTAGTGTTTGAAAGGTAGAGGTTTGGGATTTGAAGTTTTCGAATAAGTTTGATAAGTTTATTTCTATTTTTAAAAGAAGGAAAAGGGATTTACCCTAGTTTTAATGTAAACAATAAAACTTTTAAAGGCTAACCTATCTATAAAATTTCTTAAGTAAAACCTAGGGTACCATGACTAAATAACTATGTCAATGGACCAATCAGAAACAGATAATTTATTTAAAGTTCATGAAGGATAATTTGCAGTTTTCAATGGAAATCTTAATAACTATAAAACTCATCCTGTAAACCTATCTAAGAATAGAAACAAAATCTGATATAGGGTAAAGCGTAAACCTCTTACCTGAAGTTATGTTGCTTGTGATATCTCTATAACCCTGCACACTTCAAACACAAATTAATAGGAAATACTTTGTTTTTGACCTGTGGAGTGGTAACCGGATAACCTCAGAACTGCGACGTTCCTCCCAACCTTTGACCCGGAACCGTTCCTGGTTCTTAATCGGATCACCCTCGAGCTGGTTCCAACATGCAAGAAAATCTAGAACACCTAAGGATATGGTTGTTGGTATCATGGGGCTAATCTTTGTATCTTCTAAGTACAAGGCTTGGAATTCTCTCCAATCCCATACAGAAATAATGATCAGATGAGATTCCCTCTCGGCTCTTGCCCTTATATAGGTTTCTTTGGAATGGGCAGTTTGGTTATCTTGAGTTAACATCCATATTTTAATATCTTCTTGAATTCAACTCCTAGTTTGAATTATGTAATATATTTAGAAGATTATAATTTTTTATAACTAGAACTTTTTAATAGTTTCTACTTCGAGTTTAGAAACGAATTTTAATTTATTTATTTAGTTATAAAATAACACACACACATATATATATATATATATATAGAGAGAGAGAGAGAGAGAGAGAGACTTTAATTAATTTGTTTATCTTTTGTTATTTAAATAACTTCAAATATATATAATATTTTCATGTATATGTATATAGACTTCACATATTCAATTTATTTAGCTTTTATTATGTAGCATAATTGTATATTCGATGCTTCCTTTAATTTATGTTAATTCCTTAATAAAGCCTCAAGTGGGATTCAGTTGGTCAACTAGAATAGGTAGCCCTATATTCCCTTGCATGTTGGATTACCTCGTGTTTGTGGCAGTATCTTTCAGTCCTTGATCAAAGATAGATAGTGATTCAATTAATCAATTTGAATAAGTATGATGAACGTTGGTGCTATTTAGAGTCTTTCCAACTCAACACCTTTAAGTAAGGTAACCCCTAGTGCTATTCAGAGCTTATGCTCAACACTCTCAAATGGGCGTTACACTAGTGCAATTCCAGAGCCTTTTGCTCAAGATTAGTACTAGGATGCATTTGTAAGATACACCTAGGGATACAATGGCCAAAGATCTGATGCTTCCGAGCTTATGTTCAACATCATGTTGGAGTTCTCCAGGGCTTATGCCCAACACTAAATCATTTATCTGCTGGGGTTACCTATGTGCTCCAGATCTTATGCTCAACACATAGTCTTGTAACCCATGTGCTTCAGGGCTTATGCCCAACACATCATAGAAATCAATCATGTATACCAGAACTTCTGCACAATACATAACAAAGGTCATCTCAGTATATTAGGGTTTGTACCCAACACATAAGAAACATCCATCAAGTACACTAGGGCTTATGCCCAGTACATAAAAATAATCCATGTCCATCAAGGCCTATGCCCAATATATATATAACAAAAGTAAATCATGTGCATTGGGGCTTACGCCCAGTATCTATATAATCAAAATAAATCATGTGCATCGGGGCTTATGCCCAATATATAAAATAATCATAGTCAAAATTTCGGGATATTACAGTGAAGTAGCTCATAGATCAAGCAACTGGCAGTAGTGAAGAGAGCGGTGAGGCGATGATGGTGCGGCAGTTCTTAAGAGAGGCAGTGAGGTGGTGATGGTGCATTAATTCCTCTTGTCAGAGGAAGCAAAGCATTCATTGCTCCAAGCAAAACTGAGGCCAAATAACCTATGATCTAGAATTTCCATAAAACTAATGAAAAAGCTCTCCAATCTCACCAATATGATCTCAAACTTAGTTTTCCTAAGTTCAACCTTGGTCATTTCCATATGAATCAAATATAAAGTCCATCTTTGATTAACTTGGTAGAGAGAAATATTAAAATTTCACAAATCGATGCAAATCGATTGCAAGAGTCCCTGTAAAGTCGGAGGCATGGACTAACAAGAGCTCATGGTTATAATCCATGAAGTGTGGTTTGATGTTTTAGGTAGATTTAGAAATGTGATTTATGATATTTTAGAATAATTTTTATGGTTTTTTTTAAATCTTCTATAATGTTATTTTATATAAATTATAAATTTTGGTTTATAACAATATGTAAAGTTTTTATAGTTAACGTACCTTTTAATATAACACTTGATTGTTTGCTTATTGACCAGTATTCCCTCCTTTCTCATATATGATAGTTTAAAAACATGTTGCAAAGAATACTTTAGCCACACCTTCACTAAAATCTTTGCCTCAACTTTAAACATACACATCTCCAAGTGGGAAGATACCAAGAGATTTAAGGGGCAAATCATGGAAGAGGCCCATGAAAAAATGGACAAATTTTATTTGTTGTTTTGTGGACTTTTGTAAGGCATTCAACATTTTCGAATTGATAGGGTTCACATTACGGGTCTTTCAACCTTGGTGTTTGTGATGTTGCTTTATGCGTCCATTATTAGTAGGGTACTATAGGATTAAATAGGTTTCCTATTCTCTCCTGTACTTGTTGGGATTTACATTGATGAGATAAGAGATAATCTTAGATACTTTGAGTCTCATCGATAGTTGCTTTCTATTTGGATTTTATATTGTCATTCTTTTAATTGTAGAGGATATTATGTTGATGTTTGACTTGATGAGGGGTCTTAAAAGACATCTAGATATTTTGGAAAATTTTTGTGATGCTCACAAGGTTTATGTAAATTTGAGTAAAAAAAAATTGTGGCTTCAACGTCTCCAAGCAAGAGGTGAAATAAGTGATTTTCACTTATAGAGGTGAGAGTGTTGATCTAGTCACATCATATGTATATTTGGGAGTAATAATTTTTGGAACACTCTTTAGTTTGACACTAAGAGTAGAGTTTAGATTGAGCAATGGTTACACGGCTCTCACCATGCTTGAGAATCAATGCTTCCAACTTCAGTTTCATGAAATTCAGACAAATATACACCTCTTTTAGTCATTGGTCTCACCTACTCCCCTTATGGGTGCAATATTTGCGAGCATACCTTCGAGCAACACAACATACCTGGATAGATAGGGTACTTGTTTTGATGTTGTTCAAGCACATTCATGCCAAGAGTTCAATTTTCCATGTCATCATTCTCACATGGTTTGGCATTGCTTATTCATATTTTCAATGATTTTTCATGTGATGATGGTGATCGCCTTAGGGGCCCATATCTAGCATGCATATCCTCCAAGCAACATATAAAACATGGGATGCACTTTCATCAGCATGCTAGGAGGGCCTCTTCATTACTTCCCTAGTTGCTACATTTTCATTGGCATGCTAAGAGGGCCTCTTCATTACTTCCCTAGTTGATCTTGATCTTGATATTGATATGACACCTCCACTCATCTTCCTAGTGAATGCTCTTGATCTTTCTAGCAGAAAGATAACAAAGGCATAAGGCAAGATCTAAAAGCCTGCCGTGTACCTTTAATACACATCGTTGAAACCTAGAGAATCTCTTTCCCAAAAGCTCAATCACTACCTTAATGTAAATCTTCACTTTTTCTGAATTGATGATGTCTCTAAGAAACACTGAATATAGATGCCTTACCATATGGAAGTTTGTCTCTAGCACAACTTAAAGTTTATTCCCATTGACTTCTTATTGAGATGGACCACCATATTCCCTTGGCCATTAGACTTTGTTGCATGGAACTATAACAAACTCCCAACGATTTTGGCCTATCTTATTTGCTAGATCGAAGGTCATTTGGAGAATCATTTATTCTCTTGTCCACGCTGGGCCCACCACTGCACTAACTGCCATTTATACACAGTGTCTGACATGGACTTTAATTCGAATCTTGTTGTGAGCATCTAAAGTCCTGACGGTTACGGAAATGCACTAACAACAGTTGTGGGAGTGGGTACGGATATGCACGGTTCCGTATACGTATCCTTACGAGTATACACGTAGATAAAATATTATTATAATGAAAGATATACGACAGTCAAAGTCAAAGATATATTATGAAGCATTGAATAATAAAGTGGTGCCATCTGACAGTGAAAGATATAGAAATTTGGTGAATAATATCTTTGTCGGTTTCTGTTTTGTCGGTATAAGCCCGAGTCCCGACAAACATCTTGACAGAAAAATATGTAACCGACGTGACAGATACCACTTGACATAGGTATTAGGTATTAGGTATAGGCAACATGTTCTATGTTCTGATCATGGTCATTTTTTTCATCATTTTTAGTTAGAATGGTTGAAATTAAAGATATTAGTTGTTAAGATTGTATAATTTTAGTAGGTTGAGTTTTGGTCAAGCGGTAAATTGGTGGGAATTTTTCATCATTGAAGTGGGTTTGATTTTTGGAGTGAGGCTGTTAGCATCTAAAATTGGGAGTTCTCAAAGTGACATGTCGCAGGAGTGATAAAAATATAAGTCCTCGACTTCGGCCAAAAAATAAGGGGTGTGTTGTTAAAAAAAAAGATTGCATAATTCCAAGTACGTTTGAAAATGGTTATTGCTGGTAGAACAATGAAGAGTTCTATTGAATTTGTGTTGAACATAAGGAAGTATTTCATCCCATGTATATGGATTCCCGAAGTTGTACATTTTCATGTCTTGTTGATTACCTTAGATTTTCAATTAATATGGGATGAAATTAAGTTGATTTGGTTAGCTTGATGTCCATTAGCTACCAAGGGTTGGACTTGAGAATAATTAGGAACCTTTTATACCTTTACAAATAATGGTCTTTGGCCATCCAAATTGAATCCAAACATGACTTCGAAGAAGAGATCTATAGTGACTTATGTTGTGATGCTCTTCGTATAGAGTGTCAAAATTTCCATCTTAGAGAACTAATCAATAATTGCAAAAACACAATCATGACCAAGTTTTATCGAGAGAAGATATAACAAAAAAAACCATAAATAATGACTCCCAAGGCTTATCTAAAATGTGAAAGGGGCAAACATTCCTTACTATTTGATTTTAAGTTTAACGATACATGTTGTAGAAAATATGATATATATACTATCATCCACTAAAACTAAGTATGCAACACTTCCACAGTCTTCTCCATGTCAAAGTGCTCTACTATAAAGTTTCTAATAACCTCATAAGGCCTATGGACCCCAAAATTTTCTAAAGCTTCACCAATCGGAGCTTGATGTTCTTCGTAACTAATGCTTTTGATGCAATCAACGCTATTAGATTATTCAAGTTCTTTGATTGAGTGTCCTAGCTTGTTTGCCCATAAATGATAGGGATGACTTCAGAAGTTAGCTTATAATATTTACTTTTCTTTTAATGTTTTTATTTTCATAAATTTATGTTGCTACTTATTTATATTAATAATGAATCATCTCCTTCACTATTTAGATTTGCATAGATAGTTCATTGTGATTAATTTTAGATTTTGATATTTAATTGAGCTCTTTGATTGGCAATTGAGGTGATCCTTCCTTATTGCTTTATATTGTACTTCTTAACTTTATCTAAATATGCCAACACTCAATCCTTACTTGACATGACTTTATTCATGAAAACGACTTTGGGTGACTACATGTTAAAGGACTTTGGGTGACTACATTTTAAAGGATTGGTTTGCCCCCTATAATTGGCTTTTTGTGTTTGAAGGTTAATGGATTTAGAATATATTGCCCATATTGAAATGTCTTTACTTACTATTGTTTTATGTGCATGCATGTTTGCTCACTCTCAAAGCACACAAAGGTAAACATTATATGCACACATCACCTTAAGGGCATTTTTATTAAAATTTACAAAATACATTTGAATGTGATTGTGTTTATTGTTGTATGTGCATGCATGTTTGCTCACTCTCAAAGCACACAAAGGTATACATTATATGCACACCTCACCTTAAGGGCACTTTTATTAAAATTTACAAAATACATTTGAATGTGATTGTGTTTATTGATGTTATGCTTGCACATAATGCTTGTGAATCAAGGTGTTTTTCAACTTTGTTAAGTTTAGTTGGATGATGAATTGGGTTGGGATGATTTGTGAATCTATTGGATTATTGTGCATCAATAGATATAACACTTTCAAGCATATATTTAATTGTAAATATTTTACTAAAATGTTTTGGTTTATATTATGATTCTTTGATGGTGGTATTTTTCTTTACTCATTATGGATGATCTATGAATAGTTTTTTTTATGGCATTCAATTATGTGCATGAAATAGTGAAAGTAGTTATTCTCAAAAGTTAAATTCATAGTGGGTTTTTTATTGGTTTATATGGCTAACATTATTGCATTGTATGGTGTTTAAATTTTTATTAATGAGGATTTGATTTGTACTTTGAATCAAGGTTTCTATTGATAATTGTAAAGGTTCATTTGCTTGCCTTGCAAACATGACAATTTTATGATTTCAAACTTGAGAAGACCTTGCCAAAGTGCAATTGTAAAATATGATGACTTGATTGAAAGTGTTCATTTGCTTATTTGGCAAGAGTTTTGAATTATTTATATCAGTGGTATGCCCATGTGTGCAAGTATGTCACAATCAAGACTCTAATGCATGGCTTTCAAAGATATTGAAACATGCATTGTATTCGAGAACTATGCCTTAAATATTTTACACATGTTTTATGTGAATTCTCCATCACTCATATGAAGCTTATGCATTTTCAATAGTTAATAACAAGATGCAAGTGAATAACTAGGAAAGCTCAAAATGGGGAAATCCACATAGTGAAAGGGCATGAAGTGTTGATGATGTTGGTTGTGGAGCCTGATCTTCCAGTCTCATAGATGATGTTGTTTCAGTCATGTTGTACCCCAGGTTTGGTTATGATCCCGACACGCGCTCCAAGGGGTCCGGGGGTAGCGCCCCCAAAGAAATTTTTTGGGTTTTTTCACCAACAGATTACGGGCCCATGGTTTTGGGTAACCCGTGGTATTTTGTAATGTCCCCATTCAAATAAGTGCATAGTAAGACAATCCCATCAATCCTACTAGTTTCCTAGGTTGGATGGGCACATGTGGGATGGTAATAAGGAAGCTAATAAATGATATTTAGACATTAGAAGGGTTCAATCATTTAATAAATATGGTGAATAAATAAATTCAAGAGAAATTCTAAGTGGCAAGTGGTTTTGGAGACATATGGAGGTGGTGGGACCCACACTAGCTTGATTTTTCAATGACACATGGCAGCTCTCTCTTTCCAATTTGAATTCATGGGAAGGTGAACACTCTTGGGTGAGTTGGTAAGTCATAACACATGGCATTGAGCATCTTAGGTCAAAATGGGATGGAATAGTAACCTCCATGGGAGAGGAAGAGTCAAATTGGAGACTAGTGGACACTTGGGCTAGATTCCCTAGTTTTATGACAACAATAATGAAGCATCTATGACATTTATGACAAAATTCAGACCTGACTTCTTACACCTGACCATTATGACATGTCAGCCCCAAAAATAGGCTCAAGGAAGGCGCTCATGGAGTTGGGGGAAGCTAGAGAGACTCAAATTCGAATTTGGGAGAAGATGGAAGGTTGGAACTAGGAGACAAGTGGCAAATGAGGAATATTTTCTAAATGGAAATTTATTGAATCTATTGAGAGGATTTCGACCCCTTGAAGGCTAATGTTGGTTATAAAATGTAGAAATCAAGTATGAGAATGGATTTTGATGATTTGAGAAAATTGCATTTGTGAAGAGAGAACTAGTGGATGACTAGTTTCTTGCCTTAGCCAATTTCGAGGGTGAAAGATTCCCATCCAAGTTGGTGTTTGGAGAGGCCACTCAGGTCTTTCATGGTGCTTTAATGGAGTTTTATTTGCAGGTAGAAGCTACAGGAAGTTTCATGGTTTGGTTTAGTGCAGCACTTTCTCTCTACCATTTCCAATTTTGAAGGCATATTCGGGCTCCTTGAGGGATTGCGCTTTGGGTGAGATCTTGCACTCATTGGGAGAGCTTCATATGATATTTTTCTGATTGTAATAGATTCATATCCTC
The DNA here is from genome assembly GCA_027924585.1 of Larix kaempferi. Taxonomy (NCBI): domain Eukaryota; kingdom Viridiplantae; phylum Streptophyta; class Pinopsida; order Pinales; family Pinaceae; genus Larix; species Larix kaempferi. Next base: position 30,134,939 of record BSBM01000372.1, read on the forward strand.
TGTTCTTTATATTTAGAAACTCTCAGGTCGAAATACCCATTGATTGTATGCAAAATTATTGATTAATGAGCAAACAATGTCCATTTCCCCAATGCTTTGATGTATGACACTATAAGGTTGATTATTTCGAATGGATGGATGATTCTCTGATATATTTGTGATTCATATACTGCCATGGATATATTCTACAAGTTTCATGTACTATACTTGAGCATTTGAAGCATTTTTACTCAGTTTGTTTGCATTGAGAGGTGAAATAGTGTCATTTCCCCAAGGGTCGAATTGGGGGTTTTTGCTGTTGAATGTGAGAGAGTTAGAACAGTAGTAAAAATCAATTAATGGTGCATATGAGACCTTAATCACATACTTAACACATTACATACCTCTGTTCATAAATTCGTGGGAGTTTGGAGGCATTTGGGAGGCCATTTGCAGTGTTACCCCGGGGGGATTTGATGCACAAATTACTAGTCAAAATTACATATATTGATCAGAATACAAATCAAGTTTGCAGCAGTATTTGGAGGGCCATAAAACATCCCTGAACCTAATATTCAAGTCTAAATACCATTCATACACTCCTACAGAAGATTTGGGAGCATTTGGGTTGATTTGGAGGTCAAAACAGTAAAACTAGTCAAAGGTCGAAATTGGGGAAAAAGTGGAAAAATTGGCATTTTAATAAAATTTTGAAAAATGGTCATTACAAGTGGTATCATTGCATGGTCTTGGCACCTGATGGTATTAACAAGAATCCAAACAAATAAACCACTACCCTTTGAATCAGTAGTTGAAGAAGTTTTGGTTGAAGAAGGGATAGTAGCAGAAAAATAGTTTTTTTCTAAAACAATGGGTAGAGAGGAGGAGGAAAAATTAAGACATAAGGAGGAATGTATTGAAGCCTTAAAACCATGTTTTGAAGGAGTTACCATGGTTATGCTAGATATGAATAAACAAATGATGAAAAGTTTCGAATTGTTGGGTAGCCAACTTTTAGGCAAAGGGATGATAGGAGATAATAGTGGTTCACACTCAGGGGAAAAGATGAAAGGGAATGAGCATATTTTCTCAAGTACAGGACCTCATAATAGACCTGATGAATTTCAAAGCACACAAAGGCATACTGCACCTAAATTTCTCACACCCAAAGAAGATCCCAATCTTGAATTGGATTACAAGAAACTAGTAAATGATTGGAATGATTTGAATGAAGAGTGTAAAAGAGGTGTACCACTCAGTGACTCCATTGATGCTATGCAAAAGATTAAAAGGAAGGGAGACAATAGGAGTCCATTCCAAAACAAAGAATTGAATAGTGCTATTGGAAAAATGTCACTTCCTACTTTTGATGGTTCTTCTCAAAATTCTGCTAACACTTGGGTGCAAAAATTGGATGTACATTTTCAGCTGAATCCTATGTTGGAAGAGGATGCATTAAAAATGGCCATTTTGCATTTGGAAGGAGATGCCAATGAATGGTGGTTTCATGGGATGAAAACCTTGGGTCATAATCAGGTTAAAACATATGGAGAATTTGTTGATAGGGTACTAGAAAGATTTGAACAAAAAGATCCAGAATTGCCTTTCAAAGAATTAGCTCAATTGAAGCAAACTGGGTCCCCTATCGAATATATGTTGGACTTTCAAAAATTATCAGTCAAGGTGGCTGATGTATCTATGGGAAGATTAGTATTGTTGTTCACTGAAGGTTTGGCTGAACCCTTAAGAGGTTTGGTCAAAGCCCACAAGCCAACTACATTAAAAGATGCAATGAGCTTGACTAGGGATCTCCAAAATGTGCTTCCTAGAACGAGATTTCCTCCTAAGCCTAGCTACAAATTTGAAAAGAAACCTTGGAAAATGGATGGATATGATAAGAAACCTTGGCAAAGAGAGTCATTTGAGAGGAATAAAAAAGAGGGACTAAACAGGGATGAACTTAGAAAAAAGAAACTGTGCTTCACATGCTTCCAACCATGGACACCGGGGCACAAATGTACCAAAGGAAAGGCTCAATACATAGAAGTATTTTCTGATAATGAGGGGTATGATGGGGGAATGGATGAAGATGGACATATTTCAGATCAAGAAGAGGCATATGAGAACAGTAGAAGAGGAAAGACAAGAAGAAAATCAGCCTTCACCGGACAAAGCAAGAATGGCAGTGCTTTCAGCAGTACCTCGCTATCATACTATCCGATGCAAAGGTGTGGTACAAGGACAAAGAAATTTAGTTTTGGTAGATGGAGGAGCCACTCATAACTTCATTGATGCAGAGATGGTAGAGAAAAGAAATATACCTATTGAACCATTTGATGGCTTCACAATTTTCATTCCCAGTCACAACACAATGCAATGCAAAACATGGGTTCCAAAGCTGCAAGTCACCGTAGGTAACTATACTTTTGTTGATAGTTTTTATGTGGTTGATTTTGTTGATACTAATGTGGTTTTGGGAGTGCAATGGTTGTATTCAATAGGAGAGCATACAGTAAATTATCAAATTTCCGAAATGAAATTCCAAGATTCAAAAGGAGTACAAAGAATTGTGAGAGGGCAACACATTTATCCAAATCAAGTAGTAACTTGCAATAGTATGAGATCTATATTGAAGCATGGGGATATAGAATGGGCTGCTGAATGTCATATTACATCTCCTAAGCCAACTATAAATATTGTCAAACACCTAAAGGAGATAGAGAGACTTTTGCAAAAATATGAAAAGGTTTTTAGAGACCTTCCACATGGTAGGCTGTCGGATGGGGGGTTGAGCACAGTATTATTTTGGAGGAGGGTACTTCACCCATTAAAATACCACCTTATAGAAATCCTAAAAAGTTCAGAGATGAGATTGAAAAATCTATCCAAGAACTCCTAGAGTTGGGACTCATTAGACCAAGCTCTAGCCCTTATGCTTCTTCAGTAGTGCTAGTGAAGAAAAAAGATGGAACATTGAGAATGTGCATAGATTTTAGAGCCTTGAACAAAAAGACTATCAAGAATAGGTATCCTATTCCTAGGATTGATGAGCTCATGGATGAGCTACATGGGGTCAAATACTTCTCAAAAATTGACTTTAGATCAGGGTATCACCAAATTCGAATGATAGATGAAGATGTGCAAAAGACCGCTTTTCGATGTCATTTTGGCCACTTTGAATTTCTTGTCATGCCTTTTGGGTTAACTAATGCTCCAACCACCTTTCAAGCATGTATGAATAGGATATTTTGCAAGCAACTAAGAAGGTTTTTTTGGTTTTCTTTGATGATATTCTCATTTACAGTAAAACATGGGAAGAGCATTTGCAGTAGTTATAAATTGTGTTGAAAATCTTGCAAGAAGAGTCCTTATTTGCTAAGTTATCAAAATGTGAGTTTGGGATGAAAGAACTACTATATCTTGGGCACATTATTGGGAAAGAAGGAGTGAAGGTACACATGGAAAAAATCGGGGCTATCTTGGAATGGCCATCACCAAAAAATATTACTGAATTGAGAGGCTTTATTGGCATATGCACCTACTACAGAAAATTTGTGAAAGGGTTCTCCAAGTTGACTTCTCCACTCACTGATTTGACTAAGAAGGATGCTTTCAAGTGGGATGAAGAGGCTGAAAAGGCCTTCCAAAAAATCAAAGAGGTAATGAGTAGTTGTCTCATACTTGCACTTCCTGATTTTACTAAACCTTTTGTTGTGGAATGTGATGCTTCAGGTGGAGGAATAGGGGTTGTCCTAAAGCAAGGCCAACACCCCATAGCCTTTGAGAGCAGAAAGTTGCAGCCTCATGAAAAAATTTACTCCATATATGATAAAGAAATGCTGGCCATTATGCATGCATTGGCCAAATTCAGACAATACTTGGTGGGCAGCAAGTTTGTGGTGAAAACTGACCACAATAGTCTAAGACACTTTCTCACCCAAAAATATCTAAATGAAAGGAAACAAAAGTGGGTAAGCAAGATTCAAGCTTATGATTTTGATATTGAATATGTCAAAGGAAAGAATAATATAGTAGCAGATGCTTTGTCAAGAAGGTCTTCTTTTTCTCTCATGGATATTGCTAAGGATTGGAAAAACATGCTACTAGTTGAATATGCCAAAGACAAATTTGCTTGTGATGTGTTGGATGGAATCAAAGGGGATGATAATTATAGGATTTTGAATGGGATGATATATTATAAGGGAAGAATTTATTTAGTTCATAACTCCAAGCTCAAGTACCGAATTTTGCAAGAAGCACATGATTCCCCACTAGCGGGACATCCGGGGATCTTCAAAACTTATAGACAGTTAAGGAAAAGTTTTTTTGGAAGGGGCTGAAGGAAGATGTTCAGAAGTATGTGAATGAATGTAAAGCATGTCAACAAAACAAATCAGAACTTACATGTCCAGCCGACCTATTACAACCATTGCCCATTCCAGAGCAAAAATGGGACAGTATTTCCATGGATTTCATCACTGGATTGCCTAAATCCTTGGGTAAGGATTGCATCTATGTGGTAGTTGATAGGTTGACAAAATTTGCTCGTTTATTTGCTATTACATCATCTTTTAGTGCTGCACAAGTGGCTGATATTTTTTTCAAAGAAATCTTCAGATTGCATGGGCTCCCCAAGAGCATTGTCAGTAATAGAGATAGTAGATTCATGGGTGCTTTTTGGAAAGAAATTTTTAGATTGGTAGGCACTCAATTGACTCCAAGTACCAGCTATCATCCACAAACTGATGGACAAATAGAGAGGGTAAACCAATGGTTGGAAGGATACCTAATAAACTATGTGGGAGGGCAGCAAAAAGCATGGGCAAAATGGCTACACTTGGGTGAGTTTTGCTACAACACCACTTATCATATGTCAATAGGAATGTTTCCTTTCAAAGCATTATATGGTTATGGTGCACTTACATTTGCTGACATTATATTTGGTGATAGTAGAGACCCAAAGGCTAAAGATTGGGTGGAAGAGAGCCAAGAAATTTTAAAGCTCTTGAAAGACAATTTGCAGGTTGCTCAAAATCAGCAAAAACAATATGCTGATAGGCATAGAGAAGAAAGAACCTTTCAAGTCAATGATTTAGTATATTTAAGGTTGCAGCCTTATAAACAAACATCTCTCAAAAATAATGGAGCAGAAAAATTAAAACCAAGGTACTATGGGCCATACAAGGTAGTGCGGAAGGTTGGAGAAGTAGCATATGAACTAGAGATTCCGGAAGGGAGTAAAATCCACAATGTATTTCATGTTTCTTGTCTCAAGAAAGCTCTTGGTTAGAAAATCATCACTTCAAAAATACTTCCTCCTTTAGATGATGAAGGTCAGCTCACACTTGTTCCGGAAAAGATTTTGAAGACACGGGAAAGAAGGTTGAGGAGTAGAATCATCAAAGAATATTTAGTGCAATGGAAGGACTTACCAAATGAAGATGCCACATGGGAAGAGGAGAAGATTTTGCAGCATCCAAATCTGAAATTGCTTGAGGACAAGCAATCTTGGGTGGGGAGGACTATAATGTCCCCATTCAAATAAGTGCATAGTAAGACAATCCCATCAATCCTACTAGTTTCCTAGGTTGGATGGGCACATGTGGGATGGTAATAAGGAAGTTAATAAATGATATTTAGACATTAGAAGGGTTCAATCATTTAATAAATATGGTGAATAAATAAATTCAAGAGAAATTCTAAGTGGCAAGTGGTTTTGGAGACATATGGAAGTGGTGGGACCCACACTAGCTTGATTTTTCAATGACACATGGCAGCTCTCTCTTGCCAATTTGAATTCATGGGAAGGTGAACACTCTTGGGTGAGTTGGTAAGTCATAACACATGGAATTGAGCATCTTAGGTCGAAATGGGATGGAATAGTAACCTCCATGGGAGAGGAAGAGTCAAATTGGAGACTAGTGGACACTTGGGCTAGATTCCCTAGTTTTATGACAACAATAATGAAGCATCTATGACATTTATGACAAAATTCAGACCTGACTTCTTACACCTGACCATTATGACATGTCAGCCCCAAAAATAGGCTCAAGGAAGGCACTCATGGAGTTGGGAGAAGCTAAAGAGACTCAAATTCGAATTTGGGAGAAGATGGAAGGTTGGAACTAGGAGACAAGTGGCAAATGAGGAATATTTTCTAAATGGAAATTTATTGAATCTATTGAGAGGATTTCGACCCCCTGAAGGATAATTTTGGTTATAAAATGTAGAAATCAAGTATGAGAATGGCTTTTGATGATTTGAGAAAATTGCATTTGTGAAGAGAGAACTAGTAGATGACTAGTTTCTTGCCTTAGCCAATTTCGAGGGTGAAAGATTCACATCCAAGTTGGTGTTTGGAGAGGCCACTCAGGTCTTTAATGGTGCTTTAATGGAGTTTTATTGGAAGGTATCAGCTAGAGGAAGTTTCATGGTTTGGTTTAGTGCAGCACTTTCTCTCCACCATTTCCAATTTTGAAGGCATATTCGGGCTCCTTGAGGGATTGCGCTTTGGGTGAGATCTTGCACTCATTGGGAGAGATTCATATGATATTTTTCTGATTGTAATAGATTCATATCCTCTATTCTTCATATTCAGAAACTCTCAGGTCGAAATACCCATTGACTGTATGCAAAATTATTTATTAATGAGCAAACAATGTCCATTTCCCCAATGCTTTGATGTATGACACTATAAGGTTGATTATTTCGAATGGATGGGTGATTCTATGATATATTTGTGATTCATATACTGCCATGGATATATTCTACAAGTTTCATGTACTGTACTTGAGCATTTGAAGCATTTTTACTCAGTTTGTTTGCATTGAGAGGTGAAATAGTGCCATTTCCCCAAGGGTCGAATTGGGGGTTTTTGCTGTTGAATGTGAGAGAGTTAGAACAGTAGTAAAAATCAATTAATGGTGCATATGAGACCTTAATCACATACTTAACACATTACATACCTCTGTTCATAAATTCGTGGGATTTTGGAGGCATTTGGGAGGCCATTTGCAGTGTTACCCCGGGGGGATTTGATGCACAAATTACTAGTCAAAATTACATATATTGATCAGAATACAAATCAAGTTTGCAGCAGTATTTGGAGGGCCATAAAACATCCCTGAACCTAATATTCAAGTCTAAATACCATTCATACACTCCTACAGAAGATTTGGGAGCATTTGGGTTGATTTGGAGGTCAAAACAGTAAAACTAGTCAAAGGTCGAAATTGGGGAAAAAGTGGAAAAATTGGCATTTTAATAAAATTTTGAAAAAGGGTCATTACATATTTCCCCTTTGTATTTCCCCTTTATAAGAAATACATTGTAAAACGGCTAAGGTTGATGTATTAGGTATTATGCATTGTAAATATCTCTGAGATCGTGAAGAGAGACTGTGAGACAATGAAGAGGAAGTGCAGCGGATGTGCTGCAGGTTGTATCCCTTCATTTGTTGGATGGTATAATAATAAGGACTAGCAATTTCAGTGTGGATGTAGCCAATCTTGGGTGAACCACGATATATTGGTGTCTCTCTTGTAATGTGTCTGTGTGATTATATTTGCATTTTTGTTTATTGTTATTGCTCTGCGATCCGGTTTTTCTAACAAATGACCGAAAGAGTACCAGTGGAGCAGCATTTTACTTGGGAGACTGTTTGGTATCATGGCTAAGCAAGAAACAACCCTCCATTGCACTATCTACAACAAAAGCTGAATATATTGTTGTTGCATTATGTTGTACTCAAGTCATTTGGATGAAGCAAACATTGGAATATTTACTCGTGAAGTATGAGCATCCCATAGTGATAAACTATGACAATACCAGTGCCATAAATATATCAAAAAATCCTGTCATGCACTCCAAGACAAAGCACATTCCAACAAAATATCACTTTCTAAGAGATCAAGTATCACAAAAGGTTGTCAAACTGGAATATATTGATACAAAGGAACATATAGTTGATATCTTCACTAAGCCACTACCCAAAGAAGCATTTGAGCATCTTAGACAAAAATTGGGAGTAATCTCCCTATAGTGAAATAAAGGGAGAAAAATCATGATGACAGGGGGAGACATGTTGACAGGGGGAGCTGTCAAAAGGAAGCCTTTGTCATTGTTGTCAAAAGGGGGAGACTATTTTTTATGTTTCCATCAGTGCCAAAGGGGGAGAATGTTGAATAATAAGTTTGCATTGATGTCAACAAAGAGGATATGCCCATGCCCATAAGAAAGAGGAGGATATGCATATGCCCGCAAGAGGGATTACAATATGCCCGCAAGGGATTGATATGTCCGCAAGAGGGCTTGATATGCCTGCAGGGTTTAAGAAATGCCCGCAAGAGGGCTTAAAGGCTTGAGTATATGCCCGCAAGGGATTGATATGCTCGCAAGAGCTTGAGACTATGCCCACAAGGGCTAAGCTCATATCTCATGCCCGCAAAGGTCTAATATCATTCCCACAAGGGATAAGCTTATGCCTGCAGGGCCAAGGTTATGCCTGCAGGGCTAAGAATATGCCCGCAAGGCTAAGAATATGCCCACAGGGCTAAGCATATGTCCGCAGGGCTTGAGGTTATGCCCACTGGACCCATATCTATGTCCGCAGGCTTATAGAGGTGCCCGTAGGGCCTTTGCATATTCCCACTGGGTTTATATATGTCCGCAGGTCAAAGCCCAGGTTATGAGCATGCCTGAAATCTAATCACAGGCATACAATATGCCCACGAAGAAGTAAATGCCCGCAAGGAAACATATGCCAAAGATATGCCCACAAGGAAGGTTATGTCTGCAAACCCTCGTACATGCTCGCAAGAGATAAACTAAACAACCTTAGTAATTAATAAACAGAGATTTAATTTCGTTGTAAAGATACGATCGTGAAATGACATAACCTTCATAATGAAGGGATGCAAACATAGAAATATAAGATACATGATATTATATAAGCCGATTTTTCAAATAGAAGAAAGGGGTCTCGATAGAGAAGATTACAAAAGCATCAATGAAGGAAGAGACTAGAGAAATAAAGAATTTCCAGAGGCAGAATTGATGAATTGAAAAGGATATAGAAGTAAAAATATCAAGGGAGGATGGGTGGTGCTAGGGGCAGGTTGAAGCCCGCTAAGGAGGTTGGAGCCTCCTTCTAGTAGTGGCTGGAGAACAGGGGTGTTGTGGCATCCCTATCTGTTGGTGCAGATAAAACTGGGATGTTGGTGCAGATAAAATTGGGATGTTAGTGCATCCTTTCTGTTGTAGTAGAAAAATAATTTTGTAGAAATCATTTTATTAATAAATCTGATTTTGTGGTTTTCTCTTTGAGGTTTCCATGATAAAATTATGTCTCCTTACTTGATTGATCCATTGTTTATATGTTTTTTAAGCTAATTGTTTAAAAAGAAGAAAAGTAGGCAATACTGATTCACCTCCCCCCTCTCAGTATTGATGGATAAACCAACATCTTTGTTATCTCTCACATGTTCTAAAAGTGCCTTGGGTGAGACATTCTTCTCTTTGGGGAAGAATGAAAATGTTGATGCATTTAGACTACAATAGCCTTTTGTTGGCCCTAGTGTAAAACCCTAGTCTCTGAACATTTTTGCACCAACAAATGGTTCCATTGCGAGGACCTACTTCCAGATAAGGATATTCTAGGTGGATGGATGGGGTGATATATAAATATTTGATTCAAGACTAGTGGGATAGGAAATTTGAAGACTTTTTGCTACAAGAATCCCTATTGAGAAAAGGAAACCCCACAAGATACATAAAGTTTATATTACGAACCATAATGAGATCAATATGAAATATTCTAGTGCGAGTTCCCATTGAAACTATACAAGTGGATAAAACAACTTGCGGAATCCCCTACGTACGAAAATTGACACCATAAATATATCTAGTGGACCCCTCAAGACATAGCTACATTGCATCGGTTACATCATCAACTGATGAGAGCCATGGATTTTTGGGTAGAAATCACTGTTAATGAATATATAATAGAGTTTTATATAGAGAATCGCCAATCCTTCTCAAGAGTAGAATTTGACTTTAAGAAGAACATGGAAATTGACTTTAAGTGGAACACTTGCAGGATTTTTATGGATCTAGTTGACCCAATGACATTACAAATTGATTTACATATCAACAAATAGCATAGTGGGAGCGTTTACATGCTTCTACAAACTTTGCAACACATAACACAAATATTTTCTTCAAAGCAGTTTAAATTCTCATCAACCAAGTTTCAATTTCTGCTTGGATTTCAATTCACAAAGGAGCTAAAAGGAAAAACCCTTGGATTTCAATGTAAGAGACATAAAATATAGAAAGAACCTTGAAAAAATATTGTATCTCCAATTGCCTATCACTGCCTTAAAAACATACGCACATATCCTAACTACTTTGAACACATAAGAAAATATGTTTTTGCAATGATACGACAACTTATCCCTCCAACATTCTTTGTAACTTTTACTAGTGTTGAACATCTTTGGCTTCCACTATGTAATGCATTGCAAGAAATTATAAACATTAACAAAGCTTCAGAAAAATATGGTGGGACAAATTATGAAGAAACTCTTGCATCTTTGATCAGACAACATCCTGTCATTTGTACCCGCTAATAAAAGCATATAATAGCAACATTTCGAAATTAATCTTAAATAATGATGAATTTTTTGGAGACATACAAGACTACTTCTTCATAACTAAATTTACGAGTAGAGGAAATGAACATGAGCATGAGTTGCTTTGGACAAAAAATCCCCTGTCTTCTAACAAGCTTCTAAACATGACATTGCCACATTTGTTGATATATATTTTTCTTCGGATTCATCACTTCTTACTGATGAATTAACTAGGATTCAGATCCATCATCACACCAGAAGTTGCAAAAAATATCAACGTTCTAATTGCATATTTAATTTCCCTCTACCTCCAATGGATACAACTGCTATATTGCATCCCTTAGAAGATGACAATGATAGAAATATTGAAAAACTAAAGAAATATTATTGATTTTGGAGCACAAAAGCTACCCTAAAAACATGTCCTTTGATATGATAGAGAAGACTACATTTGTGTTTTGTGCTCTTACCTATTGTGCCCTACTTTGCTTCTAAAAAGAGATCCATCTGATGTATGGATCAATTCATTTTCCAAACAGGTACCATGCTTGTGACATGCAAACACATATGCACAATTTATCTTAGATGCCTATGCTGCAAAAACATATTGTATATCTTAAATTATAAAAATGGTTTGCACCATGACAATTGATTTCAAGATAATAAGAGAACATTGTATATTTAGCAATGACTAAAAAATTGAAATAATTCACAAACTTGGAAATGCACTTCTCTGTCGGTTGTGGAGCATGATCTTCCTTATTCAAAGGTCATGTTTCAGTCGTTTCTGGATCCCATCCCATGATGGGGGGTTTGGGGGGGACTCCCCCTCATTATAGTCTCCATGGGGGATCTAGGGGGGGAGCGACTACATTTTAGGAGCCCCCCCTGGCGGGGATTTAGGGGAAGCACCCCCGTAGCAAAAATTTTGAAAACAAATGCCTTGTACAATGTTGTAATTTCATAGTCATGACATGGTCAATAATGGGTAATTTACAGGCCCATGGTATTGGGTGTTCCATAGTATTTTCCCATGGTAATCCCTCTTTAAAAGGAAGGCATTGTAATATGACTGGGTATTGTAGCATTGTAAATATCTCTATGATTGTGTAAGAGTGACTGTGAGAGAGGGAAGAGAAAATTGCAGCGGATGTGTTGCGGGTTGTATCCCTTCATTTTGTTGGATAGTATATTAATAAGGACTGGCAATTTCTGTGTGGGTGTATCCCATCTTGGGTGAACCACGTTATATTGGTTTCTCTCTTGTAATGTGTTTTATGTGATTTATATTTGCATCTTGTTTATTTGTATTTCTCTACGATCTTGCTTTTCTAACAATTGGTATCAGAGCCAAAGGTCTATTTTCCAAATAAACTCGCAGGAAAGAAGGGTTCCTAGTTCGAGTGGGAGCAATGGTGGAAGAAGGAAAGTTAAGGGTCGAAAAATTTAATGGAAAAAATTACCAGTTATGGAAGATGCAAATGAAGGACTATCTGTATCAGAAGGATCTATTCCTACCGTTGGGAGGAAAAGCAAAAAAGATGGCGGCTAAGAAGGATGAAGAATGGGATGTTCTTGACAGAGAGGCACTCAAAATAATACGGTTGTGCCTGGCTTCGTCAGTGGCTTTCAATATCTCAAAAGAAAAGACAACGGAGGGTCTGATGAGCACATTGGATAAACTGTATGAAAAACCCTTGGCCTCCAACAAGGTATTTCTAATGAAGCATTTATTTAATATGAAGATGTCAGAAGGTGGAATTTGGATCTGCTGCTGATCATTTAAATGAATTTAATATGATTACAAATCATCTAAGTTCTGTAAATGTGAACTTTGATGATGAGGTTAGGGCTCTTTTAATCTTGTGCTCATTTCTAGAAAGCTGGAATGGCTTGGTCATGGTTGTAAGTAACTCTGTCTCTGGTTCAAACACTTTGAAATTTGATGATGTTATTGGTGTTATTCTTAGCGAGGAAATGCGAAGGAAAAGCATAGGTGAGATAGCAGGAATGCATTGACCATGGAGAGCAGGGGAAGACAAAGGGAGAGAGGAAAGAGCCCAGGTAATCGCAGCAAGTCCAGGAAAGGAAGATCTAAGTCCAAAGTGGGAAAGATAGAGTGTTGGAACTGTGGAAAGAAAGGACATCTGAAGAAAGACTGCAGATCTCTAAAGAAGAAAGGAGATGGATAGTAGGAGACTAATCAGGAAGCAAATGTAGCAAGTGATTTTTTACAAGATGCTTTGATTCTTGCATTAGATAATACTAGTGATTACTGGGTAGTAGATTCAGGGGCCTCATGTCATGTTGTACCCCATAATAAATTTCTTTATGATTATGTTCAAGGTGATTTTGGACATATTTTATTAGGTGATGATGAACCATATAAAATTGTTGGAATGGATAAGGTACGGATAAAGTTAAAGAATGGAGGTGAATGGTTGTTGAAAGATGTAAGGCATATTCCTGCCATGAAAATAAATATGATCTCAACAGGGCAGTTGGGATATGGTGGTTGTTTATCTACATTTGGAGAAACGTGGTGGAAGATCACTAAAGGATCAATGGTGATAGCAAAATGAGACATGATAGGTACGTTGTATTTATGTCCTCACAATACTAACTATTCTATCTCTTTAGCTTCCACAGAAACATATACAACATTGTGGCATCATAGGCTTGGCCACATGCGTGAGAAGGGGATGTAGATTCTCCACTCAAGGAAGTTGTTTCTAGATCTGAAGCAGGTAAGTTTGGAATTCTGTGAGAACTGTGTTTATGGAAAATAGAAGAGAGTCAGATTTCTCGGGGTTGGGAAACAAAAGAAGAGTGAAAAGTTAGAGCTTGTGCATACAAATGTATGGGGACCGGCTGAAGTACAATCTCTTAGTGGTCCTTGTGATTATTTTACTTTTATTGATGATACAACTAGAAAAACTTGGGTTTATTGCATTAGACAAAAATATGATGTGTTTGCTACTTTTAAGAAATGGAAAACTTTGCATTCTGACCACTATGTTTATTTCAAGAGGCTAGATAATGGAAGATATATTATTTTTTTATTGTATGTGGATGACATGCTTGTTGCAAGATCTAACATGCATGATATAAATGTGCTCAAACGGAAGTTATCTTATTCATTTGCAATAAAGGATTTGGGTGCTGCAAAGCGAATCCTTGGTATGAGAATAACAAGAGACAGGAAAAATCGCAAATTGACATTGTCTCAAGGTGAGTACATACAAAAGGTGTTGGAGAGGTTTAGAATGCAAAATGCAAAACCAATTAGTACACTTTTGGCTAACCATTTCAAACTAAGTAAGGAGATGTGTCCCAAGACACAAGAAGAGATAGATTTCATGTCCAGGGTTCCTTATTCATCAGCAGTTGGTAGCTTAATTTATGCCATGGTGTGCACAAGACCAGATATTGCACATGCAGTGGGAGTTGTGAGTAGGTATATGAACAATCCAGGTAAAGAACATTGGAAAGCAGTACAGTGGATTCGCAGGTATTTTAGAGGTACTACCACTCATGCATTATGTTTTGGAGGTTCAGACACTTTTCTACAAGGATATGTTGAGGCATATATGGCAGGCAATAAAGATAGCAAGAGGAGCACCACAGAGTATGTTTTTACTGTAGGTGGAACAATAGTAAGTTGGATTTCAAAATTTCAAAAGGTTGTTGCACTTTCAACAATGGAAGCAGAGTATGTTGTTGCTACAGAGGCTAGTAAAGAGATGATTTGGTTACAGAGTTTCATGGAGGAATTGGGTAAGAAGCAGGAGAATAACAAGTTGTACAGTGACAACTAGAGTGTCATTCATATTGCGAAGAACTCAACTTTCCATTCTAATACTAAACATATACAACTCAAGTACTGTTTCATACGATCTGTTCTGGAAGATGAACTGTTGAAGTTGGAAAAGATACACACTAACCAGGATCTTGCAGACATGTTGACAAAGGTGGTAACCAGAGAGAAACTGAGTTCTTGATCAGTTTCAGTTGGCCTTCAAGCATGAAGGTGAAGATGAGAAATTTTCCAGGTCCAAGGTTCAGAGCATAGTCCAACAAGTGCAGCATCGGTGGAGTTGTTGTGACCAGTCTCCAATTGGTATATTGTTGGTTGTGGAGCTTGATCTTCCTTATTCAAATGTCGTGTTTCAGCCATTTCTGAATCCCATCCCATGACGGGGGGTTTTTTTTTGGGGGGGGGGAGGTTGTGGGGGATTTCCCCCCCAATATAGTCGCCATGGGGGGTCCAAGGGGGGCGACAACTACATTTTAGGAACCCCCCTAGTGGGGGATCGGGGGCAGCGCCCCCGTAGAAAAAATTTCAAAAAAAATGCCTTTTAAAATGTTGTACTTTCATAGTCATGACTTGGTCATTAATGGGTGGTTTACGGGCCCATGGTATTGGGTGTTCTGTAGTATTTTCCCATGTTAATCTCTCTTTAAAAGTAAGGCATTGTAATAGGACTGGGTATTGTAGCATTGTAAAGATATCTATGATTGTGTAAGAGATACTATGAGAGAGTGAAGAGGAAATTGCAGCGGATGTGCTGCAGGTTGTATCCCTTCATTTTCCTGGATGGTATAATAATAAAGACTGGAAATTTATATGTGGACGTAGCCCATCTTGGGCGAACCACATTATATTGGTGTCTCTCTTATAATGTGTTTTATGTGATTTATATTTGAATCTTGTTTATTGTTATTGCTCTGTGATCCTGTTTTTCTAACACTTCTCAACATGCAACAAATATCTAGTCTACAAGTTATCCATATTGTCCTTTTCTTGCCATTGTACTCAAGCTCTTAAAAAACAATATTCATTAACATTGCACCAATTGAAAAAATAACATGTGTCCTAAAGAATCCCAAGATAGTGCAACAAGAACCAAATTATTCTCAAAACATTATGTGTGCTTCAATTGTTGACAAGTATACTGCAAGACCCACTGAACGTGAACATATATGTTTGGAATAATATGCTTCTTCTTACTCATCTTCAAATTCTATTCCTAGGAAAATAAAATGTGCATCTGTCATATGTTACATTCAGTACAATGAACAAAAGGACCTAGATAACTTTTTTAGAGAGAAATATGTGATGTGTTTCCTATAGAGAAGCTGAAGATGTCTTAAAAAAACTATGAAACATGGTTTGAAGCATACTTGCCACTAAAACCATTAACAAAATCTATTGAGAAAAATTTTGTGGCAGAAACAAGAACAACTTGGGGCGACATTGACATAGCCCTTGAAATAGTTAAATCTAGAGATGAACCAATATTCATGGTTCAATCGTTGGAACAACAACAAATTGATTTCCCCTTAATTGAAAACTATGACCTAAAAAATGATTTAATGCAAAAGCTGCTTTCTAGAAAACATAGAGCTAACTCTAATATTGTCTTTGAATCTACTAAACAACCATACATATTAAGCAATAATCAATAAAAAAATAAATCAAATAAATCATAATGATAAAGAAAGAGGATCCAACCACATCAATTCATTTTTTTAACGGGAAGACCGGGAACAGATAAAAATTTTGTAGCAAAAGCAATTTAGCATGGTTTATTATGCTTTTACAACAAGGATATCCACAATGGCCCTTTAAAGAAAAAGGTATAATAGTTGCAAAGATGAATCAACACCATCTCCTGTAAGAGAGTACCCTAGGATTTAAAAACCAAGCCTAAATACCATTTAGCTTTTTCCACGAGCCACTGAATTTGCAAACCATTGCATTCTTTAGTAAACCATCTTCTTCCTTCACTTATCGGGATTAAAGCTTTAGAACCACCACCATGGTGCCACTATTGATGCAAAGAATGTCGTGAAGAGCCTAAAAAACATAAACAGAAACAAACAAAGAATCCCCAAATCAAGCCTTCTGATGGCTTGCACCTTAACTAGACAAACCCTTTGTGAATAAGGGGATTAGAAACAAAGTTCACTGCTGGAAAGCGCCACCCAAAGTCAAAAAATAATTTTGCAATCTTCAAAAAACATAGGCAAGCACAATGCCAATAGTACAAAGGACATATCCAAGGACAAAATTGTCCATGTCCCTAACCAAATTCTGAAAATTGGTTTCCGGATTTTAATAAAGCACAAAAAACAAATAACTCTACAATTGTTCAAGTAAAAAACAAAGTCTCAACAATGCTTAAAAGATGTTGAAGTAAATTGGTTTTGTTGTTTTTTCCCTTTTCTTTTATTTTGTTGATAGCATAATAGAACTTGAAATTGCTAATGGTTATGAGCTTTAAATATTCATGTGGTGCACTTGCAAATCCTACTTAAGCTTTTTCAAATGTCCCCACTTCCTTTTATTCTTATTCCATTCTAAGAAAAATTTCTTGCACTAATGTTCTTATCATTTCTTAATAGATTAAGATTGCTAAACATAAATGTGCATGGTACAAGTACAAGGAATCTTGAAAGCAAAAAATGTCTTCTTGTCTCTCTTTTGAAAACTTTGCAATAAATGCAACCAACCTATGCTTCATAACTCATATGATTGCATAACCCGCAAACAGACCACAACATACAAATATGAGCACTACTTAGAATGCATTCTAGAGACAAAAGATGGAACAAGAGAATGCACATTGCATATGACAGAGCTACAACAATACTACCCAATAGTTGTAGTCGTTTCTTATGGAGACTACACCAACAACATCTCATCCACAATTTTCCATTTGCGTAGACTCTATCTAGAAGCCCTATTTACATTAACAGTGCTATATAACATTGTCATTAAAATCAAGAATCCTTAGTGGTCAAATCTGTACTCAATTTTTAATTTTGCATATCTAATCACTAAAAGTAGAAACTAGAAGTTGTTGGAAAATGAGACATATACATATATATTTTGCACATGGAAAATAGATTTCCTAGGACATAGCCATATATATTTCAAATATATTTTGGGTCTATCGCTCAGAAACTGTGGCATAATACTTCTTGCATTACCACAAAGTTTCTTGGAATCACTATTTATTTTTTGTTTGTTTTAAATTTAGTATTTGAAATTACATGGTGCAGCTAATGTAATATTGGCTAAATGCACAAGCCATCTAGTTTCGTCATGCAAATTATTCAAGTGTTTTCTTGTGCAAATCTTTGAACAATTATTTATGTGCCTTAAAGGCAGTCAATTTTTTTATTATGCTTTCATCCTTATAGATTTATGGAAACAATTGCCCATACTTTATTGTATGGGCAAGTGACAATTTTATTCTACTTTCATCCTTCTAGATTTATGGGAACAATTGCTACTTTATTGTATGGGCAAGTGACAACTTTAAAAGATAGTATTTCTCTTGGCACATCAGAATTCTGCATTTTTTAACATGGTTCTTTTTTATGTTAGCTTAGAAAAAAAATGTGGGTGAATGCTTTATGGATCAAAACATTGAATATGCTATGGTCTCAGAAAATAGAGTTCTTGCTAAGTAGTCTTTTATTTGTTCCGTGTTGTTGTTTATTTGATGGAAATGAGTTTAATAATTTAAACAATATAACAAGAATTAGAAGTAAGATCATCCAATCTTTATATTGTTAAGAATTGTAGTCTCACTGGTCATTAGTGCATTAATTAGTAGTTGAATAGTTAGTTGGTTAGTTTCATTAGGACACTTTGATGTCCCATAGTATTTTATGGCCCATAGTATTGTTGTGAAGTAATCCTATATATTCTTGTGGTTAATGATGAGAAGGAAATGAATATGCCCACTTGTGTTATGTCCTTTACTTGTTTCTTTTTTTCTTATAACGTTAACATGGTACTAGAGCTGCATGGCCTGATCCATAACTATTGATTTGGGGTAATCCTTTCCACATAGTGGAAAGCACGTATACGCATATGATCTGATCTCACATCTTCTGGAGGTTGCATATTAAGATGGGAACACATCAGTGTGGAGGCATGATGATCCTTCATAGCATTGGGTTGTATGTTTTAATTTTTCCTTCTAGAGACGTCAACGTAGTTGTCCCTATCGAGAACTGTGCCACCATCCAAATCGATGCACCTGCTACACCGGAGGAAGTGCGACATTGACGCACCTGTTGTTTAGGAGAACCGTGTCAAAAACACATTCTATGCAAAGGAGAAGCGCGACATCGACGCACTGGCTATTGTTCAGGAAAAGCGCGTCGATCACCGTTCACTTATATGGATTTTGGTCCAGCACACTATGTTAGAAAAACAGGATCGCAGAGCAATAAACTACAAACAAGATGCAAATACAATCACACAAACACATTACAAGAGAGACACCAATATATCGTGGTTCACCCAAGATGGGCTACGTCCACACTGAAATTGCCAATCCTTATTATTATACCATCCAGCAAATGAAGGGATACAACCTGCAGCACATCCGCTGCATTTCCTCTTCACTGTCTCACAGTCTCTCTTTCACGATCTCAGAGATCTTTACAATGCATAATACCTAATACATCAACCCTAGCCATATTACAATGTCTTTCTTATAAAGGGGAAATACAAAGGGAAAATACCATGGGTTACCCAAAACCATGGGCCCGTAAACTGTTGGAGAAACAATCCAAAAATTTCCTTCGAGGGCCTGCTGGCCCCCGCGCCCCCCAGCAGGGGGAGTGCAACCACTCACCCGGACCCCCTGGGGCGCGTGCCGGGATCATAACCAAACCTGGGGTACAACACAACTGAAACAACATCATCTATGAGACTAGAAGATCAGGCTCCACAACCAACGCACTATGCTAGCTAGACAAGTCGCGGCACTGTATTAAAAGGATAGTCATACAAAACTGGCTAATACCAGTTCAAGCACCTCAAGTTTGAAGCAAATTTTTGGACCAATGTTGACCAGCACCAACTATGAATTTTGGTCAATCAAGATGCAGATGCTTCTCCAACTAAACAAATGTTGGGATATGGTTGAAAACGAGTTCACAGAACCGAATGCAACCACTTTGGTCGCTATGTCTAATGATTATAAGAAGTCCCTTGAAGAAAGCCGAGAAAGAAATCTTACTGCAAAATGGCTAATCCAGAGCTGCATCGAGGAGTCCATTTTCCCGTGGATCTCAGGATCCCCCACCGCACATCAAGTCTGGAATCTCCTTGCATCTGCATACAAAGGTACAAACAGAGTAAAAACGGTAAGACTCCATACCCTTTGACTTCAGTTTGAAAGTCTTAAGAACAAGGAAACTTACACTGTAGATCAGTTCATGAATTGGGTCTCAGGCATTGTGACTCAATTCCAAACTTATGGCGAAGCTTTGGAACATAAATTTGTTGTCCAAGATATTCTCAGGTGTCTCACTAAGAAATTTTCTATGGTTGTTACTGCTATAGAATAATCTAAGGATATGTCCAAGTTTACCCTATAAGATTTAACAGGGTCCCTTCTCTCCCACGAAGCTCGACTCAGTCAAGAAGAAGAGTCTTTGACAAATGCATTAAGCACTTAGGCTTCTCTCAGTAGAGGTCGAGTCAGAGGAGGTAGAGGACGTGGCAGAAAAGGAAAAGGTTCTCATTCTATAGAGGATAGAACCACCCATGAGCATTCAGATCACTGTGGTCACTCTCACAACTCTCAGAACCAAAGGAGGAGAGGCAAGAGATGGAATAATAGGTCAAACATATAGTGCAACTACTACAAGAAGTATGGCTACTATAAACGAGACTGCAGAAAGAAGCAAGCATACTGGAACAGTGGCAGAGCCCATGTCTCCTATGTTGAAGAAATCTCATAAGAAGTCATGTTTCTCTCACTGTTGGCTTGGTTTTGCAACCAAGCTTTGTGCAATGGGAACCTATCAACAATGTGATAGCAGTTTCAATATTGAAAGCAAAAACAATTATAAATTAAATCTAAATCTAAACTAGCATGTACATATAACAAATAAAATTTTTAAAAATGATTCAAGAACAAGAAATAAAAGAATAAGTATTTTGTATTAAGATACCTCAAAAGGTGAGGATTTGTGTTGAGCAACTCCCAAGGTGAGTAGCTCCAAGCTCCAAAGGTCTCTTCTCCAAGATGCTGGAAATGGCCAAAAGTCTCATGAGAGATTTTGACAGCGTGAGGATAGGATGATGGATGGATGGAAAGTGAGGAGCCCCTACCACCTTTTTATAGTTTTTGGTGGTGGGGAATACCATTATGGTTTTGAGGAAACCAATGGTATTGACCAACATGGTTTAGGTACCTTTTCCCTCCTTTTTCTTTTTTTGAATATTTTGAATATTTTTATTCCCTTTTTAATATTTTTGGGAATTCTGGACCCTTTTTGAGGGTTTTTATGCTTTTTGAGGAAAAATATTCATTTTGAGGGGAAAAATGGGTGTATTATGGTCTTTTGGTGACCTTTTGATGGCTTTAGAGGCTCAAATGGTGGAAAAGTGGACAAATGGGTCATGTGAATAAGGAAATGAGCTAGTGAGCACTTTTTGGGTGTTAACACTCACGTCAAGTGACTGAAGAAGAATATCATTCATATGTATGGTTGCTGGATAGTGGCTGCAACAATCATATGACAAGTAACAAATTGCTATTTTCTGATCTAGATTTTTCTATCAATACAAAAATAAATCTTGGTGATCATTATCTAGTTCCTGCTCAAGATAAGGCATTGTTCATGTTCTTACTAAGAAGAATGAGAAGAAGTTTATACATGATGTATACTATGTTCCTAATCTGAAAGTGAATCTAATCAATGTGGGTCAACTGATTGAAAACAAGTACGATGTCAAATTTATTGATACCTATTCTATGATAAACCCTCGAGTAGAAGACTCTTAGCCAAAGTAGAAATGACCAACAACATAATATTTCCTCTTAGTCTCAGAAGTGATATGCTGTCACAGTCCTATGCACATACTATTTCTCGTCTAGATGAAACTTGGTTGTGGCACTATAGGTTTGGTCATCTACCCTTCCAGAGTCCCAGTCTTATGCAAAAACAGTCCATGGTTAAGGGGTTACTAGTCATGAATGAACAATCTAGTTCTTGTGAAGATTGTATCTTGGGAAAACATCAAAGGGGCAATTCCCCCACTTCCACATACCGAGTCAAAGAACATCTTGAATTAGTTCACACAAACCTATGTGGACCCGTGCAAACCCAATCCATAGGAGGTAGTCTTTATTTTCTGACCTTTATTGATGATTATAGCAGGAAATTCTGGGTCTACTTTCTCATACATAAATCAAATTCCTTCTCCAAGTTTAAAGAACTCAAGGCATTGATTGAAAAGCAGTCAGGAAAATCCATCAAAGTGCTTAGGTTAGATGGTGGAGGTGAATATGATTCACATGGTTTTGCAGAGTTCTACAAATAGCATGGCATCCAACACTAGTTCAGTACTATATACACTCCAAAGCAGAATGGAGTTGTTGAACGAAAGAAATGGACCATCATGAACATGGCCCGAAGTATGCTCTCATATAAGAAGTTGTTAGGTAATTATTGGGCTGAAGTTGTTGCATGTTCAGTTTACTTACTGAACATATATCCTACAGTGAGTGTTAAAGACAAGATTCTTGAAGAAGCCTGGAGTGGCACTAATATTAGTGTCTCACATCTCATATTTTTTGGATGTGTAGCATTTGCACATGTACCTAATGAATTGAGAAAAAAGTTGGACAAAAAGAGTAAGAAATGTATCTTCATTGGTTACAGTGAACATCATAAGGCTTACAAGTTGTATAATCATGTCACCAAAAAGGTTGTGGTGAGCAGAGATGTTAAGTTTCTTCAAGACAAATGCTAGAGTGATCCAACAAATATTCAGTAGAAAGAAAGTCCATCTCCACCAGATCTACCACTCAGAATGCCAAGATTGGAGGTACAGTAGTAGCAATAAGAAGCAACACCAGTAGATAGTCCACCAGAGAACCAGAAGTTTGAGGGAGATATATGAGTAGACCCCTGTTATTGATGAGCAACTACAATATGCTATGCTTTCCTGTCAGCCAACATCTTTTGATGAAGCAGTAAATGATGGACAATGGGTACAAGTTATGAATGAAGAGATTAATGTTATAGAAAGGAATCAGACTTGGGATATAGTTGATCTTCCACCAGAGAAAACCAGTATGGGAGTCAAATGGGTCTATAAGACCAAACTGAATGAAAAATAAGAGATAGATAAGTACAAATCCAGGTTGGTTTCCAAAATATTTGCTCAGCAATATGGTGTGGACTACGATGAAACCTTTAACACATATTTTCTTAAAATTGGAAATATTTTATTACAAGAACAATGCCATAATTGCTTTTTTTGGTTATTTTGGAATTCTAGATCCATTATTTAATTCCAAATTTAATGAAATATGTGTTCTTTGCTCCAGTATCAAGGATGGATACCATCAGAGCTGTACTTGCAATAACAACTCAAAATCAATGACTTGTTTATCAAATGGATGTGAAATCTTCCTTTCTCAATGGCATACTTGAGGAAGCATTTTATGTAGACTATCCACCTGGATATGCAATCAAGGGTCAAGAACACAAAGTGTGCAAGCTGAAAAAGGCCTCGTATGGTCTAAAACAAGCTCCCAGAGCTTGGTACAACATAATTGATTCCTACCTCATCAACAATGGGTTCAAAAGGAGCAGTAATGATCCCACTCGGTATGTCAAAACATATAAGCATGGTAACATTCTGATTGTATGTATTTATGTTGATGATATGATTTACACTGGAAATCCGATGTTGGAAGAATTTAAGACAACCATGAAAAAGGAGTTTGAAATGACTGATCTAAGCCTTATGAAGTACTTCCTTGGTCTGGAAGTTAACCAAAGTGAACATGGCATCTTCATCTATCAACATAAATATGCTACAGAAATTCTGCAGAGATTCAGAATGGATAAATGCAAACCAACAGAAACCCCCATTGCTATAAGCACCAAGTTAAGCAAGAATGATGATGGAACAGCAGTGAACTCTACAATTTACAAAATATTGGTAGGTAGTTTAATGTATTTGACTGCAACTAGACCTGATTTGATGTATGATGTTAGCCTGATCTCTAGGTTTATGGAGTCTCCCAAAGACTCTCACTGGAAAGTTGGTAAAAGAATTATGAGATATGTTGCAGGCACAGTTGGTTATGGACTTTGGTACTCTCATTCACCAGACAATACTCTTACAGGGTACACTGAGAATGATTTTGCAGGCAATATTGATGATAGGAAAAGCACATTTGGTTATGCTTTCCATTTGTGTACCAATCTGATTTCATGGGCCTCCAAGAAACAACCCATTGTCAGCATGTCTTCTGCAGAAGCAGAGTATGTAGTTGCAACTACAACAGCATGCCACGCAGTTTGGCTAAGAATACTTTTGAAGGATATGGGACACATAGAAAAAGAACCAACTCCTATTTTTTGTGACAATAGTTCTGCAATAACATTGTCCAAGGGTAATGTCTTTCATAGAAAGAGTAAACATATTGACACTCACTATCATTTCATTCGTGAGTTAGTCAATAATGGAGAGATCACTTTGTTGGTTTGTGGCTCTAAGGAGCAATTGGCTAACATGTTTACCAAACATTTGGGAACATTTGCATTTGAGTTTTAGAGAAAGCACTTAGGCATTGATAGTGCTAAAAGTATTGTCCCAATTGAGATTAAGGGGGTGTGTTAAGAATTGTAATGTCACTGGTCATTAGTGCATTAATTAGTAGTTGAATAGTTAGTTGGTTAGCTTCACTAGGACACTTTGATGTCCCATAGTATTTTATGGTCCATAGTATTGGCCCATAATATTATTGTGATGTAATCCTATATATTCTTGTGGTTAATGATGAGAAGGCAATGAATATGCCCACTTGTATTTTGTTCTTTACTTGTTTCTTCTTTTCCTATAACTTTAACATATATTGTGCTCTTTATCAAGCCCTTGTCTTGCTCATTGAATGTATGATGACAAGAAACCTCTTCTTTTCATTGGTGTATGGTATCTAGATTATATATACATATATACATTCTTATTTTTGTGGATTCTTTCCATTTTGCTTAAATGAATATGAATACAAGTAAAACTAATAAAGTCTAGCTTATCCCGCTTTCATAGAATTGCAACTTTACCATATGCCCAAGTGGCAATATTTAAAGATAGCATCGCTCTTTGCATAACAAACTACCACTGTTTTTTACATGGTTCTTTTTTATGTTCACTTAGCACACTTTCAATGCTTTATGGATCAAAACGTTGAATTTGCTCTGGTCTCTAGGACTAAAAAAATAAAAAATAAAACCTAGAATCAATGGCAAATGGTCTCTATATTTTCAAAAAAGAAAGAAGAACTTGTGCCCAGTAGTCTTTTGTTTGCTTTGTATTGTTGTTTACTTGATAGAAATGAGTTCATTCATTTAAACATTGTAGCATGAATAAGAAGAAATATCATCCAATCTTTATATTATGTTGTTTACCAAACCCTTTTATGGCTGATTGAATATATATAATGGCACTTAACCTCTTGTTTAAGAATTCATTCTTGCAGGTTTTGGCATCTTTGCATAATCGATCCGACTTGTTATGGCTATATTTTCTTCTTTGATTATCAAATGTCCTTGTTCTTTGCACACAAGAAGTTAAGAATCTAATATTATTTTCATCATAGTATATTAAGTGTTACTTTGTAAAAACATTTGGAATTTTGGCTTGAAATATAAATACAAATATAGTGGGAAAATAATTCATGGAAAACATTTTTAGAAGTTTGCTGCATTATTGTTAATGTCTCATAATAATATTAGTGACGTCCATGATTTTTATGAAAATTTTAGTTTATTGCATTATTGTTATGATTATTAGCGGGAAAATAATTCATGGAAACCATTTATAAAGTTTTTGCATTATTGTTAATGTCTCAGAATAATATTGGTGACGTCCATTATTTTTATGAAAAATTAGTTTATTGCATTATTGTTATAAACGTTGTGTTGTTGCATTCCATATACATATGAGGGTGCACTCAAAGGTCACATATTATTTTGTTGCCTTGCAATCTGCCCCAAATTGGTTTCATAGACATTGCATCTCTCCTCACTTTAAGACTTGTACCTGCACCAAGGTGACCAATTATATGGTTTTATTTTTATGTTATTTTATGTTTCTTGACATTCCCACCTTGTGGTTCTTGTTATGGAAGCTTCCATTACAATAATCATCATTAGAGATTGATTGTTTGAAGTATCAAGAATTACATTGCGTGTATGATATTGAAACATATTTACAAATTATCTATCACATAGATGAACATAAATATACAGTAAATAACCATGAATGGGTATAGAGGATCAAATTTATTGAGGTGTGAATTTTTTAATCTTAAATTTTTAACATATCAAGAAATTTGATCAATTTCAATGCTTGATAGGTTTGGGTTCAAGATGTATCTATGCCGATAATAATAATAAATGGAATGAGATATGTTCACAAAGACAAATTACCAATTAACATCAATTTGTATAAATATACTTCACATGGCTCATAAAAGGATGCTTGATTAGGTAGAGTCAATCGAGTTTCCACTAAGCCATCAGATTAAGAAGTCCATTGAGCATTGTACAAGTCAATGTGCTAATAGACAAGTCTTAGGATGGATCACAATACTTCTGCACTTATATGACAAAAAAATATAGTATTCTGATAAACATAGGTGTTCACCAAGTCATATATAGTTGTTCACCAAGTCATACATAATTTTTCACCAAGACAGTGCCAAACTTTGTAAGGTTAACACATGGTGGATGCATAACTCCGAGTCTTTTATTATAAGTATTAGAAGAAGAGATAACAACTCTTGAATTGATTATGGCATACTTAGTTAATATGTTTCAATATTTATGTATTGCATTACGGTGTGTTCTCAATCCTTTATACTCACACTGTGGAGTGATAATCCATGTGACCTTTGGTTCAAGTGGAACTAAATCCACGCAAGCCAATTTATCTACAGTATGGGACTAACGATGCTTTGATATTTTCGCAATTATGAATTTATATATATAATTATTTTATTTCTAGTTTTTTCTCTAATTATATATACAACGCATTGATAGGTAAATGGGGCTATGATCTCTATTTGCGTTCACCGTCGCCATCAAGGAGTCAATAGAATTTTTTTATTTTTTATTTTCTATTATAACGTATAATTCAAATACATCACCTAAATGTTTAAATACATTCTAATGATTTTAGAATTGAAAAATCTTTGGTTTATCAATAAATTTCATGATATATGAAAGTCCCCACTGAAACAACAAATCCTTAACCCATAACCCAAATAAATATCGACAAGTTAGGCATGAAGTGAGCAAAACGTCGACATCTTATTGTTCTACCTCGTCGAAACGTTGGGAGATTAACGTTTAACCTGCCAAAACATTGACACACTTTAACCTTTTGGCCAACTAAGGCTCTAGAATACCAAAATATCGATATTTTAGGACCTTTAGTCACCAATATTTTGATAGCTTAGTTCCTCAAGTAGACGATGCATCAGCCCATCAAAAATACTTTCACCCACTTAAAGGATATGACCACCAATTCTCTAATGCATTAGACCTCCAGGATCTTGACATGTAAACAACTTAGATGCTTGTCACATCGATGGCTCCTCACCCTTCACCTGGGCATTTGTTCTTCAACAACGTAGATGCTTACCTCATCGAAACATCAGAGAACCAGGCCCCTGACCTCCCAACTAGAGTTTAAAAAGGACTTAGTGATAGAATATGAAAAGATTTAAATTTGAACTTTCACACCTACCAGCCTTTTAAATAAAGGGGGTTTTGGGCATAGTTCCTAATCCATTGTCACACTTGTCGACGGAGTATCCCAATGCCCCAAGTGTGTTAGGAGAACAAACCAATCAAGGAAGAGCTACCTCATCCATTCGACCCAAGTGCTCAACAATAAGTATGTTTCCTCCCCACCTATTAATTCTTACACTAGGGTAGTCAAGGGATCAATTCTTTCAAATTTGCAAATTGAATGGGTCATTCCACCCTCCTTTCCACGTTGGTCAATCAACGCCACATCCTCACTAGAAACTCCTCACCCAAATTTTGATCATACCCTAGGTCCATTTGATGATGTTTCCTCAAAGAAGAGTCAAACCACAAAGCCCCAATGCATATTCCTCTTACGAGTGTCCCATTGGTCCAATTAAATTATTTGCGGGAGACCGGGTCTCTTGACCTCTCCCTTGCATTGTGATTCTTAAGCAGTGGAGATTTTAGAGCTTTATTTCGCAATGACTTAGAGTTATATATATGAGTTAGCCTAATATCAACTATCTTAATTTATGAGTGCAATTCCTAATAGGGGACTTCTATCTTGTCTAGGGTAATCTGACCACCAAATATGGCTAGAATCTTCCAATACCCATCAAAGTGTTGATTAAGTGCATATCACATGATATTGGTGAAACCGTCTAGTTTGCAGGGTGGGTTTGTTTTCAAATTCTATCCTTGGGTGCAAATGACCCATAGCAAGCTTATCCCAGTGCTATTTTGAGCCAACCCTTTCTGGTCCTAACCTATATTAAGTGACTAGTGTCGTAAACCACCAACCCATTCCACTTAATATTGTCAATTTTCTTGATTTGCTAAAGTACTAATGCAGTAGTCCCTTTGGAATCTGATGATGAATTGTAGGAAGATCGTAAAGCTTACAAAAGGACAAGATGGTCCATGCCTTGTATTCATCTGAGGGTGAGGAGGAAATAGTGATTTGAACAAGCTATGGAGGTACTGATAGTAATACAAACATTGAGCTTTCACTTCAACGAGGAGAGATTTATTATATGTTCAAGCATGAGCACTTCTTAGCAATCCCACCTAAACACATAGAGGACCTGGGGTGTATCACATCACTAAGAAATCAACACTCCATAAAGTGTCAGTCGGACCTACTCTATTTCCCTATTCAGAGGTCATTTCTTGGCTCCTCCTCAAAGTTGTTGTGGAAAATATATTGATTGAGCACCCCAAGGAGAAAGACATTGCATCCTTCCAACATTTTACTTTGGAAGCTTACTATAAGTTTCCCACCCCAGTGGTGTGTTTGACAGAGGAATGGATCAATATAGTGGAGATGGATTGTCATGATTTTCGAATAAAATAATGGTCAGGGAGTAAGAGGTTTTGGCCCAAAGACATATGATCATATCATTTTGAGTCCCTAAGAAGTCTATACATAATGGCAGTCATGCTACTGGCCAAAATATATGGTGAAAGGGATGAAACAACATTCAAGGAGTCTTGGGTACCCATCATGCAATAAGTAACTTCATTGGGTATTGCCTTCGATTAGGTTGTCATCCTCCTAGTAAACATCAAATAAGTTGTCATGAATGCAAGGGACAAATCCAATAAAATACTCTGAGTTCTGCATGTCATCTTACCTTTTGGATGTGGTGTGCACTAGTAACACTTTTCCAATAATGGGATGGTAGTGGCTCCCAAAGGACTCCCCAATCCATGTTTACTGTAAAGTCTTGTGGGAACAAAAATAATTTAGTTACTATGTTAAAATGTGACAACAATTTATGATGCCACCAAATACCATCATCCTGAGAGATCCAGCTAAATGCATGTCAGATAAGCCCATGGAATCCCTTGCTACACTAGGAGATTGGTATGTCACTCAGAAAGGGAGTTATTGGTATGGCTCTTGAAAATTGGCCTGTTATGAAGAAGGCTATTAAATCATTGATAGGCACACTTCAAAAATGATTTGGAATTATGTTCAACTATTATACAAGTTATTTTTTTTTGAAATGGTATTAGAGTTGATAATTTTGAGTATCATTTTTAGATTGCTAAACATGTCCATATTCATTTGCCATCAAAGTTAAATTTAATGACTATGCAGTTAATAAAAGTGTCAAAATTTTCTCACATCAACCATATTGTCGCCACCATGTAATCATCGATATTACCAAATAAATATTAACTTCTCCAACACCTCAATGTTTCTTTGGATATTATTTACAACAATGCATAACATAAGGACTCATTTTGGGAAGTCAACGTTGTGATTAAAAATCCCACTTAGTGGTAACTTTATAACCATGGTATTGATTGTGTTACAAAGGTGTGTCATAGGAAAAGTGATGTAGTGGATCAAATCTCACATCAGACTGGAGAGATAGCAAGGACACTAAGTATATGACATATTCAACAAGTTTTTTACACAATACTATTTATACATTTAAGTGAAACAAAATGACATTTTAAATGCTTTCCTTATTGATCTACCCGATTATTGAATTGATTTTTTAAACACTTTCCAATCATAACTTGATAGATCATTTTATTTTGGCAAGGTCACATTTTCCATATAAAAATGAAAACAAATATTTGTATACATAAATGAAAATGAAATTGGTTACAACAACCACTCAAACTGAATTGATTTCAATAGTAAAATAAACACAGGGATGATTTTTAATAAGAGATAGGAATGCATGTGAACTCCCAAGATGATAGTGTAAAGACAACAAAACATAATAAGAATATTAGAATATCATGTATACACACCAAAGATCCCAAAGAGGAGATATGAAATGATAAGTTTGGCTGGCTAATTTGTGGTAGGGTATTATATTGATATTCATACATAGCTTATTCATCATTATTCTTTCGAATGCATGCAAGTTGGGTGTTTAAT
Organism: Larix kaempferi; assembly: GCA_027924585.1. NCBI lineage: Eukaryota > Viridiplantae > Streptophyta > Pinopsida > Pinales > Pinaceae > Larix > Larix kaempferi. The sequence continues at coordinate 30,165,266 of BSBM01000372.1, forward strand.
AAGCATCCCGCACCGGTACATTTAATGTTGTTGTTGCAGGATTATGAATCGTTGGATCTAATTTAATGGTCAATCCAATAGTTCATAATCCCGCAACAACAACATTAAATGCACTGCTGTGGGGTGGTTATTTAATACTTGCTAATGGTGTAAAAACAATCAATAAATAATAGTTGTAAATTTAATCCTTCTCACCAGGCCTAGAATTTGACGTTATACAAAATGTGTTTTCCATTGTAGGACGTATTTTACAGGTAGCTATGAAACAAACCCGTCACGGGTGATAGGTAAGAAAATATTTGGAACGTCAAATTAACGTCTGTCCATCTAGATTTCCCGTCAAAAATTTTAATACCTATCCAAGGCTATAGTAGCTGCCTCTATGTGTTAGTAATTATTGTAAGCCGCCCTCTACAGTACTATGGTATGACGTGTGCTGCCTATTTGATTTAATTTCAAACCCATGACCTGTTAACTTGTCCATATTTAAGCTTTCAACACCTAGAATCCATACACAATTTTTGCCCAGGATTGAGATCCCTAGGTAAGTTCAAATCCTCATGAAATGGTTGTTGGGAAACCTCTCTATGGTTCCATATTCCATCCTGACAATCGACAACAAAGACTAGCCCTGCTGGTGACAACTATTTAAGAAAATACATGATTTGCTCTACACAGGAAGGCTGGTATGAAAAAAATGCAATGGGAGCTCCCCATAGTAGGAGCCTAGGATTGGAAGTGGGATTGGAAGCATGAGTTTAACAGCTACGAGTGGAAAGAGGATACCGGTATCGATTGAAGTTTAAAACTGAAGCAAATGAGAAAGGAAATGGTATATCCTTTAATTTAAAAATTTTAAATTTATGATCAACATAAAAATAAATTGACAGTCTATAATCTTATATAAACGTAAAATGACAGGCCGTAAAAACATGTAACCGTCATGAAATTTCCAATTGACCAACACTTTTAATTTGAAATTCCAAGCCTGCTTCTCACATATTGGAGACTCTAAGAAATTAAAATGGTTGAAAAATTAAAAAAATTCATACTTGCAAATTAAAATTATGTCCAATGGAATCTCATTATATCTATATCATATATTTAAAAATAATAATGAAACAGTATGGATTAATTATTTTGTCCATAATGACAAATAATAGATGTTTTGAAAAGTTGCAAGTTACTTAGAATATTTGGAAAAATAATTATACATTTATAAAATACCATTGAAAATTATATTTAAATGGGTTGGAAAAGTTATAAATTGAATTAAAATAATTGTTAAATAACTGCATCTATGACAAGTAATAGATTTGGGATTTGATCCTGATCCTGTTTTGTTTTTTGAAGGACTCAATGAGCTACATGCTCATTGGTAGTAATTGGGAAGACAGTTTATAAATGTTGTAATCATGTATTATTTGATTCAGTAATGAATAGCAATAGTATGCTTTTTTTCGCGGGAAAAAAGTAATAGATTTGGAATTGCCATTGCTGACAGAGGAAATTAAATCGTAGGTAATGAAAATATTATAGTCACTATGAAAAAAAGGAACTGAGCTACCCACGGATCCACAACCAAAAGCAATATTGGGAAACGAAAGTAGAAAAACACAACCAAAAGCAATATTGGGAAAGGAAAGTAGAAAATTAAATTTAAAATATTAAATAAAAACAAAATTAATAAAAAAAATTGTAAATTGTTATGAGATTTCATTTTAATATTTATTTGAATTTTAAATAAATAATCGAAAATATTATCATGTGAAAGAAGCTAAATCATCATAATGTTTATGTTATTGATCTACATTTGAGCTTACCACTATCACTATTACTAATTGTCTACACACAAGTTGAATGTTATTGTTATTTCGCTTATTATTTATCTTTATTTTGTACACTCCACATTGTATCTAGTCAATTATGAAGAAAGATCATTGTCCCTTGGGAATCCCAAATAGATGAGGGTAATTTTTTACATGGTTTTAGGTTAGTATTAGGATGTCTTAAAGCTATGTAGAAAGAAGGCTTATGAAAGTGAAGGTGGGAGACAAGTTGTTAACCTCTCGTTTGAGTTCAAATCTCGATAGTGACATGTTGGCCCGAAGTGGCTTGGCTAAAAAGATGGCATAGATTGAGTCATGAATTTCTGATATATATAACTTGTGGTTGTTGCATATATCTTAAGGTATAGTGACAACCAACTGATTTGATCTAGAATCAAGCCTAGGTCACTCTTATCATTTACCAATCTCCCTTATCTTTAAAAAAGGGAAAAATAAAACTTATATAGATTGGTAAGCAATATGCACCCCACAATAGTCTAATTAACACTACGGCATGGCATGTGACTTATTTTTTATGTTGATTATCCAACATCATATCCACCATGATGCATATATGGTGCTTGTGGACATACAATCCATGAGGCCCCTATGCACATCCTGACATTCATCAACAACCTCCATTAAATGCTAAAGGGTTCATGATCAACAACATGGGGGGTAGTGCATTGAAAGCGAGTTAAAGGATTCACCACCAACAATATGGAGTATATGGCAAGGGTGGTGCCAATACATAAGAACTGGCAAATAGAGGTATGTTTGTAAAACCAATGCGATCATCATAACATTTCAATTGCCACCTCATCTTAGAGACTTTCTCAAAAAAAAAAATTCACCAACTCACTTTGTTTAAGATATTTAAGCTTGGAAATATCTATATCTCAATATCGATGAGATCATCATAACATTTCAACCACCACCTTAGCCCAAAGAAACTCTCCCTTCCATTACACTATAAAATGATAATCAAAAGGGAAAGCTCACTCCATTCAAGTCCAATATCCACATTGTGCAAGTCTTTTAGTCCACCTCCTTTGAATCTCCAGGTTTTAAAGCCATGTCCTATGAGTATTTAAGGTTTTGGGTTTTAGGACATCTTGTTACATGGTTTTACGTAATCATGAGGATGACCTAAAGCTATGTAGAAAGAAGCCTCATGAAAGTGAAGGTTGGAGGAAGATTGTTAAAAAAATATTGTTAACCTCCCTATATAGGTTCAAATCTTGACAGTGACATGTTGACTCAAAGTGACTTGGCTAAAAAGGTGGCCTAGGTTGAGTTACAAATTTCTAATATATGTAATTTATCGATTGTTACATATATATTTAAGGTATAATAGTGACAACAAATCAATTTGATCTTAAATCGAGCCTAGGTCATTCTTATCAATTACCAATTCCCCTTATCTTTAAAAGTAAAATAAAATAAAAGTTATATAGATTTACTAGCAATATGCTTCCCAAAGTGGTTTAATTAACATTGTTGCAAAGCATGCAACATGTTTAATGTTGACTACTAGCATCATCTCCATCGTGATGCGTATATGGTGCTCATGGACATACCCCACCTCTCAGGCCCTTATGCCCATCCCAACATGCATCAACATCCTATATTGAAAGCTAAAGGGTTAATGACCAACAAGATGGAGGATACGACAAAGGCAATGCATTAAAAGCAAATGAAAAGATTCATCATCAACAACGAGGAGTAGATGATAAGGGTAAAGGCAAGAGATGCCAATACATAAAAATTGACCAATAAAAATATGTTTGTAAAACCAATACAATCATCATAACATTTCAATCACCTCAACCTAAATCTAAAGAGGCTTTCCAAAAAAAAAATCATCAATTCACTATATTTGAGATATTTGAACTCATAAATATCTATATCTCAAAACCAATGAAATCATTGTAACATTTCAACCACCGTTACATTAATGTAACATTTCAACGATCCCTTCCATTACATTTCTAAATGGTAAATAATTGAGAGGAAGAATCTTAACAAATGGAGAATGCAGAACGAAGCAATAGAGAGGAAGGACCAATGTAGAAAAGGACAAAACATAATTAATTGATCTTAACAACTTACTTGAGTTTTTTGTGGAAATAAATGGAGGCTTAGGATAAACAACTACCAAAACGTCTTACTTTTCTAGTGTTTTTTATATTAAATCTAGTGAAAATCATTTTTGGAAATTGCAATTTCAATAATCACACTGATTTGTTCTAGATTAAATGCAAAATTTTAAAACTATCTAAATCATCGAAATCGCAATTTGAGCAATAAAATCTGTAATTTCAACTACTTCTACTTTGCTAGATTCCAACCGATATGAAAGGTTTTGGTTTGCTCATATACTGCTCCACAAATGGATGTCTTATGCCATGTAGAAACAAGTCCCTATAACAAGCATAATCCATAGCCACGCAGCTAGACTGAATATTGAGTGGTATAAGTGAACGAATTCAAATTTCATAGAAACTGTAATTGTTGTCTAATATAATATTCTGGTGGTTGACATTTACTTTTATGCCTAGGATGAATTATTTTCTAAATAAAGTTTGCAGGTAAATTAGACATACGTTGACATGGCCGAGTTGGTCTAAGGCGCCAGATTAAGGTTCTGGTCCGAAAGGGCGTGGGTTCAAATCCCACTGTCAACATTAATTTTTGAGTTTTTACTTTTCACTTCAATTTTTAAAGTTCTCGAATACGGGCGAGGGTTCGAACCCCACAGCTCTCGGTAAATTTTCTATCCTTGAGTTTTTACTTTTCACTTCAATTTTTAAAGTTCTCGAATACGGGCGAGGGTTCGAACACCACAGCTGTCGGTAAATTTTCTATCCACCGAAAGGACGTGGGTTCAAATCCCACTCTCATTAATATGTGAATATTAATGCGGGTCGCTCACCGCATTTGTGTTTGTTTTCTGTTTATATTTTACATAAATTTTTCGGCTGGTCTTCTACGACGCAAATTAATAAGTCTAAGTGCACACAAAGACAACAAACTACCCAAACAAGACCTTAAAGCACAGGATCTGTGGCGCAATGGTAGCGCGTCTGACTCCAGATCAGAAGGTTGCGTGTTCGATTCACGTCAGGTTCAAATCTAAAATTTTACTGTTTCCGCGTAGTGAAATCACACACCAGTTTTGGTTTCGTTGGTTCTGGTTGTGTTTCCTTTATGAAACTTCACACTCAGTTCTGGTTGAGATGAAATAATGTTGGGAGATTAGATTGTCTTGTCGTTTTTTACTTTATAATGAGTTTTGGTCAGAATTCGGTAATTTTTTTTGGTAAAATCCAAATTTCTACTTGTTTAAATTGTATTTTTGAATTTATAAATAGATTCAACACCCTCAAATACCCCTATGGCATCCAAATTATACAATTTTCATAGCTAATATATGTGATACTAATTTTTTTAAAGATTCCCTGTTCGAATATGAATAAAATTAGACCAAAAATATGCTCGGAAAAAGTTGAAATTTTTTAGACTACTATAATTTACTAAATGGAGAAATGGAGAAAAAAATTGTAACAATGTTGGAAGATTAATTTTCAAATTGAGATTTGTTAGGAGGTCCCACGTCCAAAAGGCGACCAATGTTGTAGTATTCTCCGTAAAGGGTGAGATATCATCTTCAAGACCCCTTTGTTTGTGGGAGAGAGGATCACTCCGTAGAGAAATTTCACTCCGCAAAAAGTGAGATGCCATTTTCAAGACCCTTTTGTTTGTGGGACAAAGGACCCCTCCACATAGAAATTTCACTACTAAAATCTACAGAGGTGTACATACATTACCTCCTCATATTTGAACTAGTAACTTCTTAGTAGAAAACACATGTTTTTAACTATTAAATCTATTCAAAGATGTACATACATTACCTCCTCATATTTGAACTAATAACTTCTTAGTAGAAAACACATACTTTTAACTATTAAGTCTACTCAAGTTATATCAACATAAAATCTACGAAAATAATGTCACATTGTAACAATAACTTAATACCACAACTTTTAATATTCAAAACAAATTAAAAAGTTATAGTAAAAAAACTTTTAATATTCAAAACAAATTCAAAAATTCAAAAAACTTATAATGAAATATAAACCAATAATAATAACATGAGATATTTTATTTTCTTCAGTGTTTTTAATAAGTATGTATATACATATACAAAAGTATAACGAAAGTTAAATGTTGTTTAGCCTATCCCTAAAGTCACTAATTTTCTACTACTGAACTGTTCATTGTACACTCGATGTGGGGCTTTATTCACAAACACCAAGCGTTATAACACCAACTTGGCATTTGAAGTCCATCTCTGCCAACATTCTGAGGTGTCCATGTGGTTGTTGTACAACATTTGCCAATGGTAGTCATAGCATTCCACTTAAAGCTTGTGTTGTGCTGTTTATGGCTAAGATAATGATATATTTCTTTGCTTAAAAACAGCCACGCATAATTTGTTGATCTAATAGATTATATGTCTTTCTTTTTATTTATTTTTGAGGTAGAGGGATGGAATGTATCACAAGTCAGGTGTACTCTACATACTAATTTGGAAAAGATCAACTATATAAATTTAATGTTGACAAACTAAAGTGAAAAAAAGTTGAAGTTTGATGTCTCATATAAAACAAAAACATAATAAAATAGTAAACTAACATAAATTCATCTTTGTTGCAACAAGAGTAGTGAGGTGCATTTATAGTTTAGAGATGTGTCATGTCTATAATGTTAATAAACTAGATTGAAAATTTGAAGTTTATAAAATGATTTTTTTAAATGACTATAACTATAATAATAAATAGCCTCAAGAGATAGCTCAATTGGTAGAATCTCTTATCTAAAAGTTCATAGAGGAATCAAGACCAAATAATCTCGAGTCCCTTGGGATTATCGATGGGTATTGTATTGGTAATTACTACTACTCTTTGTTTGGAAAACCAAAGAAGATGGGAAAAGCCATAGGGTGCTAACAAGGTATAAGCAAGGGACTATCTTTCTTAGGAAAATATAATAATATTTAATAATAAAAAAACAAGAGAAGAGAGGTGTATCTACAATGTAAGTAGATATGTCATGTCTATAGCATTACTAAACCAAATTGGGAAAAATAGAGGTCCATAATATATATTTTTTTAAACAACCATAATAATAATAATAATTTTTTTGTAAAGCAAGAAATTATATTACTAAAATAGAGTTACATTTCTTCAAAACAAGTGGTTTGGCAAGTGTGAAAACTCACAGGCCATCCAATATTCTCTGATCCTTCTACCCAGATATGACTGTGATTACATAGCTTCAACATATAAAAGCAAAATGCCCATAAAACCCAGACTATCACCTAACTTCTACCTATTGTTAAAACAAAAGACACATATGCAGAGCTGTGGGACTTGTAGATTTTTCATGGCATATAATGCTAGAATAGAGAAGAAACTAGAAGAAAGGATTGATATAACATCGAAGATAACATGACTACCGAAACAGTATGGATCAAAAAGCACCCGAGGGAGGCCTTAAACTCCCGGAGTCGCCTTTGGTCCAGAGTGGTGGATGGGGCAGCGTGCACGTGTTGAGCTGGGATCCGCATCATCGTCCAAAACTTGAATGCTCATCTCACCACCTCCCATGGAAGACACATAAGCAGGCTGGAGTGGAATACCCACTTTGCCAACAATGAGGTTGATCTTGTGGTGCATGAGTTTGCAGTCTTGATAATGGGCTTTCCAGGCACAGGCCGGTTCTTCATCCCCAGTAGCCTTATTTTCCCGCTCCACGAGAACGTGCGCCATGATCCCTTTCATGACCCAGAAGGATGCCATCATCCCGTCGTAAGCCGAGAGGAAGCCCACCGTAGTACCAGGATCCATGACCCATTCTCCAACTTCCTCCCTCAAATCGCCCGCAGTCATGGTTTTAACCCATTCCCACAGCTCTTTTTCCACTCTCTCGATTTCCTCCTTGATTACTACAGGGATACGGTCCTAGAAGAACCATGCAGCTTCGAGTGCCTTCCTCTGCTCCCTCTTCACTGGGGATTTCCCTTTTTTGGGTTATGACGGACTTTTTTCTCCTTTTGCTTCTTAGGAGCCATCCTGGTGCAAGACAAGTATCTACAGAACCTTTCCTTGCTGACACTATTATTACTGTCTAAACCTATTCTAACAGACAGGAGGAAACCATGATAAATGCATAAAAACACACACTTCTCCCTACTTATAGCAGTTGTCGTCATATCTCCCGTAAATGTCGTTATAATGGTCATATTAGGATCAATCATTCACATGATTTCTTCCTGCAGCAGACCTGATGCGAACCGTAGAGTTGCTGAGGTCATCCTCTGTACCCGGGAGCGGTCGTATGCTTCGATTGTAATGGTTTACAAAGGACCTTACAGATTCGTTACTGCGGGGGTTAAATTGGCTCGTACTCTCATTTCCGCATGAGGGATATTATTCTCATGCCATATGTCATCTAGTTGCTCCGTATGTGGCCTGCTGTGAGAATTGATGGTAAACCTCGTGTCATTCCTTCCTCCAAGCCTCACGTGCGTGTCTTCCACTGCCAGATGGGCGCAATTGGGGGTCCACTCCAAATCCGTGAAGTCAACCAGGTTTCCAGCATGGAGGCGGTGTTCCTCATTCATGCCAATATTTTCCATGAAGTCTGCAACCTTATTTACATTCCTGCGCACATGGATAAAGGACCATGCATGGGATTTTTTAGTTAACATGGCCAATTTTTCCACTCTGTGATCGAGCCTCCAGCTGTCTATCACCGTGGCAGGTTTTTTCCATTTTGGAGGTTTTGTGCCATCTGGATAATTAAGCTGGAGTCTCCTTCGATGGAAGTTGGCATAATCCCATGTTGGATGACAAAGTTGAGGGCAACAAGGAGACCATCCATTTCTACCACATTGTTGGTGTCTTCACCTATACCTCCCATATACACTTGCAGGATTTCACCTGTCGAGTTGCAGATAACACCTCTAAACGCTGCAGGGCCCGGCTTGCCTTTCGAGGCTCCATCAAAGTTTAATTTGAATGAACCTGGTTGGGGGGGCGTCCAGTGGTCGGGGCTTTTCATAGTGATATCCGTTGCCTCCTTTCGGTTGCTGCCTTGAGTAGCTTTGCTGACACCCCCATTTTATTAGAATTCTATGTTCCATCTCATTGACGTCCCAATCTTTGTCATTCCAAAGAGTGACTCTAGTGGTTTTCTGAATGGATCTCTCGATCTTTTCCCATATTTGTTATGAAGGGGAGATTGAGTCTTGGAAAATCCTTCTGTTGCACTCTTTCCAGATTTCCCACATCATGAATCCCGGGAAGGAGGTCCAAATGGATTTAACAATGGGGTTCGAAAAAGCCAGAGGGTCCCATTCCTTGATGGTCAGGGTAGGAATTCCTCTATGTCGATTGGATCTTTTGAATATGGCCACTCCTTTTTCCCAGAAGGAGGAAGCATATGGGCAGGAGTGGAGAAGGTGGTCTAGGGATTCTTCATTTTGATAGCACATGGTGCATTGTGACGAGACTATTACTCCACGTTTTCTGAGGTTTTCGCCTGTCAAAATTTTCTTATGAGTGACAAGCCATATGAAGGTGGAGACCTTTCGCTAGGGATTCATTTTCCATAACTTTGTCCTTGTTTCATCCATTTGGGCTCCGGGGTTATTGGTCCATAGTTTGTAGTCTTATTTGGTATCAAATATTCCTCAGGTGGAGTAGCCCCATCGAAGTTTCTCCGGGCCATTTTGAGATTTTATGCACCTTCCCTAGAGATTGTCAGGAATCCGCATCCTTTCCGCTTCTGAAACTCTTTATGCCCACCATTCATGGGGTTTCCATTCCTTATAATCATTGGTGCTAGAATCAGATTTCCAGTATTGGTTAACCTTTGTCAAACATGTTTCCCTGCAATTGGCTTGATAGACCGCCATGTTGTCTAGGCTAGCTAATTTTGGCATTTATTTCCAAGGATCATCCCAAAAGTTTGTTGAGTCTCCATCCCTGACCTCCCAAAAGATATGGTCTTGAACAATACTTATGCCTTGGTGGGCAGTCTTCAAAATAAAGGACCCTGATTTTTATTCATTGAATCGAACTAGGTATTTCTTCAGGCTATTGGGAGCATATTTCACATGCCACAGCTTTTCTTAGGGCTCCGAGGTGTAAGAGACCCAGTTCCACCAAATTTTTTCACCTAGAACATTATTGTTTTTTTCCGAGTCTCTCAGCCCGAGTCCACCATTAGATTTAGATTGGAAAATCTTGTCCCAACTAACCAGGGCCCACTTGAGCTTATCAGCCTTCCCACCCCAAAGAAATTTTATCTGAATAGTTTTGAGTTCTTTAAGAACATACTTTGGTGTGGCCATCACTGAGAAGAGGTATATAAGCATTGATTGCACCATTGATTTAATTAGAGTAACTCCACTAGCCAGATTAAGAGGCCTCATAGTCCAGCTGGAGAGTCTTCATTTAATGCGATCCAAAAGGTCCTCCCATGACACTTTTATGATAACTCCAGCAGCAAGAGGCGCTCCAAGATATTTGGAGGGAATGGAGCTCCCTTGGAAGCCCAAGATGCGATTAATGTTTCTTTGAGTAATCTTTGGGGTGTTGAAGAAAAATATTTGGGATTTCTCTTTGTTGACCTCCAGGCTTGAAGCTTTCACAAAGGTACTTAGAATTTTCTTCAGAGCTCTTGCTTCTTGGACTGAGGGATGAGCCATTAGCATTGTATCATCGACAAGTTGTTGGTGAGTTTGCGTATCAACTTCTGGATGGAGAATTATCCCTTTGATCTCCCCCTGCTCAATCATGGATTTGATCGTTCTCCCCAGCCCTTCTGCCATTAGGATAAAAAGGAAAGGAGATAGAGGATCCCCTTGTCGGATACCCCTAGAAGGGTTGAAAGTCTTGGTTGGGGTCCCATTTAGGAGAATAGAGAAGAACATGGTCGAAGTGAGATTCATTATCCACTCTATCCATTCTTGGAAGAAACCAAGGGCTTTCAGCATCTCTCGCATGAACTGCCAACTTAATTTGTCGTAAGATTTTGATATATCTAACTTCAGAAGCATGCCTAGATTCTTGGTGGTCTTTAGTGAGTGAATTACCTCATGAACTAAAATCACTCCATCCAGGATTTGTCTCCCTTACACAAAACCTGACTGCTCTGGGGAAATTAGACATGGGAGAATCGACTTCAATCTATTTTCCATGACCTTTGTGATGATCTTGTAGATAACATTACATAAAGAAATAGGTTTGAACTTACCTGGAGAGTCAGCCCCATTGTTTTTTGGGATGAGGGTTAGGAAAGTGGCATTGAACACCTTAAGAACCCTTCTGGTCCATCTCGAGTCTTCCACAATCAACCAGACTTCATTCTTTATAAGGTCCCAGAAGTGGTGAACGAAGTTGGTAGTAAAACCATCAGGGCCAGGAGCTTTTCCACCTGTCATTTGATTTACCGCCTCCTCTACTTCTATCATCTCAATAGGTTTTGTTAAAAGCGTGTTCTGATCAAAGGTGACTAGAGAGGAGATGTTTTGGGTGATCTTAGCAATGTACAAAGATCTGTTAGCCCTGTCCTCCGTCATGATGGTCCCAAAATAGCCCACCAGTTCTTCTCCATATCCGCCTTGTTTTCGATGTAGGACCCATCTTCTGATTTCAGGTGGTGGATTCTGTTATTTTTTCTATTCTGGATAACCAATTGGTGGAAGAATTTGGTGTTGCGCTCGCCTTCCTTAAGCCATTGATTTCTAGAATTGTACTACCAGTAGATTTCCTCCTTACACTCACGAGCATGGAGGCATAGAAGGGTGGAATCCTCTAACTCTCTTACTTCATCATCATAGCCCACATTCATACCTTTGCGTTGAATTTCCTCTAGTTGTTCTGTCAATATCTTTTTGTCTTCGAATATGTTTCCAAATTCTTCTTTGTTCCAAGTACGGATCTTGGCTTTAAAGTTTTTTAATTTCTATTGAAATTGGTACATCCTTGTTCCCTCTAAGGGTGGGGAGCCCTACCACCATTTGGTGACTAAATATTTGAAGTCCTTGTGCTCCATCCATAATTTTTCAAAGCGAAAAGGTCGCTTGATTGGTGGTCCCACTCCATCCCACTGTAGGCTGACAGGCCAATGGTCACATCCAACAGAGGGGATAACTAATGAGGTCAGTTCTCCACCATTATTGACAGTCCCTTCTATGACCAGGAATCTGTCCAGACATGAGGAAACATGGTGGTATCCCCCTCGTTTTTTGTTCCAGGTGAACCATCCATTTGCGGTTTCTACATCGATTAGATTATTGGTCTCGATGAAATTTTTGAAAGATTCATTTGCAGTTCCTAAGCTTCGTCTTCCTCCTTTTTTTTCTTCAAGTGAGGTGATCAAGTTAAATTCTCCCCCAATGATCCATGGCTTGTTACCAACCCATCGCGCTTCCCAAGAGAGGGAGTCTAAGAACTAAGAAGGCTTGTTTGTGAGGATAAATGTTGGGGCCATAAACATTGGTAATGGCCCCGAATATCTAGGTGTTATGAATACAGAAATACGCTATGAGTAACCCTTTCGTAGCCTAGAGGTTTGAAAGATTCATTTATGTTGGGGGTTCCACAGGAAGGCTATACCTCCCACCAATCCATGTGCACCAATGTTCATCATCTCACATCCCTTCCAAAAATTTTCCCCGATTGCCTTCATAGTTTCAAATCCACACTTTGTTTCCTGCAAACACATTATCCAAGGCTTCTCTTTTCTCCACTTATTTTTCAGGGTTTTGATTTTGCGGGGGTGGTTCACCCCACGGATATTCCAGGATATTACCATCATTGGGGAATCCTATTCACTTCAGAAAAGGTCGCCCGAATTGTCGGATATTGACCCGATTCTATCATCTTACTACCAACCTCTGCAATTCTTTGTTTATTTGTTTTTCTTCCTCTCTTTTCCCCTTCTTCCAATTGCTTCCTTTTGTTGCTCTTCTGGGGTTCCTTAGCTATTCCCAACTGGGGGGTGGCTCTTGTTTTCATGATGGCTTCCTTCAGGATCTCGAGCTGTCTTCTCAAAACATACCCTTCCCTTTTTTGATACATTCTTTTTCGATTTCATCAAGATCTAATTCCCCAAGGTCCATATCTTCGGCTTCATCCAATTGTTCTTCCTCCATGATGTCAGTTTGTTCAATTTGGTCTTCTAGTATTTGAGGCTTATCTAAGGATGGGATTTTCTTTGGATGTGTCTCTTTCCTAAGTATTTTCTCCAAAATTTCCTAGTCCTCTTCCATTGATTCTAGGGTTTAGGGTTTTCAACTTGTAAGAGGTTGCAACAGATCGTCGGATGGGCGGTTCAGATGGGATGCAACGATCTTGCTTTCTTCTGCCTTTGACTTGGGTGAAACCCTCGCTATCGCGACCACCATCATATGGAGCTTTGGGGGTAGGACCTGCAACGTTCTGGGGGCAGTTTCTACTGAAGTGACCATGTTCATGGCATTGTATGCACCTAAACGAAATGTTCTCTTAGTCTAACGGTTGGATCCATTCCTCGTCCTCCCAGGAGATATTGATAGCTTCTGGGATCTCGCTAGATAGGTTCATATAGATGCAAATCTGAGCAAAAGAAGTATATCATTGTTGTTTGGTTTCTTCTACAACCTTCACAAATTCCCCAAGAGTGTTTCCTATATCTCTCAATATTTCCGGATCCCAGTATTCAGAGGGTAGTGAGTAAATCCGGATCCAGACTGGTGCTATACTCGTGTCCTCTTTTTTTGGGTTATATATTTATTTCCAAGGTATTAGATACAACCAGACATAAAAAAGAAGTATGGCCCTCCTTCCAAAACTTGGTCCCTATCTTCTTGATTAAAGAAGATGATTGTTAAGAAACTCTTAGATCCCAGCTGCAGATCATAACGACCTTTAGGGTTCTAGGTGGATTTGATCCATTTGAGGAGGTATTTCTCTTTTGGCCAGATCCTAATAAACTTACCAATTAGGTATTTCTCCTTCCACAGTTCTACTCATTCTCGTAGTTTATCAGATCTGATATGGAGGGTTGTGATCTCTGAAGATTTGGGGATGCATCCCCCAAGCCTGCATTTATGCCTGGGTAGATATTTGGAACCAGATCCCTCGCCAACCTCTTCCTTGCGTTCATCCAGATTTTTCTTTGGTGATTCACCGCTTTGGCTTGGAAGGTGCTGCGAAATGGGAGGGGGAGAGCCCCCTCCACACGAGCCCATGACTGCCAGTAGCTTCCAATCATAGAGGGCCGGCCCTTATGCTGCAGAAAAAAAATCGGGCCGAGCAACTCTAGTGCACAAGACACTTTTCATTCTCAGCTTCACCGTCCTCATAACCTCCGATCTTCCAACCATCGACTATTGGATTTAAACATAACCATAATAATACAAAATAAAAAATAAAAAACAATATAGATTCATATCAATCTCGATATTTTAAACGTTGATAGGTTTGTACTTTGATTTTCTCAATGATTAATAGATCCAAGATTAAGATAGATTTATACTAATTTAAATATATAAAAGTATATGCTTGATTTTTTATAATACTCTCCATATGTAATCCCATAGGTTGTCCTAAATCATGGGTTGCATTTAAGTTTGTTGGATCAGATCAAAATGATGATGTTGGGCACATACCATAGTGCCTTATTTGTTTTTAACTAGGCATGGTGCCCTGTGGGAGAGATGAAGGGTTGCATAAATGTTGGATTTGCAAATTTGATTAGTAGAGTAACCCTTCAACTTACAAACAAGATCTGGAGTGTTGTTCCATATGTGTCCTTTTGATCATGTACTAGTGTGAGGCCTTTTGATCCTGTACTAGGTAGTGATCCCAATATTAAAAAAAAGGCAGTGTAACCATTCTTATTTATTAATGATGAATTGAAGATTGATTTCATCCTTAACAATTGAGATTTGTGATTGCAGAGATAACATATTTATTTCAAATCATACAATATTTTTTTTCCGCAGAGATCTGTGTTGGTAAGACTATCAGGCTATGAGCCTAAAGTTTATGGATCAATCATCTCAAATATCACATGCTTGTTACTGACTTTGGAGGTTGTGATGTATTACTCAACGTGGAATGGTTACACATTTGGTTCTATTACCATGGATTTCAAGGATTATACATGAGGTACACTAAGGGTAGTCATTAATATGCAATCTAGAGGCTGACATCTGAATCCTTTTAAATTATCAACACATATGGAGAATCACTAAAGAAATGACACTAATGAATTATTTCCCAACTCAATTCCATCCAATTTATGGACAAAACCCCATAGGAAATTCACCCTAATTTGTAGTTGGTCCTTAGAAAAAATCAACAAGTATATCAAACACCTTGTGGCTTACCCGTTTCATGCGGTGAGCATGCTCATAACATCCCCTTGATTCCAAGTACTCAGTCTGGTAATGTGTGCCCTTATAGGCACAATTTTATACAAAAGAATAAAATTGAAAATATTATTCAAGAATTGTTGAAGTCGGTTGCATCCATCCCAATGCCAACCCTTAATCAACAATCATGGTCATGGTATTGAAGAAACAAGGTAATTGGCGCTTGTATCCTGATTTATGTGCTCTTAATAATTTGGACATCAAAGCCAAATTTCCCATCCTAGTTATTGATTATCTTCTGGGTGAACTTCGCCACTACTACATATGGGTGGATTGTTCCATGAAATATTTCCACGTTTTCAACATTCGTGGGTTAAAAAAATTAATTTTTATATTTTTTGTTTTTCAGGGCGGAAAAACCGTGGCAATATCCATGCTTTGTAATGTTCCACAAACTATCGTCGATATAGGGATGAAATTTTTTCATCATTATACTCTGCTTTCATTGCAACCACTCCTCTATTGCAATGATCTTCAAATTGTTTCTTTCTAGTTAGCTTCATGTGGATCTATCTAAAGGTGTGTACCATGGAAGCTGAAAAGTATGAACACCAATTAGAGAATGGTTAGGTCCACCCAAAAAGGGTTGTTAGAGATATATATCAAAATGATCAACTTTATGCAAGGATTATGTTGATGTAGGTCACAAATAAGGATTTCCATGACCACACAAAAATGGTTGTGAGAGATATATATCAAAATGATCAATGCATTGCAAGAATTCATTTGATATAGGTCACAAATAAGGGTTTCTAGGGACACCATTGTTTTTATTTGATAAGAGTATTACTCCCTCCTTTAACAATCAAAATTTTGTCACCTTCCTTGTCACCGTTTTCATCATTATTATTCATCATAATCGACAATATAAACACTATTTTTCCACCCAATTCTATCCGTATGACATAAGGATGTAATAAAATGCCCAAAAAACTGAAAGTCAAACCACTAGATTGACCATATAATTAAGGTCGCTACTTTTCCTTCAAAAAGCATGACCGTGGTCACTACTATTTCCCCAAAAGGCATGACATGGTCCTAAAAAGTGATTTTAAGTTAAAAAGTTCCATTTCTCTCTTTCATAACAAAGTAGTGGCCAAAAGTGGACACTACCCTTGACGTGGTCAAAATCAATAACAAATCTACCTTCCAAAACCTTAATTTATCCACTAAGAAATCAAGGAGATGGATATAATACACATTAGTTAGATAGAAATTTCTATTGGCCACTCTTGTTCCTATAAAATAATCCCTCAGGGTCACCATTCCATAACAATTCCAATTTCATCAAAAACTTGTCGTCACTCTACTAAAATTTCTACAGAAATAGAAGGATAGCATACTATACATTCTACTTTTTCCACAAAGGAGATCCATCCATAACATTTGGCTGGAGATTGTAGGTCACAAAGGAGACACATGAACCTTCCCTTAGACAAGCTACAAATGCCCCATATCCTCTACCATTATACTAAGGTGCGACTCTGTAAACATTCTTTGCGATATTAATGAAAACACATTCTTTCATTCTATGCATTTTATGTTGGCCTCTACTTATCCATGATCATAATTGTTTGCTTTCTACTTCTCCATGATGAACACATCATGTATTCCTTCATCATCTTCATCTTCAATATTTCTAGTTATCTACTTTGCATTTTCACTTAAACATCTTATCCCATGACAAACATGTTGTGTATTCCTTCATCATCTTCCTATTCAAGATTTCTCTACTACTTTGCATTTTCATCTCAATAACTTATTTACTTTGGAAACATCATTGTTTCATGTTTTATTTGGTCCATTCCACTTTCTTTTCTTTTGTTGCACATTCCACTTGACCTACAACAAAATCAACACAAAATATTATGGGATATTCATATTATATTATGTGCTCGTGTGCTCCTGGTTTGCAGGTGTACCTACGGGGGCGTCTACCTATGATGTTCTTTTCGCAAGTCTCGCACTTAAATAATACTAATGTTTGTAACGTTTGGGGGTTTTCACCTTGAAATGTTTTGTTGGAAGTTAAAGTCCTTATTGAGCTTTCAAAGCATATTGAACCTGCCATTACTTGTTGCCTTTACACACTACTTGGGGTCCTTATAATACTCCTTGCGTTTTTCAATTACTTCATTTGTCATGAGTGCTCCACTACTATAGGGATCATGACTTGTATCTAAAATTTGGTTTGGTGAGGGCAATATTAAAATTAAGTAACTCTACCATAGCACATGGTCACATTGCCAACTGAGCTAGGGGTTTTCTTCTTGGTTTCTACACCATCGAGGGTTTCGATGTCATAGTTCGTTTGTTGGAGTCTATATGTTGGATGCGCTAGAGGGTTTCGTGGCCTGAGCTGAGCTTGGCTCATGGTCAGCCCACCACGAAGGTTGCATATGCAGGAATGGTGACAACTACACACACAAGTAATACCCTTCTTGTCTTTCTTGTTAATTTGAATTGATACGAATATAAACTCATGTTCTGACCGATATATTTTTACATACTTGGCAGGTAATAGTTTGGCCCTCTCCATTTGTGTGGTTATTGGTTGATCGTACAGGTTTAGGCTTGGAGGCGTTTGCAATTGGTAAGCTCAGAGTCCACATTTCATTACCTCTTCCTCTCGCCTCTGTGGAGTGTTTTGTGTTTGCTATGAGGAACCTTGTGAGCCCAATTGGGTTCACTGCGACTAGCATTGAGTTCCTGGAATCATTGTTGGCTGGATTGTTGCAAGAAATGTATTTATTGTCTAATGCAGGCCCTAGAAGGTCTTAGTGGAAGATTTTGGGTCATTCGGCTCAATGTCTGAAATTTTGTTGAATCTTGTAGATAAAATAGTAATAATAATAACACCCAATATGAACTGGGATTTGCTTTCAAAACCTATGTCTGTTTAAAAGGGACCGGGATTTACCTTCTATATAAAATGGTGAATGTTTGGTTCTCTATTTAATCTCTGCGTTGTCGTATGTATAAGATCCAAGTGTATGCGTAGAAGAAATGGGGTTTAAGAAGGTCGCCCTGTTTTCCTGTAGTATGAGAATCTATAAATGGTAACTGTTGATAGATATTCCATACTGAATAAAATCGTTTTGTTCTTCTGTGTAGACAATTTAGTTTAAACGTTTATGTTGCCCAAGATACTTTTGCCTCATGTCTAAATTATTTTCATGGGACCTGGGCTTTTGGAATTCTACCTGGGGTTTCGATACCTGACCTGGGAGTCTATCGTTTTGTCGGTGTCAATGTGGGATTCGATCCTTGGATTCCGTCAGGTTTCTAGAGTTGCAATATAAACCTTAGAGTTTGCGTCCATAGGGTTTGAGCAGTAATAATCCTTGAAGGTTTTGTTGTGTTATGATATGGTTTCAATAAACATGTTTACTGTGTAATGTTCCCATAATTGATTTCCTGAGTGATTTAAATTATGAGCTTTGGTTCATTCTTTACTACTGTGTTTCTGGAATTTCATAAATAGAGATACAAAAGAGTTTCAATGGGTGGAATGTTAAAGGGATTCGATCCCAATTCCTGTGTTTGAAACCCAATGCTTGTTTGTATTTAATGTATGCGGTTTTGATGAAATATGGTTGTGGTGCTGATGATTTTTAATTCATTTGATTGAAAGATGACTATGTAAAAACCTCCTGCGTTTTCGTTAAAGTTGTAAAAGGAATGGAATGCCTGAGTCTACGTTTGCAAATCGTAATTTCCTTGATATGGTTGAAGCACTAGATCTTTATAATGAGTTGGTCGATGTTATATATCATACAGTTGTTAATAGTATGAAAGTACACCTAGATTTAAAGATCAACAATGAGTAATACTATTGTAGTCTCCTTCCCTAATCGATGTGTTGTGTATCTAGGATATTAGATGATTGTTTGCCACTGTTATCATTTCTATTTGGTGATTCTCCAACATAAAGAAGGGACGACCCTAAATGTTTTAAAGAGAACCTAAGAAATCCCTACACAGTAACTAGTAAGAAAATTCGGACAGAAAAAATTATAAGTATTTAAAACAAGATAATAACTCTAAATTTATTCCTGGGGTGTTGTCTAGCACAGGCTAGCTTGGCTAGACCTACTAGACCCTCCACTGGATTCTGGGCAGAACCTCGAAGTTGATAAAAAAATTGGTAATGGACAATGTTGCAGTATTTATCTACAACTAGACATCAAAACTTCCATCCACACTACACTTTTCAAAATGTCCCTACGATTCAACCATTTGTCAAACTTTACATCAAAAGAAACGCATCAAGTATTACAGAGATTCATATTCCAAAAGCATAGTTTCACATATCCACACATAGGTTCCCATAATTCAATCGTCATCTGCATTTTATTTATGGGTGCCAATCCCAAATTTCATGGATCGAACCCCATCCCCAATCAAGGGCGCATCACATCACAACAAATATATTGAAATACACAGTAACCTTAAACTGATCCTACGTTAGCCAAACCATTCATCTTTCTAAACAGTAAAATAGAAATTCATAGGAGGAATTGGGATTTCATTCTTTAAAGACTCACAGAAGTCAAACGCAATCGATACCACCGGCAAACTTCAACAAACATGATTTATTCCCACTTTAAAGTCTTAACATCACACATAGCAGACTTGCGAAGGCCACGACTACACATGAGTACAAACGCAGGCTTAAGATTACATCATAAAGCTTGAAAACTCTAAATGGGTACTTCCCTAGTTCACGGTTCCAAAACTCATAACCTAGGATAGGCGCCCATACTTTACGAAAACTGATAAAACACAGGTCTAGGTATCAAACCCTTGGAGTAGCTCATCTTGCCCAGGATCATTTATGACAATTTAGACTCAGGATAAAAGTATCACCGGTATCAACGAAATACAAATCTATCATTCAACATCCCAATCGTCTAGCTATAGGATAAGACTATAACAACGCATACATTCTCATAAATTATTCCATAGGAAAGAAATACGCAAGACAAAGCCAGGGTATGTATCACATTTAATGTTTGGTGTTTCCTGTCTACTTTATATGTGTTTAGAAGATTGTGCAGTCATGCAATGGTTATCTTTGTAAGCAACTTACATCTCGAGGACCAACTTCAGCACATGGACCACACATGAGTGCTGAAGTTGATAGAGATCAAAATTATGTTATAAAATCTTTTACTGGTTCTTTAGCACTAGTCAGAAATTTCGATGGTAATTGTGAGGAAATTTTGCTTCTGTAGACCATATTGCTAAATTGAAAGGTAACAGAGGTGGCTTTTATTTTCTATAGTATAGGGTACTATATTTGTACCCACACTTCAGATCTGATTTTTGGTTTAATGTTGACGTGGAGATCTTCAACTATACCTCTCTTATTGTTATTTGATCAATAGAGAGAAATGAGGGATATTTTTATTTGGCATCCCACCACCCTTCCTTATACTGTGATGATGAACTTTCAAGTTATATTGGACGGCTATACATTTGAGAGAGATATGACCGGTTGTACCTTCCCCACCTTGTTTGAGCTATGATTGGTCTTGTGGTAGCTTATCTTTCACTTGTGTTTAATGGGGTCATTTAACCTCTTAAGTAACTTTTTTAAAACCACCGTGTTGAAGTTTTGCTCTTATAGAGTACTATGGTTGTTTGGCCACATTTGGAGCATACCCTTGGTTCTAAGGGTCATGGGTTCCAAGGCTACCACCTTCAGGCTTGAAGTGAAGCTGACAATGGAAGACACAAGTATCGTTTATTACCACCATGCAAATTTAATTTGACCTTTCAATTCCCATCACCATTTCCTCTCATATGACGTCCCACAACCATTTCTCTTGACACCCACTCTTCATTCATTCTGTATGCATTTCACTATGCAACCGTCTCAGATTCTCATTGCGTTTTCCCTCAATTAGTTTATCAATTCAGTATGACCCACGCCTGCCGTCTGAGGAGTGTTGCCAGCGGTCTTGAGTTTCAGCCTGGCAGTGGTGGCGATTCATGGTATTATGTTTCCCTTCGGCTGTAATATGGCAAACTCAAAGTTCACTACAAAGGTTTGTCTGAAAATTAGATGGTTTGGGTTCCGTAACCCCGGTGCCATTCAGGGACACTTTGAGGAATTGCTCCTGGGGCACGGAACCCAAACCATCACATTTGTCAGACAAACCTTCGTAGTGAACTATGAGTTTTCCATATTACAGTCGAAGGGATTAAACATAATACCATGAATCGTCACCGTTGCCAGGATGACACTAAAGACTGCTGGCAACACTCCTAGGATGGCGGGCGTGGGTCATACTAAATTGATAAACTAATTGAGGGAAAACACAGTGAGAATCTGAGACGGTTGCATAGTGAAATGCATATAGAATGAATGAAGAGTGGGTGTCAAGAGAAATGGTTGTGGGACATTGTATGAGAGGAAATGGTGATGGGGATTGAAAGGTCAAATTAAATTTGCATGGTGGTAATAAACTACACTTGTGTCTTCCATTGTCGGCTGCACTTCAAGCCTGAAGGTGGTAGCCTTGGGACTAGACATAGGTCGCAGGTGAAGTCCTTATCAATGTGATTGTAAGGCACTCTTTGAAGGTGAAGTCCACAATTTTAAGTATTTTTCCTCATTTTCCTGCCTTTTTGCAAGACAATAAGGAGGGTAGTGGCATTAACATTGAAAATGGTTTCCATCCAAACCTATCAAGTGTACTTTTAGGTCAGCGGTATTCTTGACTCCGAACTGTAGCAGCTGTTTGGCCATTTTGACCCTGTAAATCCTTAGATTTACAGGGTGATAATGGCCAAACAGCTACTACAGTTCGGAGAAAAGAATACTGCTGACCTAAAAGTACACTTGATAGGTTTGGATGGAACAAATTACCATGGACATCTATGCTGTCGTATTTTTGGTTTAATGTTGACGTGGAGATCTTCAACTATACCTCTCTTATTGTTATATGATCAATATGTTTATTTTATTACCTGTTACTGATTGAGTTATTAAATACTTGTTGTATATTCCCCACCCTGATTGAGTTATTATTGGACTTCTGGTACCTTGTCTTTGACTTGTGGTTAATGCATACATTTACCCTCCTTCATTTTTTTATACCACCTTGTTGAATTTTTGGTCTTATAGAGTACTTGACTTTGAACACCTGTGATCAGTTGTGGTGTGATGATAATCACTTCTTTTATGCTGAGACTTGGTTGAAATTTATAATTTTTGTGACTTTATTTATGTTGAGTTATGTACTGTGCTTGACTGTCATTGACCTAATCAACTCTAGTGATTTCTCTCTCTCTGGTTTGTACACACCCTCTTGTAGGGTCAACTGGTTCCTAGAGAAGATTGGCCTCTCCGAGGCACAAACAGTCTTTTCTGAAAGTAACACTTCTGAGTATATTTTCAAGAATAGTTTCACACCCAGGTTGGTATCTTAAACTATATCTCTATTTTTGTTATATGATATATATGTTTATTTTATTACATGTTACTGAATATTAATAGTTTATCGTTTTAGTTTGCTTGTCAGTGTAACTCATTATAATAGTTTTGAATATACCAAAGAGCCTGTGTTAAGAACTTATGGGTTGTACATTTGGAGTTCTTGGTTTCAAGAGGTAAGTATATTTTAGACTAACTAATGTATATCCATTGAATACTTTTTTCTGGAAATTTGTTTTTATTGTTTCTATTGGCATTTGTGTTGTGGAACTAATGTGAATTGTGTTCACTATTATTAGCTGATACAGGGAGGGCACATACTACCTTAAAGGTGTTTGATTGTTATGGCATTCTTGTTTTTTTTTAAATGTTTTTTTGCACATTGACTTTTTGCTCACATCATTCAAGAAAAGTTTATAACCCTGCACTGTAATCACAGCATCTAACTGCATGGAAGTTGGCACACTGTTACTTTATCACATGTGCATGTGCTCTCTGTTTTAAATAAACTTCAAACACATTTTTGTAACTATAAAATCAATATGTCTTTCCATCTCAAACTTGATTTAGACTATGCTAACAACTATTTGATTTTGATCTGACTATATAATATGCATTCCAAGTTATCATCTTTCCCTCGCATCAGACACGAGACCTTAGATTGATGCTGGTTTAGACTACACTATTACAACTTTTGGATCTCATACAACCTATAGATGAATAGTGAACTACATATTGATTTACAAAGAATAGCATATTAAGAGGAAAAACAACATGCACCAATAGTTCTACCTTTGAATGCAAATGACACAGATATAGACATAGAATGATCATAGAATGAGATATAGACACTGTGGTAGAACACGTGATGATGTTGATTTCTGTGTGATAGCATATGCAGCTAGAAAATATATAGAAGGTGGCATGAAATCAAATGAAATTATGGGTAACAACAAGTGCAGAAGTTTCATGTGTCACATAAGAAGACGACAATAGATTATGGAGAAAATCCCATCTCCATGAAGTGTTGTATGGAGTCAGAAATATTTGCATGGGAGATGTAAACATGGTTGTGCTACATGTAAAATTGTGTAATTTGTCTTTGTTTGAAGTTGTTTGGTCTTAAGTGAATACATCTTCCCATTTGAGTGCATGGTAATTGCATTGTTTGCATGTGGTGCCTATATAGCTCTATGGTATTTTTGGCAAATCCTCTTACATAAAGTGCACTTGAAAGTGAAAATTTATGCAGCTCATCAAAATTTGCAATTGGGATCTTTATTTGTTTTGGTTTTTATTGGGTTGGTGCATTCATTGGATCAGGTGGCCTCTAACATGGAATCTAAGTTGGGCTCTTCTATTGTGCCCTAGCTCAAGTATTTTGCAAGTTTGTTATCTTGTGGCGTGATGTAGTTTTGGGGTTCTGCATTCAACCTGCACATGCCTTCTCTGTGCATTCTTTTTGGTGCGTTGCTTCCCACCTTTTTCATATCCACACAAGTTATAATTTATTTTGGTTGGATTCCTTTGTTGTAACTTAAATAATTGTTTGTTGCTACATGCTTAGTGTGCTTCTAGGAGACTTGGTAAACAAGGGATTTGGTAGAGGTAAGATTGATTATATCAATTGACTTCAAAGTTTATTTAGAAATATTTTCAACCATTGGTTCCACTCTATTTATTTTCTATTCAATAAGACTACAAAGAGTTGCTTGTTCAAAAATGCAGTGAGTGTTGAGAATAGAAAACCGTAGCATTGCAAACTTCAAATGATAGAATTTGTGGAACAATTGTTTCCTATAGGGTATTCATGACAAATAGAATTGTGATCTTATTTCCTTGTAGGGGTTTAAAGTAAAACTTTATCATGTCATTGCTTTAATGCAAGATACTAATGAAAAACAATAAGAGAACAAGGGACACTCCCTTTCAACAAAAATCATCCATTGAAAACAAACCAGTTGGGTTTTCTTTTGAAGCCCTATTGCAAAAGAGAGTGCTTTTGATGAGATTGAATCCGTAAGTATAGATCATTATTGACTGGTGATAGTGAACATGGATTTCTATTTTCATCATTTAATGCTTGCCCAATGTTTGGGTATGAGTTCCAATCCTTCAAGTCCCAGAAAATAGCCATTTATCTTCATCTTGGTTCAAGTATTCTATCCTCAATGATATATTACCATAGAGGGAGAAGGGCCTGAGGGAGAAGCTGAAGGCATGACTGTTCACCCATATGTGGGGTTCAGAATATGACAAGGAGGAGATTCTGGTGGTTACCGAAAGTTGGAGTTTCGATGGCGATCGGATCACCATTCAACTGCTATCCACATGTGCTTAAGACTGGAGCTTACAATTCTTCATGTTTATACATTTGCTTCAAGTTCTTGAGATATCTATCTAGGACTATGTTTGTTGTTTACAAGCTCATGAAAAGTTTGATGATAAATGACTCTAAGAAAGTTTTATTAAGAAGTGAATAGAGCTAAGGTATAATTCTTTGTAAGACCGAGCTCATACATTGCAAAATGTTGTTTAAGCCTTATGATTATTCAAAGGACACAAGGAGAACATCAGTTATATCTTGAAGACCGAGCCTATTCTTTGTGACCAAATTGAGTTTGAGTTTGAATATTTGTGCCATTAAAAGACAAAACTTGAAGTTGAAGAATTGATTGTTGAAAAGGGATAAGTATGAAAACTAATTTGACAAATTTTATTTGTGTTACTGCTTATCATAAAGACTTGGTAACTACTTTAAGGAATACAATGCAAGATTATTTGTTTGATGAAGTTTGATAGAATTGGAAACCATCATTAAAAGACTTGTTTGCATATCTGAAAGGAATCATTGATAAGGATTTGATTGTAGATGTAAGAGCTAGTTCATGAGAAGTGCTTTTAGTCTATCCGAAGCAAATCTATGACTGTATCGTCGCATTCAAATTTGTTTTTTAAAAACTTCCAGGTATCGTCTATATATCGACACACATCAATAGAGGCTATAGAAATGTTTCGACGTAGTTGCTGAACCTACCACGAAAGTTTGTGAATGCCAATGTGGATACTGCGACGATGTTTCGTGGAACTATAAAATATCTTCCACGCAGATGTTGAACCTGCCATGAAAGTTTGGGAATCCATGCGTGGATACTGTGACGAACATTCGTGGTAGGTTCAGCACCTGCATGAAAATTTATAGGAGTTATGCGTCGATATAGCGACGCAATTGCGTGGCAGGATTCATTTTCCGTAGATATGCAAACTGTTGTGTTGTTGACACGTGGCAACAACGAAGCGTTTCTATTGCCACGACGTGGAATTTTCATCCCTATATCCACGGATCTCTTTCCACGAAAAAAACAAACCCCAATCGTTGCAACAGGGACGAAAATTCATGGCTATTACAACACAAGTTCGTGGCAAATTAGACCATATGTAGTAGTGCATGGTGCCAAATCCTTCACTAAATCAAACCTTCGCTCATGATGCCACCATATACAAATGAATGTGGACATATCCTAAGACAATTTTTTGTTCACATGAAGGCCATTATGAGTTTTTAGTGATGCCCTTTGGGATTTGTAATGATCCATCCAACTTTCAAAACTTCATGAACAAGTTTTTTCGGCACTTCTTGTGCAATTTTGTGCTTGTATGTTTTGATGACATTTTGATCTATATGAAAACTTGAGAAGCACATGTGGAGATTGATTTGTTCCTTAAATGTTCCAAATGTTCTTTTGGCACTTTAGAGATTCAATACTTGGGTCACATTGTCAAAAAGGATGGAGTGTGTGTGGATTCTAAGAAAATCCAGGCTATACATGATTGGCCCCAAGAGACTGAAAATATTATATCGCTTCCTAGGAATTACAAGCTACTATAGGAAATTTGTGAAGAATTATGGGTGAATTACAACATCCTTAAGTTCCTTGGTAAAAATCAATTCTTTTGTATGGAATGAGGCCTTTGAGCATCCATTTTTAGCTTTAAAGGATACCATGTCTATTACACATGTTTTATATGTGCCTAATTTCACTAAGCCTTTTGTATTGGCATGTGATACTTCATGTAGAGGTCTTGGATCTATACTGATGCAGGAAGAGCACCTCTTGATATTTACATGTAAACAATTGTATGATAGAAATTTGGGAAAGTCCACATATGGGAAAGAGAATATGTCCATCCTTCATGTAGTCAATGCTTGGTATTTGTATCCTATTGGGAAACACTTCTATATAAAGATAGATCATCACAATTTGAATTTTTTTCTAGAACAAAGGTTGTCATCCCTCAAGCATCACAAGTGGGTCACTAAGATGCTTGGGTACGATTATGAGATAGTATATAAGAAATACAAAGTGAATGTGGTGGTTGTTTGTCTAGGAAATATGAGGAGGATGTATCTCTCTTTTCTTTATCCTTACTCGTACCAGATTGGCTCATCAAATCCCAACAAAAATGTTTGGAAAATGACATTGTGCTTCAACTCATCCAAAGACTTGAGGAGAAACCCAATCCCCCAATGGATATACTTGGTAGCATGATACCTTGTGGTATAAAAGGCATATTTTTATATGATCAATTTCTACTTTAAAGCAAAAAATGTTAGAGGGGTTGCATTTGTCACCTTCCATGGGTCACTCTGGCCTTCATAAAACCTATGAATGAGTAAGAGCTCATTCTTTTGAGAAGGAATGAAAAAGGACATCCACACATTCGTATATAAATGTAACGCTTTCCAGAGGAATAAGGGTGAGACAATGAAGCCTTTAAGGGAATTACAACCACTATCGATACTATCCATTCTCTAGACCAACATATCCATGGATTTCATAGTGGACCTTGACAAATCCAACAAGAAATTGATTATCATGGTGTTAGCTAACCACCTTTCCAAATATTCTCACTTTTGTGCCTTATCACACCCATTTATGCCTCCCACGATTGTACAAGTTTTAATGGATCTTATTTTTAAGTTGCATGTGATGCCTACTTCCATTGTGTTTAATCATGATCCCACATTCACTAGAAAAATCTAGTAGGAGTTGTTTATATTACAAGGCACACAGTTGGAAATGAGCAAACCTTATCATCCCCAAACTAATGGCCAAACAAAAGTGGTCAGCAAGTGCTTGGAAAATTATTTGAGATTCCTTGCATTTGATGGGAAACACCAATGGGCATAGTGGCTACCCCTTGTAGAATGGTGGCATGATACCACTTATCATGGAGCTACCAAATTGTCACATATAAATCTATCTATGTCCAAAAATCACCCCTAGTGGCTTCATATTTACTAGGCACATCCAATGTTGAGGAAGTGGATTGCACACTCAATACTAGAGAGGACAATATCCACACTTAAGGGAAAATTTTCTAGGGCTTAGAATATAATGAAGCAATAGGTTGACCAACATCACTCTTGAGTGCTATTTTGTAGAATGGGATTGGGTGCTTATTTGTCTTCATCCCTATAAGTAGACATCTTTCAAAGACAAAGGCCACCAAAAGATAGTATTGAAATTTTATGGGCCTTTTAGAAATTCCAACACATTGGTACGTTGCCTATAGATGGGATCTTCCTACCCACTCCAATATCCATCAAGTATTTCATGTGTCATGTTTAAATAAGGTCATAGGGTCAAATTTTTAAGTTCAGACTAACCTTCCATAAATTGATGAAGAGGGATCTAATTGGATACAACCAAAAGTAGTAATAGACACCAGAGAACATCAACTACACCAATACACTATCCAGGAATTCCTAATATAATGGAAAGATATGCAACTTGAATATGCTACTTGGGAGGCAACACCAATTTTATAGTAGTTTCCATACCTCCATCCTTGACGACAACACCACTTTTGAAGGGAGAGGGAGTGCTATGATCTTACCTTAACCTCCCTACTTTGGGATCCTTAGGAGTTAGTCAATTAATGTATGAAACCATATTCTTTGGATAAGTCCCATTAGATAGTTAGCGATTAACTACTTCATGTAAAGAGTCATCCTTATTAAATAAGGACCATTTGATAGTTGATACTCATTAATGATGGGACCACACGCAATAAGGGTGTTTCCAGTAAGAAATTATTTATAAATCTAGTAAGACCTGCTCAACGAGGGTTGTCCACTTGAATGAGCATGTGAACTTTGATCTCTCATTTGGAATTATGAATACAATGTATATATTATGTAGATTTGTTCTCATTGTCTGTTGTATTTTATTTTTTGCATTGACATTTCTCTAAATATTGTTCATGTTTTCATATTTATATTGGTTAAATACATTACAAAAACCCTAGGACATTTCCAAACAATTGTAATGAAGCCTTGTATGTCGAGTCATTATTGACAAGGGTAGATGCCACATGCCATCACAGTCTTACTTGATGAAAGGGCCCACTAAGACCTTTCTCCACTAAAATAGTAAGCCCTCCAGTTATGGTCCAATTGTTGTAATTCGAGGTTTATGGGTTTAAAATGAAATGAAACTAATATGTGATGCAAAAATATATGGAATCATCTAGTTTAAGTGACTGCTTTTATTCAACTTGTTAGATTGTAATATCTATTGAATTTATATTCAATCTACTTTTGTGTACTTGTTAAGTCAATTATGTTAGACAATTGATTATGAAATATCTAACTTTGATTATATGGTCAGTCAATTCAATTTTGATATATAAAAGCGAGCATATTCCAATTAACTAGTTATCCCCATTGGCTATCCCAACTTCACAAGTTATTCAATTATGTAACTACTTACTCCTTTGTTTTCACTACATAGACCAATGGATTGTCTTTCAAATGGTTGGAATGTTTGGAAATTAGATCCTAATCAAGTGTTGGGACAACACTTGTTTGAAGGGGAGGGGCATGTTAAGCCCTATATATTGAGACATTACATTCTTAAAGCTATATTAGTGTTGTCATTATTGGTTGGCTAGGCCCTTAAATTGTAATTGTACCCTTTTTCTCCTATATATACCAAGGAGACCTAATTTTAGATATCATCTCATATTGTATGTTTGTTATATTATAAAAGGAGGTTGCCCCCTTGAAGAGGCTTCTTATTCATTCATTCTCTTTACTTATCAAGGAATGGATTGCTTGTTCTTTCTATTTTTATGCTATTTGGGGTATTTGGTTCATATATTTTGGTATGGGAGCATGGGATATTGATTGGGATCCTTTGAATGAGTGATCTCATCATTTTCACTATCATTTGTTTTTAGAGAATTTTCAGGGTTTGAAATTTTCAAGGTACTTAGAAGACACAATGAAGTACAATGTATCAAAATTCTAAATTCTATAGTTTCTCAAGTGTTCATGGATCTCATTTTTAAGTTGCTTGATATGCCCACTTCCATTGTGTTGGATTGTGGTCCCACATTCACTAAAAAATTCTAGTAGAAGTTGTTTAAATTAAAGGCACACAATTGAAAATGAGCACAACTTATCATCATGATTTATTTTTATTTTAACATAAACGGTTGATATTTTTTTTTATATAAAAAAAGAGATAAGAAACAGGATTACATTGTGTATGAGCAGGCCCACTCCCCCACAGAGATGGGCGGCCATAACTCTACCATCATCTTTGTCCATTTTACAAAAAGTGTGACAGACTTTCAGCCTTGCAAAACTGATGCAATGTCTTCCCGGAAGTTTTTTGACAGGGAAATATAAACATAATTCTGACATATTTAACATAAAATTACATACATAAGCTTACGTTTCATACTGCATAAAATTCAATCAAAGGACTGGGGAAAAAGAACCCAAAAAGAAGTACCGAACAACATCATAACTCTGCTTCCTTGCCACAGTTGTTCATCAAAGCCTGCTTGAATTCCTTGGTCTTAGCGCGGATTCCATTAACATTCTTGTCAATCCTTTTTGCAATTCCACAGATCTCCCTGATTTGGGCAGTTCCACGAATCTCACCAATCTCCATAGCCACTTCCAGGGATTCCACCTTTTCTCTAAGCTTACGAACCTCCAGGCGGGCTGCATGCTCCGAAATAGACATGTGTTGCAGGGTATTTTTTTTATCTCCGAGATCTCCAATCTTAAGACATGAACCTGTGCATCTAGAATAGCCAGATGGTCGTCAATTACATTGAGGGAGGCCGCAAATCCATGTAAATTATCTAGACCAGAGCCCAGAATCAACTCACTATTCGGCACTAGTGCCGCACCTTCATTTCCACCTGTTGAGGTATGTAGACGCTTCCTGCAATCGACATCACCACTATCAGACACAACGCCCCAAACTTTCTCACTGCGCTGCATGCCCTCCTGATTCCCTGACCAAGAGGGAAATCGCTTCCTAAAATCTAGGGTAACACTGCCATGATTCCGGATAGTTTTCATGCGGAGAGGATAACCAAAATTCACCATTTTTGTAGGCACAATAGAACAAGAATGATGCCAACCTTCTCGACCAGCCGCTTGATATAACCTGGAGCCTCGACGACTATCCGAGGAGACTGGTTGCATTCTTCCCATGTGGAATCCATTTTCCATACTCGTGCGAACGTCCCTAACCTCGAAATCCCAAACAGGGTTTGAAACTATAGCATAAAATTTGATGAAGTTCGAATTCTGCGTGAGGTGGCAACTAAGGCTCTCACTCAAATGAAGGCGTTTTTCCATAGTTAAAAACATAAAAAAATTACCTGGATGTGAGGACTTGACAATGTCAAGGGATCCATACCTTGTTTCTCATTGTGTGGTTACTAACTAGAACACCCCTATCAAGTCTTGCTCCATCATTTTCCATCGCATCAATTGCTTGGTTATTCGTTCTCATGATGTGGAAGAACCTGATAGTTTTGAATTCACTAACAAGGTACGTAAGAAGATTGTGTATTTTGGAAGTAGGACTCTTTCTGTTCATAATCAGACTCCTAGCCTCCCTGATGACTAACATTGAGTCACCACAAATTGCTAAATCGGTGATGCCATCCTCCCTTGCAATCTCCATACCTTTTGTCAGGGCTAACCATTCTACATTGTTGTTAGTATTTCTTCCTAATCCCCACGCATAGTCCTTCTTCTTGTTTCCATCGGAGTCATAGAGAACTCCACCCACACCTTCCAACCCAGGGTTGCCTTTCGAGGCTCCGTCAAAGAAGAGAGTGTTGCATCCGATATTTTCCTTCCAATTTTGAAGGTCCTCTACGCTCATTCTGATATGCCAATTCTGAATATTGGGTATCTTTATCAGAGTAGGCAGGCAAAGAGAGGGGTTCGGAGATAAGAAGTCCGAGGCCCAGATTTTTTCTTCCACTATTAGAGGCTCCTTATTTATATTCTTCATTCCCTGTACTAACAAGGCTTCAACCTAGAGCACTTTAGACAAGGCTAGGACTGGAGCAGGAGTGGAGATGATTCCTTCAAACATTTCCTTGTTTCTGGTTGTCCATATCTTCCAACAAATAAAATTTGGAAAGGCTTCCTAGGTTCTCTTGAAGTCAAGCTTGTTGTGAAGGGATCCCATGTAGTAATCCTTCCAACTGGCGAATAGATCGTTCCAGTTTGTTGGCAGAGTCACTACGAAATTTAAATCGAAAAAAGCCCTGTGCCAAAATTATTGGGCAAATTTGCAATCCAGAAACAAGTGTTCAACAGTTTCCTCCGATGCCTTTCATAGAATGCGGTTCCTCGATACCTCTTTTTTAAGATTATCTGCAGTAAGGATTTTATGATAGGCTAAAGTCCATGTGAATGCATTTATTTTTGGGAGACTGTCCTTACTCCATACTTTATCCCATTTTTTGTCCTTGAAAATACTGTTGCTATCCATTAGTCGATACCCGGCTTTGACAGTATAGACGCTCGAATTGCTCCACCCTCTTCTGTCAAGCATGTTATGATGCACAGGGACAACTCTGTGTAAGAGTTCTAAAAGAGCATCGCCGTCAGATTGAAGATGACTCGAGGTCTCTAATTTGAGCCAACCCATCCATCTTCCTTTATCGGTCCACTCTGAAAGGTCATATAGGGTATAGATATTAATATGATCCATCCATTCGTCGAGCTCAATGAAGTTCTGCAGGAAATTGACAGGGGATCTTGGGTCCGGACCTAGCTTGTTAGCCCAAAGCTTGATCTTTTTTCCATTACTAGGAATCCAGTAAGAATGTTTATGCAGGATAGGAGCTTCCTTTTTGCACAGGTTCCAGATGGGAGTGTCAACTTTATTTTGGTCAATATTATCCACGCTTCGTAATCTGTTCCCTATCATGTACTTCTTGCAAAGGATCTCTTTCCACTAGGATTTCTTACCTGTGACAACCCTCCAAAGGATTTTGGCACCTAAAGCGATATTCATGAGCGAGGGATATCGTATACTTGCGCCACCAACATCTTTAGTTCTGCAGACCTTATCCCAACTCATCAAATGGAACTTTTTGGCTCCATTGGACTTCCCTCCTTGCCAAAGAAATCTACGGAGCTCTTTTGTAATCTTTTGAATTACACTCTTGGGGGCTAAAGAGATTGAACTGATGTAGACAAGGTAGGAAAAAATAACATAGTTGATTAAAACTAATTTTCCAGCTAAGTTAAGCCAACTAAACCCCCACGAGGAGATTTTGGCTTTGATCTTGTCAATCAAGCCCTACCAATCCATAACTTTCTTGTTTCCTTTGAAGATTGGGATACCGAGATAAATAAAAGAGTTCCAAGAGGGACATCCATCGAAACCCAGGATCCTGGAAATTTTGGCTATTATTTCCTTGGGGCAGTTCCAACCATAAATTTTGGATTTCATGGAGTTAACTTTTCCGTCATAAGCTTTGAGAAAGGTAGTTAAAGCACTTTTGAATCTTTCAGCTATGATTGTAGAAGCTCCTCCTAGCAAAATCGTGTCGTCTGCAAATTGAGCATGATTGACTGCTCTAACTCCTCTTGCAATCCTCAGCCCTTTGAGTTCCCCCAACCTTTGAAGCTGACTTAACTTCCGACTCAGAGACTCAGCCACCAACAGATAGAGAAAGGGGGGCATGGGACACCCCTTCCTTAGGCCTCTAGTGGCTTGAAAGAAAGAATTAGGTCTGCCATTAACAAGCGGGGAGATCCAAGGCTTGCTTACACAAGCTTTTACCCATCTGATAAACCTACTAGGGAAACCGGATCTATTCATGATCTCGAATAAGAAGAAGTGGTTCACTCTGTCGAAAGAGTTTGCCATGTCCAACTGTATTGCCATTCCCTGCTGCTTTCTCTCCATACTAGAGTGTATAACCTCCTGCACAATGATAATATTATCCAAAATTTGACGACCAACTACGAACCCGCCTTGTGAATCATAGATAAGCTTACCCATTAATTTTTTCATTTGAGTAGCTATGATCTTCGAAAGAATCTTGTAAGAGGTATTGCAAAGAGAGATAGACCTGAATCTTTCGATTGAGTTGGGATTACTATCTTTCGGCATGAGAGCCAGGAAGGAGGAGTTGGTGGCTCCCCCGATTTTATCCTTCTTCCTGTTCCAATTTAGCATTCTCTTTAAATCCTCTTTAATGATGTCCCAGGAAGCTTGAAAGAAGTTAATGGTAAAACCATCGGGCCTAGAGGCTTTGACCAAATGCAGTGACCAGATAGCGTCTCTAATTTCATTTTCAAAAATAGGTTTATCTAGCTCACAATTATCAATATCAGAGATAAGGGAGGGAATACCTGTCAGCAGGTCTGCTTGAGCTTCTAGATCAGCCTCATGGCTATCAGTGTAGAGATTCTGAAAATGATCGAAGGCATGGATTTTAATCTCCTCCTGTCCTCCAATATGATTTCCATTGATGTCTTTCAACTCTTTGATCGAGTTGTAGATGAGTTGTGCTTTAGCTTGTTAGTGGAAATACTCTGTATTGTTGTCCCCCCCTTTGAGCCAAGTTTGCCTAGATTTAAACTTCCTCTTCTTGTCTTGTCGCGCTGAGAATCCTGAGATTTAGGTGACCCTTTTCATGGTTAAGAGTGGAGGCAGTGATTTCGCTTTCTTCCATGCTGTGATGAAGGGTAGCTAGTTTAGATTGCAACTTTCGCTTGATGGAGCCAGGATTTGATACTTCAATTTAGCCCATGTTTTTAAAGCAACGCGCACAACCCATAGTTTACATTCCCAGATGTAGC
The DNA here is from genome assembly GCA_027924585.1 of Larix kaempferi. Taxonomy (NCBI): domain Eukaryota; kingdom Viridiplantae; phylum Streptophyta; class Pinopsida; order Pinales; family Pinaceae; genus Larix; species Larix kaempferi. The sequence goes on from BSBM01000372.1 coordinate 30,200,182, forward strand.
TAGGTGACCCATGAAAAGTAGAATTCTAGACGTCCTGGATTATGCTTAAGAGATTCCCATCATGCAACCATAAAGGATTAAATCTGAACAGAATAGGCCCAAGATTTTCAGGAACAGGTCAGACACATTGGCTTGTGATCAGAGGTAGCTAACGGAAGAGATTTCGCTGTAATAATGTAGATTTTCAAGAGGAAAGTGGAGTTGACCAAGAACCTATCTAATTTAGCAGCTATGTGGCCAATACCTGCTCTGCGATTACTCCATGTGAACTTTCCATTTTTCATTTCAATGTCCAACAGATATAACTCAGAAGTTAAATCCTCCATCTTTTCACCGAAGGGATCCCTGACCCTGGAACCGCCTCGTTTTTCCTACTAGTTTCTAATGGTATTGAAATCACCCGCAATGATCAGATCTTTTCCTTGTAGTTCATTTTTTAGCTCAAATAGATCATCCCATGACAACTCTTTGTCCCTGTAGTGTGTAGGACCATATACGTTGCAGATATGAGTGGATTGGTGATTGTTTTTATTTTGTAATTCGAGAAGAAGCCAATGTTGACTTTATTTAGAAGACTTTATCAGAAAATTGCTAGAAAGGAAAGTAGCAACCCCCCCCGATGCTCCTTTAGATCTATTATCTTTGCCCTGACTATTCTTCCAAAAATGACGTGAAAGCGCTAAAACATCCAGGCCTTGCATTTTTGTCTCCTGGAGAAGTACTAAGTCTGGTTTTTCGGTATTGATTAGATCTCTCAACACTTCGACTTTACTAAAACCACCCAGACCTCTACAATTCCATGAGACAATCTTCATCACTTCTTACTGGAATGTGACCCTGCTCGAGGCTTGCCATTTGGTTTTGGTCCTCCCTGATTTTTATTGAATTGGAGTAACTTGGTATCTTCTATGCATTTTTTTCTCCCTAATTCTAATTCTCTTTCCGCTTCCTACTCCCGGAGTTGTCTCGTTGTTTTTCTTCCCCTTGTATTTGGAACATCCTGCAGATCCAAAGGCTCCTGGGACGACGAGGGTTCCAGAGAGAATATTTGAGGGATAACATTTTACTTTTTTTTACCCTGTCCGCCCAAGAGACTCCAGGGGTCGGTGATCCATCCATCTCCACGTCTAGCATGACCTTGGGGGAAGATATGGGGGAATCGATGGGAATGCTTGTTGCAACTTCCTCGTTTTCGATCTCTACATTCTCCTGGGAAGGAATTTCCCCTTCCTCCATGGCCAATGCTTGAAATTGGTTGCTGACCAAAGCATCTTTTTCAGTTTGCTCCTTCTCTTTGTTTTTCTCTAGTTTTGACCCAGTTGCTACTGTGGTTGACTGGACATTTTTCCTCCCTCTCTTAGTTTGCTTCCATCCTTCCTCATGATTCTGTTCCTGAGCTTCAGAAGTAGATTTAGGGCAGTTTTTAACGAAGTGGCCATACTCGTGGAATTTCTTACATTTAAAGGGAAGCTGCTCGTAGTCAACTTTCTGCAGATGTTCCCATTCCTCCATTTGTAAATTTACAACTTCCGACAGACCTTTTTCTAAATCGACTTCGAAAAAAATTCGGGCCCAGGAGAACAGAGGCCCTTTGGGCTCATCTTTGTCGATGAAGGTTCCCAGGGCATTCCCGATAGCCTGCAAGGTTTCATCGTTCCAATAGTGGAGTGGAAGATGAGGGAGGCGGACCCAAACAGGAACTGCAGAGGGGACGTCTTTTTCCGGATCAAAGGATAAGCTCCAACGATTTAGATAAAGGTCGCGAGTACCCAAAAAGTAAGGGTCGCTTCTAAAAATAAGATCTCAATCTATCTTGTGTTCAAAAAGAAAGGTGAATAAACCCTTACCACAAAAACAGTGTTGCAGACCCCCGGAGATTAAGGACATCCAATTTTTGTTAATCCAAGTGTCCATGGTTTTGGGTGAAGGCCGAATCCCAATGAACTGACCTATCAAGCCTCTCTTACTCAAAGCAAGGGATTTCAAGCGTGAAGCTACGGACGTGATCTGGATCTGAGGAGCAACCGTTCGTTTTACAAAGGCGTCGTTAGAGGACGGAGCAGCCAACGACGGTGGCGGAGTTGCTGCAACCAAAGCGCGGAATGCTTTATCAAGGCGACACCTCTTCTCAGCAGGGCTCGGCTCTAGAGGGGGGTCCATCAGGGCACCCTCACGGACAGGAGGATCCCAAAGCTACCGGGACCAGCACGCAGGGCGATGCTGGTTCAGAAAACCCTAGCGAACTGGTTCATCGCTCTGAAAAAAAGTAAGGAAAAGCATACGAAGCTCTTGGAATGGGTTACTTTATGAATGTGTTATCCTTCAATTGCAAGGGTTTGGTAAGCCCTTAAAACAAATATGCCTTGTTGAGGGTGGTGGATTCAAACCAGTCTTATATAGTTCTTCTTTAAGAAACCTTAGGGGAAGGGGATATGATTTCAAATATTCTCCACTTATCATCATGAATTTGATAGTCAAACAAAAATGGTCAACAAGTGCTTGAAAACCTATTTGAGATGTATTTCCTTTGTCAAGCAACACCAATGGGTGTAGTGGCTTGTTGGAACCCCAACAACTCCCCTTGATTTTGCAAATAAAGGGACACCCCATCTAATTTTTGTAAATACTTAGTGATTTTATCTTGCTAGTTCTGTGTTTCCTTCTTTGATTTGGTTCTTTATTACGTTTATGCATTTTTTGGGTATCTTGACAGGTTAGCATGAATTAGTTAAATATTCAACTTTATGTCTTCAATTCCCACCTTAGAAGAATATTTATTAAGAAATTTAGTTAAGGCAACAATTTTGAATATCAGCATATTCCACCTATTTTTATAAACCCATTTGCCAAAAATATAATTTTGATATTTTTAATATGTGGCAAATTTAAAAACAAATTTCAAGTAAAGAGTTGTTCTTTTTAAAGTTTGGTTGTAAGTCTATGATTTGTATATTAAGTGAAAAATTCACTCTTCTAAAAGTATTCACTTTATATATAAATAATATTCTATATTATGTCTTAAAAAATTTCAAGTGACCAAACTTTGGTATAATACATCATTACACTTTTTTTAAGATCATTATATTAGTGGTGTCTTATCCAAATGCTCCTTAGTTATTTATAGTTTATTTTTGGAGGTTGTGAATATAAAAAAATACTTTTGGTATGTATGCTTGATACATTTATTATTTTTCAATTTGAAGCTTGTCATAGATTGTTTTCGAGAAACTATTACACTATGCTGACACTTCATTGAATTATTATTAAAGTTATGAGGTATTAAGGCTTACATATTTAAAGTCTTGGAACATAGAAAATCGTTGCATATTTGAAAGCCCCATCATATATCAAAGGTGACCTAAATACGAATAATGTCACATGAGCATGAGCAATCAACGTTTCAACATCCCCAAAATCATTAAACTCCAATTCGTCATAAGATGATCAATCTGTTTCGAATAAAGTGGATCGTATTATTTTTTTTATTTTGGTTGCTTGCTTCTTATGTTGGAATGTTTTTTGCCATTTGATAATTTTATTTCATCATTCCTATCATTTGGTGCAGTATCAACCGTTATGACGAATATACATTTTTGACTAAATCAAGCACAGTGAAAATGGAAGGATGGTCAGCATTAAAGAAATTCCAGAGACTTGTCAAGTCAGTTGAGAATCGTATGGTAAATGCTACCAGGATTTTTTTTCAAGGCTTAGGAAGTGGATCACATGCTTAACACCTGTCTCAGCATTCTTTTATAGACTTAGATTCTCCAATGCATTGGCCACTTTGCCTACAAATGAGCCCTTCCTACCCACTCAAAGTTTCATATGATCTTTCATGTGTCATGTTTGAAGAAGGTTGTGGGGTTGAATTGCCAAGTTTAGATTAGCCTTACAAAACTTGATGAAGAAGGATCTATTTAGCTATAACCATAAGTAGTACTAGCCACCAAAGAGCACCAACTATGCCTCTCGGAGATACCACTTACGAACCAACATTAATTTTGAAGTAATTTTCAGAACTCCATCCTTGAGGACAACATTTCTTTTGAATGGGGGGGGGCATGGAAAGGGAGACATGTTAGGATCTTACCTTAACCTCCCTACTTTGGGGTACCTAGGAGTTATTCAATTAATGTATGAGGCCATGTTCTTCGACTAATTACATTATATACTTAGTGGGTAGTCACTTAATGTAAAAGGGTCATCCTCATGAATTAAGACCCACTAGGTGGTTGGTTACACATTAATGATGGGACCATGAGTTATTCAAGTTTTGTTAATAAGAAACTATATATAGTGGTAGAAATCTATGTAATGTTTTTTTAATGTTTGTTATTATATTGGAGCTATGCTCAAAGGAGGTTTCCCCCTCGAAGAGACCCATGAACATTGCTCTCCTTTGGAATTATCAATATAAGGTTTATATTTTATATTGTATTTTCTTTTCCACTTATATTCTTTGAGTATTGTTCATTTTCTGTTGTTTTTGTTGATTAAGTAATTATAAACATCATAGAACTTTGCCACGCTATTGTAATGAATCCTTGCATGTTGAGGCACTATTGACACGAGAAAATGACCGATGTAAACCTCACAATAATACCCGACAAAAGGGACCAATTATACCTTTCTCCATTTAAATAGCAAACCCTTTTGTTATGACCCAACTAATGTAATATGGGGTTTATGGGTTTAAAATGAAATACAACTAATATGAAAGCAAAAATATAGTATGGAATCATCTTATTTGAATGATCACTTTTGGTTAACTTGTTAGATGGTAATATCTATTGAGCTTCTAGTCAATCTACTCCTATGTAGATGTTAGGTCGATTATGTTAGATAATTGATTATGAAATATGTGACATTGATTATATGTTAGTCAATTCAACTATGAGACATAAAAGCTAATAATTTTAACCGACTAGTTATGCCCATTGACTAGTCAAACTTAAAAAAGTTATTTAGTATGTAACAACTTACTCATCTGACTTTGCTACATAATGAGTTGTCTCTTAAATGGTTGGAGAGTTTGGAGATTGGATCCTCATACAAAATATTTGATGTTTCGATCCCATACTTAGTACATTCTTTCTCTCACATCTTCTATGTTCTTTTGTATATTTATATGTTTTTATTTGTGTTATGTTATCACTTGTGAAAATATATTTTCTTGGTCTAAACTAACATACAATTAGTAACAAATGCTTAAAATAAATTGTAATTCTCTTTAAAATACATCATTGGTTTCAAGAAGTTATTTAGTATGTAACTACTACTCATTTTATTTTGCTACATAAACTAGTGAATTATCTCTTAAATGGTTGGAGAGTTTCGAGATTGGATCCTCATACACAATATTTGATGTTTTGATCCCATACTTAGTATATTCTTTCTCTCATATCTTTTATGTTCTTCTTTTGTATATTTATTTACTTTTATTTATCTCATGTTCTTACTTCTGATAGAAATTTTTTATATTTCTTTTATGGTGTAAACTACTGATATAATTTTCTTATATTTCTTTTATGATGTAATCTAGCATACAACTAGTAATAAAAGTTTAAAATACATTGTAATTCTCTTTAGAATACACCATTGATTTCATTGTCCATTATTCAAATATGAGAACTATTGAAAATAATCATAAAATTAAAGAAAGAACTCATAAATGGTTTCAAAGAAGGAGATTTAGTGTGGTGGAAATAAAAGACCAATAATGACTTGATAGATGATGATGGGTCAAATCACCTTTATTATTTAAGTCAAAACCTTTTTTCTTATAAATAAACTTTTTTTTTAATAAATGTTAATAAAGCTCAAGACATTATTAGAGAAAAAATATGAATGGATGATCTTGATTGAGATTCCTTATGATAAATACTTAGAATAAGTCGAGATCAACTATGAGTGATATTATAACTAACCTAAATTTAAAATCAAGTACAGAGAACCTAGTCAACTTTGATCATTGACTTGATCACCCATCCATATCTAGAAATTTGTAATTGCCTCATCCATTTGATGTTAATCAATCAATGGTATGAAGAAGATATATTTATATGCATCATATTATTACAAAGTGATCCATTGTTCTAATTTGTTAAGAGGGCTAGAGACAATGAAAAATTGGGAGATCCAATGAAGATATATTTTACTCTAACTCTAGAGTGCATTGCATTTTTTCATTTAACTAAATTAACACTTTTACAATGGTTAACACATTGATCTTATCTTATGTCATTACTTTCATTTATTATTGTTCATGAGTTTATGCTTGAGTGTTAATTATATAAGTTTTAAGTGTCAAAGAAATTTTAATAGTTTCTTGTTAGTGTTGAATTTGTATTTCGAAAATGGTAATGTAGTATTGATAAATTAGCATGATATAAAGAAAGTTAATGAAATATTAATAGTGCTTAAAAAATAATTTGATGGTATGTTGAATTAGTGTACAAGTTAATAAATTTTGCATTGGTATTGGTGTTTATAATAGTAATGTAGTATTTAACCCAATATGAAGAAGGCTAATGAAACATTCTAGTGCTTAAAAAATTTAAATGAAACATTAATATTGCTTAAAAAATAATTTGGTAATATGTTGAATCATTGTACAAGTTAATAAAACATTCTAGTGCTTAAAAAATTTAAATGAAACATTAATATTGCTTAAAAAATAATTTGGTAATATGTTGAATCATTGTACAAATTAATAATTTTGCATTGGTATTAGTGTTGATAATTTTGGTTGTTATTATCAAGGTGTTGAACATGTTGGTACCCATTTGTTGTCAAACTTAAATTTAAGCAAATTCTAATTATTTACTAATTTATAATTTTGTCAGTAACATTTACTTTTATGGTAGATGCTAGAAAGTTTTTTATGTTTCATGGTGCCGAGAACTAATGTAATTGTTGAGATGGTGGAGCTGTTACAAGTTGTCATATCAAAGTTTTGGTTGGAAAGGACATGTGGATGGATTGTTTAGAGGGTTCAAATCCCACTTTTGTGAGTAAACTTTTATTCATAGATATTTCATTTAATTTGTTATAGGGAAAGGTAGATAATTTATAGAGGGCATTTTTCTAGTTAAAGGTCGCAAGTTCAATCTTCATAGTTTTCCAATTTACTAGTTTATGATTTTTTTTCACTAAAATAGAAACTTCCACTGATTTGATAGAGATTTTGAATGAAGTAGTTGTAATATGAATTGTTTTCTTTTCCTCCAAGGGAAGGATTGCAAAGAAACCTTGGTTAGCTCTCATATTTCTTAGATGGTATAATGTAAACTTGTTGACATTGACTATGGATTGTTTTCTTTTCCTCCAAGGGAAGGATTGCCTACAAGGAAACCTTGTTACCTCTCACATTTCTTAGATGGTATAATGTAAACTTGTTGACATTGACTACGGATTGTTTTCTTTTCCTCCAAAGGAAGGATTGCAAGGAAACCTTGGTCACCTCTCACATTTCTTAGATAGTATAATGCAAACTTGTTGACATTGACTACAATGGTTGAATTTGATAGAGACATTGGATGGACCACATAACATATTTTTGCTTCCAAAGAAAACCTTGCGTGGAAACCCAATTATTATTGACTCGTGATAGCTTAATCGAGAAAATGTCAAACTGAAGATTTAAATATCATGTATTCAATTCATGCTCACCACATTTGTTCTAAATATCATGTATTCAATTCATGCTCACCACATTTGTTCTGTCTTGTTCAACCTAAAATATTAAAATTTTGAGTAACTCCAAGAAAAGTTGTTGAATATGAAATACTATTTTTTTGTTGTTGGGGATAACTCAGTTGAGAGAATATATGAAATAATAATTTTTATTGATCTCTGTTATGCATGCACAAAGTAATTTCACAAGCGGGGATAGCTCAGTTGGGAGAGCGTCAGACTGAAGATCTGAAGGTCGCGTGTTCGATCCACGCTCACCGCATTTGTTTATTGTTTATGCTAATTTTTGCATTTGTTTGTTGTTTATCGTTTATGCTAATTTTTCCAGAAATTTTGTTTTCTTCCGGCCTAACGTCAGTTTTCCAGGTTGGTCGTCTACGGCTCAAAAAAAATGTAATTCTGTGATTATTATGCGATAAGATAGTATAAAAAAAAGGTAATGTTTTAGTAGGTAGAGACCGAAAACAAAGTTAGCAAAGATAGTATACAGCCAACTTAAAAGAGTGGATCCGTGGCGCAATGGTAGCGCGTCTGACTCCAGATCAGAAGGTTGCGTGTTCGATTCACGTCGGGTTCAGCATGCCTCTTTTTACTGGTTTCTCAACATTTTCTCAACATCGTCTTGGTTTCTCAACATTTTCTCAACATCGTCTTTTCCTGCAAATGTTTGAAAGATGGTAATGGTTTGCAAACATATGCTCAGACAGATTTGGAGGAGGTTGTTGTCAGACATTTCAACGATGTTTATACAAGTAATGTAGATTCAATGGTTATGTCTCTGGTGCTTTAAATTCTACTTTTATTGCGTTAATTCCAAAAAAAGAGAAACCTGAGACTTTTAATGACTTTAGGCCAATCTCATTATATAATTTGGTTTATACAATAATCTCAAAGGTGACTGCTGATAGAATCAAACCAGTGTCGGCAGATTGCATGACTATAAAACAATTTGTTTTTTTTTTCTCTAATAGGCAGATATTAGATGCCATTAGGGTTGCTTAGGAAAGCTTGCACTCAATCAAGACTAAGGGTTTACATGCTCTTATACTAAAAAATGGATTTGATTAAAGCATATGATAGAGTACATTGGACCTTTTTGAGATTAGTCCTCTTGCAAATTGGACTTCCTATTGAAGTTACTGATTGGATTATCGCTTGTGTCTCTTCTGCAAACTTTGTAGTTCTTGTGAATGGCTCTCCAACTACTTTTTTCAAAGGTTCCAGGGGTGTCCCCTTTCCCCATTACTTTTCTTTTTGGTTGTTAAAGGATTGAGTAGACTAATTGGTTTGGCTAAGATGTAGAAGAAAATTGTGGGAATTAAAGCTTCTTCCTCATCATTTCATTACTCAACTCTTATTGTAGATGATGTATTGATGTTAGGGAATAGAATTGTTGGTGATTGGATATCTTTCTCGAATATTATCAGTTTATTTTGTAAAAGCTTCAGGGATGTAAGTGCGTGCCCATAAATCTGTGTTTTTACAGAATAATATTTCCTTTGAAGTCTTGAACCAGATACATCAACTTTTTCATTTTCATTTTCAACACATTGATGTTGGTTTTAAGTACCTTGGCTACTTTCTAAAGCATAATTGTTATAAGAAAAAGAACTGGATACAGTTTCTCAGGAAAGTGGAAAGAAGAATCAATAACTGGGCATTTAGATGGCTCCCTCTTGGTAGAAGGCTCATCCTGGTGAAATCAAATATTGGAAAGCATCCCAATTTACTGACTTCACTAGTTAAAATCCACGTTTCTATTATCCATGGAATCGGGAAAAGAATGACACATTTCTTACAGGATGGGAATCATTCTAGAAACAAATTTCATCTTGCCAATTGGGAAAGTATTTCTATTCCAAAAAAGTTGGGTGGTTGGGGTTTGAAGAATTTGGACTGGTTTAGTCTACTCAGTTTAAAAAGTTCATGGAGGGAATTATTTGGGACATGACTCTGGTGTGAAGTACTCAAAGAGAAATATTTAAAGAGAAATTCAATGGTGCATTGGATAAGGAAGCCAATTAAGACTTTTACTAATGCTTCCATTATTTGGAGGGGCTTGGTCAGATCTTTTCCTTGGATGGGAACATGGCTCTATTGAAAGGTTTGTAATGGATTAAAGGTATATACTATTGGCATTGATCATTTGTGGGTGGGTAAAGTTTTTATCGACTTTTTGACACTCTAAAGCATTTACAAGTTTTAAATATCCAGGTTTTGGCTCATGTTAGAAGAATTGGATTATGTAGTTCATCTTGTTCTTATTGGCTTCTTGCTACTAATTTGGGGATGGTTGGTGAAGTGGCAAAGGAATGGAATAGGTACATTGTGGGATTGAATCAATCAGACATAAGACTCAATGATAACGATGATTCATTAATTTGGTTATGGAACGGGTCCGATGGAAAAATTATAACAAAACTTGCATATAATGCTATCTTTGAAGGATCTGTAGAGGTGGCTAGGAAATGTTGGCACTCTACCATGGAAATGGCACTCTCAAATTGAAGTGTTTTTATGGTTTTGCTTGGAAAACAAAATATTAACTCGGAAAAATCTTTTAAAAAGAGGGTTTAGGAAATGTTGGCACTCTACCATGGAAATGGCACTCTCAAATTGAAGTGTTTTTATGGCTTTGCTTGGAAAACAAAATATTAACTCGGAAAAATCTTTTAAAAAGAGGGTTTGTTAGTCCTGGTATATCCAACTTGTGTATAATGAAAATATTTCTCATATGTTTTTACACTATAATTTCTTCAAGGTGGTATGGGTTGAAGTCTATGGGAGCCTTGATTTTTCTAGAAAATGGAATGCTTCATCCTTTGGGATGTGTATGGAACTTTGGTTTGGAAATGTTGTTCAGGTCAAAGGGATTCTCCTCTTTGTAATTTGGGAAATCTGGAAGGCTATAAACCTGACTATATTTGAAGATATGAAACCAAATTTGTATTCTGTTAGCTCTAGGATTGTGGGCCATTTTCATGACTATTACAAAGAAAAAAAGAAAAAAAGGAAATGGGATCATTCCTCAACTTAATTTTGATGAAGATTTAATTACTGGTTTCTTTGATGGGGCATCTTATAATGGTATTTGTTGTGCTAGTATTTAGTTAACATTAAATCATACTCACTCTTTCCATATTTGGATGGGTTGTGGCCGAGGGACTAATACAATAGCTGAATTAATTTCCATGTGGGGACTTCCTTAGTTTTCTAATTTTAAAGTTGTTGATAATATTTAGGTTGTTGGTGACTCAAAAATGATCGTGGAATGGGCTATAGACAAATCTATGCTTCAGGTTCTAGACTTGGACCATTGGTTCAATAGAGTGGTGGATCTTAAAAATAAATTTGCACGTATTACTTTTTCCCATATCTATCGTCAAGTCAATATGGTAGCAGACAATCTTTCAAAGCAAGCAATGGGCCCTTTGGATGGACAAGTACATTGTGAAGAAGTAGTGAAAAACTCTATAGTTTCCAAGGGATCTTTAGATATTTTCTAACAGACCAGTCCTTAGTTCTCCAGATTGTTTGCTCTTAAAATTAAAAGTATTGTGAACTGCTATAACCTTTGTAAAATTTTCCTGAGATGGATGTGAAAATCTAATATTTTTTTGTATCATATGTGCTATCATAGATAAAGGTGGTCTGATAAGAAGTCTGTCTTGGTGTATTTTTTTTGTTGAAAAGATGTAATTGTGAACTTTGTTACCTTTGACTCTCCTTTGGATGAATAACATGCTAATAATTATTTTCTTATTGAAAAAAAACATGACATGGATGGGGAATGGAAGGGTCCATTCCTAAGCCCAATTGACAAGTCACCCATTCTCTTTTTGTTTGATTACAAAATTACAACAATATATATGTCATAAACTCCACACCTCACTTAAAAGTGACAACTTAGGGAGTGTACAAACTTATGAAGTGTTGTGCAATGTATATGAAAACTACATAAATCTAATATAACTAAAAAAATCCAATGACAATGTAGAAAAAATGAACAAATATGGATAAAGCTTCCCATTCGCCTATAATAGAATCATATAATGGTTTTAGCCTTCATCTCTTTTTGCTATATACTAGAATTCAGATAAAGGTAGGACCATTTTCTAGTAAATGCAAGGGTTAATAGAGTGAAGGGGATCCTTGAAATCAAATAACTACTACCCAGATACTAGACCAAAGAAAACAAGTTATACAACTTGAAGAAAACTTTATACTCAAAACAAAAACTCTAGTCATAAAAACTCACATTTTTGCATCGAAACCACCAAAAAACAACCCCGAATTGAAAAGTGGTGCTACCAGTAGCACCACTTTTTTTAGGAGCTAAAATTACAACTTTTTGGTAACCCCAGGTGGTGTCGTTGTTATCAAAACCATAAAATAGACCCCAAATCGAAAATGGTAGCACACATTTTTCACGCATTTTTCTTTCTGGGGCTAAAATTACAACTTGTTTGACATTGTCGTCTTAACAACCGACGCCTTTGCAATGCAAATGCCAAAATTAACCTACGACTTGAAAAGAGATGCTACCAATGGAACATCTTTTATTTGTCAAGTTACATTTGAAGACGTTTCTAAACCATACCTTAAAAATATTTAAATTTAAAAAAAATACCTTCGTAAAAGTGAAAAAAATCATAACAATTTCAAGAAAAAAAATAGTAAACAAATTGTAATCCAAAAAACCTTAAAAAACCAAAAAAGAAAAAAAATGACATGTTTTGTACACATTTTGAAAAAAAAAAGATAAAAGAAAAAAATGAATTGTAAATATTTAAAAACCAAAATATTTAAAATAAAAACCTAACTAAAAAATAAATATTAAAAAAATAAAAAATAAATAAGAAAGAGGAAAATTAATAAAAAAAAATCTAAACTAAAAAGAAAATTAATAAAAAAAATCAAAACTAAAAAGAAAATTAATAAAAACATTAAAAATTAAAAAATATATATATAAAATACAACAAAAAAGGTATTAATATAAAAATGTAAAAAAAAACCAAAACATTAAATTTTAAAAAGATGTTATAGAAATGTGTTAAGTGGGGTTATAATAAAGGTGTTAAGGGCACATAAAGGGGGAGCGGGATGGATAGTTGGGTAGGTGGGAGGGGGTGATGTGGGGGTATTGGGTTGGGTTGGGAGTGTAGTATGGTGGGGTGTGAGTGTGGAGTGGGGACAAGAGGATAGTGAGGGGGGTTGGATGAGGTGCGATTTTGAGAATCACGCCACCATCCAACCTCTCGCTCACCACCCTCCTGCCACCAATCCACTACCATTCCACCACCATTTTATACATATTTTTTTGTTTTTTTGGTTGTATTTTGTTTTTTAAATTTGTTTAAAATATGTTTCTTTTTAATGATTTTGGTTTTTGTAAGTGTTTTTTTTTTAAATTTTCTGGTTAAAATTTTTTAAAATTAAATATTTGTATGTCTTGGTTTAAAAATTCCTAGAAATGTAGCCCAACAAAGGAAAGGGGTGCTACCAGTAGCACCTCTTTTCGAGTCATTGATTTATTTTAACATCTGCATTGCAAAGTTGTTCGTTGTTAAGGTGACGACGCCAAACATGTTGTAATTTTAGCTCCAGAAAGAAAAACGTGTTCTACGATTTTCGATTTGGAGGTCCATTTTACAGTTTATATTACACCTGTTAGCCCTAAAGTCTGCCTACTAGACTAAAAGGTAGCAGAGTTTAGGCACCTCGATATTTAAAAGGAGAATTTTGGTTCATCCTGGATAACTAAAAGGATCAAAACTAAAATCATAAAAATCATGAACAGTCTGGTAAAGGATATGATAACATCAGATGTTTGTATACACAAGGATAAAATAGAAGATAAGATGAATCACTACCAAAGACCTATCATAGGTTCAAATCATCGGAGGTACAAGGAAAGACAACAAACAATTCAAATCTTGTGGCATCATATGGATACCAGACATTCAAAAATACATTTCAAATATCTATTTTGCAATAACATTCATCTATCTGCACATGCATTCCTACAAAAAACATCCATAACAATAAAAAGTGCAAATAGTAATTCAAACAGAATCACTGAACTTATAACAACATACAGTATTTAAACCTAGCTCCCAGTAATCAAATGTCATTCATCTTTAAAGAGATCCTCACATAATGTAACGTCCCCAGCTTAACCCTATTGCATTAATATTGTAAATGATGTAAATATTGTCATTTAGTCATGGTGAGGAGCTCAAGGCCAAGGCCCCGCCACTGACTTATCGTTTTATGTATCGGCAATTAGAATAGATGCATATGGTTCTTGTGCTAGCAGTGCACAATGTAAAATCGGACATCATGTAAATATGCAAGTTTAATGAAAAACCCACAACTAGCTACGCAATGCAACAAAAGAGATGGGGGCACGATCTTTACAAGGAAGAGGGAGGGAAAATAACCGAACCCTTGAGCCAATGGTTTTAATTCATGTGTCATTGAGAAAATCCATAAACCACCAACTACCCATTTTGTCTCATGCACCCAATCATTTAATTCTTCCAAAGATTGGTTGGGGCAGTTATTGCCTTGGAAATGAAGAAGTATGGCAACCAATTTCGTGCATGGGAAAGCCATCAACCTGGAAATTCGTGTTTTTGCTTGTTGGGAAAGGAAACACCCACGAAATGGTTCCCAAAGCCATTCTGAATGGGCAGTCTTCACTCATTCACGCAGTTGGAGCTAGCTGGGTCTTCCCCTACACGTTTTTCATCCAAATCCTGCATTTCTCCATGCTTAGGAGTTCGTTTTTGCATATGCAGTAGCCTGGGAGAGGAGAGCCACGATTTGGGGACTGTATGGAGGTCGTTTTTACCCCCGAATGTCCAAGGACGTTTTTCTAAAAACGGATTGGCTTCCCAGGGTTGTTCCCCATCTTCCCATTTTCGTTTTTGTGTGTTCCCACGTTTTTCTGAGTGAGTTGAAACCCCATCTCATGCATCCCACTGTGGAAATCGTTTTCCTCATGCCCAGTAATTGTGGTTTTGTTGTTCGGTGCATCCCGTTTTAGATTTGAACCTGGGAACAGGAGCTTCAAGAGTGGAAGAGGACAGATTTGGCTTGATGAGCCCAATGGTGTACCCATAGCTCCATGGTTGAGCCACTAGCCTAGTAACTCACCTCTGCCCACCTCTTAGCAGCCTGAGAAACCCAACTTCTAGTTGGCTTGGCTGATTCTGGCATACCTTTGGCTATGTGAGAGCCTGTTTCCCCTTTTCCTTGTGGAGATCGTGCCTAGCTCGGGGGTGGCAGTGGTGCTGAGAGGTTAAGGAGCACACTGGCCTACGGTTGGGTGGAACGTTGCAGAAGCGTAGCTGGTTGCTTGGGATTACTTGGTTTAAAGATAAGTATTTTCATTTGCTATTTCTGTAATGTCTACACTTAATGGCTATCATGAAAACGTTGGATGTGTGTTAATTCTGCACATGACTTACTTCCGCTGTGTTTTTAAAAGATTTATGCATCTTCATATCTCCATTTAGTATGTGATTGCTCATGAAATGAGTTTATGGGGCTGGATGCCCGACTTGGGATCACGATCCTCTCCATTGCACTAGTATTAAGGGGAGGGGACGTGACACATAACAACATATTCATTAGACTGTAACATGAGCAACTTGTATATATTTGAGCCTCATGAGTCTCAAAAAAAAAACTGAAGCAAAGCTTTACAATATATAGGCAAAGTAATCCAAAACATATTGTTTTTAGATCTACTTTCGTAGGATCGAATTGTACAAAAATAGACAGTTTCAAACTAATCAAAATTAAAGTTTTAAAACAACTTGACTATGACATGTGTCTTTATAACTGAACTAAGTCATCGGATCAAAGCCTTCTAGCTACTTCTGCCAACACAACTAGGCCATCAAGTGCATGTGCCTTCTTTTGCAATTGGTTGCACACTTTTTGGAGCTGAGTCAATTTCTTCTCGATCTCTTCCTTCTCTCTAATAAGATGAATGTTTTGTGCTTGTGCTAGCTTCCTTCTTTTAACTGCTTCCTCTGCTACCTGTATCAACTCCAAATAAATCTTGTTTACTTCATGCAAATCCTATTTCAGCATCTTGTTCGCTTGCATTAAGCCTTCATTTATTTGATTCACATGCTCATTCTGAATCTTGAATTGCTCAATCTCCCTCTTCTGCTTGTCCCTTTCAAACTCTTTCATAAAAGTATCTAAATCCTCATGAATGTTCTTACCAATATTCATCTGTTCCTTTAATGGTTCACCAAGCTCAGATTCAACTACAACCTTTCCTTTTACATATGAAAGTAATGATGCTGTGTTTTCTTCCATGTCTTCTTCATCATCAATATCATAGGGACAGTTTTTAGGAGCAAGATCTGGAACTTGTTTCAGACTCTGAGTGATATTATTTAGAACTTCATTTAATGCCATTTCTAACATCTTTGCTTTTTCATCCTCCTCATCATATGATGAATCTTGTATACTTGTGGTATGGTTTTTCTTTATTCTCTTATCCAACACAACTCTCATATTTAGCCTTAATTTATTCATAGAGCGAGTTTTTGGCCTTCGACATACTTTCAATGGCTCAACTGAGTTTCTACAGGATCTGAAGACTTAACTAATGGAGGATCCAATACCTTATCCATCTTAACTGCCTCCATTTCATGAATAGAATCTTTCGAGGATTTTAGATTTAGATTGATTTTATGTTTCTCTTTCTAGAGGAGAATTTACTACATCAACCGTTTTCTTAACAAGAGGGGTTTTAATAACTTTCTTCTTAATTTGGTTTTTAATATCCTGCTCGGGTTCTTTAACCTCAACTTTGAAACTAGACCAAAACAAGAAATGATCCCAAGATCTATTTCGCTTCTCTAATTCTTTGGTTATCAGAAGCTTAATTAACCCGTGATGAAATACACTGTGACTAGAAGATTCAGGATGGTTTTGTACCCTAGAAGCCATCTTGCTCAAACATTTTAAGATAGTAGGGTAAGTTCAATTTTTTGATTCCTGATATGTGTTGCAAGAAATGCATGTGGTAGAGGTATATTGTAGCAAATATCCCCTCACAAGTCACATATTTCTGAACAATTTGCAAAACATTGCTCCAACATTCCAGCAAAAAAGTTCTGGGGATACCTTGACTCCAATCTGAGCTTATGTGCACAGGCATCAAGAATTCATCAAAGTCTTCATCTATCAATTGTCTTTTAAACCATCGTTCTCCCTCAGGAGCGACATCAATTGCTTGAGCAATAGGTTCTTTAGTAACAGTGAACTCAAACCCATCAAAACTCACAATTGCTCCTTTAAAATTTAGGGAAAAATGCTTTAAAACCTCCGTATTGTAATCTTTGATCCTTTCACATAAAGGGTACCAACCAACTTCCCTTAATTTCTCTGCAACAATCGGAAAGTCATTTACCCAATCTGTATTCTGAGGTTCTTTTCGAAGCAAACTACCATTGGAACCACTAGGTCTGCGTTTCTTCTCTGCAACCATGATTGAATTCGAGGCTATAGACACAATAATGGAGGTAGAGGCTGAAGAATACATGAAAACCCTTATAAAAATAACATCACCGCCTCATATAGCTTGCAAAGTAAAAAGTATTAAGTCCAACATTATTCTCGGCTTTTGGGAAGTGTTGCTTCCATGACGACTGTAAAGAATAGGGCCAACTATCACCCCACTAGCTTATTTCAAAACCTGAAAACTAAGTATGCCATCATTATTTGATAAGGCTTTGAAACATGCGCAAGGTGTAACATGGCAATTTGGCAGCGTGCATGTTCATGAAAATAATAAAATGCGCTGCTAGATTGTATTAGAACATACACCATGTCTAATCAGTCACTTCAAAGTCTGTTTTATTAAACATGCACTCATTTATTTATCAAACTGGGAGCTAAGTCTAAAACTATATGATTTCAAATTGCAACAAATAAATTAAAAATTAAAATCAAACAACTTAAAACACAAGAAAAAAGGAAAAATAAAGCAATCAAAATAACCTAGGGAAAATAAAAAAAAAAGTTAAGGAAATAGTTGACAGACCTAGGACTAGCATTGGCTCCATTTAGGGGTGGCATGCTCCCTGCGAGTTGCCAAGAACAAGCATACCCTGTGCCTTCCCATTCTGTCCACACAGACTGATATGTACAACTGCTAATCCATTGGGTTGGAGTCTTATTTAAACAAATTCAAAACTCACCGGTATATACAATGTGAGTGGTTTCCTTCAGCTCTTATTTGGTATAAAAATGTTTCAGAAAACGCCCATTGACTGGGCCTGCAAGTTCATCACCCTCCAAATTTTGTAAAATAAATGTGTTATTCCCCAAACCCCTAACAATTCTAAAGGGACCAAGCCACAAATGATCAAACTTTCCATGTTTCGATTTTTCATCCCTGTGTGCATCCCATCTAAGCACCAGATCATCAGGAAATAAATTTTCTTCTTTGATCTTCTTATCAAGCATATGCTTTACCTTGTCTTTATGCACCTGAGCCTTTTCAACAAGTAGCTCTCTTTCCTGCTGCAGTTCAATCATATGAAAAATCCTCCTTTGAATTTCATTTGGTTCTTCTAGACTGCCGTGCATAAAATTCATAATAGGTAAACCAAGCTGCACTGGAAAGACTGCTTCAGTTCCATACACAAGCTAGAATGGAGAAGTACCAATATAGCTTTCTTTGTAGTGACTCGATCATCTCAAAGAGCGTATTTCAATTTGATGTCCCATGCCTTCTTGTTTTGTAATAAAAGCTTCTTAATATTGTTCACTATATTCTTGTTGGTGGATTCTGCCAAGCCATTACCCTGAGGGTAATGGAGTTGAATGTTTCAAAAGAATACCATGTTTTTCACAGAAACACACCATCTCCCGAGACTTGAAAGCAGAAGCATTATCTGTGAGAAGCTTTCTTGGGAAACCAAACCTGCTCAAGATGTTCTCTTCCAAAAAATTGATTATAAATTGCTGAGTGGCCCTCCTGGTGGCTATTTCCTCTACCCACTTTGTAAATAAATTTGTGGATGTAAGAATAAATCTGTGTTGACCACTGGAATGTGGATTGATTTCACCTATGAAATCTAACCCTCACTATTGAAAGGGTGCCCCAATTGCATTAGGTTTAAGAGGCAATGAGAGCAATTTTTGCTTACCTGCAAACTTATGCCATTCCACACAATCTCTTACCCGTGAATAGACATTTGAAAATATTGTAGGCCAATAATAAACTACTCTTAGAATTTTAAAGGCCGTAGCCTTCCAATAACGATGTCCACCACAAACTCCTCCATGCATTTCAGCTGTAATAGGATCCGCTTCTTCTTCATCAACACACCTGAGAAGAATACCTGCTGGATCTTTCCAAAATAGAGTATGCTCATAAATACAATAACTCATAGCTTTCAATTTTAAAGATTTGATTTTTTTTTTATCTAAGTTTTGTGGAGATTGAAGGAATAAAAGAAAATACACTATATCACTATACCGAGTTGAATCAACATACTTCTGATAAATCTATTCCTTTTCTTTCTCAAGCTGTGATTTTTCTTTTTTAAACACTTCATTAAATATGGCATTCAATCCTAAAGCCTCACAATTGGAATCTGTCAGTAATTTGGCCAAACCTTGACCCTTGACTAGTTTAGTTGGTTTGATATCAACATCATATTCCATTATTTTAGCTATCCAACGACCTCTCTTTTCTTCACTGTCGGGTTGTGTTAATATCTCCTTTATTGTTGCATTAGAAACATATGCTAAATTTTTTGAATGCAACAAGTAAATTCTGAAAAAATTGAGAGCTTTAACAAGTGCATAGGCCTACTTCTCCAGAGTGTTGTACTTGAGTTCTGAATCTCTTAAAGTTTTGCTAAAGAATGAAATAGGTTGTTCAAGGCCATCTAAATTTTTCTGCAAGAGTACTGTTGCAATAGTATCTTCAGAAGCAAAAGAAAAAGTGATAAAATCTTTAGAAAAATCTGGGCTTACAAAAACTGGTGCCTCAGTTTTCTTGCTTTATGCTTTCAAAAGATAACCTAGCTTCTGGAGTCTATTTTACCTCTTGATCCTTTCTCATCATCTTGGTTATTTGTTTCACAATCTCTGCAAAATTTGGAATGAACCATCTGAGAAAAGTGATTTTTCCAACGAAGGACTGAATATCTTTCTTGTTTCTTGGGATACTAATTTTCAGAATTGCTTTCACATGCTCTGGATCAATTTTGATTCCATCAGCTGAGACTATATGACCAGGAGCTTTCCCTCCTGCATGGCAAAGTGAGACTTTTTTGGGTTCAAAGACATTCCATACATCCTGCACTTCAAAAAGGCTTGCTTAAGATGCTTTAGATGGCTTTCATCTGAATCTTAAAACACTGTGATGTCATCCAAGTAAATCACCGCAAATTTCTCCCTTTCACCAACAAATTCTATGTCCATTTCCCTGTGAAAATTTGCACCTACGTTCATCAACCCAAAAGGCATTTTATCGTACATGAATGTCCCACCGGGAGTAGTGAAGGCTATTTTTTCTCTAGCTTTAGGCTGTACAATGATCTGATTATAACCTGAAAAGCCATCAATCATAGATATTCTCTATGAGCCAACTCCCTTCTACAGAATCTGCTCTATCTTGGGTATGGGGTAATTATCTTTTAAAGAAGATCTATTTAGATTGTGAAAATCTACACAGAGCCCGATCTCACCATTCTTCTTCCTTATGGGAACTAAATTGGCCACCCAAGTAGAATATCTAAGAGGTATAATGATTTTTGTGTCTAATAACTTTTTCACCTCTTTTGCAATAATGGGAAAAAGTGTTAGGTTGATCCTTCTAAGATTCTGTTTGAAAGGCTTAACATTTGGTTTCAATGGAATTTTATGCTGAATACTGCTGGTGTCATATGTTATCAAATATTCATAGGACCATGCAAAAATTTCCACAAATTCTTTTAGCAGCTTAAGATATTTCTTCTTTTCTTCATCTGAAATCTTTTTAGAGATTTTGATCATTCTAGGATTCTCTTCAGTCCCAATATTGCAGCTACTAACATTCTCTTCAGATGACTTCACAGTAGGTCTAGATAAAGTATCATCCTTTGAGAATAATCTTTCTAAAGGAACTAGACCCTTGGGAATAAAATTGCCTTTCAATTCAATAATGTTATGTTCTGTAATCATATTTTCTGAAAAAGAATGTACCTCTTTCATTTCAGAATCCTGCTCTTCATCAATCAGGGAAGTAGAAAACTCATCCGTTAGCTCCAAAAATTTGTTAATCTCTTGATCATCCTGAAACACCTTCCAATGCTTTATGTTATCAGGTATTGAGGGTCTGTACCTAATTTCAATTGGGTATATGAGCTTAGTTTGCTATAGAATTTTGAAATATGTGGCTGCAAGAGCTAGAGAATCTATTGTCTGATTTTGAACCCTAGGAATGAAGGAGATATTGAATGCTGAAAAATAATTATCTATCAGATCCCATGCTTCATTCTTATAAAATTTTAACAGTGACTGCTTTACCTGATAAATATTTCCGATCTGTTGAACAACCAACTCAGAGTCACCAAAAACAACCAACTGTTGTATGTTTAAATCTTTAGCATCTCTCAATCCAAGGATTAAAGCCTCATATTCAACAATGTTATTAGTGGTTTGAAACTCAAGTTTATACATCAAGGAAATCATATCACCACCCAGAGAAATGAGGAGAACCCTTGCTCCTGCTCCTTCCTTAGAAGATGAGCCATAAAAGAACATTTGCCACACACAATCTTGTTCTACCTGTTTTGGACAAACTGAAACCTCCTTTTCCACCTGCACTATACCTATGAATTCATCACTTAGATGCAACATGCAAGACCCAATATCCTCTTGAACTACATAGATAGGATGATTGGTAGGGTTTTCATGATCACTGACTAAGTAATCTAACTGAACTTCTTTGTATAACCTCCTTGATTCAAATCCAAAAACTGGAACTTTTGCGTATGAAAGATCCATCTGTAAGGTATGTAATGTCCCTTGTTAGGAATTTTATTAAAATTGCAATTTTCCACTTTTTCCTTGGTTCGACCTTTGACTAGTTTCGATCTCTAGGTCCCAAATTTGCCCCAAATGATCCCAAATCTTCTGAGAAGGTATATGAATGATATTAGAACATAAATATGTGTTCCAGGGATTCCTTTGTACCTTTAAAACACTTCTGCAAATACTCTTTCAATTCTGGTCAATGTAGGTAACTTTACTAGTGATTTCCCTTTGACTAGTATTGGTCTCTAGGTCTCAAATTGACTCCAAATGCCTTCAAATATTCAAGGAAGGTGTATGAATGATATTAGGGATTGAATATGATGTTCAGTGATAACATATGGCCACAAAAAGACCTCTGCAAACTCTCTTAAGATTCTGGACCAAGTATGCAATTTTACTAGTAATTTGGGGTTCAAATCCCCCTAAGGTAAGTACTGAAAATGGCTTCCCAAATGCCTCCAAACCCACTAAAATTTATGAACAGAGGTATGTAATGTGTTAATTATGTTATTAAGGTCTCATATGCACCATTAATGGTTTATTACAACTGCTCTCACCCTCTCCCATTCAACTGCAAAAATCACCAATTCGACCCTTGGGGAAATGGCACTATTTCTTCTCCCAATGCAATTAAACTGAGTAAAAATACTTCAAATGCTCAAGTACAGTACATGAAAATTGTAAAATACATCCATGGCAGTCCATTAATCACAAATTCATCATAGGATCATCCATTCATTCGAAATCATCATCAATACATTGGTTCACAACAAGGTAGTGGGGAAATGGCATTGTTCTTCCATTAAAAATGATATTTATACATTTCTGCTTGGAATTTCGACCTGAAACTTTCTGGAGATGAAGAACAGAGTATTTAATTCATATTACAAAAGAAATGGGGCATTAGAAGCTCCCCCAAAGAGTACAATAGCTCACCAAAAACGCCCTCCCTCAAGGATCAAGAATATGCCATCAAAACTGGAAATGGTTGAAGGAGCGAGCTGCAATAGAAGAAACCATGAGCTGCCCTGTAGCTTACACCTGCAAATAAAGACTCCATTAAAGCTCCAAATGAAAGGTCTGAATGGCCTTTCCAATTGCCAACTTGGATGGGAATCTTTCACCCTCAAAATTGGCCAAGGCAAGAAACTAGTCATCCACTAGCTCTCCCTCTTCACAAATGCAATTGCAAATTCTACAAATGATCAAAAGCTATCCTCATACTTCATTTCTACATTTTATAACCAACATTATCCTTCTAAGGGTCGAAATCCTCTCAATAGATTCAATAGATTTTCATTTAGGAAATATTCCACATTTGCCACTTGTCTCCTAGTTCCAACCTTCCATCTTCTCCCAAATTCGATTTTGAGTCTCTTTGGCTTCTCCAACTCCCAAATTCGCCTTCTTTGAGCCTATTTTTGGGGCTGACATGTCATAGTGGTCAGATGTCAGAGGTCAGGTCTGCAATTTGTCATAGTTGTCATAGATGCTCCATCATTGGTGTCATAGGGGCTAGGGAATCTAGCCCAAGTGTCCACAAACTTCCACTTTGACTCTTTATCTTCCATGGAGGTTACCAATCCTTCCAAATTCGACCTAAGATGCTCAATGACATGTGTTATGACTTACCAACTCACCCAAGAGTGTTCACATTCCCATTAATTCGAATTTGCAAAAGAGAGATACCATGTATTATGAAAAATCAAGCTAGTGTGGGTCCCACATCCTCCATATGTCTCCAAAACCATTTGTCACTTAGGATTTCTCTTGAATTTATTTATTCACTCTATTTATTAAATAATTGAACCCTTATAATGTCTAAACATCATTTATTATCCCCCTTATTCCAAATCCCAAAGCTTCCACCCCAAACCTAGGAAACTAGTAATTTTCCTCTTTGGCAATTATTTGACCCTTAACATCAATTTTACAAACTCTAATGAATATGGCTAATGTGATTAGGCCATTGTGACCCAATTTCAAATTTGGGACATGAAAAGGTACCACCCAACTTCTTAGTCCAAGACCTCGACAAGAGCATACCATACCTGGGAGGTATATCAGCCACCACAATATCCATCAAAATGCTCTTCATGGGGAGTTGTGCTAAACTGACAACAAGGTCTTTAATTACCCCAAGACACTTAACAGCCCGCGATTCAAAAGAATAAAGGTCATGATAAGGCTTGGTGATATTTAGATCTAGGGATTCCATCACTACTTTAGGCATCAAATTATGGGAAGCACCAGAATCCAAAAGACAGTTGTGTAGCATGTTGTCATGGATAGTAAGTGAAATGAAGAAAGGGGGAGGGTAATCAGAATTTCCCTCTGGCTTTGGACCAAAAATAATGGTGGGATTTTCATCTTGTAAATTCACACTATCTTCAGAATCTGAACTTTAAAATTGAAGAACTGTGATAAAAAGATGTTCGTTTTCTTCTTTTTCAAAATCTTACAAATCTGAAAATGGATTTTCTTGATCGAACTCACCTGGAATTTTTGAACTTGTAGAAGACTGTAATCTTCTTGAAGTAGAATCCAACTTCTGTCTCGCTTCTCTTAGAATTCTCTCTGGATCTGGAACCCCTGTATGCAATGGGGAGGAAGGATTCGCTCTGGTTCCTATCTGCTTCGGAGCCACAATTGATTTTTGAAACTCAGTGAATAATAGTAGTCTACAAATGTTTCCCAATTATGTTCACTGTCAAAATTAGGAGAAAATATATCATACCCAAGGAAATATTTTCAATTTCATTCCCCGGGAACGACGCCAAAATATTTTATCCCTAAAGTTTGCCTACTAGACTACAAGGTAGCAGAGTTTAGGCACCTCGATTTTTAAAAGGAGAATTTTGGTTCATTCCGGATAACTAAAAGGATCAAAACTAAAATCATAAAAATCATGAACAGTCTGGTAAAGGATCTGATAACATCAGATTTTTGTATACACAAGGATAAAATAGAAGATAAGATGAATCACTACCAAAGACCTAGCATAGGTTCAAATCATCGGAGGTACAAGGAAAGACAACAAACAGTTCAAATCTTGTGGCATCATATGGATATCAGACATTCAAAAATACATTTCAAATATCTATTTTGCAATAACATTCATTTATCTGCACAGGCATTCATACAGAAAACATCCATAACAATAAAAAGTGCAAATAGTAATTCAAACAGAATCACTGAACATTATAACAACACACAGTATTTAAACCTAGCTCCCTGTAATCAAATGTCATTCATCTTTAAAGAGATCCTCACATAACAACATATTCATCAGACTGTAACATGAGCAACTTGTATATATTCGACCCTCATGAGTCTCCAAAAAAAAAAAAATTAAACAAAGCTTTACAATATATAGGCAAAGTAATCCAAAACAGATTGTTTTTAGATCCATTTTCCTAGGATCGAATTGTACAAAAATAGACAATTTCAAACTAATCAAAATTAAAGTTTTAAAACAACTTGACTATGACATGTGTCTTTATAACTAAACAGAGTCATCAGATCAAAGCCTTCTAGCTACTTCTACCAACACAGCTAGGCCATCAAGTGCATGTGCCTTCTTTTGCAATTGGTTGCACACTTTTTGGAGCTGAGTCGATTTCTTCTCGATCCCTTCCTTCTCTCTAATAAGATGAATTTTTTGTTCTTGTGCTAGCTTCCTTTGCTACCTGTATCAACTCCAAATAAATCTTGTTTACTTCATGCAAATCCTATTTCAGCATCTTGTTCACTTGCATTAAGCCTTCATTTATTTGATTCACATGCTCATTCTGAAGCTTGAATTGCTCAATCTCCCTCTTCTGCTTGTCCCTTTCAAACTCTTTCATAAAAGTATCTGAATCCTCATGAATGTTCTTACCAATATTCATCTGTTCCTTTAATGGTTCACCAAGCTCAGATTCAACTACAACCTTTCCTTTTACATATGAAAGTAATGATGTTGTGTTTTTTTCCATGTCTTCTTCATCATCAATATCACAGGGACAGTTTTTAGGAGCAAGATCTGGAACTTGTTTCAGACTCTGAGTGATATTATTTAGAACTTCATTCAATGTTGTTTCTAACATCTTTTCTTTTTCATCCGCATCATCTTATGAATCTTGTATACTTATGGTATGGTTTTTCTTGATTCTCTCATCCAACACAGCTCTCATATTTAGCCTTAATTTATTCATAGAGCGAGTTTTTCTCCTTCAACATACTTTCACTGGCTCAAGTGAGTTTCTACAGGATCTGAAGACTTAACTAATTGAGGATCCAATACCTTATCCATCTTAACTGCCTCCATTTCATGAATAGAATATTTCTATGTATCAAAACCCTTTGACCCTTCACCTTCAAATATGTTATGTTCAAACTTGGAAGGTGTTTGAACAGTCATTTCCTCTTCGAGGATTTTAGATTTAGATTGATTTTATGTTTCTCTTTCTAGAGGAGAATTTTCTACATCAACCGTTTTCTTAACAAGAGGGGTTTTAATACCTTTATTCTTAATTGGGGTTTTAATATCATGCTCGGGTTCTTTAACCTCAACTTTGAAACCAGACCAAAACAAGAAATGATCCCAAGATCTATTTCGCTTCTCTAATTCTTTGGTTATCAGAAGCTTAATTAACCCGTGATGAAATACACTGTGGCTAGAATATTTAGGATGGTTTTGTACCCTAGAAGCCATCTTGCTCAAATGTTTTAAGAAATAGTAGGGTAAGTTCAATTTTTTGATACCTGATATGTGTTGCAAGAAACGCATGTGGTAGAGGTATATTGTAGCAAATCTCCCCTCACAAGTCACATATTTCTGAACAATCTGCAAAACATTACTCCAACATTCCAGCAAAAAAGTTCTGGGGGTACCTGGACTCCAATCTGGGCTTCTGTGTGTAGGCAACAAGAATTCATCAAAGTCTTCATATATCAATTGTCTTTTAAAGCACCATTCTCCCTCAAGAGTGACACCAATTAATTGAGCAATAGATTCTTCAGTAACAATGAACTCAAACCCATAAAAACTCACAATTGTTCCTTTAAAATTTAGGTCAAAATTCTTTGAAACCTCCGTATTGTAATCTTTGATCCTTTCACATAAAGGGTACCAACCAACTTCCCTTAATTTCTCTACAACAACCGGAAAGTCATTTACCCAATTTGTATTCTGAGGTTCTTTTCGAAACAAACTACCACTGGAACCACTAGGTCTGCGTTTCTTCTCTGCAACCATGATTGAATTAGAGGCTGTAGACACAATAGTGGAGGTAGAGGCTGAAGAATACATGAAAACCTTTATGAAAATAACATCACCACCTCATACAGCTGGCAAAGTACAAAGCATTAAGTCCAACATTATTCTCGGCTTTGGGGAAGTGCTTCTTCCATGACGACTGTAAAGAACAAGGCCAAATGTCACCCCACTCGCTTATTTCAAAACCCAAAAAATGAGTATGCCATCATTATTTGATAAGGCTTTGAAACCTGTGCAAGGTCTAAGCATGACAATCTGGCAGCACACTTGATAATGAAAATAATAAAATGCGCTGCCAGATTGTATTAGAACATACAACATGTATAACCGATCACTTCAAAGTCTGTTTTATTAAACATGTACTCATTTATTTATCAAACTGAGAGCTATGTCTAAAACTATATGATTTCAAATTGCAACAAATAAATTAAAAATGAAAATCAACAACTTAAAACACAAGAAAAAAGACAAAATAAAGCAATCAAAATAACCTAGAGCAAATAAAAAAAGTTAAGGAAATAGTTGGCAGACCTAGGACTAACAACACCGGCATAGTGTTGCACTACTCGGGGCTACCAAAAAGTTGTAATTTTAGCCTCGAAAAAAAAGTGGTGTTGCCGATAGCACCAATTTTTTATTAGGGGTTTTTTTTGGTGGTTTTGACACCTATAAAAAAACGAGAACAATGATGAGTTCTCGTCAAGTTGTATAACTTGTTAGAAACAATCACAACATCAAATATCAATTTTGTAGGTTCATAAGGTCCATTCCAAAGCATTGATCATTTTAATGTAAATGAATACATAAAATCGTAGATGTTAGAACTGTAATCCACACTTAGTACCATAATCCATAAATTTTTATTGCTCATGTGCTTAATTAAACCATAGTTTGGACTAGGTGACTATAGTTGGTCAAATACCCACTTTTGAGAGTGTTCACACCCACTTCCAAGCAAACCAGTTCACCCAACCTCCTGTTTTGTCCACAAGTGAGCCCTCATTAATTGCTGGTGCGCCCTCTCTCCTTGTTTTGGGGAATTTCAGTTGACCAAGGGCGCTAGGGTGGATTTTGCCCATTTTTGGCTAGATTAGGAGCATTTAATGCTCCCTTGGGCCCCCCAAACTCCTCTACTTGCTCACCCACGCCTTCCTTGAGCTCATTAATGACCCAACATGCTTCAGCCACCTCCACACCAGAATTCGTGACTGTTTGGGGTGATTGGGATTGAGTTGGACCCACCTAGGGGGGATTGAGGCCCATTTGGCATTTTTGATTTGTACACTCAGCTTGAGCCACCTAATGCTCTCGAATTTATCATGGATGTAATAAAAACCTGTTACTAACATTTTCACATGTTAGACAGTCAGTTAATCAAGAGATTCAGCATACATTGTGTGTAAAATTATCTTCTTTTTCAAGTTTTTCCACCAGTTTTGCAAATTAATTCGATTTTGTGAGGTTCTCCATAGCTCCTAGATCTTCTGTGATCAAAATAATCACATGGTATCAGAGCCATCGTGGAGTTAGTGAGTTGCAGGTCAATATTGAGCATTGAACTGCATTCTAGAGAGGATTTCCAGATAAAAATTGAGTGTTTTTTGCAGGTGTTTCAGTAGTTTTCTCACCATTAACGCAGCAGTCATGGAAGCAAACCAAATGTTGCTCACACCCTTCAATTTTTTCGATTGGAAGGCTGAGATGGTCATCAAGCTGAGATCTAAGGGTCTCTATAGAGTGACCATGGGCACAGAAGTGGAGCCAAACTCTGCTGTGGAGAAAGCAAAGTACTACAATCGACTTGATGAAGCTTATGGATTGCTATGCCTGAGCATTTCAAGGGGAATCTTGTTTCATACAGACAGTTTGACAACCCCCAATGAAGTATGGGTGAAGCTAGAATCACTCTTTGGGAAAACTGATGAACTGAGAGGCCACCAGCTTGAAAACGAGCTCATTAGCTTGAGCCCAGCGCATTTTGAAACCATCCAGGAGTTCTTCACGAAATTCAAGTCACTGGTGCTTCAACTGCAACAATTTGGAATTGTTAAGAAGGAGGAACAACTGATTCTGTCCATCCTTTCGAAGCTAGGCCCAGAATTCTCTGTATTTGTTAGCACATTTCACTCAGCCAAAATGACCCTTCGAAATTGGCAAATGCCATCACTAGCTACCTTCATGGAGTGTCTCACTCAGGAGCAGGACAAACTAGTTCAGATGGGCACCATAAAATCAAAGGACCAAGCATTGGCAATGGGTGTTTCAAATGCCAACAAAGGCAAGCAGAAAGCCAAGAATTCGAAGCAGCAAGAGAAGAGGAAGTCTGACAAGACCAAGTCTGCAGATGGGGGTTCGAATCTGTCAAAGGAGAAGGACAAGAAGGGAAAGGAAAAGACCAAATGCACCTATTGTCATATGGGATGGCATCCAGAGAGCTCATGCATGAAGAAAACCATTGACTCAATGGCACAGCTGCTGGAGAAGAACAACATCCCAGTCCCCGAGGGCGCAAGGAAGAAAGAGAGCACCTCAAATCCTGACAATAAAGAGAAGTTTCATGCTTTGGTAGTAGGTACTTCGAATCCCTCATCCTTTATCATTGATTCAGGAGCTTCCAGACATATGGTTTCATTCAGAGAGCTCTTCTCCTCTATGCATTCGAATGGTGGCCCAACAGTTCGAATGGGAGATGATTCAAAAATCCAGACCAAGGGGATTGGTAGGATTGACATGGAGCATGGCTATTTCAGTGATGTGCTCTATGTACCTTCATTGGCTGCAAATTTGCTATCAGTTTATCAAATGACCCATACAGGAGAAGCCAAGAGAGTAACATTTACTCCAGATTTGGTAGAAATCTCAGAAATTTCCTCAAATCAAGTTGTGACAGTAGGGTATGCTGATCATGATGAGAGAATGTACAAATTCTCAAATTTCATTCCAAATTCTAGTGACCATGCTCTTGTCTCTCATGCCAACGAGACCTCCAAGTTGTGGCATGAAATATTTGGCCACATGAACTACAAATATCTCCAGCAATTGCACAAGGACGAGATGGTGGAAGGGCTTCCAGAAATCAGATCTTCAAATGGTGCATGCATTGGGTGTGTAGTTGGAAAGCATCCTGAGCGCAGCTATGAGAAGGGAATGGCAAGGAGAGCCACTCAACCACTTGGATTGGTACATTCAGACCTCATTGGTCCTCTTCCCACTCCATCATATGGTGGATCAAGGTATGTACTTACATTCATAGATGACTACTCTCGATTCTGCTGGGTTTACTTCCTTAAATTGAAGTCAGAAGTGTTTGAGAAATTGAAGATTTGGAAAGCCCTAGTGGAGAATCATAGTGGTCATAAGATAAAGATCCTTAGGACTGATAATGGAAAGGAGTATGTGAATAATAACATTCATCACCTTTGTGAGGAATGTGGCATCCAAATGCAACATTCAATCCCCTACACACCTCAGCAAAATGGTGTGGCAGAGAGGAAAAATAGATCTCTCAAGGAGATGGCTACTTGCATGATTGAAGCTAGGGATCTAAGCCCTAAGCTATGGGATGAAGCCATCAATTGTGCTGCTCATATTCAGAACAGATCCTTGCACAAATCAGTCAAAGGAAAAACCCCCTATGAGGCATGGTTTGGCCAAAAACCAAATGTGTCAAATTTCAGGATTTTTGGGTCTAGAGCATGGGCTCGAATTCCATCAGAAAAGAGGAAGGCTTTGGAGCCACAGAGCAGGGAATGTATCATGGTTGGATATGGTGAGGACACAAAGGGCTACAAGCTCTTTGACACATCCACACTCAAAACTTTCATTGAGAGAAGTGTGCAATTCGAAGAAGAACCAATTCCAGATTTTGAGCTTGCATCGGGGGAAAGATCCTCTCCTCCACACCTTAATGAAATTAGTGATGACTCCACCTCTGATTTTTCTGATATTGCTGAAGATGACATGGCTGAATATTACATTGCTGTACATGAGTCACCATCAAGGCCCAAGTGGGCTGAGAAAATCATACAAGCTGCAGGTGAATTGGCAGGCAATCCCCAAGAGCCTAGGAAGACTAGATCTCAAACAATCAATGCTTCCTTTGCAAATGAAAGTGAACTTGCTGATCACTGTTATATGATGATTGGATCTGATCCAACATCATATCAGGAAGCTCATCATGATCCAAGGTGGAGAGCAGCAATGCAATAAGAATTCCAGTCTCTCCAAGAGAACAAAACATGGGATTTGGTGCCTCTTCCTCCCAAGAGGAAACTTGTGCAATGTAAGTGGATTTTCCGAACCAAACCTGTTGCTGATGGTTCTGATCTGAAGTACAAGGATAGGTTAGTAGCTAAGGGCTACTCTCAAATCCATGGTGTGGATTATACAGAGACCTTTGCACCGGTTGCAAAGATGGACTCAATTAGACTAGCTCTAGCCATGACAGCTAGTAAAGGTTGGGAAGTTCACCACATGGATGTCAAAAGTGCATTCTTGCATGGTGAGCTACAGGAAGAGATATATATGCAGCAACCTGAAGGATTTCAAGAGGATCCCACACTTGTATGCAGGTTGAAGAAGTCACTCTATGGACTCAAGCAAGCCCCCAGGGCTTGGTATGCCAAAATGGATGCTTTTTTGCTCTCAATTGGTTTCTGTCGATGCAAGTCTGATCCAAATGTTTATTTGCAGCATTGTGATGATAATTTTCAGGTCATTGTACTGTATGTTGATGATCTCTTAATTACAGGGAGCTGCACCAAACAAATTGGCTCAATTAAAGCTTCTTTGCATAGTGAATTTGCCATGAGCGACCTAGGATTGCTAAGGCAATTTTTGGGTTTGGAAATTGAGCAATCTGAGAGAGGTATATTGCTGAGTCAACCTAAGTATGCTTCAGACCTGTTATTCAAGTTTAAAATGGCTGAATGTAAGGCAGCCAAGTGCCCATTCCTTTCAGGCATAAAACTAGGTGAATTTGAAGACTCTCCATTGGTGGATTGCACTCTCTACAGGAAGCTAGTTGGAAGTTTGTTGTACCTTACACATACAAGACCTGATTTGTCTTATGCTGTAAGTGCTGTAGCAAGGTATATGCAGCAGCCACATGAGATCCATTGGAAGGCAGCCAAAAGGATCCTTCATTATGTCCAAGGAACAAAGAGCTTTGGGATACACTATGCAGCTGGTTCTTCACTTCAACTAGCTGGATTTTCTGATTCCGATTGGGCGGGAGATCCCATCGATATAAAGTCCACTTCAGGTTTTGTGTTTATGTTTGCTGAAGGTCCCATTTTCTGGTCAAGTAAGAAACAACATACAATTTCTCTTTCATCAGCAGAGGCCGAGTACAGGGCAGCAGTGAACGCAGCCACACAGTGTGTTTGGTTGCAAGGCATTCTTCGGGAGTTTGGTGTTGCTATTGATTCTCCAACCAATATTTGGGTGGATAATCAAAGTGCCATCAAGATATCTACTGATCCAGTACAGAGGCAAAGAACAAAGCACATTGAGATCCACATGCATTACATTCGGGGCTTGGTGCATGACAGGGTGATTTCATTGCAGTATTGCCCATCCACCGAGCAAACTGCAGATATTTTCACCAAGTGCTTTACTGAGAAGACCTTCACTCACTTGAGAGATTTGATTGGAGTGAGTGATGGATGGTGATTGCTGCAATTTAATTGCAGGTTCAGCCCCATGTCCATTTTAGAGTGAAGTTTTTATCCCATGAGGTTTTACTTCTTTTCCTCGGTTCATATGGACAAATAAAATTTCTGTTTGTAATGAGGTGACTTGAGCCTTTGTTGCCAAGGCCTCCCACTTATCTTTCATGAGTTGTACTAAGTTCTGGTTAAGGGGGGGTGTTAGAACTGTAATCCACACTTAGTACCATAATCCATAAATTTTTATTGCTCATGTGCTTAATTAAACCATAGTTTGGACTAGGTGACTATAGTTGGTCAAATACCCACTTTTGAGAGTGTTCACACCCACTTCCAAGCAAACCAGTTCACCCAGCCTCCTGTTTTGTCCACAAGTGCGCCCTCATTAATTGCTGGTGCGCCCTCTCTCCTTGTTTTGGGGAATTTCAGTTGACCAAGGGCGCTAGGGTGGATTTTGCCCATTTTTGGCTAGATTTGGAGCATTTAATGCTCCCTTGGGCCCCCCAAACTCCTCTACTTGCTCACCCACGCCTGCCTTGAGCTCATTAATGACCCATCATGCTTCAGCCACCTCCACACCAGAATTCGTGACTGTTTGGGGTGATTGGGATTGAGTTGGACCCACCTAGGGGGGATTGAGGCCCATTTGGCATTTTTGACTTGTACACTCAGCTTGAGCCACCTAATGCTCTCGAATTTCTCATGGATGTAATAAAAACCTGTTACTAACATTTTCACATGTTAGACAGTCAGTTAATCAAGAGATTCAACATACATTGTGTGTAAAATTATCTTCTTTTTCAATTTTTTCCACCAGTTTTGCAAATTAATTCGATTTTGTGAGGTTCTCCATAGCTCCTAGATCTTCTGTGATCAAAATACTCACAGTAGAAATGCACAAAAATAAGAGCGTTGATGTAAAAGTAGAGTACATCATTGATAGAAAGCAATTAATATGTTCTATAAAAGTCTAAATAAACTCATAATATAAATTCTAATGGAATACATGAAATGAAAAGATGGTTCCTATGACCTACCCTTGAGTGGGTCCTACACAAAGGAGCTCTTGGAACCCTAAAATACTCTTCAAAAAACAAAAATTTAGTTAATTTTCCTTTTTTATTCAAAAAATGTTGTATAACAAGGAGGCCAAAACTTTGTATCGTCAACACAATTCAAACTAATCTCCAACAACATAATAAAAAATGAAATAAAAACTTAGTAAACTAACTCTATCATGTAAGCCTCTCTATATATATTGAAACACTGCTAAAGATCCTAACTAATCCAATCAATCAGATCTTTGATTGATGGATGGTTTGTATTTGAATGTCTCTTTTTCAACCTAGCTGAGTTAACAGGGTTATTCTCCCTCCTCTACTAATTTGAATTCCAAAGTACCGCTAAGATTTGGAGGAGGTTGGACTACTTGAGAAGTCAATTGATGTCTCCCAATGTTGGAAATTTGATGGTCATTCTTCAGTTATGAAGGGGGGGGGTTCCTTGAATTTATCATCCCCTCAATCGATTGAGATGTGATGGATAAGAGGATCAATGGTATCACCTCTTGATGGATTGTCATGATTTTACTTCAAAATATTTCAATCATTGTTGCATTGGTCCTTCTACCAGGGAAAATTTTAGGGCTAAATTTTTCCCATGGGCTAAGTTTCCATGTCTTTTTCTTTCCAAAAACATATTTGCTAATTTACATTTTTTCCTAAAATATTTCGACTAAATTCTATAGGATAAAAGTTAACCAAATTTATCTATAAACTATATAAAATCCTTAGAAATTTGAATTCTTTTACAAAAATATCACCATACATTTTATGGTTGGATTTTTAAGAATTAGTAATATTCTCCAAGGTTTCTACACTTTAAGATAAGTATGGATCCTTAAAATTTTCCATGCTTTTTGTTAACCATATCACATTAGTCCATGTAATGAAAACTATAAAATAAATTAAAAAACACTTAAGATACTAGACATACAACATTGCATTCATTTGAAAATCATACTCATTCAAATAAGCATAATCCAAAATCATCCAGTTTGGTCATTTAAAAGTAATAATGTATAGGAAGGGATTAAGTTCTTGAGGGAAATGTATTAACAATTATGATAACAAGATGGACAATAAATGGTATTCTAAGGGTCCATCACCTTCTTCCAATGTGAAGGGGGTTACATCACATCGTGTAAGGATCAATTCAATTATTGACTTATACTTTAGAATGTTAAAGGAACCTTACATTCCTCTGTCCATAACAAATTATTACTATTCTTAATGAATCATGATATGTCTTGGAAATAATTTCTTGATTGACCAACCCATAAGTTATTTTTTTTACCAATTGGATTCCTCAAAACATTGACAAACCTATCAGATCTAGGTTACCCTTCATCTTCCATGAGGAATTAGAGTTCTCCCCGTTGATATGATTAATAACAAATTTTGAATTCCATGTAAGAAATAATCCTTCTTGAATCCTCTTCTAAGAGATTCCTTTACACCAAGGACTAGGTAGACATTCAATCTCCACTTGATTATTGGTTTTGATCTCCAAGAACTTGGCATGAAAACTCTTGTTTCCCTTGCTAGGAATGTATTAGCATTTTTGTCCACGTCAAAGTTATACTTATCCAGCACAGAGAAGAATTATCCCATATATAATTGTAAGTTTCCTTGATTAACTCTTGACCATTAATGGGGAGGCTCGAGGTGACTAAATTAAGAGCAAACAACAAAGTAAACTTTGAAGTACACTTAATCTCAAATTTTCATTAGAAGATAATTATATTTTAAGTATTAGATTACAATTTATTTATATTAGAATTTTTAATATGAGTTAAATAAGTAGTGTTTTTTTTAAATAAATCTGGTGAATTTGATTTCCCTTTGTTATTCTAATATTTTTTGAACGAAACTATTTAATGCAGCTCTTAATCGTCTTCAACTATTGATTTGAACATTATAAAGTTTGTTGAATAAGTGTGCCACTTCGTGAAAGCTTGTATGATTATACTCCTATCCCACCATGTTTTGTAGGTGGTTAGGGATTGAATTGTACAAGTGTTGGGTGTCCTTATCCACTCCCAATGCATTGGTCCTAACCTCATCAAGTTACTTTAAAGTATGATAGCCAATGCATTAAATATGAGCAATGACTTTGCTAAAGGATATGCATAATGCACTAAATATGAGAAATGAATTTGCTAAAGGCTATGATGCAATCATGCATATGTTCATCATCCTTACCAGAGAGAGACACATAAACCTAGATGATGAGATTGTATGTCCCACTAAAAGGGTTAGTGAGAACAGATGGTAGTGACATCACAATGTTCAATTTGAGGGCTTTGAGAAAATACATAGCTCTAGTAGATTAAGAACCCACCTTGTTTGGAAGAAGTATTCAAGAGAACATTCTCTATGGAAAATAAAACACAATCAAGGTGGAGATGATAGAATTTTCCAAGGCTTACAATGCTCACCAAACACTAAGTAAATACTGCAGATGAAATAGAAACAACTTATTTATGCAATAAATTAATATATATTCAATCGGTGGAAATTGAAATAGACTATTTATGCAATAACTTAGGACATATTAAATAGATCCAATGAAATTAAATTGGTTTTGTTCAATTCTTTGGAGGATGGATATGAAACAAACTGTTGAGACACAATAGTACAAGATCACATCATAGATTTCAATGATGTTGAAAAGGACACGACTTAGTGTCTCTTTAGTTTCCTTCCTACCAAGCATACAAGCATGAACAACAACCAAATGGAAATGCTCTCTATCAGGAACACAACCATGTCTAAGATATGTATTCACTCACTTGTGGGAAGACCCAGGTTCACTACGACATAGACCAAAAAATCCTAAGATATTGGTCATTTCGGAATCACCTGCGAACACGTGAATTCTCACATGAAGTACCTATGGGTACTACAGGAACCACGTTTTTGCAGCAGCAAAGGGGAGGGAAATATGTTCTACAATCACACCCATTAACAGAACCTCTACATAAATCAATTTAAACCACAGACTAATATATTGAGTACATCTACTGCGCAGTATATTGTAATTGAGAACATTTACGTCTTATTGTCATGTCATTGCATATTTATCATTTTAACAACAACATGTAAACAAAACAACAAACATACTCATAGACATTCACATACACAAGACACCCGATATTTTTACGGGGAAACCCAATTGGGAGAAAACCATGTAATGCTTTGTTATTCATTAATCACATTACATAAAGCATTCCATCTTCATCTTCTTACAGATCTGTGCACACAACCTGCAGACTGCAACCCTTACAAAACCCTTCAGTTACACAAAATTCATACATGGGACCACTTACTCTTCTTCACGCTCTCTTTACAACAACATTCCATCCAAAATTATCAATAGCCTTCTCTGCCCAACCCGTTACATATTTATAGTATTGGAATAGCCCACGTAGACCACTAAGTGGACCAAAAATACTAACTTACTCCATAACTTATTCTAACCACTTTATTGGTTGACGTGATCAACCACTACTCTTTCCTGCTTTTATGACACTATGTCAGAGTTCGTCCTTCTTTTGTGGGTGTGCTTCCTTTTGACCACTTCGCTACGTAACCCCCTTTCACATCAACACAAAACTAGTTCAAAAATATCCTAGGGCCAATAGGCCCCCAACACCCACATGTTGCTCATCCCGAGCAACTCTAGCTTTCTCCCACAGAGTCTTACATGATGCCAAAAAAATGGCATATATCTCCTTTGATGCTTTGACTATCCCTTCTACCTTATCTGCCTGCTTCTTTAGCTCATCCACTAATTGTGTAGATACTTCCACCTTTGATCATTCTTCAACTATCTGCATAACTTTCTGTATCTCTGTGTAACCTTCTCCAATGATTTAAAAGATTCTTACAACTTCATTCTGCAATGTTTCGAGCCTTTGACTCATTCGTTGTTGTTCCTCCCTTAGATGATTTACCTTTTCGTGCAGCCTTTTTCTTTCTGCAACCTTGGTCATTCTTTCCAATGGTGGTAAATTCTTGATAAGATCCTTCAGCTTTGCAGGCCTAGACTGCATGTCTTCTGGCCTTGTTGTCACCCTTTGTAGCTCTTCGTCATCCATCAACGCTTCCCAAGCTTGTGAACTTTCATTGAATATATTTGTGCATTCCCCCTCTAAGGCCTTAATACAATCAATTGATGCTTTCACTGCATCCTCCCTCTATTCTTGAACTTTTGAAGGTGTACTGGGCACCAACTGCACCTCCAACTCACTTATTTTGATCCAAAACCCTTTAATATCTTCGTTGAGGCTCAAAATTTTTCCTTCTATGGGTGTCGCTTCTTCCTTATCGATCTATGGACCTGTGCTGCAAGTCGCCTCCATGAATTTCTGTAATTTTTCCTTCTGCTCTACAATCTCATCCTTCTCCTACTGAATCTCTCTATATTTGTCTCGGATTTCATCCCTTTCTACACCACACTTCTTCATTTCAGCAAAGTTATGTTCTTCGCGACCCTTTATTTCTTCTGTTATTCCTTGGTGTAGGTCATCATATATATGGGTAACTTTTCTAGCTTCAACTCAACATGTCTTGAGGCATGGAATCTGACCTATAACTCTTCTGCTGGAAAAATTAATTCTTTTGGCATCGACATTACAACTCTTTGTTGCACATCGGAGGATGGTTGTGGCATTGTCCTTGCTTCCCTACCCAAGTGACTTTGCTGCTTAGCTACTGAGTGAACTGTTGATATCCTTATATTTATGAGTGCTTGACGCAACTCAGTCAACTACACTTTTATCCCTATGAAAAAATCTAAGTGCATATATTTTGACTTCTGCCATATGTCTTCTGTAGTATCTTTTAACCTATCCGCCAACATTTTGATGTCATCTTCTATCAAGGACATATCTACACTGCAATTGTGTGATTTTCTCTTTGTCCTCTTTCCTTTATCACTTTCCGAAGCTTTCCTACTTTCCCTGACCGCGGGGTCAATTTGCGTCACACTGGATTATTTCTCACCTTCCTGTGATGGGTCATGTTCTTCACTTGCTCCACCTGGTCCTCTAGATACATGTTCTCCTTGTTGGTCTTTCCCATGCTCTGCTATACTGTTCTGCTATTATGTTGTCTCACGTCACATCTTGCGTAATTTTCTCTGCAAGAACTAGCTTCTTCCATTCTTGATTCCATTCCTAGATAATCCTGGTTACATCTTCTTCCTCTAACTTATAATGTGTAGGTAACCATTCATTATTTGGATCCATCCTCGCTTGCACAAACATGAACTATAGACTAGCTTTAAACTAGATAATATTTCTGAATAGGTCTACAACACAAGGATCCATACGAGGGGTTCATTGAATGTGATACTAGATACCCTCATTATAAACATAAAATGTGACATTCGTGTCCTTTTGTCGGTATGCGTTGTCACTGTGCCATAAATATGCATACCGCATAGCGAAATAGTTCCCTGCCTGGTTTGCAAACTATGATTCCTTCATCTCGTTCTAGGAAACTAATGCAATCAAAATGATTAACCAAGAATAGTGAAATGGACAACCTTTCTCATGTGCGTCGAGGCAATCACTCAGAAACTCATTGAGTAGGTCCAGCGTCGCTCAGTTCAACTGGACACCTTCGACACATTGCTCGGCCAATGCTATTACTAACATGGAAAACTGATTGGGGTGACACTTCCTCATTAATTTGCTAGCCAACACCCATATCGCAAATCTCTCTCATAGATCATCAATAGAATCTATGTCATATCCTTGAGTGCTCTTCTCCAACCCGTACTTATCCTTCATTTTATCTGCAAGCTCCTTGTCCTTTTCTTTTCCCACAAATTAGGATGATAGGTGTGGTCGTGCAGATGGAAAACCTGTAATCCTCAACACTAAGTCAGTATCTATCGAAATTTTCTAGTCTAACCATAGAAATCCTCCATGCACACATACTAAGAGCTGCTTCACACAAGTAATAACTTTTGCACTACGATCAAAGTGAGGTATTTCTAGAAGGGCCAATATGCCATATTTCTCCAATCCTCTATCCCATGGTTGTTGTTCAACAACATGAGCAGTCATGTCTTCATGACGCACCTCCACTAAGTATTTCTCTGGAGAAAACTCCAGGAAATTCTTATTGAACAATTCATGATTTGCATATTTAAGGTTTGGCACTTTTCACAGCATGTCACTTTCCTTCTCGACTCCTTTTGATATTTCTGGTGTATGCAAAGTATACATCACGTCCTTGATCAACTGTACTGGTTTGGAATTCTACTTCTTGGGTAGCACATATGATGGAAAAACATACATCATGTTGGATGTCGAGGCCTTTGCATCACGTCTTCCTTTGGTGCGGGCTTCCATGTTATTTTCCTGTGTTGACTTTCTTTCTAGTGCAGGCGGACTTCATGTCACTATTGGTGTCACCGAAGGTACTGATATTGCTACTACCTCTGGTTCTGTTGAGCTCTGTGATATTCCTGACTCCATGAATTCTCTGACAATTTCCTCAAGTGATTTATCATGCATAATTAGACACACTCCTCCACAACACTTTAGTTTCTCATCTTTGCTCTTAGCTCAATTCTTAACAATCGCTCGACAATAATGAATTGATCTTCATTCCCTTGTGCTTTTAACACCCCTCCATCATGTCTTGTCACTGTACTAAATCTAGATCTAGCGTATCTGACCAAATCTCCCTTGTGATTTAACTAATCCAACATTTATTTTCCTTAATAATCATGAAATCATTTAACACACTCCTGCCGTGTCTTGCATTAAATGCAATCATTTCATAATCAACCAACACTTTTTGTAATCAATGCACCACTTCATTACTTCCAACATATTTTTTATTTTTATTTTTTCATAGTCGACATATCTACATCTATACATGCATTCCTATGTAACTTCAACATTTTCCTACTCCTATGTGCAGACTCCTCTAGGGTCTAGTGCCTATTTCAACTGCACTCATCACCTAGATGTCACAGTTCTATGCATACCTAATGAAGGAAAGTGCAACTATCTTTGTACAGTTTTAGTCGACTCTCATTAACTAACCCATCCATAACTTTCCCTTTCAATTTTTGCAATTTCACAACACCCCTTTTGTTACATACTTAATCACATAAGATCCTAACCAATGCATTTTGAACTTACCAAGGTGTTTGAGAACCTATTGTCATAAAGGAGAATTAAGTCTCCCACCTGGAACTTCTTTTTCTTTATATAATGGTGATCATGCTACGCCTTCTCCCTTGCCTTTTGTACTTGTTGATGGAAACTTGCAATAAATATGTCTTCTTCTAATTTTTTTTTCCAAGGAAAAAAACGTAATTTCATTAAAGATAATCAAATTACATTATGTATAAGAGCTTCGATGAGCCCTTTTGGTAATAAGCTTTTCAACTTCCAGTATCAGAAAGTCATCAAAAAATTAGAGTTTGCAATCTCTCCAGGGAGCTCTACCCCAAACAAAACTATTATACAAAAGTGTCCATAAGACCACTATATATGTAGTTAACTAATCAGTAAAATATTTTTTGGTGACGCATCAAATGTTTTTTGTTCCAGTCCCTTCGATGAAGGGCCTGTGATAGTATTCATGGAAGATTCCATTGTCCCGTTCCAAAACTTTCCACTGTCCAAGTGGAAGGGTCAGGCCTTTATTTGATAAGTTGTCAGCTTTACAGTTCCTTTCCCTGTAGACATGTTGACATGTGAAAGTGTCAAAAATACCAGTTAACCTCAGGCTATTTGCTAACATAGTGCTTAAAATCAAATTGTGGCACCGCTGTAGTTGATTTATCCAGAGAAAAAGTAGTTGATTTAGTTGATAATAATCATGGAGTCACCGAAGACTTGTAAGTGTGTGCATTGTTTTTCCAGAGAAAAAGTAAGCAGAAGTTTTATAGCATAGAGTTCTGCAAAGTTGTTTGAGCCACTTCCCAGCCCCATGTAAATCTTGTAAGAGTGGTGTTGAGAGAGAAACAAAATCGCGCCCCCACCACAAAGATCATTTTGTGAAGTGCCATCGAAAAAATCCCAGGGCTGTGAGTGATTTATGATTTTAGTAGTGATGTTGCGAGGAATTGCTTGAAATTTTTCCTGTGGGAAATGGGAGAGGATTGAAATGCTTCGTTTTTCAAGATATTAGGGGTAGTGGAAATGCCAAGGAAAATATGTTGGTTCCGTGCGATCCATATACCCCAGATTGCAATCAAAGGTAAAGCACGTATGTAAGCAGTGTCCAGAGAATCGTTCCAATGTCTCCAAGCCTCTTCAACAGTATTCCCGTCCCAAGAGC
Organism: Larix kaempferi; assembly: GCA_027924585.1. Classification (NCBI taxonomy): domain Eukaryota; kingdom Viridiplantae; phylum Streptophyta; class Pinopsida; order Pinales; family Pinaceae; genus Larix; species Larix kaempferi. The sequence goes on from BSBM01000372.1 coordinate 30,242,250, forward strand.
AGGCAGTCGGGTGTATAGTTTTTAATATATACCGAAGACCTTTTGTGAAGGGGCAGTTAATGAAGAGGTGAAAAGGAGTTTCCTCATCCTGTTTGTAGAGTGTGCACCAACTTGGACCTTCAATATATATATATTTTTATACGGTCCCAAGTAGGGATCCGGTTGGCTAGGGTGCACCACATGAAAATTTTTGTTTTCGAGGGGTAGTGGGATTTCCAAATCTTTTGCCACCACCAAATTCTCTCCACACTTTGATGCTTTTGTTCCATCAATAATTTGTAGCCCAGTTTAGGAGTGTATCTGCCATTTGAGGTCGGTGACTAGATGAGTTCGTCACTTGAATCAAATATCCGTGCATGTGAGAGTCTCAAAGCAATGAGATACTCAATCCAGTGTAATTCCAGGGAATCCAAAATCTCCAGATCCACCGAGTTTCTCCACCCCTGTTGCCAGAGGGATGTAGTACGTGGATCCGCAACCTGATGTAAGTGATAAATACCCTTTTGATTTAGGAAAAGGATGAGAGGAATAGGGAGGATATGTTTTTTATGGAACCCGAGCCAAGGGTCAGTTCCAATGTGAATATGAGTGTCGTTTCCCACCTTCCAGGAAATCCCCTGTGTCATGAGAGAGAGAGAAGCCAGAACTGCTTTCTAGATAACCGAAATCCCATGCCAAGGCTTAAGAGGATTTCACAGCCAGTGTAGAAGAGTGTCAGGTGCAATATACTTCTGTGTAACTACCTCCGTCCAAAGCTTATCAGTAGTAATTAATATCCAGCCAACCTTTGCAGCCTGTGATGTTGCAAAAGTGTGAATATGTTTCAGGCCCCAGCCCCCCAAGGATTTTGGTAACGCAAATCTCTCCCAGTTTACCCAAGGTGTAACAATTGTTTTCGAGTGTCCTGACCAAAGAAATCAGAAGCAGAGTTTTCTAGCTTTTTCCAAGATGCCCTTTGGGATCCAAGCTAGTGCCATCCAATAGACCAAGATGGCCTCCAGTACAGATTTAGCAAGAACAAGGCGACTAGCTCGGTAGAGCCATCTGTTGCTCCAAATCATCAACCTCTTCTCCATTTTTGCAATGAGCTAATTCCAATTACAGATTTTGTATCCATTTGGATTGAGCTGAAAACCCAGGTATTTTAAGCCTTCATCTAGCAAAAGGATTTCATAGGGAAAGAGGGTGAGATACCTGTGTCGTTCATCGGCGTTCAAACCATAGAGTGTTATAGAAGACTTTTGAATGTTTAGGACCATTCCTGTAGCCGCTTGAAAAAGTTTCAAGATGAGGTCCAGTTGTTCGGCCTCCATGATAGTACCATCGCAGAAGAGTAGGATATCATCCACAAAGAGTAGGTGGGAGAGATGAAGATTGTTGGTGATGAGAATACCCTGGAAAGAGCCCTGGAGAATAGAATCAATAATAGCACGACTGAGACCTTATTCCACCAAAAGGAAAAGAAGGGGGGATAATGGGCAGCCCTGATGCAATCCCCTTTCAGCACAAAAGAAAGTAGTAGGTGATCCATTGATGAGTACAACAAAAGAGGCTGTGGAGATGCAGCTCATCATCCAATTTATGAAGGCATAATCAAAACCCAGATGTGTCATTAACGTACGCAGGTAAATCCAACTTACCCTATCAAAATCCTTAGAGAGATAAATTTTTATGATTGTGCCTTTGATGCCTTTCAATTTTTGTGAGTGTAATCCTTCCCATGCGACGCCAATGGTTTCATGGATCTTCCTGCCTTACAGGAAGCCAAATTATTCCTTAGAGATGAAATTGGAGAGAACACTTTTCATCCGTTTTGCCATGATCTTTGCCACGAACTTGTAGGTAATATTGCAAACATATATAGGTCGGAACTCATTCATATAAGTAGGCTTATCCGATTTTGGAATGAGAGCTATAAATGCGGCATTTAAGGGCGGGTGGATGAGGCCACCAATTCTGGATTCTTCGACAAGTAGTAACAGATCCAAGCCAATAGTGTTGAAATATTCCAGGAAGAATTTGATCGTCCAACCATCAGGTCTAGGGATCTTGTCTTTTTGAAAGCTGTGTAGAGTTTCCTTTAGTTCCTCCTCTGATATTTCCTCCATTAGGTTCTAATTATCTTCAGCTATAACTGCTCCAAGAAAATATTGTGAGAGTCGAATGACTTCAACAATATTTGCTCGTCTTGGTTCCGAGAAGAGGGTTTTGAAATGAGTGGTGCCAAAGGAGGCCAAATCTTCAAAAGAGGTGATGAACTTGTCTTGTTCTGTATGGAGATCCCAGATGGTATTTTGTGCCTTCCTACCCTTTGCATATGCCTGAAAAAAATTTGGTGTATTCATCACCCCCCATGATCCAGATCGCCCTGCTATTTAGTCTCCAAATTGCCTCTTTTTCTAGGAGGAGTTTTTTGCGTATGCCTTCCAGGTTTTGTAAGGTAGTAGTAGACTCCTCAGAGAGGAAACTGCCACCATCGGTGTCCTGTAAGCAAGGGAGTTCCAATTCAACACGAAGTAATTCACTCTTGTCTCTTTCCTTCTTTTGGAAAGCCCAATATTTTAATAGAATTTTGATTCTAGAAAGATTTTTGACAAAATGAGGAGCAACATAGGATCCATCTCCCTACTGGTAGGGGATCACAGAATTTTTTATAATATTTGAAACCTCCTCCTCTTTCATCCAGGCAGCGCAAAGTTTGAAAGGACTAGGTGGTTTTGAAGAGTTTCCCAAGATTTCAAGGAAAATAGGATGATGATCAAAAATCCCACCCAAGTCCACCCATTGAAAAAACCTATAATTTTGACCTACCAGTGCTTCAGCCAGCAGGAAGCAGTCCAGACGCTTTTCAATTCTTCCATCTCCAGTTCTACGATTTGACCAAGTGGGCTTCAATTTCAGAGGTTGAATGTCAATAACTCGGGTTTCCTGTAGGAGTAGATGAAAGTATCCCAAAGTTTCCTGTAACAAGAAAATGTCCGACTCATTTAGGGAAATCAATCGTTTAAGAGAAAGTTTTTTTGGTTTACTTTCCAAACCCCGACAGTTTAGAGACAATAGTTTCATTGATTTGACCCCACAAGGGAAATTACTGCTCTAAGCGCCCCATCAATGGTTTCTGTTTTCCATCCTCAAGATCCTGGATAACCCACTGTTGTGCCGAAGATAAGTGGGAGGGTCGACCGTGGCCCCTAGAAAGTTTACGAGGAAGAGGTTTTGTGCCCAATACAGTACCAAGAGGACGGGAAGATGTGAGTACAGGAATGTCACGAGAGCGTAGATGGAAACAGATAAGGTTTAAGGGAAGAGTGGCCAAAGCCAGGAGATCCATGGTGCAGACCACAGACAGTGTAGGGGATTCAGTGGTGTTAAAAGGGGGAGAGGGGAGGTTTTCAAGATTAGTGGGGAAGGGTGTTTCATATGTTCCATCCGAGTGCAAATTTAAAGAAAAAAATGAAGAGACAAGAGAGGAGGAAAATGGAGGAGGAAAAACATGCGTACCCGAAGAAGGGATAGTGTTGTCACTCAAAGAAAGTGTCGGCTGCAGATCGGTACCAAGAGTGGCACAATCCATTGGTGGTATTTTAAAAAATGGAGTAGTAGCACTGGTAGCTGTCAGGGGGACCATGGTTGAGTCAGGGGGGGACGAAACACCGTGTGTCCGTGAATCTTCGTTTAAACGACCCTCTTTTTGCAGGCCCACATAATGACCCATGATCAATGCCATCCATCCACTTGCGGGAGTACTTTGTTTTTTGATTGAATGGAAGTCGGAAATGTTTGGCCAAATGACCATAACCGTGGCACCTGTGGCACCGAAACGACACACCTTCATAGTCCAATTTATTTACGCGCTGAGCTTGCCCCCAGGTGAAAGTAAGTTGTTCATGAAGGCCATCATGAACGTTGATGGATACCATGATTCTAGCCACCGACAATTTATGGGTGTGTAAAAATCTCATATCCACATCTATGTAGACTCCCAGGGCATTTCCAATATCTCTGAAGGAGTCCTGGTTCCAGAATTCCTAGGGAAGACCCAGAAGCCGAACCCAAACAGGAATGACATCAAACTTCTCTGTATTTGCATAAAATAGTGGCGTCCAGGTTTTGAAGAGAATGGGTGTATTACCCAAGCTCCAATGTGTTTGTAAGATCCGACCCGCGTCTTCTTTAGTCTTCAATTTGAAGACGAACCAGCCCCTGGATAGAACCATAATCTCGGGTTTATAATCGAGCAGGGTTGACCAATTTGAAGCGACCCACTTATCTAGCCCCTCCGAGCTGGGAAATTTCCCCCTTGCGCGCCCAACTATAGCAATTCCTGCCATGTGCAATGATTTTTCCACTGCGACATTTTTCCCGAAGACAAGGTTTATTTTGTTGCGCGGGTTCTTCCAAAAATTCCCTTTTTGCTTTCATGGGGGAGAGACCTCCCGTCTCCTGTTAGGTGATAAAGCAGAGCTGATACCCGCAGCAGTATTCAAAGTAGTGGCAGGATCGGAAAGGGTCAAAGACTGTAAGAGTGACTCAAAGAAATCTTCAGCAATATTTGAGGCGAGTATCTCAGCAAAAGTGGAGGAAGTTACCAATGATTCAAGCGGATCCCTGAACGACCATCCGCGCTCCGGTAGTTCCGAGAGGAAGGGTGTGCCGGAAAACTACTCTTTCGAGGAAGGTGTCGAGTGAATGATGGTGGAGTCAGTAGAGAGTGAGAGACCCATGCTTGGAAGCGGTGAGGGTTCAAAAAGTGAGAAGGTCGAGCCACCAAGCGCCGGAGATAGAGGACGAATAGTGTAGGAGTCAATAGCCGGTGAAGAGGCCATTGGTAACCCGACCCTAGGTGTCAATACCTTCACCGTTCCAAAACCAGATGTCATAGGGGTTGCGATCGGCGAGAAAACTGCTGCAAGACAATTTGTAGAATGTCGCGGTTTGGTAACTCTGGCATGGTAAAAAATGGATTTACCCGTAGATGGATCCGTAGAGTAATCCACCTCATCTGAAGCATGGTAAGGCAAGTCCGAGACCGGTGAGGAGTACGGTAGAGCCATAGGGTTTCATGCTTCCGCCAGTAAGCTGTCAGTTGAAAAACGTTTGTTGTAGGTTGCAGCCCCTCAGGGATGCAAAACCCTAAACCTCTCCGCATCTCCATCATGTCTTCTTCTAATTGCTATAGCTATGACAACATTTCTTCTAATGCTCCAATATCTGTCATTTTTGTAAACACATCAATCCTTAAGCTTGGCATAATGTACTCCATAGGAATCACAACTTCTTTCCCATATACCATTCTAAAAGGTGTCTAACATGACAAATTTTTACAAGTTGTTCTATATGCCCATAACACTGATGGTATTCTTAAGTCCCAATCATTGCGGTTCACATTGCATACTTTGGTCAAGGAATTCTCTAAAATTTTATTAAAAGCTTCGACAATTCCATTATCCTTAGGATGGTATGGTGTAATATTTTGATGGTATATTTGAAAATCCTATGTCAATGCTTCAATAGTCTTGTTTAAGAAGTGAGTCCTTTGATCACTCATTAAGATCCCAAGACAACCAAACCCGGTAACCAAATTTTCAAATAAGAACCTCTCAACGATCATAGAGCTATAACCCTGAACTGGTTCAGCCTCATCTAACCTAGTCAAGTAGTCTGTCGTATTTATTATGTACCTAGATCCCGTTCTCTCCGCGAGTGGGTTAATTGGTCCAATCATGTCAATAGCATGTTTGTCAAATTCTTGCAATGTTACCTAAGGTACTAGAGGCATTTCATATCTTCTTGACGGTTTTCCAACCCTTTGAAATAAATAACAAGACCTATAGTACTCTTTTGCATCCTTATGTAATGTAGGCCAACGAAGCCCTGTCCTTAATAATTTCTATATTGTAGCCTTACCTGCATAGTGTCCCCTTGAAACAACATCATGAGACTCTACTAAGATCATAGGTCTTTCATGTTCTAGTACACATCTTCTCAAGATTTCATCTGGACCCAATTTATAAATTTGTCCTGCTATAAGTTGATAATTTGCTTCTTTTACAACCAAATTCTTCTTTTGTGCCACAACATATTCTCAAGGAGCCATACCTATACTCAAGAACTAAAAAATGTCATCAAAATAATTATGCACCATCCTTACTGAAAATAACTTCACATTAGGCAAATCATCATCTAATTGTGCTGGTTCTTCTCATGTCTCCAACCTCGACAAATGATCAGGACCTGCGTTTAACTTACCTGGTTTGATGACAATTTGAAAATCATATGGTTGGAATTAAAACAACCTCCTACAGATTCCCACTACCAACATTGGCTTATTGAATAGGTATCTAGAGCAGAATGGCCAGTATACATTTTAAAATGAGACCCCAACAAATAATGCCTAAATTTCTGCAATGCATATACCATTGTTAAACCCTCTCTTTCTATCGTATTATAATTCCTTTCAGTCATTGATAACTTCCTACTAGAAAAATCAATTGGATGATTGATCTATATCTCCCTCTTCATGTTGTGCCAAAACTGCACCCAAAGCTATAGATGAAGCATCAACATGTACATGAAATTCTTGTATCCAATCTTGAAAGACTAGGATTGGGACAATCACCATATTTTCTTTCAATGTGTCCAAAATCTTCTGGCACTCCTCATTCCACTAGAATTTAACATCATTTTTCAATAATTTCTCCATAGGAGCAGTAATTTTTGCATATCCTTTAATAAATTTACTATAATAACCTGTATGTCCCAATGTTGTTCTTACCTATCGCAATGATGTTGGCGATGGAAAATCTATAATAATAACAATCTTGGTAGGATCCATCAAAAGACCCTGTTTACATATTTACTATAATAACTTGTATGTCCAATGTTGTTCTTACCTATCGCAATGATGTTGGCAATGGAAAATCTATAATAATAACAATCTTGGTAGGATCCATCAAAAGACCCTATTTACATACTACATTTCCTATTTAAATTCCAAAAGGAGCACAAAAAATGCATTTCTTCAAATTTAAAGAGATCTGGTATTGTCTGCAATGATCCAAAATCAACCTCAAATTCTCGATATGATTCTTCAACAAACTAAAAATGATCCAATCATCGAAGTAAACCTCCAAAAACTTGTGGATGAATTCCTTGAAAGTTGTGACTACTACCTTGGAAAAAATAGCAGGGGCATTCTTCAAGCCGAATGGCATCACTGTGTATGGGTAACATCCCCAATCTACTGCAAATGTAGTCTTATGTCGATCCTCCTTGGAAATCTTGATTTGATGATAACCACAAAACCCATCGGTAAATGAGTGGGCTTCCTGTCCTCCAACGTTCTATATGACTTCATCTGTAAAAGGGTGGGGCAATGATTATGTAAGCGTGGATCATTTAACTTTATGAGATTGACACATATACTAACAGTCCTTGTATTCTTATCCTCAATGACCATAGGGATAATCCACTTCAACTCTTCAACAAGTTCAATCATTCTTGAATTCGACATTCTTTCAATTTCTACCTTCACCTTCTCTTTATATATTGGATTTAATATGTAAGGTATTAGCTTAATTGGATCCATATCAGGTTTAAGTGGAATTTTAATCTCTCCTAAGTCACCAACAATATCCTTCATCTCTAAAAGCTTGGTGGGGAACATATCCTGATACTCATGCAACAAATCAATAATTTTTCCTATAGTCTTGTCATTCCAGTAACCCCCAATATTATCAAACTTATGATTTCCCTCTAAACCAATATTCACTTTCCTAGTCTTCAAGGGCTATAAAAAGTTAGCAGGTGCTATCTCATGGCGTCCTACACCCTCTGTCTTTGGTATATGCAAGTAGGCTTGGGTCATCATCTTCTTGGTATCCAGTAATATTATAGCACTCAAATGCCTGCTTAAGTGTCGCAACCCACTCTGGCATGTTATATATAGGTAAATGCGCTTATTCAAAAAAATTCTCCTTGATAACTTGTAGAGTTGCATCCACTGTTGGAATTTCATCCTTAAAACAAAAAACTACCTTAAAATTCAACATCATATTTTCCCACTTTGATGTTCCACGTCACAGTTCCAACTCAGTATACCAATTTCTTGGTATTGTATCCAAGGTATGAACAAACATGTGTGCCCATTCCTGCTTAGGAATATACCTACATGTCATAGTGCACTCCATTAAATGTTCAATAGTACTGGTCAAACCATTAAACTTCACCCTGACATACTCAAGTCCTTCCCCAAATCTAATTTCTAATATCCTTTTACACCGCGAACAACCTTTTATATTATTCTTGTGAGCATTCCACCACCTTGCTTGGGTGGCCTCCAGGGATACATCTAAAGCTAATACCCTCTGTTGCTATGGAACTTGAAATTCAAAATTGGAAATTAAAGAATCCATATTTTTTAAACCATCATACACAAGTGGGTTACATACCTTTGTTCCAATCTAGCGCGGATATTTGGAAATGCAAGAACACCTCCTCATAGATACCTCATGTAGTCTATTTTTCCAATTTTCTAGTCTTCATCTGAATCTGATGCACATGAGTTGATACTACGCCAACTCCATCTGTTGTAGGGTTGATATATTCATCCATTCTTGAAGTCATCTTATAAATATTTTCCATTTCTTGAGCATCGTTTTCTTCTCTAACAGGTTCAACATATATCTGAACTTCTGGAAGAACTAGGGGTGGAATCACTCAGAATTTTCCTCCTTCAAATGTCATTAGCCTCTTTTTCAAATTATTAATAGCCCGATTATCCATTGCTTAATCTATTCCAAGTAATGTTTTATAAGGATTAGTATCATCTATAATTTCAATAACTTCAAAATCTGAAATGCTTCAAAATCCTTACACCTCGATGAGTACCATTACCAACCTATCAAATTGGACCACTTTTTGCTGATTTGATAACCTTAACTATACCGGTGACCATACAAACTTTGGCTTACCCATGTTTTCCCATGTTTGCTTAGTAAGTACGTTTAAATTCGACCTCATATCCAGGATAATAAAATCCATATCATAATCCCCAACATGAGCACTAAGACGTGTTTCCATACTTGTCCTCTTCTTATGTTGCAAATGATTGAGAGTTCTTTCTTTAACAAGATCTACTATTTCTCTGTCACAGTGATCAATCAAACTGCGAAGTTCTTTTACTGCCTTTTCTTCTTTTAGAAAATCTAGATAGCTTTGCAACAAATTATTTAAATGACTTACATTTCTTGATGGTCTCTTTGAAATTGAATGATCATATAACGAAGGCATGTCATACACCAGAGCCGTATCATACATTGGATGAGCCTCAAAAGTGGATCCTCCTTGATTTGTCGTAGAGAACTCCCTTTATTCTTCAACATAAGTCTCTTTTTCCTTCTAGGGATTGAACACTGGTGGTCATTCTGGCGCTTTTCTAACCTATGGTCCACGCTTCTTTCCTTGTGTTTCCATATCACCTCTTGTTGCATCTTCCCCACATGTGACTACTTCTATAGTAGGTTGCTCTTCTCACTTTTCTACATATATCTTCTGGACATTCTGGTTCAGGTTTTGATTTCCTTTAGCCTACCACTTTGCTATTAGTTGTGGGAAATCTTCAACAGTATGATCCAATGCTCTACAATACATACATATCGAATAGGGGTTCGGACAATCTCTTTCCAAGTGTCTCGGTTGTCAACAATTATAATAGATTATATAGCCTCTTCATTTTCCAAATCCACCTCTTCCTTGACCTATGAATCCACTTGGTCCTTGGTTATAACCTCCTCTTTGGGAATTGAACTCCACATTTCTCCCTTCATATTTCTCTTCCCCTTTGATTCTGTAGGCATCAATTGTACGTTCCTTCAACAGGTCATATGCTCAATAGTTTTCTTCATCATGGCCTGCATACCTACAAAATTTACAGTACATGTTCTTAGGAGTATTCACATATTTTTGTATCAAGTAAAATTATTCTGGTCGATGCCCTCTAGTCCTGCATATTTCACACTCCAGAATCTGAAAACTTACTCAATCCATCAAAGTTTTAAGCCATTGATAGAAATCCCATACTAACTCATTAGGTGATTTCTTAATCTCTTTTAGCTCAGTGATACATTGAGACTCAAACTTGGGCTTACTGAACTCATCTTCCAACACAGCTTTAATTTCTGCCAAGGTTTTCTATTTCCTTCCTTGTGGTACAACAAAAAATTTCATGAACCATTTTAATGCACGATCTTGGAAGGTCATGATCAACTGTGCTCTTTTTACAATGTCATCCTGTACTTACTTAACATTCCAGATAACTTCACAAAGAAACCAATGTTTCTTTGGATCTTTTGATTCATTCCCATGAAAAAATGGAAATTTCGTATCATCTCCTTCCATTTTCCTTCTCGGAGGTACCAACTGAATTTGAACTAGAGGACCAATACTTCCACTATTCTAATTAGATGAACTACGACTTTGACTAGTTGGACCACTATTCTGATGACTTCTACTACTATTACTTGTTTCCACAAGGTGTGATGGGATATAAGTACTTACCTCAATTTCAGGAGATGCACATGAGGTCATGGGTATGTTGGAGCGTCCTCCCTAAGTTGAATCAACTAAATATTCCTCCGATATGACCTGATGATATTCCTCTTCCTCTTCCTCTTCTGTATTAACCGATTCTTTCTTGAGCTGCGGTACGATGATGTAGTTGTATCCTTCGGTCACATTGTGAACCTCTCTTCTTCCTGTCGCATTCTTTCTCCTCTTACAATGCTGAAATATTGTCCCACTTTACAAAAATTCACAGTTCTCATCTGTCTCACTTTCTTCTTCCCTTAGCATTTCAACTCACTCTTCTCCCACATACTTCTCAAACCTTCCCATGGTCAGTACCCAGTTCCCAATGTGCAAAGCTACTTACTCTTCAAATTCCATTCTCATGACACATTTTTCAGAGAGTAATATCTTAATCCACAAGTACAAAGATTTCAAATATTTACCTCGTGATCCTTTGAAAAATTCTCTTTCATCTGTGCTATAATATTTTAAGGTTTCTACAACAAACACAATAATATAACATGCAAGTATACTATCAAGCCAATAATCAATAGCATGGGAAATCTTATTATTGATACCTTTAAGCGTTTGAACTAACTCAGGATTCCAAATTGTTGGTTAACCTCCCTGGAAGCATATCTTCTATTCTTCCAATTTCAATAACCATTCTACTAATAAAATAGGAAACTCACCAAAGAAGATTTCATGTATATCTGAGAAAACACACCTCTCCAACCATTCCTTTGAATTGAGTCATGGATTTTTGTTCTTTTCCTCATAAAACTCTAGTTGATTCTTGTTTATCCACTCTAGGATCTCTTGTTTACTTGGATAACACATTTACATGTCCCCTTCAATTGCAGATCTAGGTCCTAGCAACAAACCATTTGTTGGCTCACTTATGGGCAGACCCGGGTTCATGTTAGAATATTGAGGATATGATAAAGTCATACAACAGTACAAAACATGCATAGCATGAGATGATCTAATAAGCAACAAATAACATGAACATGAATAAAATGGAGATAAGAGAATAGATAAGAGAACACCAGATATATGTGATAAAACACCAAATGGGAAAACATCCACGGGAAGGTTGAAATATTCTTAATCATCAATAATATCCAATCTTACAATAGAGATCCCACACATGAGCACCACATCCTACTCCATAATCACATTGCATGACACATCCTTGTGTTCATATGTGGATTATTGAATTCTTGATTATTTTACAATGACTCCTCACCTCTTTATGTACCAAGAGGTAATAGAGGAATTACATCTCATAACACATGTGGGATAACTGTAAATTCACCTCTTTATATAATAAAATGTAATAAGAATAAATTATTACAAATTACATGTGGGATAATTATTTTACATAAGATTGGACATTATTACCTTCCAAATACATTTAGTCATTATTAGATATTCCAACACTCCCCCTTAATAATGACTGGGAGATAGAATAAAAAAATGGAGGAAGATGTCATTACATATCACCCCCCTTGATAACAACTTTCATAATTTCCATAACCTGTGAATAAAAACACACTTCACCTCATGGAGTAGATCAAAATAACAACCGCTTCTCACTGAACCATGAAATTTCACCTGAACCAAGTTGTATGATTAAATCTACTACAACAGTGTATAACCAATACAACAAAACACATGGCAACAAGCTAGAACTGTAGAATGCCTATATCTAAAGAGAATCCTTAGAGGATACTAGATCCAACAACAAAATGCGCAGAACATGTGGCAAGAGATCCAACAACAAAATGCGTAGAACATGTGGCAAGAGATCCAACAACAAATTTCCTAGATCTAGAGGAGAATCCATAATGACTACTAGATCCAACTGCAAAATGCCTAGAACACCACAACAATCATCACAACTGGAAACCAACTGATAGTTGAAAGATGTAATAAAAATCTACAATAGACCTCATCACAAATACAACACCCCAATAGTCTTCCATCGAATATGATATCATGCAGATAATCATCATGACGTTAACAGTAGAAGATGGTGCTTCATTACATTATATTTGGAATATAGTGATTGAGATTGCATTACATTCCCCTTAAACGACAATTTCAAACATTTGAGATAAATAAACAAATAGTATCGCATTTTACTGCCAAGGATAAGATGATCAATGAGGAACAATGTTGAATGAACAAAGATAATCAGAACATATGCTTAAGATAGGAAGGGATGCCAGAACCAAGCTGCCCTATAACTCTTCACAAATACACAGGAAATTAAGTACACATAGAGCTAAAATGCACAAAGAACTTCCAAGAGTAAAGCATAAACATGATAATCTTAAGACATGATATATAATATGAGATTGCTCAAGGCCATATAAATATTGAATAAAAGGTGATCAAAATAAACATGACATGATATATAAAGATAGATCAAAATTTTTAACATGATCAACATATAACAAATTAGGCTCAAATCATGATATCACTTATAAAAAAAATGAAATGAATAGTCATTCAACATGGGTTAATTTATTGTTTTCATGTTAACATGCAAGAGATGAATGCCTTGAAAATGCCAATGCTTCCATATAGGAATGTTAGAGACAATCAACACAGGAACTAGATACAATCTATGCAATACATGATAAAGAAACTAAATCCTATTAATAAAGGATACATCATTACGATATAATACATGATATCACATAGATTCAAAGATTGATTTTACTCAGAAAAGATCAAGAACAAATATGATCATATATTATAAGATATCACATAAATGGAAAAATATATCCATTAAGCACTTGTTAGAATAATGAACATTAGATGGTTTCTTGTTGTTATCATGAAAAAGCTAGAGATGCATGCTCTTAAAATGTCAAAAAATCATCTACCACACAAGAGGTTAGTGACAAATTAATAGGAACGAGCTACAACAACATGATAAAAGAAGCTACAATAGAATGCAAAATAAACAAGTTAATGACCAAAAGAATATACAAGATGTTGAAATTAGTTAAACTAAACACTAAAAAATTGGATTTAAAAAAATGAACATCTAAATATGCAAGAGCATAATGAGCAAGATATGATACCATGTGAGAAGCATCATCATTATTAGAAGAGTGGGAACATGTTAGAATATTGAACAAAAAAAATTGATCTATCACTTATAGATATGAAAATATAGTTATCAAGCAACTAAGTCCTAAGCATAGGTTCATTTCTTGATGTCACCATTACCATACTAGAGTTCCATGTCCCTGGAAATGTCAAAACATCTTCCACACAAGAAGGTTAGAGACAAGTAAAATGAGAACAAGACAACCTTTGTAAACATGATGAATAAGAACAAAAACCCTAATGAAAAGTGATCAAGAAGCTCATGACAATAATTTCAAGATAAGAGATGAATAAAAACTGAAATTTCTCACCAAAGTTGAATCCCAATAGCTGCTAAAAGATAGATCTATAACTCTACAATAGAAAACCGAAAGTAGAAAAACGAAAAATTTAAAATGACCATAACTTGGTCAATATTTCCCGGAATTTTTATTATAATTTGTTTTTAGAACTGGAGAAGTCATTTTGCATCCACTTTCGTGGACAAAATAAAAATCTGAGCACTCTGTCAAAACATATTCACTCTGCAGTCCGCGCGACTATCACAAAAAAATAGAAAATAACTAATTTTAAAACAACGATATCTCCACCGTTCGGACTCCAAACAAGACAATTTTTATTTTGAAATTGAGTATTTTTGTGAGAGGAAATTAGATATGCAATTTTTTTTCTTCAGAATATAGACAAAAAGTGTTAAAACATGATCTGAAAGTAACCACTCAATTTTACCTTAAACACTTCTCCACAAGGGGTAGGGTTTGAAAGAAAAAAAATCAAAATATGTAGTATCAAGCCCGAATCTGAAAAAACTACCACTTGAGTATTGTAGATCAGGTCCCAAAACTACAAAAATATGAAGATCCCAAATGAACTCATGAAAAAAGTTGCTTAAAAAAATCTAAGACTTTTATTGAAGAAGGTAGAATGCAACAACCTACTCTGATACCATGTTAGAATATTGCGAATATGATAAATTTATACAACAATACAAAACATGCATAGTATGAGCTAATCTAGCTTTCTATCATAATAAGAAACAAATAACATGAACATGAATAAAATGGGGATAAGAGAATAGACAAGAGAATACCAAATATACATGGTAAAACCCTAAATAGGGAAACATCCATGAAAATGTTGAAATCTTCTTAATCATCAATAATCTCCAATCCTAGAATAGAGCTCCCACACATGAGCATCACATCCCACTCCATAATCACATTACATGACACATCCTTGTGTTCATATGTGAATTCTTGAATTATTGATGATTTTACAATGACTCCTCACCTCATTATATACCAAGAGGTAATAGAGGAATTACATCCCATAACACATGTGGGATAAATGCAATTTCACCTCTTTATATAATAAAAGGCAATAAGAGTAAATTATTACAAATTACATGTGGGATAACTCCTTTACATAAAATTGGACATTATTACCTTCCAAATACATTCACTCATCATTACATATTCCAACAGCTCACTGCGACACATACCAACAAATCCCAAGATACTGGCCCTTTTGGCATCACCTGCAAACAAGCAAAGTCTCACCTAAAGTACCTATGGGTACTGCAGGAACCACGTTTCTGTAGTATTGAAGAGGATGGAACTATTTTCTACAATCACACCCATTCACAGAACCTCGATAGAAATAAATTTAAACCACAAACTAATATATTGAGTACATATAATACGCAGTATAATGTAACTGAGAACATTTACGTTGTATTGTCTTATCATTGCATCTTTATAATTTTAACAACAACATGTAAACAAAACAAAAAACATACTCATAGACATTCACATACAAAAGACACAAGAGATTTTTACGTGGAAACCCAACTAGGAGAAAACCACAGAAATGCTTTGTTATTCATTGATCCCATTACATAAAGCATTTAATCTTCATCCTCTTACAGATCTGTGGACACAGACTTCAAACTGCAACCCTTACAAAACCCTTTAGCTACACAAAATTCATACATGGGATCACTTACTCTTCTTCGTGCTCTCTTTACATCAACATTCCATTCAAAATTATCAACAACCTACTCTACCTGACCCGTTACATATTTATAGATTGGCATAACCCCCGCAAACCACTAAGTGGAACAAAAATCCTAACTTACTCTAACCACTTTCTTGGTTGACGTGATCAACCACTACTCTTTCCCTCTTTTACGGCTCTACGTCGAAGTCTATCCTTCTTTTGTGGGTGTGCTTCCTTTTGACTACTTCGTTGCGCAACCCCCTTTCACATCAACACAAAACTAGTTCAACAATATCCTAGGGCCAACAATATGGAAATACTATTTAGGAAGACAATCCATGTGAAATGGTTCTTAGTATTTAATATTATATGTTTTCCCTTGCTTTAATGGTATTATATTGTGTGTATGTGTGTATACACGCACTCTTATCTTCTTCTATTTAACGCATTTTCATAGCATCACACTGTATTTTTTTTTCATTTTTAGGAGCATTTGTTGCTAGTATATATCTTTACCTCATTTTGGACACTATAGTTGGTACGCTATTATTGATTCTTCAAAGTAATGAAATGGTAGTTGAAAATTAGAATAACATACTAAGCCAACATGAATTTAGTGTCACATTATAAAATTTGGAACCTATGAAAATGATTCTAATCCTTAAAGTATCATACAATTGTTAGAAAACGTGATCGCAGAACAATAGCATAAAATAAGATGCAGAAATGAAACACATAAAAACAATACAAGAGATACACCGATATATGTGGTTCACCCAATCTGGGCTACGTCCACGGATAAATTGCCAGTCCTTTTAGTATACCATCTAGCAAATGAAGGGATACAACCCGCATCACATCCACTACAATTTCTTCTTCACTCTCTCACAGTCTCTCTCACAATCATATAGATATTTACAATACTACAATACACAACCATATTACAATGCCTTCCTTTTAAAGAGGGATTACCATGGGATACCATGGGCCCATAAATTACCCATTATTAACCAAGTCATGACTATGAAATTACAACATTTTACAAGGAAATAAAAGTTTCTTTCAGGGGCTTTTCCCCCGAACCCCCCTTCTTGGTGGCGCTTCCCACAGACTCCCTAGTCAAGGGTGATGCTCCCCCATGGGGGGGATAATCATTCCCACTGGGATGAGTGTACATTCCACCTCCACAACATATAAAATTGGGGTACAAACATGGTTGAAAAAAAAGATCTCTGAATCAGGAAGATCAGGCTCCACAACCAACAATCTCCCACTTGGATATTGATCATAAAAACTCCACTGCTATTGCATCTGTTGGACTATGCTTCAAACCTTGGACTTGGAAAATTTCTCATCTTCACCTGCATGCTTGAAGGCCAACTGAAACTGGGCAGGAACTCAATTTCTATCTAGTTACTACCTTTGTCAACATGTCTACAGGATTCTTGCTAGTATGTATCTTTTCCAACTTCAACAGTTCATCTTCCAGAATAGATCGTATGAAATGGTACTTGAGTTGTATATGTGTAGTCTTAGAATGGAAGGCTGAGTTCTTTGCAAGATGAATGACACTCTGGAAGTCCTTGTACAACCTTCTATTCTCCTGCTTCTTACCCAATTCCTCCATGAACCTTTGTAGCCAAATCATCTATTTATTAGCCTCTGTAGCAGCAACATACTCTACTTCCATTGTTGAAAGTGCAACAAATTTTTTGCAGTTTTGAAATCTAGGTCATTGTTGTTCCACCTACAGTAAAAACATGTACCCTTTAGTTCTCCTCCTTCTATCTTTATCACCTTCCATGTCTGCATCAACATATTCAGGTCCAATAGTGTCTAAACCTCCAAAACATAATGCATGAGTGGTAGTACCTCTCAAATACCTGAGAATCCACTTTACTTCCTTCCAATGTTCTTTACTTGGATTGTTCATATACTTGCTCACAACTCCCATTGCATGTGCAATATCTTGTCTTGTGCACACCATGGCATACATCAAGTTGCCAACTATTGATGAATAGGGAACCTTAGACATGTATTATATTTCCTCCCGTGTCTTGGGACACATCTCCTTACTTAGTTTGAAATGGCTGGCCAAAGTTGTATTAACTGGTTTTGCATCCTGCATTCTAAACCTCTCAAACACCTTTTCTATGTACTTACCCTAAGATAATGTCAATTTGCAATTTTTCCCATCTCTTGTTATTCTTATACCAAGGATATGCTTTGCAACACCCAAATCCTTCATCACAAATGAATTAGCTAATTTCCTTTTGAGCACATTTATATCCTACATGTTATACCCTGCAACAAGCATGTCATCCACATACAATAATAATATAATATATCTTCCATTATCCGGCTTCTTGAAATAAAAATGGTGGTCATAATGACATCTACTATAACCTTGTTCTGTCATAAACCTGTTAAATTTTAAATACCACTGCCTTGGAGCTTGCTTCAGGCCATACAAGCTCTTCTTCAACCTGCATACTAAATTCTCCTTCCCTTTGACCTAATACCCCTGTGGATGCTGCATACAAATATCTTCCTCCAAATTCCCATGGAGAAAGAATGTTTTTACATCTAACTGTTCAAGATGCAAATCTTCTACAACCACTAGACTTAAAATAGTCCTAATTGAAGTCATTTTAACAACATAACAAAATATTTCATCAAAATCTATACATTTCTTTTGTGCAAACCCCTTTATAACAAGTCTCGCTGCGTGTCGCTTCTTGCCTCCATCTTCTTCCTTCAACCTGTAAACACATTTATTCTACAATGCTCTTTTACCTATAGGCAACTGAACCAAATCCCAAGTCTAGTTTCTTACCAATGATTCCATCTCCTCATTCATGCCTTGTTCCCACTTCTTTCTAGTGTCCACCTGCATTGCTTCTTCATAACATTCTGGTTCACTAGAATCAATCATCAATAAATAATACATTGAAGGAGAGTATCATTCATGGGGTCTAATTGACCTGGTATATATTCTAACACTTGCGGGAGTTTGAGGTACCTACTGTTGTTCTTGATTTTCTAGCACCTTTGGAACTTCATTTTCTTTGATTTCATCAAGTACTATGTACTCTATGTTTTCCTTTTCTTGTTTCTTCCCTGCAACTGATCTTTATACATGACCTTTTCATTGAATGCCACATCTCTACTCCTAATGATTTTGTTATTTTCATAATCCCCTAAGCGATAACCAAAATCATCAACCCCGTATCCAATAAAGGTACATTTCTTAGATTTAGCCTCAAGCTTTGTTCTATTTTGTTTATCAATATGGACAAATGCTTCACGACCAAAAGTTATCATAAATGCATAGTTTACCTTTTTACTTGTCCATGCCTCCTCTGGAATCCCACCATCCAAAGTGATTGAAGGCCCTTTGTTTATTAAGTAAACAACAGTATCTACAACATTTTCCCAAAACTGTAAGGGAAACCCTACATGCAATATCATACACCTTCCACACTCCATGATTGTTCTGTTCATCCTTTCTGACACACCATTTTCTTGTTGTGTTCTTGGAATAGTCCTCTCTCTACGAATCCCATGGTATGAACAGTAATTATCAAACTCCTTGCTGCAGTATTCACCTCCATTATTAGATCTGAGACACTTTAACCTTTTTCCTATCTCATTCTCAACCAAAGCTTTCCATTTCTTAAAAGTAGCAAAAAAATCATATTTATGTCTAATGTAATAAACCCAAGTTTTTCTGGTTGCATCATCAATAAAAGTAACATAATACGAGAGCCACTAAGAAATTGTAGTTGAGTTGGTCCCCATACATATGTATGCACACGCTCTAACTTCTCACTCTTCTTTTGCTTCCCAACCCTGAGAAATCTGACTCTCTTTTGTTTTCCATAAACATAGTTCTCACAGAATTCTAAACTTACCTGCTTCATATCTAGCAGCAACTTCCTTGAGTGGAGAATATCCATCCCCTTCTCACTCATGTGGCCAAGCCTATGATGCCACAAAATGATTGTCTCGAGACTACCTTTAGTGGCCGAAAAGGATCGTCTCAAGTATTAGTGGCCAAAAAGGATCGTCTCAAGACTGCCTTTCATACAAAATGGGGAACATTCGCTTACAGGAGAATGCAGTTTGGTCTCATGAAAGCTGGAGCCACATTCCAAAGGGCCATGTATATTGCATTCCGAGGGTCAATCGGCCACAGCGTTGTTTTTTATTTAGATGATGTTACAATCTTCTCCAAGAAAAGAGAAGACCATACTTTTCATTTAAAACAGATATTTGAACGTTGCAGAAAATATGACATATCTTTGAATCCCAAGAAAAGCATTTTTGTTGTTTTAGAAGGGAAGCTATTAGGGCACGTTATCTCTAAAAAAGGAATCTCAATTAATCCATAAATGATACAAACTATAATCCAGATTCCCATGCTCCATAATAAAAAAGCAATGTAATCATTCATGGGAAGAATAAATTTTGTTTGAAGGTTTGTACCATATTTTGCGCAAATTGTAAAACCTTTGTAGCAAATGGTGAAGCAAATTGTGCAGTTTAAATGGATTGAAATAGAAAATGAGCGTTTAAATATGTAAAAAACACTATTGCACATGCACCTTCATTAAGCAATCCTAATTTTGGAAAATATTTCCTTATATATACGTTTTCTTTTGAGCATTCTCTAGCAGCAGTGCTCACACAAGGGGATGAATATCGGATATCTTTTATGAGCATCGGGTTACAAGGAGCTGAACTCAATTACCCATATGTAGACAAACAAGCTTATGCAGTATTTAAAGTTGTGAAACAATTCAGACCTTCTATTCTAAAGAACATAACTAAGGTTGTAGTACCTCATCCGGTTGTTAGATCTCTATTTGTGCAAAAGGAATTGGGAGAAAGACGTGGAAATTGGGTGACTGCATTACAAGAATATGATCTAGAATTTAAGCCCGCAAATATTGTCAAAGGCCAAGTATTATGCAAGTTGCTTATTGAGAATTCAAATGAAGAGCTTTATGGATGGGATAACGAATCTGAAATTAACTTGTTAGAAGTATGTTCTATTCATACCACTCTTGATTCATGGTATAGAGATTTAATAAATTATCTTCAGTACGGTTATACTCCAAAACATTGGAATTCTAAGCACATAACAACTCTTAGATTGAAATCAGCTTCATATCAGATAATCAATGGAGTAATTTTTATAATAAATTATGACGGAGTATTTCTTAGATGCAGAAAAGGTGTTTAAAGAATTGCATGATGGTCCTGGGAGAGGTCATTATTCTGGGGATACAACTACACATAAAATTTTGAGAGATGGATATTACTGCCCTACCATTTTCAAAGATGCACATGCTTATGTACGAAAATGCAATATATGCCAAAAGAGCATTGATAGACTATCAAAATCCGCAGCACCATTACAACCAGTTATCATTTCCGAGCCATTTGAACAGTGGGGTTTAGACATCATTGGAGAAATCAAACCCAAATCTTCCTTACAACATCATTATATTCTTAATGCAATGGATTATTTTACTCGATGGGCTGAGGTTATTCCCTTACACAAAGTCAAAAAAGATGAAATTATCAAATTCCCGCAGGAGAACATCATAACTAGGTTTGGGGTTCCAATTTAATTAGCTTTTGGCAATGCTTCCTATTTATCTTCTTTAAAAATGACTGAGTTTGTTGTTGGAAAGGGAATTAAATTTCATTACCCTTCTAATCATTATCCACGAGGGAATGGGTTAGCAGAATCTACTAATAAAAACTTGATTAAAATATTAAAGAAAATGGTCATTGAAAATCAAAGGAATTGGCATGAAGCTCTTCCCATTGCTCTATAGGCCGATAGGGTCACTCCAAAGAATTATTTAGGGGTTTATCCTTAAACATTAGTTTATGGGAAAGAGGCTATACTTCCTCCAAATGTGCTATTACCCTTCATGCAGTTAGCTCAAGCATCTCGAGGATCCAATAGTGGAATCATGCAGTCACGAATTAATACATTGTTAAAACTTGAAGAAGAAAGACAAAATGCCAGAGACAAGTTTAACCTTCATCAATGTAACATTAAAATATGGTTTGATAGTCGAAAGTATGGAAAGAAATATTTTTTGGTTGGAGACCTAGTTCGAATGTGGGACCACCCCCACGAAGAAAAGGGCAAGCATACCAAGTTTCAATAGTTATGGCTTGGCCCTTACCAAATTGTTGAGAAGCTTGGTCCAGGAACATATAGATTACAAGATCTACAAGGGGAAATGGAAACTCTTTCGATACACGACCAAGCTCTCAAACAATATTTTTCTTAGGCTTACGAAATATTTTTGTACATAAATAATTCTTCCTTTTGTGTTTACTTTTTCAGAATAGTTAATTTTATCCTTAATATTAGTCTACATCTTTTTTTCGAATAAATTCAGCTCAATAATTAGAGTGATAAGCATGAAACTGGGATCTGATATTATGAATAGAATTACTCTTGTGGAAATATTTGGGAATTTAGAAGGAGTGAGAATTGCTTCGAAACATAGAGAGATTTCTTTTTGTAAAGAGTTATGAAAACTATCTGTCTTAATTGTCATTCTATTTCATGGGAAAATCTGTCACTTGGTTCATTCTATATTAAAATGTACTGAAACTTGTGTAAATAGTCGGGATTAAGACTTCTAAAATTAATATATTGGGGCTTCGCTCAATGTACACTTAAATGACCCTATCTTGGGTAGTATACTATAGCTGACCCATGGAAAGGAAGCAAGTTTTGTAGATATACGGAAATCAAAATGATCCTATACCACAATATTAAAGCCAAAGGCACAAAAAGAGTCAAAAGTTTTTTGAAAACTTTAATATCCATCAAAGTAAAAATTTGATATGTGAATAATAAGTAGATGTAAAAGCCAATCAAGAGGATACTCCTGATAACATTCAAGAAGGTTCTTCTCTTTCTGTGGGTATGATAAATCAAATAAAATATTCATTGCTCACACAAATTTTCATCATGGATGGAAGAACCTACGACAAATCTTTGAAGACAAAGAGAACTATATATTAAAATGACTCAAGCATCAAAGTGTACTAAAGCATCAAAGAAATGCCAATGGTATAGGAATGAGGAACACACGAGTACATCTACTTGATATTGTTACGATCCTGTGGTGTCTTATTTAGTGATTGCTAAAGACAATGTAAGTAAATGAACCCCATACTATGACCTCAAGAGAGTGATTGTGAAATATGAACCAGGCTCCCCTTTCCCTAAAGTTAATAATGATTTATGATCCAAGAGGCACTTATTCTTAATTGAAATAGAAACTTTTAATCACTAAGCAAAATAGTAAAGCATGAATTTTACAATTTAGAAATAATTGATAAGTAGAAGTGATTATTATTTGAATTAAAGTTATTTGTTTCAAAAGAGTTTTATGTTACATTTTCAGAGATCTAAGTTCCCCAGCTAGTCTCTAATTGTTGCAGCTGCAACCTCTCCCCCCAAAATTTGTCTAAAATTTTAGGCCCCCCCTCCTCTCTTTTAACTTTTGGATGCGTTCTTAGATTTTCATCTTCTTTTATCCTTTAGATTTCAAAAGTTTGTAAATTTAGTTTCCTTTAAAAAATTTTAACACTTAGAAAAAATTTTGAATTTTGTTGTTTCGAAGCAACATTCATTTTTTCGCTGAAACGGTCGGGGAAGAAATCATTTTCTATCTAGTAGGAGGAAACTTAAGTTTTGTTCGAAAACAGTCGGGTTAGAATAGGTTTTTGCTCTGATTGGATAACTTTTTGATCGCCCATCAAAATGATGGATGCTGAATTGATTTTTGTTCCAATACACAATCAGGGCTCGCTCCATTTTTACCTACGGCAAAAAACCTGTTTTATCACCGAAACACGACTAACGTAAACTTTGTTTTATCTCTGAAACATGACCAACACGAAACCTGTTTTATCACTGAAACATGACCGGTGTAAACTTTGTTTTATCACTGAAATAGAACCGACGCAATTTTAAGTGGTAGCCTGAAATGAGTCGGTGTAAAACTATTTTTAAGCCCGAAACTTACCGGTGCAAAACCGCTAATCACTCTAAAACGAACCGGTGTAAGAAACATTGTGCTCCGATGAGTATTGGGTCAGTATTATAATTGCCACCGATATAAAGTGTTTGAGGTCGTGGGAAGAGGTTTGTTCCCATCAATTAATGATAAATTATTGACTTTTTTTTTAGGGTTAAGTTTTTGTTTAAAAAGGGGATTTTAGTTTTTCAACATTCCATTGCAATGTCGTTTGCTTCGTTCGAATACTGTGAAACCCTACCAGAGCATCAACGCCATTTGGAGCATTCCTTCTACTAAGTCATGTCCACACTACCAAGTAGGTACCACTACATTCCTTAGTATAAATTGTTCACTTTTGATTGGGAAAAGATCATAGATTAGGTTGAAATGGTTACTTCACCTCTTTATTCTCACATTTTAAGCCTGCTTGTCTAGGGTTTGATTATTAGTTTGGTGATAGCGGGAAAATTCTAGATTGATCATAGCCTTCAACCCTTCGCCATTTGTGTTTCTTGTCAAACTTTCATCTCACTTTTCTCCTTGCGAGTTTCCTTGAATGCGCCCAAGATGAGAAGCTGGCTTCAATGAGTTTCAGACTAGGGGATTACTTGTTAAAGAGCCATCGACTTTGTTTCCTTTGGATTCTACCTGGGTCAAAGGGGGGAGTAAAAAAATTGATGTTTTGGAGTTGGTTAGTCGAGAAAACAGTCGAAATTGCACAGCAATGGTTCCTTTGATTTTCAGTTAGAATGGTTAATGAACTGACTTGCCATATTTTTTTATGTAGAAAACATTTGTTTGCACATTCAGTTAACGTTTTTTTTCTTCTTTTATTGCTGAAATGGTCTTTTGGTTTGAGAGGACAGAAATGAGATATGATTTTTAGTTCTTTTCCACAAAAAATTGTTGCAAGCGCACATTCTCTTCATAAAATGACTTGCATTGAAAAATAAATTGCTAAATGAATTAATAGGTTAAAAAAGTTAATTTTTTTAATACAGATCCTGAACTAACTGAACTCTTTCTTGTTCATATAGGATTTATTGTTGTCATTTTAATTGTTCTACAGACATAAACAATCTAGAGTCTCGATATTGTTCTTTTGGTATAGGACCCGGATATGTATAAAAGGTCTTCCAAGCGCAAAGCCAAAACTGTAGAATCTTATTCGGACATTGAAGTAGTTCTAGAAACTACCATGGAAACCATGTTTGAAGATACCAGAGCTATCATCGGAGTAGTTCCCGAATACAAATGGGGTGAAATATACCAACTTATCAGAAATAAATATGTGCATGATGCCTTTATTGAGGAGATGATAATTTATCAAAATATAAAGAAATCAAGTCTCCACAAAGCTACAACTTGCACAGAATTATTCACATGCTTCGAGGTAATAGGCTGGATTTTTCCTTATATATATGTCAAGTATAGAATCATTGCAGGAGCTAATGGAAAAGGGTTCTCCTCATTTAAATCGGCACATATAGGAACAACTTACAAATTACTTGTTCCCAAAGTCCTTCTAACTGATGACTGGATTAAGAGCATCAATATAGATCATTCAGAATACACCAAGAAAATGCTTCCCTTGGGAAAACATCTACAGAAAAGAGCAAGTGGGGAACATGATTCACAGAACTTGAAAACCCCATTCAGAATTATGGCTATGATGCTGAGCAAAGTCTTTGGGATGGAAAATGAAAACATATACAAGCTCAGTTGGGTTTCGATCATGTATCATATTGCCACTCATGGTACTTTTTTTAACTAGGAAGATATTATTTCGGAGAGCATGGTTGCAGCAGTATGAGCAGCTCAGGGAGGTTTGACGCCGAATAAAGAAGATTTTTACATGACATCTTACCTAATTGATTACATCCTGATTAGGAACCCATTTTATAAATTAGGATGTTATCGGGTCCCTGATGAACCCCCCATATATGTGGCTTACTAGATCATGTGGGCCCATAAGTGTGCCAGCTTTTACAAAATCATTTGTGAAGAGTTTATAATGCCCCTGTATAAACTAATTTTTTATGAAGAGCCTAATTGCATGTCAGACATTGCATTGGAGGTGATCAATGAGTATGGGAATTATTATTTTACACCAGAAGGTACTTATATTCGGATGTACAAAGGCACCAAAAGTCCTTTGATGCCAAAGTATGTCACATATTATATAGTTCACAAGGAAGCATTAAGACAGGTTTTCATAAATGGAGTTGTACATTTTCTAAATGAGAATAAGAAAACATCTTATCCTCCACTCCCTTTTACAATCGAAGCATATAAGTTTACTAAGGTCAAAAGTGCTGAAAGTTTTGTGAAAGATCTCGAAGCATGCCACTTTGGATAAATTTTTTTTATCGAGAATGATAACTTACAGAAGGAAGCTAAACATTGTGCTTCATGCAGGATCAACTTTGAATATACGGATAATTTCCTAAAATACAAAGAGGTGTATAGAAGAGCTAAGAACATGTGAGACTTGAACAAACAATTTGGTAGGAAAGAAGGAGCAAGTTCAATCCAGACAAAAGAAACCTCAAAAGAGGCAGAACAAAAGAAAGCACATGAAGAAGCCTTGGCAGAAGAAAAGGCGAAGAGTGTTATACCTCAAAGTTACACTTCGAACTCTAGTGTCGCATCTTTGTACCATGTGACCTAGCGACATTTCTCCCTAATGAATGTTATGTGTTGTCGGCACTCTCCTAGGTCTCATATGACACCTTGGAGATAAATTCACCTCTTGATGATCGAGAAACAACTTACCAAGCCACATGTCATCTTCTAGACCCTTGGTTTCCTTGATTTCCGCGCTGTGCATACTTGTCAGCCCACGAAAATCTCCCTTTTTTGCGCTCTGCACAACCTCTGCCCCACAAAAATACCCAAATTTTCGCGTTATGCTCAGTGACCGGGGTGCGAAAATCCTTAATTAGCCCTTTGCCTTGGATTTTGGATCTCTACCTTCTGAGATATTACTTTGGGATTGGCACCCTGATTCGATCCCAACCTCCCCTCTCTGTTTAGTTTGGTTGATCCACTAAACCCTCACTAGATCCACCTTCCTCTCCTTATGGTTAACTCCTCCAAGTGCTATAAAAGAGAGGCCTTCCATGATCCAAGGGGGAACCACTTGAGGCATCCAACCTATGGTCTTAGGAGATTTGCAGAGATAGCTAGAGGAGAGAAGACTTGGAGCTAGAGTTGACTTGGGCATCAAGCAACCTATGTAAGTACTTTTCAAGCTTCTTAATAAGATAACCTGCTTGTTTTCCCCATTTCATGTGTATTGTGTGTGAATCTTTGACATGAAATGTATCTAGTTTAGATTTGAACTTAACCTTTACTTCAAGCTATTTGGAAGATCGTGTGCTTGTCCTTTGTTTGATCTTAACAGGTTCTATTCGCGAGCTTCGGGATCAAGAGCTAGGAGCGGGACAAACGTCGAATTGAAATGTGAGTTATATCTTTCATCTCTTTTGAATGCATTCAATCTTGTTGTAAATCTTAGTTTAGGACTCAAGGTAGCATTTGTTTCTCAATTTTCCTAGATTAGAACTAGTTACAACCTAGTCTAGCCTAGGAGAGTTTCTTCTTACCCGTAGGGAGAAATTTCTACAACAAAAACTGGCGACTCCACTGGTTTGAATCCATTTTTCTTTTGATTGTGAAGTTTGATTTCATTTTAATTCAATTTGATTGTATAATTGGTTCTTTCTACCCTCCTTTACACCTCTTTTCTCTGCTTTGGATTATTGTTTTTCAGTTTCATCTCACCATCTGGTTCCCTGTGTTGGAAAACCCTAGAAAATCAAATTTTTTTCTTAAAAATTTTGCCCTTCATTTTGCTCTCTGTTTATTTTCGCGGCCTAAACATTCCTACCAGAGCGAAAATCTGCATATTTTCGTGCCCATAGGACTCTGTGAAACGTGAAAATCTAGTATTTTCGCGGCTTGGTTGCCTACAAACCCGCGAAAATTACCTGAAAAATTCATTTTTTTTAATTTCTGAGTGGTTGCTTTGAATCCATTTTTTTGGTTTTCTACTCCTGATTGGTTTATTGACATTTGTCAGACCTCTGTAACCTATGGTTGCAGTCCACTGCTCGCATTTTTGAGTCTCTCTTGAACTTCATTGTATCTTTGTTTCTTTGGGAATTTCAAAAGTGTGTTTGGTTTGTTTCGTTTACTGTTTGAACTTGGATTTTATGAGTCTTGTGACATCATAACTAGTTTGTTTGCCTCCTTACCATCATTTGCAAAAAGATTGTTCATTTCTGAAATAGTCAAGGTCTTATAAGCATATATATTTAACTTCCTTGATTGCATTATTGAGAGAGTATATTGTTTTGAAATCACATCTTTCTATCTATTTCATCAAACTTGATATTGAAAGATATTTTTGAGACACTCTTTCCCTTCTTGTTGAAAAGATCAAAGTCATATTTTTTTATTTGGAAGCATATATTCATTTGTTGTTTGTCACATTGTTATACTCATTAGAAGTAGCATCAGCTGTAGATCAAATTCATCTTGAAAGTAGTGACATTAGTTTGGCATATTCAAAAAACAAAAAAAAAATTGAGTGGTTTTTTCATTTCATTGAAAAAGTTTGTGCTTGCATTGATCGAAGAACTCTCTCCTTACCTTAGCTAGTATTCATTGAAAGGAAAGGTTCATTTGCATGATTTGAGTCAGTCATCACACCACGAGTTGCACTTCCATTTACTCGATTGAGTAATACAACAACCATTAAAATTCATCACCCTAAATCAACACACTTTAACCTCGCTTGAGGATAAAAAGAATTTGGTAGTTAGGTAGGACACCGGGGATAGGCATCCAAATAATTCCCCCTTGTCATTTTCATCTGAGACATAGCTTTTTTCCTCTAGGGTACTAAAATCCTCTTGTACTTATTGACACGATCATCGACCAGTTTGTGGGGGGGCCTCCTGTTTTTTCGGGGGTAAGCTGCAAGGACTGATTCTGGATGGACTTTGTGGAATTCCGCACTCCACTTAGCACCTAAGGACATCTCTCTGTTGTCTTCCTTGTATTTTATCGTATGGGTGATACTTGGGCTCAAAGACAGAAGTGTCAGTTAACTTTCCCCGACGTGTCATGAACGAGGTAGCCTAGTGACTTTTCTTCTAGGGCTCTTTTACCCAGGATCCCTTTCGGTAGAGGGATATCCTTCCACTTTGGTCTCTCATTTCGTATTGTTCGACTAGGATTTCATCACCTTGAGAAGGATAGGATTTGTCGAGGTCTCCAGCTCTTAGTTAGGGAGTTTGCTTGATATTTCACCTTTTTAGAGGGTCTTTTTCTTTTCTAGTGCTGTTTGTTGGCATTCTGGCCACTTTTGTTTCAGCTCGCTTACTGTGACGTCGATCCCAGTTTAGTTTTTTGAGCTTTCTTTTTTGGCCTGCGAGCCTTGTATTTTCCTAGCTCCCCTTTTGCACACTTGGTTGCTTTAGGGTTTTTGAGTTCTTTTTTCACAATATTGTCCCCAAAACTTGTAATCCTATCACATGGTTGATCAAAGGAGATCACGGAGATAATAAGGGAGAATACCCGAGCCACCGCCATGGACTTCTGATCCACTTGCTTCACGTATCCCTGCCCCTGCCAACCGAGGAACTGGTCGGGGGACTGTTCCACCATCTATTAGTACAACATCTTCAATTTCTCATGTACCCCCAAACCCTAACATCGTCTCAGATCCTCTTACAATCACTGAAACTAATAGTGCACCTGAGATCCATATAGTACCACAATCCACTGTTATTCCAGTGGACACTATGTTAGCCGCTGAAGTCATTAATCCACCAGATGTTACACCGGAAGGCCCTATCCTCCTAGAAACTAGTATTATACCAGACACGACAGCATTGATTGAAGTCCCTGGCAGGTACATTGAAATCATTGAAGAAATTGAACTTCCTACACTGTTTCATTCTAATTTTGAATATCCTACTGCACAGCTGGAAACTCCACCTGTCATCACTACATCATCAATCACACATAGTTATGAAATGGGTTCTTCTAGTAATGTACCGTTCAGCTTATCTCTCCTTGACCTCCCTTTAGGTCATGAGATTATGGCATCAATTCAATATAGTATGGTTAGTCTAGCCAACTCACCCCTAACATCGGAACGCTTTAGACGTGACACAACTCGAATGCTCACATCGACTTCACAATATCCCCCTGCACTCACCTCTCAAACGACAGATCCTCCTAGTTTTTTAGCTTCCCGACCTCCATCTAACACGGTATATCATGAATCATTTGTAGGTCGATCAGGACCCTCAGACTGGACTATACCAGCACTCCTTCCGAACCCCAACGAGGTAGCTCCCATCTTTGATCCAGCCTCCAGTTTATGGGATACCTTTCCAGGCCAAGCCCTCGATGATGTTCGCACCGTTCCAATTCCTATGGATGTGACACCTGAAAGTCCTCAATTATTCTCTATACACTTATTGTCGCACAACATGTTCAGCTTAACTTCAGGAGATGAACCTCTTATGAGGGACAACCCAATCTTTTCACCGTTACCAACGCTATCCGAAACCGGCGCGAGATCCTCTTCACAAGTCGGCACCTTTAGTGTAGTTGGCCAATTTGGGCCACCTCACTCTTCTACTGTCATTTCTAGAAGAACACCCACCCCTACTATTCGAACGCCTAATGTGACTGGAAGACATTATTAAACCACCGTATATACCATTTCCAGAGGACAATCGTCCGTTGGAACCGTTGTCCCCAGTAACCAAACTCCTTTGGTCGAGCCATCTACATCCTGGGTACTACCGATCCCATCTGTTGGATGACAACTACTTGTTTCTTCCCCAAGCGGGGCTACTCAACCACCTCCTCCATCCACTTCAGCGGCTTAGTTGAGCCCACATACCACACCTTTTGGAGGGATGCCACTTGTTAGCGGCGTAACAGGCGCCATCCAACAACCCCCTCCATTAGAATCATTTGCTCCGTGGGGAAAATATAATACACCTGGCAGTATACAACCTTATGTTAGTATCCCAACCGAAACTAACTTCCAAATTCCCTCGTCAGGACCAATTCCTTCTTGGGGACCTCAAATCCCATCAAGTGGGGGATATTCTTTATTCGCAAACCCGAATCAAGCTGGGGGAAACCTAATCAACATCAAGCTTTCGTTCCCCCTAACTTGAATTTCGAAATTCCTTATCCCACTGCCTCGAATAATCCATGGAACCCACCTCTTCAAGCTCCACCTTTTAATCAGGGAGGAACAAAGATTTTGTTGGCTCCATTCTTTTAGGAACCCCTTACCTCAGGTATGGGTAACCCACCCAATCAAGGAGTTGGAAATGTCCCTTGGACACAACAATCCCAGGGGCCTACACCCCTTATCCCCACCTAGCAACACATTCAACAACCGGTCTCTACTTCGATTCTGAATCAATTGGTTAATCCTATGATTCTGAATATACCACCGGTTACCTAGATGGCCTACAACCCACAAAGATTTCAACAGTACCCTGCGGGTAACATGTTTGGGTACAATATGCAGCAATATGCTGTGCAGGGCCCCACAGGCATCCCTGCACCCTACAATTATTACTCATACCCGCAACTTAATCGACAACTTCCATTCTTGGCAACATTAGATTTTCCCAATTTGTATAGACTCATCAACGACCCGATATGGCATGAACCACATTGGCCACCCATCTCGACCAAACTACCATTAGACATCCCAATGTTCGATGCCAATCCCGGGGAAGACCCCAAGAACCACGTTATGACTTTCCATCTCTGGTGTTCATCAAACTCATTGATGAATGATTCCATTTGGTTACGGTTCTTCCAGTGCACGCTTACGGGCACGGTAGCAAAATGGTATATCGAGCTACCACAACACTCCTTTCGATATTTCAATACCCTGGCCATGCAGTTTTTGACACATTTCCAAATCCGCATCCGATACGAGACTAGAATAGACTTGTTAACTTCGTTGCATCAAACCACTGCCACACATATATCTGATCATATTCATGAGTGGGGACGACGCCGAAGATTAATCAAGGCACCCATCCCGAACCAATTATTGGCTGATTGATTGACGAAGTCATTTCTACCCCCCATTGCCAAGGATATTGCTATGGGTGGACCTGTTACGGAGGAACACACGATTTCTCGCGCTCAGTATATGGATTTGGTATATACCCAATCCAAAACATTATACAAGATTATTCCTCACGCCTCCCACACTATCACTGATCCAACCAAGCCCGCCACTGAACCCCCCATTGATGGTATTGTCGATTCAATAAAGGCCTAGCCTGCAACCAAATCGAGTGGACAACAAACTGTTGCTGCTTCATATCCAACTCGGGCTACACCCAATACTTCTACTTCGCTTGCTCAGTCCTCCAAGTTGAATGTTGTTCAGTCCTCATCACAACAATTCGGAGGAAAAAAGAAGAACAACAGAGGAAAATCCAATAAAACTTCTACGCAGTAGGAAAATCCTAAACCACAACAGACCAACAATGATAAAAAGCGTAAACGGAAAGCGAAGTTTCCCTGCCTCATCTGTCAGGAAGACCATTACACCAGAGACTTCCCTTACAAAGAGGAAGGCAACAAATTCATAAAAGTTCCTTCCCACCCAACAGTACTAACCTAAACCGACCCTTTCCCTCACCAACAACAGGAGATGGTCACACAGGAATCCCCACAAGGGAGAAACCAAAACAACCCTTCCCGAGCATAAATGTCCTCAAATCGCGACATCCTCATGATGACTAATGAGACGGTTCACATTTCTACACGTACGAAGACATATGATCCTCCAAGCATGAACAAATTTGAGACTGCCCAAGGAAAGTCTCCCTCAGAAGAATCTCCCTCGACACCTCCCCCCAATGGTCCTCTCCACATTGAGAGACCTGCTACTGAAACTGTGTTGCGCCCACCCAAGGCCACCATTCAGAAGGCCACATTCAATCCTAATGCGCGCACATCCTAGAACTACAACATTGTTGAAGACTTGGCTCAGGCGCCATGTTTAATGTTGACCCTCGAAGTTCTCCAACACTGTCCTACACAGCGTAGAACTTTATTATCAGCATTGGGAGATGTTGATCCAGACTCTTCCAACACAATTTTGTTTAACTTGGAATATTTCAAGCCTAATATTTCCCACCAGTTAGCCTTCTAGATCCATACTCGGATCTATGGAAACAACATCCATCGTACCATTTTGTACGAAGGTGCTTCCACCTCGATTATGTCT
The DNA here is from genome assembly GCA_027924585.1 of Larix kaempferi. Lineage (NCBI taxonomy): Eukaryota > Viridiplantae > Streptophyta > Pinopsida > Pinales > Pinaceae > Larix > Larix kaempferi. Next base: position 30,275,307 of record BSBM01000372.1, read on the forward strand.
TTGACCTGCTGGAGAGCCATTGGTTCTCCGAAAGTGGCCCAATCTCCTACTACGTTAAAAGCATTTGATGGACGTGGTTTTCAACCGTACGGACTCATCTCATCGCTTGCGATAGAGCTAGGGGGAAAAACTGTGTCTATTCATGTGGAAATCGTGGATGCTCCGTTAGACTACAATCTCTTACTCAGTCGCAATTGGTTTTATGCCATGACCGTCGTAGCATCCTCTTTTTTTCGCTTAGCGCAATTCCCCCATCTAGGGAAGATCGTCACTATAGACCAACTAGATTTTTGCACTCCAGATATACATCAGAATTCTACCAACAATGTCCCATTGCTAGAAAACTCTCATCCTCACTTTGAATACATTGGTGTTGGTATTTTGAAGGAATCCTCCATCATAGGGGTGTTTCCGAAAGTTCCACCCCCGATCTTTTCAATCAACATGATCTCGACAAGCACATCTTCACCCTACGAATCTACTGACTCCTGGGTTATACCGAGTCCCTCCGAGTTTGAAACCCTTGGCAATGCTATGCCTCTGAACCAAAATCTTGCAACCTATTAGGCGATTCAGTTGACTCCCGACTGGATCAACACACTTGACCACCATCAGGTGGTCGGTCCATCGTCTCGAATCCCTTCATCCTTACCTTATAATGACTCCCTTGCACAGATTTTTCCTACGGACGAGTCTATTATGTAGATCATGAGTCTGGATGAACCCCCTTGGGAAGATTACCACCATTGATCATATTTCCCCTCGATTCGAGCGATAGACCCGGACTCTGAATCCACGGTTTCACTATATAATGTCAACACTGCGACTCCCGCCCATACATTTGACGTATTTTCTGAAGGGAAATTAGAGAACATCATGGAGACCATCCCAATTGACATATCTGTGAAACCTGGTGTCATGGAACACATTCTTATAGGCAAAACATGTACTCCTACAGAGATAGAATTTTACACTTCCTTATTTAAAGAGTTTCACGACGTTTTTGCATGGAAATATGAAGAAATGCCAAGGATAGACCCATCCATCGTGGTCCATGAAATTCAAGTCTATCCTAGTGCCCGACCAATCCGACAGAAACTCTGGCCTGTGCATCCCCGGAAAACGGATGCCATTAAAGTAGAAGTTGAAAAACTTCTTCGTGTTGGGTTCATCTATCCTGTCCCATTGACAGACTGGTTGTCCAACATCGTTCCCATCGCAACGAAACAGGGTACGATCATGGTCTGTGTTGATTACAGATATTTGAATAAGGCTTGTCCTAAGAACAATTATCCCACGCCTTTCATCGACCATATTATTGATAATTGTGCCGGGAGTGTCATCTTCTCTTTTATGGATGGCTTCTCCGGCTACAATCAGATAGAGATACTCCCTTCAGACCAGCACAAGATAACCTTTATTGACCATGGGGGACCTTTCTGTACCGCAAGTTACCTTTTGGTCTCAAGAACGTCGGGGATACCTTTCAATGAGCTATGTCATACGCATTTCATGACATCAAACATGTTGTAGATCCGTATCTGGATGATTTACCCTCTCATTCCAATACGAGAGAGAATCACCCAGATCATCTGAGTGCCTCACGATGCCGCCATTACAACATACGTTTGAATCCACACAAATGCGTGTTTTGTGTAGAAGCCGACAAATTGTTGAGATTCATTATTTCCAAAGATGGCATACACCTAGACCCTGCGAAGGTAGAAGCTATCCTATCCCTGCCCTTGACCACCAACATCATAAAACTCCAGAGTTTGCAAGGGCATGCAAACTTTTTACGTCACTTTGTCTGCAATTTTGCCGAGATAACGAAGGGCTACATGAGGCTTATGAAAAAATATGTCCCATTCTTTTGGGAAGATGAATCCCAACGATCATTTGACAATCTAAAGAAGGCCCTCGCTAACACTCCCGTCATTCAACCCCCCAATTATACACGGGACTTTATTCTGTATCTCACCGCTTCCCTCACCACCATTGGCATAGTACTGGTGCAGGAAGATGACAACAGTAATGAACATGTGATTTATTATCTTAGTAAGAGTCTTTTAGACTTTGAAACCCGCTACTCATATGTGGAGAATCTGGCTCTGGCTACAGTATTTGTTGTCCAGAGATTCCACCCTTACATACTGCTCCGGAAGACTACCTTAATTGCGGACTTCAATCCCATGCATTATATCCTAACACGTCAAGTGCTAGGGGCAAAAAACTCCCGATGGATTGTAGTTCTTCAAGAATTTGATTTGGAATTTGCCAAGGCAAAAACAAATAAATCCTTAGTTTTTGTTGATCTTATATGTGCATTGCCTTGTTCCACTAACCAAGATGAGCTCATCGATTCTCTTCCTGACAAATCGTTGTTTCTCATTGGCACGTTTGATCCATGGTATGGAGATATCATTTTGTATCTCCAAAACCAACGTTTTTGGCCCGACCTCAATCGAGATGAACGTCGCCGTATCCGACATCACACCAAGTACTACTTGATCATTAGTGATACCCTTTATCGTCGTGGTGTTGACTCCATTCTCTGACGTTGTCTCACTCTAGACGAGGTTGAATACGTCCTTAATGACTACCACTCCGGAGCATGTGGTGGTTACCTTTATGGGATGGCTACAACCTAGAAAATCTTATGCGCAGGATACTTCTGGCCCACAATATTCAAAGACTGTATTGAGAAGGTCAAGAAATGTCCTCCATGCCAATTATTCCATAGTAAGAAGCGCTCACATCCTACTCCACTCCATCCTATTATTTCCATCGGCCCCTTTGCAAAACAGGGTATCGATTTTATGCATTGTAAGCCTACTTCAGCCGAGGGGCATGGCTATGTCATAGTAGTCATGGATTATTTTATTAAATGGGTTGAAGCAATGCCTACTTACGCAGAGGACGGAAAAACAACTGCACTCTTCATATTCAACCATATCATTTCTAGGTTCAGTGTTCCCCGTGCTATTGTAACCGATCATTGTTCCCATTTCAGGAACCATATGATTGATGAACTAAGTGCCAAGTTGGGTTTTCATCATGAAAACTCAACCCCATATTACCCACAGACGAACGGTCAAGTAGAGGCCATAAATAAGGTCTTGAAGCGAATGATCCAACGCACTGTAGGTACTCATAAGTCCAATTGGAACCTAGCTCTGTTTTCTTCTCTCTGGGCCTATCGAACCTCAATAAAAAATGCAATCGGATTTACACCATTTCAACTAGTGGCCTGGAGGCTATATTAACTATTGAATGTGAAATCCCGTCACTGAAACTAGTCGTCGAGTTACTTCCCAACATGACCTCCAAGGAGGAACGGTTCTTGTATCTAGCTAAGCTAGATGAAACCCACTGCGAAGCCGCATTAGCGAATGAAGCTCATAAAAAAAGCGTTAAGGCCCAATATGACAAGTTTGTCCAACCTCAAATCTTCAATGAAAGGTACTTAGTCCTTACCTACGACCAAATGCATGATAAGTTGGGTAAAGGAAAAATGGAATCTATGTGGTATGGTCCCTATGTCATGAAGCGAGTATTGGAGAAAGGAGCTTACAAGATCGTCGACTATGATGGCACACCCTTGGCACGGCCCTGCAACGGGTTGTACCTCAAATGGTTCTACACGTAGGGTTATCTTGCGTGAGACACCTTGTACATTATGTACTTAGTTTGTTTTTTCATTTGTTTGTGTGTGTATGGATTTGGTTTCATTTACCTTTGTTTGACCCTGACTTGTGCTTCTATGCGCAGATGTCAGCTTACTATGGGTTCACAGATGGTGCTAGCCGACATACCTGGAACCTTGCTTCCGCAGGATGGGTACTCTATTCCCCTGCCGATGAGTTGATATCCTCGGGTGGCATCTTCTTGGGCCCCGCAACAAACAATGTTGCAAAGTACCATGCAGTCATTGGACTTCTAACTGAAGTCACTTCTCTTGGGATCCCCACATTTTCAGTCTACCTGGATTCCCAACTCGTGGTATCCCATTTGAATCGTGTCTACACTATTCGTGAACCTACATTACTTCGATTATTCAGACGGGTACACCTCTTGGAACGATCATTTGATTTCATTCAATATCAACATATACCAAGAGAATTCAATATGATAGTTGATTCATTGGCTAATTATATATTGGATTGACATCTAGCTCATACATAAAACACATCATAAACAAGTACACAAGTCACTGTAAATAAGCAAACCATAAAAATAGATCCATATGTATAAATATCACATCCAACTGTTTTTTCTGAGTACATATAATAAGATGTTTCCAAGGACAAAATTTGGGATCGTGTCCCATAGAAAAATTGGCTCTTGGGCCTACATATTGTGTACATGTCGCTAAAAACAAACTCTGCTATCTAAATGCTAGTCATCATCCTCATGTTGTTCGTGATAACACACCATTGCTCTAGCCACCCGACGAAGTAGTCGGCTGATACGCCCTGGCACACCTATAGTATGCCTCTTGAGATGGAGTGGGATGTCATCCATCCTCATAGAAGGAACACCCATGGTCAAAACCTGAATATTCCGCTCTACATCGCGGATCCCTCCTGCTTCTTCCTCCTCCTCCTCCTCCTCCTCATCGGCGGTGTGATGCTGAACACCTCCTCGACATAGCAAGGAATAGCCCGCTAGCCTCCTCGGTCCGTGATCTGTGGCATGAACATGTACATAAGTTAGATCTTTCCACGCATCGAAAAATCACAAAAAAAAATCATATATTATTTAAAATACCAAAAACACAACTGTGAAGGTCACATACTTGAGCCATCCCAATACTCATCCTCGGTAAGTGCCAAGTTGATATCCTCACAGAAATCCACCCCTTCATATGGATAGTCCTTGATCATGATGATTTGCTCCTCGAACCACGAGAAAAATTCCTCGCCAAAAGCTAAGACCTGTGGCCCACCGAGACGTCCCACATAGTCGCTCTACCTCCCCATCTGAGGCTCGGTTGCAGGACGGATCGGCATACTCACTTGAGGATGAAAGTCCTCGCCAAAAGCTAAGACCTGTGGCCCACCGAGACATCCCGCATAGTCGCTCCACCTCCCCATCCGAGGTTCGGTTGCAGGACGGATCGACATACTCACTTGAGGATGCAATAGAGGTACCCTCTCCAAGAAAAATGTAACCAGGACACTCCCATACCCAAATTGACGGATATCTCCATTCCTACATTTGGTAACCTGATCCTTGAGGTTGGCCAGGACCTCTTCACACTAGTTGAACAACGTCGGTGCCATATACTCCACTGCAAGGGTCATCTGTCCCCGTGTTGCATGGTGGGGACCCACACTACCCGCTACGCATGTGATGGTCTATAACACAGTTCTCAATGGGAGCTCTATCACATCTTTTATGGGCACTTTTCCGCTTGTCTTACGGGAACCCTGTCTACAGTAACGAGCGATATACTCGTTTGTACTCTCTTCTGAGGTCATGTGTCCAGATAGGTTGACCTTTTCCCGCCTCTTAGAGAGGTCGGTCAATAAGTAAATGTCCTCGAGCTCTATCTCGAGGGTATGCTCCCCAATACAGAAAGCTTGAATATCGCTCTCCCACAGTTGGATTATGTGGTTCAGAAGCTTTCCTTGCTTGCGGATTCCCCCTTGTTTTGAAGAAATTTAGTAGACCACATTCTCGCAGCGCAGTAAATGTGACTTGATCATTTAGGGCCACCCTTTCATCATCTTCATGCTCTCTCTCTTTCCACTCAACCATCTTCTCTCAAATAAGCTGCAAACTCCTGCAAAATACCAAACAAAACATCCATGAGAAGATGAAAGTCTGATTTTATGTTGAACATGAGAAACCACTTTATTTTGTGTAATTTTCGCACCTGGGCATCAATTGGCAATGCGAAAACTTTGAATTTTCGCGCACCTCTTAAAGGTTGCTGCACAAAAATCACAGAATTTTCGCGCCTCTCGATGAAGAGAGGCCGCAAAAATTTCTGAGGGTGGAAATTTTTCCCTAAAGGTTCCTCAAAAATAAAAAATTTGCCATGAAATCAAGAAATAAAAACATGAAATGAAAGAGGAGCTCAAGAGCTTCTACCTGGCACAGACGACAGTCGAAATGGTGCCCTGGATCTCCGGATATGGTCACTTGAAGATTTTCCCTTCAATGGGTGAAAATCCCTCTATGACTAAAAATGGCTAAGTTGAAATGGCAACTTTCTCTTTTACCTTCTATTTATACAAGTTACATGACTATTTTTGCTCATTATTTTATTTTAAATACCTTTTTAGGTCAAATTTTTCACATTACTAATGTCCTATTTCCAAGGTTTTTAAACCACTTTTGACAGGATCTCCATAGGTTGTTGACACTGGCGGTATGATGCTATTTTGACCTTCACTTGAGCTGACTTTATCTTTTTTGTGCTCTGGACTTAAACCTGCAAAAAATTCCAAGCGCGTTTTCACACCTGTGTCGTGCTTGTTAAACTTAAGAAAACCGATGTCAAGCTTAGTCGACTTTACTCGTGCTCATAAAACGATGAGGAAAAGATCATTTTGGTATTATTTTATTCCTTTTTCGGACCAAGATGATTAACGTTACGAAAACTAACCTTTGGATTTCCCTTTAAGCTCTTTTTAGACTCCCTCGTTACGAAAAAGATTTCCAAGTGCACTTGTCTCTTTCACACTTGTTAAAGTATTTTAAAGGAAGCCTATTCGGTGATAGGCTTCCCCTTTTTCAGCCCGTCTAGACTATTTACAAGAAATGTATACCTGAGACAACCTTTGACTGGGAGAGTTCTCTTAGGAATTTTTTTACACTTTTTCGAATCTGGGAGACTAATTTGATGAAAAAGTACATTTTGGAGTCTTCTTTAAGTTATTTCAGACTCTCTAAACATGAAAAACTGTCAAGTTTGCCTTCTTTGGACTCGTTAAAATTCAACATAGAAGGGCCTGTATTGGGACGAACCCCTCCTTTCTTAGGTTCGTAAAACATGTGAGATCGGACTCATCCATCAGATGAGCTATACCGAGCATCTATTATCGTCTTCAAGCTCGTAAAAAAACAAAGAGGTACTTGTCATTTATGATGCGGGGGGAATGGGAAATGAGTTAGTTTTACCTTTTTTGACAGCTTGAAAGTCGTCACCTTTGAACATGGCATGCATCCACACCTTGTCTTCTTTTGGGTATTCACTCCTTCCTGCTGAGTTATAATCATAGTCCCGAGTCGTCTCTTTGGCCATGAGTCCAATCGCCTTGTGGTTGTTCTTTTCTATCTAAAATCCATGATGCCAAGCTTTGCTTCATGCCGTTATATGTTCAAAGGGTCAGCGTTGCTCTGAGTCATCCATTATGTCAAACCTTCCATTGTGTCAGTACATATCCTTTTGGACCGTCGCTTCACATCTCTCCTGCCGATTTCATGTCGATGATGTGGGATTCATCATGGCCCACCTTCGACGAGTCTATTCCTGTCGACATCAACTCACTATCCAAGAATTAGGCTTAGGGATCAACAATTAGTACCTTGGTACCTGCATGCCTTAATGGCAGGTTTCCTTGCATTCAACAGTAGGTTTTTATCATTGACCTCTGATCGAATGATATCACAAATGTTCGATGTCAACTCATCTATTCGCATTTCCTTGAGATATACTAGAGATACCTTGGGAATCATCATCATCATTGGTGATTTCCCTTGTGCTTGTTAACAGCTTCAATCTTTGGCTGGTAATCAAGAATGTTTCTGCCATGTTCGACTTCAGGACATTGTAATCACATGGTTAGATTTGTATTGTTTGGGATCGGGTAGAAGACCATGGATGTTCTTGATACCGTTTCCATGTTCAGGTTGCGATGGCGATTATTAAGTAGGTGTCCACATACACATCATGTTGATGACCTCAGTATTGTATTGTCACACAGATCCACTATTGTATTGGTCGTGGTTGTGTTATTATCGTCTCATGGATCTATGATTGTTCATAGTAGCCATGGTTTGTCCTCATTCTATATCATCTCAGCTATCATGGATCTACAATGTATTGGTCGGCAGTCGTTCCTTGAGTTAGTTGTTCCGAGGATAGGAATGCCCGCATCGGTAGTATTTGACATTTTGTTTCCTTGCAGCTCCTCTCCGACTCCCTCGATGCTATCTCCGCGCAATTTCTTTGTAAAGTCTTTTTGCCATCAATTTCTTCTAACCTCACACTTTAGGGGGCATCTGTTATACCTCAAAGTTACACTTAGAACTCTAGTGTCGCATCTTTGTACCATGTGACCTAGTGACATTTATCCCTAATGAATGTTATGTGTTGTCGACACTCTCCTAGGTCTCATATGGACACCTTGGAGATAAATTCACCTCTTGATGATCAAGAAACAACTTACCAAGCCACGTGTCATCTTCTAGACCCTTGTTTGCCTTGATTTCCGCACTCTGCATACTCGTCAGCCCACGAAAATCTCCCTTTTTGCGCTCTGCACAACCTCTTCCTTGCAAAAATTCCCAAATTTTCGCGTTATGCTCAGTGACTGGGGTACGAAAATCCTTAATTAGCCCTTTGCCTTGGATTTTGGATCTCTACCTTCCGAGAGATTACTTTGGGATTGGCACCCTGATTCGATCCCAACCTCCACTCTTTGTTTAGTTTGGTTGATCCACTAAACCCTCACTAGATCCACCTTCCTCTCCTTATGGTTAACTCCTCCAAGTGCTATAAAAGAGAGGCCTTCCATGAGCCAAGGGGGAACCACTTGAGGCATCCAACCTATGGTCTTAGGATATTTGCAGAGATAGCTAGAGGAGAGAAGACTTGGATCTAGAGTTGACTTGGGCATCAAGCAACCTATGTAAGTACTTTTCAAGCTTCTTAATAAGATAACTTGTCTTGTTTTCCCATTTCATGTGTATTGTGTGTGAATCTTTGACATGAAATGTATCTAGTTTAGATTTGAACTTAACATTTACTTCAAGCTATTTGGAAGATCATGTGCTTGTCCTTTGTTTGATCTTAACAGGTTCTATTCGGGAGCTTCGGGATCAAGAGCTAGGAGCGGGACAAACGTCGAATTGAAATGTGAGTTATATCTTTCATCTCTTTTGAATGCATTCAATCTTGTTGTAAATCTTAGTTTAGGACTCAAGGTAGCATTTGTTTCTCAATTGTCCTAGATTAGAACTAGTTACATCCTAGTCTAGCCTAGGAGAGTTTCTTCTTACCCGTAGGGAGAAATTTCTACAACAAAGAGGAAACAAGAAGAAGAAAGAAGACAAAGAGAAGAAGAGTCAATAATTAAATAAGAACAAGAAAAGGCAGATAAGGAAGTTGTTGAGCAGGAACAGGAAAAATTACAAGATGAAGCAGACAAGAAGAAGGAAGAAGAAGAGAATATCAAGAAAGCTGTGGAAGAAAAGAGAGATCAAGAAGAAAATCAGAATCAACAAGATATGGAAGTAGACAAATCTATCGACCTATAAATACCTCTTACAGGAGGCCATCTCCCATTAGCTAAGCTTGGTCTTACACCGTTCACTCCTTCTAACCAACATTTTGTAGCCAAGCTTGACACCATTGTTTTTTATCCTAAAAGGAATACCATCCTAAGTAGGTCAGAAAAAAGATTGAATATTGGTACACAACCTGATATTGTGACTGTGCAGGAGAGTACTCTAGTAGAAAGTACAAATAAAGATATGAAATTCACTACTTCTGTGAATATTGTTGCAGCGCAAGCTAATGCAGACATCGTGGACAAATTGTTGGATGATGTAGAACGTAGAAAAGCAAAAATGATCAAATTAAAGGATACCTTAGTACAAACTCGAAATGAAGGAAGTGAGTTGAAAAGGAAGTGAGATGCCATAGAAGCAGAGAAAGAAAGACTTTTGTTCGGTTATCAAGGCCTTGAAGATGAAAATGATTCTCTAAATGTACATCTAGTGATTATGGAAGGAGAAAGAATTGATTTCCAATCTCGAATAAAGGAATTAGAAGGAAATGAAACTCGGTTAAATCAACGGGTAGAATCCCTGGTGATTAAAAAGGGATCTCTGCAAGCTCAGATGGAATGTTATGAATTAAGGCGCATAATTACTTCTTCCCTCATTCATATTTATGCTGAGAGATTTTTCTTACTTTATTGAACTATTCTAATGGCGTATGAATGATTTTACTGATTTCTATTATAAAATGCAAATGTCTGTGTAGAATTGAGTAATGAATGAAATCAATGAATATCAAAGCTATCTTTGTGTAATGATTTTACTGTGATTGTGAATACTTTATTTCAATCAGTTAACTATTGATTTTGTACTAGCAATCTCAGATATTACTCATATTTTAAAACTCGCTCCTTGCAAGGATAGATTAGTTTAATTAGTTAAAAGATGTATTTGATTAGAGTAGCTTTAATTGATTGATAAGGTAGAAGTGATAAGACAAGAGGTAAGAACCTGCACATCACTTGTGAGGCTTCTACCTGTCAGTCAAAATTTTATGCATTATTGGAATTAGAGCATTTACATTTACATATCTAAATATAAAATATAAATGGTGGGTCAAGCTGCAACCGGCAAAGATTAATTCGAAAGACATCTATGATAGACAGACTGTTAACTAGACGGATTCCCCATTCCAAACAGTGAATAGTCTAGTTGGTACTTTTCATTGGGGAGAATCCCTACTATTGGCACAAGGATTTTTCTCGGTGTCAATAACTGGCTGCAACTACATCCCTCAAAATCTGCACTCGATGACTTCCCCCTACAGTCATCTCTTACTAATAAAAATAAGATCGTGTGGATGCCACCCTCCATCCATTGATCACTTTTACATATAGAATACATCAATCAACCTCAGATCTACAACAAAGAGCATATTTGTAAACAAAACTTGTACAATCTAATGACAGGTGTGCTTGTCTTGGCACCAAAAAACTGTCGGACCAAAACATGCATATCTTGGTCATCCATAAATCTTTTCCAACGAAACAAAAGGTTATCCTTAATGGAAACATTGCTTGAGACGAAATGGGACAGGTCTTATGACTCAGAAATGAGCAAAAATGGGAGAACGAGAAACTATGGTTGCGCCCCTCTCAATACCGTCGAGCCAAAATTACATTTTTTTATAAAGAGAAAGAAGAATAGAAAGAAGGCAAGGAGAGTAGAAACATATTATATGAAATTCATCCTTCCTGCATATAGATCCTGGCATACAATACATGAACATGCAGAAAACCAATTTATCCACCATTGCACATATACCAAATAAAATAATGTAATGAAAATAAAACATAAGAGATATACTTATCTCAAAATAAGGGCAACTGTTTGCAATAGGACAACTTTCCTCCCAGCCATAGACACAGTCAAGACTTCCTTGCTTGAACAGGTCACCCTTGAGTTGAGACCATGGATCCATGGGTAGAGGCACACTTAGTCTAGAAACTCTCAGAACTACCTCTTCCGAGAACCACAATTCTTCCCACTACTACTTTCCTGACCATCTCCACTACCTATGGGATGTGACTCCTCTCACCAACCCATTTCCTGGCTTCCCGTACGAGAACCTGGACTAGTAGAGTGATATAATGGAAGCAAAGTGAACAAATAGACTAGCTCTAAGTATCAACACACTCTCAATACTAACAACATTCCCAACATGGTGAGATAACAAAAGACAATTTATCCAAAGCTCAAGATTAGCTTCAACAAGGAGAGAGTACATGTATAAATAGCTTAAGGAGGGAAATTTGAACCCAAGGTGTCCAAATAGAATGGGTTTTGAGTGTGGTTGGGATTCATCATGGATACTTAACTCAAATTAGTGGAGTGGTGTCCTAGTTAGGATATTCCCTTTCCCATATTAGCACCATGAGGAGGAGTTACCAAAAACTAAGGAGTGGAGCCATGAAAAGCACAAGGAGGCACACTGATGCATAAGGGGGGTTACAAAACATGAAGTAGGGAGAATTAGGTGAGAGAGGGGATCCAATAGGGTCATAAATATCATGGAAGAACAAAAATATGGATGAATGGAGGAGTGGGGCGCACTTATGGAGGTGGTGGCACAAATTAAGGAGGTGGGAGCTACATTCTAGCTTATAGCTCCTAGAATCTAGTGAGAGGGATCATAAGTGTCAAAAACACATAAATAGGAGGGAATTTATCCAAAGGAGAGTGCACTAGGAAAGAGGGGCCCACTAAAGTATGCATAACGTGTAATAATAACTCTATAGTTCATAAAAATTGAAAATGGGTTCCGTTGTACAATGTTTGGGTGACCAACTCTATTAAAGTCACCAAGGCACAAAATGAACTAGGATGAACAACTACCATTTAAAAACAAGTTCTAAGGTGATAGAGATGTCCCCCATTCCCCCTCACATCGAGAGATCCATGGTCTCCCATACTCTTTTAGGTTCCTTTGCTCAGCCAATTGTTTATTTAATTAACAACAACAATCATTCAAAGATAACAATAATGATAATAACAATAACAACAAAACATTAACATTAATAATAATAATGCCAAAGTCCATAATCACATCATCAAACAAATGAACATAAGTCCATAGTCACATTAACAAATAGAACACAAGTCCATAGTTAGATAAAATATCATAAGTCCATGGCTTAACAACCGGGGTGTTACATCATGCTTCGTTTCTTTGTTGCAATTATGCACTGATATCTTTTCATAATTATCTTTGATTTCTTTTTTGATATAGACATTACATTGTTCCTTCATCTTGATCTATTGTTCTTGTCACAATACTTCATTATCCCTTGCATAGTTATACTTACCTTTCAACTGCGCAGTGTCGATCCCTTTTGGATTTCTGCTTCTTTGTTTAGGTTCTCATTATGTTGAGGATTGAGAACCACCCCCAAGTTATCTCTGAGATATTCAAATGTACTTCGTGGAAGAGGTTTTGTAAATATGTCCGCAATTTGTTCCTTAGTATCGACATACTCTAGTTTGACCACATTGTCGACTACTTGCTCTCTCACAAAATGATACTTGATGGGGATGTGCTTAGTCTTGCAGTGCATAATAGGATTCTTGGAGATAGCTCATCTGTAATATTTGTTTGAAAGCTTTAAAGCTTGGTAGGACATTGGCAAGGATTCATCATCCAGAATTTGCATGGATGGAAGGTCTAGGAAACACAACATCTTGACTAGGGCATCTCCGCAGACAATACACAGAGGTTTGGATTTGTTAGAGGAAAGAATAACTTGGTTGTCAACTGAATAGATAGAATCACACCAGCTAACAAATTCAAGGAAATGCATGGTTTGAAGGCATACTACCCAAGAAAGATTAGTCTCCCACATACGGTAGGGATCTTGGCCTACGGAGGAATGGGATTCTTCTTCAGCAATTGTATGACGGAGGTCAGAGGAGGACATGACAGTGTCGAAAATGTCTGACTCATTTTCGTACAGGTGTTCATCGGTTAGGTTAAGCTATATTTTAGCCTTTGGAGGATTTGACTTGGATAAGGACGCCATAGGGAAAATATTTATTGTTTAGGTAAAAGTAAAAAGAGGGATGTAAAAACTGGAATTACCTAGAGGGGTAAATTGGGATTAGCAGGTGGAATTTGGTAATGGGTGTTTGTGCTTCGGTTGTATAGTTCTGGAAGGTAGCTTTATCTTTCTTGGAATAGAATGGGAGCCTCTTAGAGTGTTGGCCGCCTTAACGACCCCTAATTTTAAATTCAACCATGTGGCGCAAAGATATTGGGTTATTTTTCATTGTAATGTCTGTTGATGTCAATTGGGTCTCCCGTACATGTGTCGATGTCATATTGGCACATGTGGGATCCACATCCCCTCTACTTGCTATTGTGGAGTTTTTCATGCCATCCTACGTGGACATGGGAGGATTCAGCCTTATGTGGGCTTGATGGTAACGGCTTGGTAGGAAAGCGATTTTAAATTTGGATTTTTGGGGCTGCTGCCAATCACTAAGTGCCACATGGCGTGGTATTTTTAGACCAATGGCTCAATAGGGGTTATTTAAACCTTGTGCATCTTTGCGATGCGTTATCCCTTCGAGCCGTCGATATTTCCTTTCATGCGTCAATCTTCTTGTGGAGGATCTTAGCACCTTTCGGCCTTAGCTCTTGGTTACTTTTCTCGGTCTCTTGGGTCATCCTCCACCTTAATTCTCAAGTGCCTTTCTTTGGCACCTAGTATTCATACCATGGTCTATGAGCTAAGTCCCCTTGTTGATCGAGCGTCCATTTTTATCCTTTCTCGTTGTGTTTTGTGGCGCTCAAGCGCTTTTCTCTAATATTTCAACCCCTTTTGCCTTTTTCAAATTCTACCTTCCTCAAAAAATTTCTATTTTGGGAACCTTGAGACTAGAGAACATCTGAAGTGTTAATATTGTAGATGGAATGCCTATTGTTAATGGGGATTTTACAACCTTACTTATGTCTAGGCTAGAAATATAATTGATTTTGAAATACTTCATGGCATACTAAAGTGTACCTACAACATCTTCATACATTTAGGGAAGGTTGATTTTGTCGTATTCTATAAAGGTTTAATAAACTCGTCAAGTGTTACTTTCCAATATATCATCTTTTTCTTCCTTAGGATTTTGGATACAAGGTATGATTTTTCAGTTTTTAAGCAAATCAACTCACATGTTGGATTAGATTATGTCCATGGGAAGGAACACAAGTATCACAACATTCAAAGAAATTTTGCTCTCAATAAATTATTTTCTCTACAGGCTTTGCATGATAAAGCTAGTGGCTTGGATGGAGTTTTGGATGTCATGGAAAAGTACTTAAACAATCTAATCCCTAGAAAATGTTCTTTAGAAAAAGAATCTACTACAAAAGGAACACTATATAATGTGGATAAAACATTATTGGCTTAGTAAACTTCTTAGGCTGTAGAAATTAAATTTGAAGCTGCACGTGACTTATTGCTGCTACTTAGCCATTTGGTTCAACTTAAAGGGAATAATTTCCACCCATAGAGGATTTTAGCTCACATATTTCTTTACTGCATATTAGGGATGCGAAAAAAGGAAAACAAAGCGTGGGAAGGAAGGATTGGCATTGGTGATCTCACTCTTGTTGGTATACTACTCTTTAGATATCCTTCCACCTCTGTGGATCATGCATTATTATGTATGGGTTCTTTACAAAGCTCTAATATGTTGCTTAGTAATGTATGAAAGTTGTAAGTTGGATTTTTGGGGTGAAAATGTGGGACAACTACCAAAGTTTTCTAGTCGTGCCATAGCTCTTTTATCAATATTTCTACAACATGGCCAATATGGCGCTCTCGAGGACATTTTTATCACCATTGATGAATGGTCAAAGCAACCAAATATTTTAAGTATCATTGAAAGTGCAAATGGGGAATGGCATGCATGCCTTCACCTCATGGGATTTTTCCTTCTTGCTCATATTTTTTTAGGATTGGAAGAAAAATTGAAAGAAAAAAAGTGTGGGAGAATCCATTCACTATTTCTTCAAGGATTGTTATGGAGAGAAGGTTGGTCAATCATTGCAGGATTTGTCCTTCTAAATGAGCTTACAACATGCAGGTCCTAGCTCAGCAGCTACTTGGAAACTTCATTATTTTGAGTGGTATAATACAGAAAATCCTCTTCAATTTTGGACAACACATGAATGTGAAATATTTGCATACACATCTTAAGAAGAATCTCACGAACCCAAAGGGGAGGAGTATGTTTTTTTTGCGCTATTGAGTTTCCCAGTTGACGAACATTTCTTAGAATGCTTGAGCTCAACGGAGTAGATGAAACACTTCAGTTAACTCCTAGACTTCCTTAAATATGAGGTGAATGCGAACGCCCAAGACATGGAAAAGGTAAGGAACATGTATTGTAGTGTTCCATAATTGTTTTTTTTATTTTCCCTTTCCTATGCAGTCATTTGATAACTTAATAGTGTGGTGATGGAAGGCAAGGATACTTTCAGGTCCATCCATTAGGGTTAAAGCATAGCGTCTTTCCGTCGGAGATATGTTCTATTATTCTGCATGTTATTTGTGTTTTCCTGCATATTTAAGGCTGATGTCTTCATGCGTGTAGGCTACATCAAGATAACCTAAGCGTGAGCACATTCACAATGTCTAGGTTTCACCTGATTGAGCCGTGGAATGTTGAGAGCAGCATAGGGTCTCAGAAACCTCTTGTCCTCAAAGGTCTAAAACCGATCACAAATTTTATGTATTGATGACTACCAAATTCCATTTCCTTAATTAAAAATTCTTTTTGGCATACGTGCATCCATGCCTTGACCTTTTTATCATTTGGTTTTTTTTTTAGGTAATCATATTTTTACCAACTGTAATTATAACAAACAAGATATATTGTATTCTTTTATTTAACTTGTACATGTCTTACCAGATTTCATAGTGCAATCATTTAACTTTCTAATTTAATTTTCATAAAAACAAAATAGCTTCTAGCATCTCTTTTGCGTGCTCTACAACATAAAGAAAATTACAAAAACACTCACAATTAAAAGATTAATATCTCACATAGTGATTTTATCACATGCACGTCAATTAATGAATTTTTTTCATTTTGCAATCCTGATTTTTAATGCTAAATGAACATGCATTTCCGCACATATTAAGTAGCTAAATAATTGAATGTATACACCAGCTATTTTTGATAAGTTTGTTTTCGCCAACTAACGCTTTCAATTCCATTTATTATTCGATCATTTAAAGTTTATTAGTTGAATTTTGTACATAATTTTATAATAACGCTTTTAGTTTTATGTTCTTTAGTCTTTTATACATTTAAAAATCTTACTTTTACTTCATTGATTTCTTAGTATTATTTAATTAAATATTGTATATAGTTTCTTTGATTAATATCGTAGATTTAATCCACACTGAGGGCTCTAAGCAACACCTAGGTTTCCATCTCCATTTTATGTTTGACTAGCCCTCAAGGGTGTTCTTCACCGTTTTTTCCCAAACCATCTTGATCATCAACAAAATGATCATAAAATTTTCAAAGCAGTATCTATCTAAGTAATTCTACATGCATCAATGGTACATAAGAAGATTAAATTATCATTTCAAGCATAATGTGACTAAAATAAATGTGATAAACAGGTAGCTAACATTTTACTTATTGTTCCTACCAACAAGCAGTGTATATTGCAATCAGTTTGGTGTTTACTGGCTATTAGTTTATGTTGATTGAACATGGTACTTGCAATTTAACCAAAGTTCACAAAATATACCATTTCATGTGGTCTACTTATCCAAAGGTTTTACACATTATTGACTTCACCTCTTATCCTTGTGATGACAATAGAATTCCCAATACACATGTTGCTCATTGGATTAACTACCAGCTATCTTTGCCTCTACCTTTGCCTCACCCTCTGAGATCATTGGCTTCACATAATTTCCAGTGCACCACCTTCTTCAATCACGGATGTCATAATGCCTTCCCATGACCATTGTTGGACCACATTCTTCAACTAAAACTCTTCACGACAACTTGATCCACTATAAAATGCTCTAAGGTACAAGACAATATATTTATATTCATTGTTGAATTCACTTGAACCAAGTAGGCCATACTATAAGAGTTTTCATGCATTTTCTAACCACTTGAACCCCTTTTTGGTGTCTTAATAAAGAGACGAAAGACATAAGCTAAGGAGAAAGAGACTAGTGCACAATACAACTTTGTCCTAAGATAAATGGCTAATAAATCCTTTTTAATCGACCACCTATTTGTTATCCATGCATCTTAGAATTTACCTAGACAACACCATTTTAGTCTTCTAATATAATATCTTATCAATGGAGGTAAGCTGGCATAGCTCTTATACCATTCAATTCAGACTAGGGTTGGTAGTATTCTTTTGCCATTATACTAAACAAGTTCAATCTATAATATCATTGGTTGAAGCTAGTTTGTAGCTCTAGTCCAAAATATCTTGACCATAATCTTGCCAAGGATTAATGTTACAATTACACACAAAGAAATCAAAGAAGGTATTCAAATAATGAGAGAGTACAATATAGGTTACAAACTATAGTTCAAGTAATTACAAATCCATACTAAAGTTCAAGCTGCATGAATCATTTTGTTGGTGTAATTTTGACAAAGATAGAAATTACCATATAGAAGTGGAGCTCATATCTTTGACCACAACAATCATAATGATTTTTAGATATGGCATGAAAATTTTCCAAATGAAGAAGGTAAGGCCCTGTATTCCAAACTTTAAACTTGACTTTGAGCATTTTTATATTCATTCACGTGGGAGGGTTATCTTGGACAATCTCTATAAGAACCTAGACTTGAGCACCTAACACATTGAGCCATCTCACATGACTTTGCACCAATGGGGGAGTACTTATAGTAGTTCCATGTGGTATGTAGTCACCTTTACAGAAGCAAAGGGAAGAATGCATAAAGGGGACAAGTTATGCCATATTACATTTGGCCTGAGATTTAAGTGTAATAGTGCTTCCCTTATGTCAACTCCATGATGACATGTCATATTTATTTTCTACAACCATGTGATTGGCACCTAAAACATTCCAATTTTAGGGTTGATTATGGAAAGCTTCAAACATTGATGGATGTAGAGACATTAATATTTGGCTCTATAGATTGCGTATTAATTTCTTTAATAGTATTACTTCCATGCAAGTTGCTTCAATGTTTTTGAAGAATCAAGCTCGAGTTCAAGTCATCTTAAACCCTATGAAAGTACATGTCAAAATTTTGGAACAAAAAAAATCCATACAAAAAGATAATTTCCTAGAGTTCCTAGGAGATTTATTATCCTTTTATTGATTGTCTATTGTTATGAAGATTTGCTACTAGGGTTTGATGAGCCCATGGAAGGTAATATATTGCCATCGACTCTATTATTAGAACAAAACTCACCTCTCTAGTCTTGTTAGACATGTTAATTCTATGTGAATCAATAGGCCTTATTACTAGGTAAGCTTCTTCATGTTCAGATTCTAAATCCTCAATCCACTTGAGGATAGGTAATCAAGAAGCCCAACATTAATTTTATTTTTTGGGGTAATTGCACATTCTTGCTAGATTCTCTACTTTAAAGCTAGTTCATTGGTTTAATCCGTGTTGTGTTAGAACAAAATAATCAAAGATAATATATCTAGCAATAGATAGCTAGGTTTTGGTAACCAATAGATTTCAAGTTAAAGTCCTTGGTCTCTAACATCTTTAGCATCAAAATTCATCTCAATACAATTTGCCTGAAGACAATGGAAAAAACCCATTTAAGTGAATCAAAGTTTGATCTATAAAGAACAATTGAAATTGGAAACTAAGTTAATCAAAGATTGCATGAACTGCATGCCTCTTTAGGGTGTCAGGAAATGGGCATTTTATGGCATATGTTAGCATCGGACATTCCAAGCCCTTCCTTGTACGTGGATATAGCCACATTATTAGCATAAATTGCATGCCTCTTTAACATGCCATAAATGGGATTTTTATGACATATGTTAGTGTTACACATCCAAATACTTATTCAAACAATACTTGGATATAACTGCATTATTCAAAATGGCATGTTTCACAAGGATACCATGATACAATTACTATTACGGATAATATTAGACTTTGGTAAAGTTAAGGAACTCTAACATTGCATTTCTCATAGAATATTTTGTAAATGAAAACTCCTAGTGCAACAACATTTTTTTTCCATCTTATAATGCCTAAGGAAACTCTTGGGTACTTTCCCTCATTTCAAAGATAGTCCCCAGGGAAAACCCTATATTCTTTTGGGCACAAGGCCAAGTCAACAATAGGGCTCAAAGTTGTCAGAAAAATATTCTTACTATGAGTTCAACATGTCACTTACAATAATAGAACCTGGATGAGGATAACACTCCATCATATAACCACTCAAACTAAACCCAATTAACATCTTAATACGACAATATGTGTGTGTGTGTGTATGTGAAATTTGAACCTCTTACTCATACATATAAAGTTTATTCATACACAAAATTTGAACACTTAATTGTTATTATTATTATTATAAGTTGTAATGGTTGCCTTACTTGCAATTGCTATATATAAAAAAAAAACTTTACATGTATCATAAATTGTTTAGTTTCAAACATAATTACACAAATCCTTTAAGTACTTCCCCATGATTCGTGGATGGTAAACAAGGTAAACTATTGGTCCTTATTGCAAGGCCTAACCTCAAAGGGATCAAGAGAATTGAGACTGTGACCACCTCGACTTTGAGAGAGAGATCTCACATCTAGCTCATAACCATTTAAGCTAACTTTTGAAACTCAATATTTACTACCACATAGTTGTTTATATATTATGTCTCACTTTGTGAGACTTTGTAAGAATTTTACCTATTTTGTATAAGGGGATGAAAGTTCCCTCTAGGTATACATTGTGTTACATTCTAACAAATTTATTATTAATTTATATCTCCCTATACAATTTTACTTATTACATATTACCTTTAATATGTTCTCGCTTCTCAATACACGTGTGTTTGACTCTTGATATTAGGTATATTTTTCTAAAGGTGCACTTAAGAGCCCACTAAAGCACGCTTAACCACCTACTCACTTTCACATGTGATATCATACTAAATCTAATCTTTTTCTAATCGTACACTCAAGAGCCCACTAAAACACAATTAAGTGCCTACCTACTTTCACACGTGATATTATACTAAATCTAACATTTAAACATAAACATATATTTATTTTAGTCTAGCATGTAGATTATAATAATGCTTATTCTTGTGTCTAGCATGATGCTCATGCATGGTTACTATGGTTAGGTTATTGCTCTTATGACAACCTGGAGATTCACATTTCCATTTCCATGTATTTACTATGGTGCAATTTTTTTACTATTATTATTATATTTCAAATTTAGGGATATATTTTCCACATTAATAGATGGTATTTTTAGTAAGTTCATATGCATATATTAGTGCATTTAATTTAAGGGAATTTGAACGAGGCACTTGCATGTATGGAATTAACTAAATACTCAACAAGATTCAGAACTATTGGTTGAGCTAACTTATTAGGATAAAAATTATGGAGTGTTATTTGAGTATTATAATACATCATGCCTTAGGTTTTTCTTTCTATTATCTTATTAGGCATTGAAAGAGACAAATAAGCCTCCATGAGAAGAGTTTGTAGATGGTAACAAGTATGAAGAGGCTAAAAGCAACACATGTATTTCGACCATAGAAAAACTAACCCTCCATGAGAAGAATTTGTAGATGGTAACAAGTATGAAGGGGCTAAAAACAACACATGTATTTCGACCATGGAAAAACTAACCTGTTGGGATTTTGTTGCTAATGATCAGAGGGAATGAAAGAGAGCGTCAACAAACAACCAAAAAGGTAGTTGTGGCAAGCATGGAGGTGAGTTATTAACTAAAGATTACGTGTTTGTTAATATATTTGATTATTATCCATTTTATTTCTCACTTGTGCCTTCAATATATGGGTTTTGTCATTTATTTTATAGGAAGGCATTGTCTAATACAGATAAGGCCTCGTTTCTTTTTTTGTTTAGAAGCCATCAAGGTAATGACTACTAAGGAAAGGTGGGGCAACTTAGGATGGATTTTTCACATTCGTGGAGACAGCAAATATGCAACCTACAAGGATAAGGGAAATCACTACAATTATGGAAAATGAAACAAGTATTTTTTCGTTTTTGTTTTTTTTTAGTTCGTATTTACACCCACTTATTAGTTCTCTATTGCTTGTAAGTAAGTAACATTGTTTGCTCAAAAAATATGTGGGCATGCATAAAGAGCATAAACTAATTCCTCTAGACATAGGCCAAGATCAATAATGCATAGTTACATGCATGCAACTATTCAAAATTTTGATTTAGTCCCATAAGGGAATAACAAATAAGGATGTAACTTTTCTATCAAGATACCAATAATTCAATTGATAATATTTGCATAAGACCAAAATTTGGATTTAATAACTTTAGGAGGCATATGTGTAGTAACTAGACTTTGCTCATATTTATTTAATCTTGAAGAACTCTTTGACACAACAACCAAGGAGCTCTATGACTAACCAATAAAGGGTGGAATGTGGCATATGTGTTCCTTAGGGAGATCACAATAATAAGTAACAAGATTAAGTATAGGATAGTTAGAGTCATTCTTTTGAGAAGTTAGACTAAACATGTTTGAGTATGGGTATGCATATTGATCATTTTTTTAAGCGTGGATAAGAATTCGTGCAAGATGCAAACTACAATGAACAACACCTTGCACAATTTAGAGTGGCATGCAACATTGTGTTGTGGATGTGTTGAAATTCAAGGTGCATAGCATTTTCTAGATCATGCATGGAAAAGCTTGGTTGCACTAATATTTTTTCATGCAACCTAGAGCATTGACCTTGTCATGGAAAAAAACAACTTAGGGTGTGCTAGTGTGGTTGGAAAAAAAAATGACCAAGAAAAAACTTAAAGGGAAATCCAAGGGATGTTTCCCCACATTTGTAGATGGTATTTTGAGTAAACCCATTGGCATAGACTAGTGTGCCTTTCCCAAGTGGATTTGAATTAGGTACCTAATAGCATAGAACTAACTAAATTCCAATAACATTGGTGACAAGAAGTTGAGCTAAGCCCTTGAGTGTGAATATACAACTTAGCAGAAAGGATGTGCAAAATTCCAATACTCATAATAAATCATCTTCCATGATCATGTCTCTTCATATTTATCGTTTTTTATGAAAATATTATAATATATAAAATATAAGCATGCCAAAGATGAACCACTTTTACTAACATTGATTAAATTATTTATAGTTCTTATATATTATAAATGGGGTTTGAAAATTTTCATTTATTAGTAAGATTCTTCATGGTATTCATATTTTTGTTGTACATTTTACTTGGTCAATTAAATTTGATATTTCTTTGTTGTACATTTTACTTTGTAGTTTGTTCACTTACCATTTTTTTGCACCAATGTATGCATAATATTGTTTGATTTCTGCCAAATGTATGAGTCACACTATAATTTGGGGACCATGTATGAGTCACACTATAATTTGGGGACCATGTGAGTGGAATTAAATTTTATGTAATTTTTCATATAGTTGTGCTAATTCTATGAGTGCACTCTTCATTATGAATTTTTGTCTAACCTTTTTGTTACTCAAGGAAAAACTATGTCTTTTGTAATGAAGTTTTGAGTGGTTCTCCTTTTAGTCTTTATTCAACTTTAACTTTAATTGCTTCAGCTTCTCAAAATTAAGAGTATTAGTTCTAGCTTCATAAACTTCCAAGACCTTGGGCTCTAATAATACCTCAAAGGTTTCATGTTAGGCTCTAATGATAGCTTTTTGATAGGCACCTATTACTGTGGACAGTTGTTAGTAGGGTTTGATGTGCCCATGGAAGGTAATATGTTGTGAATAATTATTATTAAAACATAAATTCACCTCCCTAGTTTAGACATGTTAATTATCTATGAATCATTGAACTTAAATATTGGATAAGTTTCTTCAAGATTTAATACTAAATCAAATCCACTTGAGGGTAGGGAAATAAGAAGCCCAACTTCAATTTTATTTTTCATGTACTTTATAACTAGGTTGTTGGTTCAATCCATACTCATTAAAACAAAATAATCAAAGATAATATATCTAGCAGTATAGATAGGTTTTAGTAACCAATAGATTGTGGCTTAAGTCTTCAGGCTTCAACATCTTCATCTTCAAAATTCATCCCAATATCATTTGTGTGAATACAATGGAAAAAACCACTTAAGCGGATCAAATATTGAGTTGTAAAGAACACGCAAAATTGGAAACTTCAATGCCATTTAAAATGGTATAAGTTTTCTTGAAGGATATAATATGCTTATGAGATACATGTGTTTCTTGCATGAATTGCATGCCGCTTGAAGGCATCATAAATTGGCATATGTTAGCATTATACTTAACAAATCCTTCCTCAAACAATACATGGATATAGTCACATCATTAGCATGAACTGCATACCTCTTTAGCATGTCATAAATGGGCATTTTATGATGTATGTCAACGTTACATAGCCAAATCCTTCTTCGAAAAATACTTGGATATAGAAACATTCTTTAAAATGGCATGTTTCACAATGTGGTTTTATATCAATAAAAACTGTGATTTGGGAAAAAAAACATTCTTTAAAATGGCAGGTTTCACAAGGAGTTCCTGTTACAATTACTATCATAGATAATACTACATACTTTAGTAAAGTTAAGGAACTCTAACATTGCATTTCTCGTAGAATATTATGTAAATGAAATCCTGCTAGTGTAACAACATATATATTTTATTCATACATAAAAAAATTGAATCTCTTTTTTTACATGTGGTTCACAAACCCCCCAACGGGGCTGCTACGTCCATGGTAAGAAATGACAGGGGGCACCTGAAGGGGCCGCACCCCGTTTGCTCTGATTACGGAGCTAACTTGATGTGGACAGCAAGTGAGGCCCTTATATAGTGATGTATAGCCACCCGGGGATTTGACCCCGAGACCTTATGCTCACAACTTACAACACTCAACCACTTGAGCTAGCCCACCAAGCTAAAAATTTGAATCTCTTATTCATACATATATATTTTATTTCTTCATGAAATTTAAACTTTTAACCACAGTTGTTGTCTTAAATGAAATAACCACACATCAAAGAAACCTTACACATCTCCTAAATTGTTTAGTTTCAAACATAGTTGCATTTTTATCAATACTATTTTGACACGTATTTTCTACCACATAACCTTATTTATAGATTAAATTTTATTTTAGTAATAAGTATATATATTTACCTCAAATAGAGCTGTCAAGTTTACATTGTGTTACGTTCTAGCAAGGTTATTAATTTGAGTTGTCTAACTATTAGACAATTTTGACTTTCTAGCAGATGTTTGACAGAATCCGACATTTCTAAAATAGACAAATCATAATTTTGCATTGCTTAAAATCCAGTTTTAATTGCAAAAATGGATTCAGTGCACCCAAAAAATCCTATGGCATCTGGCATATACAATTTTAGCAACTTATATTTTGAATTTAAAAATTTCCAACAGAATTTTGAGAAAAAATAATTGAAAAACAAAAATGAAATCATCTAATATTTAGACTACTATTGCTTATTAATTTACAATTTTACTTATTACATATTAACTTAATGTATATGTTCATCTTATATATCCTCGCTCTTGACTTTTTAACTATTAGGTATATTTTTATAAAGATGTAGTTTTTTTTTTCACACGAAAAAAGTACTTACTATTATTACGGGTAATAGTATGGTGGAATACAATGGCGCCAGCAAGAGCCAATAAGGATCCCAAGGTTCATCCAAAACAAAAGATCCCAAAGTACACCAAAATAACAATACATGAAAAGAGATTGACCAAATTACAGCAGATCAATCTTTTAACAGAAAGGATAATGTCCAAAATAATACCAGTAAACAGCCACATGACAAACTAGAAAACACAGCATAACAGCCTCCAACTACGAACCCTGAAACCACCATCATCAAGTACCTAAAAAGAGACAATGGTCAAACAGCCAGACATAACAGAAAGAAACCATAAGCCAAACATACTCAGAAGAATGCAAGTGATGACCGGTCCACTAAAAGATCATCAGCCCATTCCTCCACGAAAATAGTACCCTCCAGAACAGATAAAGCCAATTTGGAGAGCCAATCAGCCAGAGCATTAAACTCCCGAAAGACATGAACAAAGGAAATGTGTCCAAAACAGTTGATGAGGCGACGAATGTCGGTCAACTAGAAATCCAACTGGATTATCTTCAAAGAGCACTCCTGGCAGGCCCAAGAGATGATGACATTAGAGTCCTCCCTGACAAAAGAAAGCGGGATATGTCGCACCAAAGAGACATGAAGTAATAACCAAAGGGAAATGAGCTCACTTTTAGTGTTTGAACCAACACCACAATGCATCCAGATCTGCAACCAGTGAGAGCCCGAAAGATACACAATCGCCCTAGCACCACTGATGAAAGAGCTAGATTGGGAGGCCCCGTCGAAAGCACCCCACGGATAAGATGGGACATACGAAGGAGCAATACGAGGTTGGTGAGTACCCGAAGCAACATTATTGTCCAGAACACCACCGGCTTCCCGGAAAGAAGCCACAGCTTTACAACAAATCCACTGCAGGTGTGGTTCCTTTCCCTGGAAAATTTTCATGTTTCGGGCCTACCATATTTCCCAAGCCATGAACATAGGCAAGGTGGACAAAGCAGAGCCAGCCGTAACCTAGGAATGAACATTGTCCACAAAAACAAAAAAGTTCCATGGAGGAGTATGCCCGATCCATGAGCAGACAAAACCCCAAACACCTGCGAAGAAGGAGCAAGAAAAGAACAGGTGATTTATAGACTCCGCATCAAATCCGCATAAAGAACAACGATTGGGACCAACCCAACCCCGTCTGATCAAATTGTCCACAGTTAGGATACAATTGTCAAAAAATAAGCCATAGAAAACATTTTAACTTATGCGGAATATGCCAACTAAAGTACACTTAAGTACCTACTCACTTTCACACGATATATTATACTAAAACTAATATTAGGTATATTTTTCTAAAGGTGCACTTAAGAGCCCACTAAAGTACACTTAAGGACCTACTCACTTTCACACGTTACATTATACTAAATCTAATATTAGGTATATCTTCTAATGGCACACTTAAGAGCCCACTAAACACAATTAAGCAACTAGTCACTTTCACACGTGATATTATACCTAAGCACAATTACCATGGTTAGGTTATCGCCCTCATAACAACCTAGAGATTTTATTGGTCACATTATGGGTGGCAATTTAAGTTTGTTTTGCGTGTTTGTTTTTTTAAATACGTTTTTTTAAATACGTTTATGAGAAAGGATATATCCTCTATATTTATAAATGACATTTTTAATAAATTTGTTGGTATATATTATTGTATCTAGTTTAAGAGGATTTGAACTAGGTATATGTTCACACGAAGCTAGCCAAATGTCCAACAATATTGGTAACAACTAATTGAGCTCTTCTCTTGGGATAAAACTTATGGAGTTTTATTTGAATGTTATAATATATCTTCCCCTAGAGTT